>CM057451.1:1041590000-1042840000 GCA_016271365.2 Neoceratodus forsteri
ACTATATACCATTTACCACTACTCTGTTTTCTACCCGTCAACCAGTTTGCCACCCAGCTGACCAACTTCTGACCCACCCGGAGCCTACACAGCTTATTAATCAAATCTTCTATGTGAAACAGTATTGAAAGCTTTGCTGAAGTCATGGTAGGCAACATCATCTGCTCCCCCTTGGTCCACCGCTCTGGTTACCCAGTCAAAGAAATCTATGGGATTAGTTTGACAGGACCTTCCTGTTGTAAACCCATGCTGTCTTGGATCCTGTGCTCCTATGGATTCCAGGTGTTGCACTATCCTTTCCTTAAGGAATGCCTCCATAATCTTGCCCACTACTGAGCTAAGACTGACTGGTCTGTAGTTCCCTGCCCTCTTCCTGCTACCACTCTTGTGGAGATGGATCACATGAGCCGTTCTCCAGTCTTTTGGGACCTCTCTTGTGCTCAAAAACTCACTAAACAGTTCTGATTATGGCTGTACTAGTTCCACCCTTAGCTCCTTTAGTACACTGGGATGTATGCCATCGGGTCCCATTGCCATGTCCACCCTGAGCTTATCAAGCTCTTGTAGGACCCTTTCTTTTGTGAAGGGAATAGTACACACCTCCCTCCCCCCTGTGTCCATGGTGCTGAGCTATGGTCCCTGCCCTACCTTTTCTTCAGTAAATACTGAGCAGGTGTATCTATTTAGGATAGATGTTTTTACATGGTCCTCGTCCTCACATGCCCCCTTACCCCCTTTGATCTTAGCAATGCCTCCCCTTGACTATCTCCTTTCACTAACGTATCTATAGAAAGTCTTGTCACCTTCTTTTACTGTTCATACTAGTGTTTCCTCAGTTTGCCTACCTTACTGCCTTCCCTGCTTCCCTTAGGGAAGTTTGGTATGCCTCCCTATCTTCATCCTGCTGCATTCCCTTATATTTCCTGAAGGCCAGACTTTTGGCTCTGACCTTTTCTGCTACTGTTTTTGCGAACCATAGTGGTTTCCTTCTTCTTTTGCCAATCCTTTTCTCTCTAACACAATGGGATGTTACTTCAAGTATTACACCCTTAATGCTTGCCCACTTTGCCTGTACCACCTCACCTGTATTTCTTTTTGCCAGGGCTAGCTTAACCCTGTTGGCCATCTTATCAAAGTCAGCTCCTCTGGTCCCATATTTTTGCCTTGGAATGGGATGATTTGATTCTAGTGGCCAAATTGAACCATACCATGTGATGGTCACTGGCTTCCAGGTGACCTTCTACCTCTAGATCTGTGGTCCTTTCCCTGTTAGTCAATACTAGATCTAGGATAGCCCTGTCTCTTGTGGGTTATTGTACCAGTTGTTTGAGGCCCTCCCCTTGCAAGGAATCCACTAATAGTACACAATAGTACACTAATAGGAAATTGAGTCCAAAATGAAAAAAGGAGGGTAACTAGTGGGGGTACTGTAGGGTTCACTACTGGAACTGGTCCTCTTTAATGTCTTTATAAATGACATTGGAGAGCACCTGGAAGGAAAAGTATGTCTCTTTGCAGACGATGTGAAGATCTGCTTCAGGGTTGATACACAAGGTGGAGTGGAAAGGATGTACTTGGCAAAGTTGGAGGAATGGTCAAATGTAAGGCAGCTCAGAGTCAATGCAAAGAAGTGCAAGTTAATGCACCTGGGAAACAAAAACCCAGGGGAAGAGTACACAATGAGGGTTGAGATACTAACAACAACAAAAATTGAAAGGTACCTGGGATTAATTATATCAGATGACCTAAAGGTGGCAAACAATGTGAGAAGGCAATAAGGAGGACAGGGGATACTGGGATGCATAAGGAGAAGCATCAACAGTAGAAAACAGAAGGTTGTTATCCCTCTGTATAGACAGTTAGTGAGACCCCATCTGGAGTACTGCGTGCAGTTCTGGAGACCCTATCTCCACAAAGACATAGACAGAGTGGAGGCTATTCAGAGGAGGGCAACCAAAATGGTGCAGGGTCTGCACCAGAAGACATATGAAGGGAGACTAAAGCAGCTTAATATGTATAACCTCGAGGAAAGGAAGGAGAAGGGGAACGTAATAGAAATTTTCAAGTACCTCAAGGGAATTAACAAAGTCCAAGAGGGTAGCATCTTTTAGAAAAAGAGATGTGCAAGAACAAGGGGACACAATTTGAAGATAGAGGGGGGAAGGCTCAGAGGTAATGTTAGAAAGTATTTTTTTCATGGAGAGGGTTGTGGATCCATGGAACAGCCTTCCTGAGGAGGTTGTGGAATCAAGAACAGTGGGAGAATTCAAGAATGCCTGAGACAGACATAAGGCAATTCTAGTGGGGGGTAGGAGGAAGTAAGCTATTGGTTGGCTAGGATCTGCAGCTTATCCAACAGGTTGGGAAATGGGCAGACTAGGCAGGCCAAATGGTCCTTATTCTCCTATGTGTCTAATTGTCATGTAATTGCTCCTTAATGCCTAATGATCAGGCCTCTGTAACCACTGAATATGTGTATTGTCTTATTGTCCACTCTGACGTGGAACCTTTGTAAAAGAGCTCACACTCAAAGGTCTTTCCGAAATACTAATTAAACAAATAAACATCTAATTCTATGTTTCCATGGGTTCACAGTGGGTAGGTCCTGCCAGACAAATCTGATAGATTTCTTTGACTAGATGGCCAGGAAAACTGCATAGGGAAGGGCAGTGGATGTGGCCTATTTGGATTTCAGGAAGGCTTTCAACACTGACCCACACAAGAGGCTTGTAAACAAATTGGGTAATCTGAGCGTGGGGACCAGGGTGGCAAAATGGGTCAGAAATTGTATGAGTATGAGGACACAGAAGGTGGTGGTAAATGGAGCTCAGTCCAAAGAGAGGAGGGTAACCAGTGGGGTACCACAGGGATCGGTATTGGCACCAGTCCTATTTAATATCTTCAGAAGTGTCACTTTAGAAGGGCTGGAAGGGAAAGTATGCCTCTTTGTAAATTATCCTAAGGTCTGCAACAGGGTGGACACTCTGTGGGGGTGTGGAGAAAATGTAAAGGGACCTAAACAAGCTGGAGGAGTGGTCAAGAGTGCAGCAGCTGAGATTTAATGCAAAAAATGCAAGATCATGCATTTGGGACACAGGAATCTGGGGAGGAGTACAGGATGGGAGAGGAAGTTATGTTGGCCACCAAACAGGAAAGGGATCTGGGGGTGATTATAGCCGAAGATGTAAAGGTGGCCAGAGAATGTGAGAAGGCTTCAGGGAAAGCCAGTAGGAGGATGGGTGCATAGGGAGACGAATCACTAGCAAAAAAAGGATATAGTGATACCACTATACAGATCTCTTCTGAGAATCCATATGGAGTAAAGTGTCCATTTCTGGAGGCAGCACCTCAGAAAGACATTCATGGAATAGAAGCAGTACAGCAAAGGGCAACCAAAATGGTGCATGGGTTGCATCAGAAGGCTTAAGAGGAAAAATTGAAATATATGCATTCACTGAAGGAGAGGAGAGAAGAGAAGAGAAAGAGAAGATATGATAAAGACTTTCAAGTACCGCAAGGGCATACATTAGGTACAAGAGGGGAGTATCTTTCAGAAAAGAAGAGGGCCAAAAACAGGGTGACAAGATACAGTATGAGGCTAGAGGGAGGTAGACTCCAGGGTAATGTAAGGAGTATTTCTTCATGGAATTGGTGGTGGATACATGGAACAGCCTACCAGCACAGGTGGTGGAAGTAAAAAAAGTGCAAGGGAATTCAAGAATGCATGTGCTAAACATAAAGGAACATTAGAACTAGTGTATGTACCTGTACATTCAGTACATTCAGGATGGCTCCACAGTATGCTAATCTTTTTATGGCAAATTTGGAGGAGGACTTTCTAAGGCACTGTACAGACAAATCGCTCACTTATTTCCATTACATTGGTGATTTATTTATAATATGGATGGATGGTACTGGCACACTTAAGGGTTTTCATCAGGCACTTTATAACTTCCACCCACCCATAATGTTTTCCCTGGAATATTCTGCCACAATTGTTAATTTTCTGGACACCACTGTTACCATCAAGGATGAAACCTTACATATATGTATTTACAGGAAGCCAACAGACAGACAGAGATACTTACACAGGAATCGTAATCAACCGAGCCACATTAAGAAATCTGTCATGTGCAGTCAAGCATTTCAGTATCAGCGTATCTGTTCAAATAAGGAAGACAGAGATACACATTTAGTTATGTTGAAAAACACCTTTATTGTGCAGGGACACACTTCCAGAGAAATTGATAGGACAATAGAATGTGCAACACAGGTACCAAGGCAACAACTACTTCAGTTTAAGAAAAGGCCAGCTATCAACAAAATACACTTAGTAGTCACATATCATCCTGACCCTGAACTTCTGCACTAGATTATTAAGGATCTCCACCTACAATTTAGTGAGGATGAGACCCTTAATTGTATTTTTAAGGAACTACCACTACTATATTTTAAATAACCACCAAACTTAGCCAAACTAATTATTAGGAGTAAACATTCACCAGAACAGAATGCTATGACACTTAACGGTACACGACCCTGTAATTAACTCAGATGTAAGACTTGTGAGCTCATTACCACTTTGGAACGTGTGGTTATATCACAAAACAGACGATTTAGAGTACAGAGGAATTATACATGTGCATCATGGCATGTTGTTTATTTCATTCAATGCAAGAGATGTCTACAAACAGGTTATGTTGGGAGAGACAAGTCAACCGCTCCGCACTAGAATGAACTCACACAGACATAATATTAATCTTAAAATGACTGAAAAACCAGTGGGGCAACACTTCTCTTGGCAGGACCACTTAATCTCAGATACAGTATGTCAGTAATGATCTTAAAAGGAAATCTCAAATGTACACAACAGAACGGGCTTTTGAGATCAAATTTGTATTATTTCTCAATATGGTAAATGATGGCATGAACACAGATTTGGGATTTATTGCACATTATAGGACTTAAACATACACAAACCTTTTCTTCAAAGAATATACACATTATAGGACCTCAGCATCTCCTTGTGTGTGTGTGGGGGGGGGGTTACGTGAGTGTGGTGGGTGTGGGGATTCCTGTTACATTGAGGTGGGCTTATATTTAGGTACATGACATAATGGTGTTACAGTGTGTTATGATTCTTAGTTTACACCCACAATGAAAACTATTCCCCTTAATAACTATCTTCCTTGGGGGTAGGGGGTAGGGTTAATTCAATTGGGTCTTATTCAGATGCCTTGCCTGTTACTCATCATAAAGTAGTTTTATTACATACTGTCACATTTTTGTACTCTAAACATATTGGAGTGCAGGATCTTATTTTCATGGGGGTCCTTGACTGATTAAATTACACTGGGTTAATATTGTAGTGATTTGTGTAAATGAAGGTATGTTGGAACTCGTGTCTCACATACATATAGTATACATTCACTTCTAACTAGTTATCTTATCCTGGGAAGGGTGGAGGTTTTTAGCATTTTTGAACTCTGTACATATCTCTTTTACTTGAAGGTTCAGGACAAGTTTAATTCCTTTGGATAACATTTGAAGTGATTGATGTAAATAATGGTGCATTAGGACTTGTGTGTGCATATGTTTGTATGTGTGTGTGTACTTATGCGTATATGTGTGTGTGTGTGTGTGTGTGTGTGTGTGTGTGTGTGTGCGTGCATATGTGTGTCTGTGTGTGTGTATCTCCTTACAACTAGTTATCATCGCCCGGTGGGGAGGAATTTAATTCCTATGATTACTTATTCAGATTCCTTAGACATTTTTGGTACATCGAGTTGAAATCTGTACATATCAGATTGCATGGTCTTAGTTTCTTGGTGGTCCTTGACAAGCAGCTTTTTGTTTGGCTCTTATACTGCCAATTTATATTATCATCTACAAAATCCTGTTACAACACTAAAGGCCTTAAGGTTTATGGAGCATAATAACCAGTTTGGGAGTATACTTGGGTAATGTTTCCAACTATTGCTCACATTAGGTACTTTACTTTAAACCTTTTGTATGCCTTGTATATTTATTTTTTGTAGTTCTATGTTGTGTGGCTTATTTTTAACTTATAGTTATGGCAATCCAAGCGCGGTTTGTTTTTCATGAACTGCACTCATAATTGAGCTATACAGATCTATGCTGCAGATGTCCTTATCTTACTCTGAAGGTATCTCTAAGTCACTTTAATTTATGTGCAGTGCACTCCTCGCATGATGCGATGCTCTAAGTACATCTGACCTTTAGGCTTTTTCAGCTGAAGCTGACCTGGTATTTCAGCTTCTCTGATGTGTCTTGTGTTATTTTTTAAATGAGTATTTTAAACCAATGGACATTTTTTCTTCCTTTTTTTCTGCATTGTCTGGGTGTTAAAGGTATGGGATTTTCTAAATAACTGTCATTAAGCTTCCGAGGAAGGATTGGGTTGGTCTGAAAGTTAAAGCACTTTGTTCTTTCTGTTTCATCTATGTTGGTTCAATAAAATGTATCAAATTGTTTGTTTATGGATCTGTTCTTACAAGGACCTATATGGCAAAGAATAAATATGTATGTTAGAATTAGGAAGGAAAGGGGAAGCCACAGCTCAGGTAAAGTGTGCAACTTAAGCACTGGGTAGTTAAAATGGGCAGACTGGAAGGGCCCAGCAGTGCTTTTCTGCCATCAAAATCTATTTCTCTATGTTTCTGTGTTTCATAGCTTTATGAATTGCAACTGGGAAGATAGGGATCCATATTCAGCTCCATTAGCAGACGTGGCAGATATTGAAGAGAAGTCAGGTGGGAGGTCAGGCTCACTGACTCCTGGAGGCATGGCCACCCCTATTTATTCAGTGCAACTCTTCCAACAATGAGGCTATCAAATTTAAAATTAAAAATGGATGGTGAATTTATAGGAGGAAGGGCATTGCCTACAGATACAATTGATGTAATAAGGGCCCCCTGCACCAACGAGTAAAAAGAAGGTATACCTCACTCGGACTGTGTCAGGCAGATGATGTATTCAAACTCCTTAGTTTATAAGTAACTTAGGCAGTGGTCCCCTGCCTAACTGCTTCTGCTGTCATCAAGGAGGCAATGGCCCAATGTAAAGAAGCACAGTACTGACTTGATACAAGGAGAGAGTAAGATAAGCAGTATAGCTGGCAATGGGAGAGTGGAGCACCCCCTCCCCTCCTCTTAGTCTTATTCACTAGCCACACTGATCAACAGAAGCCCACCTGCCCCCAGGCCCACCCTCCCAAACCCACAGATGAAACAAGGGAAAATGTACCAGTTTTATTTTTATTTTATTTTATTTTAGTCTTTGGTAGCCGGGTAAGGCCAACTAGGCCCAAATCCGTGTTTTCAGGGGCGACCTGGGAGCACTGGGCAGTTAAGTGACTTGCTCAGAGTCACGTAGTATGCAAGTGGAGGTTGTGAGAATCAAACTCAGGTCTGGTCTGCTGGATGTATCAAGCTCGTTCGTGCCTCGTTCCTCTAACCTCTGGGCTATACTGTATACTATACAGTTCAGAGTCATGTGCGTACTTCTGCTATGCACTTCAACTGGTCCACAATCTCATAACCACATGACTCACACTCCCCCCCCCCCACTGCACTAAAATCTTTTCTGGACCTGTTAAAACAGCCCCCTCTACTACCCCCTGAAATGGATCCCTTGACCCTGGCTACTCATCGCTAGCCCAAGATTCCCCCCTCTGCTTTCCATGGGTCTGCTCAGTTAATCTCTGTCAGCAATTTATGTCATGTAAAAAGCAGTGTACTCTGTTTGACATCTGTTTGACCCTTGTATATTACCCATTCTTTTAAATATGATATTTATAGTTTGTACTTGCTAGCTCATTGTACCTTTAGCTCTGTAAATATATCATCTCTGTCTGTATGTTCTAAGTATTCAAATTGCCTCTGTAGCTGTTGTATTCCACCACTGGACATTTGTGAAAATGAGCATTTTTGCTCACATACTTTCCAGTAGACAAATAAAAACTGATTGATTGAAACTGACAATCTGATGCAGCATTTCTTGTGCATGCTAATGTTTAGCAGAGTCCAAATCTACTCTAGATTTGGGTGTAGCAGAGGGCTGTGGCTCTGCTTGTTGGGAATGTAGTGATTGGATTGAGATGATGTGATCTGCCAGATCTCTCGCTGCCTTCCTTGCTGTAGAGTAAATATTCTGCACCTCTGGATATTGTACCACCAAGTTTGAAGGGTATGAGGTTTGAAATTACAGTTTGTGTACTCTGAGGGCTTGAAAGACTGGAATGCATTTTCATCACCTCTGCATGGTAAGTGGTGCATTGCATTGTCCAGATAAATTTGAGTGGCTCCATAATACACTGTTCACTACTGCACAGGAATTCCGAGCACCTCCTCTTTGGTTTTATTTGGAATTAAATTGCACTAAAATAGAACAGGGAGGGGCTGTTGCAGAGTGGGTTTTGGGTCTAGCACTGTATGTGAAAGCTTGATGGCTAAATCAAAATTTGCTTCCAAGGAGAGAGCTGTATGGAGCAGGGAACGTATAAAATCATCCATTTCCAGACTATCTGAGTCCCTGGCCACACTGCATATCTTAATATTTTTATAGCAGGCCTGGTTTCCACATGTTCTTGCTGGTCTGTCATTGCTGCTTGAATTTCTGCTATTTGCACTACCTGGGATTCCAGGCCTGTTAGTCTCTGCTGAGCCTTGGTGGATAGTATCCTGAGGTCAGCAATTTCAGTCAGCACTGTAGCCACTGAAGATTTCCACTCTTGAAACTCCCTGCAAAAAGTTTGTAACTCCAGTAAAATAGTGTCCAGTTTTTGTCTCTTTTTTTTGTTTTGGTCTGGGCTGGTTCATGGTGGATTGTTGGGCCTTCCCCGAGGTTCCCAACTGGGCTGAATGGGAAAGGTCAGCTGCCACTGGTCCAGTGTCATCGACCGGCAGGACAATAAATTTGTTGCAAGTTGACTTCATTAGTGATTCAGTTACCCATCTCATTGTATTTCAGTTGGTTTGAGATGCTTTCTTTAGTTTTAACATGGTTTATTTTAGGGATGGGCAAACTGGCTCTGCCACACTCCTGAACCTCCTTAGACCAGGCTGACTTGACTATGTTCAGGAAAACCAAGACTTTCATGGCTCAATCCGAGTTGACAATGTGGCCTGGTTTAAAAGTGCAGTATGGTTTGGTCTGGCTTACAGGCAGCAGGCTGCAGGGCAGGGTACAGAAATAAAAAAAAGTAAAAAAAAAAAACACTTTCTTTTGTTCCCGATCTCTGACAAATACTCCTGAGTCCATGGACTTGTCACATGACCAACAAGACAAACACTCATGATACCAGGATGCTGAAGGGAGCCAACATATCAGGATCTTTTGCCTGTGATTGACTCATGGTCTAGCCAATCCTGTGTGTCAGCCACCACAGGATATCCTATAGGAAACAATATATCCAGCTCATTTGGGGCTTTGCTTTCAAAATAGATTGCTGTGTTGCTGAGGTTCCAGTTAACAAAAAAAAAAAAAAGAAAAAAAAAAAAACAGTAAGTTAACAAAACTTTTTTTCATTGGAAAGAGACTGAGAGAGAGAGAGAGAGAGAGAGAATATATATATATATAGAGAGAGACTAACAAATTTAGTGCAGACGTTGCAAAGTGCTTAACTCTATAGAAAAAAAAAAGTTTTTCTTCCTTAGTCAGAAAAGAGAGGGAGGGAGGGAGACAGAGAGGGAGGCAGGGAGAGAGAGAGAGTGGTGGAGAGAGAGACCATGAATGCAACAGCAAACAGCAGAGTGTAGATGTTGTAGATCACTTAACTCCACCGGAAAAAAAATGAAACAATGTTTTTCCTTGGTCAGAAAGAAAGAGAGCAGAGAGAGTGAAACCACCAAATTCAACAGCAGAGTGCAAACTGCTGATATTTTCTTAGTTTTAAAAAAGTGTAAATAATATCGCTAATGTACAACATCTAACAACTTAATAATTCTCTTCTTTTTGAAAAATAAAATTTTTTGCAAAAAAAATAGAAAGTAAGAACTAATAAGGGGAGCACACAGGACAGGAGGACTCTGTAGGTCATAGTGCCTCATTAATTTTGAGGGGGCTTATAATGCCATGCAGATTTTGACGTGGACTCTCTGTTGCCAGTCTTAGTGCCTAAAGTTAGGTCATAGTGCATCGACTCTGTGTTTCCCATCTCTGTGCCTGAACTACTAGTAGGTCATAGTGCTGTAGACTCTGTGTTGCCCGTCTCTGTGCCTGAACTACTGCTAGTTCATTGTGCCATACAGATTTTGAAGGGAAGGGTGTCATATCTCAGACTCTGTTTTGCCCATCTCTGTGACTGAACTACTACTAGGTCATATTGCCTCATGTATGTTGAGAGGGGGTGCCAGGTCTCAGACTCTGTATTGTCCTTTTCTGTGATTGGACTACTAGGTCATATTCATTGTTCTCTGAGCTGGAGTCAGAAAATGAATGATTTATTTTCACTCCAGCTCCCCTACCGATGAAAATAAAGGAATTATTTGTAATTTTTTGGTACTCACATTTTATTTATTTATTTAAAGTTGTTGACCAGGAGAGGCATGCTGATCTGAAACTTGTTTACAGGTGTGACGCAGGGGAAAGGGGAGTAGAGAAGTTAACATACATTAGCTGAAACTAGTATACAGGGAAATAAATACAGCGTACAATAATAAGTATAAATTATACAGGTTCTGTGAAAGGTGCAGGTAGCAAAAATGCAGTAATAAATTGATACAGATAGCGTGAGGCTAACAACAAAGTAAAACAGCATTTACCAACAAAATTGCCTGGAGGCGAGAGAAAAAGACAGAAAAAATAAGGAGAGAAAATGCAAAAAAAGAGTAAAGATTGAGGGACAAGCTGGGATAAGTGCAAGGAAGTATTTAAATTAGCTGAGCAAGGGGTTGGCATTCTACACAAGTTAATTTTACACTGTAATTTTTATAATAAGTGTATGTTTAACATACACCCGGGTCATGTCTGAAAATAGTCATTTATATGGCTAGTGCACCTTGCCCAGTAAACAAAAACAAAATATGTATATTATTTATATATATATATATATATATATATATATATATACACATACATATATATATATTATAGGGAACGATTGCATCCCTATAGTTAGGGTTGAGTAGGCACGTTAATGTTAAACCTCAATTTGTGCATGTTTATAACTTTGCAACCATTCATCAGATTTGCAGCAAATTTAGAATGTTTGGTATTGTATGATAGATTTCTTATGAGATACAGAATCAGTTGATGCAATGTAGTGTGGATGTCTCACTGTCATGATTACAGTGACACTTGAATTTTTTTTCTAGCTGTTATGGTTCCCGAGATGTTGACAAAGTAGTGTTGCAACTGTTCATTGCCTTATAGAGCTGCTGTATGGCTCTGTAGCTATTTGTAAGTGGAAGCGCACTCCCACAGATGCATATCGTTATGCTGACATGGGCAGCATGGTGGGAGCGCACAGTGCTATTTCCTAGTTACAGTACACATTTTCAAAAAGTAAGAAAATTCATTGCAAAAAGCCTTGTTTAATGCATCAATTAGGGCTAAAGTGACAAAAGTGGGGTAATGAGATGTTAGGGTTGATCAAAATTTCTGGCAAATCAGACAAACAGTTGCAAAGTTATTAATGTTCAAAATTTGAAGTTAAACATAGAAATATCTGTGTAACCTTAACTATACCTGCCCTACTAAGCAAGTATTATACATATACTGTACATATATATATATATATATATATATTTATCGACACACACATATATGTGTATATATCTACACATGCACATATATCATTCTTTGGTAACTGGATAAGGCCCACTAGCCAGAAGTGCCTGTTTTGAGGAGCAATCTGGGAGCACTGGGGAGGTTAAGTGACTTGCTCAGAGTCAAATAGTATGCAAGTGGAGGATGTGAGATTAAACCCAGGTCTGCTATACATACCAGACTCATTCATAGCTCATTATGTTAACCTCAGACTAGACTGCCCTTGCCATATACATAAATATATGTTCCCAGGTTCTCTATGAAAACAGGCACTTCTGACTAGTGGGCCTTACCCATTTACCAAGAACTAATATAAAATACCTGTCCAGTACAGTCAATATAGTTAGGGTTGCACAGGCATTTCTATGTTAAACTTCAAATTCTGAGCTTTGATAACTTTGCAGCCATTCTTCTGATTTGCCTGAAAGTTTGCATGCACAGCTAGCAACAATATATCTCCAGATCTGGAAAGTTTCACTCTGGTCGAATATATAGTTGCATAACCGTAGGGCTTTCAAAATGTGTAAAAGGGTAAACTTTTGCGCATTTCTTTGGTCGGCCATAATGGTCTGAAGAATGTGTTTCAATGGATTAAAATGTGTTTGTCTGCATGTGGCCTGGGTTGAACTGGTGCCTTTTGAAGATCTGGTGAAAAATTATTGCTCCATTCAAAAGTTATTCAACTTTTTTATGTCCCAATATAGCCTATGGAAAAATTTATATGTGCATTGTGAAAACCTATGCGATCACATTTTTGTTGTTGTGCTCCCTGAATTTGTTTTCATGCTGCCACCATCTTGTTTTCAGTTACAGAGCCAAAAAATGCTGTAATTCAAAAAATAATGCGCTTTGATAAGCACCAACAGTTGTGTTTACCTAATCGGGCACTGAGGAACATGACCCAGCCATTAGTTTTTCAAGGGCTGGTCTAGAAATATCTTTTTCAAACTTGTTCTGCCATTTTGTCATTTTCTGATCATAACAACATTTTTTGTTGCTGCAAAAACTATCGTGAACAAAAAAAAGTAACCTCGACAACATTTCCATTATAGAGATAGGTGTGCAGTGAAAACATTAAAGTAATCGTAATAACACTGCATGAACACATTTTCTAATGTGTTGTTTTCTTTGTCACTTAATTATGCCAAGATGAATTGTGCTTTTGGCCTGAAATTTACAGGGTGGCAAGCCCTGGTCACACAGATGTGCCTTTTGGTGGAAAAAAAAGTTGAGAAATTTCCCATAGGATAACATTGCGGTGCCCTGTGATGCCTTTCGGCAATAGTATCTCCAAAATGAAGAGAGATACAGATTTTTCATTCACAGCTTAAATCACTTATAGGAGAACTAAGCCACAAAAACAAGTCTGAAACTCATGTATGACACCTGCAGTGGAATTTTTTTCCTGCTTGCTACGGTTATGGAGATATTGCCAACAAGGTGTTACAAGGGTTCCTTTGGAGTACTGTGGGGCAGCTGTATAGCTTAGTACTAATGTGTAAGTGGGAGCGCAGGGCCCAGAGGGACTGTGCTCTGACAGGTGAATATCATTAAGCAAAACTGGGTAGTTTGGTGGGAGCATGGGGCCCTCCACCAACACATAACAGTTAATGGTTACATTACTGCTTTTCAAAAAGTAAGGAAATTCTTTGCAAAAAAATGTCATTAATGCATCTCTTAGGGTTATTGTTACATCGACAAAAGTTTAGAAATTTGTTACGGTTAACCCCCTACATCCACGCCCCATCCTCCACACACCAACAGACTTCAGGGTGTGCTATGGGGTTGTCCTATACTATAGCATGTCAGCTTGGTTACTCCTGGAATGGAATGAGACTTTGGCCTGATGACCCCATGACACATCTTGATGTCACTTCCCCCTTCCCTCCTCCAGAACACACTGTATTATCTGTCACTGTCCCAACACCCTCCTTCTTTCACAGCACATGCTGTATACACAAGTTGCAATGTCTCCCCCCCAGCCAGTGCCACACACACACACAGTCACACTGACAAATACAGATTCTTTCTGGGCCTATACAACTGCCATTGCTTTGTCCCATTCTGTAATGCCCTCTCTTTACTATCATTCTATTGCCCCCTGATCGCCTTCTGCCTTTATGCCACAACCGCACACATCAGTAACATTATCTCCCTACAAAAGCATTGCCTGACCTTTCTCCTATTCATCTCTCCTCCCCCAACCCCTCACCAAACTTCTGTCTCTCCTACTACTACATACCCCTACCACTATGTACTACGTCCCCACATCTGAAACCCCAATGGACCAGCAGTATTACATCTCTTCCTGTGCCCCTTCTTCTCAATCCAGCACATACCCTATATACCATTAACATGCACCCTCCTCCAACCGCTCCAGAGACACATACTCATCCTATGCCTATACTGTTACTGTTCCCTCAGCTGCCTTCACACCCATTACCTCTCTCTTAGCATAACATACTATCCCTGGCTGTCCCTGTAGCACTTTGGGACATCACACTACTATTCCCTTCCTACCCTCTCTCTTTTTGTTCCACCCCACACATTGATTACCTCTTACCACGATTTACAGACCAGTGAAAATATTTCTCCTACTCCCCTCACCCCCCCACCACACACCCCAGTACCAATGACCCCTCAACACGACACACAAATGTATACCATGGGGTCATGGCAGTACCATTTACTCCTCTCAGTCTCCTCTCACTTGTATTGTCTTTCCTCCTCGTATGTCCCCCTTCCTTCAACACCACAGACACCAGTAGCATTATCCCTGCCTGTCTGCCTCCCCACACACAACCACAATAGGCCATGGGCATAGCCCCTCCACCATCCCTCCAGGACAGACAGACCGCTAATGTGCATATACCACTATTGTTGCCTTTCTTCCCCCCTCCCAATTCCTCCCCACCCTGTTATGTTGTACACCCATCCTACACATGATTATGAAATGGCTATAAAAAATGTTTACTCCTGACTGGGCAGAACAATTTTCAGCTGTCACGTTATCTCAACACAATGGTACCATTCTATTATCACAATAAGGCTGTACTGGAAGTGTGTCCTGTTGCAGTAACGGCCCTTTTCAGGTGGTGGAAGCACTTGGCTACACTGTGTGTTTCAGTGCAACTGAGGTGTGCCAATACACACACCAGTTTTATTAACTGCCATTGCCCCTCCCCCACCTCTTACCCAACACATGCTGTATATACCAGTGGACATCCCACCTCCCCCTGTTTTCATATTAAATATGAATTATGACATGTTATTGGAAATATTTGAAAAGAAAAAGAACATTTTATATAAATAAATAACCATTTTTATTCATTTTCCTTTTAAATAAGAAATCTGCTTTCATTATTCTTTATTGATATAGTGGTTCCAAAAATAATAATCTAGAGATGTATAAAAATATAAACCTGTAATCTTTACATTGAAAAAAATAAACTATTGTAAAATAAATATTGATTTTGGGTGGTCACGTGATGGCAGCTTAGAGTAAGGCAGCAAGCTTGGGTTGCTCTGTCTCCTCTCGGTCAGAAACACTATTTTTCTACTTCATCACACATCTGACTCATCTAGAAAATTATAATATCTCTTTTGGCAACATCAGGGCAAGTACTACGGGGGTAGAAATGGATGTGTATATATATGCGCAAAGCGCCGCCTAAGCATACTCCGCCACAGTCACCGGATAAAGACCAGACCCCGGAAAAGCCTAGGCAGACTACAGCTAAATCTACCTCTGGATCTGTAGCACTGACGGAGGACAGATTTCTAGAGATCATGATGCTGCTGCAAAGTTCAGTAGCTGATATCTTGACTGAACTACACAATCTTAAAACCTCTATTGACTCTCTTAATCTTAGAGTCGGAGACTCAGAGGCCCAAGTTTCCTCCCTGGAAAAGAAAGTGGATCAGAGTGAACTTGAGTGGGTCAATACTACAAAACGTTATCAAGAAACTTGAGGAGAAATTGGAGGATCGTGAGGGAAGGAGCAGGCAGATTAGCTTAGTAATAATGTGAATTCCAAAGCATGAAGAAGGGTCTTCTCCAATAGCTTTTGTCCAGAAGCTCTGTGAAAAAATTGCTGGTCCTTCCCCAAATGGGGTAACATATATTGTGGAGAGAGCTCATCATGCACTTCACCCTCTGTCCCCACCAGGCTCGCCTTCTAGACCGATCATTTGTAAAATCTTAAATTACCTGGATAAGCAGCACATATTAATTAAATCTAAAGTCCTACAAGAAATCCTCTGGGAGGGTAAGCACATCAGAATAAGTCAGGATCTGCCTCACTCCATAAGGGTGAAGCGTCAAGAGTTGCAACCCCTAGTAGCTAAGCTTATAGCTGCTGGGAAACCATTTAAAGTCAGGTATCCTGCTCTTCTGTGCATTAAAATCAATGATGAATGGTTATCCTTTGAGACAGTGGAGCATGCTAAGAATGAGCTTACTGCCAGACCTCTACAAGTAAGTTCATTTGCTCTTAGAGACTCAGCGCATTTGATAAGAGCTGCTCTTTAATCTCTAGTGGAGATTGGCACTAGAATGATCCAGATTGCAAGACATTCACCTGTCTGCTCTAAAAGACTTATTGCTTAAGAAAATATGCTTAATTAAATGGAGCCAGACTGTTGGACCATCACAGATTCTGATCTGCAAAGTAGGCTTGAACATAGCTGTCCATTCGCATTGTTTCATGATCTGGACTGCTTCTGGAGAACCTGGGATCGCGTATGCTTCGTTTGATCTCAGATACTTGTTTAATTTCTTGACGAGACTGCTTGCATCTTTACCAGGATTTTGATAAGTAAATGAAACAATGATTGCCTTAGTATGGTACAAATTCCTTACTTTTTCTGTTGACAAGAGGACACTGTAGCTACATATCATGTAATACGGGCTTCAGGATTTATTTTTAATTTACAGCTGACTTAATCAGTAAAAACAGCAATTATGCTGCTTACTGAATGCAATTAAGGCATGGGACCTTGAGATGTATCTTTTCTTTATCATCGTGTGATGTCCTGGTGCTACAGGTCTGTTTTGTTTACTTCAATTTTACATCGTACTGTATGGACTTTCACTGAGTTAGTTACTGAATCCAAATGGTTTTGTACTTCTTATTTTTCTCCACTAGATGGCAGCATTGGATTAAAATTAGATGATTCTATTAGAATTAGAACTGGTACAGGAATAACGTTTCTTAGAAATATAGTTACCATATGAAGCTCTAACTATTATGTGTAGTTTTTATCTTCTCTGACTGAGTTAAATAAGATACAGATAAGTACTCTGTATAAAGTGCATAAAGAACCTCTTCTTTTTTTACTGTTTTCTGGGCAGATTGTCTAGCGAAATGATCATCACTATAAAATCCTCCCCTTTCTTTGTTTTTCTTTTTATTTCTTTTTTGCTTCCTTCTTTTTCTTTCTTTTTCCTTTCTTTTTATACCATTGGGATATTATACAGCTTTATATCTGATTATAGGGTGTTTCTCTGACCAAGGGTATGGGATGGGGTAGCTTTCTTTGGGTTGCATAAATACATCACCTGGCAGAAATAGGAAGTCAGTGCAGTTTATAGAATTGGGGATTGCTTATTAGGGGTTTAGTTAATTTGCTTGTTAAGGGGATACAGTTTTGGAGGGAGGTTTGGGTGCCAACAATATGCGCTGTCAAGAATTTAATGGGAAGCAGATTACAACTGTTAGAAATCATTTTAAGTTATTACATACGAATGTTGCTCTATTGTCAATGGTTTAAGAATGACTGGACCATATAGTATTGTGAGTTGGAATGTCAGGGGGTCACAGGATAGATATAAATGACAAATAATTCTAAAACATCTCTTATCTCTTAAAGTTGGAATTGCATGCTTGCAGGAAACCCACCTTAGAAGGGATGACACTCATTGTTAGGTAGGAATTGGGTTGGGCTGACTTTTGGAGCGGGAATTTTCACAAAAAGGGTGTGTGTGGCCATATTGATTCACAAGAATATTCCCTTTCAACTGGAGCAGGAGATATGGGACATTAATGGGCACTATATTTTGGTCCGTGGAAGACTGGCCATGCAACAAATTATACTAGGATCAATATATGGTCCAAACGTAGACTCCCCTCAGTTTTTTGTGCATCTCTTGGGTCTTTTGTCCCATAATCCCCCAGTGACTGTAATTTTGGGAGGTGATTGGAACATTATCCCTGAGTCTCAGCAAGATAGGTCAGACTTCAAACAATGTGGATTAACCCCAGCTCAGCGAGCCCTGAAAGACCTAATGTTGGGGGCTAGCCTGATTGATATCTGGCAGGTGTTAAACCCTGCTGAGAAATCCTATACTTTTTTCTCCTGTCCACATCACACCTGTTCTAGAATCGACTATATATTTTGGTGAGCTCCTCAGTCATCCTGGGAATACTGGATGCGATTATTCATCCATGTGTTATATCGGATCACTCTCCTGTCTCCATGACACTGCTCTTAGGAATTGGAGATAGAAGAGACTCCCTATGGTGGTTGAATAATCAACTTCTGCAAATACTGGCTACATTAGAGTACATCAAAGATTTCATCTTGTACTTTCTAGAATGCAATACTGGCTCAGTACCAAGCATAGAAATGGTTTGGGCAGCTTTAAAATGTGCATTCAGGGGAAAATTTATACGTTTATCCACCACTAGTAATCAACAATTTAGAGCACATATGACAGAGTTACTCAATTCAATTAAGTCTACTGAATGAGACATTAGTGCTCGCTCACTGGACCAGGACTGAATCAAACTACACACTTTGCAAGCTCAATTTTCTGACCTTATGGTGCAAAAAGCTGAGCTTTCCCTCAAAAGTACTAAACTTAAATACCTTGAATCAGAGGAAAGAGCTGGAAAGCTCTTGGCTATCTGACTTAGGCAAGCTGAGACTGCTAGATTTATACCCAGTTTATACTTTTTTAACACAGACCAAATAACCACAGATTCCAGGAAGATAGCTGAGGGATTTGGGAAATATTTTCAACAACTCTATGCAGTCAGCAAAGAAGAAACAACCACAGAGGAAGAAATTTGAGCATACTTAGATGTGGTCAAACTTCCATGTCTATTGCCTGCTGATGGCTATCCTTTGGGAGCTTGCATAGAAGCTTGGGAAATTGAGCAAGCCATCAGGCAACTCCCCATAGGCAAGTCACCGGGACCGGACGGCTTCCCGAATAATGTATACAAGTGTTGTGCTTCAGAATTGACCACTCTGCTAATGGATGTGTTTAATTCATGGTGTGAGAAGGGGATAATGGAACATAGCTTTTTAGAAGACCTTATTGTGGTAATTCCCAAACAAGGTAGAGATCCACAACTTCCAGAGAATTACCATCCCATCTCACTCCTTAATTCAGATGTCAAAATACTAGCAAAAGTATTAGCTAATATTCTAAACTCTAGGGCCTATTATGAGTAAACTGATTGGCATAGAGCAGGTGGGTTTCATGTCAAACAGGTCCTCTAATGATCACATGTGCAGATTATTACATCTCCTCTCGCTGGACAAAAAGTCAGATCTTCCAATGGCCCTTATATCTCTAGACGCCAAGAAGGCCTTTGACCGGGTCTCTTGGGATTTTCTCTTTCTTGCCTTGGAACATTTTGCCTGCCAAAGGAGTTTATCATGTAGGCCCATATTTTAAATGCATCGCCACTTGACAGGGTTTGGTGCAATGGTGTACTCTCAGACCCATTTCCTCTATGTCGTGGCACCAGACAAGGCTGTCCATTATCCCTGCTTTTAGTTAACCTGTATTTAGAACCCCTCATAAAACGACTGGTCTCTTCCCCATATCTTAAAGGTATCCAAGTGGGAGAACAACGACACCTCTTATCAGCTTACGCTGATAATTTACTATTACATCTGGAAGAGCCTGCAATAGGTATCCCTGTATTACTAGAAGAGATAGACCTTTTCTCCAGGGTTTCCTTCTATAAATTGAATCTCTCAAAAACTAGGATTTTTCCAATGAATGGAAGGTTTGTATACAGCAAAAGAGAGGAATTTGGACTGAAGTGGGAGTCAAAATCCTTGACGTATCTGGGCATTAAAGTAACTGGAGACATATCTACCATGGTAAATGAGAATCTTACAAACCTTATGTCCACACTGAAAACAAATCTTGACAGGTGAGGATCCCTTCCCATCTCATTATGGGGAAGGATTAGCACAATTAAAATGAATGTTCTCCCTAGGATTTTATATCCTATGTGCATGTTGGAGTTTTTCCTTCCCAAGTCCTGGTTTATTAAGTTACAAAAATTGTTAAACTCCTACTTGTGGAAGGGGAAGAGAGTTAGACGAGTATACTCCAAGCTTACAGCACCCAAGATGCAAGGGGTCTTGCCCTTCCATCCTTTTTTGCCTACTACAGTGCGCATCATATTAGAAAATTATGTTACTGGCCATACATTCGTATCACGAGATACAGACATATATCTACCTCCTGGTTAGACATTGAGAGATATCCGACCTCTAAAAATCACTGCACTTTAACATCTCTAGTTAATTATTCCCCCAAATCACTCCCTAAGCCCCTAAAAGACACTCCGATTGGATGGTTTATCAGGGCATTGTACCAGACGCAAAGACTTCTGGTTTTAGACTGGCACAAATCTCTCAAACAGCCACTGCTGGACAATCCTCAAATTAAAATTGGAACTAGACCTTTTTCCTCTTCACATTGGGCATTTTTAAAGCACTATACTGTCCAGGATATTGCCCCTAAGTGGGACATACTCTCCTTTCCTCAATTTCAGCAGCACTTCTATAGACATAGGAGACATTCTTTCAAATATTGACCATTAAGGCATACCCTGGTCTCTTTCTTGGGAAGACAGGGAGGATATATTCCTCCTAAAATGGAACCCTCCACTCTCTTTCAAATAGCCGAGCAACCACACTCTGTCTCCAGGATATACACAACATTACAATCCCTAGATTCTCATTTACCACAAGGTATATGCTACTACTGGACCCAAAAGTTGTTTATCATACAGGATGTCAGTACATGGAAGCAGATCTGGAGTAATATTTACAGATTTATTAGACAAGATAGACTTTGTCTAGTACAATATAATATAAATGAACAATCTATATTTCACCCCAGAGCGTCTATATAAAATGGGTAGACTGCCCTCTCCTCAATATCAACGATGTTTAGCAACAGACGGAGACTTGTGTCATATGTTATGGGCATGCCCAAAAATCCAAGGTTATTGGCAAACAATTAGGGGCTCCCTTGATCCAATGTTGGGGCTTGATTTATTGTTTACACCAGAGATCTGTCTGTTCAATCACTGCCCCTCTGACATCCCTATAATAAGAATGGCACACATAGCTATGATATCTTCTGTAGCTAAATTAACCATTAAGAGGCATTGGAAGGAGGGATTCTTACCATCTGTGATGGAATGGCATAGAGAGGTTTTATTGTCTCTGCAACTGGAGCAACATTTTGCATCAATGGCCAATCAGCTTAATGGATATCAAACTAAGTGGGGCCCCTTAGATGCTTTACTTACAGTCTGGAAACCCTAAACGATAAATTGCGGACAGCAGGTATCATGGTTGGCACCACGGGGTTGGGGGTGGGGTAAGGGAGGATAGTTGGGTAGTTTAAAATATGTTGTTTATTTTTGTTTGTATTCTTGTATGTATTCACATTGTATACTGACTGGCATTGGCAGTCTCAATATATTAGATTGTATTCTGTCAATTTTATCTTGATTGCTTTTGCGGTGATTACTGTTGTATACTTTATAATAAATAAAGCATATTGAATTATTAAAAAAATATTGATTTTGAACAGAACTCATTGTATATTTTTAAAGTTTAACAGAGAGAAAAAAGTTTAATTCACCTATGGAATATATAGATTGTTGTAAAATTAAATGGTCAGAAGAGTGGCAACTGGGATTTAATGCAAAGAAGTGCAAGATCATGCACATAGGAAAGAGAAACCCTGAAGCCACCTCTAGACTGGGAGGGAAGTTGCTGGCAGTCACAAAGGAAGAAAGAGACCTGGGCATCATCATCACCGATGACCTGAAATCATCCAAGCAGACCTCTAAGGCAGTAGGTAAGGTTAGGGGGATGTTAGAGTATATTAGTAGGGGTATCACAAGTCATAAGAGGGAGGTAATAATCCTTCTTTACAAGACACTGTTTAGGCCCCATCTGGAGTACTGCATACAGTACTGGAGGCCACACCTTCACAAGGACATTAACCAAATTGAGGCAGTCCAGAAAAGGGCAACCAAAATGGTGCAGGGACTGCATCAGAAGACATATGAGGACAGATTAATGGAGCTCAATATGTATACCCTTGAGCAAAGGAGGGAGAGAGGTGATATAATCGAAACATTCAAACACCTTAAGGGCATTAACAAGATGAAAGAGTCTAACATGTTTAAATATAAGAAAAATAGCAGGACAAGAGGACACAGCATGAGAATAGAGGGAGGCCGATTAAGGGGGAATGTGAGGAAATTCTTTTTCATAGAAAAAGTGGTGGATGCATGGAACAGCCTACCTCAGGAAGTGGTGACTATGAATACAGTGCATGGCTTCAAACAGGCATGGGATAGGCATAAGGGAGCAATACAGATGAATATGGTTAGATAGGTCATTGACAGTGTAGAGATGTGTGGCACATTCATAAGGTAGAAAAAATGGTCAGACTGGATGGGCCTTGTGGTCCTTATCTGCCATCAACCTTTATGTTTCTATGTTTCTAAATAATATGGTTAATAAAAAATTAAGTTGGCTGACAGACGTTGGTGTGACAGCTGCCTTTGCTGCTGGAGGCTGTGAGGAGACCTGTAAGTGGCTACCCAGGTAGGAGGGTGCAGGAGGAAGTGAAAGCTGCTTCTTGGTTGGAGAAGATGCACAAGAGTGACAGAGAAGGGGAAAGAAGATGCATCTACTGGAAATCAGGGCCTTGTTCTTCTTGTGGCATCTCTGGTGCCAGAATGTCTTTTGCATCTGTCAGCTTTTGGATGTTCTTTGTGAGTGCCTTGACAGTCTGATTCATATATTTAATTTGTATAGTGTTAGAATTAATTTGCTTTTTAATGTGGCCTAATTTTAGTTAGGTGTTTTCCGAATTTTATTTTGTGTTCTGAGTAATTCAATAATGCTTTTCATATTTTGATTTAATTCTTGCTGGGCCTGAATCAGACTGTCCAGGTAGTCACAAATTACTTACAGTGTGTGTGGCTCATTTGTGGTTCTGTGGACAAAAAGGAAAGAGAAACACATGTTAAGCACTACTGTATTTTTGCATTGGTTTTATAATTCTTAATGTACATCAGTATATTTCTATTAAATATTTTCCTAACGTGATTAATAGAACAAATAATTGCATTTACCAATGAGGAGATATGCTAAGTTTTTATTATGTAAAATAGAACACTAAGATATTCCTGTTATGCTATTGCAGTGTGTTGTCTCTGGTGCTAAATATGGTATTTCTGTAGGTGTTGTTATGCAGCCTAATTGTATGGAATTACTCTTTTCCCATTACTGCCCCCCACCTCACAGACAGACAATGCTATAACCCTCCCACCCTTCTGTATGGTTACCTTAATTGCAGAGTACCGTGATTTACAAAGTGATATTTTGTAGGCGATTGGACAACGTGGCAATACTGTGCTATGATTGGGTAAATAATTTACAATAAAGGTGGTATTACTAATGATGAGAAATGCAGTTCTGTATATGTCACATGGAATGAAAATAAATTGTTAGACTGTGTGTGACATTCAGTTTGCTTTATGAAGTTCTAAATCCTTAATATAATTTGTAGCTGTTATAGATCGTGTACATACAGTGAGATGTTCCAGCCTCTATTTCTTCTTCTTTTAGAACAGTTAAGGCCCTGGTCTCCAGTGGTTCTGTATGAAATAAAAAAAAAAAAACACTAATAAGTGTTTTATTTCATGAGAAGAATCAATTGTTGTCTCTTGTTGGTTGGCTGCTTATTACAACAGGACTATTGTGCTCTTCATTTTGTTTTGCTGCACCATGGAAAGAAGTTATTCTGTGCTTTCCAATATCAGGAAATAATGGCCACTGAAGAACTGTGGATGTGCTTGATTGCAGTCATGTCTGAAGCATAGCTTATGACAACTTATTCTTTGATGACAATGAAAAATAATCTTCTGTGTTTGTGTACTGAACAGGGAGATCTGTTTTGCTTGTACTGTCAGTAAGATAATTGAGTCTCTGGCTGTGACAGAGACCTTGTTGTGTGTGTGTGTGTGCATGGAATGTTAGAGTGACATTCTAGTAGGTGAACTGAGCAGAATGTTTAGTCCATTTATTCCATGGAAAGAATTCCATCGACAAATATTATGTATCTTGAATGTGCATGTGTGTGTGCGGGGCATGGGACGGCAGATAAAAACAAAAAAAAATTAAAAAAGAAAGAGGAAAAGAGTCAACAATACAATTACATCATTTGTAGTGGGTGGAAGGGCTATTTTGTTATAAATGCACACAAGTACTGTAAATGCATTGTTTTTACATATACACATGTTTTTTTCCAACTGTGTTAAGTTTTTAAAAAGAAGACCATTTTATAAATACAATAAGGCAATCCAGGATGTTTGTGGAACACATTTTACTGCATGGCTAGTAGCCATAGTCATTCAGCCCTTTACCTTGTGCCTTATTATGCCCTTGTCCATATGGTAAAATGTGTTCCACTCACACCCCATCATGCCTTATTGTTTACTTAATGATATTTGTTCCTGTTGCACTTCTGAGACAGATATGCATATATATGCAACAGGTGTCAAGATAAAAACTGACACATAACTTCAGTTATCTGAGTCACTGTGTGGATAGATGGGTGGTGATGTAATCACTATGTGGATAACTTCAGGTTATCCATATAGTGATTACATCATCACCCGTTTATTCATACAGTGACTACATCACTAAACACCACTACCTTTGCTGCCTGATCAGCAGTAGTGCCACCCAGTTTCACTTTTACCTTCTCACAATGCTCTTTACAACCCAAGCTATCACAGTCCCAAAGACTCACAAAAATGCATACCCTAATCAAATCCCCCCCAAACTAGAACCGGAAATGAAAACACCCTTAAGGAAAAAATATCCTTTTTATTAGCACAGCAACCCTGTAAACCAAACACAGCAACCAGGCACAGAGGAAAAATCATGGAAAGAAACTTAGGAAAAAAATAAAATGGAACAAAACTGAATCCAAAAAATCCAGTTCCATAAATCAAATATGTAGAGCCTGTGGGATAACAAAGTTAGCTTTTATTGTTGCCAGTGACCACTCGTAACCGTCACTCATGGCTTCGCCACTCGTGAGGTTGTTAGAGGTCACAGGCAACTGTACAATTCACTTTGTTATCCCACAAGCACTCCCTCATAGCTCTTATATACATACATAAATAAGTATATGAGTATGTGTGAAAATAATACATCGTCACTGATTTTAGCTATGATTGAAAACTTTCAAACTGTTTTTTTCTATTTCCTTTTATTCTGTTGGTGCAAGAATTAGAGATTAGAGTAGAATAAGAATGTCCTACTTCATATGTGCATCTTGTGTTGTATGCATGTATTTATTGGTACTGTACTCACATTCTTTGGTTACAATGATAATATCATCATCTTCTGCTTCTGCTGTCCCCGCCTCGGCAGAGACCGGGCCTGGTGAAGCTGCTGTTTCCTCAGCTGTGGCTCCAGTAGCTGTTGTGAAAAAAAAAAAGAGTTTCAATATAATGATGGCTTTCTATTTACCTTAGTAATATTATGTTCTGTTAAAATGTGCAATATCTTATTTTACTGCAAATAGCTATACATAGGTAAAATTGTTATGGTTACATTACTCAAAGTTATATCATCTATAACATTTGATTACTTTTTATGCTTCTATGTCTCTAGATTGTATTCCATGTATTAGAAAACTATTGGTGGTGTTGGTTGTCAACAGGGATACACATAGTTAAAAATATAATGAATATTTTTAAAAGACAGACAACTGCAATGTTTACTGGTGTTATGTACTGAATAACATTGATGGAATACGCTGCTGCCATTGCTGCTTTGCCATAGCAATATTGTTTTACTGTACTGTTGATATTGCTTCTGCAACTGCCCAGCTTGAAAGTGCTGTAACAGTTGTTTTTTGTCTATTCAACTTTTGAGTGAGGTAGTATCATAGCATCTGCTCATTAATTGCAAGTTGGTGTTTTTTTGTGACTTAGGAAAAAATTAAGATGAACATATTTCCACAATATGTTATACAAATTTAAACAATGGCAAGAAAGAAGGCTTGTCTCTGACTGGTAGTCTGGGAATGTACCCATGATGTCATCCAAGTACAACATCACATGTCTAGTCCTAGAGGACAACCTCACTGTATTGATGTTTTGCATGCATGGTACTGATCTTCTCTTAAGAAGCAAAATACATATTGCAAGACTACAAATCTCAAAAAAGGAAAACTATTTGTTGTGATGTTTTTTATAATGCATAATAATGAGCCATAGTATGGTATCAATAATGCATTTTGGGGCGTGGTTGTACTGTCATAGCCTCACTTCTGGTGTACTTGGATATACTCTGCTTGTGGCCTTGTGCCCTAATATTCTAGGTGTCAGGCTGGACTAATACAACACATACCCTGATGTGCATTATTACTTAATACCAAAAAAAAAAAAGACAGGAGTACCTTCATTAACAACCACTGTGTTCTTACAAATTTAACGTCTGATTTATATTGATGTGTAGAAATTTGATCTCAGGGGTTCAATGAATCAGAACCAGTGTGTGTTACTGCACAGTGGTTGTATATGGTTGCATATCCAGTGTAGAAGCCACAATAATATTCCTATATGGAGAACTGGTTTCATGACGTTCATGTTACTCATATCTTGGGACAACAGCGTGTGACTCATGTTCATCAGCCCCCACCCCCCGGCTGTCATGTCAATCACCTGCTTCATATGTTAACATGAAGGTTATGATTACCTCTGATGTTGTTGTTACTTAGTCATAAAATAAATAGAAAGAATGTGGCTCCTTATTGTCAAAAAAACAATTGCAGCGGTGCTGTTAATGCAGAACAACAACTTAGCTGAAAATAAAATGTATAAGAATTTTTTTTAATTTCACTAAGAAATACTCATTGCAGAATTACAATAAGGTACTCCAGGGTTTGCTTTATGTTGGGCAACACCCTATATTGGGTGCTGTAAGCTGTTGACTATGTCTTGTGCTTCAACTCACCCGAGGTGGGCTGTTGTCCCACCATAAGGCCCCCCCATTCCATGTCTTGCCATGTTGCCTAACTGGAACATAACAGTCTTTTAATGGAAATGATAAATCTTACTTATGATAAAGTACTCTCTCTCCAAGCTTCAGCTTTCTACCCTGGAGCCACAGCTGGTATGCTTAATCATACCTGGACAAGTTCTTCTCTGGCACCTTCCCCATGTCCTTCATTTTATAGAACTTTTGCCGTAGCAGCTTCCACTTCTCCCTGCACTTCCTCCACCTCTTGTTTTCTAGGCCTTTATTGTGCCTGAGGTACTTTGCCACCCCCTTCCAAGTCTCCTCTAGAAGCATGTTGTTGCCCCTCATTAGAATTTTGGAGTCACCAATTTTGGTCACAGGCTCCAGCAGCAGAGGCAGCTGTTCTGCTGTCCAATATTTGCTCATTTCTGTAAGAGAAGAAGACATAGAAAAAACAATTTAAATATGGTGATATGTGTATCTAGATGAGTAAATCATATACATCATTCATAACTTATGTAGATATATACATGTGGCATAATATAGTGATATCTGTTTAATAGTGCAACAATATGTGGACATTTTGTAAACTCATTGGGAGAAGTATCTCACATGACTGTGGCAAAACAGTGTAAATGCACAACACAGGAATATCATTCACAACTAACATAATTTGACACAGTTTAAATGTATTGTACTCATTGGGCCCATTGTTTTATTGCAGAAAGGCACCACCAGGGTATAAGTCATTATGTCATTTGTCCACTTTATGTACCCTATGCACCAATGGGGTAGAATGATTATGTGCAACATATCTGGGGTACACAACCACTCTGCACCCTATGCACCCCCCGAGCATGATGCTTGAATGTGGGGCTGTGCAGCACATATGTGTCCAATTCTCCCCCGCTGCACAAGGAGCAATGCGATGAGGGTGGGCAAGAGGTGGGCTGGCACTATGTGCCATGTACTAGGGTGTGTGCTGCAGGCCATGGGGTGGTGCTTAGGGGTACATGGTATGACAGGGAGGACTGTACCATTAATGCTATATGTGCCCCATGCATACCCCATAGGACAGGGCAAAAAGCCCATCAACCCTCCATGGCAACAGTTAAAGGCCACCCAATGACAACCACCCACCATGGTACACAACAGTGAGTCTGGTGGGCCCCCCAAACAAACACAAAACCCATATCCCTCACAGGGGGCACCAGCTTAGGCTGCTACCCCCCCATTACTGGTGGCACCACATGTAAAACCCTCTCTCCCCCCTCCCCAACTTACATCTGGTGCTAATGTTATCTCCCTCCCCTGACAAAAGGCATGTTCCACATCACACTGTGCCATGTCTATATGTCGTGACACACCACGCAAGATGTGGGTAAATCCTCAATTGCCAACACTGTGTAATTTTTGTGCAAAAGTTTTAAATAAGTGTCAGAACTATGTGCCACCTGTGTTGTTAATAATATGTGCTGTGAGTGCATGTTGTGTATAGCTAGGTTTCTTGTTGAATATCAAAGTTTTTATGTGCATTTGTTGTTCTATTTTTTGACAAAGAAAGTTGGCTGTTAAAACAGCCTTTAGTTCTCATTGAGCACTTTGCCAAGACATACTGTTCTACAGATCACAGACAGGATGTCATATTGGAAGTCTCCCAAAAACAGGCAATCAACAGTGTCTGAGAAATGCACACCGTCTCTTAGATATAGCCAATCTTTAAAATACTTGATTTCAGGGCGATGAACTGTGTGCATGCCCAGATCACATAAAAATGCAAAGATGTGTAAGTTGATTTTTTTCTTGCCCTGTCATGCAGATACATGTGTTAATCTACACGCCAGACCATGCACTCTAATGTCACAGGCAGGTAAAATCTCTGAAAGAAAAGCTATGTCCAATTTAACTTCAGCAACTAAATCTATCCACCTTTTCTCACCTAAATCATTCCATCTGAGATGGATTAGCAGTACGTCTGGTGCAGAGTGGTTGCTCAACAGATGTAGCATGGTTGGTATCAGCTGCTCCCATCTCATGCCTCCCTTGACAAACCAGTAAACCTTACAATTTGTAAGTCTTAAGTCACTACCAAGTTGACTTCTTTGAGCACATTGACCACCTTGATGAATTAAACTGCTGGCTACCATCCATACTATGATTCTGGAGTTTTCTGCCATGCTAACAGTTTCTTACAAAAAAGGGAGACAGAGAGCTCAATAAGACAGTTTGAGTCTGTTGGTGGCTAGTGTGAGATAATCAACAGGGTGAGCAATTTTCTTATTTTTTATTCTTTCTGAAACAAATAGCAACAGTGGGTTTTAAAACATATTTATTGGCTGATAGTACTTTCTGCGTGCCAATAGAAACATTACACTTCACATATGACAGCAAGGAATTTTTGATTGGCTGTGCCATAGACAAAACAATATGTTTTGGTGGGAATAATTATTTTCTGATTGGATGATTTGAAACCAACACAGCGGAAGTGGCATTCTGATTTGCTGTTAACTTGCTAGATACACACTTGCTTGCTTGGTCTACCTTCCTTTTGAACTGACATATGTGGCGGTGAGTACTGCTTCAATATCTTTTATAAACTGTTAACATTAACAATTAAATAGATGATTTTACATAGTGAGACTTGCACTAAGCTATATAAGAAGAAATTAGCTTTCAAACAGTACTACTTTAAGCAGGTAACAATATCTGAAAGCTAACTTTTAAAACTGATTTTGAGGTGAAGCACTTACTGTGAATGCTTTTTATTTTTGCAGTTTTCTCAGAATGGTGCAATTTCCTTGTTCTTCTTGATTTTTGTAATAATATGATTGGTTGTGTAAAAGTATTTCCTGTGGTACATAAAAAAAGTATTTAAAGTATTTTAAAGTTGCATACATAAGTGTTGTGGTGTCAATTGCTATTGTGGACTAATCAATCTTACCTCACTGCTCTCTGATTGGTCAGATGTGGTATGTGGGTGGTTTTTTTTCCAGAGAAAAAAAACATGGCTGCTCTTAGTGTAGCTAGTTAATGATTTGGTCTTATTATCACCAGTTTCTTAATTAGTATGTTGAATCTATGTGCTTTTGCCAATATATTTCAGGTGTGTAACTTTTATTTATGAGCTGTGCATCATTTTGTGATCAATAGCATTTTTAGCAAGCGATTTTAAAAAGTTCCTGGTTGCAAAGTATCATGGGAAGCAAAGGTAAAATTTCAAAGTAGCTCAACAACAAAATGTTTGTGCGTTAACATTTTTTTGATTGTGCACACATTTTCATGTTATGTACAGGAAAGGCAAGTGCATTTCTATCGGGCTGGTATACAGAGCTCGAAAACTTTAGTGGTTACATTTTTCAGCCTCGGCAACATAGTGTATTTCAATGGGGCTCATTCACGTAGTTAGAAAACTTTCATGGTAACATTTTTTGTCTTGACAACATAGTGTTTTTCAATGGGGCTCATTCACGGAGCTTGAAAACTTTTGCGTTTACATTTTTTGACCTCGAAAATATAGTGTATTTCAATGGGATTTGTTCGCAGAGTTCAAAAACCTTTGTGGTTACATTTCAGCCTCGGCAAGAGAGTGTATTTCAATGGGGCTCATTCACGGAGCTCGAAAACATTTGTGGTTAAATTTTTGAACCTTGACAACATAGTATATTTCAATGGGGCTCATTCACGGAGTTTGAAAACTTTTGCAGTTATATTTTTCAGGCTCAACAACATAGTGTATTTCTTTTTTTTTTATTCAAAGTTTATTCACCACATTTTTCACATTACAGGAGGCAGTAATGAGCACTTGACATGGGATTCATAAAACAAATCAAATCATACTGCCCCAAAACCTCCCCCCCCCCGGCACAGCAGATCATTCTAACACTGTTATCACCCGCTAACTACCTATACCAAAGTCATTAAGATGGTAACCTCGGCTACACACTACTTCATAGCCACCGTAATTAAAGTATGAAGGGGATCCCAGATATCCTTATACCTATGTAGCCTGTTTTGAAGGCTAGCAATAGCCTTCTCTGTATGTATATTTGCTAAGCTCTCATGGAGGCACTCATGATATGTTGGGCCAAACCTTTCCTTCCAACGCCTGAGAAAGACTTTTTTGACTGAAAGCGCCATCATAGATATGTGAAATCTCCGGATTTTAATCTTTATGGAGGAGAGATCCCCCAACAGGCAAATATCTGGTATAAATTAGTCTTGCAGACCCAGTAAATGGTCCAGATTGTTTTTTTTTTTTGCTCCCATAATGATACTATCCTGGGGCTTGACCAGAAAAAATGGAAACGTGATCCTGCATCCTGGGAACACTTATTACACCTATCGGTATCAAGAAGTCCCAATTTCACCAGTTTATTTGGGGTATAGTATAAATTACGCAAGATATGGAACTGCATGAGATGTAATCTATCTTGGGATACATATTTATGACAGTACATCCAGAGGATGGGCCACTTAAAAGTATAGTGGGGAAAAAATGAAAGCCAGAAGTTGGTGGGGCCACCACCACATCCAAACCTCCATCAGACAAGACTTGATAAATCTTAGAAATTACACCAGAAGAGACTTGTAAAGGGGAAAGTTCAGATACCAATGCAAAGGTCGGTGGACGGGGTGAAGTGGCCTCAAAGACCATGGTTAACAAGTGTCTCAGTTGAAACACTTTAAAAGTCTGAGACTCAGGTATTTTGAACTTGTGTATGAACTGAGAAAATGAGAGCCACTCACCAACTTCATCCAGAAATGAAGTTGCTATCCCCTCTCCTAAGTGAGGGAACCAAGAACAGGAAATTTTCTGTTTGTTTATAGTGAAAGCCGGGGAATTCCAAATAGATTGAGCGAGATCATTACTTTGATTGTAATGCAAGAAAGAGCACAATTGCGAATGTACTCTTAGTGAGGTCATGATAGTGGGACATTTATTAATATCTTGCATCTGAGAAATTTTTAGATAAAGTATCGTCCGGGGGTCCATGTTCATAGATTGGAAAAAATCTAATTCAATCTTAAGCTAAACCGGGTTCATGTTATCTGGACCCGGCCTTACCCATCTCAGGTATTTAGCCAAATGACTAGCCCAGTAGTAAATGGGCAAGTAAGGAATCCGCAACCCCCCCTCATTCTTAGGTGCAGCTAACTTATGGTATGCCAACCTGGAGGTCTTGTTCTACCAAATAAACTTAGTAAAGAGTTTATGTGTTTTCTGAAACCAACTTAGGGGGACAAATGAATTAACATGCCACAAAGGATAAAATAAATGGGCAAACACAGTCATCTTAATAATATTAATATGACCCCATAAAGATAATTGGAGTTTATCCCATCTCTCTAAATCTTGGGTGATCACCTGCAGAAGGGGGTCCAAATTCTCCTCAAACCACAAAGAAGGATTACGCATTAATTTTATGCCTAAATATTTAAAAGGCCGGGGTGACCATCATAGTCCCAGAGAAATGATATCGGTCTTAAAGACTTTATGGTTAAGAGGGAAAAAGGATGCCTTATTGGGATTTAACTTATAGTTCGAGAAACTAATAAATCTATCAACCTCCCTTAGCATATTCGGGATAGATATTAACGGATTAGCCAAATGTAGGAGTAGGTCATCAGTATATGCTGTTACTTTCGCTACCTCATTCCTAATGGGAATACCTTGTATCCCTTCATTATTGAGAATATGCTGAATAAGGGGTTCCAGGTAAAGACTGAAAAGTAATGGCGAGAGAGGGCATCCTTGCCTCGTTCCTGACTGCAGTGTGAAGGACTTGGAGAAGGTTCCATTCCCTGAAATCCTTGCTGTAGGAGACCAGTAAATTGCCCTGATCCAATCTATGAACACGGATGGGAATCCAAATGCCTTGAGGGAACATAGTGTATTTCTATGGGGCTCATTCACAGAGCTCAAAAATTTTTACGGTTACATTTTCGGTCTTGACAACATAGTGTATTTTAATGGGGCTCATTCACGAAGCTTGAAAACTTTTGCAGTTACAGTTTTTGACCTTGAAAACAGAGTATTTCAGTGGGGCTCGTTCACTGATGTAGAAAACTTTTGCAGTTAAATTTTTTCACCTCAACTATGGAGTTTTCAGTGGGTCTCATTCATGTACCTTGAACACTTTTGTGGTTACATTTTTTTTGTCCTCGGCAACATATTGTTTTTAAAAGTATCTCACTTATGTCCCTCACAAACTCTCATGGTTATTTTTTTTCCCCTTGAAAACATAGTTTATTTCAATGGGACTTGTTTAGGTTGCTTGGAAACTTTCTCAATTAGTGATTTTGGTTGTTTGTCAACATGATTGACTTCAATGGGTGCTTTCATCTACTTCGATAACTTTCATTACAGAATTATGTTTCATGAAAACACCATTCATTTGAATTGTGTATCTTTAGAAAGGCTGCATAGTGCCTTAGAAAAACACAAAAACTTGACCCCAAAGTGCGGTTTTCGGTTTCCCAGTACATATATTTCTTGAGGCGTTTTATTGAAACAAAATGTTTTTTGTGTTTTTAAGGTTATGCTTTTATAAGTGAAAGCTTTATTTGCTGCATATGATTTTAATAACCATAGAGATTACAAAAATGATACCGTTTATTTGTCTTGTTGAATCTTCATATGAATTTAATGTGTATACTGATATATTATTTTACTGTCATTAGTTTGAAATGTTTCTTGGCAAATGAATAGTTATAGAAAACTGACAATTGCTTTTTTTTCTTTTATAGGTGTATGATCCTGTATTATTATATTGCCTGAAAGCTGTATTTCTTATTAGACAGAATGCCTACAAGACATAGACAGCAGAATAAATGTAGAAGGGATAAGGATTGTAGTGATGTTTAATTGATGAAGAGTAATGTAGGCAGAAAAAATGCCACAAGGAAAGCTAAAAACAGTGCAAGATCTGTTCGCAGAAAAACGTTGCCTACTGCTCATGAGACACCTGCCTCAGTTAGTTGTTTGGGAACAGCTGCAGAGTGCCCGGTTCCACATCCTGATGTCTGTAGTGTGAAGCACAGGAGAGCTGGTCAGGTTGCAAACATTCCCAATGCAGCCCTTAAACAGAAATACACGTCTGTAATTTGTGGCCATCTTAGCAAGTCTACATTTCCCCAAAGATTAGCTTCAAAGGCTAAAGTTGATCAGATTATTCTGCCATGATGAGACATCAAGGCAAATGACTAAAGAGTCAACTTCCCTTGATGAAACTACGGCTTAGGGATCATAGATTTGTGAACATGACACTTACTGTCCTATCACATTTGTGGAAACAAATGATAAGGGAGATTGAAAGGTTCACTGCTATTGATAGTAGGTTGCAAAATGTTGGCAATCTGAACAGAGGCAACTTTTGTGAAGTCTTTCAAAGCATATGGCAACATAAAGAGCATTCAGAGGATTTTTTTTGGCAGGAGTCTTGCAAAGCAGTTTCTAAGGATCTGTAATTTCTGTTGACTAGGGTAGTAAGGCTTGTGATGTGTTGATCGTGACATACAATGATGAAGTAAGTGTGGCAGATGATGACACACACTCAAAAACTGAGACACCGTGGGGAAGCTGTGCATCATGGAGATGTGATAAGAGCTGTAATCTCAGGCAAACATCCTTTGATGCTATTGCACAGTTTGTGAATCACTTTCTTGCCATGAACAAGAAACAGAGAAACAACTTATTACATAAGATTGGTCTCTGAGAAATTCACAAGCATAAAGGACTGCTAGGGCATTCCTTGGCTTGCTTAGATAGCAGTGTGTGCTACAGTGGATTTCATCATATGCACATGCTTGCTGTACACAACGCTCCGATGCTCAGCTTTGTGCATAAAATATACCAGTTGAGAGAAGCTGTGCCAGTATACAAACAGCTTGATGAGTCATTGACAGCAGGAGATATGGAAAGTGCAAAAATTGTGATACAGGATGTGCAATGTAACAGTAAACATTATGATGCACCATGTGATGACACTTCTGCCACTGTATAATGAAGAAAAGAGAAATATAATGCAGTCATGGGAATTGGTGGTGCTCTAGTAGAGTTTTGCCAACTCAAATATAAACGTAGAAGAAAAGACTAGGCACGCAATAACTGAACTTGTACTAGTGAAGATTTATTTTCAACAAGCTGCCTGAACAGACCAAGCCCTGCACTTCAACCCTAAAGTGGGTCTTCCTTAGGGGTGGATCTGAATCACCCACAAACGTGAACTCTTTTATACAAATTAAACCCTAATTGATTATATGAACAATCAAATTAAAGAAACACATTCATATAAACATGTAAAAAGAAAGAAAATAACTATAAAAGTTTTAAATAGCTATTATATATTATATTATAAACACTTTGTATCTTTATACAAGGCATGTTCTCCATTTAATTTAATTTTACATTTACAATGTCAACTAACTTCCAAATAGAAAAATGGTTTCTAGATAAACTTCAAACTTTTAAACTTTAGTTACAATAGAAAAACACCTAGCGAACAAAAACAGAAACAGGCTTTTATAGTACCTAAATTCAATGGTAAACATGGAAGGTCACTCTGAGTTGCAAAAGGCCAAGTTTCAGAAAGATAATTTAAATAGCTGACCCTTTTCAAAACAAGGGACCATTATAGGAACAAAAGCAATAACATACATCTATAATACTTAAATTTACTGCTATGTACAGAAGGTCAATCCTAACTGCAAAAGGTCAAATCTGTAAAAATGATGTATATAACAGCTCCCTTAAGATACATCAAAACCACTGCAATAAATACACAATAAACATTAGAAATAACAAAAAAGGGGGAAAAGCATTATTTTAAATTTATGCAAAGGAAGGTCAGTGCTGTTTGCTAAAGGCCAAATAACTGAACAATTTTAAATCAAGTTATTTTATTATATTTTCAAGCTGTCTAACATTGGTAAACAAAGAAATTACATTTTTCAAAGTATTATGTTGACCTAATTTGCAAAATTTGTGTTTTATAACTACAAAAGATTTAAATGAACTATAATGAATTCCATATAGTAAAGCATATCCATAGTGTCATGTACACATAATTATTATTTTAAGTTCAAAAATATTTTGAAGTTTAAACAAAATAAGTTACACCTTACTCTTGAAAAAAAATTAAAAAAATAAAATAAAATGAAACATCAAAGTAAAATAAATCTGGGAAAGTTATTTTGGAATTATCATAATTCAAATATGCTAATAGCACATCTGAAAATAATGTTCAAACAAACAAACAAAACGTGGAAGTGAAATTACCAAGACACTATGGACAGTTCACTTCAAAGCCTTATAAATCAATAATTCAGTTTCTCTACATGATTCACAATTTGTTCAAAGAACAGGTGTGAAGTCCACTTCTTCATTCAGTCCAAATGGAACTGCTGTGTTTAAATCTACAATCCACTTTGTTTCTTTTTGCGACAGAGTAAGGACTCTATTGCCCCTCTGGGATGTTTAGGAACATGCTCCAAAACTGTGAAGTGAAAACATTCAGTATTACCCTGGTGACATTCCAAAAAATGAGCTCCTATCGAATTATAGATATTGCCATTGATAATTGCTCTTACGTGCTCTTGAATTCTTTGCTTAGTTAATCTAGTTGTTCTCCCCACGTAATATTTAGAGCAACTACACCAGCAAACATAAATCACAAAAGATGTTATACATGTAATGAACTGCTTGATTTCTAATCTCCTCTATCCTTTAGTGAAGGTATTACCTATCTGAGCATATTTACAAATGTTACACCTTCCACATTTAAAAAAACATTCGGTTTGCCCCTTATCAGATTCTGACTAGGTGTAAATGAATTATTTGATTCTATATAATGGCTATGTATAATTCTCTCACCAATATTTCTCCCTTTGGAGAATGAAACCCTAGGTTTTGTTGAGACCTCATTTTGAAGTATTGGGTCTGAGAGTATAATCGGCCAATGTTTATGAATCAATGTTCCTACTCTTCCTGCCACTGCATTGAATTCCGTGGTGAATGTCACAACTTTACTCTGAACTTCATCTTTACGCATAAATCTTTCATTTTTTGGTTTCAACAACTCACTTCTATCTAACATCCTTACTCTCTGATGAACTTCTGTCAGTTTTTCCATAGAATAACCTATTTTGTTAAGTCTAGATTTCAGTTCTGATGCTTGATCTTCAAAGTCTGGTTCAAAAGAACCATTTTGTTTTAATCTAATAAGTTCCCCATACGGTATAGACTTGACAAGCTTTTTAGGATGTGAACTCTGAGCATGCAGAATACTGTTGGCTGCTGTACCTTTTCTAAATCCCCTTGTAATGATTTTTCCCCAACTTTCCCTTCAAGCTCTAAATCCAGAAACTTTACTTTTTCTTTATCATGAAGATGTATAAATGTTAAACCCAGATCACTTTGATTTAGATATATCATGAACTCTGAAATTTCACTTTCTGGACCATTCCACACAACTATTACATAATCAATAAATCTAAACCATGTGTCCAAAATGGGATAAATCTATTTTGTGCATTGTTAACAAATTTATGTTCAACATAACCCATAAACAGGTTTGCCTATGATGGGTCAAAAGCTGCTCCAATAGCAGTCCAGCAAATCTGTAAATAATACTTACTGCTGAAAATAAAATAATTATGGTTTAGAGCAAAGTCTATTGCCCAATGCAAAACATGTGTGGATATCTCATTTTGATTACCAAAAAAAAACTCTATTGCTGAAATTTCCAAATTGTGTTTTATAGAGGTATAAAGACTACATGCATCGATTGTGATCCAGCTATAGTTAGCATTCCAGATTTTGTCTTTAAGTTTATCTAACAAATCCATGCTCTTTCTTATGTAGGAATCTAATTGCAAACTCTTTGCAAACTGTGTGAGAGGCCTTTCGGCACTATGCATTTCTGCTTAAAGTTGAACCAGCATAGTATTCTATGGTGATTTGCATATGCAGCCCATGACACTTTGCATTGCCGGGACATGTGTGATTTTGTATTTCTTTGAAACTTGACTTCCCAGCCAAATGCCCTTTGGGGTAACCATTGAATCAGTGCTTGCACAAAGAGGTTCTTTGTCTTTTAAATAGTTTTTTATTTTAATTGGGTTCACCACAATATAACCCAGATAGACCATCTTAGGATAGCTGGTTCATTACACTGGGGTGTCAAACAGATGAGGCATAATGATGAGTCCTGGTAGGACGAAACACGTGTCTATGTCTTCTGTTGGCACCCTTTGCAAACTGTGTGAGAGGCCTTTCGGCACCATGCATGTCTGCTTAAAGTTGAACCAGCATAGTATTCTGTGGCGATTTGCATATATAGCCCATGATGCTTTGCATTGTGGGGGTATGTGTGATTTTGTATCTAACTGCAAAACTTTAGGCTGTACAAAACTATCAATAAACAAGCCTAGGTTATATGTAAGAGATCATTTGCCTGAAATAATTGTCCTCCCAGGGGGGTTATTTATATCCTTGTGGATTTTTGATAAAATATAGAATGTTGGAATCACTGGATGGTCCGGTTTAATAAAATCAACTTCTGATTTACATCCACAGTGTAATCCCCAATTAAGAAATTCACAAATTTTGGACTGAAACTTCAAAGTTGGATTTTTTCAACTTTAAATAGTTAGTGTGATTTTCCAAAAGTTCTAAGCATTTACTTTTGTAGAATGTCTCAGTCATTAGTAACACATTGCTGCCTTTATCTGGTGCTTTGATTATTACATTTTCTAGTCACTCTAGTTCTTTCAGTGCCAGAAATTCAACGGCCCTCATGTTACTGCGAAATCCAGTATCCAAACCATTATACATTTAATCAACATCTGACAATAAGCATTTTTCCAAAACTGAAATAGCTGGACTAAATATTTGGGGACAAAAGACTGATTTAGGTTTAAAAGTAGAACACCCAGGATACTGGGTTACATTATCTCTACTCATCGATTTTATCAATCAGATTAAGGTCCCAATCTAATTAATTACAATTAGCAGTAATTGAATCTGGAAAATCCAACAAATCATGTTCTTCTGAAGATGATGGTATATCTTCCATGTTAATTAATTTACTTTCAGTCCATTCATTTTGACATCCAAGGTCTTTTTTCCAAAGAAATACTTTAATATTAGTTTTCTAATGAATTTGAATATATCCAATCTAGTTTTGAATTTATCTGGTTGACTCGTAGGAATAAAAGTTAAACCTTTTTGTAGGACTTGTATTTGAGAGTTTGTTAACGCCATATTAGTTAAGTTTACAATCTTGGCTCCTTTTTTTGTCAATGATCTCTGTTGTGTAGGTTAATTTCATTTGACCTCTACTTCCGCTGCACGCTTTTTGGTATTGCATTTTTGGTTTTTGGGAATTGTTCCCTGTGTTCTCCTTTCTACTTCTCTCAATCTCTGTTCCTCTTCCTCTAAAAAAACTTGTTCTGTATTTTTTAGGGCACCCAATGTTATTTCTTTACCACTATCCAAAACAAGCCTTTCTTCCTCAAAAGTGACTGATTTTCTTGTATTATAGAGACCTCTATTTTGACTTCTATTCCAATTATGGGTAATTGATCTTGACCGTCCTCTAATGTTTGCACGGTCTCTTCGTTCCCAAATGAAAACTTCCTTCCTTCCTTGAATAGTCACCCAAGGCTCTATTAATTTTAGTTTGTTTTCTTGTTATTAAATCTTTCTCATGTTTGTTAATTTTCTTCAAATAAAATTTATTTAACCCAACAAAGACCTTTTTATTTTTAAGTACTTGTAAATGACTTTGCATCTTCTTAATTTCTGTATTAGTTTCCAACTGTAGTCGCAAATCTCTTTTAATTAATTATTTAAGCCAGCTTTTTATACATATAGTTATGGCTTCTTCCCATGCTGTTTTTAAATCATCATCATCAAAACCTGAGCTTGGCATTTTATCTATTCTTAAACCACGAGGTGTAATTTGCAGTTACAAGTATCTCTCGAGTGTGATTCTATTATAATAATGATTGAGTTCTCTTACCCATAGTTTTTATAGTTCTTGAAAAAGATCTTTTAAAGTTGGGTTATTATCTTCAGTATTTCCTAGTGTGAAAATAATACTTTGAGTCCACTCCCTTCATTTGTAAAGGTCCTCAGGATCTTCCAGGCAGTCCAGAAATTTTGCTTCCTCCTCAGAGCTATCAGCTGAAGCATTTAAGTTTTCTCTTCAAAAATCAAATTTGGTTTTGCACTAAGATTTGTCATAATTAAATATATTCTCTTTTAATAAGTACTACTCCAGCCGCACTTGATAGAAATTATAGAAGCCAAAAATGATTCTATTGCCAAAAGAAAGTTACTTAAATGCAATGTCCCAAATAAACACTTAGGCCCAGATATTCAAACTTTGCCAGGCTGTGGCGCAAGCTTGGGCACAGCTCAACTTGGCTGTGCAGGGGTGTGGCATGGGCAATATTCAAAGGAGCTTTTTTCACTTGGGAACTTAAGCTGCAGGCTGGTAGGACAGAGGTCTGGGGTTATATTCTGTTTTAACTGAAATATTTGAATAGTTTTGTAAGTGAAATTAGTTCTATGTGTTAAAAATTATTACCTTGAATTAGAACTCTTACTTGGGCTGTGATATTGTAAAATTGGAGGCTTGGGAACAGTTGTTTGGCAGGGTTAATTAGAGAGAAATTTAAATGTGTTTGCCTGGTGTTAGGGGGAAGGGACATTAGCTGCAATTACCTTGGCATTCATTGTTCACTTGGGAACTTAAGCTGCAGGCTGGTATGACAGAGGTCTGGGGTTATATTCTGTTTTAACTGAAATATTTGAACAGTTTTGTAAGTGAAATTAGTTCTATGTGTTAAAAATTATTACCTTGAATTAGAACTGTTACTTGGGCTGTGATATTGTAAAATTGGAGCATTGGGAACAGTTGTTTGGCAGGGTTAATTTAAGGGAAATTTAAGTGTGTTGTTTGCCTGGTGTTAGGGGGAAGGGACATTAGCTGCAATTACCTTGTCTTTAAACAGGAATTACCTTGGCCTTCATTTGTTCACTTGGGAACTTAAGCTGCAGGCTGGTAGGACAGAGGTCTGGGGTTATATTCTGTTTTAACTGAAATATTTGAAGAGTTTTGTAAATGAAATTAGTTCTATGAATTAAAAATTATTCCCTTGAATTAGAACTGTTACTTGGGCTGTGATATTGTAAAATTGGAGGCTTGGGAACAGTTGTTTGGCAGGGTTAATTAGAGGGAAATTTAAATGTGTTGTTTGCCTGGTGTTAGGGGGAAGGGACATTAGCTGCAATTACCTTGTCTTTAAACAGGAATTACCTTGGCCTTCATTGATCACTTGGGAACTTAAGCTGCAGGCTGGTAGGACAGAGGTCTGGGGTTGTATTCTGTTTTAACTGAAATATTTGAATAGTTTTGTAAGTGAAATTAGTTCTATGTGTTAAAAAGTTTTACCTTGAATTAGAACTGTTACTTGGGCTGTGATATTATAAAATTGGAGGCTTGGGAACAGTTGTTTGGCAGGGTTAATTAGAGGAAAATTTAAATGTGTTGTTTGCCTGGTGTTTGGTAAGAACCCTCCACCCACCCTGTTTTGTAGGCTTTCTTAAATACTGAAAAGCCACTGGGGGTTGGGATTGAAGTGCTGAGTATTTCTGTTTGGGACTGAAATTCGAAGTAACAGGAGCTGGTGGACCTGTGACATCATACAGTACCTGATGTCTGCTTACACACACTGTTAGTGGGACCGAACACACACTGGACTGTATGTGTTTGTGAGACTTGGGAACTTTATTGGTGGGGTTGAAATTGGGTTTGTAAATAACTACAGTCAGTATAGAGAGAAACTGTATTCCAAGGGAAAGGGACTGAGAATATGGGTGTGCCATTATAAACAGAGGGGATAAACAGGGTGGCCATATTCCACCATGGCAGGCATCTTCGAAAGGGCTGTAGGCTGCACAGGCTGTGGGATGGCAATAATCTACATTGGGCCTGAGAGATGGAGGCTGCCCACCTGTAGACAGCTATCTTGTATCAGGAGTGAGGTATATTGGTTAAGAAGTAAGCTGGGGAGGCTGGGGGGTGTCCAAGGATAAGGGGTGTGGATATGGGCAGCAGAATGGTGGGGCTGAGGGGAGGCTGTGGCAATGCTCTGAAATTACAGGATGTTATGTTACAGCAAGCAGGAGGGGGGATATTAAGGACAGAGGACCCTTAGATAGGGAAGTTGGTGCTAAGGGGAAAGCGTACGGGGTGAACATTCTGAATACAAAGAGAGTGGAGGGGGAAGAGTCAGGAGGGGCTGTTGTGCAGAAGCCTAAAACAGCAGACTGTGGGAAGGGAGCTCCTATGGTGAACAGAGCAAGAGAGGGAAGAAGAGGGGCAGTTTAGAGGTGCAGTCAGGGGAAACTCTGGTTATTTGATGGAGGCTGACATAGAGTGTCACAATAAATTTGAGCTACTAAGCAACCTAGAGGGGGTGGAAGGGGTTAGTGGAAATGAGGAAACTTATACAGAGGCCAGGGGGAAGGAGTCGGATACCCATAGGGCACCACAGACCAGCTATGGAAAGGATAGAAATAGTCCCAGAGGTACAAGGGGAAACATATATGTTAAGCAAATGGGGGAGATGCAACATATTCCAGACATAAGGGAGGAGAGCATGATTGGAGAGAAACTGGGAGACAAGGAGGTGGGAGAGGAGCCCCTCTTCAGCAGGGGGGTCAGTACCAAGGATGGGGCCCTAGGTAAAGGGGACCCACAGAGAGCCTCTGGAGGCAGGGTACTATTACAAGGGGAGGATGGCAGTGTGGGGAAGGGGAAACCATCAGGGCAGGATAAATGGTTCAGATAAGAGAGGGTTAAGGGGGACACCTATTCAGAGGAGGTTTGAGTTAAGGGCAAAATAGGGAGGCAGAAAGGGGAGGTGACAAGGGGTCTCTAATAAGCAGGAAGACTCCCATTGAATTGAGATCATGAATAAAGGGGGAAGGGGCTGAGAGGGCATAGTGGAGGTAACCATAAGGATGATGGTGGTGTTAAGGTTCTGTTATTGGGAGACTCGATGATTAGGGGTATCCAGTGGGAGGTACAGGGGGGTGGATGCCATAGCCAGGTGAAGGTAGTGAGTATCTCTGGGCTGACAGTTCACAGAGCAAAGTTCATGGTGTATGAAATGGTTAGGGATTGTGGTGGGAAACTGGATTTCCTGGTGCATTTGGGAACTAATGATCTAGAGGGAAATAGCGTTTTGGAAATCCAAGCAAGGTTCCAAGAACTTGCCAGAGTCTGTCGGGATAATGGATGCAACATTTCCTTTTCGGAGATATTGCCAGTACCAAAGGCCTCAGTGGAGAAAAAAATGAAACTACAGAGGTTAATGACTGGCTCAGGAAGTGGGGTAAGAGAGTGGGTTGGGGGTGTTAGGAAACTGGAATGGAGTTTTGGAGGATAAGGGACTATATGCTAAAGACAGGTTTCATCTTGCCCCATTAGGGAAAGAAGTCCTTAAACAGGGGATGGCTGACTACATACAAGAAGGGTGGGGTTTAAACTTGTGAGGGGGGAAGGGATAAGGGAGGGGCTTACCAGAAGCCCTCTCCTCCAGATGAGGGGAGTAGCCTTCAAGCCCAAGAGGGAGAGGGGAGAAACAGACTGGGGGTGGAGGTTTCAGGAGGAGCAGAGGGAGGATGGAAGTATAAGGAATCTGGGTGGGGTCCGACAAAGAGGATCAGGGATAAGGGGTGGGGGTTGGTGTTAGTAAATGCCAGGAGCTTGGGAAACAAGTTGCCAGAGTTCCAGGCCATGCTGTTCGGGGGGTGGATGTGGCGGCTGTCACGGAGACGTGGGCCAACAAAAACCATGACTGGGACCTAAACGTACGGGGGTACACTATGCTTAGGAAGGATAGAAAGGAGGGCAGAGGGGGTGGAGTGGCTATGGTCATTAGAGGTGACATAGAAATTGCTAGGGTAGAAGAGGCAGAGGGAAACGTGGAGGCCTTATGGGTCACCTTACGATCCCCAACAGGAGATAAGGTCAAGCTGGGTGTAGTATATAGGGCCCCGGGATGAGTGATGTTCTAGGAGGATGGTTTGCTGGACAACATCATTGCCCAGTGTGTACCAAAAAGGGAAGGAGTGGTGTTGATGGGGACCTTAACATGCCAGGTACAGACTGGGGAACCATGTCCTCTAAGGTGGACAAGGAGCAGAAGCTGCTGGATGGCTTCCAGGATGTGTTCTTAACACAGCATGTGATGGAGCCCACAAGGGAGGGGCATGTCCTGGATGTGGTTCTGGCAGATGGGGATCTGGTAAGGGATATGGTTGTACAGGACTCCCTGACTGGGAATGACCACAATACTGTCTTGTTTCAAATAAGCATGGGGGGAGGGGGGAGATCTAGGACACTGGCAGTGGACTTCAGGGGGTCAGACTTTATGGGCATGGGAAATATTCTCAAGGATCACTTGAAGGGGATTACCTCAATGACAAGTGTGGAAAGGAGATGGGAGGTCATAAAATGGGGACTTCATGAGGCAGTCAGGATCTGCGCTAAGTTGAAACGTAAGGGAGCAAGGTCACATAAACCATGCTGGTGGTCCAGTGAGGTACAGGTAGCAGCCAGAGAAAAGAAGGTGGCCTACAAGAAATATAAAACAACAAGAGGGGATAGGGATAAGGAAATGTACCAGCTTGCATCTAGAAAAGTCACCCGTATTGTGAGGGGAGCAAAGTCCAGAAAAGAGCAGCGGCTGGCACAGGGGATACATGGATGGGAAAAGGGGTTCTTCCGGTACATTGTGGAGCGGAGAAAAGCTAAGGGCCATCTCAGCAGATTGAGATCAGAAGGAGGGTGGGTGGAAGAGGCGCGGGACCAGGCAGAGGTATTTAATGAGTACTTTGCCCCTGTGTTCACTAGGGAGAGGGATGGGATATCTAAGCAAGGCATGAAGGGATAGAAGTGGCAGGGTGGGATCAGGGGAGCAGCAGAAATGGAGCAAGAGGGAGGGAGAGGCACCCTAGCAAGTCACATCTGGGTAAGGATAAAAGGCCAGTAAGGTGGAGGGGACAGATGATGCTATCTCTGCCAAAAGGGTGTGGTTAGCCCTCAAGGCCCTAAAGAAAGACAAATCTCCTGGGCCGGATGGCATTCATCCGAGAGTACTATGGGAATTGGCGGACATACTGGCTGCACCCCTGGCGGAGCTTTTCAACAGATCACTTGAGACAGGGAGGGTACCTAGGGATTGGTGAGAGGCACATGTGGTGCCAATCCATAAAGAGGGATCAAGGGAAGTACCAGGTAACTATAGACCCAACAGTTTGACCTCGGTGGAGGGAAAATTAATGGAGAGTATACTAAAGGAATGATTGGGGGTGTACTTGGAGGAGGTCGGAGGTCTGGATAGTCGGCAACATGGGTTTGTGCCAGGTAGATCATGTCAAACCAACCTTGTGGAGTTCTATGAATGGGTAACATCAGAACTGGACAGGGTAAGCCTGTGGATGTATTATTCTTGGACTTCAGCAAGGCATTTGACTCTGTCCCCCACAATGGTCTGGTGGAGAAACTGATGGAGTTAGGAGTAGGCCCTTTGATGGTCAGATGGATTGAAAACTGGCTAGCTGGATGTACCCAGAGAGCAGTGGTCTGTGGGGAGCTCTCGAACCCTAGAGAGGTTGGTAGTGGGGTACCGCAGGGCTCGGTCCTGGGTCCGATTCTGTTTAATGCATACATATCGGACATCAGGGAGGGTATAGGGTGTGAAATGAGTCTGTTCATGGATGACTCCAAGATGGGAGCAGTAGTTGAGGGAGAAGAGGGGAGGGTGGCCCTGCAAGGGGACCTGGACACCCTGGAAAGCTGGGCTCACACATGGAAATTAAATTTCAATATCACCAAGTGCAAGGTGTTGCATCTTGGTTGGTGAAACCCTAAACACAGGTACACCCTGGGAGGGGAGGCGCTGGAGGCCTCAATAGGGGAAAAAAACCTAGGGGTCATGGTGGATGCATGTATGAATAACTCTGAGCAGTGAGGAGAGCAGCTAGCAAGGCAAACAGGATGTTGGCATGCATCGTTAGGGGGATCACCTCTAGGATCAAGGAAGTGATTCTGCTGCTGTACAATGGACTGGTTAGACCACACCTTGAGTACTGTGTACAGTACTGGAGACCACACTTGAAGAGGGACATACAGCTCCTGGAGAGGGTACAGAGGAGGGCAACAAAGATGATACGATGGCTAGGGGATTTGACGTATGAGGACAGACTTGAGGAGCTCTGCCTGTTTTCATTGGAGGAGAGGGGAGACAGGGGGGACATGATTGAGGTCTTCAAGTACCTCAAGGGAATAAATAGGGTAAACATGGAGGGGATCTTTAGACTAAAGCAGGGAGGTATCACCAGAGGGCATGGTTTGAAGTTGGAAGGTGGAACGGTGAGGGGGGAAAAGAAGGAGATTTTTCCCTGAGAGGGTAGTGGACCCTTGGAATGCACTGCCTGGTGAGCTGGTTCAGAGATCCACAGTGGAGGGCTTCAAGAGATGGTGGGACAGACACAGAAAGTGGATGTATCAGATGATGGCCTGTCCCAGGGGGATGTTGATGGATGATAGGGGTTTCTGGAGCACTAGGGATGGGAGGGTCTTGGCACCCAACTAAGGATCTAAGGTTCGAGCAGACTCGATAGACCATAAGGCCTAATCTGCTGGCAAATAGTATGTTAGTATGAGCTGCACCGTGGCCCAGCAGCTTTGAATATCGCACCCTGGCCACCCCCACTGTGTATGGTGCAAGTGGCCAGAGTGGAGCATGGAGATGTGCTAGCGCAAGTACCATTGTGCCATTCACAGCACCTGTGATATTCAAATGGGGACATGCAAATGGAGCCATAATTTATGCAAGGCACACATGGGCCCATTTGCATGTCATTATGGCCTCATTTGCATCCCACTGTATGCAGGTGCGCCGATCCCCGACGACTTGTACCTGGCACCCTGCCAGGCAGCAGCCATCAGGGACCGACGCCCCCTGTAGCCCGATCGCGGGCATTTGTTAAAAAATAAAGTCCCCGTCGAATATCCCTGATGGTCCAGTGGACTGCTATGTGCCTGATCATGGGCCTCTGTTATAATAACCCCCCCATCCAATATCCCTGGTGGTCCAGTGGACCGCTATGTGCCCAATCGCTGACATCTATTATAATAAACATCTATTCAATATCCCTGGTGGTTCAGTGACCGGCCTCGCTCGACAGTGGCATCTGTTTAAATGATCCTCCAACATCCCTGGTGGACCATCGCCGCCCGATATAAGAGCCTGTTTCACAGAAATGCCTGTTACCTGCGTCCCAGGGTACTTTCCTCTCCACTGGAGTCCCACCGCCGCTTCAGCTGTCAGCCGGCGGGTAGCACCCACCCGCCTGCCCGCCATCACCCACCGACGAGACACCGCGTAGCGCTATGCTCATTGGTTCTGAGCGTGAGCCAATCGGGTGTAGTTTTCGTTGCTACATTCCAGATATGTGAATCATTCACATATCTGGAATGTGTAGTACGTAGGGGTCGCAGCATACTGGCCATGCGCAGAACCATCGGTGGGCAGCCCTACTGTGGTGTCAGTCGGCAGGCGCGGGTAGCAGGCGGGTGGTGCTACCGCCGCTGGCTGACCGGGGAGCAGGGCGGTGGGACTCCAGTGGGCGGGTGGGGAGGTGTACCCTAGATCACCAGGGTAATAGGACGCTTTCTGAGAAACAGATGCCTGCGATCGGGCAGCATTCGGTCCACTGGATCACCAGGGATATTGGAGGTGGGGTTCATTTAAACAGATGCCCATGATCAGGCAGCATTCAGTCCACTAGACCACCAGGGACATTGGATGTTTTTTTTTTTATTATAACGGATGCCTGCATTCGAACACATAGCGGTCCACTGGACCACCAGGGATATTGGACAGGGACTTTTTTTAAACATATGCCCATGATCGGGCAGGGTGGGTGCTGCCAGGTGCAGCTAGAACTCTTGTGGCCACCCACAGGTGGCAGCTGCCGTGTTGCGCCCTGCGATGCGGCAGCTCATCTGTGGGTGGCCATCAGTTGTTCCTTTTTTTCTTGGCTTAACATTGTGCTGGCACAAGTAGGGGTTGCGCATGCATGGCTCTGCACATCCCGGGCTGAATATCGGCTGTGCAGGTTATGCATGGAACCCCCACCTGTGCCTGCATATATTACTGATGTGTTCTGGCGCATCGGGATTTGTGCTGCACACTTTTCCCTTTTGAATATCGTGCTGGGGCGCATCAGTGGGTTGCGCATGGTGCAACACTGTTGCGCCATGCGCAACCCTTTTGAATATCTGGGCCTTAGTGTTTTTCCTAGCTGCATTGATAAGCAAAAAATTAATCAAGAAAAGAGAAATACCATGCGCTCATGGGAATTGGTGATGTCCTTACTCTGTCGCAAAAAGAAATGAAGTGGATTGTAGATTTAAACACAGCAGTTCCATTTGGACAGAATGAAGAAGTGGCCTTCACACCTGTTCTTTGAACAAATTGTGAATCACGTAGGGAAACTGAATTGTTGATTTATATGGATTTGAAGTGAACAGTCCATAGTCTCTTTGTAATTTCACTTCCCCATTTTATTTGTTTGTTTGAACATTATCTTCAGATGTGCTATAAGCATAATTGAACTATGATAATTCCAAAATAACTTTCCCAGATTTCTTTTACATTGATCTCTCATTTTATTTAATTTTTTAATTTTTAAGAGTAAGGTGTATCTTATTTTGTTGTTTAAACTTCAAAATATTTTTGAACTTAAAATATTAATTATGTGTACATGACACTATGGATATCTTTTAATACATGGGATTCCTTATAGTTCATTTAAATCTTTTGTAGTTATAAAACACCATTTTTGAAAATAAGGTCAACATAATACTTTGAAAAATTAAGTTTCTTTGTTTACCAGTGTTAGAGAGCTTGAAAATATAATAAAATAACTTGATTTAAAATTTTTCAGTTATTTGACCTTTAGCAAACAGTACTGACCTTCCTTTGCATACATTTAAAATAATACATTTCCCCCCTTTTTTGTTATTTCTAATGTTTATTGTGTATTTATTGTAGTGGTTTTGATGCATCTTAAGGGAACTGTTATATACATCATTTTTACACATTTGACCTTTTGCAGTTAGTATTGACCTTCTGTGCATATCATCAAATTTAAGTATTATAGATGTATGTTATTACTTTTTTCCTACAATGGTCCCTTGTTTTGACAAGGGTCAGCTATTTATATTAACTTTCTGAAACTTGACCTTTTGCAACTCAGAGTGACCTTCCATGTTTACCATTGAATTTACATACTATAAAAGCCTGTTTCTGTTTTTGTTCACTAGGTGTTTTTCTACTGTAACTAAAGTTAAAAAGTTTGAAGTTTATCTAGAAACCATTTTTCTATTTGGAAGTTAATTGATATTGTAAATGTAAAATTAAATTAAATAGAGAACATTCCTTGTATAACGATACAAAGTGTTTATAACATAATATATAATAGCTATTTAAAACTTTTATAGTTATTTTCTTTCTTTTTGCATGTTTATATGTATGTATTTCTTTAAGTTGATCATTCATATAATCAATTAGGGTTTTAATTTGTATAAAAGAGTTCACATTTGTGGATGATTCAGATCTGCCTCTAAGGAAGACCCACTTCAAGGCTGAAGTGCAGGGCTTGTTCTGTTCAGGCCGCTTGTCGAAAATAAATCTTGCACTGGTGCAATTTCAGTTATTGTGTGCCTAGTTTTTTCTTCTATGCCACTGTATAATGTACTCTTACTCTTCGGGAATCCAACATACTAAAGACATTCAGGAATCCCATTGCCAAGATTGAAATGGTTAAGAGAGAGAAGTTTTAGTCTGTGTCTGTCTCATGTCACATACTACTTTAAGGCTACAGGCTGTTACTGTTGATCTGGAAAAGATTAAATCTTGTAATGACATGTGGGCATGACTGGTTGGCCTACCTACTAGTAAAGAATGACTTTGACCTGAACCCAGTGGTTACCAGGTGTCACTACTGTTTGACAAAGGTGAAAAAGGACACTCTGCCACCAAAGTCTGTCTTGAACAATATGGAGGCAGATGTTACACCTGCTGAGATTGCTGCACTGAATATGTTTGAATGGATACTCATACAAGCGATGAAATCATTTCAGACTATTCTATATTTGAATACAAAAACATGAAAAGTAGCCCAAAAAGAGGTTGTGAGGTCTCTGAAAGGGGCTGTCATGTATTTATCACTTCCTCTGAAAGAGAATGTGCAACAATTTCAAAGGAAAACAGTGTTCTAATACTAGTAAATGCTGTTTGTACAAAGTCCATGGTCTTTTGGCAAGATGTTGTCAATGTGCAGAAAGTGAAAAGTGACCTAACCTATCTGAAGAGCAATAATCCTTTCTATGCTGACCTTGACATAGATGAACTCTCAGATATGAGTGCTCAGTTTGGACTGGTGGACACCAGAAAGCCAATGACTGAGAAGACCAATGTTTCAACTGATGAAGATGTGTATGAACAGTACACAATAAACCTTCTACATGACAGAGATCCAATTGGTGATAACATTGACCTGTGCCAGATGAAACAGGTTGACAGTAGTCCTGTTGGCATATGGGAGGAAAAACTGGAACCACGTTGCTTTCCAGATTTAGTCCCTCAAGGTACAGGAGGCCATATGGATGTACATGGGGTGTGTGTTCAAGGTGCTGAATATTGCACATTAAGAGTCTTAAACAAGGATGACAAATTCTGTAGGAATATAGAATATTTGTTCCTCCTGCTGTGGGAGAGTGAGCTTAGTATACTCTCTGCATTCATTGCACATGCACTGCATTTAACTAGTCCACTAGATGGAACTACAGCAGCTGAGTTTCTGCAAAGACCGAGTGAAAAGGATGAAATGCTACAGGTGAATTTGACATCTATACTCTCAAGTCTGCATGGCACAAAAGAATACTAGTATAGTAGACACTCAGAGGACATGACTATGCTGTCCAAGTATGGTGCAGCTACTTGGTTCATATCTCTGAGCCATGCAGAGTACAGCTGGGATGAGTTAGTTGAACTGTTGAGGTGGGCCAATGCTGATGTCAATGGCATTTCATCAATGCTACTTGGTGAGATGAGCTCTCTTGATACAGCTTCTGTGTCCCAATGTTTTCACCATCGTTTCCATAAGATATTGACATTCATATTGTCAAAGGACAATCCTTCTCTTGTATTAGTCGAGCACTACTTTTGGAGGACAGAATACTAGGCACAAGGTGCACCACACATCCATATGTTGTTGTGGATTACAGATGTTCCTCATATTGGTGAGAGTGAAGCAGCTGAAGTGCTGAACTTCATTCAGTGTTACATCACTTGCCACATCCCTGACAAGTATGACAGTCCAACATTATGGAAGCTGGTGAAAAGGTTTCAGTGACATCTTTGTGGGAAGTACTGTCACCGACCAGTCAAGAGTCGTAATGAGTGGTACACCAGGTGTCAATTTGGTTTCATAGAAACATAGAAGTTGATGGTAGATAAGGACCGCATGGCCCATCCAGTCTGCCCATTTATTTTTCTACCTTATGAATGTGCCATCAGCCTTTGTTCCGTCAATGGCCTATCTATTCATACGCATCTGTATTGTTCCTTTATGCCTATCCCATGCCTGTTTGAAGCCCTGCACTGTATTAATATCCACCACTTCCTGATGTAGGCCATTCCATGCATCCTCCACCCTTCCTGTGAAAAAAAACTTCCACACATTGCCCCTTAATTGGCCTCCCACTAATCTCATGCTGTGTCCTCTTGTCCTGCTAATTTTCTTATATTTAAACATGTTAGACTCTTTCACCTTGTTAATGCCCTTAAGGTGTTTGAATGTTTCAATCAGATCACCTCTCTCCCTCCTTTGCTCTAGAGTGTACATATTGAGCTCCATTAATCTGTCCTCATATATTTTCTGATGCAGTCCCTGCACCATTTTGGTTGCCCTTCTATGGACTGCCTCAATTTGGTTAATGTCCTTGTGAAGGTGTGGCCTCCAGTACTGCACACAGTACTCCAGATGGGGCCTAACCAGTGTCTTGTAAGGAGAGATAATTACCTCCCTCTTACGACTTGTGATACCCCTACTAATACACCCCAACCTCCCCCTAACCTTACCTACTGCTTTAGTGGTCTGCTTGGATGATTTCAGGTCATCTGTGATGATGATGATGATGCCCAAGTCTCTTTCTTCCCTTGTGACTGCCAGCAACTCCACTCCCAGCATATAGGTGGCTTCAGGGTTTCTCTTCCCTACGTGCATGATCTTGCACTTCTTTGCATTAAACTCCAGTTACCACTCTTCCGACCATTTTGCCAGTTTATCCAGATCTCTTCTCGTTCTGCCCACTACATCTGGAACATCTACTCTGTTGCAGATCTTGGTGTAATCTGCAAACAGACAAACCTTAGCCTTCGGTCCATCTGCAATGTCACTGATGAAGATATTGAAGAGGACTGGCCCCTGGACTGGTCCCTGAGGTACCCCACTTGTGACTTGCATCTCTTCTGACTGTGTACCATTTACCACCACTCTTGGTTTTCTGTCCATCAACCAGTTTTCCATCCAGCTGACCAACTTCTGACCCACCCCAGGCCTACCCAGCTTATTAATCAATCTTCTATGTGGAAGAGTATTGAAAGGTTTTCTGAAGTCATGGTAGGTGACATCAACTGCCCCCCTTGATCCACCACTCTGGTTACCCAGCCAAAGAAATCTATGAGATTAGTTTGACAGGGACTTCCTGTCATAAACACATGCTGTCTTGGTGTAGATATGTCTAAATGTGTCTGCCAGCAAGGATGTATGAATGACTTGTTCTCAGCCATGTGTCACCATCTGAAGGCAAAGTCCACTAATAGGGTAAATAAGTTACGTAGACAGGAGAATGAGGTGTTCATCAATTATTACAACCCTACTCTTCTCCTGATGTGGCAGGCAATCATTGATTTGAAGTTTGTGGCAGATAACTCTCTGTCTCTTTTTTGTTATGTCACATCTTACATCATGAAACATGAGCAGACCAGTTTGCTTGAGATTTGGGAAGATATTGCTAGTTCCTGCCGAGCATTGAGCTCATAGGTCTGGTCACTGGGATTAAAGACACTGTCTCACAGGGAGTGCACAGCATATGAGGCCAGTGATCTTTTGATTGGGACACACTTGTATGGCAAGTCTGATGCTGTACAATTTCTCAGTGTTAACTACAAAGAGAAATGAAAGCGTGTTTTGAAATCTCATGATGAGATTGAAGAACTGGCTGTGCACTGCCCGTCATCAAAGAACATTTTGAAGAATAACCTGATTGACACGTACTACCCAAACCAGGCTAGTGTGATGGATGACATGTTCCTGTACTATGTTAAAAAGTTGTATGACTACAAGACTGAAGTAGCACCTAATGAAACTCCAGAGATTTACAAGGTCAGAGGATTTGATGGTTGCATTGCTAAAAGGAACAAACCCTGGCTGATTGATCACTGTAAATTCAGTCTCTCTACAACTGACAGTAAGGAATGTTACTACTTTGCTCTAATGTTCCTCTTTAAGCCATGGAGGGTTCAGACCACATTGAAAGGAGACTGAAGCATACGAAGAAAAGTTCTACCTTACATATGAGACCTTCAAGACGGAACAGTCTGAAACATACATTCGTAGACTGGAATTAGAGATGGGACAGATGGAGCAAGCTAAGAAACAGCTTCAGGAAAATACTCCAGGAAATTCTCAGGAAAACATAGATTCAGAGGGAGAGGCATTCTTGGAGCTCCTCTCCCAATGAATGATCCTGTGGTTCTGATGAGTGAAGTTGAAAGTGCCATGGAACATACTTTTCATGCAACAAAGGACCCTAGTGTACTGATCGACCAGTTGAATAGGCAGTAGTTTGCTGCTTATGATGCTGTTATTGCAGCAGTCAGACATGGCATCCTTCATGAGAAGAAACTATGTACATGTGGAAACTATGAACCATTGCTAATGTTTCTTAGTGGTTCTGCTGGCACAGGCAAGAGTTTTGTTATCAAAGCTATCACAGTGTAGACATGGAAATATACAAGAGAAGTTACGTCTGTAGCTGTAACTGCTCCTACAGGTTTGGCTGCATAAAACACTGGTGGTGTAACTCTACACCAGTTGTTTATTTTAGGAACATAGAAACATAGACTTTGATGGCAGATAAGGATTGCTTGGCCCACCCAGTCTGCCCATTTCCCCTAAATAGAGGATAAGATTCAGATCCTTGTTAACCAACAGCCTATTTCTTCTTACCCCCCACAAGAATTGCCTTTTGTCTATCCCATGTTTTCTTGAATTCTCCCACAGTTTTAGACCGCACAACCTCCTCAGGAAGGCTGTTCCATGCATCCACCACCCCTCTGTAAAAAATACTTCCTCACATTGTCCCTGAACTGCCCCCATCTTTAAATTGTGTCCCCTTGTTCTTGCACATTTCTTTTTCTTAAAGATGCCACCCTCTTAGACTTTATTATTCCACTGAGGTACTTCAAAGTTTCTATCATGTCCCCCCTCTCCCCTCCTTTCCTCAAGGGCATACATATTAAGCTCATTTAGTCTCTCCTTATATGGCTTCTCTTGCAGACCCTGCACCATTTTAGTTGCCCTCCTCTGGACTGCCTCTATCCTGTCTATGTCCTTGTGAAGATGGGTCTCCAGAACTGGACGCAGTACTCCAGATGGGGGTCTCACCAACTGTCTGTATGGAGGGATAACAACTTCCTGTTTTCTGCTGCTGATGCCTCTCCCTATACATCCCAGTATAGCCCCAGCCCTCCCTACTGCCTTCTCACATTGCTTGCTAACCTTAAGGTCATCTGATATGATTACCTAGAGGTCCCTTTCCATTTTTGTTGTTACTACCCCCCCCCCCCATTGTGTAATCTTCCTCTGGGTTTCTGTTTCCCAGGTGCATTATTTTGCACTTCTTTGCATTGAATCCAAGCTGCCATACATTTAACCATTCCTCCACCCTTGCCAAGTCCCTTCTCATCCTTTCCATGCCTCCTTGTGAATCAACCCTGTTGCAGATCTTCGTGTCATCTGCAAAGAGGCATAGATTTCCTTCCAGTCCCTCTGCAATGTCACTTATAAAGACATTAAAAAGGACTGGACCCAGTACTGAACCTTGTGGTACCCCACTAGTAATCCCCCTTTCTTTAGAGTGGACTCCATTTATAATTACCTTCTGTGTTCTGTTGTCCAGCCAATGTTTTACCCAGGCTACCACCCTGGGTCCCACTCCCAGGCTGGTTATTTTGACTATTAATCTTTTGTGTGGGACTGTGTCAAATGCCTTGCTAAAGTCTAGGTAGGCCATGTCCACAGTCCCCCGGTCTACTACTTTGGTCACCCTATCAAATAAATCAATTAGATTTGTCTGACATGACCTTCCTGCTGTGAACACATGCTGCCTTGGGTCCTGTGCCCCATTGGTCTCTAGGTACTCAACAATGCTTTTCTTCAGAAGTGATTCCATCACTTTCCCTACTGCAGAGGTCAAACTGACAGTTCTGTAGTTTCCTGCCTCTGTCTTGGTCCCACTTTTGTGAAGGGCAATCACATCCACCATCCTCCAGTCCTCAGGTACCACACCATCCTCCCATGATTTGTTAAGAAGGGTATTCAGTGGTTTCACTTGTTCTCCCCTTAATTATTTTAGAATTCTGTGGTGAATTCCATCAGACCCCATTGCTTTGTCCATCTTCAGTTTTAGGAGTTCTTTCAGAACTCTTTCTTCTGTGAAAAGACTGGGATTGAGCCCCCAATCAAGAGTGCTTCTCTTATTTGGATCAGGCACCTTCCCTCCTCCTCTTTTGTGAATACTGAGCAGAAATATTCATTCAGTATCCATGCTTTTTCACTGTCCCTCTCTGCCCACCCACCATCCATTCTATTCAGCCTCACTATCCCTCCCTTTGTCTTTCTATGCTTCCTGATGTACCTATAAAAGGTTTTACCTGTAGAACATGGCAAAATAGGAGAGTACAGAAAACTTTCCTGTGAGGTGGCATCTGAGTTGCTACCAATGTTTGTCAAGATGAAACTTCTGATCATCGATGAGATAAGTATGGTCTCAAATGTCAAGCTTGCACGTATCCATCTACATTTCCAGGAGATACTTGAAGCAGACCATGGTGAGCCATTTGGTGGGAAATGTGTTGTTGTGTTTGGGGACCTTCTGCAACTTGCACCTGTGAACAGAGAGCATGTCTTTACAGCACTGACTGTAAAGCAAGCAAAAAAGTACAATAGGATGCATTGGAGGAATCAGTCTTTGGGAATTGTTCCTTTACACTGAGCAGTATGAAAACATGTGACAGAGTCATGATCTTGCCTACATGATACTTTTAGATCAGGTTCGCATTGGCTCTTTGTCACAACACAATGTTTCTCTGTTGAAAACATGCTATATCAGTAATGAGCGCACTTCTCTTACTTCAGCATGTGATGTCTTCAGTAATGCGTACTCAGACTCTACTCGGATTGTGTGTCTCATGCCATGACTCAAGCAGTGTGCTGAATTTAACAGCATTATGTTGCAGAGACAGGGTCAGGAAATCATTACTCTGCATGCAGTTGACACAGTTGATGATGTGGGCTTGAGTCAGAATCTGGTAGCAAAGCGGACTGAACAATTGTCTGAACTAAAGTCAGATGTGTCTCGCACAGCTGGATTAGAAGCATGTCTAACTGTGTGCATGAATGCATGCATCATGCTATGCTGGAACCTTGATGTAGAGCATGGTATGTTGAATGGTGCAATGGGACACATAATTGACTTCCAGTACAATGTCCAGAAGACATTCATAGCGGCACTAGTTGTCAAGTTTGACAACACTGAACAGTCATTGACTATTTCCAGGATTACTGTAATGTTTCAGAGTGTCAAAGACATATATGTCACTAGGAAACAGTTTCCTGCATATGTTGCATATGCTGTATCCATACACAAGTCATAAGGCTTTAGTTTGGATTAAGCAATGATCGACAGACACCGTCATCTTTAAAGATGGTATGAGCAATGTTGCACTTTCACATTTAAGGACTCTGTCTGGCTTGCATATGATCTGCATAGCATCACATAAAATACGTGCTGACAGGCGATGCATCACCAAGTACAATAAACTGCATACTCTGCACCAGCTGACATTGCCTGTTTTACAGCTACCCATACATTTGGCATACTGCAATGCTACAGTCACAGTTTCTGGAAGGAAAAAGTGGTACCAGACAGACAGAGCAGCATTGAAATCAGACAGCACACAAAAGGAATCCACAACTCAAAAATAGACAAGCTCTCCTCCATGAAAGAAGGCACTTGGTATGAGTGTTGTTCCAGCACCTGACAATAGTACTGGAGTAAACTGCTATGCAAACTCATCAATGCAAGCATTTCTCCATGTGCCTCACTTTGTTGCCATTATCAAATCTTCACATGACACAGCACTGTCTCAGTCATTAAAGAAGGTTGTAAATGATAGTGACAAGCATGACAATAGTACACAGACTCTGACACCCTTACGACTAGTGTTGGGTGGATATGATGGCCATCAAACATTCTCCAATGACATTTAGCAAGATGTGACTGAGTTTATGATGGCTATCATTAACAGCTTGGAATCAGATCATATTTCGTGCAACAGTACTGTACTGTCACCTACTTGATGAAGTACACTTGCCCATCTTGTTGACATTCACGCAAAGTAGTAACAGAAAACATGCTGCAGATTTCATTGTATGTTCCACAGGCATGTTCTGTGAAGTTCAGACAACTGCTCAGGAATGCAGAGTGTGAATAGAGGTGTACTCGGTGTAGAGGAGAGTGTCTTCAGGCCATACAACTTAGAACCTCTTTTCAGTATCATAGAAACATAGAAACATAGACTTTGACGGCAGATAAGGACCGCTAGGCCCATCTAGTCTGCCCATTTCCCTACCTACAGGATAGGCCGCAGATCCTAGTTAACCCACAGCCTATATCTTCCTACCCCCCACAAGAATTGCCTTATGTCTGTCCCATGCATTCTTGAATTCTCCCACAGTTTTAGACCCCACAACTTCCTCAGGAAGGCTGTTCCATGCATTCACTACCCTTTCTGTGAAATAATACTTCCTCACATTGCCCCTGAACCCTCCTTCTATCTTTTAAATTGTGTCCCTTGTTCTTGCAAGTCTCTTTTTCTGAAAGATGCTACCCTCTTGGACTTTGTTGATTCCCTTGAGGTACTTGAAAGTTTCTATCATGCCCCCCCTCCCTTCTTTCCTCAAGGGTATACATATTAAGCTCCTTTAGTTTCTCCTCATACGACTTCTCTTGCAGATCCTGCACCATTTTAGTTGCCCTCCTCTGGACTGCCTCTATCCTGTCTATGTCCTTGTGGAGATGGGGTCTCCAGAACTGGACACAGTATTCCAGATGGGGTCTCACCAACTGTCTGTACAGAGGGATAACAACTTCCTGTTTCTGCTGCTGATGCCTCTCCCTATACATCCCAGTATACCCTGGCCCTCCCTACTGCCTTTCTCACATTGCTTGCTAACCTAAGGTCATCTGATATGATTACCCCAGGTCCCTTTCCTGTTTTGTTGTTGTTACTTCCTCCCCACCATTGTGTATTCTTCCCCTGGGTTCTTGTTTCCAGTGCATTGTTTTGCACTTTTTGCATTGCATCCTAGCTGCCATACGTCCTGACCATTCCTCCAACCTGCCAAGTCCCTTTTCATCCTTTCCACGCTCCTTGTGTATCAACCCTGTTGCAGATCTTTGTGTCATCTGCAAAAGGCATACTTTCCTTCCAGTCCCTCTGCAATGTCACTGATGAAGACATTAAAAAGACTGGACCAATACTGAACCCTCGCGGTACTCCACTAGTAACCGTCCTTTCTTCAGAGTGACTCCATTTACAATTACCTTCTGTGTCCTGTTGTCCAGCCAATGTTTTACCTAGGCTACCACCCTGGGACCCACTCCCAGGCTGGTTAATTTGACTAATAATCTTTGTGTGGGACTGTGTCAAATGCCTTGCTAAAGTCTAGGTAGGCCATGTCCACAGCCCTCCCTGGTCTACTACTTTGGTCACCCAGTCAAAGAAATCTATTAGATTTGTCTGACATGACCTTCCCGCTGTGAACCCATGCTGCTTGAATCCTGTGCTCCACTGACCTCTAGGTAATCAACTATTCTTTCCTTCAGAAGTGACTCCATCACTTTCCTACCACAGAGGTCAGACTGACAGGTCTGTAGTTTCCTGCCTCTGTCTTGGTCCCACTTTTGTGAAGGGAATCACATCTGCCTTCCTCCAGTCCTCGGGTACCCACACCATCCTCCCATGATTTATTAAAAAGTAGCCAGTGGTTTCACTAGTTCCTTCCTTAATTCTTTTAGAATTCTGGGGTGAATTCCATCAGGACCCATTGCTTTGTCCACCTTCAGTTTTAGGAGTTCTTGCAGAACCCTTTCTTCTGTGAAAGGACTGGGATCGACCCCCTATCAAGAGTGCTTCTGTTAATTGGATTAGGCACTTCCCTCCTCTTTGTGAATACTGAGCAGAAATATTCATTCAGTATTTCTGCTTTTCACTGTCCCCTCTGCCCACCCACCGTTCATTCTATTCAGCCTCACTATCCCCTCCTTGTCTTTCACGCTTGATGTACCTATAAAAGGTTTTATCGCCCTTCTTAACTGAGTTGGCTATCTTTTCTCAGTTTGGGCCTTTGCTATTCTGACTTCCTCCCTGCTTCTTTCTGCCTTAACTGGTACAGCTCTCTGTCCTGCTCCTTCTGTGTTTCTTATACTTCGAATGCTATCTTTTCTTCCTGACTTTCACAGCCACCTCTCTTGAGAACCTTAGTGGCTTTTTCTTTCATTTGATTTGTTTATTTGCTTCACACAAGGCTTGTTGCCTCTGTGATGGCAGTTTTGATAATTCCCCATTGTTGCTCCACACCTCCTTTTGCCTGTTTTCTAGTGCTTTTCTGAGGCACTCTCCATCTTGCCAAAGTCAGCCCTCCTAAAGTCCAGTACCTCACTTTTGTATGACTTGACTCTGTAGCTGAGTTTAACGTGAACCACACTGTTTGATGGTCACTTGTCCCCAGATGGCAACCCACTTCTAGATCTGAGATCTCTCACTGCCCCCTGCTTGAGAGTATGAGGTCTAAGATTGCCCCTCACAGTGGGTTCCGAAACTAGCTGTCTAATGCCTGCCACCTGTAGGGCATCAAGAATGGCTCTGCTCTTGGATGTGGCTGCAGCAAATGTGCTCAGTTAACATCTGGCATATTCAGGTCTCCCATCAACAGTATCTCCCTTTCTCTGCCATTCTAAGAATGCCTTCTATCATATCCTTGTCCATTCCTTCCCTGACTTTGGGGTCTGTACACAACCCCTGTGGGATTGTGGTGCCCTTCCAGTCTCCAAGGTGACCCACAGTGCCTCTCTCCTCCTGTTTACTCTTTTGTTCAGTTGCTTTTATCCCTTCCTTACATAGAGAGCTACTCCTCCCTCTTCTCCACTGCCTGTCTCTCCTGTAGGTTATGTACCCTGGTATGTTAACATCCAGTCATGGTTCTCTGTGTACCATGTTTCTGTGACTGCTACGATATCCAGGCATCCTCTTCCATTAAGGCCACCAGCTCAGGGAGCTTGTTGCCCAGACTACGGCATTGGTACTCATTACCCTCCATTTCCTGATGGCCTTACCCCTTTGCCCCATCTCTGTCCTTCTTGCCTTTGTCACTTTCTCCATTTACCCCTGCCCTTCTCCCTATCGACACCTCCATGTTGGTGTTTGCCACACTTACTACGCGATTGTTTGGGGGGCTAGGATTTTCCTGCTCCTTCCAGTGCCCCCTTGGCTGGTTTAAAAGCTTGCCACTGAAGCTTTAAACCTATCACCTAGGATCCTGGTTCCCCTCCTGGACAGATGCAGCCCATCATGCCAGTATAGGTTTGCATCACTCCAGGTGACCCCCAGTCCCCAATGAAGCCAAATCCCGAGATCCACACAGTTTTTCAACCACTGATTGAATCCCATGGTACAGAACACCCTAGCCTCTCCCTATGCCATAGATGGGTGGCACCTCCGAGGAAGGTTTCCGTGCGTGCTTGCGGCTGGCCCTCCCAATTCCACAAACTCTTCCTGCACTTCTCTAATCCCTTTCTTAGCCAGGTCATTTGTCCCTAGGTGGACAATGACATCCAGGTCCCTTCCTGTGAGCTGCTCTGGCAATCCTGAGGATTCGGCCTCTGTCCCTCCAAGCCATGGTGCCAGGCAGGCACCTTACCCCTCTCCCTTCTTGCCCAGTTCTACCTTCCTAACAATGGAGTCCCCCACCAGGAGTTGTTTCCTTCCCTGCAGGGTCCCTGCCACCCTTCTGTGGGTCTCCTTTGTGGAGGTTCCACATCCTCCTTGGTCTCCACTGTGGGTGCCTCCATAGAGAACCACACTTTGCCAGAATGGCATGGGAATTGTGAGCGTACAACTGAGGGATGCACCCTGTTCCACCACCTCACCCTCCCTGAGCCCACTGTGGTCCAACCGCCTCTTTCTTGGCATCCTCTGAGGCAACGGCAGTGGCACTGGTGGTCCCTGGATGGAAGAGGAGGTCCCACAAATCCTGGCCAACTCAGCCTGGAGATGAGCAACCTCCTCCCTCAGCCCAGACAGGTGCCTGCAGATGGGACAACACCGCATCCTCCAGAACATCTCCCGGAAGACTGCTGCTCCACAGCCACTGCACTGCACCACTCCAATCATGTCTTATTTCTGGCCCCTTAACTGTTTGCAATCCTTACTCTTTCCCTCTGTTTTTTTTTCTCTCTCTCCTTACTTTCTGCCTGTGTGCCCTTTAAGCTCCTGATTGTCCTGTTCTGAGACAAGAATATCCTATATTTCTCAGTAGACCACTTACTTGTTCAGAGGCAGACCTCCAACAGCTAGAGGCGGGCCGGAGAGCTACTCTTGCCCTTCTAGGATGGTGGGTCCTTGGTGGTTCTGTGATCACTCACTTCCTACCCCTAAACAGGAAGTTCCTGTTGTCAGTCAAATCCTGTGCCTATAAAAATAGAACTAGCTTTGGGTGGCGGGGTGGAGGGGATGGAAGGAGGGCAATATAGTCCCAGTAGAGAAGTTCAGTCACACAGCAGTCCTTTCTCCTGGTGTCTTCTGCCAAGCTATTCTTTTAGTCTTGCATATATTTGATACAAATGGACTATGAGTTGACACACCAATCACTGATTTTGTGGCATGAAGAGTACAGTTCATGAGAGCATGCTTTGATACTCAGGCTGTGATATTCCACCATGGAGCATCTGTTCATTCAGGACATTATGTGACATGGCTGAGGTACAGCAATGGCTGGATGGAATGCAATGACTACATGAGCACTTTTAAACAGAGATTGCCTCAGAATCTAAAATATACTTATGTCCTGATTCTCAAAAATTACAATGACTTCCACTGGACAGAAGAGTAGTAGATAGAAATGTGGTTTTACTCCATTTGACACACTTTAGTAGTCATAACAGTGTGCTGTGCAACCTTCCCTGGAGATGTGCAGCCCTTTTCATATCAGTTTATGAATAGTTGCAGAAACAGATTAGGTACATGTAGGTACTTATGATGCCAACAGTCAAGGTAGAAGTTGTGATTTTTGCTAGAATACAGCCTAAGTGGGTCTTAATCAGTGAGGGCTGTGTGCATGGTCACATGCCAAACAAAATTGCTTTGACTGTGGAGCAATCTTATTAACTGTATATTGGTATTTCAGGTGTATGCAGTTCTGCTGTACTAATATGCTCATTTCTGCATTGCTGCACTATGTAACATACAATGTACTCTGACTGCTGTCACACCATTGTATGTCAATGCTGTGTACATTAAATACATTGAGAAACATAACTATGTTTTTTGATTAGCAATGTTTCATGTTCATTGTATGTACTCTGTACATGGTTCCCATCTGCCTGGTGATGTACGAGGACAGATTGTGCAACAAAGCTGCCATTGCAGCTTTGCATGTGTTTGCACACATATTGTTGTGGAATACTTTTCAAGTACAGTAAGGACATGCCTAATATTCTATGTATACAGTGTGCCTCTCACTAACATCTGTCTAGTGTCGTCAGCTTTACTTAATTGTGATAACAGCACATTGCTATGTAGGCCTATCATATGGAATATTTCTAATAAATAGGTACTGTTAATATTGTGTATGTGTAAAAAAGTTAACATTTGCTATGAATATGTACACCTCTGTAATCTCTCTGTACTGTTTTTTGTCAAACTTGTAATAGTAAAAAATGTTTAAATTGTGAGTTATATAGTACTTGCATAGCTATGTTCTTTTTTGTGTTGCACATATAGGATAGTGCATGAGTAACAGTTAACAACAGGGCTATTGTTTCACCGAGATGGTACTATGACAGATTACCTCGAGAGCACAGCTCAAGAGGTAATCAGTCGTCATAGTACCAACGAGGTGAAAGAACAGCCGTGCCGTTAAATGGTATGCATGCACTGTTCTGTACAGTGTATAGTGGAACGTCGTTGCTTCAAAAAAATATTACTACATCTTTCTTTTTAAAATAAGACTAACTGTCAGATTGCTGCTCGAGGACACCACGTGTGATGTCCACACTGCAGCAGAGTGAAAAGCCGTTCTGCTGTCCTGCAGATGTCACTTTTTGGTTCTGCTGCACTGCAGATGTCACTAGTGCAGGGAGAACAACATTTTGAGAATGCTAGATTTCAGTGAACAACAATGTTCCACTATACACTATATAGCGTCTGCATTAGATCTTGTTAAATGTTATTACTGCAGTGTCAGAACTGCATGTATTTGGATATTTTATGGAAGGATGAATATATGTAATATTTAGTAATCCTCTACCATTTTTATAAATATGTAAATTGTTACTGCTTATAATTCAGATTTTGTTATGAATAAATCTTATGAAACATTATAAATGATCAAATTGCTAATAAATATTTAACTGGATAATTGAATTATTTATTTTGCCATTTTATTAATTTTTTTGATAGTTTTGTTATGTGAAGTGAGATATTAATTGTTTGTTATTTATGGAAGAGCACTGTAAATCATGCAGTCTGCTAAATCTCAGTTCAAGGTATGTTCCTGAATTTTTCTGATCACCTTTATTGAGGGGTCGGGTGAAGAATTTTTCCACATGCACTTAATGTTAAAATATTACAACATAGTTATGCACTACAGCAGCAATGTTAGGATATGCTGCTTTGGTGTCCGTAGCTTGTCTATTGTTTACCGCATTTGATTTTTGCCCACCATAGGAACATTAACTTGCTCAGTCTCATATCATTTTTTTAAACTTTTAATATACTTCTGTGATGAATTACACAGTAATGGTATGAGACTGAGTGAGTTGTGCAATTCGGCCTTCTTTAAAACAGAATTGGCATTTGATGATTAATAATTTTTTTTTTAAACTTATTTTCAGTGTCTGTTGTGTTTCTTGATTACTTTATATGATTGATATAAGGTTCAGGTTTGCAAAGAAGTATAAATGAATATATTGAAATGGTACTACACGTACGTGTGTAGGAGCTAAGCTTTACATGTAAAACAAAGCTTTGCATACTAGTTACCAGCAATGTATGTTACATTTCTAGGGTATGGTACAATGGTGGTGTAGAGGGCTTATGCTCTCACTGTAAAATATAATGCTTTAAAAGCTGTGCATGTGTTTACGTTATTACAATGTCTCAAAAAGGAAGGGCATTCTTTGCCAAAAGCTCCATTAATGCAACAGTTAGGGTTGAATCTACAGTGACAAAAGTGAGGAAATTTGATGTTAGGGTTTTCAACCCTAACTCCGAATCCCACACACACACACAACACACATACAAGCAGGGAACAGTACAAGGCAACCCAACCAATCAGAAACAGACACCATAAAGTAACAGACAGAACATACAACTTTGTAAACATACCACAAGAGGCATCCATCATCATGTTTCAGCAACGGTATCACTTCTGCTGCCATCCCAGTGTCTCAGACTACACCCACATGTTGTGCAAACATGTGGTGAGGAGTTAAGAAGGCTACATAGAACATTTTAAATGAACGGTATTTAATGTGGGATGGTTATGACTAGTTTGCATTGTTTTGCTGCACCTACTCATAACTTAATGCATTGAAGTATAGGGCTACACTCTACTGTATTTCCAAAGATAGATACATATGCCTATCTGTGGAGGTATAGAAGCACCGGATGTAAAGCAGTCCACAGTGTGACTGTAAGATATACATAGCGTTTTTCTGCATGGATGGAGGTACGTAAGCACAGGATGTGAAGTATCATGCAGTTCTGCTGTTAGGAATGTGCACTCTTCTACTATCTTTATGTAGCCATGTGACTGATCAGTGAATAACATCACACTCCAAACCTCAGTAATGCAGACTGTTGTAGTATTTAGATGGAGGAATACTGTTCTCAACATAACATATCGACATTGTTCTATTCAATGTGGGGCTGGGAGAGCACTGTCTTTTAGACCATGCACTCTCATCTGTACATTCACATAGTATGTCACAATGCATAGAACACACCATTCATATGTCACTGTGGGATTCTGCCCTCCCAGTAGTAAATTGACATAGTGCAACACTGCCCATATGTCACATTGTCCATATGTCATAGTGAAAAGACAGGGTCCTTTGGACTGTGCACTACCATACTTCTATTGAAGTAGTACAACACAATCCATGTGTCACATTATCCATATGTTGCACTGTTCTCATTGTGACATATACAGTAGGTTGTGTAATTATGTATTGTGTTGTGGTATGTCAATAAAGTAATGGGGATGCAGGATAGAAACAACCCCATACTGTCATTGTGACATATAGCTTGTGTTGCACTTATAGCTTGATGGAGGGGTTGTAGTGCAGTATTTGTACAACCATGATGTCACACTGAGACTTATGGACAGAGTGACACATAGAAAGTGTTGTACTATGCTGATGCAAGGATGGGAGGGCAGAATACATAGGACCCTGCAGTCACACCATGACATATGCACAGTGTTGTTCCATCTTAATGAAGGGATGAAATAACATGGTCCAACTCACCATCTGGTCCTACCATGAGTTATGTGTACTCTTGTACTATACACATGTAGGTATACAGTTCATACAGTGACCATCTTATATGATTGCATAGCATGTGGGTGTACCCCTCCAAGACACTGGGATGGCAGCAGAAGTGATGCAGTTGCTGAAACATGATGATGGATGCCTCTTGTGGTATGTGTACAAAGTGGTATGTTCTTTCTGTTACCTTATGGTGTCTGTTTCTGATTGGTTGTGTTGCCTTGTACCATCCACTGCTTGTACTGTATGTGTGTTGTGTGTGTGGGGGGGATTCAGAATTAGGGTTAACTGAATGTTTTGCAAAGAAGATATATATATATGTATATTGATTATAGTGGCGTGGACGCACCACTATATTTAGGGTTATGAAGGCACTTCTATGTTAAAGTCAAAATTGTGTGCATTAATAACTTTGGACTCATTCAACAGATTTGCCTGAAATTTATTATGCACTGTGGGGCATGGTAGATCTCTTGATCTGCCACATTTTGTTTTGGTCGGACTTACGGTCTTTGCGCACAAAAACACTGAAAAATGCAAAATGATCCAGATTTAGAGGCAGGTTTGGGGATTTTGCCTGTGGCACTGCTTGGCCATCATGTGGTATGCTGCTCTGTGAGATGGCTCATCTGAAAGAGCTTGGCTGCCCAAACATGCCGCTTTTCATTTGGTGAAAAAATATTAAGGCATTCAAAAGTTATGCCACTTGTAAGTTCCCATTATAAGTCAATGGTAAAATTTATATGGTTGTTTTGTGAACAAAGAATGGGGTTCTGGCCATCTGGTCCCACCTGGCAGTCAACGAATTTACAACCTCATGGTTCAAGAATCTTTGACCCTGAGAATTCTTTGACCGCGAGGTCCTCCAAATTGTTTTTGCTTTTCTGACACTAAAAATTCAAATATCTTGCCTCAGCGGTCACTCCTAAAGTAAAACCTGATGGTTTTTACTTAGGCGGCCTTGTTCTATCAAGCCATACCTTTGGTTTGATGTAAAATGGTCCAAAAATAGACTTATAAGGTTTTGAATTCTTTAATCAAGGCTCACTAACGATCTTTCATTGCGAGCCTGCAAATTCTTTGATCGTGAGCTTCTTTGACCATGATCTTGCATTGAGAGGTAAAAATACATTTTTCTCAGCTCATGATTGGCCAAGGAACACAAATGAGGATGGGTTTTCTTTAGGGGGCTTCATTCTATCGAGGCATGGCATTGGTTTTATTCGATTCTGCCTAAAATTCCAGTTTCAGCATTTTATATTCTTTGATCATGAGCATGCAATTTCTTTGATCAGAAGCCTGCAAATTCTTTGACTGTGACATTTCTTGATTGTGATCCTGCATCACAAGCGAGGGACAAGATAGCCATTTTAAAAATTCCATCTTCTCAGCCCAGGGGTGGCCTAGGAACACAAATAAGGGTGGGTTTTGTTCAGGGGGCTTCATTCTATCGAGGCATGGCGGTGGTTCCATGTAATTCTGTCAAAAACTTGAGTTTCAGCATTTTTTATTCTTTGATTGTGAGCCTACAAATTCTTTGATCACGAGCCTGCAAATTCTTTGATAGTGAGATTATTTGATCGCAATCTTGCATTGCGAGTGCCCGACCAGATGGCCCAATTAAAAATTAATATCTCAGTCCAGGGGTGCCCTAGGAAGATAAATGAGAGTGGGTTTTGCTCAGGGGGCTTTGTTCTCTCGAACCATAGTAGTAGTTCCATGTAATTCTGCCTAAAGCTCGAGTTTCAACATTTTTTATTCATTGATCATGAGCCTGTAAACTCTCAGATCGCAAGATTCTTTGACAGTGATCTTTGATCATGAGATGATGATAAGATGGCCAGATTAAAAAATTAAATTTCTTAGCCCAGAGGTCACCTAGAAACACAATTAAGGCTGGGTTTTGCTCAGGGGGCTTCGTTTTATCGGACCATGTCAGTGGTTTCATGTACTAATGTGAAATGTATATATATATACACATACATATACATACACATATACATATACATACGTATAGAGATATATAGAGATCTATAGAGATATATAGATAGATATATAGATATATAGATATATATAGCTATTTGTTTACACAGCACTATGGAGTTGGGGGCTGGCTGGGACTGTCTGATCATCTATATACCACAGGCAGTGCCCTCTGAGGTGTCACCCACCAGAAGCAGGCAGGCAGTGAGCACAGGAGAGCTGAGCAGGTGTAGACAGGAAGAGAAGGAGGGGGCACAAAGGCAGATAGGTCCAGACTGGAGGGAAGCTCAGTAATATGCATGTTTGGTGGGGAGACTCTTCTGGTACAGGTAGGGTGCTTGATCGAGACAGCGAACCTACCAATGCCCCAAATTGATTTTTAAAATTAGGGAGGATGACTTTCAGGGAGAGGCAGCAATCAGATACTTGAAGCTAATGTCCCCTTCCCAGCCAGGCTAAATCTTCAGGTCTCAGCATTCCCAACCAAAAAAAGGTGAAGGAGGCTCTTAATTCACATATTAATTGCAACCCAGGCCTCCTTCTTCGGACCATGGAATGGCTTTCCTGTGATATCGCCTTGCTGCCTGTCATCTGGAGTCAGTCAAAGTGGGAGCTGGGGGAGGGTTGCCAACCTTATAAAGCATGTCCTTCACTGATGTTACCATCAGTGCCATATTGGACCAAAAGTAAGGCACCCCCTCACCCACACATTGATCAGGAAGGTCAAAATATTCACTGTTTAACTGCATATATGGTACGTGCTTTACACTTTAATTACCTGAACTTTATAATATTTGTGTGGTTCTATTCATTAGAGGCCTCTTTGTATATCAAATATCCCGGTGTTTTTAACAAACTTTGAAAAAGAACCATTCGGGTATTCTTTGCTAAAGTTCGTGTGTAGGGTATTACTTTCACAAGTTAACCCCCTGCAGGACCAGCCAATTAACCCTCCCAAACTCTGCCATATGGAAACAAAGTTTGTCAAATAACATTATCAACCAATTTTGTTTTATTATAACACGATTCCAAGCCCCAAAGGCTGAGAGTGGGGGTGGGCTAAGAAGTGAGTATTGAAAAGGAAATGTCTGGGGCTGCACTGGACCTTTTGGTTTTTGAAACCAGGAGAATTAAGATAGGGAGTCCTGTTCCCCGGTGCCTCCAGCTCAAGTGAGCTGTCAGTCTGTCTTTGTCTTAATTGTATGTCTGTCTCTGACATTCTTTTGTCTCCGCATCTATCAGTCCATTTTCTGGCTTGTGTCTGCTTGTCCCACATTCTTTTGCATGACTGTTATGGCTGTTTCAGTCTGAGGGTCTTCATGTCTGTCTGTCAGTCAAAATGTTGCTTCTGTATGTCTTTTACCTGTATGAATTTTCTGTCATCTGTATCTGTCCCTGTTTCAAGCTGCCTGTATGTTGTCTGTTTTCTTGTCTGTTACTGTTGCAGTCTATTTTGTTAGTCTGTTTTGTATTTGTAACTGTCATTCTGTATTTTATTCTCTCTCTATTGAACATATGTGTCTGTCCCTGTGTTGTGCTTTCTGTCCATTTTCTTGATATGTTTTTGGTCTCTGACTGTGTTTTATGCCTAACTGTTGCTGATTTCTGTCCATCTGTCTGTGTCGGTGTATACATTTCTGTGCGTTGTTTTGTAGCTGATGAATTTTTTATGTCTGACTGTTGTTAGTTCTATCAATGTGTCTTTCTTCATCCTTGTGCTTTTATTTCTCTATCATTCTGTCTTCTCAGTCTGCAGATGGGCATTCTATGTTTGTCCATCTGATTGACTGCTGTTCTTGACTTGTCCATTATTTATCAGCCACCATTCATTGCTGACCGTAAAGAAAACTCTGGAGAAAAGGGAAGTGTCCATCTCCTGGGGGAGGGTCCTGGTTAAAAAAAATGTAAAATAAATATATGAATACATGTAATGATTCATGTGTTGGGGTGCAAGATAAAATTACAATCAATAAATAAGTGGAGGGGCACCATCCTTTTCACTGTTGATTTGCAGTGTCTGTGTAATATGTCATTACTGACTAAACTAATAATTTTGCTGCAAAGCTGAAAACATAGAATTCCTATACAATTTCACTTTTTACTTCACCAGATAATTAATGCAATTCAAATCTGAGGGTTATACATATACAAAAGACGCATGTATGTGCCAGAAATTACCCAAATTTTAATAAAACAAAATATCTATATATCATATGTAATTATATCATGGGCTCAGATGTTGGTCTGGCCCAAGACAGAGGGCAACTCTTAAAAAAAAAAATGAGGGACCCAAATCCCGCATTTTTAATGGGAAATAAAAACCGAGCAGAAGAGATACAAATAATGTCATTTCTTAACTTATCCAGGGAAACAAATTGGTTTATTAAAAGCAGCTGGAGCCATGTGCAACCACAGCAGCCATGGTGGCATTAGTGGAGAGACCATGGCAGGTCTGAGATCTCACCTGATAATAATAACAAAGGGGGATTTGAAATGAGTACTGCCTTAAAAATGGAGACATGTTGCATGTTTTAAAATCGGAGCTTGAATGCATTTCTACTTCTTGGAGCCTTCCCCTTGGAAAAAAGTTGCATGGAGAGATGGAGAGATGGAGAGATGGAGAGTTGGAGAGATGGAGAGATGGAGAGATGGAGAGATGGAGAGATGGAGAGCCTGCCTGATATTCATGGATGCCCCTAATTTTGTTTCATAAAAGCCATATAGCCATCCAATATTTAGACATTTCTATTATGAGAGAGTGAATTTTAATAATAAAAACAATACTGCACATTAGAGTTGCAGGTGTGTTTTTTTCCTTCTGAAATTTCATGTTTACATCAAGCTTATTTCTGAGCTGGAATACCCTTTTCCTAAGATCCTGTCTCTGAATTTTGTTGTTTGTCCCAAAAGGTGGGGTGGAATGATTTAATCTCTGTTCATTTATTTGTCCCACTTACTGTGTTTACCTCTGGGGTTTATTCTGTGCAAAACCCTTATACCCTGAGGGACAATGTCAGTTCCCATTCCATGTATAGGATCCCATTCCAAACCCATCCCACTTAATAATATGCGTACATATCACACCTACCATCATATATTACGATCATGTATCAGACCCACTTCTTCATATAATCACTTATAACATACGCATTGTAATTGAGCACATGCTACACCCCAACCTATGTAATACAATAAACATATCACCCCAAGCATTGGCCAGTTCACAGTTCTAGAGTCTCTGGCTTCACTCATCAACATGCCTAACACAAACATGGGATACGTGGTCCTTAATTATTATTCCCAACAAATGTTAATTAAATCAGTTCATCTTGCAATAAAGGAATAATAAAATTGCTGTTAGCTCCCATCACTCATGAACCCAAGTTTTCAATAAGTCCCGTTTTCATTTCAAACTATTTTTTTTTTCATTTTTTTCCTTTGATTTTAAGTGACTGTTATACTAATTATAATTTATAGGGAGCCGGACCAGATCTAGTACTCTGGAAAGGGCAATGATATTAATGTTCACTAAAATAATTAGCAATTGAACTTCGAATGCTTCTGTTTGTTAAAACAGTATATCAAAACAGAAAAAATGCAAACTGGAAAAGCAAGAGACGATTTTACAATGAGCAGGTCCATTCTACTGTATATTTTATTATCTATCTATCTATCTGCAATGGTATAGCACATCACTGCCTTTGTATATTCAGTATCTATCCCCATAGTAGTTGCTCTGCATATTTACAACCTGTCATCTGTGAAACTCCAAAATGATGTCAAGAAAAACATTCACTATTCTTGATACCGAGCAGGCAGGCTCCTGTGGTACTGATCTATGGAAATTATAATGCTCATAATCATATATAAGCGTTGTAATGATAATAGGAATATTAGTAATAATTATGATTATTAAATTGCTATGATTTTTGAGTTCAGGCATGCAGCTGCACTGTCCCCTAAGTTCTGGGTTAGGAGGCAGGTTGGCAAAGAGAGGGGGCTTCTACTTCGTATTACTTTGATGGGAGCTATGTAGTGGGTGTTCTGCACCCAGTGACCAGATTTTTAAGGTCCGCAGTTCACATGAAATGATGCTGAAGTGCATGCAGTGTCTTTGCATATGTATAGCAAACAAACAAACCCATCTGTTTCAAGTATAGGGACCAATCCACCTGGTATTCTGTCCCTACAATATTTTCAAAACTGTGTGTCCCACTGATCATGCTACAGGAAAGGCAGGGCTCCTCTAATTTAGAGTCAACCTTTGGCTCACTGTCCCTGATTTTCAATCATAAATGCTTATATACACTGGGAAACTATAGATCATTAATGTATGATAGGCAGACAGTGAGATAGACATGAAAGACCCCACGCTCCCACCAACCTGCGTGACTTTCTACTTTTCTAGTCTCTCAAAACGTAAGGAAATTCTATGCAAAAAACTGCATTAATTCATTATTTAGGGTTAAAACACAAAAAGTCAGGAAATGGAAAACCTTTAGGGTTGCGCCCCGTGGACCCGCCAATCATCCCAAGATTGACAGATGATGGAGTGTGTCATTGGGGTTGTGAGGCCTAAATGTTACCCTATTCTTTTTCCCTGTCTCTTGTCAATATGATTACACATGTAAAATGATACCCCTTTAAAATCTGTACAGCACTCTGGCTGACACACAGGATAAGCATGAACAACAGTCATTCAAACAAAAAAAGACTCTAATTGTTGGATCCCTTCAGTGCCCCAGTATCACAAGTGTTGTTTTTTATTTAGTTTGTTGGTCATGAGGGACCAGGGAGTATTCAGTAAGATGCTGGACAAAAATGTTTTGTTTTTTTTTGTTTTTTTGGTGGGGGGGCATCCAGCTCTTACCTCCTTGTTCAATGACTCATTATTGCAGTACTGGTGACTGTTATACTGTATCTTTATTTTTCATTGATGTTGTATTCTTGCTGACCAAACTACACAAAAATACAGACAAAAAACAAAAAAAATAAAAAAAAAGTACATTTTATTTATTTATTTTTTTTAAAGTGGGATCTACAAAAATAATACAGATGCATTTTGCATACTCAAATAGATTAAAAATAGTTCTAAAATTCATCAGAGTAGAACCTTTTTGAAATAAATCATAGTCAGAATCAGAACTGGTTTGCAGCCAACCCGCCAATCCCTAGTTTACTCCATAGTTAAATGTAGGAGCTCATGTGCTAAGCAACCATTAGTTTGGTGACATCACCAGAAGTCCCTGTTTTAAATGTTTGAAATGTAAGTACTGTGATTTCCATATTAGACACAAACGATACTAGTAAGGGTTATAGTAAATATTGCCAGCTTTAGCTTGCATTTTGAAAAATAAAGTTTTTGGGGGGCGGAGCAGCAAGATGGCTGTACTACAGCTCTGCTCTACACCACACCACTTGAGACCTAAAGATCATATGCCTTTTTAGCTGTTTTGTGAAATTATCAACCATACTGCATGCAGCATTGTAACTTATTTATTTTCAAAACACCTTGGAGAAAACCTTCATTTGCTGTCACAGCATTTGGGTTTCAGATGGTGTTTTGATCAATGTTCGATAGAGAGTTTCATTTTGAAATTTTAATTTTGTGAGAAACAGCTGTTTTGATGACCACTAGTTATGGAAATTGGGTCTATTCTGGGGTTAGAATATGGTGCAGAAAGAGTATGACAGACAATATCAATCAATCAATCAAAATCTTTATTTAACCAGGTGAACACCATTGAGAAAGATTCATTTTCGAGGTGGACCTGGACAAAAAATACATATTGGGTACACATGCAAACATCCATAAATAAGCAATACACATGGTAGACAATGAAATACAGTATATACATGTTCAAATCAGTTAATATTGTAGTTAGTACATATATTGTACATGTGATTAAGATAATACAGAATAAAATTGTAATTTGTACACACTTTGTACATGTGAGAACACAGGGAGATTAATGTCTACACACAGTCAAAAATACAGTGCAGATATACTACAGTCAGGTACCTAGAAGAACATATACATTACATAGAGTTTGATGGGTGCCTTGAGAGAGAAGAACAGAAGGTAAGAACAAAGGATATAATATGGTGTATGCTAGTGTATGCTAGTATCACACATACAGTAGAGGTAGAGGGCAGGTCAGGGATATTTAAGAGAATCTGGAGTAAAATAGTACACTGCAAAAGTAAAGGACAGGTGTAGCTATAGAGGATAAACACTGACATACAGAGGAGTTGAGAATCTATAGAGGGAGGGGGAAAGGGAGATGTTGTCGACAGGGGCTAGGGGGACTCAAGATTCAGGAGCATGAGCAAGATGCTAATCAGGGAAAGCAGTTACATTACTCCTTGACAGAGCATACATGCAGCATTTTAAATGCTAAGAGATGCTTAGGGTGGACCAGTTTCAAGAGTTTTTGTAGGTTGTTCCATAATAGGGAGAATGCGTAGTTTCTGGCCGATCTACCGAAATGCAATTTGACTTTGTGTACAGTAAGTGAGATATAAAAGGCACTTCTTAAGGCATGCTGTGCTTAGCGGCAGACAATCTGATAGGTATTGAGGTAGCTTTTTTGTAATAGCTCTGTACATCCAAAGAACAGCATTTTTCTGCCTTCTATAGGAAAGTGAGGGCCATCCTACTAAGGTATATAGGGAGCAGAGATGCATAGAATATGGAGCACCAGTGATAAATCTTAAGGCTGTATGGCCTAACGTATCCAGTTTGGCTAGTGCAGAGGCAGGTCCTTGGCTGTGCAAAAAGTCTTCATAATCCAACAAGGAGAGGAAAGTGGTGAGTACTAGTCTCTTCTTGGCATCCTGTGTGAGAAGATTTTTGATTCTGTAAAAGAGACCTAGCCTCTGTCCTAGCTTTTCATTAGCTCCTCAGTGTGCTCAAGGAAGGATAGTTTAAAGTCTATACAAACCCCCAAGTGTTTCACTCACTAAAAACACCACCAACACCACCAACAGCTTAATCTAGTTCAAGGTCAGCTGGCATTCATCTGTATCCCCCTCCCCTGGGTCATGCCAGAAAATATGCAGAATTTGTCTTGTGCACTTACCCGGTCAACAAAAAACAAATAAAATAAAAATGTAAATTTGGTTACATACTCTAGAGGCTCTCCTAGAAGTGCAGTGATCTGAAGAATAGATTGCACTGAAACAGGGTTATTAGCATTGGTACTAGGTAAGAAGAGCATCGCCTTCATTTTCTTTGCATTGAAAAGTAGATTTTGCTTCAGTCGTTGTAGTTGTAACTGATTAAACTCCAGCTGAAGATCCTTGCATGCAGCTTCAAGGGTTGGTCTGTCAATTTAAAGGACCGTATCATCAGCAAATAGATGGATGTTTACATAATTGATTCCTGTATCGATTTCATTAATATAAAATCGTGAATAAAAGTGGACCTAGAATGGAGCCTTGAGGCACTCCCTCAATAAGTGTTTCAGAGGTAAGAATTCCCCTTCAGCTTTAACTTGCTGTTGGCACCCTATAAGGTAGTTAGAAAACCATATCAGAGAGGGGGCATCCACACCAATATTATGGAGTGATACCAAGCGCAATTCATGATCGACGGTATTGAATGTCTTGCTTAGGTCTAAAAATATTGCACACACAAAGTTTTTGGAGTCTAGGGCCTCCTGTCAGTCATTTGTAACTTTTGTTAGGGCTGAAATTGTGCTATAGTGTGTCCAGAATCCTGATTGCAGAGGGTTTAACAGATTTTCAGATTCTTAGTAGGTTTTAAGCTGGGCACTTACTATTTTCTCAAGCATCTTGGAAAGGATAGGAAGTAAGGGGATTGGCCTATAGTTCTTGCAGTCACTAGGGTCTCCAGATGTGAATAAGGGAATCACATGGGTGGTTTTTCATATGGGAGGAATTTCACTGTGCAGGATCGATGGCTTGAACAGGTGAGTGATTGGCACGGCCAGTGCTTCGAGGCTAATTTTTAGGAGATAAAGGTCAATGTAGTCTGCACCAGCACTCTTCCTGGTATCCAGTTGTTGGAGTAGTTCTTCAACCTCCTTCAGTGTTGCAAGTTGTAAGGAGAACACTGTGTCTGTGACTGGAGCTACTGTATCATGAGCCCCAATAGCAGGGCTGGTGATCTAGATGTACTGATAGTGCCAAAACACTTGTCTTCCCCTCAATAAAAGGTATGCTATTGTTGCCTAGAGTGAAAGTTTTGAGCAGATAATCATAATTGTGTGTGAATTTAGTATGCTTAGTTGTGTATTCCTTCTTTCACTTATAGATGAATCTGCCCATGGAGCCTGTATGTGCTGTCATCATTCTGGGATTCTGGTACAGAGAGATCAAAAAGCATCTAATAAATTTCTTGCTCAACTATGGTAAATGTTATTTATTTTAGCTGTGGTGTCCCAGTGATTGGTTCTCCCCCTCTAACTAGAGGTAGTACTCTAAATATGATGTGGGTATGATACCCAGAGTTTTGTGGGCCCTCATGCCCTTTTCTGGCAATGCCCTTGCAGGGAGACTTTAACACCAGAACTCCTGGACTAGGAAAGGGGATCTTGCTGTCTAGTGTGCTCTGTTTATGGTGCATCCCCTTGCTAATACCTATAGGGATGCTGTTTCGGTGACTGTTGGCAGTTGGCTGTTGGAAAATCCTTGGGAAATCCTTTCAGGAGATACTACTTTTTCTAGCTGTTCATTTTATTTCCAGGCTAAAGGAACAAAAGCACTTTTTTGAAGGGGAACCAGAACTCTCAGCATATGGAATCTGAACTGTTGAACTATCCACTAAATGCTTTATACAGTTTTAAAAGCAGTTTTTCTCCACACCGTCACTGGTGGCTATGTTTATAAAGATACTCACACAGTGAATAATGGGGTTTTGACAAAGAGAAGAAAACTCCTTAAGTTTTGTTCCCTTTATATAGAGCTTGGACTCCAATGAAAGGCACTCAGTTGTGTTAGTAAGAATTGATTCCATAAAGGGCAATACTTCATTTTAAGTGGTTGCTTAAATGTGACTTCACTTCAAGGTTCTGCACTGATAGCTTGTTGAAGGATAAGGTGTTATACCATGTGGAATGTCTCTATGCTCTCTAGGGAACATGGGGTAGATTCTGAGGAAGACTGTAATTTTCAGTCCCCAAAATAACTCAGATACTGAATGAATAAGCTACTACCATAAAGTAGGATGACCCCCAAGAGTGTAACTGGAACCTAAATGGAGCCCTCAACTCCTGCTTGCAAAATGATGGACTGCAGAACTTAAATGGAGCCTCTTAAACTCTACTATAGACTCATGGATTCCTGAGTGTAAGTGGAGCTTTTTTAACTTTGTCCAAAAGGGATAGGTGCCTAACTGCAATGGAGCTTCCTAACTTTTGTCCATTTTAATTTTTTCCCCAACATTTTCATGTTAAAATATTTTATAAATTGTTTAAAATGCTTACCTATACATGCTATGTTTGTGAAGTCTGTTTAACAACTTAAATATTCACTCTTCTTGCTGATTCCTTCAGTAATGTGAAACAATTGATACCTGTTAATGTGTTTTGGCAGATATGTAAGATGAAAGGTTTTGTACCATTGAGCTGTACACAGAGATGGCTTAAACAGCCTAATTATATTATTATATGTGTAAGTAGTCAAATATATGATTATGTTTTTATGTATGCACCCCAGCACCAAAATATGATTTACTTGCTATTATTGTCAGTTTATATATCATAGCTCTGAACTGTTACTCAGTTTTCTCATTTAGAAGCAGTTCATTTGGGCCAGGGTTATGCTAGGATTTTGCTCAGAATAAGGGAGATTGTTTTTTATTGGAAATTACAGGTTGTTGCCATGATTTGCTAATTCTTGAAATTGTTGGGCTAAGTAATTTGCAGTACGTAAGGACAAAATGTAGAGAATGGGACTGAATCAGCAATAATCCTATTCGTGGTTAGCCTTTGGTCTTTTCTGTAAGTGTGGTGGTTTAGGATCTTGAATGGATCAGTTCCACCCAATGGGTTTAGTAGACCATGTAGAATTTGCCCTATTGGCATACCATGTGCCTCCATACCTATGGGAGCCCAGGTATTATACTTAGAATCAATGTAAAATAGTGAGTCTTAGAAGAATAACAGGAAAGCTGATCATCATTGGTAGTAGCTGTATGTCTAACTACATCTTTTTACCTGAAAGTTGAACATTTCTATTGTAATTTCTTTGGTCCTCAATAATTGTTCCCTATTTGTAGGGCTGAAGCACATCTAAGGGCATTGACCTACCAGTTATAGCTTGGTTCCAGTGGGATTATTGATGAATATTATATTTTAAATGTTATGCACAAGGTTTTCTTACTGAATTTAAGATTAACTGTGATTAATGGTGATAGAAGACAAATTAATATGATTTTATATTTTTCTTATTTCATATTTGGTGTTTTATTGTGCTTGTGAAGTTTTTATCTGCTTTTTTGTTAGTTTGTTATGACTTAAAAAGCAAAAAAAAAAATTGAATTGACAATGCAATTTATGAGGACTCACCTTGAAGGAAAGGAATGTATTCAACTGAATGCATGTATTCAAATAAAACCGTGTACATGTCATTCGGCACTGGCCAGAAACTAGTTAGGCTCTTAGCTTCCCCTGTCTTCTCTACAAATTGATGGCATCCAACTTCAGGCAGTCTCAACATTTAAATATTTGGGTGTTTGGCTGGCTAGCAAACTGGACTTCTTCTCACACATTGAAGCAATCCTCTCCCAAGTTCTGCCCCAAGCTTGACACTTTACACTGTAACAAGGACAGCTTCTCCCCACCAATCCACCAAGAGCTGGTCACCAAAATCATTCTCCCGATCTTGAATTATGCCAATGTGGTCTGCAGCTCTGCCCCACCTTCCTCACTTGCCATATTGGATACACTCTGCAATGCTTTGTCATTTTGCCACTAGCATGCCCCTGCTCCCATCAGTGTTCACTGTACTCTTCACTTTCCTTACTTCCCCTACCACTATGCCACCATACTTACTGCTCTTCCTTCATTGCCAAATACTAGTTTGGCTCATTACCCCATTACCCATCCTCCCTCCTATCCTCTATAGCTGTCTATACTCATGGGCCTGGATATTCAAAAGGGTTGCACCATGCGCAACAGGGTTGCGCGTGCTCAACTCCAAAAATGCGCCATTCTGCGATATTGAGAAGGGGCCAGTTGCGCCACCGAAAACACGCTGAGCCACAGCGCAATGGAAATGAAGGCATGCGCAACCGAAGGGGGCCGGTCCATGCATAAAGTGCGCAATGCGATATTTGAACACTTGCGCAATGCGCAAGAGTGGCTCAGCCGGAGGATCGCGCAGACCGGATGTGAGCCAAAACAAATGGCTCAAGGAGCGCGCAAGAACCGAGCAGGCCGCAAACCGGGGAGAGAGACAGAGAGAGAGAGACAGAGACAGGAGCAGGAAGGACAGAGAGGGACAGTGGGTCCTGGAGGACAGAGAGGCCAGAGGGGTGCCTGGTACAGTGGAAGCAGCAGTGGGGTCAGTGAGGTAACACAGGAACAGCAGCTGGGGAGGCAGAAGCCAGGAGATGGACAGTGTCAGCTTCCACATGGAAGCTGTAATGAGGGTGAGACAGCATGCTGCAGGGGGCGTGGCCGTGGAGGGCCCCGTCGTGATACGCCCCGACAGAAGCGGTGTCGATGCCCGCATCAGCTACGAGCTGGCCTGGCGATGTCGAGATCGTGGCCGGTACCGCCTGAACAGGGCAATACTGAGACAGCTCAGTGAGCTGTGCAGTGATGTGATGCAGGCACCCTCACGACGGAGTCATGCTCTGTCCATGGAGACCAAGGTGACAGCCTGCATGTGCCTGCTCGCCACGGGCACCTTCCAGAGGCCGACAGGGGACACCACAGGCATTACGCAGTCGGCCACGTCACGCATCCTCACCCAATTCCTCAGCGCACTGCTGCCTCATGCTGTGGAGTACATCCATTTCCCCAGCACCGCGGCAGAGCGTACAGCAAACATGCAGGAGTTCCACAGGGTAGCACAAATGCCTGGCATGCTAGGGTGCCATAGACTGCACCCATGTGGCCATTCGCGACGCCACCTGGCCCCGACGGCAAGCATATCGGAACCGAAGGGGCTTCTCGGTGTCAACTGCCAGGGGTGTGTGATGCCACTGGGCGATCATCAATGTCTGTGCCACACACTGTCGGAGCACATGATGCCTTCATATGGCACCAATCTGCACTGTGCCATCGATTCGAGAGTGGAACATCCCCATGGGTCATCTAGTGGGTGAGTACACATGTATGGAATGCAAACTCTGCAAGGGTGGAATGACACAGGTGCCATGGTAGTGGCACACAAGGATATGGGCAACATGGACCTGACCTAACACTGATCTCCACTATCTCCACACAGGTGACTGTGGATACCCACTCCGTCCCTGGCTGCTCACACCATACCGCACCCCACGTCCCCAGCGCAGCACGGTTTCAATGAGGCACATGCCGCAACACGGAACATCATAGAGCGGGTGTTCGGGATACTCAAGGCATGCTTCCGATGCCTGGACACCTCCGGCGGAGCCCTACAGTACAGCCCCCAAAAGGCCTGTGGGATATTCCTGGCCTGTTGCATCCTGCACAACATGGCCAAACACCATGGGATAGCCGTACAGGTCCAAGAGGGGGACAGCGATGGGGACGCCAGTGGCGCCGGTGATATGGGTGATGAGCCGCCCCCCCTAAGACGGAGGGACCCCCGACTGACACGGCAGGCCCAGCTGCACTGGGACACCATTGCAGAAGAGCACTACGCCCAACACAGGTAAGTCAAGGGGACATGTGCAGGCAACACTGTCTATGCGCAAACCACAGGCACACAGGGGAACACACCGTGCATGAAGGTCAGGGGAGTTGAAGGGTCTAGGCATACCAACACATCATCAGAGAGGGGTGAGCACTCAAATGAACACACACACACACACACTAGGCAGCATACAGGGCAGCAGCACAGCACTCGCGGAAATTAACGCTATCACACAGCACCACCAACCACCCTCACCACCTGGACTGTCCACGTACATGTGTCAGGACCTGGGCAACCTTGCACATTGGTGTACAGTGCAATGCAGGCATCATCATCCACACGCACCTGTGGACAGCAGTTGGGAGAGTGTGCAGGTGGTCCGTGTGTCAGTTTGGTGAGCAGAGCACCCAGCAGTGCACTGTCCACCATGACACACATTGCACACAGGGCAGCACCAGACAGGGCCTGTATTGGGAGACAGCTCAGTCAGGGAGCACTGTCCCATGGCCACCACGGATGCGTGGGTGGCCCCGCCGTGGCCTAGCAGCACTGGCAGGCTGCGCAGGGGCCACATCGGGTGGCGCTAGTGCACCACCAGGGGTCCCAGTGTGCGACCGCGACCTTGCCCACACAGGGGTCTGCATCCCGCCAAACAAACTTGCACCAGGGGTGCTCGGGATGCCCACAGCAGAACCCGGCGTCGACAGGCCTGGTGTCGCACGACACCGGGAATGGGGAGGAGGCGACTGTGTGGGGTGCGGGTAGGGTCACCAGACAGTGTGGTCAACGCGGTCGCCACAGAGACCACTGTCTGGGTCAGCCTGTCGATGGCAGCGGTCACATCCGTCCGCATATGGACCATCTCGCCCGTCCCGAGACACTCCCTGCTATGCCGCCTCACGGACACAGTCAGTGCCTCCACGGACCTTGCAACCCACCCCTGCAGCTGTACCGACTCCTGCAGCAGGCGGGTGTAAGCGCCCAAAGGGTACTGTGCCCCAATGGCATCGTGACCCCAGGGTGTGGATGGTCCTGGTGCACAGCACCCCTTGAGGTGGCGCTGTTCGCCAGGACCAGGTATGGGTTGATCTAAGGGCGGTGGACAAGTGCCACTGCCTGACGCTGTCCCCCCAGGCCTGGTGTGCAACTGCTGCTGCCGCCCCTCCAACTGCTGAGCCCCCAGGTCCACCTGTTCCACCCCTGTGCTGTCAACAGTGCCAGACACCTGCTCAGCCACCGATGCTGCCCCACCGGTGCTGACAGGCCCAGCCTGTGACTGTGCCAGCATGCTGGTACACAGGTGTGGAGCTGGATGGCCCAGGGGCACGTGCTGGCCTGCCATGTGTCCCTTGTGGGACACACACCTCTCACTGGCCATTGCAGGCCTGCCATCATCAATAGTGCCGGTGCGTGCCACTGCCATAGGCACAGCATGCTGGCACACCTGCATGCCAGACTGCTGTGACACAGGCTGTGCACCCCCTGCACCCGTATCACTGCTGGCGGAGTTGTCGGCCTAGCCGGCCTGCTGCTGCAGTGCGTGCAGGCTGCTGGCGGAGGTGGAAGGTCCCTCCTCCTGGTCCAGCAGGTCTGCCGCACAGTCAGCACCCACCACCACCGTCTCCAGCAGACGAACAGGATCTGAAACAGAAAGAGAGTACATGTGAGTGCATGTGAACAACAGCCGCCCCCCCCACAACATCACCATGACATACCGTGCAGTGATGGGCTTCCACCTGTCTGGAATCCTCCGCCAGGAACACCCGCAATGGCACTCGGCTGCATGGCCACGACCAGTGTCTCCTCGGTCGGGGTCAGCTGCAACAGCACTGGTGATCCCCCACCAGTGGCAGCACGTGCCACCCTGAAGGCTGCCACCTTCTCCTTCAGCCTCCTGCGGTCAGTCCCCATCTTTCAGGAGACTCCTGCACGGAGCGCTGGTGGCTTCCGCAGGTTGACGGCCAGAGCTAACCCCTCCCATGCAGCTGCACGCTGCTGAGGGGTGCCCGTCCACCACTCCAAAGCGGCTCATCCTCCAGGTAGGCCTGGAAGAGGGCCTCGGTCTCTGCTGTGGTGAAGTTTGGCCTCCTCCACGCCCGCCGCCCACACCTCGGCCTGGTTCTCGCCAGTCATGCTGATCTGTATGGGTGGAAGTGGACACCTGTCACTGTGCAGTCCACAGCATTTCCCCATGAGCATAGCTGCAGGCGGGGGCAGAAGCCCCTTTCCTCGCCGCATGGCAGATACTGATGGAAAGGGTGCCTCTGCCCTTTCTAAGTGCCCTCATCATGCTCAGCCCCTCAACCTGTGACATCCTCCAGCACCCCTGCCCATGAGCATTGTCCTGAGCATCACACAGCATGTAACTCACCTCTCAGCTGCAACAACCAAATCTGGCCACCACAACCCAGTGTCGCATTTTTATAGCGCAACACATGCAAATGAGGTGTGGCGCAACTTTAATGACATGCTAATCGCGCCACTGCGCCTTTGCATGGCTGATCGACTGATTAGCATATGTCGGCTGAATATCGCGTAGTTGCGCTTATCGCAATAGGGACGGTCCGGCTGAGCCGATGGCGCATGTTTGTGGCTGTGTGCTACACTGCATTGCGCATGCCCAGACAGGTTACGCAGGCGTCGATCGCGCTGCAGACCTGCTGAGCGATAGGCGATTCCTGGCCATAGCCACCATTGTGCCAGTGGCGCCACAGCACTGGGCACTATATGGCGCTGTGGCACTTCTGCGCCGATAGTCCACTGTGGCACTGGTGCTCTGCTTAGCAGTCGTGCAGGATGCCTATACATCCTATGGCGCCAGCGAGCCTTGCGCCATTGCCGTGACCTTGTGTATGCCCTCTGACCCCGGGCGCTGTGGGCATGCCATGTGTACATCCCTATTGCGCTGTCTGGTTACAGCACCATGTAGAGTGATGGCGCTGTGCGAACAGCGCGATTGGAGCCTGTGCTGGTCTATTGCGCAACAACTCCACGTGGGGTCACAGAGCAGCGGGGCGCCATATTGCCTGCTGTAAAGTTGGGGCCATGGCTCGGAGGAGGGCGGTGTCCTGGAGTGCAGTTGAAGTGGCCAACCTGGTGGCCCTAGTGGAGCCCCACTATGAGGGCCTATATGGTGAGGCCCCCCACCGACCTAGGGACTCATGTGTGGCAGCAAGTGGCCACTGACCTGGTGGGGTCACTGGCCGGGCGGTCTGCAGAGCAGTGCCGCACCGGTACAGTGATCTCCGCACGGAGGGAGCCGGAACTATTAACGCCAAGTGCTCCTGACAGGCGGGCCTGGTGCCCAGGGCCACGTGGAGTGTACCATCTATTCACCTATATCCTCTGTAGTGTGTGTGTGCCTGGGTGGCTGTGCATCGGTGTGTCAGTGTGCAGCTGTGCGATGGATGGTTATGGCTGTGTGGGCAGGCAGTCTTACTGGGGCAGGGGCACTCTGCTTTTGCGTCACACTGATGTTTGTCTCACCATATGTCTCCCACAGGCCGGATGGTGAGGGCGCCGGACGAGGCTGATGTGGGCCATGCCAGGGCCCCAGTGCCACAGGCTGTCAGGCCAGAGCAGCAGCAGCAACAGCAGCAGCAGCAGCGGCAGACACAGCTGCTGGAGGAGTGTGAGTATCATTACGTCATGGATGCTATTGCATGCTGGGGGGGCAGGACCACCAACCATGATGGACACAACCAAATGGGAGGTCGTAGTTCCACTAGATGAAACACTAGTGACTCCCCACACTGGAGTACAGTGTACAGGTCCGGAAAACATACCTGCGTATGGACAGGGACTGGGTGGAGAGCGTTCACAGGAGGGCGACATGGATGGTGCATGGATTGCATCACAAGTCCTATGCAGACAGGTTGACAGAACTGAACATGTACTCCCTGGAGGGGAGGAGGCTGTGGGGATATGATGGGGACATACAAGTATTGTACAGGGGGGAACAGAGTGCAGGAAACAATATTTGTCAGCGTAAAGGATGTTCCAGGACTAGAGGGCATGGGATGCAGTTGGAGGGGGCTCATTTAAGAGGAACATGCGAAAGTGTTTCTTCACATAATGGGTGGTGGACGAGTGGAACACCCTGCAAGAGGATGTGGTGGGGGCTGACTTGGTCACGGGATATCTGTATGGGTGGGTTCGCCATGAGGGACTTCTGGAGGTCAGGGGTGAGGGCGAATGGACTTATAGGACAAGATAGTGATCGTACAAGGCCAAATGGCCAGACTGGGTGTCCCATAGGCCCTTATCTGCCGACACTGTCTATGTATCCATGTATGTAGGCGTGACACAGGTGACCTGCATCACAGTGCAGCATCACGACACGTCTGTGTATGCATCACAGGTGGTCCAGGCATGCACTGGGCACATAGCTGTGTAACTGGCATCGCACCACATTGCAACATCACATGACAGCCTAGTTTGTACTGTGATTGACGTGGGCAGTGTGTGTGGGGCGTGGTGCTAGCTGGTGCCGCCTGTTTGTGATGGCCATGTGCATGTTCACTGTGTGGGTGCATGCCATCAAAGGTGTGGGACATTGGGCTATGTGGCTTGCAGGTTGGGTGGTGTTCAGGGTTGTGGTCACAGCCATTGACTGTGTTCCCATTTTCCTAGGCCTCGAGGTTCTCCGGAGCATTGGGAGGGATGTCCGGAGCATGAGACAGCTGCTGCAGGACGACCAAGCCATCCTGCAGTCCATCCACAGGCATGGCCTTCGGAGGAGGCGGCATGGGACGGGCCAACACCAGCCAGGAGACGGGCGGCTGGCAGGACCATAAATTGTTGTTACCCTTCCCACTTCTCCCATCCCTACCACCCTGCCTTCCCTCTCCAAGTTTGTAATCCCTACCCCTTGAACAACCCGACCTTGTACCCATCCCCCCCTTGTAAATAGTTCTGGTTGATTGTTTTGTACTTTACTCTTTGAGAATACATTTATATTTTGATATGAATGCTGTGTTGATCTCTGATTTGCAGCTGGCTATGGTTGTTCAGTTGCAGTGGTGTACAAGCCATCTGGGGTGGTATGGTCCTGGGTACATGTGTGTGTGTGTGTGTGTGTGTGTGTGTGTGTGTGCGTGTGTGTGCATGGGGAGGTATCACCAGCATGGCATTGACTTTCTGTTGGTCTTGCTGTCTGCTGCCATCCACTGCTGGGTGCACAGGGTGGGTCTGGCTTGTATGCTTCTCTGCAGCACGGGGTTGATGTGTGCCAGGGGGGATGCATGGTGTTTCCTGCAGTGCCAGTCACTGCACATGAGTGGTGTCTTGGGGTCACGGTGCAGGGTGTGCTGAGCGTATGGGGGGCTGATGTGCACTGTGGTTGTCAACCCCCTGTGTGTGGCACTTTCCGCCTGCCAGTGGTTGTGCTGGGGTGTCATGGCTCTGCTATGCTTTGTTGGCTTGTCCCCATGGGCACGTGGATCATCCGTCCCACCCCCAGTGATGCTGTGCTAGGGGTGTGCAGGTGTGGTGTGGGTTCTGCAGTGTGTTCCTGTGCCCATGTGTGGCATGGCTGGAGGTGGTCCCCAGCCTGCCTCCCTGGATGTGCAGTTCCATTGCTCTGCGGGGGCTGTGCTTGAGCTATGGCAGCTCTGGAATGCTCAGCTGAGCTTCCCTGGTTGCTCCATAGCGCAGCATTTTGGCTCAGCCTCTCCTACCTGGTTGCGCCATGGCGCAGTATGTGCGATATTGAGACATTGGTTGCTTGCGCAATTTGCTGTGCTCCATGTTTGAATATCGCACCTGTTGCGCATTTGCGCAACGGGTTTGTGCTTGCTCCTGCTGTTGCGCTACTTTTGAGCGCAGTTTGAATATCTGGGCCATGAACTACATTACAGAGACTCATGCACCCTCTCCATATCTCTCCCACACTCATGTGCTGGTCAAGCGGCTTTCTTGCACTGGCTCCCAGCTCACTGGAACCAGCTTCCCTCCCCTCCAGCTTTCACTTAAGTGCCTACTAAGGTTCTCTACTGAGCCCTCATGCAGTTGCAGCCCTTCCCCTGAACTATGTGTATTTGTATTTTGCAATCGACTTGTGGCAATTTTGCTTTGCTGTCTCACTAGCACTGAACTTTTCTGTATAAATGATGTTCCTTACTATATTTGTACTCACCCATGCTATACCCTTTTTTACTCTAAATCCAAACTGCAAAATGCTAAGGTCTATAGTTAGGAGGAAGTGCAGTCAAGTGTTCTGAGCAGAAACTAGAAAACCAGAAAATCAGAGACTTAAACCCCACTACTCTTGAGTGACTTTTGCCAAGCCACTAAACCTCCCAGTCCACATGGCTGCAGAAATAAAAAGAAGTAGGACTTCACTGAAAATATGATGTTGCATCACATGTAGGCTATCCTTGATAAATTATAAAAAAATCTAATAATAAAATAAAGAAAAAAAGAAATGAAATGAAAAATATATTAGTCATTGTGCAAATGCATTGGAAACAATTCATACACATAAGTATGGAGAAGGGGTTAGTACATAAAAGTGGTAAACATTATAGAAATCAAGACCTCAGCACAAAAGCAAAGCACTGAAGCAAGGGTTACATGGAAGGGCATTGGCAATAAAGAGGAAAGAAATGTTCACAAAGTGTGAAGTCATGCTCATAACAAGAAAGAAACTCAGTGAACTAAAAAAGCACAGCATAGATATAATGCCATCAATCATAAAAAAGACCACAGTTTGATCTTAAGTTCAAAGAGCATATGTTGCTTAATAGCAAAAGTCAAAATGGCACACAAAGTAAGGTTGTTGCTGGGGTCTTGCTTTGTGCGCTGTTCTTAACTTTTGCTAATAAATGATTTATGCACTTCGAACTGAAAACTTATTTGTAGTCTTTATCATGCCCAGTCTTGTGTCTGTGCTGCTCTTTATTTTTTATTTTCATTGACAATAAAGCCAGGTTTAAAATATTAAATAATGCATGCCTTACTAACACAAAGCATAATGAGAAGTATATGCAAATCACCATGACATAACTAAAGCTGGCTTGGCTTAATGGAGGACCAAATCATACCGGTAAGCTTTACAAACAATCTGCAAAGGTTAAAAACAGGAGACACAAACACCTGTTTTGTCCTTGTTATGACTCAGTGTGTCACATCTCTATCTCACTACAGGAAGGGGCAAACTAGCCACATGATCTAAGCTGTCTTGGCCACAGTGAGTCCAAAATAAAAAAGTAGTTTAAAAGAGAAGAACTTCATCAGTGCAAAAGTGTTGAAGCAAAGGTTAGCATGGAAGAGCAGTGACAATATAGTGGTAAACATAGGGTTTGATTTAAACGGGACAGGAAATTTGTGCTAATCGACAGCAGTTAGTAATGTTCCTAGTATGTGAAGTGATATACTTTCCTCCAAATGAGCTATATTTAACTTTATCTTAATAAATACGGATGTGAAGAACTGTGTTTTCAATTGTTTTCTTTTTATGGACAAAATTCTGCAGTTCTTTTCATGGAACCAGTAATTTTTAGTGTTTACTATGTTATGGTCTGAGTACAGAATGCTAAACATGAGCTATTGTCCTATCAGAACACAGTTTAGAGTTTTTGCTCAAACAGTGACATAGTTAACACTCCAGATCACTGGTTCCATGATGAGAACTGTAACAGCATGCTGCCCATAAAATCAAAACAATACAAAATACAATTTTTCACATTTCTTAGAAACATAGAAACATAGAATTTGATGGCAGATAAGGACCGCTTGACCCACCCAGTCTGCCCATTTCCCTACCTAATGGATAAACTGCAGATCCTAGTTAACCAGCAGCCTACTTCTTCCTACCCCCATCACCTAGAATTGCCTTATGACTGTCCCATGCATGCTTGAATTCCACCACTGTTTTTGACTCCACAACCTGCTCCGGAAGGCCATTCCACACATCCACAACCCTCTCTGTGAAAAAATACTTTCTTAAATTACCTCTGAGCTGCCCCCCCTCTATCTTCAAATAGTGCCCCCTTGTTCTGGAGCACCTCTTTTTTTTGAAAGATGCTACCTTCTTGGACTTTGTTGATTCCCTTGAGGTACTTGAAAGTTTCTATCATGTCCCTCCTCTCCCTCCTTTCCTCAAGGCTATACATATTAAGCTCCTTAAGTCTCTCTTCATATGTCTTCCGGTGCAGACCCTGCACCATTTTAGTTGCCCTCCTCTGGACAGCTTCCATCCTGTCTATGCCTTTGTAGAGATTGGGTCTCCAGAACTGCATGCAGTACTCCAGATGGGGTCTCACCATCTGTCTGTACAGAGAGATAATAACTTCCTGTTTTCTACTGGTGATGCCTCTCCCTATGCATCTCAGTATCCCCTCAGCCCTCCTTGCTGCCATCTCACATTGCTTGCCCACCTTTAGGTCATCTGATATGACCACCCCCAGGTCCCTTTCCATTTTTGTTGTTGTTAGTATCTCACCCCCCATTGTGTACTCTTCCCCTGGCTTTTTGTTTCCCAGGTGCATTACCTTGCACTTCTTAGCATTGAATCTAAGCTGCCATACATTTGACCATTCCTCTAACCTGCCAAGTCTCTTCTCATCCTTTCCACCCCACCTTGTGCATCAACTCTGTTGCAGATTTTTTGTGTCATCTGCAAAGAGACCTACTTTTCCTTCCCATCCCTCTGCAATGTCGCTTATAAAGACATTGAAGAGGACTGGTCCTAATACTGAACCCTGCAGTACCCCACTAGTAACTCCCCTTTCTTCAGAGTGGACTCCATTTACTATTACTCTCTGTGTCCTACTCTCCAGCCAATTCTTTACCCAGGCTGTCATCTTGGGACCCACTCCCAGGCTGGCTAACTTGTATATTAATCTTTTGTGTGGGACTGTGTCAAATGCCTTGCTAAAGTCTAGGTAGGGCCATGTCCACAGCCCCTCCCTGATCTACTACTTTGGTCACCCAGTCAAAGAAATCTATCAGATTCATCTGGCATGACCTTCCCACTGTGAATCCATGCTGCCTTGGGTCCTGTGCCCCTCTGGCCTCTAGATGCTCAACAATTCTTTCCTTCAGAAGTGATTCCATCATTTTCCCTATCACTGAAGTTAAACTAACAGGTCTGTAGTTTCCTGCTTCTTCCCTGCTCCCACTTTTGTGAAGGGGAATCACATCTGCCCTCCTCCAGTCCTCAGGTCCCACCCCATCCTCCCATGATTTGTTAAAGAGGGTAGTCAGTGGTGTCACTAGTTCTAACCTTAGTTCTTTTAGAATTCTGGGATGAATCCCATCAGGCCCCATTGCTTTGTCCACCTTCAGTTTTAAGAGTTCTTTCAGAACCTTTTCTTCTGTAAATGGGCTGGTATCAGCTTCCGTATCCAGAGTGTTTCTATTGTTTGTTTTAGGTACCTCCCCCTCTTCATTTGTAAATATTGAGCAAAATATTTGTTTAGTATCTCTGCCTTTTCACAGTTACCGCTGCCCACCACCCACCCTTTATTAAGCCTCACTATCCTCCCCTTGGTCTTCCTTCACTCCCTGACGTACCTATAAAATGTTTTATCCCTCTTCTTAACTGAGTTGGCTAGCTTTCCCTCAGTTTGGGCCTTTGCTGTTCTGATGGCCTTCCCAGCTTCCTTTTGATTTAACTGATACAGTTCTCTGTCCTGCTCCTTCTGTGATTCCTTGTACTTCCTGAATTCTCTCTTTTTCTCTTGAATCTTCACTGCCACTTCCTTTGAGAACCATAGTGGTTTCTTACATCATTTTGTTTTGTTTATTTGCTTCACACAAAGGCTTGTTACCTCTGTGATGGCAGTTTTTATTATTCCCCATTGTTCTTCCACCCCTCCTTCCTGCCCATTTGCTAGTGTATTCCTTAGGCACTCACCCATTTTGGCAAAGTCAGCCCTCCTAAAGTCCAGTACTTTTGCCTTTGTATGGCTTGACTCTATTGCTGTGTTTATTGTGAACCATACTGTTCGATGGTCGCTAGTTCCCAGATGGCTACCCACTTCTACATCTGTGATCCTCTCTCATCTCCATTTGAGAGAACCAGGTCTAAGATTGCTCCCTCAGAGTGGGTTCCAACACTAGTTGTCTAAGGCATGCCCCTGTAGGGCATCTAGAATAACCCTCCTTGAAGTGGCTGCTGCAACTGCACTCCAGTTAACATCTGGCATATTCAGATCACCCATCAGCAATATCTCCCCTTTTTCAGCCATTCTAAGTATACTTTCTATCATTTCCTTGTCCATTTTCTCCCCCTGAGAGGGGGGTCAGTATACAACCCCTGTGCAGATCGTGGTGCCATTGCCTGTCTCCAAATTGACCCACAGTGCTTCTTCTCCTCCCTGTTTACCCTTTTGTTCTGTTGCTTTGATTCCTTCCCTTATGTAAAAAGCCACTCCTCCTCCTGCTCTTTTACCCTCCCTGTCCCTCCTGTAGATAGTGTATCCTGGTATGTTTACATCCCAGTCATGGTTTTGTGTGTACCATGTTTCTGTGACTGCCATGATATCCAGATGTTCCTCCTCCATCAAGGCCACTAATTCAGGAAACTTGTTACCCAGACTATGGGCATTGGTACTCATTGCTCTCCATTTTTTGATGGCTTTACCTTCTGTTGCAGCATCCCCCACTGGCTTTTCATTCAGATACAGTTACCTATGGATCATTTAGGCTCATAGATATCATTTCTGTAAATTAGAACATTCTAAACATGCCTATTAGAAATCATTTCCTGTCCTCTTTAAAACCAAGATAGTTTAATGTGGGGGACCCATGCCTGCAATTTAGATGTAAGCCTAGTTCTTTCAGGATGCACTTACTTTGAAATTAGCATTGAAAAGTATATCCCTGCCACATTTACAGTATACTTGCAAACTCATCATGCCCCTTAATGTTCTTTCCCCATGACAGGGACAGCAATGCAAGTGTTTCCAGAGCTTTAAATTAATTTGGAAATAGTTAACTTCCTAAACAAGGTCTGGACTTCCACAATTAACAGTGAGCCGGTACATTGCTCATAGAAGGGAACCAAGAAAATAATATGACATCAAACTATGAACACATAAAAGTCAAAGCACTAATATTTCTGAATGGAGAGTTTTACACAAAATAGTTTATATTAACATGAAAGCATTTTTCTCTTGAAGAATAAGGACTTCCAAAATATGAGTCCTTCGAAGTATTTTGGTAACCAAAACAGAAGAACAAATTCTAAATGTTGACACATGGAAGTTTCTAACTTCCAACCCACTCCCAATACAACTTAATTGTGCAGAATCCCTGTATGTTTCTTTGGAATCCAGAATGTCTCAGTTGTCTAAAGATGTCTTTTGTGGTTGCAATAGACTTGAATGTAATGTGTGCAAAGGAACATAATTTAGTTATATAAAGAGTACTTTTTAAGGAGGCCTTTTCTCATGTTCACCCTGTCCCCACACGGATCCTGAGTGCCACATCAGATGCACATTACTTGTTAGCAGTGTGGGGATAACCAGCAGCCCTTTGCAATTGATGCTGATACTGCTCCATACTGTAGCTGGCTAGCAGGACAGTATATGAATGCCAAGAAGGCAGAAAGCAGTAGCTCTCCTAAGTTCTTTTATATAGGTGTAACTTCTCAGGAGTGCTAATGCTTCTTGCCTTGTTGTAAGGTTGGGGGTTCACTACACAGGCAGTTGCACCCAGGCCCAGCACTACTGAGCATAAACACATACAAGAACTTAATGAACGCCAACAGCCTTCACAGTTTACACAGATACTGCTCCATACTTGTCCAATTTGAGGGTGCATGAATAATGAGCAGCCCATACGTTCCTTCTCTGTAATCTTGGTGCCTCTTTTTCCATATCCCCATCCCTGTGGTCCCAAGAAAGGAGGGACCTTGGTCTGCTAGTGAGCCCTGTTCATCAAGTGGCAGTGACCAACACTGCTACTATATCTCTATTCAGGACACTTTTGTCCTTACCTGTACACAGCATTTAATAGTATTTTACATAATTATAGTGATGCTGGCAATAAAGATGGTACGCATACAAACATGGCAGTCACTATTAAGTGTACACCACAGTCTTACCCAGTCATAAACAATTGAATTGGTACCTGTACTGTATGGTGAAAGAGAGAATGTTGACCTGAACATTAAGGATTATAACCTACTCTTTCAAAAATTGTGAAGGGATTTTTTGTCCCTGCACTAGGACAACCAGCAGGAAAGAGATGAAGGGAAGCAATTCATTTGTCATCACAAGAAATAAACCTCTAACCTCTTAGTATGCAGATGGGGCCATACTGTAATGTTAGATTTTCAGTATGAAGCCAGCCCAGTATTGTGGAACCTAAGCCTGTGATTTTGTTCCCCAAGGGGAGAGTGCTATCAGTGTGCTATAGGCTTAGCTAAACATTATCCAAATCAGATAATGAGATGTAACTAAGCCATGACTGTGTCACACATGACTACCTTGCCATGGTATGCACATTACCAAGAATGATCATGCTATCATGTTGCACTTACAGTAAGCCACTCTTTTTGAATGCCTAATGTATGCTGTAAAGCAGACACCTCTATGTTCAAAAGCTGTTTAAATCCCATATTGTTTAATATTTTGTATGATTTATTTGTATAATACTTTGTTTAATCTAACCCATTATTTACCCAAACCCATTGCTTACAAAGTTTTTGAATGGAAAAGCCAGAGCTAATTGTCTGCAGGTAAAAACACTGGATCTAGACCGAACAGTCTGTGCAAAGATTTTGCATGACAGTATAGAGAAAGCAAACAAAAGAGTCCTGTTGCATGGAAACATATTCCAGATTAGGCTCCTGTGAATACCATAAAAATGAGCAACTAATTACATTTAGAGATGCAGCAAATTTTTAATCTGCTGGCGAAGTGGATGCGGAGTGGCCACTTTGCGTTAGTGGAGCAAAACGCGAAGTGGGCACTGCAAGGTGCTCACTTCGCATCATTATTATTACCACTTCGCATTGACATTATGCTTTAATGAGAAGTAAGGCGAAGTGAGAAGAGAATAGGCAGAGTCCCACACATCACATGGCTTACAGTACTGTAAGTCACATGCTTTAGCCAGGCAGGAAGGAAGTGAGTCAGAGAAGCAGTTTCACTTTCTTCTTTGCATTTCTAGATGAAGAAAGCATTGTAAAAGGAGACTAGGAGTTAAAGTGCTTGATTGTCTTGCCACTTGTGTTTTAGAAGAAAATCAATAGATTTTTTTAAAAGCTATATCTTTATTTAGTTTTTGTATTGTATTTGTGTTTTTTTTGTCAGTGAATTTTTTTGTATACGTTTTCTTTTGTTTTGTGTGTGTAACTGACTGTGTGTGTCAGGGAGTGTCAGTGTGTGTGTCTGTGTGTGTGTGTGTCAGCCAAGGGACTTGTGTGCATCAGGATGGACCCAGCAGAAGGCGAGTCGCTGGCCCGTGGGTGCGGTCAGGGGGGATTGCGGACCCGTGGGGGGGGCCAGTCATGTCATGCTGGACCACTCCCAACTCCTGAGTGTTGTTTTCCCCTATGTTGAAGCAACAGGAGTAGCAGCATCAGCAGTGCCACTGGTGGCTGCTGTGCATCCACCTCCTCTGCCACTACTACCACCACCACCACCTCCACCAGTAGTAGCAGCTGTAGGGGCTCCAGCAACACCCCCTCTGCCACCTCCACAGTCACAGGAGGTGGCCCTAGAAAATATAGTTGGTGGGACTCATGCGAGGTTTGTGTCTGGGCCACCCCCGCAGCTCTCCAGTGTGGGAGTTATTTGACTCTGTGGTGGGAGACAACACAGTGGTGGTATGTTGTCTGTGAGGTATGCTGGTGTGCCATGGCACTCGTGGGACACATTTGGGAACTGATGGCCAGCATACCCACATACTTAACCACCACAGGGCAGAGTGGCAGGCTGCCATGGAAGGGGCCAGGCATCCACCTGCTGGCACTTCTGTGGCAGTGGCTGAGGTGCTGCTGGGGTGGGAGTTGTGCCTTGTCACTGAGGCAGCAGGAGGAGGGCTAGTACAGCAGCTGCTCCACCACCACCACTGCCACCAGCACCATCCTCTCGACCACCACCCCCACTACCTGGAGTGGACCCTGCAACAGAGGCTGACATTGCCCTGGTGTGGGCAGCTCTTGAAAAAAACAATGATCAGTTCGGTGCTTTGCAGCAGCAGGTGAACAGAACAGAAAAATAGCAGCAACAAACAGTTTCAATACTCCACCTGCTGCTGGACCACCATGGCATTCCATGGCCACAGTAAGTTAATAAATAATAATAATAATAATAATAATAATAATAATAATCTTTATTTATAGTGCACCTTTCAAAAATCAAGGTGCAGTACATATTTAAAGTAAAATCCCAGTAAAACATCATAATAAAATCACTAAAATCAATAGTTAGGGGATTGTTTTCTGCCCCCCAACCCACTACTGCGTTGTGCTGTTTTTGTGTGTTTTTTCTTTGTTGTTTAATCATACACATTTTCCCTTCCAAGGGAATCTTTCTTGCACCACATGGTGCAATACATTTGAGTGAAAACCACCTGTAATTTCATTACAGTGTGTCACTTGACGGAGGAATTCCCGTTCTGAAAATCTGCCCACATTCTGCCTCCCTTCTCAGCAGCGTTAAGGCGTGATGGCTTGGAAACATGTGCATGCTCCTTACAGTGAATATCTGATTGTCGGCAGCTTTCCAAATGTTTCTTTATGTTATAATGGTCAGTTTGTGGTGAAACGTGTGGGCACGTTTCCAGTAAGAAGAGCCTTTTTAGTGGAAACATTCCCACATTTCACCACAAAGTCAACCTTATAACATAAGGAAACATTGGGATAGCTACTGGACATTCACTATAGTGGAGCATGCACCTGTGCTCCCCCTGGCATCATATCCTAATGTTGCTGAGAAAGGGGGGCAGAATGTGGGTGGCTTTTCTGATCTGTAATTCCTCCATCACGTGATACACTTTATTGAAATTATGGGTGGTTTTCACAGAAATATATTGAACTCTGTGGAGCAAGAACTATTCCAGTGGGATTAATGCCCCACATATTAGTTTATGTGCATCACCATAACTATGTAATGTGGTGAATCTCTGTAAAGCAGCAGCACAACAATCTGTTGAGAACTCTGACTTATATTTTTTAATGCTATGCTTCAACTTCCTTTACTTACATCTTGACTGACTGGAATGATATGAGAATTTGCAGTAGTCGAGTCTGCTACACTACCTTTTTTCATGTATGAAATAATGAAAGGAGCATTCCTTTTAAATTGGTGCTGACCAGGTCTTTGTAATTGTTTTCCTCTGCTTTTCTCCATCACATCAATTAGTTGTTAAATATCACTTCTGTTGTTAATTCACAGTTATGCAGCAGGCAGTGTTTTATGACACCACGAAACAATAGTTATTGAAAAGCAGCTGCAAATAAATACAAACTGGTCCAAACAATATTGGAAGGCATGCTCATTTTTTTTCATTCATGAAAAAAATAGTCAAGTAAGTAAAGCAGACATAAATTGAGAAAAGAAGTGTATCATTCAAGTTATGACTCAGAGGTTACTAGTGGTGGCTGTGGCAATGTAATGTAGCATAAAAAAGTGCAGTTCAAAACTGTCAGGACATTCTTGCAATGCTGCTTTAATTGTAAAAATGTCAGTATGACATCATGAGCTCACAGCAACAATTACAGAACACACAAAAGTGGCACAGAGTCCCCAGATTTTTTCTGCAGGCCCAAATGGCATCCTGCTTGTGTGCCGAAAATTGACAAGTGGTAACACAGTGGAATGAAAGTATTTCAGTACATACAAAGTCTCCCAGAATTAATGGTGCACTCAATCATGCGTGCAGTGGTGGCACAGAGTCCCAGATTTTTTTTGCAGGCCTAAAATGCATCCCCCTTGTGTACAGAAAATTGACAAGTGGCAACACAGTGGAATGAGAGTGTTTCAGCACATACAAAGTCCCCCAAAATTAATGGCGCACTCAATCAAGCGCACAGTTGTGCCACAGAGTCATAGGTTTTTTCTGCAGGCTCATAATGCATCCTGCTTGTGTGCAGAAAATTGACAAGTGGCAACTCAGTGAAATGAAAGTGTTTCAGCACATACACCAGTATAAAATGATGACTGTGAGTGTTGTGTTGCTGGTCCGATGTGTTCTGTGAGATGATTCGAGCAAATGTAATGTGATCATTTCAACTGGATTGAAGGGTGCCCTTTGGCTGTACACTAACAGTAGCCTTGTAGCCTATATAGATATATGGTTGTGTATTTTGTAGGCGAGGAGGGGGGTTGACATGGACATGTACTCATACTATTGTTCTGCATCACAGGTCACACAGAAACTGTTGATGTGCACATTCCAGTGCTCAATGAGAATTATTTGCACTGAAATTGGAAACAGATTACTGTCAAGCACATGAAGGTAAGTATTTTTTTTGGGGGGGGATCATAATTTCAGGTTTGTCTGTAATGGTTTCTTATTTTGTTACTTCTTCACAGATTTCATCAGCATCCTTCAGGAGTCCAGTTATTAATGATGGTCATGGTCATCTAATGAAACAACTTCTGCGTGTTGCATGTGTGCCCAAGCTCAGGGGATGGCGGTGCCTGATGTTGAAGAACTTTTTTTTAATAAGGCCATTTTAACAGAACAAAGCATCTGGAAGTTTCCTAAAAAAAAAAAATGAATGACTTCATACAACTTAATAGTTATTTGTCTCTCCCTGGTTCTCCAATTTCAATCTAAAGTCAAGTTACATTTCAAACCCACATCTTGTCAACTAACACAACCTGTGTACAATATTTGCTGCAGTCTATTCAAAACAATGAAATGGATGAAATAAAATCTTCACTTACCAGAATGGATTTCACATGGATATTACATCACTTCCTCTCTGAACGGTACATCGACAGTACCATTCCCAACGTGTTTTAGTGATGGAGCCTTTTTTTGTTACCCTGTAAAAGAAATAAAATAGGTGTACTGTATGTGTTTTACCATTGCGGCTCTGCAAAGCTATAGAAAACAAAACATACAACTAAAGGAAGTGAAGCAGCATAACAAACATGAGTACACATACTTTATGGTTTAAATATTACGAAGCTTTGTGTCTGTGGCTGATGGATGTAGTGGTCAGGACAGACTCAGGCTCAGTGGTGGCAGTGGCCAACATCAGTCCCGGTGATGGTGGTCCAGGGGTGGACAGACTCAGGCTCAGTGGTGGCAGTGGTTAACATAAGTCCTGGTGGTTGTGGTCTGGGGTGAGGCACACCATCTTTTAAAAACTTCAGTTAAAACCTGCCAAAATTAACCACATCATCATCCTCATAAAGAAAGATGCCCTCACAGTCATTGATGTCTGAAGTCTGACCACTGGGAAATATTTTCTCCAGTGTGTCATCATCTACATCAGTGATGGGCTGTTTCAGGCAGCCACTGCCAGTGCCACCAGGATGCTCCATTTCCACATCAGTAAGACCACCCTGACTAGGTCGGGGTATGAATACTGAAGTTGCAGTCTGTGCTGGTATGTGCCTCTTATTCATTTTAGCGAATCTTAGCAAACTAACATTTGCAGGAGATGAGGTTTGTCCAACGATCCCTGACTATTGCACCTGCTGAGCTGAACACCCTCTCAACACTTACACTGGAGGGTGGGCATGTGAGATACTTCAGTGCCACTGCAGTCCGCTTTGGCCATTCACTGACCTTTCCACTCCAGTACAAAAGAGGATCTTCAGTTATTATCAGATGCCTGTTTTCAGACAAATATGACTCAACGATTCTCTGTACTGCACTAAGTACAGTGGTTGATGCATCATCCTGTTCTCCCGAATCATTTATTTTACAAGTACCCACTTGGGATAAAGCCTCCCAAAGCATGTTGATGCCAGCCACTTTGGATGACAGGCCATCTGGAACTGCAGTCCCCATCCCTTGCAGGATATGCTTGATGGTCCTCCAGGTACACCTTCAGCCAGATTATGCTGCTGAGGTTTGCTGACCTGGGCATGTGACTTCTGTGCCCCATGAACCAAGTGCACCAGTTGACCACTGATATTTTTTCCTGTTCAGGCCCTCCCTCCAGTACTGATGCAATTCCACATTTGTATCATGGGTCCAGCATTGTTTGCTATGGCAAAGTTGTCACTACGCTGAATGCTCACAATGTGACGATTCTGGGTGAATACTGTCAGCATGTGTTGCAGCAACATACTGCTACCACCGTCTCTGGCAATATCAAGGCTATGCTGTACATTCGCCAATGTCTGCCTCAGCACCCGCAGCAGTGGAATTGATTGGCTAATGGAGGCAGACTTGCCCCTCACTGCCTGTGTGGCATGTTCAAAAGGCTGCAAAATTGTTATTACAGAGTCCATGAGGTGCCACTGTTCAGTTGTCAGACATGGAGGCCCTGAAACTGTCATGGCTAGTGTGCATAACAAGATATTCTGAGATGGCTTTGTATTGTTTATACAACCTCTCTGCCATGTATAAAGTGGAGTTTCATCGGGTGACAACTTCCAGCTTCAAGCGGTGCAGATGCAGGTATCTGCAACTGCTGCAGTTGGTCACGGGCCTTTCCAGATCTTAAAAAGTGAGAGCAGATATGTTGTGCAATGGCCAGCATTTCCTTTATATCAGGGTGCTGCAGAAACTCCTGGACCACATGATTTAAACAGTAGGCCATGCATGGAACATGGATAAAAAAAAACACCATCCGTGATGCATTTCACCACATTTGACCCATTGTCACTTGCTATGTACTCAGCTCTCAGGGACAGATGGTTTAGCCATCTATCAATTTCAGTCAGTACCACATCCAACATGTTCTCTCAAGTGTGTAAATAGGTCACATTGTGCATAGCAATCATTGCATGCTGTCGAATTCCTGGAAGATTGCTACCATGACAATCCACCTTACTGCACTGATTATTCACACTACCAACATCACAAACAACCCCCACAACCTGCACCCCTTGTGCAGTTATACACAAATATGAACTCCCCACTGTTTTGCCACTTGTCCACATATCCATACTTAAAAAGATGAATGGAGAGGAGGAATGTTGAAGGGCATGTCTTACTGAGTCAGACAGAGTGCGGAACAGCTTGGGGACAGCACGGGTAGAAAAGTAGGTCCTGGATGGGACTTTCCATTTTGGACAGGCATGTGCAGCAAACCACTGGAACCCAGAATTATCCACAAAGGAGAAGGGCAAAAGATCAATTGCCAGCATTTCTGCTACAGCAGCATTAAGTTCACGTGACAGTGTATGATTGGGGGGGTACTTCAGCTTATGCGCAAAAACAATCTGTAATGTGGGCTGACTTAAATGTTTTACATGGGGTGTGTTCATCACAAATGGCTGTGCTCTGTGATGAATGGCATTGGCAGGGGGTGGAGTGTGGACATTTGATGAAGATGGTTGCACAGGTGATGATGACAAACCCAGAAATGCTGCCATATTTGCCAACTGGGGTTGATGTACCACTTGCACTAGACATACTGCATTCACCACCACCACCACCGCCACCACAACCACAAAAACTGCTGCCCTCACCAGCACTGGACAACATTTCAAAGTCATTATGGTCCTCCACCTCATCATGCCTGTAGTAATCCTCTGCTATTATTACCTCACTACTGCACATGTTTAATTCAGTAATGGACTTAACAGTCATGGAAGGGGATAACATGCTGGCTATGGTTGCCGGTGATGAGGGTGAATGCCCCACTGTGGTATTAGCTGCCAGCTTGTGCTGGGTCCACAGTGCCAATTACTTATTCTTAAGATGCGCATGCTGTCCTCCTGTGCTCAGATGGATCCCCTGTTTACCTTGACTCACATGCACATGGCAAACCTGGCAGATTGCAACTGACTCATGATTTGCATCTTGAACAAAAAAGTCCCAAACAAGGGACCGTGATGCTCTGTTTTTAACATGCCCATGATGTGGCTTATTTAAGTCCATTATTTTAAGCCCTGAAGTGGGGGGGGGCACATGACATTCCTGGCACTGCACACCTGGACTGCAACTGACCACCACGACTACCTATCATATTGATTACTGGGGCATCATCATTAACTAAAACTGGTAGGTCACAAGTTTTTACAGGGGGTGGGTTCCTGCAAACAGACTCAGACACAGCCACTTTGAGTTGCTTTTTCTCTGGTTTCCAGCTGGGGTCAATTACATTATCATCATATTCATCAACATCACATACATCCACATTTCTGCTTGGATGCTAGCATGTGGACTGCATGCTGCAACAACAGCAACATCATCGTCATCATCACATTCATCATCAGCATCTACACCACCATCACCTGATATATTTTCACCGCACTGTGAATCACTGCATGGAAAATGCATGACGTTAAGTCCCATGATGGACGGAATATCACATTGTATGCTATCATTGACATGATTATCAGAATCCTCAGGTTCAGTTACTGTGATGTTACTGGGAAGTATGACATTATCTATGCTGCCACTCATTTGCATTGCTTCACACTCAATATTTTGGGATATGGTACACTGTTCATAATTTGAACTTGATGCAAAAATACTAGTACTACCTCCACCACCAGTAACACTAACACCACCAGCTGGGAAAACATCATCTCCTCCAGCTATGAGTGAAGCTATTGATTGGGCTATAAAAAACATTGCAGGAGAACTACCTTTCCTCATATAAGCAATGCACTTCTGTATCTGCGTACTACTACCATGCCCACAGATCATCTTATTGCCAACATTGCCATGGCGAGAAACAGCTTTGCTTGCACATCTCTTTGAAACATAGAAACATAGAATTTGATGGCAGATAAGGACTGCTTATCCACCCAGTCTGCCCATTTCCCTACCTAATGGATAAGCTGCAGATCCTAATTAACCAGCAGCCTACTTCTTCCTACCCCCACCACCTAGAATTGCCTTATGACTGTCCCATGCATGCTTGAATTCCACCACTGTTTTTGACTCCACAACCTCCTCCGGAAGGCAGTTCCATGCATCCACAACCCTCTCTGTGAAAAAATACTTCCTTAAATTACCTCTGAGCCACCCCTTCTATCTTCAAATTGTGCCCCCTTGCTTTGCACACCTCTTTTTTTGAAAGATGCTACCCTCTTGGACTTTGTTGATTCCCTTGAAGTACTTGAAAGTTTCTATCATGTCCCTCTCCTCCTTTCCTCGAGGCTATACATATTAAGCTCTTTAAGTCTCTCTTCATATGTCTTCCGGTGCAGAATCTGCACCATTTTAGTTGCCCTCCTCTGGACAGCTTCCATCCTGTCTATGTCTTTGCAGAGATTGGGTCTCCAGAACTGCACGCAGTACTCCAGATGGGGTCTTTGCAGGCATTTTGGGAGATCAACCACAATATTATAACCAAATTCAGATTTTGATACATTCACTCTCTGATTAGAGGGACGCTGGATGTGATGCCAAATAAACAACTGTGGCTTCAGCAACAGATAAGAGACTACTCTGAGACTGTCACACAATTAAAACAACTTCAGTAACCAGTGGTGCTGATGAGGTCACAAAAACAATCCAATCTGGTTAAAAATACCTTTTGAACATGGGGGTGGGAGGGAGCACTGAATGCAGACAGTGCAGATTTTTACAGCACTACAAGCAGCAAAACTAAGAACAGATACCACGATTGCAGAACAAAATCAGGCAGCTGCAGTGGATAGCAGGTTCACGCTGCTGAGCCTGCAATTACACTAGTCTGTGGCACAATAAAAAGTGTATTATTTCATGCACGCACCACTGCACACACACTCACACACAAAACAGTTTGTATACAATGTTGAATGACGAATGCATAGCAAATGCAAAGGTTCAGTACTATGCTATGTTATGTATTGTAAATTTATAATGTAAATAACCTGAACTTATGAACTGATGCACCACATCCACACAACAAACAGCAAGAAAATGTCAGCCAATACTGACAATATTACTGTGTGTACATTAACACAGTCACTTATATAACAAAATTATAATCAAAAAACAAAGAAATCACTATTATTCCAACTTAAATCTATCTACACCACAGATACGCCCCTCCTCCAAAGCACACTTTCACTGTCTTTCACTACACACACTCAATGTTGTAAATTAACTTTCAAAATCCACAGAAAAACAAAAACGCTCGATGATACGTGCACAGGAGGGTTTTCTGCAATCGATGAACTAAAGTTGGAGCCCCCCCCCAAAAAAAACGCACAAATGCTTTTTGAACAGCTTTTACAAGGTTTCTATCACAGACAGCTATCAGAACACACTCTGTCCTACTCCTTCCTACTCGTACTACCACAAGCTGAGGCTGTGCAGATCAATATAGAGCCCATGTGACCTGAAATCCCATGAATCACTGAAAAAATTCACCTTTGGAGCTCAAAAACAAGGTGAAGTGAGGTGAAGTGCACTGCCTGCAATGCACTTCACCTTAAATTTGGCGGAGTAGTGGTCTGGGGAGGCATAGTAACATGAAGTCATTGTTTCCAATGGACTTCGTGTTCCTCATTATAACGCAAAGTACTCCGCTTCGCATTGTGGAGCACTCCACAAATCCGCCTTTGCTCTGCGAATCTCTTCGCAGAGCGGATTGAACCCACTTCACCCACCACTAGTTACATTTTGGCACTGGATTCTTAGATTATTTACTTTCAGCTATCAGACATTCCATATAAACTACTGCAGACTAATAGCACCAAGAGTTATACTGTCACTTAAGTAAAGTAAATGTATATAGTGGTATCTATCAGGATCAAGTGCTCTATGTAATTTTCCAAGTTTACTGCATGTCAAACTGGAGTAACTACATTTAGATTACATTGATTGCATTGAGTTCCTGCAGTGACTGGCATTATATTCCACCAAAGAATGTCATACTACACTTGATCTTGTTGGACAACACTGTATGGTATTAGTGTGAATAAATGATAAAAAAGCATTTGCATAAAAGTTAATGCCATCAGCAAAGTCTAACACAGTAAAAAACATGGATCTGAATGGTACATTGACCCCGAAGATGGCTTTTTTTTTCAGTATGCAATACTTTTGTTTCCTTTGTTTTGTATTTATTCATTCATTCATTTAGTTAGATGGTTGGTTAGTTTGTTAGTTAGTTATTTTTTGTTGACCAGGAAATGCAAATCTGCCTATTTTCAGCCTCATCCCAGGAGGTGGTGTGGTGAGATTGGAGATACAGATGAAAACTGACATACTGAATCAAGTTTAGCTGTTGGTAGTATTTTTAGTGAATACATACTGTACATGTACTGTAGGTAGTTTTGCTTTGTTAGGAATGATAAAAGGCTTCAGCAGTGAAGGAGTTAATCCCTAACTAGGGCTGTCATTTGAAGGATATTATGCAGGTGAGTGCAAGTGCCATTCTTCAACACAAAACACAGTTCAAGCACATGACTGAAAGATCATGTGATAGCTCATCATGGTTGCCATTAGTAAGGCAATGCAATAGATTCTTCAGTTTAACTGTTGCTGGTTCTGTACTGTTTCATAAATTGTTTGAGTCTGATCATTTTCTAGGTTGTTTTTTGTAATTATGTTTTTATTAAAATCTTTCTCACTGTTTACAGGTGCTTGCAATTTAAAAAAATGTCACATACACATTGTCATAGCAATTCATTCTATCCTATATACAGGTACAGCAGAGTCAATAAACTAAAACTAGTAGTTACACCAGACCAAGAAATAAAACCATATTATTCAAAACAGTCTTTTCTCTGTTGTCTTAATCTGAGCCAGTGTAACAAAATAAAAACAATGTCAGTGGTCTCATCATAGTCAATTGTCTCAGAACATCAAGGGTTTCAGGTCAAGATTCCCAGTAATCTAAGTCACTATCTCTGGTCTGTGTCCTGTTATCTACAATAACCATCCATTTAATTGGTTTATAATTACTGGCAGGTGCTTTTTCCCATAGGGAAACCAGGTTATAATTTAACATGCGCCAGGTTTCCTTCTGATCAAGCATGCGCCAGTCACAGTGTTCCTTTAATGGCGGCGTTCATTCTTCCGAGAAACAGCTCTTTCGCTGTCTGTGTTTTTTTCTCTTTGTATTTGAAAAAAAAAAAAAATAGACATTCTCATAAACGAAAACCAGCAGAAAAAAAACACACCGTCTGGTTTCCTTCTCCAGACACGAGAGCTGGCGGGTCTCTCCTCGTCATACCGAAGAGCACCTTAGCTCCGCAACCGCTGTTTGCCGGTAAGTAAGAATACTGGAAACAAACAGAAAAAATATACACACAGCTACCGTTACTTTCTCCACTTCTTGTTACCTCACATAAGTGGAGTGCTAGAACTTGTCAGACCACAGAACACTAAGACTTTTGACTTGTCCGTGGTTGCCTGAAAGCGGATCATTTTATTTTCTATGATTGCTGAGGCAAAAAAGCGCATGCCAGCAATTATAAAAAATAAAATAAGGGGTAGTGTGTGTAAAAGCAGAAGGCCTTAGATTCCAAGAATTATGTTTGTGCCTTATTTCTTGATCTGAGTAAGTCATTGATATAGTTGATCATGAACTGCTTTTGTACACCCTCAATAACATTGGGATGGAACCCCAGAATTAAAATGGTTTTACCTGCTATCTTACTGGTAGACAACAACAGGTCAAAGCAGATGGAGAACTCTCTTCACTGAAATCACTGCTGAGAGGCGTGCCTCAATGGTTTATTGTGGGTCCTTTAATTTTTACAATTTATATCAACAACACAGACTCAGGTATCCAATCATCCAGTGTTCATCTCTTTGCAGATGATATGGTTCTTTACACTGACAGGCCCACTCCAGAGCTAGCTTGTAAGGACATTCAAACAGATTTCAATCGCCTGCAGCTAAATCTCCTGCACTAAAAACTTCTGTTAAATGCAAAAAAGACTAAGGCTATGCTTCTCTTCCTGGAAATTAATGCTCCCAATCCCAGTTCCCTCGGCCTAATTCCCCAAATCTCAACGCTCTTAGTTAACTCTAGACTACGTGTCAAAATTCAAATACTTGGGGGTCTATGTTGACCACAAATTATCATTTGCTGATCATGTAGATGAGCTCTCAAAAAAAATCAAGCAGAGACTAATTTTTTTTTTGGATAAGACACTTACTTACCCAGGATGCTAAACTCAGGCTTGTCCAAACTACCTTTATTCCATTTCTGGAATATGTTGACTTCCTATACGGTCAGCACTAGTTCAGTCTTCTCTAAACTTGACACCCTTTATCACAGGGCAATAAAATTCATCACCAGTGCCCCTTACTACACCCACCATTGCACCTTTTACTGTTTGGTTGGTTGGACCTTCCTAAAATTTAGAAGGCAAAGAAATGCTGTCTTCTGAACTTTCACAGCATTTTCAAAGAAACATCCTCCATACTTCTCTGAATGCTTGCCTTTTGTGTTACAGGCAACTACTCTTTTAGAAGCCTTGCATTTACCTCATTCAGTATCCCCAAAGTCAATTCGTGCTTTGGCAGAGTGGCCATAAGCCATGAACTCATTGTGCTTTGGAATGCACTACAGAAAACCTTGAACATTTTCTGCCAATTAATTTCTCCTCTTTCCAAATGCTTTTTGCACACTCCTTCAAAGAGTCCTGTAACTGTTTCCCCAACTAAACTACAGCCAGTGCCCTCCTCTGGACTGCCTCCATCCTGTCTATGTCCTTGTGGGGATGGGGTCTCCAGAAATGGATGCAGTACTCCAGATGGGGTCTCACCAACTGTCTCCACAGAGGGATAACAACTTCCTGTTTTCTGCTGTAGATGCCTCTGCCTATGCATCCCAGTATCGCCAGAGCCCTCCCTACTGCCTTCTCATGTTGCTTGCCAACCTTAAGGTAATCTGATATGATTACCCCTAGTCCCTTTCCATTTTTGTTGTTGTTACTACCCCCTCCACCCACTGTGTACTCTTCCAATGGGTTTTTGTTTCCCAGGTGCATTATTTTGTACTTCTTTGCATTGAATCCAAGCTGCCATACTTCTGATCATTCCTCCAACCTTGCTAAGTCCATTCTCATCCTTTCCATGCTTCCTTGTGTATCAACCCTGTTGCAGATCTTTGTGTCATCTGCAAAAAGGCATACTTTTCCTTCCAGTCCCTCTGCAATGTCACTTATAAAGACATTAAAAAGGACTGGACCCAGTACTGAACTCTGCGGTATCCCACTAGTAACACCCTTTTCTTCAGAGTGGATTCCATTTACTATTACCTTCTGTGTCCTGTTGTCCAGTCAATGTTTTACCCAAGGTTACCACCCTGGGACCCAATCTCAGGCTGGCTAATTTGTTTATTAATCTTTTGTGTGGGACTGTGTCAAATGCCTTGCCAAAGTCTAGGTAGGCCATGTCCACAGCCCCTCCCTGGTCTACTACGTTGGTCACCCAGCCAAAGAAATCGATTAGATTCGTTTGACATGACCTTCCTACTGTGAAACAGAAACATAGAAACATAGAATCTGACAGCAGATAAGGACCACTTGGCTAACCTAGTCTGCCCATTTTTCTACCTAATGGATAAGCTGCTGATCCTAGTTAACCAACAGCCTACTTCCTCCTACCCTCCACTAGAATTGCCTTATGTCTGTCCCATGCATTCTTGAATTCCCCCACTGTTTTTGACTCTACGACCTCCTCATGAAGGCTGCTACATGTATCCACAACCATCTCTATGAAGAAATACTTCCTCACATTACCTCTGAGTTGTCCCCCCTCTATCTTCAAATTGTGCCCTCTTGTTTTTGCATGTCTCTTTTTCTGAAAGATGCTACCCTCTTGGACTTTGTTGATTCTCTTGAGATATTTGAACGTTTCTATCATGTCACCCTTCTCCCTCCTTTCCTCGAGGCTATACATCTTTAGTTCCTTTAGTCTTTCTTCATATGTCTTCTGATGCAGACCCTACATCATTTTAGTTGTCCTCCTCCGGACAGCCTCCGCCCTGTCTATGTCTTTTTGGAGATGGGGATCTCTAGAACTGTACACAGTACTCCAGATGTGGTCTTACCAACTGTCTGTACAGAGGGCCAACAACGTCCTGTTTTCTACTGGTGATGCCTCTCCCTATGCATCCCAGTATCCCCCCCAGACCTCCTTACTGCCTTCTCACATTGCTGGCCCACCTTTAGGTCGTCTAATATGACTACCCCCAGGTCCCTTTCCATTTTTATTGTTGACAGTATTTCCCCCCCCCATTGTGTACTCTTCCCCTGGGTTTTTGTTTCCCAGGTGCATTACTTTGCACTTTTTTGCATTGAATCTAAGCTGCCATACATTTGACCATTTCTCCAACCTTGCTAAGTATCTTTTCATCCTTTCCACTCCACCTTGTGTATCAACCCTGTTGCAGATCTTTGTGTCATCTGCAAAGAGACATACTTTCCCTTCTAGTCCCTCTGCAATGTCACTTATTAAGACATTAAAAAGGACCAGCCCCAGTACTGAACCCTGTGGTACCCCACTAGTAACCCTCTTTTCTTCACTATGGACTCCATTTACTATCACCCACTGTGTCCTGTTGTCCTACCAGTGTTTTACCCAGGCTACCATCCTAGGACCCACTTCCAGCTGGATAATTTGTTTATTAATGAATTGTGTGGGACTGTGTCAAATGCCTTGCTAAAGTCTAGGTAGAACTGGGGAGGGGCCTAAGACAAGTAGCACACACAATATCCTTCTCAGAAGTGCTGCCTGTCAATGGCATGAGTGAGGTGAGGGTACTTTGCACCATGCAGTTTAATGAATGGTTGAAAAAATGGTGTGGAGCACAGGGGTTTGGCTTCATTGGCGACTGGGGTTCCACCTGGAAGGACACCAGCCTATACTGGCAGGATGGTCTGCATCTGTCCAGGAAGGGAACAAGTCTTTTGAGCAATCAGTTTAAATGTTTCATTGGCAAGCTTTTAAACTAGTCAAGGGGGAGGCACTGATAAGCAGCAGAAAAATGCCAGCCTCTCCTTACAAAACAGGGTACTAAATGAGAAAAAGACCAAGGTAGAAAGGTCAGTGGGGGATGCTGCAACTGAAGGTAAAGCCATCAAAAAATGGAAAGCAATGAGTACCAATGCCCGTAGTCTGAGTAACAAGCTTCCCAAATTAGTGACCTTGATAGAGGAGGAACATCTGGATATCGTGGCAGTCACAGAAACATGGTTCACATAAAACCATGACTGGGATGTAAACATACCAGGTTACACTATCTACAGGAGGGACGGAGAGGGTAATAGAGGAGGAGGAGTAGCTCTTTACATAAGGGAAGAAATCAATGCAGCAGAACAAAAGGGAAAAAAGGAAGGAGAAGAAGCACTGTGGGTAAGTTTGGAGACCGGCAATGGCACCACAATCCGCACAGGGGTTGTATACAGACCCCCATCTCAGGGGGAGGAAATGGACAAGGAAATGATAGAAAGTATACTTAGTAAGGCAGAAAAAGGGGAGATATTGCTGATGGGTGATCTGAATATGCCAGATGTTAACTGGAGTGCAGTTGCAGCAACCACTTCAAAAGTGGGTTATTCTAGATGCCCTACAGGGCATGCCTTAGACAACTAGTATTGGAGCCCACTCGAGAGGAGCAATCTTAGACCTGGTTCTCTCAAATGGAGATGAAGAGGGATCACAGATGTAGAAGTGGGTAGCCATCTGGGAACTAGCACCATCGACAGCAGACTTCACAATAAACACAGCAATAGAGTCAAGCCACAGAAAGGCAAAGGTACTGGACTTTAGGAGGGCTGACTTGCTAAAATGGGTGAGTGCCTAAGGAATGCACTAGCAAATGGGCAGGAAGGAGGGGTGGAAGAACAATGGGGAATAATAAAAACTGCCATCACAGAGGTAACAAGCCTTTGTGTGAAGCAAATAAACAAAACTAAATGATGTAAGAAACCACTATGGTTCTCAAAGGAAATGGCAATGAAGGTTCAAGAGAAAAAGAAAGCTTTCAGGAAGTACAAGGAATCACAAAAGGAGCAGGACAGAGAACTGTATCGGTTAAAGCAAAAGGAAGCTGGGAAGGCAGTCAGAACAGCAAAGGCCCAAACTGAGGAAAAGATAGCCAACTCAGTTAAGAAGGGGATAAACCTTTATAGGTACATCAGGAAGCAAGGAAGACCAAGGGAGGGATAGTGAGGCTTAATAAAGGGGAGGGTGGGCAGAGGGTGACTGTGAAAAGGCAGAGATACTAAACAAATATTTTTGCTCAGTATTTACAAAGGAAGAGGGGAGGTACCTAAAACAAACAGTAGAAACACTCTGGATACAGAAGTTGATACCAGCCCATTTACAGAAGAAGGGTTCTGAAAGAACTCTTAAAAAGGTGGACAAAGCAATGGGGACTGATGGGATTCATCCCAGAATTCTAAAAGAACTAAGGGTGGAATTAGTGACACCACTGACTACCCTGTTTAACAAATCAAGGGAGGATGGGGTGGTACCCGAGGACTGGAGGAGGGCAGATGTGTTTCCCCTTCACAAAAGTGGGAGCAAGGCAGAAGCAGGAAACTACAGACCTGTCAGTTTAACCTTGGTGGTAGGGAAAATGATGGAATCACTTCTGAAGGAAAGAATTGTTGAATATCTAGAGGCCAGAGGGGCACAGGACCCAAGGCAGCATGGATTCACAGTGGGAAGGTCATGCCAGACAAATCTGATAGATTTCTTTGACTGGGTGACCAAAGTAGTAGATCAGGGAGGGGCTGTGGACATGGCCTACCTAGACTTTAGCAAGGCATTTGACACAGTCCCACACAAAAGATTAATATACAAGTTAGCTAGCCTGGGAGTGGGTCCCAAGATGACAGCCTGGGTGAAAATTGGCTGGAGAATAGGACACAGAGAGTAATAGTAAATGGAGTCCACTCTATAGAAAGGGGGGTTACTAGTGGGGTACCACAGGGTTCAGTATTAGGACCGGTCCTCTTCAGTGTCTTTATAAGTACATTGCAGAAGGACTGAAGGAAAGTATGTCTTCTTTGCAGATAACACAAAGATCTGCAACAGAGCTGATGCACAAGGTGGGGTGGAAAGGATGAAAGGGACTTGGCAAGGTTAGAGGAATGGTCAAATGTATGGCAGCTTAGATTCAATGCTAGAAGTGCAAGGTAATGCACCTGGGAAACAAAAACCCAGGGGAAGAGTACACAATGGGGGGTGAGATACTAACAACAACAAAAATGGAAAGGGACCGGGGGGTAGTCATATCAGTTGACCTAAAGCTGGGCAAGCAATGTGAGAGGGCAGCAAGGAGGGCTGGGGAGATACTGGGATGCATAGGGAGAGGTAGAGAACAGGAAGTTATTATCCCTCTGTACAGACAGCTGGTCATACCTCATCTGGAGTACTGTGTGCAGTTCTGGAGACCCAGTCTTCGCAAAGACATAGACAGGATGGAAGCTGTCCAGAAGAGGGCAACTAAAATGGTGCAGGGTCTGCACCGGAAGACATATGAAGAGAGACTTAAGGAGCTTAATATGTATAGCCTCGAGGAAAGGAGGGAGAGGGGGGACATGATAGAAACTTTCAAGTACCTCAAGGGATTCAACAAAGTCCAAGAGGGTAGCATCTTTCAAAAAAAGAGGTGTGCAAGAACAAGGGGGCACAATTTGAAGATGGAGGGGGCGGCTCAGAGGTAATTTAAGGAAGTATTTTTTTTTTTTTTACAGAGAGGGTTGTGGATGCATGGACGGCCTTCCGGAGGAGGTCGTGGAGTCAAAAACAGTGGTGGAAGTCAAGCATGCATGGGACAGTCATAAGGCAATTCTAGGGGGTGGGGGTAGAAAGAAGTAGGCTGCTGGTTAACTAGGATCTGCAGCTTATCCAGTAGGCAGGGAAATGAGCAGACTGGGTGGGCCAAGCGGTCCTTATCTGACATCAATTTCTATGTTTCTATAGGCCATGTCCACAGCCCCTCCCTGGTCTACTGCTTTGGTCACCCAGTCAAAGAAATCAGTTAGATTTGTCTGACATGACCTTCCCACTGTGAATCCATGCTGCCTTGGGTCCTGTGCCCCACTGGCCTCTAGGTACTCCACAATTCTTTCCTTCAGAAGTGATTCCATCACTTTTCCTACCACAGAGATCAAACTGACAGGTCCGTATTTTCCTGTTTCTGTTTTGCTCCCACTTTTGTGAAGGGGAATCACATCTGCCTTCCTCCAGTCCTGAGGTACCACTCCATCCTCCCATGATTTGTTAAAAAGGGTAGTCAGTGGTGTCACTAGTTCCCCGCTTAATTCTTTTAGAATTCAGGGGTGAATCCCATCAGGCCCATTGCTTTGTCCACTTTCAGTTTTAGGAGTTCTTTCAAAACCTTTTCTTCTGTGAAAAGACTGGGATCAACCCCCCCCCCCAATCCAGAGTGCTTCTGTTAATTGGATTAGGTACCTCCCCTCCTCCTCTTTTGTGAAAACTGAACAGAAGTATTCATTCAGTATCCCTACCTTTTCATTGTCCCTCTCTGCCCACCCACTGTCCCTTCTATTCAGCCTCACTATCCCTCCCTTTGTCTTTCTATGCTCTCTGATGTACCTATTAAATGTTTTATCCCCCTTCTTAACCGAGTTGGCTCTCTTTTCCTCAGTTTGGGCCTTTGCTATTCTGACTACCTTCCCTGCTTCCTTCTGCCTTAACTGGTACAGTTTTCTGTCCTGCTCCTTTTGTGTTTCCTTTTATTTCCTAAATGCTATCTTTTTCTCCCTAACCTTCCCCGCCATCTCTTTTGAGAACCATAGTGGCTTTTTCTTTCATTTTGATTTGTTTATTTGCTTCACTCAAAGGCTTGTTGCCTCTGTGATGGCAGCTTTGATGTGTCCCCATTTTTCTCCACCCCTCCTTCTTGCCTGTTTGCTAGTGATTTTCTAAGGCACTCTCCCAACTTGCCAAAGTCAGCCCTCCTGAAGTCCAGTACCCTCACTTTTGTATGGCTTGACTCTGCAGCTGAATTTATTGTGAACCACACTGTTTGATGGTCAATTGTTCCCAGATGGCTACCCACTTCTTGATCTGAGATCCTCTCACTGTCCCCATTTGAGAGTACGAGGTCTAAGATTGCTCCCTCATGAGTGGGTTCCAACACTAGCTGTCTGAGGCATGCCCCCCATAGGGCATTGAGAATGGCCCTGCTCTTGGATGTGGCTGCAGCAAAGGAGCTCCAGTTAACATCTGGCATGTTCAGGTCCCCCATCAACAGTATCTGCCCTTTCTCTGCCATCCTTAGGATGCCTTCTATCATATCCTTGTCCATTCCCTCTCCCTGAGATGGGGGTCTGTATACAAGCCCTGTGCAGATTGTAGTGCCACTTACAGTCTCTAAGGTGACCCACAGTGTCTCCTCTCCTCACTGATTACTCTTTTGTTCCATTGCTTTTATCCCTTCCCTTATGTAGAGAGCTACTCCTTCCCTGCTTCTACCCTCCCTGTCTCTCCTGTAGGTTGTGTACCCTGGTATGTTTACATCCCAGTCATGGTTCTCTGTGTACTGTTTACCTCCCTCATAGTGACATTTCACCAGCGAGGTCCCCCACAGTGACTACAGTGCCTAGCCGTGGTGGGAGACCCGCTGGAACCCAACACTGCCTGTTGGGGGTCCTGCACCCCCCCAATCATCTCTGACTGGAGTTGAGAATCTTTAAGTGGGTTGGTGTGGGGGTGCAGCCCCCCATGTGGAGGGTTCAGGGGGAAAAGCCCCCCGAAGAAAACAAAAAAAATCAAGATCGAACAGGCAGCCGACTGCAGAATGCGGTTGACCTGCTGGTGTCACTGACAGGGCATTTGACAGAATTTCTGTCAGACTCCTGTCATGGATCCTCTGAGTACCATGTTTCTGTGACTGCCACAATATCCAGGCGTCCCTCCTCCATCTAGGTCACCAGTTCAGGGAGCTTGTTGCCCAGACTACGGGCATTGGTACTCATTACCCTCCATTTTTTGATGGCCTTACCCCTTTTTGCCCCATCTCTGTCCTTATTACCTTTGTTGTTTTCTCCATTTACCCCTGCTCTTCTCCCTATTGATGTCTCTATCTTGGTGTTTACCTCACTTACTACAATGATTTTTTGTGGGGTAGCTAGGATTTCCCTTCTCTTTTCCGGTGTCTTCCCCATTAGCTAGTTTAAATGCTTGCCAATGAAGCATTTAAACCTATCACCTAGGATCCTGGTTCCCCTCCTTGAAAGATGCAGGCCATTATGCCAGTATAGGCCTGCATCACTCCAGGTGGACCCCAAATCCCCAATGAAACCAAACCCCTAAGCTCTGCACCAGATTTTCAACCACTGATTGAATCCCTTGGTGTGGAGCACCCTAGCCTCACCCATGCCATAGACAGGCAGCACCTCCGAGAAGGTTACCATGTGTGCTACTTGTCTAAGGCCCCTCCCAAACTCCACAAACTCTTCCTGCAATGCTCTGATCACTTTACCAGCTACGTTATTTGTCCCTATGTGGACAATAACATCCAGCTCCCTCCCCCGTGCAGTTGCTCCTGTGATCCTGAGAATTAGCTCCCTGTCCCTCCAAGCCATGGTGCCAGGCAGGCACCTTACCTCCCTTTCCCTTTCCTCCCCCAGTTCTACCCCTTAACAATGGAGTCCCCCACCAGGAGTTGTTTCCTTCCCCTGTGGGGTCCCATGCCACCCTCCTGTTGGTCTCTTTTGTGGAGGTTCCCAGCATCCTCCTTGGTCTCCACTGCGTGTGCCTCCATAGAGGAACCACATTTTGCCAGAATGACATATGAATTGTGGAGAGGTACAACTGGAGGGATGCACCTCGGTTCCACCACCCTCACCCTCCCTGAGCCCACTGTGGTCTAACCACTCCTATTTCTTGGCAACCTCTGAGGCAATGGCAGTGGCCCTGGTGGTCCCTGGGTGGGAGAGGAGGTCCCAGAAATCTTGGCCAACTCAGCCTGGAGATGAGCAACCTCCTCCCTCAGCCCAGAAAGGTGCCTGCAAATGGGACAACACTGCATCGTCCAGAATGTCTCCTAGAAGATTGCTGCTCCATAGCCACTGCACTGCACCACTCCCATCATGTCTTATTTCTGGCCCCTTAACTGTTGTTTTGTATACTTACTCGTTCCTCTGTTTATTTATTTATTGTTATTTATTTTATATTTTTTTCTCCCTACTTACTTATTGCCTCTGTGCCCTTTAAGCTCCTGATCTTCCTGTTCTGAGACAAGAAGTTCCTATATTTCTCAGTAGTCTCCTTACATGCTCAGAGTCAGAACTCCAGAAGCTGGGGGAAGGGGCGGAGAGCTACTCTTTTCATTCTAGGATGGAGAGTCTGTTGTGGCTTTGTGATCACTCAATTCCTGCTCCCAAACAGGAAGCTTCTGTTGTTAATCAAATACTGTGCCTAGAAAACTGGAACTAGCTAAGGGTGGTGGAATGGTGAGAGGGAAGGAGGGCAATATAGTCCCAGTAGAGAAGTATAGTTATAACAGCAGCTCTTTTGTCTTACGGTTCTTTGCCTGTTCTCTAGCTATAGAACAAATACAGAATAACAAAAGTAATAATAATATAACTTCAGTCACCAAAGACCTGGGCAAATAAAAAAAGTCCTCATTCAATCCTCTAGGCAGTGAATTCCAAAGCAAAGGACCAGCCACTTCAAATGTATGGTTACTAGCAGATTTCAGCCAGGCCCTTGGAACCAAGAGGAGGCCACCATCAAAAGAGTAGAGGGGACATAAGGACTTTACAGGATGCAGGAGCTCCAACAGGTAGTCATGACCCAACCCATGTAGGGATTTGTAGGTTAGAAGACTAATCTTGTAGATAACTTGCCATCCCACAGGCAGCTAGTGCAGGTCCTGCAGCACAGGGGTTACATGACTGAAGCAGAAAAAAGGCCGTTAGCAATCTGGCAGCAGAATTCTGCACCAGCTACAGGTAATGTAGGGTCCCCCCAGTAACCCTGAGGTAAAGTGTGCTGCAGTAGTTGAGCCTGGATGTCACAAACACATGTACCAGGGTCAGCAGGTCTTCCGGAGGGGGGTGATAAGGGACTTAATTAGGATAATTTTCCTCAAATGGTTGAAGTCATTATTAACCACATCTGACACCCAAGCATCCAATGTCAGCCACTCATCACAGTGACCCCCAGATTTTCTACCATGGCAGAGACCAACACCCTGGATGTCCAGAGCCAAAGCCAAGTCTCCCTCATAGCTACCTCTGCACCCCTTTCTGACCCAGTTCATTCACTAGCACAATTTATCTGGGTTAAGCCTCAGACAACTAGATCCCATCCATTTCTGGATATTAACTAGGCATAAGATCAGCAACTCTATAGTGTTCTGTGTCCCTGGTGCAAAAGACAGGTACAGCTAGGCATCGTCTGCATAGCAGCGAAAACCCAGCTCATTCTGTCAAATGATCCTTCACAGGGGCAGCATATACACTGCAAACAACATGGGTGAGAGGACCGAGGGGATGATGAGAAGGTACCCATCACCACCCTGTGCATCCTGCCCTTGATATTGGACTCAGTCCAGTGAATGATGGTGATGGTGAGTCCCATGTGCTTCCTCAGCCAATTATACAACAATCCATGTTCTACAGTGCCAAATGCTGAAGTGAGATCAAGAAGAATGAGAACTGACTGCTCACCCTTGTCTCAATCCCTGAGGAAGTTATTCTGCACTCTGACTCAGTGCTATGCTTTGGTTTGAAACCAGAATAGAGGGGCTCATAGAGGTCATGAGCCTAGAGATGTTCCTCAAGCTGCAGCACCACAACCTTCTCAATAACCTTGACTAAGAAAAGCAGGTTAGAGACTGGGCTACAATTCACTAGAACACCCAGGTCCTGAGTTGGCTTCTTCAGGAGGGATTGAACCAGTGCATCTTTCAACGCCACTGGAAAGACCCCTTCTAGAGGGAACACCAAATTATTCCAGTGAATACTGAATCCAGTGAACCCACACAACTCACTAGTAGATGTGTGAGGTGTGGGTCAAGTTCACAACAGGTGGGCCACAGCTCCAAAATCACCTCTTGGGCCTCATCGATTAAAACTGGTTAACATTCTGCCCAGGACTGCTGAGTGCATTTGGAAATTCCCCTCTCAGTTACACTGGGCCAGGACAACCCATCTGGAGAAATCACAGTCCAGGCAGAGGACATGCTGTCCAAGAAAAATCGAGTGGACTCTTTGCAATTGGCTGCTGAAAAGGCTCTTATCGACTAAAGATAGGCAGGATGGAGTAACCTGTCCACAATGCAGAAGAGATGAGCTGGTCGATTTCTCCCTGGACAGGAATGCTGCTGTCTTATAGGAGATTGCCCTTTGATATTCATTCAGATGAATTTTTAAAGCCAGTTTGTCCTCCTCAGCCTGGGACATTCACCAGCAGTCCTCTAACCTCTGATCCCTGGTTTCCAACTCCTTAATCTCCCCATTGAACCATGGGGATCCTAAGTGTGAGACGTGGGATTGTACATGGATCAATGCTGTGGAATCAAAGGCCTCTGTTACCATCCTACTATAGGTCAAGACCACATTCTCTGAGCTCATCTCAAAAGCTGCCAGCATCTCTGAGATGTTGAGCACTGCCAATAGCCCCTCTGGGCCATGGCCTTTCAAAGTGCGGTGTCTAACCATCTCCATTGGGGGGAGAACTACAAGATGGAGCCCTAAAGGAGAACTTCATGGTGTAATGAGCCAACCAACTGACCAGATCAATCTTGGGGTTATCTACCTAGAACCCCAGGGAGAAGAACAAGTCCAAGGCATGCCTGTGTTGATGGGTTGCAGAAGTAACCACTTGTGCCAGGCCCAGCGACTCCATCACCTGGAGGAAATCTTTTCCAAAATGCAAGAGTTCATTGCCAACACAGGCATTGAAGTCACCCAGAATAAGCCATCTGGATGACTCCAACACCCTCTCGGTGATGAAGTCTGTGACTTCCTGCAGGAAACCCCCCCCTCAAGCCCCAGAAGCTGGCACATCAGGAGGATCCTATGTCCTGCAGCTGGATCCCCACTCACAGACATGCATTCAAATGACAAGGTTTTCCCCTCTGGGTTCACCATGAAGTTGAACCCGGATGTAAAACAGATGGCCACCCCCCCCATGATCCCCTTGACAATGAACCACAGAGGACCAGTGTGGATTATTGCCTCCAATGTGGGTCCAGCATCATGTCCCAGCCATGTTTCTGTGATGCAAGCAAGGTCACTGGAGGAACCCAAAATTAAGTCCATCATAATAGCAGTCTTGTTCCTCATCAACCTGGCATTGCATAATACCACCCAAAGGGGATGAAGTGAAAAAGTCGGTCCACCGAATGCCTACCTAATAGGTCTGGTGAGCTCCCTGGGAATGGGAACTAGATATCTCCCACCTCTCCCCAGCTCCCATTTTGCCCAAAGCATCTCCTGGTCCTGAGCATCCTAACAATGCCTCCCCCTAGCACTCTCCATGTCCCGCTGCTGACCACATCATTTCTTCATGATCCCCACTTCCCTGCACCTATGATATGCAGCTCCAAGTGGGTGGGGGTTATAAAAGGGATGCATATCATACAGCTGGGCAGGGTAATACCTATGCCTCAGGGAACCATGTCCAGGCCCTAAACACATCTCTAAAAAAATTCACCACCCCTTTCCCACAACCCACCACAACTTTAATTGAAACAACCACAACATTCACTCATACCACACACACACACACACACACACACACACACACCATACTCAGATTCTCACACTCCCCAATAAACATACCACCCCACTCCCCACTCTTTCGGTACCTACCAGTAAATTAAGTAAAAACACTAAGCAGTTCAACAGGATAATCCTATATAAAACATGTAATGCAATTTAAAGTCCAGGTCACAGTTTGTTTTAGGGAATAACTGTACATTCTGAGTACAAAAAAATGGGTCTTCCTCAATTTGTCAATCTCTGCTCTCACCAGAGAAACCAAAAATGTCTCTCAAGGTGGTAGGCAGTCCTCTTACTACTACCACAGTTAAACAATTGTAAGAATTTTGTACCCAGGTCAACACTTGCATAGTGAAATAAAATGCTATTGAACCCGAGGGTTCCCTCACCACCCTTGTCAATCCAAACAGGAGTCCACCACAAAACAGTCCTTCATTGAGGTCTGGAGTGGGATAATTCAAGGGCCTCTCTCCAAGGCAGAGGTTTTCTGACAATGTTAACTACTACAGTCAGTACCCAACAAAATAGAACTGCAGCACAGATCTTTCAGTTTTGACTGCCGGCTAAACAGCCCACTTGAAACACAGTTTGAGGCAGAACAAGTCGACACAGAAGAAGAGATAAGGGACATCAGTGAGGACCTAGGAAAGTTGGAGAATTGGTCAATGATCTGGCAGCTGTCCTTCAATGCAATTAAATGTAAGCTGATCCATATTTGGAAAATGAATTCAAGAGTTCAAATGAAATGGGAGGAGGTGGTGCTGGAATGCACCACATTGGAATCATTATTTCAGACATCCTAAAATACACAGTACTCTGTAACAGAGCTGTGAGAAATGCAACAGTATTTGGGGATGTATAGGGAAGGGGATAAGCAGCAGGAGTCACAAGGTTAACCTCCCGCTATGGAAGTCACTAGTGAGACCACATCTGGAGTACTGTGCAAGGTACTGAAGTCCATTTCTTAGGGGAGATTGCAAAAAAGCAAAAGCAGTACAGCACAGGGTCCAGGGACTAGGGACAAGGGTACCCCATAATATGGGTGACTCAGATTGAACGACTCAAAATGAGAGGCTCAGTTTGAGCTCCTGCAACTTGGGTGATGGTGTAACTTGAGTGACTGTGTGATAATAGAGATGGTGGGAGTCAATGAGCATCTTGGAAGTAGTTATATTAAAGTAGGGGGTGTGGTGGGTGAAACCCCCGGTATATCAGGAAGTGACATGTGTGGATAGTGTGATAGTTAGGTAATGAGAGTGTGGTTGTTGGTAGATGTGGATCATCTGTAGGCATTGTCAGGTGCATGCAATAGTCAGAATTTATAGGTGTTGAGAGGGATCATATGTGGTAGTAGCATTGTTGGTGGAGGTGCTGGAGAAGTCCTGGTACATGTCAAGAATGTCAGTTGAATTTCTTGTTAGTCAAAAAAGGAAAACCCTAGGTGTTTTATGAAAGGTACCAGTATCATCGGTTTGGTCATAGTAATTGCCCCTGCTGACTGTTGTGGATAGTTATTTTTTTTACTGTATGAGTCACTGTTTTGAGCCTCGCTCTTATTGGTATGCTTGATTCTTGTTTTCAGCTAAATTGATTTGCCCTTATGTGTTTCGTTGTTATTACCTCGCTTTTTTCACATAGAACTGGGACAAGTCTTCTGAGGAGAGGCTGCAGGACCTGAATATGTAAACCTTAGAGAAGAGAAGTGAAAGGAGTGACATGACAGAAACATACAAGCACATGCACAGGATAAACAGGGTTGAGTCTAATGAACTCTTCTTGAGCTCAAATACAAGGACCAAGGAGAAACTCACTGAAACTAGCATGAGCATGTTTCAAGAAAGATGGCTGCAAGTGCTTTTCACAGAAAGAGTGATGGACAAGTTGAACATGCTGTCGGAAAAAGTGGTATTGATCAAATCGGTAAGCAGTTTTAAGCAGGGGTGGGTGAGGCATATTGGCTTAGTCAGAATAGGTGCAGTAATTAAGGAACAAGATGGTCACTAGGGCCAGTGCACAGCAATTAGGCAGGGTGGGCATACTGGAAGGGCCATTGTGTTTCTTTTCTGCCGTCAATGTCTATATATCTATGTATCTAAGCTATGACACTACGTATGTCTGCTGACATAAAGGGGGATATTAGGAAACAGAAACTTTGACCTCTGTGAACAGGATAGGAAAACAATGGCATAAATGACAAACATTAAACATACAGTAGAAAAATAGAAGCTATCAACAGAAAAGGACCATCTGACCCACCTAGTCTGCCCTAATGTCCCTACCTACTGTTCCACTGTTGACCCTAACTGATCTCCAGCCCTACCCCCCAGCCCTGTTACTAAGGTCTCCCTGTGTCTATCCCATGCATGTTTGAAACCTGTTACCATTTTGTTATTCAACAACTCTGCTGGGAGTCCTTTCCAGGCATCCACTACCCTTTCCATGAAGAAATATTTCCTCACATCCCTCCCAAATATCCCCCTTCCAGATTCATATCATGCACCCTTGTCCTTGAGCATCTCTTTCTGTGCAATATGCCACCCTTCTGTACTTTATTGACACCCTTGAGGTATTTGAATGTCTTTAACATATCTTCCTTTTCTCTCCTTTCTGCCACTGAGTACATATTTAACTCCCTGAGTCTTTCCTTGTAGGGCTTCTGATGCAGGACATGCACCATTTTGGTTGCCCTTCCCTGGACTGCCTCCACCAGATCTATGTACTTCCTGAGATGGGGCCTCCTGAACTGGACACATTACTCCAAGTATGGCCTCACCTTCAATCTATGCAGAGGTAACACTACTTAATAATGTCGCTAAGAAAGACATTGAAGAGGACCAGTCCCAGTACTGACCCCTGAGGCACCCCGTTGGTTACCTTACCCTCCTCCGAGTGAACTCCATTTAACACCACTCTCTGAGTTCTGTTACTTAGCCAGCTTCATACCAATTTTACTATTTTTGGACCCAGACCCAATCTGCCAATCTTATTTACCAGTCTTCTGTGTTGAATGGTGTTGAAGGCCTTACTGAAATCCAAGTAGGCCACATCCACCACTCCTCCATGATCAACCTCTCTGGTAAACCAGTCAAAAAATGCTATCAGGTTCACTTGGCAAGATCTCCCCCTGTGAAGCCATGCTGCATCAGATCCTGCAATTCACTGGTTTCTAGGTATTTCCAATCCTTTCTTTAAGTAGTGATTCCATAAGCTTACCCACCACTGAAGTCAGGCTTACAGGTCAGTTTAGTTCCCTGCCTCCTCCCTATTTCCACTTTTTTGTAGTGGGACCACATCCACCAGTCCCCCAGGAACATTCCCCATTTCTAGTGAAAGATTGAACAGGGCCATCAGATGCACAGACAGTTCCTCCCTTAGTTCCTTCAGTATCCTAGGGTGGACCCCAACTGGCTCCATTTCCTTTTTTACTTTTAGTTTTCCTGGTTCTCTGCAGACTCTCTCCTCTGTAAATGGGCTAGTGTCCACCTCGCTCCCGTAATGCCCTTTTCCATCTGTGGTCCATCACCTACCCCTTTTTTGTGAATACTGAACAAAAGTACTTTTTTAGTATGTCACCTTTCTTCTGGTCCTCCTCTACAACCCCACCTCTCCCCTTTTAGTTTAACTATCCCTGGGGTGTTTTTCTTTCTTTCACTTATGTACTTAAAGAATGTTTTATCCCTCTTGTTTGATGATTTGAAAATGTTCTCCATTTGTACTTTAGTTCTCTTAACTGCCCTGCCTGCCTCCCACTGTTTTTCCTGGTAACTCCTCCTGTACTCTTCCTTCTGTGTCTTCTTGTACCTTTTGAATGCCTGCTCCTTTTCCTTTACCTTCACTGCTGCTTCCTTGGAGAACCATAGCAGTCTCTTTCTTCTCTTGGAAGGTTATGTCTGTAGTTAAATGGGGCAAGCAACTTACCACAGCCCCTTCCTGAGCTATATAAGCAGTTCCTCCCAGTCTCTCTCTCAGAAGCACTTTTCTTTGCAGCTGGGGACTCTGTCCATTGTCTCTCTAGCCCCAACCTTTCATTGAGTTCTGCTCACCCCCCTGCTGTGTTTGTCTCCTCCTTTCCTTCATGTTGGAATCTGCTGGCTGTGCTGGACACTCTACCTGGTTTGTACTTCTCCTGCTTCTGAGTCAGTAATTTTTGCCTTTGCCTTCTGCTTCTAGGTCATTGTTTTGCCTCTGGCTTCAGTCTGTGCTTTTGTCTCAGATGTATGTTCTCCCTTCTGCTCCTGTTGTCCTGTTTGCTTTGTTTTTTTTTGGGGGGGGTTCTAGTTTTCTAGTGCTCCTCTGATTGTATTGTATATTTGCCTGCATTGCTAATCAAGTTCTCAGTTCATTTATCATATTTCAGAAATCTCTTTTATCTGAAATGGCTGCCTGTATGTTCTCAGTTCCAATTGCTGTATTCATGCTGTAGTCCCTGTGCTGATCACCTTAATTGTTTGCATCTGCCTTTAGTACTGGCTCCCCTTAGCAGCTATCACTCTGTCGCATTCCCCTGCCTGCTCCAGCAGTGTCCTGTCCTGTCCTACTGCATTACTCCTCACTTCTATGCTTTTGTTATTTAGGCTCATTTGTTGCTATTCCCACTTTAACCAACCCTTACTTTTACCAAACCCATAGCACTCTGTTTCTGTTGAGAACCTAACACTGTTTTCATGGCATTTGAGATATTCATACTAATCAAACCATCCATTATTCATGCTGAAACCATAGACCGTCTGTATCAATTCTATTTAGCCATCCATTTCAATTCTCTACTAACAGTATATGCTAAATCTCAATCACTGGCATTCCAATCTCATTACTTCAACCACTGGCATCACAGCCTCTCACTGCCTACATATCTACCTTCATTGTCAACAACTTAAATGGGACTCAGACCTGAGGCTCCTGCATCTCTACATACTCTCCATGGGATTCAAGCCTGCTTGCATGCAATTATACCAAGCAATTGCAGTTGTATTCAGAGCATTGTCTTTCCTTACACTTCCTGTACTCTGGAGGTCACTTTAACTACAGCTGTTGCTGAAAACTAGTTTTAACATCTGCATGCAGGTCACAGTGTTTTACTGTGGCATCTTTGTTTTTCCTATGGCAGGGGACTGGGGGATTGTGGTGGAGAGTCATGACCTGTGTGGTTCAAATTCCTCATGTTTGAGTATTGTCTTTACCACTAAAATCCTCAGAGTATTTATGTCCCCATTAATTTGGCTCTGTAATGGATTTGTTTGGCTTGCTTTCACTGCCTTTACCTATATCACTCAATTATTTTCAACCTTCCTTCCATCATGGACCTTCCAGTCCATCAGTTTTATCAGCCATTTGTTTCAATCCATGGTATCAATCAAATCATCTCAGACAATCGTACCATATATCAATACCTACCCAATTGCTGCTGGCCTCACCTGGCCCCTCATATTAGCACTTCAGAGTTATCCCTATTCTCTCCTTTATAAATCAGAGGTTTGACAACCATGACCATTATCTTCTCTGGCTCAGGCCCCCTGCAGCCTACTGTGTCATTCTGCACTGAAGTCTGCTTCTTGAGCATGTAATACCAGGGGCAGAGTCCTTCTCATCTAGCACATAGTGAGAATGTTCTCACTCCAGGCATAGCTTTAGCCATTCTTTTTTTTTTTGCAATTTAATATACTTTATTGATTTTCCCAATTTTTACAACAGTACAAAGGAAATAAAGCAAAAGAAACACAATCATCACTTATGAGTAGTTGCCCCTTCTGTGCATAAATGAGTACAAGAAAGGCTACAAAACTGTAGCTTAAACGAGTGAGCTAGTTACAGGAAAAATAAAGGTCCTCCAAGATCAAGAAGTTACAGAGTTATCAGCAGGAGGCCTGGTAACAATAAATGAAACTTATCTAACTTAAATTTCTAATCCACACCAGCCATCTCCCCAAACCCTCTCCCCCTACCCCACCCTTCTTGGAGCATATATTAAATAATGAAAGGAGAAAGGCGATGAGATACACTATTTTCTACCTGTAGAATGGAGGCCGGGGCAAACCAATCGGCCTTTGGGCCATAAAACATTTAGTGCTCCCGTAACTTAACAGTGAGGGGTACCCTCAATCTTTCCAATGGTTATGTGGCACCCAGCTATTATGTAAGATGAGTATCAGAGCCACTAGTTGGCCCCATCTGTTACTGAAGGTCCTTTGATGATCATGCCTTTGAGCTATATGCTTCTCGAGCTCCAATGCTTGGAGTATTTCTGCATGCCATTCTTGAAAGGGTGGACTTTCTTGGTCAATCCAATGATAACCAGTTTTGCCACTACCGAAATAAGGGCCATGTGTGCTTTGCGGGTGCCCAGCATACCAGTAGGAAAGAGACCCCATAAATAGATTTGTGGAGTGAAATAGGGCTTTAAACCAAGCATTGGATCCAGAGACCCCTTGATTCTCTGCTAAAGGGGGCCACCCAGTCACATTCTCGAAAGAGATGTTTAGTTATCCCCTCTGTTTTCCCACAAGACGTGTATAGAGGAGACTCCAATTTCCCCAGCCAGTGCAGTCGGGTTGGGGAGAAGTACAAGTTATGTAAAATGTGAAATTCTAGGAATCTTAATTGATCTTGTTTTATGTACTTATATAGTCTCTGCCATACCCTTTTCCACTCTTTGTCCTCAATAGTTAGATTTAGTTCCTGTTGCCAGTAAAAGCAAATGCCTTGGGGTGAGTAAGGCTCGTGTGTCTGTAAGGTTTTATAGAACAGGGAAATCACATGTGGTTGGGAGGCTGTTTCCAATAAGGACTGTTTCATGTGGTTTACTGAGTGCTGCCATGGAGGTGGGTCCAGAAAGGAAGTGAGTACCTTCCTCAGCTATAAAGGCATACAATGGGGGAGTCAAGAACTTGATCTGAAGATCTCTTTCTGGACTTAAGTTACCATCCAGTAGCAAGGAGGAGACCGGAGCGCCCCATAAATTAGGACAAAAACTTCTGGAATGATGTGGCCTGCAATCTTAAAATGCGGATTACTGAGTACTGACTGATCTAGATCCTTATTCAGGCAGGGGTAAGAAGGAACTTATTTGATGAAGCACCTTAATAGAACACCACAAGGGGGAGGAGTCTTTAAGGTATGGGGCAGGTCTGATGGTTTGGCATAAAGAAGAGATTTTAAATCTATACCTTGAATCAGGCAAAGCTGTTGTTCTAAAGATAGCCATTGGGGGTGATATTCAGTGATGGAGTCACTAGCATGATATGAGCCCCATCTGAAAATGTTTCTATAATGAATCATACAGAAATACAGGAAAAAGTTTGGAAGATGAAGGCTTCCCACCTCTTAAAGGAAAGTCAGTTTGGAGTATGCCCATTGCATCGCTTTGTCCTGCCATAGAAAATTAGGTAGCGTAGATTACAGTTTGGAGAACCATCTTTTAGTAATATGCGGGCATATCATTCTAAGTGGGTATAATAATCGTGGCAAAACGTTCATTTTGATCATGTTTATGCATCCCCAGAATGACAGGAGGAGATGTTGCCACCTTAGTAAGTCTGCTTTTATAGCATGACAAATTGGGGAAAGACTGAGTTTAATCCAGTGCATAAGGTTGTGTGGGAGTTTGATGCCAAGGTAAGTGAGAGCCGTGGGTTCCCATGTCAAACCTAAATTAGTAATCCAATGTCTCTAGACAAGATGATTAAGGAGCATAACACTGGATTTTTCTAAATTTAATTTGTACCCTTAGACTAGAGAATTGGTTAATGATGTGCACCACTGCAGGTATTGGCTTCTGGGGATTTCAAGGTGCAACAGAAGATCATCCGCATATGCAGACAGAGAGAATGAGACCTGGCCCACTTGGATGTCTTGAACTTCTTTACATGATTGCAAGGATTGGATCAGGGGTTCTAAGTAAAGATTTAAGAGGGATGGGGAAAGGGGACAGCCCTGTCTGGTACCTCAAGAGAGAGAAAATGGGGTGGAAAGAACCCCGTTGCAGCAAACTCTGCCTGTAGGGCATGAATACAGTACTCGTACCCAATCGCAGAATGAAGAAGGGAAGCGGAATCTACACAGCACCACAAAGGGAAAGGGCCAGGATACTTGGTCGAATGCCTTTTCAACATCTAGTGAAACTAAGACCAGGAATGGGCCTATGGCCTGCTGATGCTGTAAGATGAAGTATCTTACATGTGTGATCCGAGGAAAGCCTCCCTGCTACAAAGTCCACCTGCAAAAGACTTATTAGGTCTTGCCAGACCTGGTGAAGTCAGTTTACCAAGATTTTAGCTAAGATCTTTATGCTAGAATTCAGCAAAGAGATGGGGCGTTAATTACTTGGGGCTAAAGGTGACTTGCCTGGTTTTGGGATGACTGAGGTCCAGGATTGAGTAAATGAGAACTCAGAGATGCCAGAAGATTGTAACAAGTTGATAAACTGCTAGAGAAATGGGGCAAATTCTTCTACAAAAGCAGCGTAGAAGGAATTGTTAAACCCATCTGAGCCCTGGGCTTTATCTTTAGATAATTGTCCTATAACACGTCTAACTTCTATAGCTGAGATAGGGGCATTTAAGACTGTCTGCTGTGCCTGAGTGAGGGTGGAGAGGGAAACCGATTCCAAAAACTGGTCAATAAGAGTAGGGTCGGGCAGCAGGTATTTATCCAGTGAGTAGAGATTTTCATACAATAATATTATTTAAAGGTTTCCGCTATCTCTCTGGGATTGGTGAGGGTTGGCCCACCTTGTGTGGGTTGGAGGCTCTGGATCAAACTCTGGGCCTCTAGCTGCCCGAGCTGCATCTCCAATAGATTACCTGCCTTCTCTTCTGACTCCAGGTACTGGAAGTTAACCCTTTGCAATGCTATATCTGCTCTTTCTGCTAGCAACCAAAAATGTTGAGCCCTGAGAGTGTCGAGTTTGGCCCAGGTGCTTTCATCAAAAGAGGAGGAGAGTTCCCATTCCAGTGCCCTGATTTGATCAAGTAGCTTTTTTAGTGGATTCCTCACCAGTTATTTAGTTTTCGAGGCTATTGTAATGCATTCATCCCTAATCATGCATTTTGCCACTCCCCATAGCATGTCAAGAGAGGCCACTGATCCCATATTATCTTTAAAGAAATGCTCAATGAATACTGAAAGGGACTTAGCAACCTGACCGTGTCATAAAATTCCCAGAGTTAATCGCCAGGTTCCATCTCGATCTTCAGACCCACCCCTAAGGTATGCTCCATATTGATAGGGGCATAGTCTGATAAAACCGTGGGGAAGATATCACAAGACACTAACCCAGAGAGACTAGACATTGATGTCAGGAAATAATCGATTCGGGAAAAGGAGTTATGTGGAAGGAAGTGAAAAGTGTATTGTTTATCTGTCGGGTAAAGAATGCACCATGGGTCTTCTAGACCTAGCATGTCCTGGAGCTCCCTGAGCCCCCTCTGGGCCGGTGATAGCCCTTTCCAGTGCCCCCCGATCTGTCAGTGTCATTCTGGTATACCAGATTCCAATCTCCCCACAGAATAATGGGGGAGCTGGGGAATGTAGAAAGGTGAGTTAGGAGTTTGGAGAAGAAGCCTGGGGAATCAGTATTGGGAGCATACATTCTGCTTAACAGTATTTCTGTGAGTCCAAGTCAGCCCCGTATCAGGATGAACTGACCCTCTGGACTGCTATATCTGTCTATCAACTGAAAGGGGGTGTTCCTGTTAATCAGTATGCAAAGACCTTCCCTTTTGCTGCCGGACCCCACCTCATACACTTGGCCCACCCATTCCCTCTGAAATAGCAGAATATCTTCCCGTTTAAGGTGGGTTTCTTGTAAGAAAACTACATTAGTGTGATATTTTTTTAAGGTGTGGTAGTATCAAATGACATTTATGTTTGATATTAGCCCCCTTTGCATTCAAAAATATAAATTTAAATAAAGACCCCATATTGATATATACAAATTCCCATTGCCCAAACCTCCATCCGTATATGCAGTACCTGTTTGTATTCTCCAGACCACCTCCCCCCAACACCACTCCATCCCACCACCCCTCTCCCTAATCACAGTACAACAACAGTATTGGTAACAAACGAAACAGCAACATGAACAGTAATCCCTCTTGAGGCCCCCCGACCCCCGTCCTGCTCCCCAACCCTGTCAACTATATATATATATAAATCTTTCCCCCGGCCCTAAAGGCCGCTTCTCCAAAGTATCATTGTCTGATGAATTCCTACTTCAGAGCAGGAACCTCCCCACCAGCTCATATAGAACCCATAATTGCTAAAGGACATAATAGCCATAACCTGTCTAGTGCAAAACAAGGGCTGTTAGTCTATTAAGCGACTTCATTGATCACTGCCATCCCCAACCTCTAGCAAGTCCATTTTCTCAGAGGAAACACCTCTATGGGCTTGACAAAGGTGAAGAAGTCCCGAAGCCTCTGCTTGAAAACTGGTTAGTTCAATCAATAGGGCTTGTCTCCGGGGTTATTCAGTAGTGGAGCCACATGTACTCTGCAAGCCAAGAAAAGAAATCCTCCAGGCCACAATCGATGGGATCAGAAGCTCCCAAGGCCAGGTTGACTCCTTCACTCCCCCACAGGATGCACTCTGAAAATCATTCCTCCAACCTGAACATTTCTGGCCTGGGGCCCCATTAGCACAGAGATCCATTGCTTGACCTTCCCCCTGATGCAATCATTGTTAGAGGCTTAGGGCTGCCCTAGCTAGGTGCATGAATGTTCCTTCACTCAGAGGCAAACTACCCCCCAGCCTGTAACCCAATATATTTGGCTTCATGTGAGTTAAAATAAAACATGGGGGGGCAGGGGGAGACCGACCTTCCCAACCCTCAGCATCCTACTATACCACAGAATTGCCGAGTTTCACTGCTGGGGGGTGGGGCTCAAGCAAGTGGCATCCCCATGTATAGCTTAGGTGTTATGCCAAATTATGCTAGATCTCTGCTATCAACCTTGGTTGCTGATTAGCGAGAAAATACGCCCTGGTTATTGGACTGGGTCTATCCCTGTTCAGGTCCCATCGTCTGATATCAGAACTGATGCTAAATAGTGACCAGACAAGTGTGCCACTGCAGAAAGTGGGTGAAGGAACACCTAGCTCCAAGAGCACTGTATCCCCCAAATCTAAACTAGAGGACCTACCTCCTGTCTCTCACGGGCAACCTTGAGACTCCTCCATGAATTATTATCCCTGCATATAGTCCCAAAAAGCAGGTGCAGCCATGTCACAGAGAGGATACTTGGTGCTTTCAAGGCCTCACAGGAGCTAGTCCCAAATCAGTGTGGGTACTCTGTTAAAAACCGCAGGGTAGGTCCAGATAATGGTGTAGGGTTCAAAGTGATTTTATGCCCCTGATAAGAGAGGGAGGACAGTCTGGAGGAGAAGCTGGGAGTCAGAGTCCTCTTGGGTGGTTGTTCAGCAAAAAAACTAAATACTTCCTGACACTAAAACACAAAATTACTCTGATTCCAGAAAAATACAAATCTCCAGCCAGGAGGTCCTTGACAAAAACCAAAGTCCGCAAAGGCGCAGTTCAGTTTGGGCCCTGGAACAAATCCAGGAATAGGGCAGGGAGCTCCAGTTTTGCTTGAGCCTAAGAGTCAAAGGACGTTTCGGATACCTAGTGAAGAATTTGTAACTTGTCAGGGTATAGCATTTTGATGCTTTGGCCAGCCGCCATAAGCTTGGATATAATGGGGTTAAATTCTGGTCTATTCAGCATAACTGACTTTGGAAGCTCTTGAGATATACAGATTTTATTCCCCTTAGATAAGAGTTCCTGCATCTCCTAGAGCTTAGCAAAGATATGCAGATAATTCAGCAATTTGAAGATGAGATGATGGGGAGGTGAGTTAGGGGCTGGCATCAGTCGCAATGCTCTGTGAGCTCTTTCAGTTATGTAGCTTGGCTGCAAGGTCCAGCTAAATTCTCACAAAATTTCTGGGTGAAGAGAATAGGGTTTTGTCCCTCTGCTGCTTCTGGGAGTCCAATAATAAGGAGGTTGTTCCTCCTGCTACGACTCTCTAGGTCCTCTATTTTTTCTTCCAGCTTTGTGATTTTCCAGCAAGCGATCATGGCTTCAGCCTCTTGTTGAGAGCGCCAGTTGTCCAGGGAACTCACCCTCACTTCTACATCTCCCATCTAGTGAGACAGAGATTCTGATATCTGTTGCAGGTTGGTGAGCTGTTTGGTTTGGACGTCTTGAAAAAGCGCCAGGGCAGTGTGAAACATTGATGTTATTGGTGCCTGGGGGGGGGCCTTTTGTAATAAACAAGTTGCTATTTTTGAAGCTATTGTGATATTTGCATGCTTTTGTGCTGTTGAGCCAACTTTTTTCCTTTTACTGAGCTGTTTGGTAATCTCAATTAGTGCCTCTTTTAGTGGGGAAAGCTCCATCAGAAAATTTTCTTCTGTGAGAGGGACTGGAGGTGATGTTGTTTTGGAAGCCGTTGCTGTCTGGCTTTTTGGTTTATTGGCAACTTCTCACTTCTCTGGCATGTTCAGGGGAGCATGAGAAGGCCCCGAAGGTCATCTTTCTGCCTCCGTGCAGTGTAGTTCCAGAGGACCTGTGGGTAAGCAAAAGAATAGTAAGCAAACTTTCCGGTGATGCCTCGGTGATAGTAGCAGGTGTCTAGGATAAAATTATTTAACTTTAGAGGGTTAGAAAGGCTAGAAAAAGTGCTAAATTAGGAGCTGGGGAGCAGAGCTGAGAGTACTATGTCTTACCTGCTCCGACTCATCACATGACCCCCTTAGCTTTAGCCATTCTGATGGCGGCTCCTGATGTAAAATTTATGACTAGCTGGGAAGGGTGGTTAAACATGATCTCTTTTGGCTGTAGTATTAATTTACTACCATCAGCACCTTCAATGCATTCTTCCTATGACTGCTTTTGGTTCACTTGATTTGGGATAGTCTGTAGGTCAAGCAGTGCCTCAGCAGTCATTCTCTTCTCCTCCTGCCTTTGCTGAAGTTGTTGCAGAGACTTGCCTTGCAACCTTCAAAGGCATTCCCCTTTGAGGGAATGAGTGAGAGCTTCCTCTAAATTGGAATATTTTCCACTTCCCTATGTATGCAATCTCTAAATTGCAGCAGCTGAGCCATCACTAAATAAAATACCCCAAGCCTGGAGAGAAGGTGACCTAGGTCTTGGATCCCCAGAGATTTCCTCCTTATAGGGTTTTTTCTCCCCTACAAGCCACAGGTCATAAACTTAATTAGTTTTCAGTGGTATTCCATAGTTCACTTAGATAGGTTCCGCTGTTGTATGCAGGTGGATGGTGACCCTACTCGCTGTTCCTTCTCTCCTTAGGAAGCCCTTATGTCATCTGTGCAAGCCTGACAACATATGCATCTCATTTGTATTCTCAATCTGTCTTGTTACAGACAATATGATTTTCAACCTTGTAGTCAATGTACTGTATAACTGTTCAATGCTCCTTTATGATGCTCCTTTGTATGGTACCTTTAGCCACGGGAATCTTCCTACGGTACATCTAGGGGTGGAACCCTCTTTGAGGGTTCCTTGCCTTTGGTACCCCTAGAGGGTAGTAATTCCCCATGGAATAGACAGTGCAAATGACCAAACAGTTATTACAGTTGCACAAGCATAACGCTACTCTAGTTGTGTAGGATCATTGAATTGGAAGGCTATGCCTATAGTTCAATGGGGCATGCAACCAGCCACACCCCTTCCTCAGCTATATAAGCAGTTCCTCCCAGCCTCTTTCTGAAGCACATTTTCTTTGCCCCACCATCCCCCAGTGGCATGCCTCTCTCCTCTGCGGGCTCCTTCCTAAGGTACCTTTAGCCAAGGGAAATTTCCAGTGGCACCTCCAGGGATGGAACCCTCTTTGAGGGTTCCTTGCCTTTGGTATCCCTAAAGGAGCATAATTCTCTGTGGAATCGAGAGTGTGAATGGCCAAACAATTATTACAGTTGCACAAGCATAACATTACTCTAGTTGTGTAGGCTCATTAAACTGCTCTTCTCAACCTGACTGACACAAAGATGTGTCACCTTCTCAATGGCCTTCCTTATTTCAGTCCAGTATCCCTGATAGGGCTTGTCTGAGGCACTCTCCCATTTTCTTGAAATTGGCACTCCTGAAGTCCAGTACCCTTTTTTTAGTGTGGTTATTTATTATAACATGATTTGTAAGGGGACAAGCATATTGACTTCAACAGTAACATAGGTAAATTTGACAATGATATTAAGTTGACTGGACCTTCTTGACCACTGGGGATTCCTACAAAATACAGAAAGATTTGAAGAGGATTCACACACTGGCCTCCAAGTGGGGAATGTTGTTTAATGATGATAAATGTGTTGTAATACACATGGATAAACATTATCCAAGAATGCAATACTATATAGGAGACATTAAACTCAGATGTGTGCAGGAGGAAAATGACCTGGGGGTAGTCATGCAGACAACCTAAACGTAAGCAATCAATGTGAGAAGGCAGTAAGGAGGGCTGGGGGTACTGGGAGAGGCATCACCAGTAGAAAACAGAAAGTTGTCATTAGAGCTGTGCAAACACCTTTTCCTGAATATTCGGCTGAATATTCAGTATTCAGGTCCCAGGTATTCGGTATTCGGCCAGAAAAGGCAGATTTTTTTAAGGATAGCTTAAAAAAGCACTTCAACAACATCATTAATCACCCATTGAACCTGGTGTACCATAGACACCTCAATGGCTCTTCAACCAGAAACATATAGCTCTCACTAATGCAACACATAGTGCATGTGGCACACTCGATCCACCACACCACACCACACACATAGCACTCTGAAAACAATGTCAAGCATTGCATTGGGTCAGCACTGGAAGGTGTTCATGGTCACAGTCACAGGGTAGAAGGTGCTTTGGCCATGAGTATAGGAATAGTGGTAACAGTGGCTGCTGTAGTGGTGACAGCTGAAAGGGTGGCTGCTGCAAGAATGGCACTGGTGGTGGTGGTGGGAAGCACAGTGGCTGTGGATGTAGTAGCCATAGTTGTAGAAGTGGTAACACTGGTGGTGGTGTCTGCTGCTACCTGCACAAAACATGTACACTCTAATGCCCCCCTACCACTGCACAAAAGGATGTGACAGTGAACGTACAGATGTAACATGTGGTGACACTAGTAGTAGTAGTACTTCTGGTGGTATTAGTTGTAGTAGTACTATTCCCAATGCTACAAGAACTAAAAGGCTTGCTTGGGGAGAAAACTATATGATCCCGCTGAATACAGAGAGATACCCCCTGTGTCATTGTCTATATAGTCTATCTCACCATCTTCTCTGGAATTGTATTATGTATCAATAATATACAGTGGAGCAAGACAAGATGCAATTCAGTACTTTGTAGTAAATGACGTTACAAAATATTGGATGAAAACAGGGCTTAACTGCCATTGAATTACATTTCTCCATGCAGCATACTGCAGCATTTTACAGTAATTTTGCAAGATACTGCACTGCATACTGTCTGGTGCCACTATATGAACAATGTTTTATAATACTAATGCAGTGTTTCATCCATGGGCATGTTAGTTTTGGATTGTTTTGTTACAAGGGCATCTCAGTTTAATTTATTATAACTTTACTTATTTACGTTGTGTGTTTCTTTAAGCATTGTATATTCATAGTGTGTTTGTACATTGCCGACATGCTCCCTGACAAAGACCAGTTTCTGGTCAAAGCACCAGGACTTTATTGGTATCTTTCAACCTTAGCACAAATAAATGTATTGGCAACTTTATGCACCACTGCTCTTAACTGCATTTTGTTACTGCACCCCCTTCCCGATTGCTTCCTTTGTTCTGCATAGATTGTTTTGGGGTTTGACAGCCCAGGGATGACATCAGCAGTAATCACCCGGACATGCTGTACATTTTTGGGTCTATAATCCTGTCCCTTACCATTTGGGGCCAGTGGTGCAGATACTTTGCTGTGGCTGGACCAAGCATGTTTTGCAATATTGCTAAAGACATGATGGATCTGGTCAATAGTGGTTACTGTGTAAAACACAAAAAATTACTAGGTAGTGCCTGTGTGTGTGAATCTTTACTTAGTGCTTGTGGAAGTACAGTAATGCTCATGCCAACCTCAGCATTTATACTGTATCACAAAAAAGCAACAGCACATAAAAATACTGCTGCTAAGAAGGGGAAGTAAAGGGCAACCTTTTTAGTCAAACATGGAACCGAGCAAGGAAATTACAGATGATGTACCATCAACTCAGTGAAACAAGCCTGCCCACTAAGTGCAATGATTTAATTAACAAAATTAAAACAGCAAAAAACACATGTGCATAGCGGTGCACACACAAGGCACAGACTCGGGGGGTAATGCACAGGTTAATTGTGTACATTGGGCTGTGGAAGTGGGGGCGGGGAATCAGTCAACACACTTCTCATTTGTACAGGGATCCATGCCCAGAACCAGAGGACTACCAATAATAATTCAGTGAGTCAAGCCTGACTGGCTTACAACTGAAGTTTATTTCCAAAACTACGTGCACACAGCTGTGCACACATCGGGCCCAGCCGCATGAAAAAATATATTAAGCATACACATACAGGGAAAAGCCTCACAAAATCAAATATTATGCAGATATAGGTAAACCTTGAGTAGTGACCTACAAGAGGGGGAGTTAGCAGACACCCTCATCAGTCATGCAGGGAACAAAGCCTGGAACCAGACAACAGCAAAAAGCAAAACACAAAAATAAAATGAGCTTCACCAAAAAAAAAAAATAATTCTGAAGCTGTGTCAGAGAGCAGCAGAGACGGAGTTTTAGCAGACAGCCCTCCTAGTCTCTTTAACTGAATACATTAATAAGGACAAAATACCTGTCAGAAAGCAAAAAGTAGCTTTTCTGACACTGATCAAACACATTGTATTAACCTAAAAAAAGCCTGTGGAGTAAAAAACTTTCTTTTTTGGCAAGTTTAAGGTCTCAGAAGTACATCAGAGCTAGCTCTTAGAAATCACTGTCTCCTGTCTTCTACCAGCTCAGAGTGAGGAAGTCATATGGGGTGCTTACCTTTGAGCTCCAGAAACAGCTTTCAATTGGCCACAATGCTTTGCAAGACTTGGAAATCTCACCGAATAGTAGACCCCGAATAACTTGGTAACTTGGTAATTAGGACATAAGAAGGCCAAAGCCCATCAAGAATATCCTCCACACAATGTGGATCATTAATAGTTTATGTTCTATCAAAAAGCCATTTATCTAGTTTGAACTTAAATGTGTCAATATTCTGGCAGTCAACAATTTCCTGTGGCAAGGAATTCCAAACTCTTGGAGCTCTAATACTAAAAAATTGCTGTCTTCTGTTTGTTCTTGTTTTCTCGATTTCAATTTGTTTATTGTGTATTCTGGCTACAATTTTTCTGGATGCAAAAGACAATCCACAAGATCTCATTAATGTAGGAGATAATACGATTTTAAATAATTGAAGGATATCTCCCCTTAGTCTTCTAGTTTCCAATGAATATAACTTGGTTTTATGGAGCCTAGTTTCATAATCAAAGCGAGAAAGGTGGGGTATAATTTTAGTAGCCTTTCTTTGAACCCTCTCAATTTTTGTGATATCCTTAACTAAGTATGGACTCCACAGAGGTGAACCATAATCCAAATGGGGTCTAACACGAGTCTTATATAAAGTCATGATACATTCTTCTGTTTTAGGAATAAAAGTATTATTTATCCTACGTAAAAGAGCATTAGCGTTATTTGTAACTTTGTTAAAATGGTTTGAAAAAGACAAGCCATTATCAACCAATATACCCAAGTCTTTTTCAATGACAGATTCTTGAAGTATAATATTATTAAGATGGTATATTTGTTTAAGATTTTTTTTGCCAAAATGCAACACAGAACATTTAGACACATTAAACGACATCTTATTAGTTACTGCCCAAGATTCAATTTTTTAAGGTCATTTATTAGAATACACCTGTTGATTTCATTATCAACAGGTCCCCCAGTTTAGTGTCATCCATAAATTTAGATAACATATTCTGTGATAAGATAGTGAGGTCACTGATAAAGATACCAAACAAAGTGGGACCTAAGGATCCCTAGGTGACCCACTTGTCACAGATCTTTCTTCCGATAATTCCCCGTTAATTCTGACCATTTGGATTCTTTTGTATAGCCAACTGTTAACCCAAGACACAATACATTCAGAAAATCCTAATGTTACTAGCTTTTTTATTAAAATAGAGTGTGAAACCTTATCAAACGCTTTACTATAGTCTAACAGAATGACATCTACTGGAATGTTTAAGTCAAAATAACCACTAACTAAGTTGTAAAAAGATAGCAAATTCGTAGTACATGAGTGCCCGGGTTTAAATCCATGTTGTGTGGTATCATTTATTTTTAATGCAAGCATTTCCTCATCGATTATATATTTAATATGTTTTTCTAATAATTTACATGGGATGGAGGTGAGGCTGATAGGTCTGTAATTTTCAGCCTTATAATGCACCCCCTTTTTGAAGATCGGTGTTACAGTAGCTGTTCTCCAATCGAAGGGCATGTTAGACTCTGCAAGTGATTTATTAAAAATAATGGTAAGTGGAATGACAATACTGTTATATGTTCCCATAAGAAATTTGGATGTAATACCGTCAGGGCCCAAGCTAGTAGTTGGCTTCAAGGTTTTCAGAAGTTTAAAAGTATCGGAAATAGTGATAGAGTAGCTAGGGGATATGGTGGCATTAGTAAGCAATATCGGCTCCTTGTCCTGTTCGAAGACAGAGCAAAAATACTTGTTAAACTCTGTTGCAGTAACCTTATCTGAGAGGATGGTTGTATTATCGATAATTAATGGACCTATTTTATTTATGTTACCCTTTTTGCTATTCAGGTATGAATAAAGACTTTTATGTGAGTCCTTAGTATGGGCAATTCTAAATTCTAAATTCCGTTTGGCCAGGATAATTTATGTTTTTAAATTTTTAAGTGCTTTCTTATACTTAATAAAATTACCCTCCTTTTCTTCCGGTTGGCACTTTAACGATGTAAATGATTTTTGTTTGTGAATGCTAAGTTTTCTGATATTGTTATTATACCAGGCAGGAACCTTGCCTTTATTGTTATACTTCCTTCTTTCTGGTACATATTTTTTTTCTAGACTATGTACAGTTTTTTTAAAGGTGCTCCATGCATCATTAACATTAAGAGGTGCGAGTACTAAATCCAAGGGTATAGCTATAAGATGTTCGTTAATTTTTGGGAAATTTGCCTTCTCATATTGTTTTATCGTGCAGTTGTTAATAGGATTTGTATGAACCAGAGAAATAGAAAATTGAATTGTCATGTGATCACTGTTGCCCAAGGGGTCCAACACCCGTAACTTAGACAAAGAGGCCTTCATATTAGTAAAAACTAAATCTAGAATGTTATTCCCTCGTGTAGGTTCTCTAACTTGTTGGGTGAGGCCAAGATCTGTAATAGTTGAAATCAGATGTAAGTCATACTGATTATGTCCAGAAAGTGTATCCCAATTTATAAATGGAAGATTAAAGTCCCGTAGAATTATTACTGAACCTTTATCTGCTATTTGAGTAATTTCTAAGGATAGGTGCTTGAGATAGGCAAGATCCGAAGAAGGTGGACGATAACAATTGCCAACCAGAATCTGGGGATGTCCTTTAGGTTGCAGATAAACCCAGATGCTTTCTGTTAATATTGATATCGAGGTTTCAAAAGATGGGATATTGTTGGTGACATAAAGACTGACCCCTCCACCCCTTTGTTCATTAGCTCGGTTTTTATAATAAAGTTTAAATCCTGGGATATTCATTATCCACTGTATATCCTAGTTTCCCCATGTTTCAGTAATAGCGATCAATCCTACGTTAGATTCCTGAATTTTCAGCTCTAATTCTGCCATTTTAGTTTTATTAAGTGCTCTTGCATTACAGGATAGGATGTTCAACTTATGTAATGTATTAAGAGATGGCTTTTTGGGCCCAGTCTCCCCCTTTCATTTTAGTTTAAATTATTATTGATAAATGATAAAAACTGACGACCAAGAAGAGAACTTCCCCTTCGGCTGAGATGGAGACCATCCCAGCAAAATAGGGAGGGGTTATCACTGAATTCCTCCCAATGTGTAAGACACGCTATACCTTGTTTTAAATAGTGGCCGAATAGTGAACTATTCAGGAAACTCATTTTAATATTCGGAAAGCCTACTATTCGTGGTATTCGGAAAATACTATTCAGCCTATGCACAGCCCTAGTTGTTATCCTTCTGTACAGACAGTTGGTGAGAACCCACCTGGACTACTGTGTGCAGTTTTGGAGACCCCATCTCCACAAGGACATGGACAGGATGGAGGCAATCCAGAGGAGGGCAACTAAAATGGTGCAGGATCTGTTCCAGAAGCTATATGAAGACAGACAAAAGGAGCTTAATATGTATACTCAAGGAAAGGCTGGAAAGTGTGGACATGATAGAAACTTTCAATTACCTCAAGGGAATCAACAAAGTCCAAGAGGGTAGCATCTTTCAGAAAAAGAGATGTGCAAGAACAAGGGGCACAATTTGAAGCTGGGGGGAACAGCTCAGGGGCAACATGAGGAAATATTTTTTTACAGAAAGGGTGGCAACACATAAAACAGCCTTTCTGAGGAGGTAATGGGCATCAAAAGCAGTGGAGGAATTCAAGAATGCATGGAACAGACATAAGGCAATTCTAGTGGGGGGCAGGAGGAAGTAGGCTGTTGGTTAACTAGGATCTGCAGCTTATCCAATAGGTAAGGAATTGGGCAGACTGGGTGGGCCAAGCGGTCCTTATCTGCCATCAAAGTCTGTGCTTCTATGTTACTGTACCTAACAGTGATTATACAATCTGACCTCACTGTTCACAACTAACACAAAAAGTAACGCAAATAAGGTTCTCCATATCCTGGAAAATTTCAAGAGACATTTCAACAGTAGACATAGTTGACCAGAATTGTACCAATGTACAGATCAAGAGCAATACCCTTTATGGACTTTTGATAACAATTTTGGTCACCATCATTACAAAAAGCTATAAACTGTATAGAAAGGGTGTAAAGGAAATTTGCCACACACACACACACACACACACACACACACACACACACACACACACACACACACACACATATATATACACACATATATAGATATACACATATAGATATAGACATATAGACATATAGACATATAGACATATAGACATATAGACATATAGACATATAGACATATAGACATATAGACATATAGACATATACACACACACACACACACACACACACACACACACACACACACACATATATATAAAAATATACATATACATATATATACACACACACACACACACACACACACACACACACACACATATATATATAAATATGGTCTGGGGACATTGGAGTAAAGTTCCCACCAACAAGTTCTCAGTCTAAATAATCTGGAAAGAAGGATAATATGGGAAGGCTTGACTTCGATGTACACACTAAAAAATGATGCACATATGTGTGCTGAAATCGGTTTTGATACATAAAGAAAATAATCACAGTACTAGGGGACATAGTACACAGCTTCAAGGAACAGTGTATTAATCAAAAGCTAGGGGTTCTTATTATACACAAAGGGTGATTAAATACTGGAACAGACTACCAGAAAACATTGTTACAGCACAACATATGAATTTTTGTAGAAAACATCTGTATAATTACCTGGATAGTTGGACTAATATAACCACTAAGTAGTAGAGGAACAGGATTGAAGTAGTGGTGGGCAAACTGGTTTGGCGAAATTCCAAACTCCCCTGAACCAGCAGCAGCAATAATAATCGAACCACTTCTGAACAGTTTTTACTGTTCGGAATGATTCAGATAACTCCTTGTTTGCCACCCAATTCAGTTGGTGGCAACAGAAGGAGTCGAAGGATGGAGCAGGACTGATGTATGGCTCGTGGGTGGGAGAGAGCTGTAGGAGGGAGCAGACAGAGAGGTGTGGCTCCTCACTGGAGCGTGAATATCCCCATGATTCTTCTGGTGGCACTTGACAGTGTTGGGCTGAAAGGAACAAGATGAACTTTATGTGCTGGCTATTTGCTGCTGTACTGTAGTCTGCTCAGTGCATGGCAGACAGAGAAAGAAGCAGCAGCTCTTCTGCACTGCTCTGAGTTCATGGTAGTAAGCAGCAAAGCAGCTATAAAAAAAAGTTAGGGTCATCTTGTTGTGACTCTTGTCCTCAAGAATATAAAAACACAAACTGATTTAAGAAATAATATTATGAGCTAAAGATAGAACATAGAAGAGAAAATCTGTGAAGTAATAATGGAGGATAAGGGAGGGGAGAAAGGGGAAAGTGAACATTACTTACTGAGGCAGTAGGCAGGCAGCTTGCAAAGTGAATTCTTGTTTTTGTTTTCCTGTCCTGCAAAAAGAAAAAGCAAAAAATAAATAAATAAATAAATAAATCATCCTTTGCTTTGGAAGGACTGTGTTGTAAAGCATTAGGCCAGGTTTGTGACCCCTGAATCTTCAATGTTAACTCTATCATTGTCTGCGCCACTGTGGGTAGCACTAGCACCAGCCTTTTTAGTTTAGAAGTCCAGTGTGAAGTGAACCAAAATACTATAGGAGACCTGCATCTGGAATTCAGTTAAAATCTGCCTGCCACCAAAAACCAGTGCCATTTGCATACTGTCTGTGTGACCCCAAACAAGTCAATAAGCTTTCCTCCCTGTGCTCCGTGAAAAGCTTCAGCTCAGTGGGCCTTCCATGGACTATAAATAAACAAAAAAAAATCCTTGCTTTGAAAGGACTGTGTAGTAGAGGGTTAGGCCAGGTTTGTGACCCCTGAACCTTCAATTTGAACTCTAGCATTGTTTGTTGGTACAAGGTATGGGTAGGACCAGCCCTTATAGTTTAGAAGTGCAATGTGAACTAGAATACTATAGCAGACCTGTGTCTGAAACTCAGTTAAATCTGATAGCCACCACTGCCACTAGCATACTGTCTGTGTGAACCCGAACAAGTCAGTTCTCCTCCCTGTGCTCCGTGGGGCACACCTACAAATTTCATCTTAGTGGCCCTTTTGTAGACATTAAGTAAATACAAAAAACAAACCTTGATTTGGAAGGACTGTGTCGTAGAGGGTTAGACCAGGATTGTGACCACTGAATCTTCAATTTGAATGCAAGCATTGTCTATTGGTATAGGGTAAAGGTAGCACCAGCCCATATAGTTTGCATTGGAGATCTAAGGGCTCAGCTCCAGGCAGCATGGGCAGAGATTGCATGCCTCAGATTGCATATTCAAGAGGAAATATATTATAAGACCCACCCACCATTTCCCCAACATCCAACAGAAGCACCTCGACCGCAGAGGGTAGTTGGTCCAGGAGGTTGGCAGGTGGTTAGGAGGGGCAAATCGGGTGCCCCATCACTCGGTGCTCTCCAACATATTGCCTCCACAAACCATAAAAACACTACAAACAGGTATCTGCCTCTATCTCCAAAATCAAACAAAGGGGCAGCGGACACTGCAGAGCCGGACACTGCAGCACAGGAGCTAGCACAACAAAACTCACCCAAAACAGGAACCAAAACAAAAAAGCAAAAAGGAAATCTAAAAAACTTCTGATCATAGGAGATTCCATGATTTGGGGAGTTGATACCTATCTCCAGCCAGGGGTAAGGGTCAAATATCTCCCAGGTACATCAGCATGGAGAGACAATAACAACATTGCTAAAATTGTTCAGGAAGCTGGAGAAAACATTGACGTCCTGGTACACAAAGGGACTAACGATCTTGCCAGGCTGTCAGTTGTGGAGACCAAGGAACACCTGACCAGGCTGGGTGACAAATTATCATCCATTTCATCTGGCATCTCCTTCTCTTAGATTCTGCCAGTCTGGGAGAGGGGGACAGATGGACGGAAGGTCAGAGAAGGGGATATAGGGGAGCTAAACATGTGGCTCAAGGGCTGGTGCCAGGAAAAGGGACACAAATTTTTGGGGAACTGGCAACAGTTTTGAGAGCGAAAGTTCTTTAAATTAGGCAGTATAGCGCAGCGGTCTAAGGCTCTGAGCTGCAAATCTGGTGACATCCAGCAGACCAGACCTGGGTTTGAATACCACAGCTTCCACTTGCATACTGTGTGACCCTGAGCAAGTCACTTAACCTCCTTGTGCTCCCAGGTCACTCCTGTGAAAAAGCTTTCAGCTTAGTGTGCTATATCTGGTTAAAAAACAACTAAATAAAAAAAAAAATTTAATGGACTGCATCTGACTAAGGAGGGAGTCAGTGCTCTGGGGCAGATGTTTGACATCTTTGCAGAATATTTAAACTAGCAAATGGGGAGAGGGGTGCAGCATCCCATATGTCGAATGGGAAGAACACCCCAGCCCCCTCAGGTAGTGGTCAAACAGGAGTTCAGTGTGTTTGTAGTTCATTTGCATCACCAGGTAAGGAAAAAGGTCCGGCTCCCCATACAATGCACAGGGGAAATGCCAGACCTCAAACAAACAACTAACACACTGAAATCTGACCATCGGAAAATCATGTACACAAATGCTCACAGTCTGGGAAACAAGATCCCAGACCTACTGGCAATAATGACAGAGGCTAAACTGGACATAGTAACAATTAGCAAGATATGCTTTACCAGTAACTACACTTGGGAGACTTCAGTACCTGACTATGTACTGTTCAGAAGAGACTGAGGAGCAAAGGGGGGGGTGAGTAGCCCTGTATGTCCATTAAAATATCAAAGCTACAGAAAGTCAGAATATACATAAGGAGCCAGAAGAATTTTGGGTCACCCTGGAAACAGGAAATGGGACAGCCATACAAACTGGGGTTGTCTACAGGCCTTCAGACCAGGGGGATGACATAGACACATTACTGTTAGAAGATATACAAAACATGACAGCTAAAGGGGAGGTTCTGATAATGGGAGACTTCAACATGCTCGATACAGATTGGGCAATACTAGCAGGAACATCTGCCAGAACTAGTCACATGGTGGATTCCCTGCAAGGGGAGGGTCTCAAAGAACTGGTATAACAATGCACAAGAGACAGAGTTATCTTAGATCTAGTACTGACTAACAGGGAAAAGATCATAGATCTCCAGGTAGAAGGTCACCTGGGGGCCAGTAACCAACATATGGTACGGTTCAATTTATTTATTTATTTATTTATTGAAAATGTTTCACCAGGAGAAGGAACACTGAGCAAAACAATGCTCGTTTCATGGTGCGGCCTGGGGAGGGTTCATGGGAGGAGTATACTTAAAACAAACAATGGGTTGAACATTAGAATCAAGCTATTCAAACAATTGTTACTTAGGTAAGTGTGGCTAGACAAACTTATTACATGCGGAGACACTACATACTTGTGCCACAAGGAGGGAAGCATAACATATTTGATTACACATCTAGAACTATACATGGTTACATAAGTGCCTATATCCAGAGATTGAAGTGAAGTAAGATGCACCAAGTAGGCAGAGAGAACTGGGAGCCTGAGCTTGGGGCCAGGGGGAGGTGACAGGTTGGGTAGTCAAACAGTGGGAAAGATGAGGGGGTTGACTTAGGGAAGACATTGATGAGAATAAGATGGGAGGAGCAGAAGTGTCAAGAGCGTGTAAGTGCATGGATTGTTAGGGCAATTATATAAGCCAGTCATTTGGGTGAATGGCCCAGCCGCTGGTCAGGTGCATAAGGAGGAGGGGATCGGGGAAGAGAGTCAGTCGGGGGGTCGGGGCAGGTACAATTGGGAGCAAAGAAGTTAGTGAGGGCAGAGGTTAGAGAGTGTTTGGAGGAAGAATGGTGGATTTGGGCCAGCAGGTCATTCCAGAGCTTAGGGAGGAGGTATGAGAAAGCCGATTGGCCTGCAGAGGTCCTTTGGTGAGGGATAGTTAATAGCCTGGAGTCAGTAGACCTGAGGGCATGAGCAGGGGTTGGCAGGGAAGATAGGGAGGAAATGATGTAGGGTGGAAGGGAACCAAGCCAGAAGTTAGAAACAAATTTAGCACTGTGAAGTAGGCGCTGGTTGCTCAGGAATGGGAGGGCCAGTGAATGGAAGAGCTCACAGGGATGGGTGTGGGGGGGCATCGAGGGCGAAGCGGCAGAAAGCATTGAAGAGGGGGTTCAGTCTGGATAAGGTGGACTTGGAGGCAGAGCTGTGGACAACATTGCAGTAGCTGAAGGAAGGTAGAATCGTTTTCTGGACTATTTTGTGTCTCACAGAAAGCGGGAGACTAGTGCTGTTTCTATAGACGGTGCTGAGCTGAGGGCACAGTTTTGAATGGATGGTGTTCACGTGGGTGGAAAAGGAGAGGTGGCGATCAAGACAAACCCCTAGGTACCTAAAGGAGGGCACGTCTTCAAGGATGGTGTTATTTAGGGTACGGAAGATCAGAGAGAATGTAAGTCTGGATAGTCTCTGTCTGGTGCCAAAAGACATAGAGACTGTTTTCTTGGCATTTAGGAAGAGGGAGAGTTGGTTGGAGTTGAACCAGTGTTGTACTTTGTTTAAGTTGGACTGAAGATTAGAGGTGACTTCTTCATGGGTACCACTAGAAGTAAAGAGGACTGTGTCATCAGTGTACATGTGTATTGAGGTTGTGGAGCAAGCCTTCGGCAGATCATTTAGAAGGATAGAGAAGAGAAGAGAATGGGGCCAAGGATTGAGCCCTGGGGAACGCCGGTGGCAATGGGGAGTGGGGGGAGGTGCAGTCAGTTATTTTTGTAGATTGGGTTCTATTTTGTAGGTAGGCACTGAACCAATTTATGGCCATTGACGATAGTCCAGCACCTACTAGGCAGGACAGAAGGAGGGAGTGGGATACCGTTTCGAAAGCTTTGGCTAGGTCGATGAAAACGGCGGCAGTAATTTGTCCTTTGTCCATTCCAGAGAAGACGAAGTCCATGAGTCTTAGTAGGGAGGTGGTGGTAGAGTGTTTTTTCCTAAAACCGGACTGGAATGGAGTGAAGAAGTTAGTTGCAGAGAGAAAGTGGGAGAGCTGTGATAGTACTAGGTGTTCCTAGAGTTTGGTGAGAGTGGAGAGGAGGGAGATGGGGCGGTAGTTAGCAGCAGAGGTAGGGTCACCTCCTTTTGGTAGAGGTAGGACAGTGGCATGTTTCCACTCTGTGGGGAGTGACTGAGTGGTGAATGAAAGATTTAGCAGGGCAGCATGGGGAGTAGTGATGGGGGGCAGATAGGAAGAGGAGTTTATTGTCGAGGCCATCGGGAGATTTACCTTTGGTGGGATTGAGGGAGCGAAGGGCATCTAAGGTTTCGATGGGGGAGATGTGTCTGAAAGAGAAAGGGTTCTGGCCAGACGGTAGGGGGGTAGCTGTTTGGGGATTGGGTGGGGTTACAGGAGGAAGGGAGTCCAGGAGGGTCGTAGCACAAGTAGTGAAGTAGAAATTGAACTTGGAGGCTACTGTCAGGAGGTCAGAGAGTAAGGTCCCTTGGGCGAGAAGGAGAGGAGGGGAGTTTGTTGTTGGGAGGGAGAAAAGGGAGTTGATGACTTTGCAGAATTTAGAAGACCTCCCAAGATTTGTGTTTAGGGTGTTGTTAAAATATTCATCCTTAGCTAAGCAGATGGCCTTTGTGCACTTGTTTTGGAGCATGCTGTAGGTGATATTGTCACCTGGGATGAGCATGGATTTGTAGGTACACCTTGCCCTGTCACGGGCTTGTTGGCAGGCTATCAGCTTGGATGATATTCAGGGAAGGTGTGACCCTCGGACCCTAGCACGGTGCAGGGGGGGCAAGTTTGTCCCAGGCGCTAAGGAAGGTGTTCCAGAAGTGTGTGAGGGCAGCATCCATGTTAAAGCATCTTAGGATTGGGTTCCAGTTAAAGTGAGCTAGCTCTTCCAGGAGAGGGGAAAGGTTTAGGGATTTATATGACCGTTGGAATATAAATTTGGGAGGGGATTTAACTCGGTGGATTTTGTGGACCAAGTAGGTTAGGTGGTGCTCGCTAATGGAGTCTGGAAGGAGGCCAGAGCTGATGACACGGTGTGGATGGGAGGTAAGTGCCCAGTCGAGAAGGGAGTGGTTTCTGGATTTATGGTTTGACCATGTAGGTTCCAGAATGGTTTGGGTAAGGTTGAGTGCAGATATCTTGGTTCAGGTTTTGTTAAAGGTGGGTTCTGGCCAGTTGTGATTAAAGTCACCCATGACATATAGTTCACTCGACTGGGCAAGAGACGTCAGTTAGTTCAGGATGTTGGTGACTGTTTCAGCTGGGGTGCCAGGACAGCAATAATACCAGCCACAAAGATGGGAAGTGAGGTAGGAGGGGACAATTTCAGCACAAGCAGCTCATAGGCCTTGGGTTCAGCTTTTGAGAGAGTGACAGAAAAATGTAGTGCTGAGCTGGTGTAGATAGCCACCCCTCCACCTCTGGTGGGTCGGTCTTGCCATGTGATTGTGAACCCTGGAATAGAGATGGCTGGATCTGGGAGGTTTGGGTTTAGCCAGGTCTGGATATGATGATTATGGCAGGGGCATGGTGGGTGGCTAGAACCTGGAGCTGATCGAGCTTGGGGGCTAGGCAACAAATGTTTAGATGGAATAGGTGTAATCCCTGGGAGAAGGAGCCAGAATGAGTGTCGGTGGTAGCCTTGGCAAAGGGGTAAGGCAAGGGGTTGCTGTGACTAGGGGTTGATGTTAAGCCAGGATTAGGGTGTATATCCCCTGCAGCCAGCAGTAGTAGGGCAAGGATTAAGTGGTGATGAAGTATGTGAAGGCACTGAGATTTGGGCAACTGCTGCTTAGGGAAAGCAGTAGGGCAGGTGGAGTGGAGAAAGTGTGATCTGCATTGGTAGAGGGAGACCAGGAGGCAGCCATAAGAATAGAGTGAGGTGGTGGGGCTCATAGGAAAACAGGACCAGACAGTATCTGGGAAGGTGCTGTGGACAAATGGGGGCATTTGTAGGGTGAGTCAGTTCAGCGAAGGGGGGGATGCAGAGTAGTAACTTAAAGGGGGTGTTAGAAGGGGCAGAAGAACGAAAATAAATATCTTATTGATTGTTCCACTGTTGCCAGATGTACTGAGGCAGTGTAGGGAGAGGGAGAAGAGGAGTGGTCACGAGAAGCACTAGGAAGGTGGCTGGCGGGGAAAAGGGGAAGGGTAGTACTTGTTTGGAAAGGCATTGGAGTAGGTAAAAGGGGAGGGGCAAGTAGCGTATTTAATAGATGGCCTGGGAGGGGGTGGTGGGGGCAGGACAAGATAGCTATCAAGTAAGGAGAGAAGGTATCGTTATCAGTCCCAGGCTAGCAGCCACTCCGCCAATCTGGCTGGAGGGCTCCACAGGCACGGTAGCAGCTTGACTGGCTCAGCAGGAAAGGCACCCCAATCAGCTGCTGAGGGCTGAGTGCCGGTCCAATCACGGGCCACCAAAACAGTAAGCACACCAATTGGGGAGGCGCTAGAAGCTGGGTGGTTTGTGGGAGTTGTAGCGGTAGTTACCTGAGGTGGGCTCTGGGAGGCAGGACCAGGAGGGCGGGAGGAAAGCGCTAATGTGTTCGGCAGTGGCAGCGCAGATGCCGCCGGGATCCGTGGGTGCTGCTCGGGGTGCAAGAAGAATCTTGGTGGGGGAGACAAGGATAACAGATGGTTTAAGTAAATGGGTAGTTGAGGGGAACAAAGGAAGGCAGGAGACAGGCTGTCACTTGAAGAGGGGGTGGGGGTACAAACTTAGGACAAAGGACAGAATTAGCAATTCAGGTAGGCTGAAGATTTTAGATGGGCGGGGGAGAGGGCAGGCTACAGAAAAAAAGCCTAGTGCAGGATTTAAGGGAGGGGAAAAAAAGCAGAGAAAATATGGTGCCAGGGAGCGCGAAACAGGGATTATAGAGTAGTCAGAAGGAAGATGGCAGGCTTGCTTTGGAAAAATAGAAAGGAGTCACAGCAGGATTAGAAACAACATAGGCCAAAGCAGGAGTTACTTAAAATTAACTAGCTAGCTAGCTAGCCTTGCAGTAGCGAGGGATGCAACTGACTATAAATTCTACACCAAAAGACTGTATCACTTCACTTAAGCAGTTCAGTATCAGAGATCCTAATTAAATATAACAGCGAGATTTGCATTACAGTGCTTTTATGCTATATAGTAAGGCACAACAGTAGTTAGTTCCCAGTCCAAAAATAGCTATCAAGTAAGGAGATAAGGTATCGGTAATAGTCCCAGGCTAGCGGCCAATCTGGCAATCCAACTGGAGGACTCCACGGGCAGGGTAGCAGCTTGGCTGGCTTGGCAGGAAAGGAGCCCTGATCAGCTGCTGAGGGCTGAGCGCCAGTCCAATCAGGGGCCACCAAAAAGGTAAGCGCACCAATCGGGGAGGTGCTAGAAGCTGGACAGCTTGTGGGAGTTGTAGCGGTAGTTACCTGAAGTGGGCTCCAGGAGGCAGGACCAGGACAGCGGGAAGAAAATGTCGATGTGTTCGGCAGTGGTGGTGCTGATACCGCTGGGATCTGTGGGTGCCACTAGGGGCATGAGAGAAATCTGAGGTGGGCTCCAGGAGGCAGGACCAGGAGGGCGGGAGGAAAGAGTCGATGTGTTTGGCCACTACAACTAAATCATCCCATTCCAAGGCAAAAATATGGAACTTTAGAGGAGGTGACTTTGATAAGATGGCAAACAGAGTTAAACTAGCCCTGGCAAAAAGAAATACAGGCGAGGGGGTACAGACAAAGTGGGCAAGAATTAAGGATGCAATACTTGAAGCAACGTCCCATTGTGTTAGAGAGAAAAGGAAGTGCAAAAGAGGAAGGAAACCACTCTGGTTCTCAAAAACAGTAGCAGAAAAGGTCAGAGCCAAAAGGCTGGGCATGAGGAAATATAAGGGAATGCAGCGGGATGAAGACAGGGAGGCATACCCAACTTCTCTAAGGGAAGCAGGGAAGGCAGTAAGACAGGCAAAGGCCCAAACAAAGGAAACACTAGCACAAACAGTAAAAGAAGGTGACAAGACTTTATATAGATACATTAGTGAATGGAGAATGCCAGAGGGGGTATTGCTAAGATCAAAGGGAATAAGGGGGCATGTGAGGAGGATGACCATTGTAAAAGCATCTATCTTAAATAGATACGTCTGATAAGTATTTACTGAAGAGAAGGTAGGGCAGAGCCCACAGCTCAACACCATGGACACAGGGGAGAGGGAGGTGTGCAATAGTCCCTTCAGAAAAGAAAGGGTCCTACAAGAGTTCAATAAACTCAGGGTGGACAAAGCAATGGGACTGGGTGGCATACATCCCAGAGTATGAAAGGAGCTAAGGGTGGAACAAGCAGAGCCATTATCAGAGCTATTTAGTGAGTCTCTGAGCATAGTAGAGGTCCCAGAAGACCGGAGAAGGGCTCATGTGATCCCGTTCCACAAGAGCGGTAGCAGGGAGGAGGCAGGGAACTACAGACCAATTAGTCTTACCTCAGTAATGGGTAAGATTATGGAGGCACTCCTTAAGGAAAGGATAGTGCAACACCTGGAATCCACAGGAGCACAGGATCCAAGAAGAAGCCAGAAGGGGAAAGAAGGAAACATATTCAATTCAGTTCTTTAGAGTAACTGGTAATTGCTATTTTTCTTTTAAACTTAGATTGTGGGCTTTTAGTGACACTGTACTTTCTTTGTTGTTTATTTATTTATTTATTTGTTGAAGATCAGTTTTACAACCTTGTCTTTACTTAGAATTGTTTTTGGGCTGTTGAAAATTTAAAACGTAGTGGTAGTGTAATTCTGTGCTGTCTTTAATTGCTGCAAATTTTCACCCTCCCTCCCCTTCCCCCAACTCTTAATAATATGCCCTGTTAAATCTGATTGACAGGAGCTAAACACAGGGTATAGTAAGGGGTGTGAAGTGGGAGGGGCATAAGAGGGAAGAAGCCCACCCTCAGCACGACAAGTGTTTTGACTCATTTATTTATTTATTGGTTTCTTTATTTTTTTATTTTATTTATTTATTTTTTTTAAGAAAATTATCTGAGGATCAGTGGCAGGATTTTTAGGATAGTAAATTTATGAAAAGGGAACTAGGAGAGCTTCAGTAGCAGACAAGTAGTGGAATAGCAGTTTAATTGCAGTATAATGTGGGGAGTGGTGCAATGCAATGGCTGTGGGGCAGCCATATTCAGGCAGACCTTCTGGACACTGAGGTGCTGCCCTATCTGCATGCATCTCTCTGGACTGCGGGATGAGGTAGCCAGACTCAGAGTGGAAGTAAACTGGGTCAGGAGTACCATCACCCCTATAAAGAGACCACGGTCCAATGCAACTGCTCAAAGGATGCCAAGAACGAGGAGCACTTGGATGACAGTGGGTTCAGGGAGGGTTAGAGCAGTCATAGGCACATCCCAGATCCTATTCCACTCAAGAACTCATATGCCACACTGGCAAATGAGGACAACCAAATAGAGGTACCCAGAGAAGTGGAAGGAAAGGATGTGGAGGTTAGCCAGGAGGTGACCTCAGCGGGAAAGCAATGGACCCCAGAGGAGGAGGAAGTGAATCCTGGTGGGGGACTTCATCATATGAGGGATCCAGCTAGGAACACAGGAGGGGAGGACAGGGAGGTGAGGTGCCTACCAGGTGCCACGGCATAGAGGGATGGAAGGAAGATCATGGGGATCACTGGGAAGGCAAGACGGGAGGGTGAGCTGGATGTCATTATCCACCTAGGTACTAATGACCTGGCAAATGGGGAGCCAAAGGAAGTTCAGGAAGAGTTTAGGAAATTGGGGAGGGGTCTCAAGCAAGTGGCTACTTCTGCCACTTTCTCAGAAGTACTACCTGGGAGAAGCAAGGGAGAGCATAGGAGTGCATGCACCAGGAACTTTAACTCATGGTTGAAGAACTGGTGCTGTGAGGAAGGGTTTGGATTCATTGGTGACTGGGTCCCCACCTGGAGGATGGAGGTTTGTTTAAGCCTGACGGCCTGCATCCATCCTGGAGGAATCAACACTCAATGATAAGTTCATCTTCATTGACAAGCATTTAAACTAGCAAAGGGGTGGCAGGCCAGCAAGGAGGGTACTCTTGTTCACCCCCCACAGCTAGCAGTGGAACCAGTGAACCAGAGGAGTGGCTATCTCTGCAAAACAGTGTGCAAAAGATGGAGATTAGTGCCCAAGAGGTGGATAGACAGAAAGGGGGCAAAATTCAGCAGCAGGGCAGACAACAAGGAGAACCAGGGATAAAGGACAACCAAGAAAGGGACTGGAGTAGAACAGCAAAACAGTCTAGGGAGGTCAAATCATGGAAAGCCATGTGTGCAAATGCCAGGAGCCTTAGCAACAAGATGGAAGATCTGAGGCTGTCATGGTGCAGCCAGACCTGGACATTGTGGCCATCACTGAAACCTGGTGTAATGATAACCACGACTGGGAGATGGCCATACCTGGCTACAACATATTCAGAAGAGACAGAGCAGGCAGGAAGGAGGAGGAGGGCACTATGTGAAAAATGACATAAGGCCACAGAGATCCAGGAGGAACAAAATGGGGGAGATACTGTGGGTTGCTGGAAAGGAAATGGGACAGCCATCTCACAGGTGTGGTCTATAGGACCACCAGCCCAGGAGGAAGAAACAGATAGGAGTTGATGCTAGCCATCCAAAGGATGGCAGACAAGGGTGAGGTAGTACTGGTTGGAGACTTCAATATTCCAGACGTGGACTGGAGCATCCCAGCAGCAGCATCAACTAGGAGAAGATTTATCCTGGACTCCTTCAGGGTGCCTTCCTCAAGCAACTGGTCATGGAACCAACTAGGCAGAAGGCAATACTGGACCTTGTGCTCACAAACAGGGACAATGTGATGGGGTAACAGTGGGGAGCACCTGGGGAACAGTGACCACCAGTCATTGTGGTTTGAAATCACAGAAGAGCAGAACCAAACCACACAAAACACGATCCTGGATTTTAGGGGAAGACTTTGGGAAAATGGGAGATACTTGAAAGAGGCATTAAGGGGATGGGACAGGAATCACGGGTTGAGGAACAGTGGGCAGTATTTAAAATGGGGATTACAAGAACAACAGAATTATGCATTAAGCAGGTTAGCAAGAGGAAAAGGACAAGGAGACCATTATGGTTTTCCAAAGAGGTAGCAAAGAAAGTGAAAGCCAAAAAGATTGCATTCAGGCAATACAAAAAGACACAGGCAGAAGGGGATAGGGAGAAGTACCAGGAGAAGCAAAGGGAGGCAGGGAGGTCAGTAAGGGAAGCCAAAGCTCAGACAGAAGAACACATTGTAAAATCAGTGGGTAGAGGGACAAAACCTTTACAGGTACATAAGTGAAAAAGAAAGACAAAGGGAGGGATAGTGAGACTGAAGGGGAGGATGGGGCGCGTCGAGGATGACAACAGTAAAGCTGACATATTGAACAGGTATTTCTGCTCAGTCTTTACTGAGGAAGAGGAGGGTAATGGGTCTGAAGGAAGTACAAGGGTGAGAATGGTGCAGAAATGGACACAAGTCCTTTACACGAGAAAGGGTCCTGAAGGAACTGGAAGTAATAAGAGTTGATAAAGCAATGGGGCCAGATGGGGTGCACCCAGGGTCATAAGAACTAAGAGAGGTGGTGGCTGAACCTCTGGCTATTCTGTTTAGCCGATCACTGGAAACAGGGAGGTACCCAAAGACTGGAGGACAGCAGATGTAGTCCCTTATACAAAAGTGGGAACAAAGAGGAAGCAGGAACTACAGACCAGTCAGCCTCACCTCGGTAGTGGGAAGATCAGGAAGCACTACTGAAGGAGAGATTGGTGGAATATCTGGTTGTCAATGGACTACAGGACCCAAGGCAGCATGGTTTCACCAGGGAAGGTCATGTCAGACCAACTTCATTGAATTTTTTGACTGGGTGACTAGGGAGGTGGATCAGGGGAGGGCAGCGGACATGGCCTATCTGGACTTCAGCAAGGCCTTTGACACTGTGCCACATAGAAGACTATTACACAAACTGAGGAATATGGGTGTGGGCAGGACAGTAGTGTGGTAGGTAGGTAACTGGCTGGGTGGCAGGACACAGAGGGTGGTGGTAAATGGCTGTCACTCCAAAGAGGGAAGAGTGACCAGTGGGGTACCACAGGATCAGTGCTGGAACCGGTCCTATTCAACATCTTCATCAGTGACATTCAGGGACCTAGAAGGCAGAATTTCACTGTTCGCTGATGACACAAAGCTCTGTAACAGAGTAGACACACCAGAGGTGTAGACAGAATGAGAAGGACCTGCAGAATCTTGAAGAATGGTCAGAGGTTTGGCAGTTGAAATTCAATGCAAAGAAGTGCAAGATAATGCATATGGGGCACAAAAACCCTGGCACAATATATCAGTTGGGGGGTGAGGATATAGCATGCACCAAGCAGGAAAGGGATCTTGGGATTATCATCTCTGATGACCTCGAGGTAGGGAAACAGTGTGACAAGGCAGCAGGTAAAGCAAATAGGGTACTGGGATGTATAGACAGGGGCATCACCAGCAGGAAAAGGAAGGTCATAATTCCGCTGTACAAGACACTAGTGAGGCCCCACCTGGAGTACAGTTTACAGTTCTGGAGACCATGCCTACATAAGGACATAGACAGGGTAGAGAAGGTTCAGAGGAGGGCAACAAAGATGGTGCATGGATTGCATCACAAGTCCTATGAAGACAGGTTGAAGGAACTGAACATGTACTCCCTGGAGGAGAGGAGGAGAGAGGATATGATAGAGACATACAAGTATCTTACAGGGACGAACAGGGTGCAGGAATACACTATTTTTAAGCAAAAAGATGTTCCAGGACTAGAGGGCATGGGATGAAGTTGGAGGAGGGACGATTCAGAGGAAACATGGAGAATTTCTTCACAGAGCGGTGGTGGACAAGTGGAACACCCTGTCAGAGGAAGTGGTGGGGGCTGAAACAATCACTGGATTTAAGAATGCATGGGATAGACATAAAGGAATTCTGGAGGTCAGGGGTAAGGGGCAACAGACTTCTAGGAAAACATAAACTGAACTTACAAGCTCAAATGGGCAGACTGGGCGGGCCATAGGCTCTTATCTGTCGACACTGTCTATGTATCTATGTATCTATAACAGCACGTGTTTACAAAAGGAAGGTCCTGACAAACTAATCTCATGTATTTCTTTGACTGGGTAACCAGAGTAGTAGACCAAGGGGGAGCAGTTGATGTTGCCTACCTTTACTTCAGCAAAGCTTTCGATACTGTTCCACATAGAAGATTGTTTAATTATCTGGGTAGGCTCAGGGTGGGTCAGATATTGGACAACTGGGTGGCAAACTGGTTGACAGGCAGAAAACAGAGAGTGGTGGTAAGAAGTCAGAAGAGATGCAAGTCACAAGTGGGGCTCCTCAGGGTTCAGTCCTGGTGCCAGTTCTCTTCAATATCTTTATCAGTGACATTGCAGATGGACTGGAGGGTAAGGTTTGTCTGTTTGCAGATGACACCAAGATCTGCAACAGAGTCAATGATCCAGATGGGGTGGGCAGAATGAGAAGAGATCTGGATGAAATAGCAAAATGGTCGAAAGAGTGGTAACTGGAGTTTAATGCAAAGAAGTGCAAGATATGCACATAGGGAAGAGAAACCCTGAAACCGCATATATGCTTGGAGGGGAGTTACTGGCAGTGACAAGGGAAGAAAGATACTTGGGTATCATCATCACCGATGACCTGAAATCATCCAAGCAGGCCACTAAAGCAGTAGGTAAGGCTAGGGGAGGGATGTTGGGGTGTATTAGTAGGGGCATCACAAATCAGAAGAGGGAGGTAATAATCCCTCTTTACAAGACACTGGTTAGGTGCCATCTGGAGTACTGCAGGCAGTACTGGAGGCCACACCTTCGCAAGGACATAGGCCAAATTGAGGCAGTCCAGAAAAGGCAACCAAAATGGTGCAGGGACTGCATCAGAAAACATAGGAGGACAGATTAACAGAACTCAATATGTATACCATAGAGCAAAGGAGGGAGAGAGGTGATATTATCGAAACATTCAAATGCTATAAGGGCATTAACAAGGTGAAAGAGTCTAACATGTTTCAATATAAGAAAAATAGGACAAGAGGACACAGCATGAGATTAAAGGGAGGCCTATTAAGGGGGATGTAAGGTAGTTCTTTTTCACAGAAAGGGTGGTGGGTGCATGGAACGGCCTACCTCAGGAAGTGGTGGATATGAATACAGTGCAGGACTTCAAACAGGCATGGGATAGGCATAAGGGAGCAATACAGAGGAGTATGGATAGATAGGCCATTGACAGAGCAAAAGGCTTAAGGCACATACATAAAGTAGAAAAATAAATGGGCAGACTGGATGGGCCTTGCGGTCATTATCTGCCATCAACTTTTAAGTTTCTAAGTTTCTATGTGCAATGTGAACCAGAATAATATAGTAGTCCTGTGTCAGAAGTTCAGTTAAAATCTGCCAGTCACCACCCACCAGTGCCACTTGCATACTGTCTGTGTGGCCCCAAACAAGTCAATAAGCTCTCCTCCCTGTGCTCCGTGAGGCACTCCTGCAAGCTTCAGCTCAGTAGGCCTTCTCTGGACTATAAATAAATTTAAAAAAAATCCTCGCTTTGGAAGAACTGTGTCATAGAGGGTTAGGCCAGGTTTGTGACCCCTGAACCTTTAATTTGAACTCTAGCATTGTCTGTTGGTATTAGGTACAGGTAGGTCCAGCCCTTTTAGTTTAGAAGCGCAATGTGAACTAGAATAATATAGCAGACCTGTGTCTGAAACTCAAGTTAAATCTGACAACCACCAGTGCCACTAGCATACTGTCCGTGTGAACCCGAACAAGTCAGCTCTCCTCCCTGTGCTCCGTGGGGCACACCTACAAGTTTCATCTCAGTGGCCCTTTCGTAGACTTTAAGTAAATATAAAAAACATACCTTGCTTTGGAAGGACTGTGCTGTAGAGGGTTAGACCAGGATTGTGACCACTGGATCTTCAATTTGAATGCTAGCATTGTCTGTTGGTACTGGGTACAGGTAGTACCAGCCCATATAGTTTACAGGTGCAATGTGAACCAGAATAATATAGCAGTCCTGTGTCTGAACTTCAGTTAAAATCTGACAGCCGGCAGTGCCACTTGCATACTGTCTGTGTGACCTCAAACAAGTCAGTCAGCTCTCCTCCCTGTGCTCCTTGGGGCTCACCTACAAGCTCTGCCTTTGTGGTCCTTCCGTGGACTATTAATAAAAAATAAATAAATAAAAAATAATAATTACTTTGGATGGACTGTGTCTTAGAGGGTAAGGCGAGGTTTGTGACCTCTGAATCTTCAATTTGAACTCTAGAATTTGCTGTGGGTAGAACCAGCCCTAATATTTTAGAGGTCGTGTGCAAAATGTGAACCAGAATAATATAGCAGAACTGTGTCTGAAATTGAGCTAAAACCTGACAGCTACCAGTGCCACTTGCATACTGACTATGTAACCCCAAACCAGTCAATCAGCTCTCCTCCTTGTGCTCCATGGGGCACACCTACAAGCTTCGGCTTGGCGGGCCTTCCATGCACTAAAAATAAAAAATAAATAAATAATCCTTGCTTGGAAGGACTGTGTTGTAGAAGGCTAGGCTAGGACATTGACCCCTAAATCCTCAAATTGAACTCTAGCATTTGCTGTGGGTAGCACCAGCTCTTATAGTTTAGAGGTGCAGTGTGAACCATAGTAACTTAGCAGACCTGTGCTTGAAATTCAATTAAAACCTGACAGCCACAAGTGCCACATGCATACTGGCTGTGTAACCCCAAACAAGTCAGTCAACTCTCCTCCCAGTGCCCTTTGGGGCACCCTACAAGCTCCGTCTCTGTGGGCCTTCCATGGACTATAAATAAAAAAGTAAATAAATAAATAAATAAATAAATAATAAATAATTGCTTTGGAAGGACTGTGTCACAAAGGGTTATACCAGGTTTGTGACCCCATAAATCTTCAATTTGAATGCTAGCATTTGCTGTAGGTAGCACAAGCCATTATAGTTTAGAGATCCAGCATTAAATGTGAATCAGAATAACACAGCAGTCCTGTGTCTGAAATTCAGTTAAAATCTGACAGCCACCAGTGCCACTTGTATACTGGCTGTGTAACCCCAAACAAGTCAGTCAGTTCTCCTCCCAGTGCTCTGTGGGGCATCCTACAAGCTACAGTTCTGTGGGCCTTCCATACACTATAGAAAAAAAATAACAACAACAATACTTACTTTGGGAGGACTGTGTCATTAAGGGTTAAGGCAGGTTTGTGACCTCTGAATCTTCAAATTGAACTCTAGCATTGTCTGTGGCTAGCCCCAGACCTTATAGTTTAAGAGATCCAATGTGAAACAAAATAATATAGCAAACCAGTGTCTGAAATTCAATTCAAATCTAACAGCCACCAGTGTCACTTGCCTTCTGTCTGTGTGACCCCGAATAAGTCAGTCATCTCTCTTTCCTGTGCTCCATGGGGCACACCTGCATGCTTTGGCTCAGTGGGCCTTTCAGGGATTATAAAAAAAAAAAAAAGAATACTCCTTGCTTTGGAAAGACTGTGTTGTAGAAGGAAGGCCAGGTTTGTGACCCCTGAATCTTCTATTTAAACCTGTAGCATTGTCTGTGCGTGCTGTGTATGGGAAACACCAGTTCTTTTAGTTTAGAGGTCCAGTGTGAATCAAAATAATATAGCAGTCCTGCGTCTGAAATTTAGTTAAAATCTGACAGCCAGCAGTGCTACTTCATACTGTCTGTGTGACCCTAAACAAGTCAGTCAGCTCTCCTCCCTGTGCTCTGTGGGGCTCACCTGCAAGCTTCCGCACTGTGGACCTTCCATGGACTATAAATAAAAAAAACTAAATATAAAAAAATAATCCTTTCTTTGGAAGGACTGTGTCATAGAGGGTTAGGCCAGGTTTATGACCCCCTGAATCTTCAGTTTGAACTATAGCATTGTCTGTGGGTACTGGGTACAGGTAGCACCTGCTCTTATAGTTTAGACTTCAAGTGTGAACCAAAATAATATAGCAGACCTGTGTCTGAAATTCATTTAAAATCAAAGAGCCACCATTGCCACTTGCATCAAGTCTGTTGACTCCAAACAAGTCAGTCAGCTCTCCTGCCTGTGCTCTGTGGTGCACACCTACAAGCTTCGTCTCTGTGGGTCTCCCACGGACTATAAATTAAGAAAAAAAATCTTTGCTTTGGAAGTAGACATGTGCAAAAAAACCTTTTTGCAGGTGGAATGCAAGTGAAAGTCTGACTTTCGCTTCCACAAAAGTTCAGAAATCCATTTCTGAACTTTCGCTGAAATTCAGCCTGCAATTGCCCATTTGACATCCTGACCCAATTCAATGAAAAAAAGCCTTGGTGGCTAGTGGTCCCTCCTCCCACCCACCCCACATTTAAATGAGATATCCCTGGTGGCTAGTGGCCCCCCTCCACTGGATCACCTGCCCGACCCATAAAAAAAATACCCCTGGTCGTTGTGTCCCTCTCCCACCCCATCACCTACCCGACAAATGCCCTGGTGGCTAGTGGTCTTTCCCCTCCCCTCCACCAAGTCACCCTCCCATAGTGTCTAGTAAACCCCCCTCAATCCATCTCTGTCCGTACTCCAACAAATTACTGTTTTGCATGTGTTTAAAAAAAATTCTCTGGTGGTCTAGTGGAACCCCCCTCCCCATCCCGGATCCCCAGTCCCTGAATAAATATTTAATTACATGGTGGTCTAGTGCCCTCACCTCCCACCCCAGCAGGTGTCTCACCACCCCACTCCCACCCCCATCCCAAACCCCAGAGGGCAGACCACACAGCCCTCCTCTCTCCACCACTTCTGGCCTGCCCACTGAGCTGCCAACGAATGAACGTGTCCTTGCATGAAAACACCCGTGCCAAATCTAAATTTACCACTGATAAGAGGCAATTGAAGTTATAAGAGGTTTTTGAAAGAAAGTCTAAATATTCAAGAAACCATCCTATAACAGTGGCAATAAATTGTACTTAATTTGCAGCCATATTCTATTGTGGAAGAGGTGGGTTTCTAAAGACTTATAGAATACATAGACCCATGATATTTAATGCCAAGTAGAAAATGCTTTTCACTAACTGCTGTGCCTAGGATGTATGACAGTTTAATACTTCAAGTAAGGCATGCCCCCTGAGAGGTTGAGGACAAGGCAGTTCACTTTACTGTTGACATGTGGACCAGCACCACACTCTTGCCTATTTTTCTCTTACTGCACACTGGCTCAGTTTTGTGGGTAACTTGTCATTCTCACACACCACTTTCCCTGCTACCCCTACCACTTCAACCACCATTACTACTACCACTACTATCTCTCACAGCATCCAAAAAATCCTCGTTTCAGAAAATGGAAGTTCTCCAAGTATTGCACTTTCACCACACACACACACACACACACACACACACACACACACACACACACACACACACACACACACCACATTCAGCAAGCACCAGAAAGACTAGTTAGTGCTTGGGTCACCTCACAGGGTTTGAAAGTTATTTTTTGTTGCTGAAAATGGTTCAAATATTTAAAAAAAAAAAACACTTCACAATGGCAGCTATATACATGAATGCTGTTTTGCACACCGTCTTAACCTAATCTTTTTAAGCTTCCTAGATAATGACCAGCAAGTATCAATCACTGTGGGAATAGTGTGCGAAGTGTGTGCCCACTTCAACCATTCAGTAAAAGGCTGTGACATCCTTCCTGATATTGAGAAGAACAAAGGTCTTCCTCAACATCAGTTTGTTCAGGATGTACCAAGGTGGAATTCAACTTACTTTATGATTAAACACATCCTTGAACAAAAGGTAGCCATCACTGAGTATATTATGTACTATGATATAGGGAAGATCACTGTACTACTCAATGGTCTCTAATGGAACAGTTGTGTCACATTCTGAAACCACTGATGAGTGCTACAAAAGAGGTCAGTGTAGAAAAGGCATCTTTTAGCTGAGTTATTCCACTCATTCTGCTTCTCAAAAAAGGCTGAAGAAAATGAGGAACTTTGATATGAACCAGTCTCTTGTCAATAACATGCTTACCAGACTTAGCAATCAGGACAAACTATCAGTCTTGACATGAAGCAAAGAGTATATATCTTTGCAACATTGCTAGATCCACTTTTCCAGAGCACACACCTTCCTGATGTTGTTTCTAATGATATGGAGGAGCTGAACTACAGGCAACTTTAGTCTGATGCAGTAGATAAGATTTCATTAGGAAGCAGTACTACAATGGGGACACCTCAAATTCAAAAGACTGCTCCAAAACAAGAGTACAGAAGCAGACAATGAGAAGGATGACATTTGGTGCCAGTTGCAGGACACTGAAATTCCAAAAGGAGAAAATGTATGCTCAGTAGTAAACATGGTAGATGCAAACCTGTCTGAGCCCAATATTAGTATTAAGGTTGACCGTATACAGTAGCTTACTGAAAAAGAAAAAAAAATCATGCTGGACAAAGCTGGCTACCCTGGCTTATAAGTATATTGGACGTCCACCCTCCAGTGTCTGTTTCGAATTTTTATTTAGCTCTGCTGGGGATGTTGTAACTGATAAATAAACAAGAATAACACCAGACAATGTAGAGAAAGTAATGTTCTTGAAAGTTAACTTGCCAAACTTTGGCTACGTATCTCATGCTAATCTTGAAGATGATGACACTGACAGAAGTACCTGTGCTGCATCTGTGGATTAAGTGACAATAACATCAGCTTTCAATTTTCACGCTGGACAGGTTACAAGTAAAAATCTGGGAAATGACTTCCTTTTTTTGACCAAATCATTGTCATCCTGGGGGTGGGTAGAATGTGCAGCCAGTACGTGACGTTGTACTGGTAGCAACTGTGACAGACAAGTCCCTGTTTTCACTCAGTTGTTTTTTCATTCTAAGCAGATCATTTAGCTAAATGTGCCTTAACCAGGTTGATTTAATTTAAATCCTGTGGGCTTTGTTTTTCCCCTAATAGCAGTGGTAGTTGCAGTGGTGAAGTGATGTCTTTTGGATTGCCTGGTGCAATTCTCTCACATTGCTTCCAAACAGTGGTGTGTTCACGTTGCGTTCTATACTGAGTGCTATTGCTAAACAAATTTGTGCTTGTGACTGAGAAATAAAACTAGCTATATAAACACACTATCCCCTTTCCCCCTTCTACAAAAATCAGACTCCAGAGACTGGTTAAAAAAATAGAGATTTGGGACATGCCTGCCTTTGGACCAAATTATCATCATCCTGGGGGTGGCTGAGAGGTGCAGCCAATACATGACATTATACTGGTAGCAACTAATTTGGCATAATCCTCCTGCCTTATCCCCCACCTCATCATCTCCTTCCCTCCCCACTTCCCCTCTTTTTCAACCAACAAGCTGCCTCCACCACCTTTTCCCTCTACTCCTGCACCACACCATCTCTATCTGCGTTGACAATGCCAATCTGGCTGCTTACCTTTTTCCCTCTTCATCCCCATAGCTTAACATGGACCTATTATTTGACTTGTCCCACTATCCCCAGTTTATCCATACCTTGCAACAACATGAAGTAATGTAATATTCTCCTATTGTTAAGATGTACCTGAAACTGGCAAGTCCGGTACCTCCTGTACCATTTTTATGATTTTTCATGATGCCTGCCATGTTCTTTTTCACTGTTATTCTTAATTTGTCCTTAATGTATTGAAATGTATTGTACCTGTATTTGCTCTGTCTGTCCCTGACTTGGAACCTTTGAAAATGAGTCTCTTGACTCAAAGGTATTAATCCCAGTCGAAATAAATAAATAAATGAATAACTAAACTGTGGCAGATAAGTCCCTGTTCTCACACAGTCATTTCCTCATTCTAAGGAAATCATTTAGCTAAATGCACCTCAACTGCATTGATTTGAATGCTGCTACCTGTTTGCCTGCCCCTGATAGCAGTGGCAGTAGCAGTGGTGAAGTGATGACTTTTGGATTGCCTGGTGTTCTTTCACATTGCTTCCCAACAGTGGTGCATTCACGTTGCGTTCCATACGGAGATCCATTGCTCAACAAAAGGGGTGCCTGTGACTGAGAAATAAAACTACCTATGCAAACACCTATCCCCTTCTACAAAATTCAGTCTCATGAGACTGGTTACAAACTAGATATCTGGGACTTGCTTGTCACAGTCACTTTCTTTTTCTTTTCTAAGCAGTTCTTTTGGTAAATGTGCCTTAACCATATCAATCTATGTGCTGGTAAGGTAGTTCTGTTTTCCCTTCACTGTAGTAGGCAGAGGTCATAGCCATCATGAAGTGATAGTTGGCTGATGGCTGGCTGAAGCTGTTTCTGATTCTCCATTATGGAGGTGTGTTCTTCCTTTTTCATTAATCATAACTGAGAGACATTCACAGTGGTGCCTGCTGAGATATAGAAGTCACTACTGTTATTAACTATAATACCCAGTATTACGTTCTTAAATGTCAGAAACAGAAGAAAAGTTAAAGAACATTCTGGGAGTTGCCTGCCTTTTGACAAAATCACACACAGTATGCATGTGGTGAGTGGCTGTCAGAGTTTAATACACACACACAGGTCTGCTAACTACTACAGTATTATTTTGGTTCACACGGGTGCTGTAACTACTAATCTGTAATGGCTGGTCAGAGTTCTAGGACTTGCCTGCCTTTGGACAAAATAATCATCATCATCATTGAAGTGGGTGCCAGTTGTAAGGTTCAGCATGTACATATTACAGCACTGGCACTTTCAGTAGGCACATCTACACCCCTTCTCATCTCATTTCACTAATTATGCTATTTGTTTACTACTAAACAGTGGTTTAATTGCTTTTTTCTACAGATATGTTGATTAAAAGCCATTTAAAATGATTTTTTAACATATAGTTACCATTAAATATAAATGTTTTTTTATTCAGAACCTTTTAGAACCTCAAAACCTTTTGAGCGTCTTCCATCACTAGGTTGAAGTACTATTATTGGTCTATTCCTGTTCCTTAAATACCTTAGTATCCTTCGAAAGTAGCAAATTCATGCAACATGCTAGATCTGCAAATTCAGTTCTACAAAAGAAACACCTCAAATTTTGGGTATTTGATTCTTTTTGACTGTGGTGAATGTTTGGGGCAAATAGACTGACTTTTGAGTATTTACTGGTCCATCCTGATCCAAACAGTTTGTACAAGGCAAACCAGTCAAACTGTTCGTATCTGAAACAGTTAACTAGGTAGAGTGTGAGTCGTGGCCTTGTTTTGGCTATAGACTCAGTTCAACAACATGAGCCAGCATGAAAGCTCACTCTTGTGGTCATTGTTTGATTGTTAGGTAGCTCAGACAGGGCTGCAATTTCATTTTAATGAGATAGGTAGGAAATTCATCAAAAAAGGAAATAAATTCCTTCAAATGTTTGAACTATAGTCTTGCAATGAACAAGGCTGCTGAAGGGAGGATATTTTAAAGACATAAAATGAAAATAAATGATAGCCAGACTAAGCAGTGTTTGCAAAGCAGCAGTTCTCTTGAACCAGTGGCTTGCCTAAGATTAGGAATTGAAAGGAGACAGATTGGACTCTGGACTGAAGGAGTATACTTTGATCCTTAGATCCTTTATTAGGCCTGGAACCCTATTTTACCCCGAAATATGCTTAGTGAGTCATTACCCACCTAGCTTCTACAGCCCAGCCTACTTCTACAGCAACTGTCCAAAGCAGGTCTCTCTAAGGACTCAATTGCCTGGTCTGTTAGCTATTTAGATAAAGGTACACAACAAGCAAAATTATCCAATGTCCTGTCAGACACAAAGCCAGTTCACTCGAGGGTACAGCAAGCTTCCATATTGGGCACACTCTTATTTAGTCTGTTCTTAATCTTCCAAGCTCTCGTCATGAATCTATTTTACTATACACTGATGATGCCATAATTTTCTCAAGCAACAATGATGCTATTCTCCTGGAAATCAATCTGCAACATGGTTTTGCAAGTGTTGAAAACTGGTTTGGTGAACATACTGTAAGTTGATAAACTATAAAAAAAACTAAGGTGATGCTCTTCCGTAGCTCCCAAAGTAATCACAAACACCACCTGCTGACCATTATAAACCACCTTGGTACAGCTCTCGACAAGTACCCCAGTTTAAATACCTAGGTATAACCATCAACAGCTCCTTATCCTATGGGGTGCACATTGACAACATTCCATTATAGACTACAGCCTGTTCATATATGGTTCGTTCACTGATACGGCCCTCCGGGGCATTACTACCACCATTAACAAAGTGTGTCATCTTATCACTTATACATGCGACCTCTATGCCCCCAAACGGGATGGCTGCAACTAAAAGAGCATATAAAGTACCAAACTTGTCTGACAGCTAAGAAAATAACCCTTGGCCTTCTCTCCCAGGAGTGCAGGACCTCTTAAGTCCTTTCTGTAATCCCCTCTGAATCCGTGCCTTAGAGCATCAGCTACTCCAAGTTTCTCGATGCTGGGCATTACAGGGGCAAAGATCCTTTGCCTCCAGATCCCCTTTTTGGGTCAATGCTCTCCCTAGTGACATCTCTTCTGATACCAAGCTCGGCCCCTTCAAATACAAGCTCTGACAGTATCTTACAGCAGATAGTTGCTGCGACTACCTCCTCTAACCCTCCTCTATTTTCCCTTTGATGCAACCTACCAGCACTTGCCCATTTAATCTGTTGTTATCCCATTACTTCCCCCTTATTTCCTCCCCTTCCATCTTATACACTATCCATCCCCCACTCCTCACAGCTCCCTCTCCCTTTTCCTCTCTTCATTGTCCCACTTACCCCATATAACACCCCTTCTCACACATGTTCTTTGACAAGGTCAGTTTGACTGCTTCTACTAGTTGTATGTATCTATCATTTCTTTGTCAGCTAAGTTGCTTAACCAGGTACTGCTGTTATACTATTTCTTCTGAACAGCTGTATTGCCCTTGTTTGACTTGAGCATTTGCAGACTGTCCTGTTTCTGTATTCTGCATAAGTACTGTTATTTGAATATTTCTGACTAGTACATGTTATAACTGATCGGTATAACTTTTACCTAGCTGCATAACCTGTTGTCCCCTAACTCCATGTGGAACCTTTGCAAAGGAGCTCTTTGCTCAAAGGTATTTGTAATCTGAGACTTAATAATAAATAATAAATAATAAAAAGCTTGTTTGGTATGCAAAAGACACACAGGGTTCTGATCTCTATCATAGCCAGATTAATCATATTAAGCCACTGGTTACATGAGGACATTCCCTCATATCAGGAATGGCACCAGAAGATTCTCCAGGCCTTGCATATGGAAAAACAAATTGCATCTCTACACCAACAATCAGAAAATTTCCAAGAGAGATGGGGGTCACTTTACACCCTGATAGCCATTCCGGTACAGTCATAGGGGAGTAGTGATAGCCCCTATCTCCTTTTTTGCCTACACTGTTACCTGAGCTACAATTAGTAATCTATTTAGGGTTTTCTTTGAAATGTCTTTATGCTTCCAGTTTTTCTATCATGTTGGTTGTGCTCGGGAGGGAGGGAAGGAGTTAGGAAGGGAGAAAGGGTGGGTAACTGTTAGGAATGGAGTTTGGTGGATTTGATTTGGTGGGACTGTTTTTTCCTCTCCCATTTGGATTTGTGCATGGTTTGTCATCATATTGTTAATTGTTTTTGGTGTTTGTCTTTTTAAAATATGTTAATAAAGTATATTTAGTTAATTGGAGGAGTGTACTTGGGACTGGCCACTGGGAAGATGGGGCATGAGGTGGCAGTCTGCCATTGCCCACGTGCCTAATCTCATTAGCAGTGCAGCATACAAGTTTTTTTTCATTGCAATACTAGCATTTTAGCAGGGTATACAAACAGACTGACTGAAATTCCTGCCTCAAGCCAGAGTTGTGATTCTATACAGGGTTGTTTTAAAGGGCAGGACACGTGCACCAACTGGCAGTATGACAGTGCCTGGCCACTGGTAGCTGGCACCGTGGTGGCATCCTATAAACAAGTTTTAGAAAATAAATTCATTTTCTTTTTGTGGCAGTTCTCAAATTCAAAACTCTTTACAAGTTGCAAGTTGTAATCTTGCAGCATTTCTTTCTTCCTCCTACTGAGTCCTGAATTAGCTTATGTGTGTGTCATCCTGAGCTGTGTTGCTGCAGTTGATCTGGGCAGTGGGTAGCAAGTGTATGCAGCAGGAAGTGTGCTGATGCCCAACCACTGGTGGTTGGCACCTTGGTGGCATCTTCAAAAGTGTTTGAAATACACTTTTATTTTTTTTTTTTTTTTATTATTATGGTAGTCTTTATGTCCCCCCCCCCCCAGGTTGCTGCCTGTCCTTTCTTCTCTTGAGTCCAGAAGCAATGTGTGTGTGTTATCCTGAGCTGTACTATTACAGAGTTTTATGGCCAGTGGGCAGGATGTGTGTGCTAGCTGGCAGCATACCAGTGCCTGGCTGCTGGTAGATTGCACCTTGGTAGCATCCCAAAAGAAAATTTAAAAAGAAAGTCATTTTTCTAATTGTGGCAGTCTTCAGGTTCCCCCAAATTGCTGCGATTCCTTCTTCCTCTGGAGTCATGAAGCAGTCTGTGTGTGTCTAATCCTGAGCTGTGCTGTTGCAGTGTGACATGCGCAATGGGCAACAAGTGTGTGCCAGCTGGCAGCAAGCCAGTACCTGTCCACTGGTAGTATGTACCTTGTGTGCATCCCAAAAATAAAATAATGTGATTTTTGTTTTTTGCAGCAGTTTTCACACATCCCTACATTGCTGCAGTTCCATCATCTTCCTCCTGAGTTCTAAAGCAGCCAGCGCCTGTGTCAGTCCGAGCTCTACTGTTGCAGTATGATCTGAGCAGTGAGCAGCAAGTGTGTGCCAGCTTGCAACAAGTTAGTATCTGACCTCCTGTAGTTCTTGGTAGCATCACATAAAATAAATGTAATAAATAAATGACAATAAAGTAACGAAAATAAAACAAATAAATAAATAAGTAAAATAAAGTCGTCATCACTCAAGAGGCTGAGTCCTATAGCAAGCTTTAATAAGTGGAGCAACAGAGAAGCCACGGAAATGGTGGCATGGGATCATCCAGTTACATCAAAGAAAAAGCAAAGTGGGTTTGGTCATAGACCCTCTGCCTCAGTGGGAACTACAAGTGTAGAGGAAGATGACAGTAGTCAAACAGTTCATAAAATATAACACATCGTAGGAACCCTTCGCAATGGATAGAGATGGGCGAAATTGCAAAATTTTGTTATGTAAAATATTTCTCAACATTTATTGCAGCTGTGAAGTGCAAAACATCACCTGAGGAGTGCAAAATTTCATCTGTTGAAATTTGCTGCTCACAGGTGCAATTTCATCATTTTCAGGCAAAATTTCACATTTCAGGGGTGAAATTTCACAACTTCGCACCCACAAAATGTTTCACATAGCGGCAAAATTTTGCAAAATATTTCACTCTGAAAAATTGCAGATTTCTCAGGAATTTCACGGGTGAAATTTGATTTCACCAAATCTCTTTCAGTGGATCTGCAAGGGTTGCAACATAAGCAGTCATTGTAGAAAATTGAATAAGGGGCTGAAGAGAGTGAAACTCAGAACAGTGCATGCTTAAAATCAGCTCCTGTACAACCATAATGAAAATCAAAACATTCACTGCTGTCAAGTGCTCTAAGAGAAAAAAAAATGGTTACTTTCTTATAAGCAGGGTGGCTGGCTTAGTCTAATAGATGCTCTTTTAAAAAAAATGCTTGATCTGTATTACCTAAAATCATGGAACGATCAACTAATCACAATCTCTACTTCAAACATTAAAATAAAAAACAAAAAAAAATACAACATTTTGCCAGAAAAGATGACTTTAATAAGATAAAATCTGTGAAGACTCCAGGTGGCTGGTAAAGAACTCAGTGGAACACTCATTCAAATATTTCTTAGCAGCCATGAAAGAACCTCAACAGATATGTACTTGCACAATATAGATCTGAAGTAGTTCCAAGCAATGTTGGGACTAAAACAGTGGGGGAATTCAAACATGATGGGACAGACATAAGGCAATTTTAGTGGGGGTTGCAGAAAGTAGGCTGTTGGTTAACTAGGATCTGCAGCTTATCCAATAGGAAGGGAAATGGGCAGACTGGGTGGGCCAAGTGGTCCTTATCTGCAGTCAAAGTCAAAGTCTAATGTGTTGACTGCAGGATGCGGCAGGACCCCAAATCAGTCAACAGTTTATTTTTGCACTTTGACTGAAGATGAGGAATGGAACATGTTATATTCAAATATCCCTGGTACCATGGAGCTAGAGAGAAGTATATAAATGAGTTAATTGATTCCTCTCATATTCTGTCCAGGTTTCTATTAGATCTCATTTTTAATTCATAAAATTTCAATATTCTAAATAATCTTGCACTTTATCTTATTGATATTACAAAAATAAGGAAGAGACATACAACAAATTACAATGATGCTGTAAATGATAGAGGAAAGGGTAATTTGGATGGAGCAATGGAATAAGAAGAATTCTGTTGGAGGGTACTTCCTTTAAAAGCTAAAATCTATATCTAATATACAAAAAAATGATTTTAGTCTTCTTCAGTCCAAAAGTAAATGTGATGTCCTTATTATTGACTATGCAATTTGACTATGTGCTACTCAGTGCATTGAAATAACTGTTCATAATTTTTAGGAATTGGTACATGCAATAGAATTCCACAATAAAAAGGAGGCTTAAAGCTGATGATATTTATGTTTATATTGTTTTCTTTATGTCATGTTATCATATGTTTTGCAATAGCTCTTAGAGGATCAATAAATTTTGATTTGAATGAAAATTAAACTAAACTACAGTTGTATTTGACTTTTTTGATTATATTTGGGTCAAATCCAATCGGTGTTCCTCCTTTGTGTTGAATGGTATACATTTTAAGATGGTTTGTCCAAAAGGTGCAACTGGGAGAGGGTCAAAATAACCACAACATGAGCAGCAGAACAGTATGAGTCAAGAAGGGCATCCCAGAACCTGCAGGTCATGTTTTACCAGAGACCCAGCTCCATGTGACTCTGTTTTACAGGTGGTCCAAGAAATGGACCAACAGATTGAAAAAAATCTTAGGATGTATGGGATCACCGGATGCTAAAATTGAAAAAGCTGTAGAGACCTCAAAAGAAGCATATGATCAATCCATGACAACACCAGCTACAGCAGCACCATTAACAGTGAAAAACTTGCACCTAAGAGTCAGAATGGATGTGTTCGAGGACTCTAACAGCAATGAATCTCTAGGCAGTGGGCCTCCCTAAAGGGATCAAGGGGGAGGATTTGAGGGCTTATGTCAGGTCCTGGCTCGCAGAAGCTCTGCCTGAGGGACCTGTAGAGCCAACAGAGACTCTGAAAGCCAATTGAGTAAATTTACACTGGGCACAAGTGAACTCTGAACCTCCAAGAACTGGGCTGTTGGTGACAAAGGGTCTAGAGACAAAAGACACCATCCTTCATTGGGCACGTGCAAGCTTCTCCATCACAATCCAAGAACATAAAGTCCGGCTGTTCTCAGACTGGATGTACTCAACACACACCTGATGGAAGCTATTTGACTTGATGCAGCAACAGCTTAAAAGCCTAGGAATTGTACATTTCCTACTCACCCCAATTGAACTCCATATATCACATGGTGCAAAAATCTTTCTGTTTTCAGATCCTGCTGAGACAAGAAAGAATGCGGACAAGCTTGTGGCAGAGTTTAGGAGTGACACCCAGAATGGCCTTGAAGAGGCTGAAGACATCACCTCTTAGGACTGAGAAGTCAGGTTAAACTTTACTTTCATTCCAACTGTTGGGATCATATTTAATACTGGGACTGGGGACGGGCAATGTCCTATATGTTTTATATGCTAAATGTCCATAAATTTTACAAATCCAGATGTGTGTTGCTGCAAAAGTGGTCCCAGGGTGAGTACATTATTGACATCTGATTCTGAGCACTGAGATTTGTTTTTTTAAGAGTACTCTATACCCTGTGTAAAATGACAGAAATCTTGAGATTCTTGATGGGAAAGAAGGGATTCTGGTGTGAAAATGGTAAGGCAGGTACTTTTGCTTTGTACTACATGCGCAGTTGCTTTAACTTTACAGGCATGACCTACCTCGTACAGTTGCTACTGTTTGCTGAAGTATAGTTAAGTACTCTTCTGTGTTGTAAATAACTCACTGATTTCAGGTAATGTTAAAAATGCTTGCAGTTATGTCTGAGTTTAATATTTACGAAAAAGAAAAACTGAAGTACAGCCAGTCATACCTAAAAATGTATAGGTTTAGTGGGAACAGTGACTATAGAGAGTCACATCCCTCATCTTCTATATGGTTCCCTACATGTTATGCATTCTTTAAATCCTACAAGTTAAAGGTTGGTTAGCTATTCTTGGGCTTTCCTTTTGACAAATACAAAATGAGAATGACTAAGGCATTACCCTACCAGCTGTATCATTTATTGATTGATTTAAGGACCCCTAACGCTAACATGAGAGAACTGTTATGGCATCAATTTGTACTTCTTGCAATAATTTGTACTATCAATATGCTTGCTGTATGGCATGTTCATTTGATGCACAATGAATAAATATAAATTTCAAAGAAAAAAGGGATAAAAGAACTGCATCACACAGGCAGAGGAGGAGCAAAGTGATTTGGCAGAGGTTGGGAACAGAGATACAGATTGTGATTATATACCTGATAAAAGTGATAGCAGCAGCAGCAGTCCTGGGGAGGAAGAGGTGGAACCGGTGGGAGTTTGACTTGGGGCAGGTGCACATTAGACATCAAAAAAGACCAAAGTAGTGGTAAAAAAAAAGAAAGGCCATAAAATGTCAAGGGGAAAAACAAAAACATGCATATCAAGTCACAGCAGATAAATGCACAGGTGAGATAAACCCCAAGACACATGATGGAGGAAGAAGAAGCATTCCCTGACCATGAAGAACCAGTGGAGGAGAAGTGCGATTCTGGTAGAAGCAGACCACAGAAGCATGCCCATTAGGCAAAGTGAAGAGTGCCAGGAGGAAAGACCAAACTGGTGGTGTGGATTGCATGGAATTTATTTCAAGTGGACAAATAATCACGGAGAGATGTAGTATGATTTTTATGTAAAGACAGGCACAGTGGGGGTAAGGAGGGAACAAGGCTGGGAACAACTGCCATTAAAAGGCATTTGCTAAAGTCCCACAAATGTTAGTAGGAGAAGGCATACCAATGCATGGAATAAGAAGCATCACCACCAGGCAGTGAAGCTGATGAAGATAATGATAATATGCAGGGGTGGAGAACATTAGGGGACAAGGTAGAGAGTAAAATGAAGAAAGTATTTCAAGTGGTAGTAAATTGACAACTCCAGCATCTTACATTAATCAGTCCTTTGGGCCACTGACTCTCACACCTCTGAAGGGCCACATATAACCAGCCATTTCCACCACCAAAGGTGGGAAAAATAAGAGTCAACAGTCACATCCTGGGTACAAAAAGCACTCAACTCTCTGTTTGCATCCCCGTACAATTTTAGTTGCCTCCCTCTGGACAGCCTTCACTCCATCTAGGTTCTTCCTGAGATATGGTATCCAAAATTGTTCACAGTAGTCCAGATGAGGTCTCACCAGCCATCTGTATAGTAGCAACACCACCTGCCTCCTTCTGCTGATGATACTCCTCCCTATGCATCCTACCATCCCACTGGCCCTACCAGCTGCCTCATTATACTGCCACACACCTTGAGGTCATCATATTTGATTACCCTCAGGTCTCTTTCCTGTTTGACTGCCAATGCCTTTTATCTCATGTCGTACTCTGCCTCTGGGTTTCTATGCCTTAAGTACATAAGTTTGTAGTTTTTTGCATTGAACCACAGCTGCCATACCCTTGACCATACCTCTAATTTTCTCAGGTCTCTGGAGATTCTTTCCACCCCCTCTGGAGTGTCCACCCTATTACAGATTTTGGAGTCCTCTGCAAGAGACAGACCTTCCCTTCCAGCTTATCTGCAATGCCACTTATATACTCATTAAAGAGGAGTGATCCCAATTCTGAACCCTGAAGTACTGTGCTGATCACCATCCTTTTCCTGGAGTGAACTCTATTTATAACACACACCTCTGTCTTCTATCCCCTAACCAATTTCTTATCTAGTTTACCATATTTTGACCCACACCTAAGCTACCCAGATTGCTTACTAATCTCCTATGTGAAACAGTTGCATTAGAACCCACCAAAAAGTTGCTATGATTCCTTCTAAGCCTCCTATGTGGAACTGTGTTGAAGTTTAAATTTACATAGGCTACATCTACCACCTTACCCTGATCTATTTCCCTGGTTATCCAGCCAAAGAAATCTATCACCTGTGAATCCATGCTGCCTCTGGTCTTGCAACACAGTGGATTCAAGATCCTCCGCCATCCTTTCCTTTAGAAGTGACTCCATTAACTTCCTTACCACTCATGTGAGGTTGACTGGCCTATAATTATCAGCCTCCTTCCTGCTGCCACTTTTGATAAGCAGACTACATCTACCCTCCTCTAGTCCACTGGATCCACTCCTGTTTCCAGTTAGTTGTTAAAAAGGACTATCAGAGGTGCAGTAAGTGCCTCTCTGAGCTCCTTCCTTAGACTTAGGTTTATTCCATCTGGCCACATAGCTTTGTACACTTTCAGATGTATGAGTCTCATCAGAACTGTCTCTGTAAAATGACTTGTTTATCTCTTTCTGTCCAATGTCCCTGCTGCTTTTATGTGGCCCATCAGCTTTTCCTTCCTCTGTGAGGACTGAGAAAAGTATAAGCTCATTGACTCCCTAAACTGTGGGATACTGCTCTGTTACTCAGTCTTCTTCAGATAACATTTTACAAATTTGTGGCAGGTCTGCACAACCTGAGTAAATAATTTTTTGGGCAACATTGCTCATGAAACCAGTGTGTACAAGGCATCCAAATATCCATTGCATAATAAGAAGCCTTCTCAATATTTGGCACTGTCCCAATGAAACCAGTGTGTAGAACACTTATTCATTGCATAATATGAAATCATGTACATGTGTGGCACTATCCCAATGTGTACATAATATTTTGGAACCAGTAGCCCACACTGGGAGATGCTGCACTTTTGTCTTTACTCAGCCTTCTTCAGATTAATGTTTTGTGAATTTTTACTAGGTCTACACAGGTTGAATATATAATTTTTGGGCAAATGTTACCCATGTAACCAGTGTGTACAATATGTACAAATATCTACAGCATAATAGGAAGCCTTGTCCATGTGTGGCACTGTCCCAATAGACACAGCATTTTTGGAATCAGTAGCTATGCTATGGGATTCTTTACTGCTATTTTGTGGGCATAAATAGGCCTTGCAAACCATTTTATTTCGAACATTGTTAGCCAAGTAGTCTTGTTTACTAGGCTGACTGTATGCTTAACTACTGCACTTGATCCCAAATACTGAGCTAGCCAGCTCTGCACTTACTCGGTCTATGTTACGTATCACAGAACTAACCCTATCTGTTTTTCCTCATTGTAACTGTTACTATGTTTGTAATGGAACTTATGTTATCCACGCTCAGTAATTCTGTCAAATGTATGTAAAATGTCACTCCATGCATCTGCATTATGTAAATTGTATGTAATTATGTAAGAAGTTTGATAACCTTATGTTCTTCTCCCCACTCTACCCCTCCCCCCAGGTCACACTGGGAGACGAGCAGTTGTTGCTCAGTGTGCTTTTCATGGTGAAACAATTTCAATAAATAAATACTAGCATTTCCCATGTTTAGCACTCACTGAACGTACACAATTTTTGGATTTACTAGCCCACCATATGGGCTACCGCATCGTTCTATTGTTTTGAGTGCTTCATCAACCCAGTGCATAATGTAATTTTATTTTTATCCCATGTCCTAATGATTTTTAATGATCGAACCAGTGCAAACTAGTTTGCCAGTAAGAAGGCTTTGGCAGACTTTACCTTGTTTGATGGCAAAGTTCACATGGTTGAATCTTGGAAGGGTAGCACAGCTCTACAAACTACAGCAGTGGCAAGGAGATGATCTAAACTCTTTTAGTAATGCAAATACTCTGATATACATTTCTGAAACTAATTCATCTAAAGTATAGCCCCCATTTCTTTACAGTTTCCTTTTTATGTGGAAACATAGAATGTTACGGGAGACAAGTACAGTACCACTGGACCTACTCAGTGTGCACAATTTTATTTTTTAATTTTTAGCCTTTTTTTTTTTTTTTTTTTTGCTGCAGACTCTTCTTGGTCTAGGGCACAGTCTCTTCCCCTTTCCTTACCTCTAATAATCCCTTGTGTCGGTCACAGGTGTTTTTGAACTCCACCACTGTTTTCACCCTTAGTACCTCCACTGGAAGGCTGTTACAGGTATCCAACACCCTTTCTGTGAAGAAGTACTTCCAAACATCCCTCCTGAATTTACACCCCTACCCTCAGCTTCATCGTGTGCCCCTGGTTCTAGAGCTTCTTTTTCTCTGAAAAATACTCCCTTGTACCTTGTTAACCCCCATGAGTTATATAAAGGTCTCAATCATATCCCTCCTCTCCTCTAGGGTGTACAGTACATATTTAGCTCCTTTAACCTGTCCTGTAAGGCTTATGATGCAGACCCTGCATAATTTTGGTAGTCCTCCTCTGTACTGCCTCCACTCTATGTCCTTCTTGAGATGTGTTCTCCAGAATTGGACATAGTACTCAAGGTGGGGTCTTACCAGTGATCGATATAGTGGCAGTACCACCTCCATCTTCCTGCAGGTGATGCCCCTTCCTATGTACTCCACCATCTCACCAGCCCTTCTGGCTCCCTTGTCACACTGCTTGACAACTTTTAGGTTATCCAATATATTATCCCTAGGTCTCTTTCCTATTTGATCTTTGTCATTATCACTCTGTCCATTTTGTACTTCCCTCCTCAGTTTCTATGGCCCAAGTGTATTATTTTGCACATTTTTGCATTAAAAGCTAGCTACTACATCCTGGACCACTCTTCTACTCCTTTCAGATCCCTGCCCATCTTTTCACCCCGAGTGTCCATTCTGTTGTAGATCTTGGCGTCATGCACAAAGAGGCAGACCTTACCTTCCAGTTCCACTACTATGTCATTTGTCAAGATATCGAAGAGGACCAGTCCCAGCATTGATCCCTGAGGTACCCCACTGGTCACCTTCTCTTCCTCAGAGCTAACTCAGTTTACCACCATCTTCTAAGTCCTATCCACTAATCAGTTGCTTATCCAAGTTGCCACCTTTTTACACACCCCCAAGTTACCCATCTTACTTAACAGTCTCTTATGTGGAACAGTGTCAAAAGCATTGCTGAAATCCAGGTAGGCTATGTCCACTGCATCTACCTGATCCAACTTCATTGTTACTCAGTCAAAGAAATCTATCAGATTTGTTTGGCATGACGTTCCCCTGTGAAAATGCTGCCTTGGGTCCTGTAATCCATTGGATACAAGACATTCTACAATCCTTTCCTTTAATAGTGTTTCCATTTTATTAAAAAAGAAAACATTTGTGCCTTTTTTTAAAACATATACAGAATGAGGGTGCCATGGCCACCTACAGTAAATAATTGATTACAGGCATTAATGACCAAGGTGAGGGTGGATGTGGCTGCAGTCACAGAGACGTGGGCCATGCAGCATCACAACAGGGACATGGGTATTCCAGGGTACACCATTCTTCGGAAGGCTAGGACAACAGGTAAGGGCAGGGGATGGTGCTGTTTGTTAGGCATGGTATTAAAAGCAGCAGGGAGGAGGTCATCGAGGGGCACATCAAGGTGTTATGGGTTACCCTGTAAGATCCTAGGGATAGGAGGGTCAGACTGGGGGTGATGTACGGGCCACCTGTCCAATTGGAGGAGTTAGATGAGGAACTGGTGAAAAATCTGAAATCCTACTGTAGCTTAGGCAGGGGTAGAGCAGTGGTGTTGGAGGATATGAACATGCCTGGGGTTGATTGGGAGACCATGGCATCATCATTGGCAAGGGAGCAGCACCTTTTGGATTCCTTCCATGATGCATCCATATCCCTACTAGTGGGGGAACCAACCTGAGATGGACATATTCTGGACATGGTGCTGATGGATGGGGATATGGTTAAGGATTTGGTTGTGGAGAACACTGGCAGGAAGTGATCATACCACAGTTTGATTGTCCCTAGATCTGCGCAGGATTGGGAATCATATGAAATCAATGGTGATGGATTTCACGGGGGCAGATTTTGTGAGCATTGTGGCAGTCCTGCAAAGGCACCTAGGTGGTGTTAGTACAGGCGTGGATGTGGAGAACAAGTGGGAAATAATAAAGGAGTGTATTCTGAAGGCCACTAAAGTCTGCACTAGGGTTCTCTACAAGAATGCTAGGGCTAGAAAACTCAGCTGGTGGACCAGGGAGGTGTGGAAGGTGGTGAAACAAAAAAAAAAGGCTGGCCTTCCGAAGGTTCAAGCGGTTGAGAAGGGCTATGGATAGAGAAGAATATCAGAGGATCTACAGACAGACTGGTAGGGTGGTGTGAGCAGCCAAAGTAGATAAGAAGCTGTGATTAGTGCAGGAGAGCAAGTAGGGGGAGAAGAGTTTTTCAGAAATGTCAGGGAGGAGAAGAAAGCAACAGGGGGAGGGTAGATTGAGAAGTTAAAGGGGGGCAAGGAAGCAGTGGAGAAAGCAGAAGTACTAAACAAGTACTTCTGCTTGGTTTTTATGATGGAGAGGAAGGACTGATCTCTTCAGGGGGTTTGTATTATGAGGGAGGGGTGGGGAGGCACTTATGGATGGGAAGATACCATTGGGGGGGGGGGGATGAGAGAAGCTCTGATGTCCCTGAGGTGCGATAAGGCTCTAGGTAGAATTCACCCCAGGGTATAGAGGGAAATGTCGGATATCCTGGCTGCATCACTGACAGACTTATTCACCACCTCCCTTCAAACTTGATATGTCCCCCGAGACTGGAGGGAGGCACATGTCATGCCACTCCACAAGGGCTGTCCATGGGAGGAGCTGGGAAACTACAGACTGGTTAGCCTGATGTCCATGGCGAGGAAACTGCTGGAAACCATCTTAAAGGAATGGGTGATGGAGTTCCATGCGGTCCAGGGTTTCCAGGATGAATGACAGCATGGGTTACCTAGGGGTAGATCATGTCAGATGAACCTAGTTAATTCTATGACTAGGTCACAAGGTCTTTGGACTGGGGAAGCCGGTAGATGTCCTCTACCTGGACTTCAATAAAGCTTTTGACTTGGTGACACACCATGGATTTTTGGAGAAGCTGAGGAGCTTGGTATTGGGGGATAAGATACTAGGGTGGATCAGGAATTGGTTAATGGATAAGCACCAGAGGGTGGTGGTTGGGAGTGAGGTCTCATCTCCCATAAGGGTCATTAGTGGGGTCCACCAGGGATCGATATTTAGGCCGGTCCTATTTAATGTGTTCATCTCAGACATCAGGGTTGAAGTTAGGAGGAGGCTGAATCTGTTCACAGATTACTCCAAACTGGAAGTAGTGCTAGCCATGGAAGAGGGGAGTAGGATGCTGCAAGAGGACTTGGAGACACTTGAAAGGTGGTCGCACAATTGGCAGCTGGGTTTCAATACCAATAAGTGAAGTGTGCTCCACTTGGTGGCTAGGAATTCTGGGTTCAACTGCAGTCTTGGAGGGGCAAAGCAGGCAGTCTCCAGGGAGGAAAAGGGTCTCAGAGTGGCAGTAGATGCCAAAATGAATAATTCTGAGCAGTGTAAGAGAGAGCAACTACAAAGGCAAATAGGATGCTGAGGTGCATAACCAGAGGGATAACATCAAGGAGGAGAGAGGTCCTCCTGCCCCTGTACAACTGCTTGGTTAGACAGCACCTGGAGTACTGTGTGCAGTTTTGGTACCTAATCTTGAGGAGGGATATTGTCCTTCTTGAGAGGGTCCAGAGGAGAGCATCTAGGATGATTTATGGCCTGAAGGACCTGTTCTATGAGGAGAGAATAAGGGGTTTGAACATGTACTCCCTGGAGGAGAGGAGGGATGGGGAAATATGATAGAGGTCTTTAAATTATTTGAAGAGGATTAACCAGGTCATTTCAGACAGACTGCACCAGTTGAAGAAGGACAAAGCCATGAGGGGGCATAGCCAGAGATTGGTGGGGGGGGGGGTTTAATGGTGAGATGAGGCATCACTATTTCACTGAAAGGCTGGTGCACCTGGAACTCATTTCTGTTGGAGTTGGTGGGTATAGAGGCAGTAACTGGGTTCAGACACAGGGTGTTGTCTGGGTTCGGGGAATGTAATAAGTCCACAGGGGGTCACAAATGGGGAGGGGGCAGCCATAGTGAGTGGACTGTAGGCTATTACTCGAGCAGAAAACTTCCACATCTCAAACATTACCTGCTTCTACAAGACTGGCTATCCATCTATGAAGCAACAGATGTTAATTTGGCTCTTGATCACTTCACCTCAATTTTCAACAAAGCCTGAGACCTCTTTGCCCCTGCTAAAAGGCACAAAACAAAATCTCTCTCTCTAACCCATGTTCTTCTCTCACAGCTGAAACTAAGGGACCACCTCTGGGCAGTTGCCAGGGCCACTGGCAAACAACTGGACATGCAAAATTACAAACAAGCACGAAATGCCTGCACAAAAGCCATCCAGCTCATGAAATCCACCTATTACAAAGACAATCTCACCAATACATGGGGAAATGGTTGTGCTTTCAGGGACAATATCAAGGATCTCATGGGGAAGCAGCCAAAAAACTCTCCGGCCATGTTAATGGTTGATGGATCCTCAACCCTCGACCCCTAGGTGATCACAAGCATCTTTAACATGGCTTTTTCAGACCTTAGTGCTGTCCTACGCCATGACTTTTTTGAAAACAGGGCCTACTCCCCAAATAACTCAGTCCCACAGTCTAACCATCCCCTCTTCTACTTCAGGGAGGTAAGGCTGAATGAAGCTTGCCACTATATTACTGCAGCTATCTCTAAATCTAGATCTAGCAGCGACACCCTGGACCTTATGCTTCTGTTGCTCACCCTCGATGAGGTAATTCATCCATTAACAAAAATCCTAAACCTCTCTATCAGCTGTGGAAAATTCCTGGACTTATGGAAAACAGCCACTGTGATACCTGCCCATAAAAGTGGGGATAAGATGAATCACTCAAATTATCACCCTATCTCCATGCTGCCCCCACTCTCTAAGGCACTCAAGCACATCGTGGCTGATCAACTTACCGACCACTTGGATAAATACAATATACCTTGACCACAACAACACGGTTTCCGGAAAGGTCACAGCTCCACCACAGCGCTTCTTGAGTTCACTGGAGTTTTGCACAAATCCCTTGACAAAGGTCTTCTCACAGAGGCTGCTTTCGTCTACCTCTCCAAGGCTATCAATACAGTACACCATTAGAAATGCAGTGAATTTAAATTCTGCTGGTGAAGTGAATGCGAAGTGGGCACTTCACGTTGCCACTCCACTACATGGAGTGGGCAATGCAAAGTGCTCACTCCGCCTTGTCATTACCACTTCGCATTAAGGCGGAATGGCAATGAGAACTAAGGTGAAGTCATTGTTTTTAATGGACTTCACATTCCTCATTAGGATTCTAAGTGATCCACTTGGTGTTTCAGATTTAGCAGCCCCCCACACATCACATGGCTTACAGTACTGTATGTCACATGATCTTTAGCTAGGCAGGAAGAAAGTGAGTCATTCAAGCAGACACTTTTACTTTATCCTGTGCAGATGGAGAGAGAGTAGTGTGTTTTGTGCCTGCTGATACTTTTAGATCAGAGCGAGGAGGAGATTTAAACTTCGATTTAGACCCAACAGCTTTTTTAAAAGCTAATTTTTTTTGTCTTTTCTGAATTCTTTTTTACTTAATTTGTTCTTTTTGTAAATTTTATTTTTCTTACCTTTATAAGCAGTTGTTTTTCTCTGTCTGTGTGACTGTGTGTGTGTGTGTTGTGTGACAGTGTGAGTAGTGATTGCTCAGACTGAGGGAGCTCAGTAGGAGAGATGGACCATGGTGATTGAATGTCTGGGGCAGGGACAGCTCTGGGAGAGCCTGGTAGTGGTAAGCATCATACCATGCACATGTGTGGAGGGCATGGGTACCCATTCCTGTTGGACCGTTCAAAACTTGTGAGTGCCCCCACCAGAAGCTGGACCATCACCGCCTCCTGTACTGACTCTGGGGCAGTTGAACCACCACCACCACCACCACCACCACCAAGTCCAGCAGCAGGTCCTCTGGAGCAGGATGTGACTGTTCCCCTGGGTCCAGATGTGGATCCCATCCCTGTTCATCACTGTGACCAGCTGTCTGCCAGATACATAGATACATAGATACATAGACAGTGTCAGCAGATAAGGACCTATGGCCCACCTAGTCTGCCCATTTGAGCTTGTAAGTTCAGTTTGTTTTCCTAGAAGTCTGTTTCCCCTTACCCCTGCCCTCTAGAATTCCTTTATGTCTATCCCATGCATTCTTAAATCCCGTGATTGTTTCAGCCCCCACCACTTCCTCTGTCAGGGTGTTCCACTTGTCCACCACCCGTTCTGTGAAGAAATTCTTTCTCATGTTTCCTCTGAATCGTCCTCCCTCCAACTTCATCCCATGCCCTCTAGTCCTGAAACATTTTTTTCGCTTAAAAATAGTGTTTTCCTGCACCCTGTTCCTCCCTGTAAGATACTTGTATGTCTCTATCATATCCCCTCTCTCCCTCCTCTCCTCCAGGGAGTACATGTTCAGTTCCTTCAACCTGTCTTCATAGGACTTGTGATGCAACCCATGCACCATCTTTGTTGCCCTCCTCTGAACCTTCTCTACCCTGTCTATGTCCTTACGTAGGTATGGTCTCCAGAACTGTACACTGTACTCCAGGTGGGGCCTCATTAGTGTCTTGTATAGTGAATTATGACCTCCCTTTTCCTTGCTGGTGATGCCCTGCCTATACATCCCAGCATCCTATTTGCTTTACCTGCTGCCTTGTCACACTGTTTCCCTACCTTGAGGTCATCACGAGATGATAAACCCCAAGATCCCTTTCCTGCTTGGTGCATGCTATATCCTCACCCCCCAACTGATATATTGTGCCAGGATTTTTGTGCCCCATATGCATTATCTTGCACTTCTTTGCATTGAATTTCAACTGCCAAACCCTTGACCATTCTTCAAGTTTCTGCAGGTCCCTTCTCATTCTGTCTACAGTTCATCTGGCCATCCCCCACTTCTGCCTGGTTCTCCCCACACCTTTGTTGTTTGGCAGTTTTTTGACTGTGTTGGGGGGGGCAGCAGTGTGGACAAGTACCACCTAGTGAGGTGGAGGTGTGCCGTGGCCCCCAGGGGACTCACCTGGGGACTGGGGGCCAGCACACCCATATGCTCAATCACCAGTAGTTTGAGGGCAGGCTGCCACAGAACAGACCGTGCCTGCACCTGCTGGCCATTCTGTGGCAGAGGGTGCAGCTGTGCATTGTGGCATCCCTAAGAAGATGAGGGCCACAGCAGCACCTGCTGCTCCACCAGCACCCCCAACCCCACCACCACCACAAGCAGGTCAGCCTGTAGAACATGTGGACCCCAGAGATCTACATGTAACACAGGCCAACTTGGCAGTTCTCTGGAGTGCTGTTGAGGAGAACAATGAGAGGGTGAGTGTTGTGGAGCAGTGGCTGGATCACATAGAGGGACATCAGTTGCAAATTATGTCCATGCTGGAACTGCTGCTGGATCACCATGGGATCCCACATTATTTTTTTTCCCTCACACCATATGCCCCCAACACCTTCCTTGCTGTGTTATAAAATGTATTCCTCCACCATCCCCGACCCTTGTATGTAATGATGCCCTTTTTTGTTGTCTTCCGTATGCATGACACTTTATATTCTGATCAGTGCAAGTATACTGTGCTAAACTGCATGTGTGCAGTCAGTCTTCTTTCCAGTGTGTGTATGTACTGCAGACACAGTCCAACTCCCTAACTTAAAAACAAACATTAATGAGTACAATGGTGGGGTGGTGAAGCATGGAGAGATACTACAAAATGGGCTTACAATACATACATTAACTAGTAAAAAGAATTATTGTTGTGATTCATAACGGGATTGTAAATCGTGATTTGTGACCATGATGATGAAGAAGCATGAATGCCTATGGCTATACTTCCCCAGGCCCCGATGAGCTGTAGCTTAAAACTCCCAGACTTAAAAATTCATATAAATGAGTACAATGGTGGGGTGGTAAAGCCTGAAGAGATACTAAAAATGGGCTTACAATACATCCAAGTAACTAGTAAAAAAATTAATGTTGTGATTCGTAACATGAATGATCGTGAATTGTAATTTGTGACTGCATTTATGACCATGATGATGAAGAAATGTGAATGCCTAACGCCTACAGCAGTACTTCCCCGATCAGCTGTAGCTTAAAACTCCCAGACTTAAAAACACATATCAATGAGTACAATGGTGGGGTGATGAAGCCTGGAGACATACTACAAAACAGGCTTAAAATACATCCAAGTAACTAGAAAAAAATTAATGTTGTGATTAGTAACGTGAATGATCGCGAATCATGATTTGTGACTGCATTTTTGACCGTGATGATGAAGAATGTGATTTGTATCACAAGTGACTCATGATGATGGTCCTGACTTAACACATATTAATGAGTACAATGTTCATGCAGAATTAAGCATCACACCTGTCCAGTACTCTGAAGGGAAGCCAAAGAAACAACTGTGACTTAAGTTACAGACAGAGATTGGACCCTAAAGAGATGCAAATGCACAGACAGATTAAGATTGTGCTGTGCACTGAAGAGATGCAGACACAAAGGCACAACACCTAACTAGTGCTCACCATGAGAAATTTAAATCTGGAAAAGAATACTTTTGCCAGTTGGGGAGGGCCACGGGGGGGGGGTCAGTGTACTGTACTTCTGCAGTAATAGTCACTAGTACTAGTACCAGTAAAGATACCACAAAGAAGTACAAAAATCACACAGCTGCAGAGGATTGCGGGTTCACATTGCTGAAATTATTATGTGGCACAATAAAAGGTGTCTGATTTGATGACACACGTCACACACATACTCACACACACTAAGTTATGCATAGCAAATTGAAAATTTCAGTAATATAACCACATATTTTAAACAAACTAAAATTATGCACTGCTGCACCTCAACAATCAGCAAAAAATGGCAAGAAATATTGAAAATATTACTGTGTGTACATAAACACATTTATACAAGAAAAATATCACCAAAACAAAAAGCACTGTCTTTTTCTCCAAGTTGATCTACCTACACCACATATATGCCCTTCCTCCAAAGGACACTTCCACTGTCTCTCAGTACACAGACTGAATGTTGTACATTAACATTCAAAATCCATATACAAACAATAAACGTTCAAGGAAATGAGCAAAGGAGGGTTTCCTATAATCGATGAACTAAAGTTTCCACACAAAAAATTACTCAAAAAGGCTTTAACAGCTTTTTGAAGGTTTGAATCACAGAGCTCTCTCAGATCAGATCGTCTCCTACAGCTTCCTACACACACATCCAAATTGAGGCTGTGAAGAACAATCTAGAGTCCATGTGACCCGAAATCCCATGAATCACTGCAAAATTCACCTTTGGAGCTTAAAAACAAGGCGAAGTGAGGTGAAGTGGAAGGCGGAGTAACGCAAAGTCATTGTTTTCAATGGACTTCATGTTACCCATTTTAACGCAAAGTACTCCACTTTGCATTTTGGAGCACTCCACTAATTTGCCTTCACTCTGGGAATCATTTTGCAGAGTGAATTGGGGCCACTTCGACCATCACTATACACCATGCACTACTAATTGACCAACTACTGAATGCCGGGCTATCACATGACTCTTCTCTCTGGTTTAAAAGCTACTTAGAAAACCAGTCATAGAGAGTAAAAATTGCTGATGCTCTTTCTGACATCCTGCCTGTTCGCTCGGGTGTCCCACAGGGATCCATACTGGCCCCCCTCCTTTTTAGCCTTTTCTTAAACTCCCTCCCTTACCACTGTTCTGAGTAGATCATACTATATGCCGATGATGCTGTTGTATTCTTCACTCACAAAGATCCTGAAACTCTTTAACACAACCTTCAACTTGGTTTCAGTTCTGTAGAGACATGGTTTCTTAATCATATACTGGTCCTCAGTGACAAGAAACACAAATTTATGCTCTTCTGCAGCTCTCATAACCCACACAAGCTACACTGCTTGGATATCTCTACCACCCAGGGGAACACTCTAGAGCAGGTGGGATCCTTCAAATACTTAGGCATACAGCTCAACCCTAATCTCTCCGATGGACTTCATATACATAATGTAGCTAGAGCTGCTAATACATGGCTTGGTCTCCTCTACAAACACAGACAAGATCTCAAGCCAGAAGCTTTGAAGGTTGCAGTCCTGAGCTCTGTGATCTCTGTAATAGACTATGGTCTCATCATTTATGGCTCGGCCACAACCACAACCCTAAGACACCCCTCAACTGCCTTAAATAAGGCATGTCGGCTCATCACTGGTGCTCACCGTCTCACCCACACATGTGACCTGTACACTCAGACTGGCTGGCTCCAACTATCAAACCGCATAAAGTTTCTCACCTGCTCCATGACAAAAAAAAATCTACCTTGGCCTTGCACCTTCTGGGGTCTCAACTCTGTTACAACACCGAACCAACAAACGGTGCCTTCGGAGAGCCACGCTACAGCTACTGAAAGTCCCCCACTGTCACACTTCACAGGGACAATGCTCCTTTGCTTATCGAGAGCCACTCTGGTTCACGGGCCTCAGCCCCACCATCTCCTCTGCCCTGACAATTGGTATGTTTAAAACTAGGCTCCTGGACTATCTAACTACCAACAGCTCCTGTGACTGCCCAACTTAACCTTGTTTCTCCACTTTCCTGCCTGTTCTAGTGGTATCTCCTCCCTTCCTCACTGGATTCTACCCTCACATCTTGGTATACACAATGCTGCACTTTTCACCCTCTCCCCACCCTGCCTACATTCCTACCCCCCTTCCTCTCCCATAACTCTGGCACTTCTTATCTCTTGTCTGTTTTCTTGACAAATGCCGCTGGCTGCCTTTGCTTACAATGTTACCCTTGAATTGTATTAATCTGTAATCTGTTTGCAACTTCCACATTGTTGTAATATCTGTCTTGATGTTCCCCATAATCTGTATTTCTCTGACGTGGAACCCTTGTCAAAGAGCCTTGGCTCAAAGGTATTTGTAATCCAAGACGTGATAGATAAATAAATAAATAAATAAATAAATAAAAAGACCACTGGGCCTAATATTCTGGCAATTTAGGATGTTAGTATGATTAATAATCATAATAATTGGTACTTCAACTATAAATATGATAAGCTTTAATTATGCTATGCAACAGACTTGGCTCAACATGATCTTAGTCAAAAATATTATTACAATGTATATTAGAAAAATTAACTCTTATTATTTGACTTATTAACTGAATTAATGACAATTGCAGGAAGTATATTAGAAGGAAAAGATACTATCAATGGAAGTAATCATGTTCTCTATAATTTATACTAGGAAGAAAACTAAACACAATACACAGGCTGATACAAATATAATGATGGTATACTGAACATATCACAATTACTACTTGTTACTGATGATCTATCTATCCACTGTTCTATTAAAAATGCAGTTAAATGGACCTTGATGGTACAAGAAGAAGCTTTGAAAAAACTTAATTTATAGCACATTTTTGATTATATTTCACATGTTTTCGGGTGTTTTTTCTGTTTCCCTTGTGTGTTTACTTTGCACACTACCTCAAAAACAGGATCACTTCAACTGTGATGGCTGCTTGTCTATGCCTAGAGATGCAATTAAGTTTTTTTTCACAGGAGAAGTTGGTGCGAATTCATCTAAATTAGCACTTTGCAAATTTCACAAATTTTCTGGTGGCCAGACTAACCTCACTATGCAAAAAACTATTTAAATTTAAAATAAAAAATAGCAAATGGAATAAAATGCCTTCTTCACCCACTGTACTATTATTCCAACAACTCCCTCCTCCCAAAAACTTTATAGTCCTATAACCCCTTCCATACTTTGCTGGAACACTTATCCTCCCTCCCCTCTACACTGGTGTATTTCAACTAAAAGAAACACAAACAGATGGCATAAGATCAATACACCCTTCCTCCCACTCACACACTAAATATACTCCCCCACCTCCCCCCACTCAAGACAAAACATCAGAACCATTAGTCAAAACACTCACCTCACACAACCCCACATTTGTTCCCCAGCAGCACCCAGAAAAAAATATGACATCTAATAAAGAAACTGCACTGCTGGTGCAGAACATCTGCTCTGTTCATTATCCATCTTGGTAATGGCACTGGCATACACATTAATGGTGACATCTTTCTCCCTTGTAAAATATGATTGGCTGGGGACCGGAAGAGGATGTCAGCCTAAATCTCTCTCTCTGCCCCTGTCTGACAGGAAAATGAACATAAATTGCCAAGATGCTGGACTGGCGATTAACTTTGCACTCTAAAATACCTCTTCCTGCCTCTGCCACCACCACTGAGATGTAATTTGGGGAGTCACACACTTTTCTCTCATCTGCTGCACCACACCTATTTTGGAGCCCATACATATCACTAGGCTACACAGGCCAGAGTGCAGAATACAAGTACTGCAGTACCCCCTTCTGACTGGAGCTTTAGTGTCTCCCCCCCAGTCGAGATTTGGTCCATGCCTGATGGATTTTTCTGACGTGAAGGGGACCCTTACTGCTCTCCCAACAACTAAACTCTGTTATTTGCTCACTGGCTGCAGAAGTTACTGATGGGATGGAGCACTTGGATCGCAGTGCTGCTGGATCACCTCAGCAGGCCACCCCGGTATCTCCTGATCAGGCTCAAGTTAGAGAAGCCTTGGCTAATATTACAAAAATGCTTGAAGCATTATTGAGCAGAGTGTACACAATAGGCGTCTCTCTAATGAAGAACATAGCTGATGTATGACAGTTAGAGGACCTGCATAATGTCCTGGAACTATGGACAGAAGAGCTGGAGAGATAGCATATTCATGTTTTATGAAAGCTCCGGGATCATGAGGCCAAGTTGTTTCACCTATGGTACAGAGCGGAAGACCAGGAGTAGAGGAGAAGGAGAAGCAATATTCGGATTCTTGGAGTGCCTGAAGGAACCGAGGGGCCTAATATGGAAAGATTTTTGAACAAATGGATACCACAACTCCTTGGTGCCCGATGGAAGAATCCAGTCAGGGTGGAAAGGGCACACCGTGTTTTGCAATCCCAACAATGCTAAGGGCCCGCAAACCATTGTTGTCTATTTGTTGCACTTTTCTGTCTAGGAATGCTTACTTCGGGCCACTAGAGACCTTGGGGAGATTGTTTGGAGAGGCAATACCATCTCGTTTTATCGAGATTTTACTCAAGAAGTGGCAGCTAAGCTCAGAGCATACAATCCCCCGAAAAAAATCTTAGCAACCAACTCAATACAATACCACTTCTGGGGCCTCACTGCACTGTACCTGACTAGAAATGGGCAATTCTTCCTCACTGAATCACCAGGAGATGCAGAGGCCTGGATCCGGAGCTACTGTCCGGGTGTGCTGCCAAAAACTACCTCCCCCAAATGCCTCTGGGAGCCTAGGAATCAAACATGGCCCAGGAAGTTACTAAAAAAAGGAAGCGCTGTGCCTGGGGACAGTAAATCCAACTGGAGTGGACTGCCAAGTAAGGGTTCCCCCACTAACAGATAGCTATGGGCCCCGCATCCTATGTGGGATAAGCTGGGTCATGCTACTACTGTTTTTTCCTCCGATCAAGAGGCATCAAGCAATGCTGTACAAAACAAAAAATCAGGGCACTGCTATGACCCCGCTGCCTGCCAGACAAAGGCAACACTCAAGAAGTCTGTGTTCACTGACTCCAGGTAACACCATCACCTCACCACCTGCCAAGCATCCTAGGGCCGATACATCAGTAGGGAGTAAGGACGAACAAAAGGATCACTCCAAAGATGAGGTTGCAGTACTTATGGAGGATCTGGCTCTGTTGGATTGGGCGATCACAATGGATGAATGTGAAGGAGAAACTGCAGCCGCTTACAACTTGCTGAAACTGGGACTTAAGACATTTGTAGAAGTGCTTGCCTCAGCTTCTAGTCCTGCTGAAAGTGGTCTGACATGTAAACTTGGGGATGCCACGACATGCTCTATTAGCACACACTAGTTGAACTCTCATACTTGTGAGTCAAGGCCTTTGCACCCCCCATGGTTATTAGAGTAGGAAGTACTGCTATAGCTGCATTGTGACCAGACTCCTGCCTGGGCAAACCCTGCCATTTAGGCTACCCGCCTTTCCTTTCTTATGGTGCAGGTATCTCACCTCCATTGATGGACAGCATGCAGTGGTCTAGGCTGATCCCCCCATCTTGATGCTGCATTTGCGGAAGGGGGGGTGCGAATCTCTCCCTGTTTAAACAGTGGCATCCAGGGCATGCTCTTGGGGATGGCCTTTATGCCACACTCACATTGTGGCAGGGTAGCCACAACCAACAGCTCATCAGTTCTCAGGAATGATGCTATTGCTATCTGCTAAGACGACTGAACCGAGGCATGTGGCTGGAAGAGACCCCCCCCCGCCCCAGGCAACATATGTTTGCCAGATATGCCTGGACTCTCCAGACCTGGCCTCACAACTGGATGTGTGGAGTCAGGCTGGGTCAGGCTACTTATGCTATGTGCGACCTTTCCCGTTGCTCTCTTTGGTGTCTGAAGCAGTGTGGATTATAAGGGACTTGTGCCTCTCTTCACAAGTACACCTCGACACCACCAGCTGAGCTACTGTTAGTTTACATGCTTAATATTGTTATAGCTCATTGTTTGTTAATCTCTTATTGCATTATAATTACTGTTAAGATAGTTAATCTTCCTTTCTTTCATTTCTCTCAGGTTGTTGATACGTACAGACCAGAACTTTTGCTGCTTTCAATTCCTTCTCTCAACACCTTCTTTCTGAGGCTTACAAGTTATGTGCACCTTAACACTTTATGAAAACAGGTTACCTCCTCCATTCTATACTTGGTTTTCCCACTCATACCTACAGGGTGAGTACCCTAATTTTTCTATAAATACCTGAGGGTGAATCACCATGCCAGTGGCATCCACAGTACTGCAAGGTTAGAGGTGCATCTCCTGGAATGTCAGGGAGCTTAACCACCTGGCAAAACGCACTAAGGTTTTGCAATTTTTGAATTCCATGGGGGCTGATGTGGCCCTGCTCCAGGAGATGCACTTCACCAGCTGAACGGTGAAGTGGTTGAAGAAACTTTGGGTGGGAATGGTGCTGGCTAGTTGTGAGCCCACAAAGTCTAAAGGTATTGCCATTCTTCTTCGGAAGTGGGGACCATGATCAGTTGAAGCCCAACATCTGGACTTCCAGGGGAGATGGTTAGCAGTTAAACTTTCTTACCCAGGCAGCAAAGTCATAGTGGCCAATGTGTATGGTCCCAATACAGATTCAGGGGAGCTCTACTCTGAGCTGAATCAAGCTTTCACAGAACTTGCAGAGAATGAGATTGAGGTTCCAATACTACTGGGAGGGGACCACAATCTGGTTTTAGATGTTTATAGATAAGTCCCTTCCCACACCACAATCCCACCCCAAAGTCCTAACAACTCTGAATACCCTGAGGTCAGAATGGGCTCTAGGAGACCCCTGGAAAAACAGCCATCCCCAAGGGCATGACTAGACTTTTTACTCTAACGTGCATGGAACCCATAGTAGATGGGATTTCTGGCTGGTTAACCATGCAGCAATACCGGGTGTGAGTGATGAGACCATAGGTAATATTGTGATATCTAACCATGCCCCTGTAGCAATTACATTCTCCCTACTGGGATAAAGCCCTCCATCCCTCCACAAGATGGAGATGTAATCCCCTACTACTACAGGATGTAACCTTCTGGGAATACATAAGGGAGGAGGCACACTCGTATTTCTCTCTTAATACCCCTGAGAGATGTGGATGACCATGGTATCGGAAGCCTTTAAGGCTGTTATAAGAGGAAGAATTATTTCCTTTGCAGTCGCCAAAAATAAGGAGTGAGTAAAACATCTCCAGGAGCTGCATGATGAATTAGCAGACTTGGAGAAGCAGTTTAAAGTCTCTCCCCAGAACCCACTTAACTCCCCGCTTTTGGCCTCCATTACAGGTTTAAAATATCAGATCAACGTTTTGTTAAATAGGAAGGCTGAATGGCAGTTGATCTGGGCAAAACATAGGTCATGGGAGGGAGAGGACAAGGGAAGGAAACTACTTGTCTACAATCTGCGGAAGCAACAGACTTCTTCTAGAATCCTTGCCCTCAAAAACAGAAAGAGAGAGCTAGTAATGGCACCCAAGGCCATTAATGCTGAAATGCAGAGCTTTTACCAGGAGCTCTATTAAACTCAGAGTACACTTTCAGATGATGAGCTTTCCAGTGGCTAAGTGCTCTGTGCCATGGGCCCCCTTTTCCTTGATTCTTGGTAGCACAACAATGAGATTTGGATGCCCCAATCACTCTCGGGGAGCTCCGGAATGCTTTATCCCAGATGGCGAAAGGAAAAGTGCCTGGGCCAGATGAGATATCAGTGGAACTTTATTAACTACTCCAAGATGATATCACTGACCCCCTTTTACGAGCACTACAAGAAGCCCAAAAAGATACCATGCTCCCTCCAACTATGTGTGAGGCATTAATAACTCTCATCCCAAAAAAAATCATCATATGTGCTCCTTTGTGCAAATTTTTGTCCCATCTCACTCCTCCCTGTGGATATCAAGCTGTTGGCCAAAATCCTAGCTAACAGGTTATTCTTGCTCCTGCCCACCCTGATTCACCAGTCACAACTCTGACTTCTTAAAGGGGAAATCGAGTGCAGACAGCTTGCGCTTAATCCTGAACCTAAAGTGGTTGGTGCTACAATCTAAACCCCAATGGCTGCCTTGGCAATAGACTTTGCTAAGGCATTTGACTCCCTGGAATGGGCTTATCTTCATAAAGTCCTTGCGCTATACGGATTTGGGCCCAATTTCTGCTCATGGATCTCCACCCTGTACCATTCTCCTACAGTCAGAGCTGTCACTAACAGAGATACCTCTCTTTCCTTCTCATTACAAAGAGGCACCAGACAGGGCTGCCTTCCCTCTCCTCTGCTCTCCTTTTTCTTATTGCCCTAGACCCTTTGATTGGGAAACTTATAAACTCCTCTAACGTTATGGGCATTCCTATAAAGGGGACGACTTATCTGGTCAATGCATATGCGGACGATATGCTCCTCACACTTTCAGATCCCCAATCCTGAATTACTTCACTCCTGACAATTCTGCAAGGCTTTGCGTCTCTTTCAGGGCTAACAGTGAACCAAAAGAAAACTACTCTGTCCCCCTGAATGGGGCATGCTGGAGGCATTGTCTTGCTGGTACTGATATTACCTGGGCCCCTGCAAGGATTCTCTTATCTATGCATAACTATTACCACATCTTGGAAAGATCTAGAACCCACTAACTTCTCACCATTTCTTGCCTCTTTAATGGCTGAAGTCCAGCGATGGAAACGGCTTCACCTAACTTTAAAAGGCAAGGTAGAAGCTATTAGAATGTTTCTTTTCCCCACAGTCTCTTATCTGCTAAACAATCTCTTCATCCCACTCTCTCAAAAACCATTTAAGGCCCTAGATAATTCAATCTCTTCCTTCCTGTGGGAGGGTAAAGCCCCGATAGGGGGGCAGATGAAATTGTGAGCACATTGGACCAGAGGTGGGGTTCATGGGCTATCACCTTGCTTATAGAATGACCCATGGAATGGCCTAGTTCATCACCTGCCCTACCCCACCCTCCTCAATGGCTATCTCTAGAGGCTACCCTGCCAGTGGACACTCCCCTTTTCTCCCTGCTTTCTAGCACAAAACCGATGGCAAACTGACTCACTCCCATTATGTCAGAAACATGTAGATCATGGCAGAGAGCGATGGCAATTACTGGGGTTCTGAAATCAGAATACCTTCCCCCACTCTGATATGGCCTGATATGAAATAACCATCTTATCATGGTTGATCGTCAACTGCTCACATGGACCTCTTGGGTCTCCAAGGACATCCGAGTTATAGGAGATCTCCTACTCCCAAATTCTCAAACACTAATGTCCTTCAAGCAGATCCAGGATAGATATCGGCCGAGATCCTCAGACTTCTGGAAATTCCTTCAGTTGAGAAGTGCTCTATCTTCCCTTCTTAAAACCCCTCTATCACAGAACACCTGGGGCTGCTTGGGTGCCCTTCACCTCCCCAGAAAGGGTTAAGGACTAGTGCGTGTTTGACAAAATCCTCAAAGATGCACAGCCAGACACCACCCTCATGAGTAGAGCTGCCTGGGAGTGGGATCTCCCCCAACCTTTATCCCAACAGCAATGGTCGGCATGCCTCAGAGTGGCTCACACAGCCTACGAAGATTCCAAGAGCCAGTTAATACAACTAAAAATCCTCCTTAGGTGGTATAGACCCCCACAGTTCTTCACAGCCTCAAGATTATACCACAATATCAATGTTGGAGATGTTACTCTTCTCCTGCCCACCTACTCCACATTATGGTGACCTGCCCAGCTCTATAAAACTTCTGGACGCAAGTCCTAGTTGACTGCTCCAAGATAATAGGTAAACCAATCCTGCTGCAACATTATTGGGGGATACCTCAGCATTAATCCCAGTCCCCCCCCAGCGCAGCTTGGGTCCTAGTGGCTATCATGGAGGTGAAGAGGGCCATTCTGGTAAGGTGGAGACAATCCATGCATCCAGGGGTCTCGAAATGGTGCTCTTCTAATGTTAGATTGGCTACTTTTGAGATGCTCACAGTGGTAGCCAAGGGAAGGCTAGTTAGATACTACAAGAAATGGGGGGCATATTTGCACTCCCACATCTGCTCGATTGCATCCCCACCACTGCAAAATCCCCCCCCCCATTCTGACTTGTAACATAGTCTGATAACACTATAATAAATGGCTGCTGCTGCTGCCTGGTTCTATCACCCTCCTTGCTTACACTATACTCTCCTTTTCTTTCCACTTGTCTTCTTTTTGCTGCGTGTGGACCTAAATGCTAGAATATTCGGTTTACACAACTCTGTGAATCCACTGTTATCTCATATATACCTGAGTTGGTAGATAGTGGGCTAATCTGATCTGCCTGTTAGGTTAGATTTTGGTAACCTCAATTTCATGCAGAAAGAATATGAAAGTTAACCTTTTTCTTGTATAAAATTTGTGTTTTCTGCTTAGGGTGTTCACATATCACCACCCGTATTAGTCTATACCTGCTTTGCACAGTGTTTCTAGGTAGTTCACTGTGCTCTGAGAACAATTACCTTTGTATCATCATGTTTGGCTTTACTGTTTTGCCTGGTGTATGAGGGCTGTTTTCATGACTCAATGTAACTGAAAACTTTAATAAAACCTTAAATGATGAAAAAAAATATGATTGGCTGAATTTTCAGCCAATAAGGTTTTACAAGAAGTGAACTATGTCACTATTCATTCATGTGAAATTACTGAGATGTGCACTGAACAGAGAAGATGCCCTTCACTGCAGGATCCTTTCCTTTATTATAGGTCACATAGTTTCTGAGTCCTGGTGGGGGAAGAGGGTTGTGTTGGTCAAAGGATGGTTGAGTGGGTGGTGTTATGACTAACAAATCTGAACTCAGGTGGGGGAGGTAGAAGAGAGTGTTTGACACAGGTGGGAGAAGGGTAGATTGAACTTATGTTCTTGTACTATTTTTTGTTGAAATTCACCCTGGCAGGAGGGGGAGGAAGGAGGAGGGCGCTAGCAGGGGACAATTGGTGGGTATTTATTACTCCAAAGTTTTTGAGAGGTGGAAGAAGGTGATATTACTGCACAGTTGGTGGAGGGAGTTTATTTAATACAGTTAGAGATGAAATGTCTGTAGTTTTTCACCGGTGAATTTTACAAATTTGCCCAGTGAACTATGCAAGTTGTCTAATTGGCCCATGAGTTGGCAATTCACATAGATTCACCATGCATATTTGGCCAATTCAATGGGCAAATAACTATCTGAACTGTGGTCATTGGCAGAGAGAATTTGCAGAAATTCAAGAATTTCAGCAACTTTGAACACTTCTTTCAACAGCTGACATCAGAGTCCTCTGCTTGTGGCATCACAGTCAGTTGTTGTATAAGTGATTTTAATGCTAAGTGTAGACCAATAGCTGGAGATTAAATAAAGCATGCATTAAGCCTGTGTTCATGTTTACATGCAAGCAGCTGTTTCAAAGTAAAAGGACATAATAAATACAGAAACTGTTTACCAGTCAAGTTTGGCATGGGGTTCAATTCAGGAAGACAGCAGTAATCATAAAATATCATGTAAAACACCCTGAGGTGCTGTTTTATTGCCAGGTTTATACAGATGGCATTTTCAGATGTAAAGTTTTGTCAGGTTACTATAAGAAAAACAATAAAGAGTATGGGCTGGGAGTTTAGCTAGGAAACCCCTCACTAGAACACTGCAGTTGGACCTTACAATGACATCTAGAGACCAGGAACTGAACCCATCGCATGGTATGGTCACCCTGCCAATACCCCCTGGGTTTCTGCAAGTTCCTCTGCAGTCTGAGCATCTGTCCACTCAGGCCTCTGCAGCTTCTCACCAGTCTGAGTCCTCTCCCTTTGGTAAATTCCAAGTGAGCAGCTTCTAGCATCCAGGTAGGCCAAACCTGACCTTTGGAGGTCCAGTACCAATCCCAGGCCACAATGATTCCTCCTTGCTTTTAGGCTTTACAGGACTTTCAACCTGAGCTCCACCTTAAGCTTACCTCACCTTCACCGTTGGGTAACTAGGATCTCAGTACTTCAACAGTGCATGTCTCTCTTACATTTGGCTGCTTCTCCCTGAGGTTCCTCTCTGCTCCTCAGCCCAAAGTAAATCTAACTGTAGGTTACCTGAACATCCCTTATATACAGCTCAAGTGTCACATGATTTATCAGTCATGTTCTATTAAACAATTAAATGAATACTAGATTTATAATTCACAAAACTGCATTATTTTCAAAGAAATATACAGGATACATATATAGGGGCAATTGTTACACAATGCTAAGCCCCTTACAAAAGCATAAACATAAGAACATACAAACAAATATCCTTTTCAGAAATTTCATCCCTTTAAACTAATCACTTCCTGGCAGGACAAGACCCAAGCCTTCCTTATATACTAATGCAATTAAGGGCCAGCCCTTCCCTAAGGGAACATCCTTCTAAAATGGCTGCAGCTGCTGAGATAGCAGTACAGAAACACAGACCCAGAAGCTTCTGAACTCCCATCTTCCAGGTACAAACTACCTTTAAAAAGCATAGATTCTTCTAGAGATGAACTCAACCTTTAACTGTTATCCTGCATTTAATTTTATAGTTTATACACATCTCTTTCTAAAGCTATCAAATGCTTCCTTGTATCATATTTTGTTTTACAGAAATATAGTCTCAACTGTTTCCTAAAATTAGCAGCAGCCTGCAAACAGGAAACTATTTAGCACAGGAATATTTGCCTGGATTTACGGCTCAGCACTTTGTTACACTTGTACTGGGGGGGTGTTGCATCCTCCCATTATATAGGCAAACTGCCATGCTCAGAGTTTCTACAGCAAGGAGAACTTTATTCATTTGTTAGCTGGCAGATTATACCCCTTGGGAAGTTTCTTTTACTCTTATTTAAAAGCAAAGCCCTCATGTAATACTTCTTATGGTGATCTCTATATACCGGCATGCCACATTTTTATTAGGGGGGATTACAGAACACAAACTAAATTGAAGACTACCCTGATAGTGGCCAGCTAGCAAGGCTCAGAGATAAACAAAATATAAAGTACAACAAACTTACATAGAGGAAGAAAAAGGTAACTACAACTTTATTTTACTTCCAGGGACTACTGCATGCTATACATATCCCTAATTTGGCATCATGGGGTAAACTCTGTTGAAGCTGTGCTGCTTTATCCATCATTACAGTTTTCCAACTGGGGTAGGGTCACCCACCCTATCACAAAGTTATACATTAAGAAACCAGGTATGTGGAACAGGCTAAAATAAGGACAGGGTGTATAAGAGTTAATTTTTCATTATAGGTGTATTATAACCCCACCTCCATGCCTCCTCTTAAAACTAGTCATAGATGTGTTGTTGCATCAAATAATCTTCTTATAATAAGGCATAAGAAGAAAAAATAAATAGCATCTATAGTTAATTAGTCTGGTAGTGGCTGTATGGCAAATTGGTATTTTTAGTGCAAGTATTTTTTTTTTAAAGTGTATGGGCTGGATATTCAAACTACGCCATTCATAGGTGCAAGCCCTTGCACTGCACAAAATAGTTGCTCAGGGTGTGTCCGGGGCGATATTCAAATGAGTTGCACTATTGAGCAACTCCTTTGAATATCACCCCCCAGCCACAGCCACTGTGCATGGCGCAGTGGAACTTGCGCCACCGCAAGTTGACAGAGTGGAGCATTCAACTTGCGGTGGCGCAAGTACCATTGCGCCATGCGCAAAATCCCGATATTCAAAAGGTGACATGCAAATGGGGCTATAATTCATGCAAGGTGCAGGGGGGCCATTTGCATCTGATTATGGCCCCATTTGCATGCCATTAGCATGCAGGTGCTCCGATCCCCGAGGACTTGCACCTGGCGCCCTGCCAGGCAGCAGCCATCGAGGACCGACGCCCCCTGCAGCCCGATCGGGCAAAACAGTAAGATCTTCACCACCTCACTGGTCCGATCGCTGGGTTTGGTTTAATTTCCAACAGCCCGATCGTGGGCAGTACGTGGCCCCCCACCCCCGGTCGTATTCCTCAGGTTTAGTGGGATCAAAAGCGATCGCTGGCAGTAGTGAATCATTTGGTTTTGCCTGGTGGTCTAGTGGCAATATCTCGAGCTGCAGGATGGGTATTACCTCAACATTGCCTCGAGCAAGTGTCCTCGTCACTCACTCAGGAAGCCTCACCACCTCAGCCTCCCCCACAGCCGCGGCGCAGCATCCTTCCCGCTTCGTCGCCCTGGCCGCTTCGCCGATGATTGCTCGGCTGTAGTCAGATGTCTATGCAGAGAAAGTAGTTAATGGCTGCAGTAGCCCATAATAAGATATGACAGTCCAGTTTGCGAATGAATCTTTCACAAATCTGACTGTCATGTATGGTATGGGCTGCACGGCCATTGGCTCTTTCTTTGCACCAATGGACGGCAGCCCTACCGGCAGTCAGTCGGCAGGCGGGCGGGGCGGCAGGTGGAGGGGATGCTGCCACCACCGCTGTGGGGGAGGGGGTGGTGGGGCTTCATGGGTGGGTGGGGAGGGGACACTAGTCACCAGGGCAATGTTGGGGGATTTGTGCAGCATTTACATCCCGCGATTGGAATGTGCCACCAGACCACCAGGGCTGAATTCGGAGGGATGGATTCTACACTACTGCCCGTGATCGGGCTTTTGGTCCACTGACCACCAGGGCTGATTTGGGAGGGGGATTCTACACTACTGCCCGCGATCAGGCTTTTCAGTCCACTGGACCACCAGGGCTGAATTCGGAGGGGATTCTACACTACTGCCCGCGATCTGGCTTTTCGTCCACTGGACCACCAGGGATACGCTCGGGGAGCTACACATTGCTGCCCGTGATTGGGCTGGTGGGGGACATAAGCTATGCCCGCAATCGGGCCAGTGGGGGTGGTGGGGGATTCACAGTCGCCTGCCCTTGATCAGGCTGCGGGGGCCACAGGACTGGGTTGAGGCCAGTCACAGGTGGCAGCTGCTGTGTTGCGCCTGCAATGCAGCAGCTCACCTGTGGGTGGCCCTTGACTTATGCTTTTTTGGCTCAAGTTGTGTAGGTGCAGGTTGGGTTGCTTGCACAACTCTGTACAGCCCGCTGAATATTGGGCTGTGCAGTTTATGCATGGTTCCTCCCCCTCCAGTTGAGCATGCATTCATTTGCATTGCACTGTTGCTCAGCCTGTTTTCAGTGGCGCAATCGCCTCCTGCTGAATATCGCAGAATGGTGCAATTTCGGACTTGCGCATGCGCAACCCTATTGCGCATGGCACAACCCTTTTGAATATCCGGTCCTATGTGTGTTATAGTGTTTTCTTTTTTATTTTTGTTGTTTATTAGATGGCGATTGTACTAGTTGTGTGATTTTTAAACCTTTTTTATGGCTAAAATTTTAATGAGGGTATCCTTTTGCATACTGCATCCAACTTCAACTTACCTTTGGGTGTGTTGCAATAATGTGTTTAAATAAACTAAACTAAACTGAAATGGGATAGAAAATGGCATAACTCAGCATATGCTACTTATCTTCACTAGTGAGGGGGCAGGACAATAACACACAAGTGGCAGAGCTGTGAGTGAATTGCATATGTCCTGCCCATTCACAGGTGATGATAAGTGGAATATGCTTTATTTATTTTAAAAGCACCTTACTGTATTGTTATTTTTTAAACTTCCACCCCCCCATGCATCTGGAAATGAGTTGTTGCCATTTTAATATGTCTTTCCTGGTAAAACTTTTGAAATAAATCAAAAATGAGCATTTTTGTGTGATATTAGAGCATACAGTATTAGCAAGTAACAATGTGCAGCATATCCAGATATATTGTGATATATTAGAGTCATTGGAAATCCCACTCATTTTAATGGGATTTGGATATATTGTAACTTATAACTGGCTGCAGTTGTAAATTAATATGTATGACTGATTTCAATCAATTATAGTTTTTTTATTTTATTTATATCATGAAAACAGTTGACCAGTAAGGCATGCTGAGCTACAGTATACTGTACATCTCATTGCCATGTACATTTTAATGGAATGATACAAGCACAGAAGAAAATACAGCAACTAGAACAATAACAACAAACCAGCCAAAACAGTTTGTAAAGAATGACAAGAATAGAACATTCATGAATCAAACAGACCCCATAATGGGGAACAGTAAAGCCGAAGAAACAAATGCCCTAAAGTGGTCCATTGATGCAAATATTGGGAGTAGAAGCCAAGCAAGAGAACAGATGCCAGTGATTGAACATTAGTCTGGGGGGCATGGATGAACAGGTACAGACACAGGACACAACTTAATATATGAATGCCTGTAATCTTTCATAAGTTGTGATACCAGTAAATGGGAGCAAAGGATAGATAATAAAGAAGGTTGCTATCAAAATGTGTGTTTTACACTATTTTTAGTTTGACTCTAGTAAAAAGCTAGGATCTTTGATTAGCATGACACTTCTATTTCATAGGTGCTCTTGCAGTCTTGAGAGGTCATACTGACTTTGTTATTCTAGAAAAAAAAGTATAATTTGTTGTAATTAGTTAAACATATGGCCAAGTGTTTTTCACTGAACATTTAGCTTTGTCACTATGGACTATAGTACTTTTAGGATTAACATGCAAGAATCTTGAACACCCTGAAAAGGTCATGTGTTCTGCTATGAGTAATTAATTTTTTTCAGAGAGACTTTGAAAAGGTTACCATGATTTATCGAACGCAATTTAATTTTAAAAACAATAAGTACATTGTTAAAAGGGTGAAATTATTTGACTCTATAAGCTGAATTAACTGTTTAATAAATCAGTTAATCTTCTGCAGCTTCATAATTTTGTATGTTTTATTATATAATAGAATGCCTGACCCAAAATATCAAGCTTTAATGTTGTTTGCTGGGAAATGCCAGCGTGTTTAATATAACTGTAGAACAGGGCTTGATTAATCCAAAAAAACTACACTTGAATAATGTAGCTCAAATTTCTTTTAAGACCTTATCTGCATATATCACATGCTGATGAACAATCAAGGAAGAAAAATATTCAAGTTATTATTGGAAGCAGATCCTCTGTAACATGAACCAAGGACAAGGTGAACAGAATAATGATATAACCACCCAAGAAAACTTTAGGTGTTGCTGAAACAGACATGAAGATTTAAAGTACTGTAGGTTTGGTCTTCGGTATTATCCATCTTTATTAAAAACATTAATTTGTTGCTGGAATAAGCAAGACAGAGTATTGGATGTGAGGGCAGTTACAATTGCCATTAATATATAGTACCGATAAGATGTACAGACAGTAATACTTTTGCTCCAGAATTGTATTTTTATTGATTTTACAAAAAAAAAGCTCCATTGAGCAATGCTCATTTACCAGGAGGTCCTTGTTGGGACAGGTAACATAACAGAAGATAAGAGGAAGGTAGATAACATAATTCAGGGAATGATAAACAATGGTTGCAGCATTTTCTTTTGAATTTGAGAATTAAGACAAGGTTAAGAAACAATAGCATAATACAAAATCGATGCTTACAGAAGGTATAATGCAAGTACAGTATTACCCATGTAGTTAAACATAATTTACAAACCGATTTAATAGCAAATTGGATTTAACAGCATTGTAAATGTGAAATTATAATAAACAAATATCTCAAGGAACTAGAACGTTTCATATTTTATAAAAACATAATGAACTGTACAAAGTTGCTTGTATCTGTGTGTACTGCATACAGGTAAATTGTTCTCATCACTGTGGGCCGTTCTCATCTCCCTCCTGGTATTACCAATGCGTCCCTTCCTCTCCCTCCATCTCCTTCTCCCTGATTTCTCCTTCTGCCTCTAAGCCTCTCTTCTTCTCCTTCATGCCTGACCCTCTGCCACTCCCCTCTGCTCATTCCTTGCTTCCCATGTTCCACTGGGCATTTTTACTGTAATTTGTTGGATTGCTAGCTGATGTCTCCACAGAATCTATGAATTTGTTTACGTAATATGCTCGCAATATCTATAACCCTATGAGCATTAGCTGTTGTGTATGCTGAACGTACAGTATATATTTGTTTACACATTATGCTTACAATGGGCCTGATGGAGGAATGGGTGGAAAGTACATGCCATATGCGCATACCCTGTCTGCTTAGCTCTGCATCCGTGAACAGGTACAGACTGGCTGGTATGAACTAATGCTGACCACCTGTCCTTGGCCCACCCACCCCAACACACAAGAACATGGAGGGTGAACAAAAGAAGAGGAGGAGTAGTAGACCCAGGCAAGCAGCCAATCGAATGCCTGTCCTGGGTCCCACAGTGGCTCACCTGCTCCATGGGAGCAGGGCAGCGTGGGAAGGTGTGGGATGGGTGCATGCATACACACAGACATCTGGGAAATGCACTGATGGTGCCTGCTGACTTATTGTCCATCCCCCTGTCCAAGAGCTGTCCCCAGGACACCACACCTTGCCTGGTGCGCAGATAATCCCACTGCACATCAGAGCCCCATCCCAGGTCTCATATGCCAGTTGCCCCCCCACTTCAGAGTCCTATCCTGGCAGCCTCTTGCCAGTACTGCACTGCTTGACCATTCCTGACCCCTGATATTGGTCTCCTGCCACCTCATTGGTGGTTAGTGGCCCCCCACAGCACCAACAACACCACCCCCTGCCCCCAATACCTGCACATTAGTGGTACAGCAATGGTTGGTGAGCAGCACATCCCTCTTCACACCACTTTAGCCACCTGCCATCCAACTAATGTTGGGAGTGCACTACCTATAAAGAGGAAGTGCATTCCTATCATAAGTTGGATGGTGGATGGCCGAGGTGGAGTGTGGAGGGATGTTCCATCACTATCCATTGCCATGGCACTGACATGCAGGTGGGGGGCCAGGAGATGGTGTTGTTGGTGCCACAAGGGGGCCACTTACCACCAATGAGGGGGCAGGGGAGATGGGATTGTTGGTGGGGGCGGTCAAGCAGTGCAGTACTGGACAGGGGCCACCAGGATGGGACTCTGATATGAAGGGGTGACAACAGGCATACAGGACTGGTGCTGGGGCTTTGCTGGATGTGGCAGATTGTACTGTTATATTGGACTAGGCCTGAGTTTCTGATGTGGGGGGTGACAACTGGCATACTGGACCAGGGTCGGGGCTCTGATGTGGGTGGGGATGACTACTGGTACGGGACTGGGCTAGGGTTCTAGTGTGTGTGTGTGTGTGTGTGTGTGTGTGTGTGTGTGTGTGTGTGTGTGTGTGTGAGAGACAACTGGCATATGGGACCGGGAATGGGGCTCTGATGTGGGAGGGTGACAACTAACATATGGGTCCAGGGACAGAGCACTGATATGGGGGGGGTATAACAATTGGCATACAGGATGGGGGTCGGGGCTCTGATGTGGAGGGGTGAAACAACTGGCATGCAGAACCAGGGCAGGGATTCTGTGTATGCAGGGCTTGTCATGCACCCCAGTTGCAACAGGGTCCCCTCTGCCATGCCCAGTGCCCTCCTGTGCCCCCTGTTCACTGCACTGTGTGCCTTTGTGAATGGCACTTATTGTAGGCACACTCCTGTCTCTCCCCCCAGATCAACCTGGCATGTAGCTTCCCACTCAGCTGGGGAATCGGGTGTGCATCTGGACCGCACATTGCTACTGAATGCCATGGGATGCCAGCTGTGCAGCATTAACGCGTACTGTTGACTACATGCTTCAGATACATGGTGCATAGGCTACTATTTTTTTTGTGCATAGGCCCCATAGTCTGTAACTTATGAGCTTTGTACATTTCTTGAATTTGTCTTCCCCTTACCCTCCTGGGTAGCACCTGAAAACAAACCTTGGCTCAGAGTACCTTTTCTGGCTACCAAAACAATTTTAAATAAATAAATAAATCACTGCTATGCTTGTGTGGTATGCCTTGCAACTTTTACTGGACATTGTTGCCATTGATGGGTCCACCTATAATGAAAAGGTTTCATCCCAGTGGGCTTATTCTATGTACATACATAATTTTGAATACATAACAGTAAGGGTCAGCGGTTAGGAAAAAAAAACAACCTTTTATGGTCCCCATGTCTGCAGGAAAAGAGGATTCTTCCCCTTGAGCCTAAGCATATTTATTTATTTATTTTTATTTATTAAACATCAGTTTACAACTTTTGAGCCAGAGGCTCATTTACAAAGGTACCGCGTCACAGAGAGAACAAAACAGTGATAACAAACAGTTACAGGAAAACAATGTACAAGATTTGAAGGAACATGAGTATTTATTTTATTTTTATTTTATTTATTTTATTTAAACAGCAGTTTGGAAAACCTTTGAGCCATAGGCTCATTTACAAAGGTACCTTGTCACAGTAAGACAAACCAAAATACACAGTATAGCAGTACAACACATAAGTATAACAGTAAATAAAACATAAAATAGTACATAAAATAGTTACAAATTTTCAAGGTTACAGGATTGGCATAGTTCACGTTAGTTGAGAATAATTAGTAGATCAAGCATAAACAGAGGAGGGTCAGTACAGAGATAAGTTTAGCAGAGTCAGCAGAGAGGTAACAGGAACCAAGGGTAGAGAGGTAGTAGACGGGAGCAGCCACTTTGTCAGACGAATGAGCAGGTGAAAGCTTAGAAGTAACCGCAGCTGTGTGTAGTGAAAAGGTGAGTATGGAGGGAGGTTTTGAAACGAGAGATCATGGGAGCATCAGAGATACTGGTGGGGGAGGGTGTTATACCAGGATGGGGCACGGTAGTGGTAGGCCCTTTGTCCTTGAGAGGTCCTTGCCCTAGGTACTTTCAGTGTGGTTTTGCAGGAGGACCGCATTAGTACTAGTGAATTTGCTTGGTGGACAAGGGCAGACAAACCAGGTGGGGATAGTCCAAGGAGAGTTTTTTTTTGTTAGGAGGCAGGTTTGGTACCTAAGGCATTCATCAAGATCGAGCAGATTTGCCTGGGCATATAGATGGCAGGAATGCATAAGTCTGGGAACCCCGGTGATTAGCCTACAGGCCTTATTTAAGGTGAGGCAGATTTTGTTTAGCGAAGTCTGGTCAGCAGCCCCATAGACTGGTAAACCATAATCTAGTAGTGACAGAATAGAGGATATAACTACAAGTCAGAGGGCATCAGGGGGGAGACAGTTTTTGTGGCGGTAAAGGATACCCAACCGAGTATTGGTGGCTGAGGCAAGGGCGGAGATGTGGGCATGGAATGAGAGGGCAGGGTCAAAAGTTATCCCAAGGTACTTGTATGTGTAGACTTGCTTGAGAGGGAACATGGAGCTGGCGAGGACCTGAAGTGGAAAATTACTAGCTTTGTTTTGGGGGTTAGTAAAGAGCATAGTTTTTGTCTTTTTAAGATTGATTACAAGTCTATGCTCTTTGAATCAGGCATCCACGTCATTATAAGATAATTGCAGGGAATCCTGGAGGGTGGTAGGGTTACGGTCGGAGGCAAAGATAACAGTGTCATCTGCATAAAGTAGTAGTTTACCAGCACATGCACCTGGCAGGGTGTTGAGATAAAGGGAAAAGATCATGGGCCCAAGAATGGAGCCCTGGGGAACACCAGAGCGAATAGGGCAGGGGTTAGAGAGTGTCCCATTAATTTTAACACACTGGGACCGGGCAGACAGATAGCTGGACCACCATGAGATAGACCCTGCAGCAAAGCCTGCATGGCAGAGTGCGTCCAGCAGGAGAGGATGGGAAACAGTGTCAAAAGCTTTCGACATGTCAATGAACACCACGCCTACTAGAAAGTCCGAATCCAGGGAGGAGTAAAGAAAGTTAGAAAACTCAATGAGGACGGTGTTGGTACTGTGTCCAGCACAGAAGTCATGCTGTTCAGGGCAGAGGATGCTGTATTTGGTTAGATACTCTGAGATTTGGGTGGATACTGTTTTTTCTAAGGCTTTTGAGAGTGGTAAGAGAAACATAGAAGAAACATAGAAGTTGACGGCAGATAAGGACTGCAAGGCCCATCCAGTCTGCCCATTTCTTTTTCTACCTTATAAATGTGCCATCGGCCTTTGCTCTGTCAGTGGCCTATCTATTCATACTAATTTGTATTGCTCCCTTATGCCTATCCCATGCCTGTTTGAAGCCCTGCACTGTATTCATAGCCACCACTTCTTGAGGTAGGCCATTCCATGCATCCACCACCCTTTCTGTGAAAAATAATTTCCTCACATTCCCCCTTAATCGGCCCCCCTCTAATCTCATGCTGTGTCCTCTTGTTCTGCTATTTTTCTTATATTTAAACTTGTTAGACTCTTTCACCTTGTTAATGCCCTTAAGGTGTTTGAATGCCTCGATCATATCACCTCTCTCCCTCCTTTGCTCAAGGGTATACATATTGAGCTCTGTTAATCTGTCCTCATATGTCTTCTGATGCAGTCCCTGCACCATTTTGGTTGCCCTTCTCTGGACTGCCTCAATTTGGTTAATGTCCTTGTGAAGGTGTGGCCTCCAGTACTGCACGCAGTACTCCAGATGGGGCCTAACCAGTGTCTTGTAAAGAGGGATTATTACCTCCCTCTTGCGACTTGTGATACCCCTATTAATACACCCTAATGCCCCCCTAGCCTTACCTACTGCTTTAGAGGTCTGCTTGGATGATTTCAGGTCATCAGTGATGATGATGCCCAAGTCTCTTTCTTCCTTTGTGACTGCTAGCAACTCCCCTCCCAGCCTATAGGTGGCTTCAGGGTTTCTCTTGCCTATGTGCATGATATTGCACTTCTTTGCATTAAATCCCAGTTGCCACTCTTCTGACCATTTTGCTAGTTTATTCAGATCTCTTCTCATTCTGCCCACCCCATCTGGATCATCTACTCTGTTGCAGATCTTGGTGTCATCTGCAAACAGACAAGCCTTACCATCTAGTCCATCTGCAAGGTCACTAATGAAGATGTTGAAGAGGACTGGCCCAGGAGATCCCTGAGGTACCCCACTTGTGACTTGCATCTCTTCTGACTGTATACATTTACCACCACTCTGTTTTCTGCCGCCACCAGTTTTGCCACCCAGTTGACCAACTTCTGACCCACCCTGAGCCTACCCAGCTTATTTATCAATCTTCTATGTGGAACAGTGTCAAAAGCTTTTCTGAAGTCAAGGTAGGCATCAACTGCTCCCTTGGTCCACCACTCTGGTTACCCAGTCAAAGAAATCTATGAGATTAGTTTGACAGGACCTTCCTTTGTAAACCCATGCTGTCTTGGATCCTGTGCCCCTATGGATTCCAGGTGTTGCACTATCCTTTCCTTAAGGAGTGCTTCCATAATCTTGCCCACTACTGAGGTAAGACTGACTGGTCTGTAGTTCCCTGCCTCCTCCCTGCTACCACTCTTGTGGAGAGGGATCACATGAGCTCTTCTCCAGTCTTCTGGGACCTCTCCTGTGCTCAGAGACTCACTAAACAGCTCTGCTAATGGCTCTGCTAGTTCCACCTTTAGCTCCTTAAGTACCCTGGGATGTATGCCATCAGGTCCCATTGTCTTATCCACCCTGAGCTTAGCAAGCTCTTGTAGGACCCTTTCTTTTGTGAAGGGAGTAGTGCTCACCTCCCTCGCCCCTGTGTCCATGGTGCTGAGCTGTGGGCCCTGCCCTACCTTCTCTTCAGTAAATACTGAGCAAAAGTATCTATTTAGGATAGATGCTTTTACATGGTCCTCCTCCTCACATGCTCTCTTTTCTCCATTAAGCTTAGCAATACTCCCTCTGGACTTTCTCCTTTCACTAATGTATCTATAGAAAGTCTTGTCACCTTCTTTCACTGTTCATGCTAGTGTTTCCTCAGTTTGGGACTTTGCCTGCCTTACTGCCTTCCCTGCTTCCCTTAGGGAAGAGGATGGAGACAGGATGATAGTTACCAGAAAGGGTCCTATCCCCACCCTTATGTATAGGTGTGACAGTGGCAATTTTCCAGGCAGATGGAAATTGCCCTAGACAGAGAGATTTATTGTAGATGCTGATGATTGGAGTGATAACCAGGTCCAGTACCCGGCAAAGGAGTCTGGGGTCCAAGGAGTCACTGCCAGTGGTATTGCTCTTTAGGGCCTTGGTCAGATACGGTCTGACTTTGTTGACAGTAACCCAGTGAAAGTGGAAACAGGGTCATGTGAGAACAGGGTCAGGTGTGTGTGGGGGTCAAATAAGTTGCTAGGAAGTACATGGCTAAGGTCAATAAAGGATTTATGGAGATAGTTAGCAATGAGGGTAGGGTCAGTCGAGATGGAGCCCTCAATGTTGATTTGGGATGGTGGTGGAGTGCGTGTACCTCCATTTAGTTGTTTGATGTTGTCCCAGAAGGTTCTGGCATTACCCCAGGATGAGGTGAGTGAGGCCCGATAGTGATCGGCCTTAGCCTTGCGTATAGCCCAGGTACATTTGTTACAGGCAGCTGCATATGCCTGCCTGTCAGCAGGATGCCAGTTTCCATGGCTAGGTGCCACAGGTTATCCCTGTGCTTAAGAAGTTGGCGCAGGGAAGGAGTAACCCAGGGAGCATGCCGTACTTTGGAACGTAGTTTGGTTAGAGGTGCAAAAATATCATAGGCTTTGTTAAATATTAAGGTGAAGAAGGTCAGGGCTGTATCAAGGTCGGGGGTGGTCTCTATGGGGACCAGTCAATTAGGGCTAGGGATTGCTTCAGGCCTTTCAGCCCGCCTGGTCGTAACCGCCGTCGTAGGGTGGGCTGTGCAGGGGATTTGGGTATGGATGTTGTCCAACAGAAAAGTATAGAGGAGTGGTCACTAATTCCATCAGGAAGGACTTGTAGATTGCAAATTTGGCTAGGCCGGTTTGTGAGGACCACATGAAGAAGAGTGCTCGACCCCATTCTGGGATTCACTCTCGGAGGTTGGGCAATGAGTTGTGTTACGTCAATAGAAGCGAAGGAGTCACAGGTAGCGGAGGATGTGGGGCTAAGCCAGTTGATATTTAGATCACCCAGAAGGATATGCTCAGAGGAGTGGGGTAGAGAGGTGAGATAATCTATTAGTGGGACTAGGGCCTGAACTTGATTTTTAAGGGGTATACGGGTGGAGGTTAGAAAGAGGGGGCCTCTAGTCCTCTTTAACATCTTTATAGGTGACATTGGGAAGGTCTGGAGGGAAAGGTATGCCTCTTTGCAGATGACATAAAGATCTGTAACAGAGTTGATACACAAGGGGGGATAGATAAGATGAGAAGGGACTTGGCAAGATTGTAGGAATGGTCAGACATATGGCAACTTAGATTCAATACAAAGAAGAACAAAGTAATGCACCTGGGAAACAAAAACCCAGGAGAAGCGTACACAATAGCAGGGGAGGTACTAACAACAACAAAAATGGAAAGGGACCTGGGGGTAGTCACATCAGATGACCTAAAGGTGGGTAAGCAATGTGAAAAGTCAGTAAGGAGAGCCAGGGGGATACTGGGATGCATAGGAAGGGGCATCACAAGTAGAAAAAGGGAAGTGGTTATCCCTCTGTACTGACAGTTGGTGAGACCCTATCTGGAGTACTATGTGCAGTTTTGGAGACCTCATCTACGCAAGGACATAGACAGGATGGAAGCAGTCCAGAGGACGGCAACTAAAATGGTGCAGGGTCTGCAGCAGAAACCATATGAAGAGAGACTGAGAGAGCTTAATATGTATACTCTTGATGAAAGGAGGGACGGAGGACATGATAGAAGCATTCAAGTACCTCAAGGGAATCAACAAAGTCCAGGAGGGTAGCATCTTTCAGAAAAAGAGATGTGTAAGAACAAGGGGGGCACAATTTAAAGATAGAGGGGGAATGGCTCAGGGGTAATGTGAGGAAATTTTTTTTCACGGAGAGAGTGGTGGATACATGGAACAGCCTTCCTGAGGAGGTCGTTGGGTCTAAAACAGTGGAGGAATTCAAACATGCATGGGACAGACACAAGACAATTATAGTAGGGGGTTGCAAGAAGTAGGCTGTTGGTTAACTAGAATCTGCAGCTTATCCAGTAGGTAGGGAAATGGGCAGACTGGGTGGGCCAAGTGGTCCTTATCTGCTGTCAAAGTCTATGTTCCTATGTTTCTAGAGGGATCAGGGGTACGTTTTAGGGGTCAGGGCCTGGGCCCTGAAGTCAAGGACAGGGGCTGGGAGGGCTAGTCCTGTAAGGGAGTCTTTGATAAAGATAGCACAGCCCCCACCCCATCTACCAACACGGTCTTCTTGATAAAGGGAATAGCCAGGGAGTGAGACAAGGGAGTTAGGGGTCAAGGCAGATAGCCAGGTTACAACTAGAGAGATGATGTCAGGTTTGTGGACTGTGACCCAACATTGGAGTGAGTCAAATTTCTTCAGGTGACTGCACATATTCATAGATGCTATAAGAAGCCCAGGGGATCTTGTTGAGGAATTATTGTTGGTCGGGCCTGGGTTGGGATGAATATTCCCAGACAGGAGTAGGAGGATAAGTACAGCCCTGGACAGGGGGCGGTGGAAGGCGTGTTTTCATCTGGCAGTATAGTATGAGTAGGGGAGCTTAGGGACACAAGGGGTAGGCAGGGAGGTACAGGCTGGGCAGGCTAGTACAATAAGTTGTCAGTAGGTGCATGAGGGGGGAAGCTGGGAGGTGACTAGAGGGTGGGTAAGATAAGTTAGAATGCAAAGGGATAGTAGAGGAGGAGGGAGGCAGCTCAGGGGCACAGGGGAATGGAAGGGCAGAAGTGCAAGTAGGGACGCCAGATTGGAGGACCTGCAGGGCCATAGAGACACACGGGTTGGATGGAGGCCACGTGAGGAGAAGGAGGGAGAGGCACTACAATAGGAGGTGTGCAGGCATATTAAGGTGGGTCTGCAGACAGCAGTAAAGAAAAGGATAGAAGAGGGTGAAAGGCCTACCAGTAAGCGTAGGTGCCACTTTGGTACAGTGGTAGAGCCCCCACCTTTAGTGCACAGGGTACAAAGGATCAAGGCTCACCTGGGGTGATAGGAAATGGCCCAGGGTGGTGGCTGTGATCCACGGTCCAGATGCAGACCACCAGCAGTGAGAGGTCATGAAACTGGGGTGCTAAATAGTCAATCCTAGTGGCCAAAGATAACAGTAGGCTATTGTGGGGAAAGGGGTAATAGGTGCCCAGGGGCTACAAGGTAGGGAGGGAGACAGTGGGTGAGGATAGATGGGGTCTAGTAGGATAGGAGGGGAGAAAGAGGGATAGGTGGGTAGAAGAGCCACAGGGAATAGAGCAGGGAGCTGGCAGGACAAGGATGTTTTAAGAGTAGAGAAACACAGTGGCCCCTAGTGGCTAGCAGGTATAACCTGCAAATGGGAAAGTGGGGACTTAGTATTCCAGCAAGCAGGAAGTGATGTCATGGGGTGGGCCAATAAATTGAGGGCTGCCCCTGGGTGGGCGGGGGGCAGATGACGCACAGCTCATCAGGCCAGCACCCCACACCAGTGTTCCAGAGAGGTGACCTTTACCTCAGGCTTTGTAGGTCTTCCAATGGCATGTTCAACTCCAGGAGGGAGCGAGGAGTATCCCTGATGCTGCCGCGGTCGGCAGTGAGCTGGGGGGAGATGCGGCCTAAAGAGGAGCAGAGACAAAGGCTAAAATTAGTATGCAGTGGGAAGATATTTATAGTCAGCACTGAACTGCACATGCGTGGGCTATGTCCTGACTCTGCCTCAACTGCGCATGCACGTTAACCCAACATGGCGACTCTAGGGAGAACAGGTAAGTCAAAAACAACTAATAATGCAAACTGCTGAGCAATTCTAAGGCAGGCAGACTAGGCAATAGTAGTAACAGTCCCCACAATTGCACTCTAGCCCCAAAGCCTAGCCAGTCACTTAAAGAACCCTAGCTACAAAGTGAAGACAAGGCAGAACAAATGCAGGTCTGAGCAGAGAAAAAACTGTCTGCACACATGTGGGGACAAAAAAGTCTTTAAGCACATTCAGGTAGCACCCCACACCAGTGTTCCAGGAGGAGAGAGAGGTGACCTTTACCTCAGGTTGTGTAGGTCTTCCAATGGCGTGTTCAGCTCCAGGAGTGAGCGAGGAGTATCCCCGATGCTGCCGTGGTCGGCAGTGAGCTGGGAGGGGGGGATGAGGCCTCACCCCCAACATGCCATTTCTAGGAACTACCTAGAAAAATACATGAAATTAGAATACCCTGCTACAAAAAAAATAACATATACTGAAAAAAGCTCAAAGACTAGTAGAGATAAAAGTCACAGTCAAATGTGATAATGATAGACACATAAATAGCCATAGCTCTTTTGAGGACAGTTTTTCTTAAATGATTAAACTTAGGCATGATTTCTTTCTTTCTTTCTTTCTTTCTTTCTTTCTTTCTTTCTTTCTTTCTTTCTTTCTTTCTTTCTCTTTTCTTTCTTTCTTTCTTTTTCTTCCTTCCTTTCTTTCTTTGTTACATCATTATCTTTGAGAATATATGCAAACAAAATGTGTGCTATTTAGGCATTATCTATTTCTGATGTTTCTCCAGATGCTAAAGTCATGTACTGTGTTGCCATACATTTCCTGCTGCATACTACTTTTATAACAGTTTAATTTAGCTTAGTTTCTTCATTTATATAGTGCACTTTCTCAATTGCAAATCAAGGCACTGCAGAAGTGAGAATACACAAAACGGTTACAGGATATAATACTCAGTATCAAAAATAGACAATTAATAACAGTTTAAATAGATATTATTTACTAATATTGACTAGGCTAATTCACTGAAATGAAGGCTTCTCTAAAAAGAAATGCATTTACCTCCTTCTTGAAGACGTTTACTAATGGAGCTTCTCTGCTGGATTGAGGAAGTGAATGCCATCAACCCTGATGCATTGAATGAAAATGCTCGGACACCAGAAGATTTCAAACATACTCTGGGAAGCACAAAGAGGCCCTCATCAGTTGACTGGAGGGAAAAGGATGGACAGTAAGGCAATTGCAGGTCTTACAGTTACCCAGGCCCTAGTCTGTGTAGGGGCTTATAGGTCAACAAACCAACCTTGAAGGTGATCCACCACCATGGCAGCCAGTGCAGAGAGCATAGCTCAGGTGTAATATGACAAGACCTCAAAAAGCCATTTAGCAACCTGACTACCACATTCTGCACTAGCTGCAGGTTGTGGAGTGCACCCCCACATAGGCCCAGGTAAAAGGCATTGTAGTGGTAAAGCCGGGAGGTCACAAAGGCATGCACCAGTGATGGCAGATCACTTGAGGTAATCAGGTGTCTAATCCTGGCAATGTTGCGAGTATGGTAAAATGCACTCTGGACCATGGTTGGCACCTGAGATTTAAGCATCAAGCCACAGTCCAGCACAACACCAAGATTTTTCACCTTGACCGAGGTAAGCAACTGGAAATTATCAATCCAAAGACAGGAGACCTGACCAGATTGCACCCCACAGATCTAGTTCAACCCCCACCACCCACCCCAGCATGTTAAATGTGAGAAGTTAACATTTCTTTCTGCCTAAATTGGCTATCTTCTTACATTTATCTCCATGAAAAAGGTGTTCTCTTAGTCTTCATATTACAGCTGCAATGTGAACAAGCCAAATCACCAGACACTAAGACGGAACTCCAGGTTTGATCCAAACTATGAAATGCCTACAGTGGCTACTTCCATATAGAGTAAATTGCCTAACCTGGCTGCTTTAAAGTAAAGTGCTTCCACCTAGGTAATTCACATGTGATCAAACTTCAAGAAAGATCATACTGTGGGAGTAATAATCATCTTCCGAACTCTAAACAAATTCCAAAACTGGAATAATCTACTCTCATTTTATTCATAAAGTTTGAATCAAATTTCTGATGAGGGGTGCTATGGTTTTGTGGCAAGTAACGACAAACTGATGATCTGAAAAACAATACCTTAGAAATGTCAAGAGGCAAACAGTAGACCAAACTTCCACCATCCAAAAATGTAATATGAACAACAATGGCTTTGAACAAGATTTTAAACTCTGTGGTATTAGGCAGTTAATAGTTGACATTGGAGGAAGAAAAAGCTGGATGGGTTGATATTACAGAAGACTTCATTTTCATAGAGGAAGCCAATGTGGCTAAAGACAAGAAAGCTATGCTAGAAAACTACATACAGAGAGCAGGAAAGCAAGGGGAGAGGATCTCTGACAGGTAAGAGGAGCACAATGTGCCAGAGCTGAAGTTTTATAGGAAATGCTGATTGCGAGAAAGACAATGAAAGTCCTTTTGAGATGGATCCAGAAGCAAATTATTTAATACCTTTAAATGGACCAACATAGATGTAACAATAAGAACAAAGTGCTGTAGCTTTTGGACCAACAAGTCCTTCATCAAAAGTGTAATGACAGTTATTTAGCAAAAAACAACACTTTTAACACTCAGAGCATGCAGAAAAACAAACAACAAAAAAATCCCCATTAGTTTAAAATACTCATTTGAAATAGTAAGACCTTTAGGGATTATGTTGCTCCTCTTGCACTGTGTTAGAAAATAGATGTCACTGTCTAGTTGTGCCAGTTTCTTCTTGATGTTATGTAACTGCCATAATCTATGGCAAAATTGGGTTTTGAGATGGAGTAATATAGACAGAATCCAATGAGCAAAAATGCAGCAGCATTTTGGGCTCATAGGTCATTGATGAAAAAATAGGGAAGACAAAAGAGAAATTATTTGCAGTGGACAGCATATGGTATACTGTACAAGAGGCATGAACTAGTGTTTGGAGATTATTAAATGTAAGGTACAAGCAGATGTGGAAGATGTTTCTAATCAGGAATGTTTGGAACTTTGCATATTTATTTATTTGAGACATATTTAACTAGGTAATAAGCAGAGACAAAAAGTATGTTTGTTTTCAGTTGCAACGAGGGTGGGTGTAGAAGTGTTTAGTAGATGAAATGCAGTAGAAATATATTGGTACCAGCTGCAAGTGGGTATAGTCCTACTGTATACTGTGTCATCATATGAACATTTAATCAATGCTTTGGAGGAGCCAGTATATGAGTAATATTAACAATGTCTCAAAACATGCTTCAGATGGACGTGGGTGTGGATAGTTGTCACGTGAGTGTGAAACACTGGTGCTAATTGAGTATTGCCTTAGCAGACTGGAGATTAGGTAAGGTAGTTATGGTACTTGATAATCCATCCCAGAGGTAACAGAAGTATTTACTGAATGTAAGCTTTACCAGCATTTCACTTGCATTGTGGTGTGTATAACCTATTAGCCATTGAAAATATGAGGGAATAAGACTGGCTAGAGGTTGGAATAAATATGAAGTTTATTTCAGATGCTCAGGGAGTTTACCAGCCCAGTAGTTCATAACTAGGAGGACAACATGAAGGGAGAGTCTCACAAAAAATGTGCCCAACTCAGCTGGTCATACACAGAGTAGTGGAATGTGTGGGAAGGGCACAGCTAGGCAAAATCTACACGTGGCATTTAAGAGGGTAACAAATTTGGAGATGGTGTATTTTAGAAGCATCACAGACCAAAGAGCAGTTGGTGACCAACCATAATCCAGAGTGGGAAAAATCATCCACTGTATAATATATGTTCTTTTCCTGAGAGGAAGGTTGGCTCATAACAGAATCCAGTGTAATATTTGGATAAAAAAATAACTCCATTAGTTTTGAAAAAAGTAGCAAGGACTGGTTGAGAATCATGGAAATTGGCAGGAGACAGAGAATGTGTTTTATACCTGTATGCTTGCCAAGAAGCTTCGCTTTCTGAGGCACTGAGTGGCAGAAAGTTGTATGTTTGCCAGCTGTTAATGAGGTAAAAAAGGGATTATTCTAGAAGAGGCTGTCATTAAAAGAGATGAATGCGACACAGATCAGGGTGTCATCAGTATAAAGTGGAGAGCCATTTTAACAGTGAGAAATTAGACAGCCAACATGGAAGGACGTGGACTACAAAGTGTAGAGGCCATAGGTCAGAGCTCTAGGGGACATCACAAGTGGCACAGGTAATGAGGTGAAATGTCATCACCTGATGCACAGTTAATTATAAAGAATTACTAGTTGCAAAAGAGCCACTTACATTAAGAAGTAATAGGAAAGAGAAACAAGCAGGTAATTGCCCAAGACAAGAGTTATCAAATCACTTACTTTTTTCATCTATTTGTACAAGGCAAAAGGTACAGTATAAAATATCCTGCTTTGTTTAGCTGTTTGTAAAAGGAGCAATTTGGCTACAAGCAGTTGTCTAGGAAAGAAAGAGAAAGGATGATCACTAGATATGACAATATCATTTATAACATGGAGAACATAGAATGAAACACAGAAACATAGAATTTGAGAGCAGATAAGGACCGGTTGGCCCACCCAGTCCTCCCATTTCTTTCCCTGCCTATTCTGTCACTGTAGACCCTATGTGATCTCCAGTGCCATCTTGCTTTCCACTAAGATTCTCTTATGACTATCCTATGCATTCTTGAATCCCACTGCACGTTTTGTTCCAACACCTCACAGAAACAAAGAAATGTATGGCAGATAAAGACCGCTAGGCCCATCTAATCTGCCCATTTCCCTGCCTCCTGTGAAAGACACAGAACCAACCTGATCTCTGACTTTACCTTCTTATTCCCACCTCCACTGAAAGACTGTTCCAGGCATCCACCACTCTTTCAGTTAAGAAGTATTTCCTCACATACTGTATCTCTTGAATATATCCCCTTTCAGCTTAATTGCATGTCCCCTTGTTCTCCTGCAACTTTTCATCTTTCCATCTGAAAAATACTCCCCTACTGTACCTTATTCACCCCAAGAGGTATCTTAGGTCTCAATTATATCCCTCCTCCCTCTCCTGTCTTCCAGGGCATATACCTTGAGCTCCATCAGTCCCCCTTCATTCAGAGCTGATGATGCAGACCCTACACCACTTTAATTGCCCTCCACTGGACAGCCTCCGCTTGATGTCCTTCTTATGATATGATCTCCAGAAATGGACACAGTAGTCCAAGCATGGTCTCACCAGCAGTCTATATGGTGGCAATATCACCTCCCTTTTTCTGCTGATGATGCCCCCCATGCACCCCAACATCCCGATGAGCCCTGTAACAGCACTGATGCACTGCCCTACTACCTTGAGGGTATCAGATATGATCATTCACATGTCTGTTTCCTATTTGGTGACCACCAATACCTCTTTTCCTATTTTGTACTCCTCCTGTGGCTCTAAGAGCATGATTTTGTACTTTTTGCATTGAAACCCAGCCGCCATGCCCTTAACTACTACTTGAGTTTTCTCAGGCAAGTAAGTAAGTAAGTAACATTCTATTTTTAGAGTGCTCCATCCTGGAGGCTTTGGGCTCTGTACAATAAGGCAAACATACATTGATAAATAAACATAAAAAGAAAACAAATAGTAAATTACAAGCAATATAAAATACATTTTTCAAAGAATAAATGATAGAATAAAAATACTACAGCAGTTTATCAGCTGTTAGTAATGTGGATAGGCTTTCCTAAAAAGATACACTTTCAGGCCCTGCCTAAAAGCATCCACCAGTGTCTGCACATTCTTTCCATCCCTTCTGGAGTGTCCAACCTATTGCAGATTTTGGTGTGACCCGCAAAGAGGGAGACCTTATTTTGCAGCTCATCAGTAATGTCACTTATAAATACATTAAAGAGGACTCATCCCAGAACTGAGTCCTGAGACATCCCACTGGTCATCCTCCCTTCCCCTGAGTAAACTTTACTTGCCACTATCCTTTGTCATCTATCCCTTAACCAATTTCTTATCCAGTTTACAACCATGGGACCCACCCCTAAGCTGCCCAGTTTTCTTATGATGCTCCTATGTGGAATGGTGTTGAAAGCCTTACTGACATCTAAGTAGGCCATGTGCTCTGCCCAGCCGTGATCTGTTTCCCTTGTCAACCAGTCCAAGAACTCTATCAGGTTTGCCTGACATGACCTCCACACCCCAACACCCCCCATGAATCCATGCTGCCTCAAGTCTTGTAATGAAGTGTATTCAGGATACTCCACAATCCTTTTGGCATGACTTAATTGGTAGCACATCTGCCTCTGGCCCAGAAGATTGTGGGTTCTCATCCTACTGCAGGATTGGGCTCATACTACAAATGCTGGCACCTGAGTGCAGTACTGGGGTTTGCTGTACTGTCAGGGTATGCTGTCCTTCAGATAAGATGTTAAATTGAGGTCCCTTCTATCTGTCTCTGGTGCTGTTGTGGCAGGTGTCCAGGTGGAAGTAAAAAAACCAAGGCAATTTTTGCAAGATTAGGGGAACTTTTTATTGAAAAAGTAAAGCCATCATAATAACAAACAGGAACCATAGCATGTAGCAAAAACAAGAAATATGCAACAAAAGGAGAGGAAAGAAATTAAAAATTCTAAAAATGAATGCAATCATAACTTAATCAATAAAAGACACCTATATCCCAGGTAACATTAGATAAAATGATAACACATACAGAACAAAAGAAATAATGCAAAATCAAAAGTGTAGAACAGTAGTTAAATATTGTCACTTATGAAGTAATTTTTATGGTGGCACAGTCTGTTATTCAAACCAATAAGGGAATACACATCAGACTCTATCATATTTATTAAAGCAGAGGGCACGAAAACTTGTTGGAAAAGTATCACACATCTAGATTGCCAAAGAAAAAATGTAACAGTTATAAAGATCAGACAGATGGTATTAAGATAATCCAACCATCTGAAAGATAAGCAACTTAAAACAAAGGAATCACAGGGAAAATTAGCCTATGTCAGGTCTCTCCAGTGGCATGCTAAACTGCACGTGAAATGTCTGACATAGAGACAGGCCACATAAAAGTGTTACATGGTTTCCAAGGCATCAACACAGGGACAAGTCAATTCACACATGCATTTATGTTTAACATTATCTTTAACATTATGTTTCCCATGGCAACTGAGCCATAATACATCTCACATTTTTTGAGGTGTACAGTATGTCTGTCTACTTTTAGAAAACAGAGCTGGCACTGAGGAGAGGGTTCGCTCTTGACAAAATTACAGTCACCTGACATTCAGTCATGGAACTCCCCCCCAGCTTTCCAAAAAAAACTGATGCCCAATGCCAAAAATGCTATAGACTATGCAGTTTAATGTAAAGCAGCAAACTAGGACACAGACAGCGGAAAAATTGTGACATTTCACCTGTTAGGCTTTTTCAAAGCATATTGCACCCAGTGTATGCCATCAATTTATACAGACATTGTAAACCATGTGACCATTCAAACATAGTGCTACATGATACAATTAAAGTGCCAGTGCATATTTTCTAACTACACATATTAAAATATAACACACCATACCAAATACTTCTAATTCCTGCGTACAAAAGAAAACCCATTTACTTACAATTCATTTATTCCCTATACCACAATAAATCTTTTATTCTTATCATAAATACATATCCTTTTCTCTATTTCACTTAAAAAAGCTTAATAGGGCACACATATTCAATATAGTAAATTACTCCAGCATTCTCTCATCAAATTTAGTCATATTTTTATAGATGTTTAAATAAACAATCCTTTTCTCATTCTAACATGCTGTACTTTCTAAAATGCCTGTTGCGCAGGTCAAGATATAGGAAAACAGAGTGGGTGGGGGTGAGGCAAAGGAAGAAAAGGGCAAGAAAGCATGGCATCCAGTAGTCCTAAAGCCAATCCATCTGTGTAGGTCTTCACTCCAATTCACAATGGTTGTCACTATATATGTCACCACAGACCTAAGGACAATAATACATCCTTTCAAGGGGAGTGGACCTAAAACATAGAATAGGAATGGTTAGGCACTACCAAGCAAGATATATACACAATTTTTCTTTTGTTCTACTTCACTATAAAAACAGTTCTAACTCTGTTTTATCATTCATCCTCTTGCTGGTAATATATGCTCCCATGGTGAATATCCAAATATTCTCACATTTACTAAAGGCTAGTTCCCTGTCCCCTCACCTTGGCCCCAAGCACACATGCTCCAGGCCTTTAAATGACAATACATGTTGATTCTTATTCTGTGCCTGATTAATATGAACCACCCAGACATAATCCATGTTGCCATTTTCTATGTCCCTTATGTGCTCACCAATCCTCTCCTTGAACTTCCATTTGGTATGGCCAATGTAGTCTGCTCCACAAGTATACTCAGAATAATAAATCACCCACATAGTATCACAATTAATGAATTGTTCTATCCTAATCAATTCTGTGATGTATGGATTCACCATCATGGTACATGGAGAAACATAAGTGCAATACTTACATCAGCTGCACGATCCACATCCCTTGGGGAGGGCAAGTAGCCATGTTTTTGGCCACAGTGGGTAGTACAGATGTAACCAAATGATCCCTTAGATTTCTAACCCTGTGATAGGCCATTTTTGGCATTACCTCAGCGATCTCCTTCAATCTGGGATCGGCCCCTAGGACATGCCAATTCCTGCATATAATATCCCTAATTTTCCACAATCTCACACTGTATGTTGTCATGAAATTAATTCTATCCTTAGCTTCTTCAACTCTGGTGACCTCCTCAGTGGTATACCCACCCGACATTGACTTTTCAACAGTGAGGTCCCCTACAGTGATTACAGTGCCATATCACTGTAGGGAACCCGCTGGAATGCGGCACTGTCTGTCTGTGCCCTGCACTCCCCCAAATCAGCTCTGACTCAGAGTTGATAATCCTAACCGGGGGGAGGTGTGGGGCAGGGTGCTGTCGGGGAGTTCAACAAAAATTTTGTCTAACACCAGTCGTGGATCCCTCCTCAGTAACTGCACTTTTTCTTAACAATAGAGACTCCCTATCCATGACATCACAACCCGGTGAGATTTTTCAATAATGACATCTGAATGCCCCCTTTGTTTAAACCTTTTTCTCATCAATTCTGCTTCATTCATGTATGTTTCCTGTTGACTACAGTTCCTTCTAATATGAAGGAACTGACTCTTGGGGATATTCCTTATGCTGTGGGAGGGGTGGCCACTATTAGCCCGGAGGATACTGTTCCTATCAGTAGGTTTCCAATACAGACCTGTGCTGACATTCCCATTATCTTATTTTGAAATTACAACATCCAGAAATTAAACTTCCCTGTCACTTACTGTACATGAAAACCTCAAGTGTGAGTTACTATTATGTAAGTATTTCACAAACTCTTCCAGTTCCTCCAAATCCCCATCCCCCACCATAAGTATCTCATTAATGAAACATTTCCATGTCTGTCTGCTAGGTAGGAGTGAATCTGGTCATAATCATCACAAGAAATCCCGTGCTATAAGAAAGGTTCTGAAAAGTTATTCAGCATTATAAAATCTTACAAACTGTGCCAGGATGAGCAGCACAATTGTGAGTAGGGAATCTTCAATCTCCAAAGTTTTTCCATAATAATGGAAACATAATCTGGAGTTGTCTGTGATTTTCTCAATGTAGAAACAGATCTTTGCCATACTGCAAATAAGGGACCCATCCATCTGTCCACCCAGGAATACCAAAACTTTACATCAAATTCAGAAGGGAGAACCAAGTTCTTAACTCATTACTACCCGGGTAGACATTTTCTGTGAGGTAAACAATAGATAGTTTGGATTTCTTACAAAGCTATTGGAAGTAATAACATACAAAAATAACAGACCGGGGGGGTCACCATATGTAAACCATCTAGAGACACTGGTAAATACAGCATAGTCCTTTAATAGGATTTAACTGTTTTTCACAGGAATTCAGTTTCTCTTACAGTTTAACCAGGCCATGTCTTCACAGGCACAAATCACACCTAAAATTTTATTTGGTGCAGACTGAACAGTGACCCCTCATATAGTAGACAGAGAATCCATCACAAGGCCAATAGCCAGACATTTGAATATATTCAGATTCAGAGATGCCCCTGATATCGACAACAAGGAATGAAATACATCGAATGCCAAAGGGCCCAAGTGATGATCATGGACCAACAAAGTAACATCATCTGCATAAGCGGTGATTTTTATACTGTGAAACCCATCAGGTGAAGATATACCATAGATCTGAGCATGTTGTACAATTGTCTTACGTATTGGGTTAATGCACAAAGTACTCAAAAGGGGGGCTTAAAGGACAACCCTGTCGAACACCTGTTTCAGCCAAATGTTGTTGCCTAGGTGAACATTAATGTAAGGCAGGATGCTAGTGGAGGTGTACAACATCACAAGCCACATACATAAAGTCAGAGGATGGCCATAACACAGCAAGACTGCTAACATACAATATACTGATGTGATACTTTGCCAAAAAGCCTTCTCCTGGTCAAGTGAGAGTAAGCATCCTGACCTCAGTTTCCCAGGTCAATCACCTCCCGGAGGATGATTAAATTATACAGGATGTTTCTACCCTGAATTGAGCATATTTGGAAGTCAGATATAAGATACTTCACTATTCATGCTAACCTAGTATTCAGGATCTTTGTAAGGATTTTGAGATCAGTATTAAGAAGGCACAGAGGTCTTCACTTTCTGAGGTCAGAGTCATCCCCTTTTTAAAAAGAAGAATTTGAAAGGCCTCACAAAAGAAGGTATGAAAATAACTCATGTCCAGCAGTGAATTAAAAACAGTTTCCAAGACTCCAGCCAGTATGTCCGAAAAATGCTTATAAAATTTGTATAAAATTCTGCTGTGAGTCCATCAGTCCACATACTAAGGATTAGGAAGGAGGGGGATTGGGTGGAAGCAGGGTGTGATAAGGCGGAAGCACTAAACGAGTACTTCTGCTCAGTATTTACTAAAGAGAAGAGGGGGGTGACACCCAAGGTGGGAGAAATGGCAGAAGCAGGGGGAGAAGTGGTGACAGATGGGGAAATCATGGAGAGCAGAGTTCGAGAGGGTTTGAAGGCACTGAGGGTGGACAAGGCGCCAGACCCAGATGGCATCCACCCCAGGGTACTGAAGGAGCTGGCAGAGGTCCTTGCAGGACCTTAGGCAGACCTATTTAATGCCTCACTACATTCGGGGTGTGTACCTCAGGACTGGAGGATGGCTCATGTGGTGCCCCTCCACAAGAGTGGCCCCAAGGATGAACCAGAAAAACTACAGACCAGTGAGCCTCACATCCATCGTGGGTAAGCAAATGGAGACTTTCCTGAAGGAGAGGCTGGTGGCCCTCCTAGAGGCCAAAGGACTACAGGACAGCAGACAGCATGGCTTTATACGTGGCAGATCCTGCCAAACCAACCTGGTTGAGTTCTATGACTGGGTAACTAGGCAACTGGACAGGGGCCATGCAGTGGATGTCCTGTATCTGGACTTCAGTAAGGCATTCGACTCAGTGCCACATGGAAGGCTGGGAAGGAAGTTAGTAGGCACAGGGGCCGGTGCAAAGCTGGTGAGATGGGTAGGAAACTAGCTGCAGGGAAGGCAACAGAGGGTGGTGGTGGGTGGGGAGCTCTCACACCCAAGGGCAATGATGAGCGGTATTCCACAGGGCTTGGTGTTGGGACCAGTGTTGTTTGGGATATTCATTGCAGACATACCATGGGACATCAAGAGCAAGATCAGTCTGTTTGCTGATGATACCAAGGTAGGCGCAGTGATGGATGACCTAGGGGGATGACAGAGGTTGCACAATGATCTGGCAAAGCTTGAAACCTGGTCAGAAACCTGGCAACTGGGGTTTAATGCCAAAAAGTGCAAGGTGCTGCACTTCGGGATGAAGAACCCAAAGAGAAGTTACCAGCTAGGGGGAGTGCAGCTATTCCAGACAGAGGAGGAGAAGGATCTGGTTGTGCTCATTACAGGGTCGATGAACAACTCAGAACAATGTAGGAAGGCAGCTGCAAAGGCCAACAAAATGCTGGGTTGTATTGCAAGGGGTACATCCTCGAGGAGGGAGGAGGTGATTCTGCCACTGTATAGGTCATTAGTTAGACCACACCTGGAGTACTGCATGCAGTACTGGCATCCGTATCTGAAGAGGGACATTAAGTTACTGGAGGGGGTGCAGTGCAGGGTGACAAAGATGATCAAGGGGCTGGGGGACTTATCGTACGAGAGGAGGTTGAAGGAGTTGAACATGTACTCACTGGAGGAGAGAGAGAGACAGGGGTGACATGATTGAAACCTTTAAATACATGAATGGAATAAACAAGATGGATACAGAGGGGCTGTTCAGAGTAAGGGAGGGGAAGGCCACCAGGCGCCATGATATGAGACTGGAGCGAGGAAGGTTCAGAAGGGAGATGAAGAGACACTTTTTTACAGAGAGGGTGGGGGCTGGGTGGAATGCGTTACCTGCAGAAGTGGTATGCAGTAGTACAGTGGACTGCTTCAAATGAGGATGGGACAGGACAAGAGGGAGGGTTAATGAAGGGGAAGGGTGGAAGGGAAGGGCAGCTGCAGAATAAGGGGTGCTAGCTGCACATTTCAGCAGACTTGATAGACATCTAGGCCTTTATCTGCTGGCAAATTTCGTATGTTCGTATCAGGACCTGGGGCAGTCTTACTACACAAATTAATGATAGCCACCTTGATCTCAGAAGCAGAAATAGGCCACGATAAGCTTACCAATTCATCCCAAAGCACAGCAGGGATGGTCAGGGAAGCTAAAAATGCAGGAGCCTAGGGTTGGGAATCTGGAACACCAAATTGTGAGTGTAAGTGAGCCTGCACAGCAGGCAGTGTACCTCCAATATCAGAGACGGTATCCCCGAAAACAGTAGTGATCTCAGTTATACTTCTATGTAAGACTGTATTTTTACAGCCGTCATATATAGTCCCAATACATTATTGCATTGAGTATCACAACAATGCTCTAATATCAAAGACTTAACCCTATCATATAGTACCTATTTCATATGACGTTTTATATTGACAATTTGGGTACTAAGACCTCCATTGCACTGATTCATCAGGGTTAAAAGTTTAAGCAAGTGTGTTCAAAGCCCTAAATAGGCAAAATAAACTGTATGTCATCTTTTGCAGGATATGAAGCTAAACAATTGCTTCAACTTATCAGCTGTCACCACTAGTGGCTGCTACACTCAGCCTCTGATTGCTTTAGTAATTAGGCACAATGTTACCATTTTATCTCTCACTATTTTTCTTGTCATTTCCTCTAGTCTTCCTCCCCCCAGCTATCCATCCACAATGGCAACCAAACCCCCCTCCTATCTACACCTGCACAACTCCCCCGACCCTTTGGTCTACTACCACCCTACAACAGCTGCCACATGGTCCCTTCCACAATTGGGTGCTTGGTGCATCTATCCTGCCTTTCTCCTTTCACTCTGTGCAATCTGTTCTTTGTATCACAGCCTCTTGTGTCACTACGCCAACCCACCATGAACCCAATTCCTTCCTTAAGCCCTGATATTCCTGGCACAAAACCAAACAATTTATAGTACTGTTACTCCTACTGGCAAGGGATATTTGAAGTCAACCCTGGACCCACCTCCCAACCCATCCACCCCAATTACTTTCCCCAGAGGTCTCAGATTATTGCAATTCAACATCTGCAACATCCTAAACAAAATAACTGCTCTGCAACCCACTGTCCTATCATTACGTCCAGATGTCCTGATCATATCTGAGACTTGGCTAAAGCCCCACCATGCGGATTCTGACTTAACCATCCCTGGCTACTCGATTATTAGGCAAGAACACCAGGACAAGAAAAGAGGTGGAGGCATTGCCATGTTTATCTCTACCAGGCTACAATTCACCTAGGTACAAATCCCCTCACTTTAACCAGAAATAGACTCCTTACTAATCAAACTATCACCCGCTTACTCCACCCCAGTGTATGTTGCCAGTTTCTATTGTGCCCCTAGCACCACCCCTGCCCAGCGTCCTAGACCATTTGGAAACACTAAAGTCATCAGTCTCAACTGGAGAGCTCCACATCCTCGGCAACTTCAAATTCAACTGGCTCACCAAAGACTGTGCCAAACTGCATACCAAAATAAATGCTCTAAACCTCACCCAACTAATCTCTCACCCCACCAGTCTAAACCATAAAATACATAATCACTCCCTCCTGGACTGGGTCCTCACCTCCCACCCACACAGGATTATTAATGCTGGTCTTCTTCCAGACTCCCTTAGTGACCACCATATGACCTACAAGGTCAAGGAAAGTACACAAGCCCACAGCACCACTATCAAGGGCACTACTCACAAGGTCCTACAAATCTCTAGATCAAACATCTCTCCTGTATGACCTGACACATGTAGATTGGTCTTTCATACCAAAGGCATCTTCCATTAACTACACATTCGAAACCTTCAAGGCCAGATTCCTTGCAGTATGGGACTCCTATGCTCCTCTGAGAAAACAAAGGGTCAGGGGCTCCCACCTTCCCTGGGTCTCCACCGCTAACATTAGCCAGTGCAACAACAGGGATCTCAGGCATGGAAAACATACAAGTTAACGGGCTTCCAAACATCTCTCCAATGCTACTGTACCCTCCACAACTCCAGCACCAAACTTATATGCCAGGCCAAAAAGAATTACTTCATGACGGCTTTCAACTCAAACCTCAATCACCCAACAAATTTATGGAAAACTATCAAATCTTTTTTCTCCCCCCTGCCCAACCACCAACCCTGACCCTAACCATCCAAGGCACTACCATCACTGACCCTGGTGAAGTGGCCCCTGCCTTCAGTACCTTCTTTACCAACTGATCAGACTCTCTCCTATCTGCTCTCCCGTCCCCTTCCACGCCGAGTACCTCCCCGAAATTGCAGACCATCTCCCAGCCTTTCAGTTTATCTTTTTGTCTGGTCTTCCTGGCTGAAGTGTTAAAAGGCCTGCAGGCTCTCAGTCCCAACAAAGGCAAATGCCCCACTGGCCTGGACGCCAAATTGTTAAACTTGTCTTCCCCCGCCATAGCCGCCCCGCTGGCAAACCTTTTCAACCTTTCCTTTTCATTAGCCAAAATACCAGCCGAATGGAAATAGGCAATTGTCATCCCCCTCCCCAAAGGTGGTGACCCCTCCTTGCAGGGAAATTACTGCCCCATCTCCCTCCTCCCAATTCTGGCCAAACTGCAGGAACACCTTTCTCTTGTCCAACTCTCCTCCTATCTAGATGCATCCTCCTTCTTCACCCCCTACCAGTCAGGCTTCCACAAATTGCACTCAACCATCACCTCCCTAATAAGGATCACCAATGACATCCTCACTGGCTTGAACAAAGGACACATCAGCTCTGCCATTTTTATCGACCTAGTCAATGTCTTTGATACCGTCTCCCACTCAATGCTACTAGTCAAACTAAAATATGCCATACTCTTTGGCCCTGCCACCAGCTGGATTTATGCATACCTGGTAGGCAGACACCAATCTGTAAAAATTGGCCCTCACATCTCTACTCCCATGCCAGTCACTACTGGTGTCCCCAAGGCTCAGTCCTGGGACCGTTACTTTTCTCAGTTTTCTTAAATGACCTCCCCTGGGCCTTCCTACACACATCCATCCATATGTATGCAGACAACACTGTACTGTACACCACAGGCCCCTCCGCCTGTGTAGTGGCAAATGTACTAAAACAGGACTTCAACATGGTTCAGCATTGGTTCCGCTCCAACCAACTGTTCCTAAACTCCAAGAAAACAGTCTCGCTAACCTTCGGCTCACAGGCAAGACTCTCCCACCTAGCCACTCATCCCTCATTCCTAACCTTAGATGGGACCCCCCTCGAGGTCTGCACCTCCTTCAGATACCTAGGGATATGGCTAGACCAGCACCTGGATTTCTCCACACACATTGAATCAATTCACAAGAAACTACACCCTAAACTTGGTGTATTATATCGCAACAAGAGTAGTATCCCGACACCTTCCCAGAAGGAAATTGTTCAAAAGATGATTCTCCCATTACTTGACTATGGTGACGAAGTCTATTGCTCTGCTTCCTCCTCCTCCCTAGCCAGCCTGAAAATTGTCTTCCATTCCTTCTGTTGCTTCATTCTGGAATGCCCACAAATGACCCACCACTGTTACCTATATAGCTCCCTAGCCCAGCACTCATTCCAGGCCCACAGACAGATCCACTGTGCTAGGTCTATAACCAGATACAGGTCTCAATCCCTTCCCCATACCTTGAATCGACCCTCTAAACACAGCCTCCACCTGCCTACTCCCTCAGGAGCGTGCACTCCAGGCTTTTCCATGTCCCATTCATGGGCACATCCAAAGGTCAATCTGCTTTCAAATACCACATGGCCAAACTCTGTAATGCTTTGCCTGCCAACATTAGGCATACCGCAAACTCCCAACAGCTTAATCTCCTCCTTCTCAGTGCCCATTTTACCACAAGCTGCACATGCTCCAAGTTCAGGGAACGTACTAATGTCCTCATGTCCCTAGTGGGGTTTGCATGATCGTAACACAGCTTTCCTGCCAACATTGTAAATATGTCAAATGTATGTAATATTTTCACTGCATTCACCTTTATCATTGTAAAATATGCCTAACTGCCAGTTCTTTAATCAGTTGTATTTTATTTACTGTCTGTGTTATCCTGTACCCTACTCCCCAGGATGCATCTGGAATCAAGTGGACCCCTGCTCACCATGCTGTCCTGGTTAAATTCTTAGATAAATAAATAAACAAACAAATAAATAAATATTTAGGTGAGTTTTAGTACCTTCCCACCACACTTCTAAATCATCCTCCATACACAGCATAGACCAATGGGACAAAAAAATGTCTTGGACTCCAGGCAGCATCTGAGGGTCAGCCACATAGTAAATATTCAATCACCAATAACCCAGCCTTGGGGAGATACCACCTGTACCACCAAAAGTACCACAGAGCAATAAATGGTCAGAAGTCAAATGGCAGAAGGGTAATGCTATGGGCTTGACGATTAGTGAAAATAAATAGTCAATTCAAATCACTAAATGACTCTTATGCAACCATCTATAGGATGCAGAGATCTATAAGCATCAGTGAGAGTAGCATGCTTAAGCAAAGTAACTAAAACCTCGAATCACAAAAGTGTTTAAGGTTTTTAGCACTCCAAACATAAACAGTCAGGGGGCAGTTAAAATCGCCCCCAAAAATCAAATGTTGGGCTGTAAATAAATAGGGCTGAATCTTGTCCAGGAGGGCAACCATGTCATTCTTCGACTGAGGAACATATATAATTGCTATGAAGGAAAGAGCAACCCTAAAGCAAAAAATCAAGCATCAGAGCTCTTCCTGGTTCAATATCAACCAATTTCTTCTCAGTGAAGACAATATCCTTAAATAGAATTCCCACACCATCACAGAGATCGGCATCAAAAGACCAATAAGTGGGTCTCCATATCCAGTTTTGATGTGCTTGAATAATATCTAAGTTAGCAGTCATTCTAGTTTCCTCTAAAAAATTAATTTCACAGTGTAAGCCGTATAATAAGGATAACACAATACTACTTTGAGCAGCAGACTTAATGCTATTCACATTAATGGTTGCCAGGCAAAAAGTAGGAATTATGAGACGTCATGATAAGCAAAAAAGCATCATATCAAGAATTACCTTCATGAGCAATATTCTTACTGCCTCATGTAACCATTTTTTGCTTCTTCCAAGTTTTATATTTAGGTGACACAGCAGACCAAGGGAGGGATAGTGAGGCTTAATAAAGAGGAGGGGTGGTGGGCAGAGGGTGACACTGAAAAGGCAGAGATACTGAATAATCAGCAGAAGGGCAGACAGCAAGGAGAACCAGGGATAAAGGACAACCAAGGAAGGAGCTGGAGTAGAACAGCGAAACAGTCTAGGGAGGTCAAATCATGGAAAGCCATGTGTGCAAATGCCAGGAGCCTTAGCAACAAGATGGAAGATCTGGAGGCTGTCATGGTGCAGTCTGATCTGGACATTGTGGCCATCATTGAAACCTGGTGTAATGATAACCATGACTGGGAGATGGCCATACCTGGCTACAACATATTCAGAAGAGACAGAGCAGGCAGGAAGGGAGGAGGAGTGGCACTGTATGTGAAAAATGACATAAGGGCCACAGAGATCTAGGAGGAACAAAATGGGGGAGAGATACTGTGGGTTAAGCTGGAAAGAAAAATGGGGACAGCCATCCACACAGGTGTGGTCTATAGACCACCAGCCCAGGAGGAAGAAACAGATAGGGAGCTGATGCTAGCCATCAAGGATGGCAGACAAAATGTGAGTAGTACTGGTTGGAGACTTCAATATTCCAGACATGGACTGGAGCATCCCAGCAGCAGCATCAACTAGGAGCAGATTTATCCTGGACTCCCTTCAGGGTGCCTTCCTCAAGCAACTGGTCATGGAACCAACTCGGCAGAACACAATACTGGACCTTGTGCTCACAAACAGGGACAGTGTGATGGGGGTAACAATGGGGGAGCACCTGGGGAACAGTGACCACCAGTCATTGTGGTTTGAAATCAGAAAGAGCAGAACCAAACCACACAAAACACGTATCCTGGATTTTAGGGGGGCAGACTTTGGGAAAATGGGGAGATACTTGAAAGAGGCATTAAGGGGAATGGGACAGGAATCAGGGGTTGAGGATCAGTGGGTAGTATTTAAAATGGGGATTACAAGAACAACAGAATTATGCATTAAGCAGGTTAGCAAGAGGAAAAGGAAGATGAGACCATTATGGTTTTCCAAAGAGGTAGCAAAGAAAGTGAAAGCCAAAAAGATTGCATTCAGGCAATACAAAAAGACACAGGCAGAAGGGGATAGGGAGAAGTACCAGGAGAAGCAAAGGGAGGCAGGGAGGTCAGTAAGGGAAGCCAAAGCTCAGACAGAAGAACACATTGCAAAATCAGTGGGTAGAGGGGACAAAACCTTTTACGGTACATAAGTGAAAAAAGAAAGACAAAGGGAGGGATAGTGAGACTGAAGGGGAGGATGGGGGCCGCGTGGAGGATGACAACAGTAAAGCTGACATATTGAACAGGTATTTCTGCTCAGTCTTTACTGAGGAAGAGGAGGTAATGGGTCTGAAGGAGTACAAGGGGTGAGAATGGTGCAGAAATGGACACAAGTCCTTTACAGAAAAGGGTCCTGAAGGAACTGGAAGTAATAAGAGTTGATAAAGCAATGGGTCAGATGGGGTGCACCCAGGGTCCTTAAGAACTAAGAGAGTGGTGGCTGAACCTCTGGCTATCCTGTTTAGCCGATCACTGGAAACAGGAAGGTACCCAAAGACTGGAGGACAGCAGATGTAGTCCCCTTATACAAAAGTGGGAACAAAGAGGAAGCAGGGAACTACAGACCAGTCAGCCTCACCTTGGTAGTGGGGAAAATCATGGAAGCACTACTGAAGGAGAGATTGGTGGAACATCTGGTCCTCAATGGACTATAGGACCCAAGGCAGCATGGTTTCACCAGGGGGAGGTCATGTCAGACCAACCTCATTGAATTTTTTGACTGGGTGACTAGGGAGGTGGATCAAGAGAAGGCAGTGGACATGGCCTATCTGGACTTCAGCAAGGCCTTTGACACTGTGCCACATAGAAGACTATTACACAAACTGGGGAATATGGGTGTGGGCAGGACAGTAGTATGGTGGGTGAGGTAACTGGCTGGGTGGCAGGACACAGAGGGTGGTGGTAAATGGCTGTCACTCCACAGAGGGAAGAGTGACCAGTGGGGTACCACAGGGATCAGTGCTGGGACCGGTCCTATTCAACATCTTCATCAGTGACATTGCAGGACCTAGAATGCAGAATTTCACTGCTTGCTGATGACACAAAGCTCTGTAACAGAGTAGACACACCAGAGGGTGTAGACAGAATGAAGGGACCTGCAGAAACTTGAAAAATGGTCAGGGGTTTGTCAGTTGAAATTCAATGCAAGGAAGTGCAAGATAATGCATATGGGGCACAAAAACCCTGGCACAATATATCAGTTGGGGGTGAGGATATAGCATGCACCAAGCAGGAAAGGGATCTTGGGGTTATCATCTCTGATGACCTCAAGGTAGGAAACAGTGTGACAAGGCAGCAGGTAAAGCAAATAGGATGCTGGGATGTATAGGCAGGGCATCACCAGCAGGAAAAGGAGTCATAATTCCGCTATACAAGACACTAGTGAGGCTCCACCTGGAGTACAATGTACAGTTCTGGAGACCATACCTAAGTGACATAAACAGCGTAGAGAAGGTTCAGAGGAGGCAACAAAGATGGTGCATGGATTGCATCACAAGTCCTATGAAGACAGGTTGAAGGAACTGAACATGTACTCCCTGGAGAGAGGAGGAGAGAGGGATATGATAGAGACATACAAGTATCTTACAGGGAGGAACAGGGTACAGGAATACACTATTTTTAAGTGAAAAAGATGTTCCAGAACTAGAGGGCATGGGATGAAGTTGGAGGGAGGACGATTCAGAGGAAACGTGAGGAAAAATTTCTTCACAGAATGGGTGGTGGACAAGTGGAACACCCTGCCAGAGGAAGTCGTGGGGGCTGAAACAATCACGGGATTTAAGAATGCATGGGATAGACATAAAGGAATTCTGGAGGTCAGAGGTAAGGGGCAACAGACTTCTAGGAAAACATAAACTGAACTTACAAGCTCAAATGGGCAGACTGGGTGCGCCATAGGCCCTTATCTGCTGACACTGTCTATGTATCTATGTATGTACAGTATCTATGTAAATACTTTTGTTCAGTATTCACAAAACAAGAGGAGGGGGATGTACCTAAACCAAACAATAGAAGCACTCTGGATGGGGGGGTCAATACCAGTCAAGTCACAGAAGAAAGGGTCCTGAAAGAATTCTTTAAACTCAAGGTGAACAAAGCCAATGGGGCCCAATTCGATTCACCCCAGAATTCTAAAAGAACAAAGGGGAGAAGTAGTGACACCACTGACTACCCTTTTTAACAAATCATGGGAGGATGGTATGGTACCTGAGGACTGGGTGAAGGCGGATGTGATTTCCCTTCACAAAAGTTGGAGAAAGGCAGAGGCAGGAAACTACAAACCTGTTAGTTTGACCTCATTTCTGAATGATAGAATTGTTGAGTACCTAGAGTCCAGTGGGGCATTGGACCCAAGGCAGCATGTATTCACAGTGGGATGGTCATGTCAAATGAATCTAATCAATTTCCTTGACTGGGTGACTAAAGTAGTAGACCAGGGAAGGGCTCAGGACATGGCCTACTTAGACTTTAACAAGGCATTTGACACAGTCACACACAAAAGATTAATAAACATGTTAGCCAACCTGGAAGTGGGTCCTAGGGTGGTAGGCTACGTAAAAAATTGGCTGGACAACAGGACGCAGAGGGTAATAATAAATGGAGTTCACTCCAAAAAAAGGGGGTTTACTAGTGGGATACCACAGGGTTCAGTATTGGAGACAGTCCTCTTTAATGTCTTTATAAGTGACATTGCAGAGGAAATGGAAGGAAAATATGCCTCTTTGCAGATGACACAAAGATCTACAATGGGGTTGATACACAAGAGGGCAAGAAAGGATGAGAAAAGACTTGGCAAGGTTGGAGAAATGGTCAGAAGTATGCTAGCTTAGCTTTATTGCAAAGACATGCAAAGTAATGCACCTGGGAAACAAAAACCAAGGGGCAGAGAACACAATGAGGGGGTACTAACAACAAACAAAAATGGAAAGGGACCTGGCGATAGTCATATCAGATGACCTAAAGGTAGGCAGGCAATGTGAGAAGGCAGTAAGGCGGGCTGGGGGATACTGGGATGCACAGGGAGAGGCATCACCAGTAGAAAACAGGCAGTTGTCATACCTTTGTACAGACAGTTGGTGAGACCCCATCTGGAGTACTGTGTGCAGTTCTGGAGACCCCATCTCAGCAAGAACAAATAGACAGGATGGAGGCAGTCCAGAGGAGGGCAACTAAAATGGTGCATGGTCTGCACCAGAAACAATATGAAGAGAGACTAAAGAAGCTTAATTTGTATACCCCTGAGGAAAGGAGGGAGACGGGGCACATAATAGAAACTTTGAAGTACCTCAAGGGAATCAACAAAGTCCAAGAGGTTAGCATCTTTCAGAAAAAGAGATGTGCAAGAACAAGGGGGCACCGATTGAAGATGGGGGGGCAGCTCAGAGGTAATTTAAGGAAGTATTTTTTCACAGAGAGGGTTGTGGATGCATGGAACGGCCTTCTGGAGGAGGTTGTGGAGTCAAAAACAGTGGTGGAATTCAATCATGCATGGGACAGTCATAAGGCAATTCTAGGGGGTGGGGGTAGCAAGAAGTAGGCTGCTGGTTAACTAGGATCTGCAAATTATCCATTAGGTAGGGAAATGGGTAGACTGGGTGGGCCAAGCGGTCCTTATCTACCATCAAATTCTATGTTTCTATGTTTCATATAAACATAAAACAGATTCGCTTGCAGTTAAAATAGATGTAATATTTAATGTAACTACTGGGTCAGTTAAGAACAGACGTATTCATTCTCCAGTGCGTGAAGGTGTTCTGTTTGTTGGCATCTATACTTTTATTTATTTATTTATTTTCATAGATCCGATTTACAAACCTTTGAGTCAGAGACTCCTTTACAAAGGTACCTCGTCGCAGGAAGGGGGGACAAACATATTTGTGAGGCAAGACTTTGGTTAACAATACAGGTGAAATACAAAGCAGTATACAGCAAGGCAATTGCAGTGACAAAAACTGGTGAGATACAGCAGAGGGGGAGTCAAAAAACAAAATAATACAAAACAAGAAAGCAAAAACAAGAAAAAATAACAATACAAGACTGATTAGGAAAGCACTATTATGGACAAGTACAGCTCCGATTGTTAGTGAGGTATTTGTATAGTGTTATTTTGAAGGGGCCAATTTTGGGGATGTTTGTGATGTGCGTGGGGAGGGAGTTATACCAAGCAGGTGCTCTGTGGTGAAAGGACCTTTGGCTGAGTGAGGTCCTAGCTCTAGACACCTGGAAGGTGGCTTTGGTGGCATTGTGAGAGAGTACCGGGTGGGAGGCCTGTTGAAGTGGTGTAGTCACACCTGGGGAGCAAATCCCCAAGTACAGCCTTTTTTGCCAATATACAGGTGTGGTATAGCAGCTGTTCATCAAAGGTGAGTATGTTAGAGGCAGAGTAGAGCAGGCATGTGTGAGTTCTGCTGTGGGCACCGGTCAGGAGCCTACAGGCTTTGTTGATAGAGGTCTGGACTTTGGTGAGGGCAGTGGGGTCGGCAGCTGCATAGGTAGGGAACCCATAATCCGCCAAGAACAGAATGGATGAAGTGATAGCAAGTCTTAGGGCAAACTCAGGAAGGCAGTCTTTGTGGTGGTAGAGGAGACCAATCTGGGCATTCATGGCCGATGACAAAGCGTTAAGATGGGTGTGGAAGGTGTATGCCAAGTCGAAGGTAATGTCCAGGTATTTGTATGTTGATACCTGTTCAAGGGAGTGGAGTGTGCTGGGGTGATGTGAAAGGGAGCATTTCTGGAGTTACTTTGGTGGTGTGCAAAAATCATAGATTTCGTTTTTTTGAGGTTCAGAACCAGACGGTGATCGAGGAACAATTTTTCAGCTTGGCTGAAGGTGAGTTGCAGTGAGCTCTGGAGTGTGAGTGGGTCAGGGTGTGAGGCAACGCGAATGCGTCATCAGCATATAGAAGCATTTTGCCTGTGCAGGAGCTAGGGAGGATGTTTAGAAAGAGACAAATAGGGTGGGGCCCAGGATGGAGCCTTGAGGGACCCTGGAGTGTACTGGTAGGGTTGTCGATAGGATACCATTTAATTTGACCCATTGGGATCTATTTTGGAGGTAGCTGGAGAACCAGTCCAGGGGGCCCAATGAAAATCCCAGCACAAGATGGGAGTCGAGCATTAGTGGGTGACACACAGTGTCAAAGGCCTTAGATAGGTTGATGAACACTGCCCCGGCGATCTCCCCGGTATCAAATGCAGAGTGTATTTGGTGAGAGAACTCCAAAAGGGCTGTGGAGGTGCTGTGTCCAGGGTGGAAACCAGGTTGCTCTGTGCATAGTATGTTGTATTTAGATAGGTAATCTATGAGTTGGGTGGATACTATCTTCTCCAGGGCTTTGGGAGGGGGTTGGGGAACTAACAGTGTCTTAACCATAAAATAATCTGAGAACTCAATTGGTATAGCTGTAGTATTATGAATAACTAACTGTTTAGAAACAAAAACATAGTCAGTTTTGGTCGTGAAGGTGCTCCAAACAAAAGTCTGTGAAATTTTAGGTTGTGCCATTTGTGAATGATTTAACAATTCAGTAAAGTCCACCATTTACTGTAATGCTATGTAGTCGAAATGCACTTTTTTTTCACAACTAGTTCGCATCACACTTCACATCAAGGTTGCATTTAAAATCACCTCCTAAAAAAAAATTTTTTGCAGTGGTTAAGTAAGGCTTGGTCTGTGTGAATATTTGAACATATTCAGCGTTTTGTTGTGGAGCATAGATGTTTATCACCTGTTCACCTACTTCCAGCAGAATCTAACCCTGCATTTTACTCCCCTCCTCCTTTAGCCCTCTTCTCCTCTTCTATTTTTCCCTTATCCCCCCTTTACTCCACCTCCCACTCTTCCATTACACCCTCTCCCTTCTACCCCTTCTTGCTTTCCTCCCTCTTTACTCCTCCTGGTTACCTAGTTATGCAAATTATTCTATAAGCGTTTTTGTAAATTGTGCCATGTAAATAATTATTTTACGATTGCATATTAGTTCTCGCTTGCCTGCAAATAAGTTACTGTTTATGATCTGTTACCTCAACTTTTATTTATTTATTATTCTTCAGAAAATACCTTGGAGCCAGAGGCTCATTTACAGAGGTTCCATGTCAAATACAATTTGTGCAAAAGACTAAACTAAATGACATAACATAATATTTAGAGCATGAGAGTAGTAGAGAGAGAGAGGGGTAGTGATAGCAAGATGGGGAGGTAGGAAGAAGTGAGGAGGGTGAATGTAGTGCAAGATCTGCTACAGAACAGCTCTGTTGTCTGAGGGTAGGCATTTTTTTTTTAAGAATAGTAAAGTTGGGGGTAGCTGAGTTCATCCTAGAGGTTTGTGTTGTGTTGGGTGCTCCCAGGGTTAGTGGGAGCATGAGACTATGTTAGGTCACATGCTGTTTTTGGCTGGCTGTACTAAGATGAGCATGAAGTTTAGATTTAAACAGACTGAGCTTGGCTTCCTTAAGGATATCTTTGCCTAAGGTATTTAACCAGAGAGGAGTCTGGTATTCTTAGGAGCATAGCCCCTGGGAGGTGTGATGGTAGGCAACTTTTAGGGAGTGAGTGTTTAAGCCTCTGGTGAATCTGGTGGAGTCATGTGGCCTTAGGAGGTTCTGTAAGCAGGGTGGGGTTAGTCTGATGATGGACTTTTTAGTTAGCAGGCAGACTTGGTATTGTATTCTATTGCTGAGATTAAGCCAGCCCGAAAAGGCGTAAAGGTCATTTGTATGTTGCCTCGGAGCGACATTCAGTAAAAGCCCGTGGGTGTGGTTAAGGGTGGTTTTGATTAGTTTTAGTGTCGTAAAGACTGCAGCACCATATATCACCAGGCCATAATCTATAGCTAACAGAACAGAGCTAGTAATAGCAGTTTTTATGGCATCTTTGGTAAGGTAGGATTTATTTTTGTAGAGCAGGCCCAATTTGGAGTTGGCATTTTTGGCGACTAGGTTGATGTGACAGTTATAGGACAGGATGCTGTCTAAAGTGATATTGAGATATTCAAAATGCAGTACCATTTCAAGGGGAGAACTAAGATTGTTGAGTATATGTAGTTGGTAGGACTTGCATTTGTTTTGGGCAGAGGCGAAAAGCATAGTTTTTGTCTTGTTATAGTTCAATAGCAGCATTGAATTGATAAACCATTTCTCAGTTGTGAGAAGTTTGCCTTCATTTGCCTTTCCAGCACAATGGGTGTAGCATGGCTTGTGTACAGTACTGCATCATCTGCATATAGTAAAATGTTGTCTTTTACAGAATGAGGGAGTGTATTAAGGAATAGGCCGAAGAGGGCCAAGAATGGATCCTTGTGGCACACTTGTTGTAGCCAGCTGGCTATCTGAGAGGATGTTTTGGATTTTAACTTTTTGTTCCCTTTTGAAGAGGTAACTTCTGAACCAGGCAACAAGCTCTGGAGAGAGTCCTGTGGTGGTAATTTGGCTTAGCAAGAGTTCATGATTGACAGTGTCGAATACTTTGGTGAGGTCAATGTACATTGCCCCCACTAATTGCCCTTGGTCTAAAGCATTGTGGATATAGCCAGTAAAATGAAATAAGGGCAGTAGTGGTGCTATGCTGTTTATGAAAGCCATGTTGTTGCAGACACAGTAACTGGTACTTCTCCAGGTATTCCACAAGTTGATCAGTGACTATGCGCTCAAGTGCTTTTGAGAGGGGAGGAAGTATAGATATTAGCCTGTAGTTTGAGTGGTTGAGCTTGTCGCCACTTTTGTGAACAGGTGTGACCACTGCAGCTTTCTATAGCTGAAGAAATTTGCCAGTGATTAGGGATATATTTAACATTTTGGTAAGGGGGGTTAGGATGGTATCAAGAGTGAGTTTGACTAGTTTGAGATCAAGACTGTCACTGCTAGCCCTGGACTTGCCTAATGCTTTAGAGAGGTATTATTTTGCTTTAGAAGGGGAGATAAATTTCAGGTAGAAGGGGGGTGGGGAGAAAGAGCGTTGGTTGTGGCTGCATATGTGGGCGACGTCATCCGGAGGTGTTGGGTGCATGGGGGGCAGGATTCCACTGAGGTTGATGAAAGTGTTGTTGAATGTGTCTGTAATAGTTTTAAGATCCACCATAGGGGTACCCTGGATGTTTAACATAGTAGAGAAGCTTTACTAGGTTTTCCGGTCAAGGTTTTTATGCAATCCCAGAACCTATTGCTGTTTCCCCAGGAATTTGCCAATTCTGTTTTGAAGTGCTGGCTTTTTGCCTTACAGATTGCCCATGTGCAATTGTTTCTAGCTTCTTTGTATCTGTGTAGTTCTGCTGGGGAGTTTGTACTTGTTGCTATGAGCCACAGCTCATTCCTGTGTTTCATCATCTGTAGAAACTGAGGGGTAATCCAGGTATTTCTGGAGTCTCATAATTTCTGTTTGGTTATGGGGTCAAATATGTCACAGGACCTATTACATTTTTTATGAAGTTTTGTAAGGCAGAGTCAACATCTTTGGCATAGTAAATGGAGCACCAGTTTTGGAAGCATAAGTGGGTTTTGAAGGCCTCTAACTTCCCTCTTCTGAGTAGTCTGTTTGTAACAGTTTTAGGTGGAACCTTGGGGGACTTATTAGACCAGTGTCAGAGAATGGGGAAATGATCACTCCTGGCATCAGGGAGTACAGAGGTACTGGTGATTCTATTCGGATGGTTAGTGATTAGCCAGTCTATTATAGAGCTAGTATCCATACGGTAGTTGATAAGTATGGGGGAGTTAACTACTTGGGTCATGTGAAGTGCTGCATGGGTATCTTTAATGGGGCCACTGTCCTGTGAGGCCCAATTGATGTTGAAATCTCCCATCGTAAGTAATTCTGTGTTTTGTCAAAGACCTGCTAGGAAATCATGGATTGTTTTAAAGCCTTTTTCTTGGTCCTTGGGTGGGATATAGACAGATACTATGGTTAGGGCTTTGCTATTAGATCCTAGGTAGACCATTATCACAAGGAGCTGGGTTATACTACTGCTGGAGGAGACAGGCAGTATTTGAGCATGAATGTGCTCTTTTACATACAGTGCACAACCACCTCCTCGCTTTCCTACTCTATCGAGTCTAAATAAGACATAGCCTGGTAGATGAACGGCCGTATCAGCAATCCTTGGGTTTAGCCATGTTTCAGCTACTGATAAGATATCAGGCTGGTGGTGTGTAACCCAAACTTGTAGTTGGTTCAATTTTCCCAGGAGGCTGCAAATGTTGATGTAGGCTGAGTGAGGCCCCCATGAGGTTTGGTTATAGTATGGCTACAGGGCCAGGGTTAGGGTGTACATTCCCAGAGAGAAGCAGTAGTAGGTAGGTAGGCTAGGCAAATGGCTTGCCATTTAAGGTTGGCCTTGGCACGTGCCTTGTTAGAGTAATTTGAGAGGCTATGTTTAGTTATAGTATTTGTAATTGACATCTTTGGGGGTATCAGGTGGAGGGGTGCCCCCAGAGCCCAAAGTCCACTGTCAGACTAGGAGTAGGTGATGTGTTGCTGCTGGCTACATGCTCCTGGGTCAGGGTGATGTAGAAAGGTGTTGGCTCAGAGGAGATTTGGTTATCATTGGCAGGGTATTTCCTGTTTTGATTTTAGTGTTATATGTGGAGGGAGGAGCAAGGATGTGGCAGGCCGCCAGGATACAAATTAATTTTAGGAGAAACATTGCAATAGGCTGGTGACTTGGAAGGGGGAAACAGAAATGCTAGACTGGCAAGGGGGAGCTAGAGGGCTTAAATTCAGGAGGCAGTACAGTGGGTAGACTCAGGACGTAAGTCAATCTTTGCAAAGGATAGATTTTCTATCACTTTCTTGAGGCAGCTATTGTGCTTGTTTAAGGGTACTGGACTAGGATAGTGAAAGTCAGCACAGAATAGCTTGCTGTCAAGAGACCCAGTGAGGAGCCTAGGTTACAAATAAGAGGAGAATGGGAGCCAGGAGAATGGCAAATCATCAAGTTGAGCGGGAGGTGAGAGAGTAGGAAGGAGATTATCTTAACTGAAAAAAGGGTCAATGGGGGAAGGCTACACTGGGGAGGGCATGGTTCCTTTCTATTTAATAGAGGCCAGGGTCGGGGTGGGCAGTGTGGGATGAAAATAAGGACTGCCTAGTAAAAATTAGAGCAAGAGTTTAAACTGAAGGATCAAGCCCACCACTACAGCAGCAACGAGAGGAGCCAATTAACAGAGCGAAGGTACTGCTTGTCCAATAGCACAGGACAGTTCACTAAAAATGAGCCAATAGCACAGCACAGTTGACTAAAAATGAGCCAATAGCACAACACAGTTCACTAAAAATGAGTCAATCCACGCCAATGCCATAATTCCTGATTATTACCTTGGGGGTCTGTCCAACAAGGTTTACTGCAAATTGTTTCTCTGTATTTCTGTGATTTCTATTGACAACTGGACAAATGAAAACAGGCATTTTTGCTCACGTGCTCTCTAGTATGAAATAAAATTGATTGATTGTTTACAGATCTACTAGACACATTATACCAGATTCCATCTACAATAATAACCCTCCCAGGCACTAAGTCTATTATTTTTTGTAGTCGAACTTATGCCCTGAATAAAGAATACCAATCCCATCAGCTTGATCAGGTCCAAATGACCAATATGAGGGGTCCCAAACCCAGTTATTTTTAGCTTGTTGTACAGAGTTGTAAGAATTCATCCAAGTCTCTTGGACAATGACAACATCCAGGTTCATATCATGAAGTATGGGAGGCAGTATAGTGCAGTGATTTAAGGCTCTGAGCTACAAATCTGGAGACCTGGGTTTGAATCCCACAGCCTCCCTTGCATATACTGTGTGACCCTGAGCAAATCACTTAACTTCCCTGTGCTCCCAGGTTGCACCTGTAAACAAGCTTTCAGCTTAGTGTGTCTTACCTGGTTAAACAATTGGGAAAAGAAAAAAGAGTAAGGAGAACACTGTTGTTTATTTCCTTGTATTGTTTGTTTGTAAAATAATATTCATGCATCATGAAAGGGAATTAACTTCGTTGAGGAGAGCTCATTTGCAATGAGATCCCATGATACATTCATTCAAGTTACCATACACCACATTGTTCAATATATCATTAATTAATGAACAAATACATAGGACTAATGAACACGTAAGACATAAAAAAATTCTAGAATCAATACATTCAAAAAACAGAGTCACACAGTGCCCTAAGGAAATTCAGTACACACTGTATTCAGGGACACTGGCTTACCGGGATTGAGAAAGGGCATATTCCATTTTGCACATTGTAAAAAATGATGTTGTCACCGGTGTCTGCTAAGCCAAAATCCGGTTTTACCGTTGTTTGGTTTTGTGTACTTTATTTAACAATTTGTAACTCTGCTAACATGCATTTTAGCAATTTTGACCTCCACTATTACACATCCTTCCATCCTTGTACCAATTGAAAGTTATTTTAGGTACAAGATGTGATGGCAGCAGCAACACTACAGCCCCCATTCCTAAGATGTGATGGAAGCAGCACTACGGTCCCATCCCTAAGGTGTGATGGCATCATCAACACAGCACGATGGCCCCATCCCTCTGGTGTGATGGCAGCAGCAAAAGCACTATGACCTCCCTCCCTCCCTCAGGTGTGGCAGAAGCAGCAACACTGTGGCCCCCATCCCTTAGGTTTGACGGCAGCAGTACTACGTTCACCATTCCTCAGATGTGATGGCAGTATCAGCACTATGGCCCTCATCCCTCAGGTTGGATGGCAGCAGTACTACATTCCCCATCCACCAGTGGTGATGGCAGAAGCACTACAGCCCCCACCCCTTCGGTGTGATGGCAGTAGCAACAATGCAGTCCACATCCCTCTGGGTGATGGCAGTAGTGACAGCACTATGATCCCCTTTCTTCAACACCCACATCCCACATGCACAAGTTACAAATGACTTGGTCTCTTTACTTGTTAGAATTCAGATGTGAATTAATCTGAACTATCACCGCTAAGGTGGACTACCTTTGTTTTTTCCTATCTAAAATTTAACTGCCTGACTTGGATTTCTGCCTGTGACACTGCTGACCAGGGTTAGGTAACAGACTTGGGCGTTGGAGGGCCAGCTGGTGGGTGAAGGCTTCAGTGTCCAATGACCACTCACCTTCTCCTATGAGGGAGGGTGGGTTCACTGCTCAGCAGTTGCTGGCCCCTGGTGGAGGCCAGAGGCACAACAACATGTCAGCCCTCACTGCAGGAGGGAGCATGACGGACGTCGGCTTGTGCCTTGACATCATGTGGCCTGTCACGCTCCCAAGAAAATGTGAAAACACCCGCTGACCAACCAAAGGACAGTTGTTGGTCCCTCCTTAAGCAGGAAGCCCCAGACATGTGTCCGTTCTGACCCCTGCCATGGCCAGGATACACAGGAAGCTCTTTAGGACAATTTTCCTCCCCTGGTAGCCTCCCACAGGGGTAGAAGCTCACTCAATGAAGGGTTACTTTGGGTTACCTGGTAGCACAGCAGTAAGGGGCAGTGGATGGTGGTCGGGACTCAGCAGCAGTGGTAGGAGGTCTTGGCAGGCCTGAAGGAGTGAATTGCCAGGGAGTAGGAGGAGCAAAAAAAAACTGCTTGAATTTGTTTCTTTGAAATAAAGTGTCTTCACCTAAAAAACTCACAAGTGATTAGTGGAGGATGTTCAAATGGATTTATGCATCTTCCAGACATGTGGATGCTTTTTTTTTTTACTTTGTGTCCATGAAAAAGGTGTCTCCCAGTTTTCATGTCTTTGTTCAGATGTGAATTGAGCACCACTCTGCCCACCAGCATCATACAGCCCCTGGGGTCTTACCTTCTGTACATCATTGACTGTGCTTTCAAAATCCACTGGCCAAACATAAGTACACTTAAATACCTAACATTTGCTTTTTGTTGAAACAGTTTATCAGAAAACTTTTTGTTGTCACAGAGACTGAAACAGCAGGTGGGAGAAAAGGTGCAAATTATCCAGTTCACCTAAATGGGGTGTTAACTGTGAAGTCTTTTCATAAGTAGTAAGGCAGTTTCTTCTTTGTGAACATACTTTCATTCAGACTAGTTTTCATTCAAACAACTAAGGATTTTGGATGGCCCTACTGATTATAAACTTGAATAAGCTAGTTGGTAACAGTGATCCTGAGTTTAGCAATCTACAACCTAGATGCTTATATGCAAAGAATACAATAAAAACCTGACTAAAATCTAACAATCAAGCTTATAAAACACATAAAATGTATCTGAACATTTATCTTTACCTATACAAAATCATTTCAGCCCAAGTAAAACCCAGGTAAATTACATGGTACCCTGACTACTATTCTATGATGTAGTAAACATATAATGGTATTTTTTTTTATATTCTTTGTAAAGCAGGTAAGGCCCACTAGGCAGACCTGTCTGTTTTCAGGAGTGACCTGGAAGGACTGGGGAGGTTAAGTGACATGCTTGGAGTCACACAGTATGTAAGTGGAGGTTGTGGGAATCAACCCCAAGTCTGCTGGATGTACCCAGTTCATTCAGTGTTTGTTACTCTAACCACTAGGCATGGGTGGTTAAACTGAATGGCTGATTACAACAAAGCAGTGCGGGTGATTTCCTTACTGACTCTATATGCAGCAGAGCAGAAAGAATGCAAAGCTCAGCAGCATTCATTTTAAGATGCTGAAATCTGGGTCAGCCTGCTGGTGCTACGGTAGCACTATTGCTTGCAATGCCAGTGACCCAGGTTCAGAAGTGAACTCGGGTTGCTGGAGGTCTGGCCAGGGGAGTAGGATTGAGCACCTGGGGGACTGCTCTCCTCCTCCTCCAGGGAGGGTGGGCTTCAGGTCCTGCTGCTTTACCACCACCTGTGTGACCACGGGTGGTGATGCAGTGGTGCTGCAGAGTGATCAGGAGGGGAGGATGCTAGCCAGGAATCTGGAGCAGTGGCATTTCTCTATGTGACCTACCTCCTTGGATCTCCTCTAGTGCCAGTGCCCTCAGGGACAGAGACCAGAAAACCAGGAACAATCACCCCACATTGGCCACTGGAAGAAGGGATCCAGATGCCATAGACTTCATAACCAGGCTCTTTGAGGGACCCACTGAGCTGCCCGACACATACTAAGGGAGTGTGGAGGGGTGACCTGGGGTCCCCTCCCTTCCCACCTGGGGGGGGCACAATTCAGGCAGGATAGGGGCAGGAGCACATGAGCATTACCTGGGGGTGAAGCTAAGGGGTACCCAGTCTAGGGATCTCTGAAAAGTGGAGACTGATGTTGTAAGGAGGGGACATAGAAAGAGAAAATGAAAACAAATTTAAAAAGATGCTGAAATCTTAGAGATTCTGTGCAGTGACGTGCAATTTCCATGAGGCACCGGTACAAGAATTCAAAATCCACAAACCAAGCAGGATTCCATGATTGTTACCGGTATTAACGGTAAAAATTGAAAACCAGGGTCCCTGACTATATTACAACAATAATACATGATCAACAAAATGGGCTATATTCTCAAGTAATACAAACTACAACTGTTTAATGAGGCTAATGAGAAGGATTCCATTTAATTTAAATGTTATTTCTTCTTTTTTTTTCTTTTTCTTTCCTACCATCTGTGAACTTTCCACTTATGGGGCTTCTGAGTGTGAAGATGTGTCAAACACTAGGTCCATTAATCCAGCCCACAGGCACAGAGGCATGGCATCCATCTGTGACACCAACATCCCTGGTTCGGGAACGGACCTGGGAAGTTGGAGGGCTGGCTAAGGGAAGAAGGACTGAGTGTCCTAAGGATGGTTCTCCTTCTCCAGGCAGAGGGGGGTTGTGTGTCCAGCACAAGTTAGACCCAAAGCTTAGGCTGGGGGCCTCATGGTGACCAGCAGCTAGACTCCTTAGGAGGTGTGTTGGATGCTGGCATCATTGCATGCCACGCCTCCTTAAGGTAGCACTATATAGAAAATTGCATCCAACATTCATGTAGCTTGCTCCCTGACACCAATCAATAGCCTGTGTACTCCAGCTATGCTGACCTATCCTGTCTCCACTGGCTCTGGCCCAAACTCACACCCCACCCTGGTGGGCAAACCAGTGAAATAATGTTTGCGGGTGCCCCCTACTGGCAACCATCTCCTGTCAATCTGTAGGTTCAGGTCAGGTGTGTTGGCCAGCCAGGGGGGCAATCCATGTGGTGTAACTTTAGAATTAAGTCTGGGGGGAACAGGAGAGGGTCTGAGGAGGACAGGGCTGAATTATCAGATGGTATGAATTATAAAGCATACCAAATAAAAAAAATAAAAGAATCTAGGTTCTCTGTTTCTGAATCCCCCCCAACTTTTTGAAGCACGCAGGTCAAACTGGTTGTCAGTTTCAACTCCTGCAGCTGAAGTAGAGTGTTTGTTAAGCCTGAAGCTGCATCTCTGGGAATTGGGTATTGATCAGTTTTAAGTGGGGGGCATATCAGTATTGTTCACCTCTTCTTCTTCTAGTGTTCTTTCTTTATGATAAGGATGTCCAGAAGTGTCTTGCATGTCAACATCTGGTTCACTAATCGATGGTCTGGTAGTTTCTTGGGGGTGTCATGATGACCTGTTCCTTGTTGATATGAGGAGTAGCATGAGAAAAGGCCCGAGACCTAGGCACTGGTCTTACTGCTTCAGGAATTATACTGGTTTGTTGTACTTTCTCATAAAGAGCATATGAGTTGATGGTAGTGTTGTGCAGAATTTTCAAATTCCGGCAGAACAAAATTCTATGGAATTTTCAAAATTCTGTTGAAATTTTGCCAGAAATGGAATGGTGCAATTCCACAGCACAAAAATGTTGCTCAATGATTTTCTGCAGAAAAGTGCTGTTCTGCTGAATATTATTCCACTGATCTCAATATATTCTGTGGAAATTGTTGTGGAATAATTTTCTGCAGAATAAAATGCACACAGTAGGCAGAATTCCGCAGAAGAACCAGTAAAATTCCAGCAGACATTCTGCTGGTGGAATGATCATTCCAAGCTAATTCCAATGCCAAAATTCCACATTCCACACAGCACTAGTTGATTGGGTTTGTCTTATTATGGGAAGTCCAAGGGCAATCTTTAAAAAGATGTCCATGCTCCTCAAAAATATTGCATTTGGAGTGGTTAGCACATTGAAGAATGATGTGGTTAAATTATCCATGGCACAAAGTAGTTTTTCACAAACATTGGAGAGGTGAGTCATAGTTCCACATTTATAACAGGCCTTCAGCTGGCCAGAATAAAAACACACCCCTTTGTCTCTACCTAAAAAATAAAAATATTAGGTAAATGTGCAGTTGCCTTACTCAGACTGTCTCAGTTTCACCTTAAAGTGCCATCACTCATTCCAAAATGACTCTGCTTCCAGAATTGCTTCAGGGACACTGAGTGTATTACAGTTTTGCTGAAGCCTGTGATGAATATCACTGATGTGGATGCTTTTATTTGTAAACATGACTGTTATGTTCTTAATTAGGAGTTTTGGGAGGGGTACTGCAAAAAATATGATTCATAAGGGTGAAAACATAACTTGATTATAAATCATCCAGAATCATTCCAGACCATGGGAAGTACAAAAGCCTATGTCAGAATTGTCTTCCCCTGATATGTGAATCAGGGCATAGACATCTTGGGCAGTGAATTTCATACATTCCTTCAAAAGTTTTTCCCCAACATATAGCCTGTCTAGTCTTATCTGTAAACCACCTGTATATTTAAGGCAGACAGTGTTTTTGTGAGGGGCAGGTTCGGATCTGTGAAGCAGACTTGCATAGCGCAAATGAGATGCAGAGGGGAGTCAATCCATGTGATCCCGAAGCCAGGGTATCGATATTCTGTTTTGCAAGACCTGATCAGAGAGCACAGAAGTTGCATGTGATGTAGCAGTCTCAGCTACTTTTTCTACTGAGGAAACAGGATCTTTAGCAATCAGAGATGTTTCTGCGGTGTTGACCACAAGTATTACACTTGTAACTGTATGAGCTACAGTAGGGGACTCAAAAGCTCCTGATCCTGAAACCATGTCCCTGACGGTAGCAGACTCAGTAATTAAAATCTGCTTCATCACAATATTCTCACCAGATTCACATTGTGAGTTTTAGCCAGTGTTACAATTGTTTTATACATTATTTTGCTGTGGCTCAGTCATGGGTTTATTATTATCAAGTTGTAAAACCACAGCAACTTGTTCTGGCACAGCTGATGACTCCAGGCATATAATAACAGCCTTATCTGTTTCTGGCACTGTGTTAAAACCTACATAAGTAATACTACTGTAGGTTTGGGGAAGGTGTATAAGATGGGCCCCATTAGTAATACGGTATCCATTGACCATCAGTGTTTAGTTTCTAGCCTGCTCCACATAATGCCTTTTCAGGTGACCACTCAGACGTCTGTACAGGTAAAGGTTATACAACAAAAGATTTAACAATATGATCATCTTCAGAAAGGTTTGGGCTGCTCTGACTCTGGTTTGGATGATTGGTATTAGCCAATCCAGAGACATTGGCTGTAGCTATTTGAGGAACTGAGGCCTCATCCTGTTTTGACATAAATAAGGATGTATAAGTCATTGCTGTAGGAGAATTCATGGCTCACCTTTTTTGCAGCACAGCATTTCTCTTGTTATAATGATCTTCATCTTCAACAAGCATATTAAACAATAGCTAATACAAAATCACACATGCCTCCACAATGCAAAGCATCATGTGCTGCATATGCAAATCACCACAGAATGTTATGCTGGTCCAACTTTAAGCAAAATTGCATGGTGCCAAAAGGCCTCTCACACAGTTTGCAAAGGGTGCTAACAGAAGACATAGACACGTGTTTCGCCCTACCAGGACTCATCAGTATGCCTCGTCTGCTTGACCCCCCCAGTGGACTGGACCAGCTACCCTAAGACAGTGTGTCTTGGATATGTTGTGGTGAACCCAGAGGCCTTTTGGCACCATGCAATTTTGCTTAAAGTTGGACCAGCATAACATTCTGTGGTGATTTGCATATGCAGCGCATGATGCTTTGCATTGTGGGGGCATGTGTGATTTTGTATTTTCTTGAAACTTGGCTTCCCAGCCAAATGCCCTTTGGGGTAACCCTTGTCTCAGTGTTTGCACACAGAGGTTCTTTGTCTTTTAAATAGTTTTTTATTTTAATGGGTTCACCACAACATATCCAAGACACACTGTCTTAGGGTAGCTGGTCCAGTCCACTGGGGTGTCAAGCAGACGAGGCATACTGATGAGTCCTGGTAGGACAAAACACGTGTCTATGTCCTCTGTTAGCACCCTTTGCAAACTGTGTGAGAGGCCTTTTGGCACCATGCAATTTTGCTTAAAGTTGGACCAGCATAACATTCTGTGGTGATTTGCATATGGAGCCCATGATGCTTTGCATTGTGGGGGCATGTGTGATTTTGTATTTTCTTGAAACTTGGCTTCCCAGCCAAATGCCCTTTGGGGTAACCCTTGCCTCAGTGTTTGCACACAGAGGTTCTTTGTCTTTTAAACAATAGCTTATGTCTTTTCTCAATTTCTTTTTCCATTTGAGCTTCAGCTGCTCTAATGTCAGTTTCCTTAGTAGGTTCCAAGGAATCCTCATCCATTTGTGGTGTATGTAATTCAACTTCTTCCATGGAATCCTCAGTAGACAGATGTCCCTCTTCATTCTCCTGGCATCCACTGGCTGGGTAGGAGGACTGTTCCCCAGCCTGCTGCAGCACACCCTCCTCTGCAGCCTCCAGATCCTCCATCTTGGAATTGAGCCAAACAATGCCCCCTTCCAAGAATAGGGGAATTTTTTTTTTGAAAGCACACCAATATATACATCACACAACTTCAGTAATTACAATCAACCATAAGTAAAAAAGAAAATGTTATGCTAGTGAAAAAAAACTCTCTATTTTTGAAAACAAAAGGCACATTCCTAAAACAACGAAACAGTAAACTAAATTTATTTAACCATGTGAATCTACTTCATAGTTCTAAAAAAAGTTTCTTATTTAAGCATTGGGCTTCATTCCCTCTAACTTTAATAATATGCTGGTAAATTATTTGGAATAACTGATCTTGAGTAACTATTTGCTGTTGAACTGTGAACCTGCACCTACTCTGCAATATCCAGTGTTCGAAAATAGCAAAACATTTTCTGAGAGTATTTTTCTTATAGTTCACCCTTGGGGAAGAAAATAATCCCTAGAACTAAATCCTCATATGTCAGAAAATGGAACGGTGAGGGACTCCACTTTTTCTTCACTAAGTTCCAGATTTTCATGATATATGGGCAATCAAAACATAAATGTGACATGTATTCTAGTACTGTTTTGCAACATGGTTTAGGGCAGAAATGTTCTGTTATCTCTTTGTGTAAGGTGGCCGCCGGGCTGGGCATGCTGTAAGCTGTTCCCCTATTCTGCTTTACCCTTTGGTGTATTTTTGTTTTAATTTGTTTTATTAGTTGTTTTATTTTATTATTTTTATTTCTTGGAGAATCTTGCACTATGTGTGGTGTGAACTATATGATTGTGTTACCCTGGTATCGCTTAAGCACTCACAGAATTCTAATTAAATGATCCTGCTATTTCTACCACTCATAGAACTCCTCGCCTAATTTGAGATTTTGGGCTGGAGAGGAGTTGTAGGGATCGAGGAGCGAAAAATGAGGAGTCAAAAGTAGTTTAGCAGGACAAGGAGCGAGGGGTTGAAACAAAGAAATCTAGCGGGATGAGGGAAGCTAAAAAGGAACCGAATAGCTATAGTTAAAGAGGAACATTGTGGGACATGGAGAGCTTAAGAGAGGGAGCAAAAGGAGATTTATTGTTGGATTACTGTCCGGGTTCTGGATATGGACTGATCTGTGTGTTAAAGTCAGAGCCGAGCACTGGGTCTGGGACTGTGCTTGTGTGTACTTGAGATCTTGACCTGGTGCAGCTGGTGGTCAGTGACGGGACAGGGCCCGACTCCATTGAGTTATCGCTGGTGGGAGTTGTTGATTCACAGGGGTCAGGGTATTTGTTCAGCCAGGGAGCTGGCTGATATGCCGTGGTTCCCCTAGACTCACAGGTTTGGCTGCGGTGTGGCCTTGCCTGGGTGTCATGGTGGGGCTGCAATATTTCTGGCTGGGTGTTATATGGAGTTGGAGGTGGATGGGGCCCTAGTCTGTTGCTGGCTGCTGACTGGAATTTCTCATACTGCTCTGATCGGCTTGAATTTTGATTCTCCCTCTTATTCTAGGGCAGAGTAATACTCTGGACTATTCCTTGTGGATCAGAATTTTTCAGCCGGCTTTGTTTGGCCTAGACCTGGATTTTTCCTTTTACTTTATGGTTGTGTAATACCCTGGATTATCCCTCATTTTGGATTCTGTGGCTCTTACACTTCATGGATGTTTGACATCTGGGATTATTTGCTTCCTGCTCGGGACCTAAAGTTTATATTTTTCTGGGTGGTCTCCCTGGTGGTGAGAGGACCTGGGCATCCACATGTTTCTTTGACTTTATTTAATTTTCTGAACTGAATGTTTTTATGGTTTATTTTACTGTGGACATTTCTTTGAGTGGACTGTGCCTTTTTATTTGGCCAGTGAGAGTGCCTGAACTTCCCTGTTTCCCAGGCCATGAGAGGACTTGGGGGGGGGGGGTAAATTCATAATTTTGCAATTGTATTTTGCATGCCTGTGAGAGGGGACTGCAGTAATGCCAGAGTTTAGTGTGGGAGTGACTTATTTAGCTAATGTGGGATAGGGTGGTGTTTTAATCTATATTTTATTATGTGTTAGGGTGGGTTAGTTGAGCAATTTCAGGGAATGTTTTAGTTTTATTTTATTTATTTTTGTTTGTTTGGTTTTTTATTGTGATTTTTTAGCTTAGGTTTTTATTTTGGGACAATATTGTTTTGTTTGGGGTTGGGTTTGGGGGTATTTTGGTTGTTTTGGAAAGTTTGGTTATTTATTAAGTTGTGTGGAATGTGTTGGATGCCTGCCCCCACAGTTGTGCACTATTCATCCTCTGCTCTCCATGCCCTCTGCCCTTTCTTTAGTCCTCCCCTCCAGTTTACAACTTACCAGCGCTGTAGAGTGCAGGGTATTGTGCGTAGGAGATGGAGGGAGGTGGGGGGCCACGAACAGTGGAGGATGAATGAAGGGGGTCATCGTATTGGGGTGGTAAGATCCAGGAGATGCCCTGGGGTGAAATGGAATCCAGAACATGGTTCTCCATTCTGGTTTCCATACTCAAGGGCACTACCGTTTGTGGTAAGCAGGTGGTTCGGGCAGAACGGGAGGTTCGTCCAACTCGGGTGGTGTTGTGCAATGCCAAATCCATCAAGAACAAGACTGCAGTTATTGCAGATCTTGTTGAAATGGTGGACCTGGCTTGCATCACCAAGACCTGACTGGATGAAACTTTTGGCCCCGTTTTGGGGGCTCTAACTCTGACTGGGTACTAGGTGATACACCACCTGAGACTGGACCATGCTGGGGGGTGGTTGTGGTCTGTTTCAAGACCAAACTTAGCCTCAAGAGTGTATTAGTTGAGGAGGCCGAGTCATTCTAGTGTGCTGTTGTAGCAGGTGTAGGTTATCGAATCACTGTCATTTATTGTCTAGCCAGTGATGAGAAAGTGATTCCTTCAGGAAGTGGTGGACTTCGTCATCAACATGGCATTTGAGTCACCCAGACTGATGGTTCTGGGTGACTTCAATGCCTGGGTCGATGATGAACTCTCGCAATTTGCTCAGCACTTCCTTCAGTTGATGACATCTCTGGGCCTGACACAGGTGGTTACCACTTGCTACTCACAAACACGGACACTCCCTTGACTTAGTCTTCCTCCTAGGGATTGAAACATCTGACTTGGGGGGGCAGTTGGGTGTTCAGATTGTGAAAGTGTGCTGTTAAACCTCCAAATACCTGTCTAATTCTGTTTCACAAGTCTACTGCAGTAGCACTCTCTGGATATCTTTACTGTCCTTTCCATTACTTTCCCCCTCTTTTTAATTCCCTTTTTCCAGGCAGGCCACCTGGATAAGAGGCCCTTTCTATCACTTTCATTTCATTAAAAAGACAGGTATGGAGCTTCAGTACCCCCCCCCCCAATGATAGGCTACAGTGTATAGACCTGGGGTTAAGCATATTTGGGCTAGTAGTTCCTCTTCATGTTTAAGCAATGCCCAGGAAACAAATGTGAATGCCAAATATGAGAATTCTCCTCACAGTACAAGCACTTAGTTTATTTAGGCAGAGAAAATAAAGATAGTAAAAAGTTCAGAGTCTGCCTGCTGGTCACCCAATCCCTTAGTGTGTTGTTGTAAGGTTCCTAGATATGCCTTAGCAACACTATTTTGACCCAAAACAGTTAACTTTTCCTTACTGTTTAACTTTATTATTTTTGGTAAGGTGACATGGAAAGGCAAAATGCCAGCAGCACAAATGGTTTTAAACATAAGCAGATTTGAAATTAAAGGGACTGCTTTTGTTTGCTTGTGCTGCAATGTGTTTAGCACTCCCAAAAGAAACCCCTAAACAAAAATATGCAGTATTTCAGATATTGTAAAATAAATAATGGTCTCTTTTCAGTTTCCTCCTTTTCTAGCAGTCTGGCTCCTAGTATATTAAAGAGTAAAGCTTACCACATAATGGATATTCAGGCCTTAGCCAGAGGTAGTCCTTGCAGCCATTTGCACTTGTTGCTCTTGCTGTTTCCTAGGAGGCAGCCGGCCCATTTCTCACTATAGTTATACTGTGGATAGGTTGAGGGAGGGGCTAAACTTGGTAAGAGTACTGTTTTTAGTTAAACCTGTATTACATTTCATTTCAGGGATGTCAATGTTTTGTAATAAAGATATATTGAATGTCCCTTGGCTTAGAATGAAATAAAATGTTTTATAAATGAAAATTTGTATTGAAGAGTATAGGGGAGGTCTGGAGTGATCACCTGATGATTCCCTAGCATAAAAGGAGACTCATTCTTGTGATACCTTCAGATTCGTTTTGGGATCAGCCAGTACTGATCCATTTGGGGTCTGCACTTACAGACTAAGATAACTGAAATCCCATGGCCTTTTCATTTGCTGATATTGCCTGTGGAAACATTCATTTATTTTGTACCTTTTATGTTTCTTTCTGTATTCCTGCAAAGTTAATAGTTTTATATTTTCTTTTTTTTTGCTGTTACTTTAATAAAGCTTTAGGCTTGCACTTTTTTAGCCTTGCCACATTACCTTTTTGTGTCAGTGTCCATCATTACACCCACAGCCTATGACACTGGTGGCAGTGGTGGGATGTTTTGATGATACTGGTGCTTCCCAGTAACTGGACATTGAATGCAGGAGAAGAAGGAAGAGCAGGTCCTTGACAAGCCCAGCGGTGTCCTCACACGAACCATGGCTGCCAAGTATGGAGAGACCCCTTTGCCAGGGTTGGGGCCAGATGTCCGGGCGAAAAGCAGCCAAAGAGGAGAAAGAGGAGGCGCTGAGAGAGGAAGGTGAGGATGGGACCACTACAGAACAAATTGCTGATGAACCTCCAGAGGACATATACAGCCTGTTGCGCTGGTTGTGTGTTAAGCAACTTGCCATGGATAAACAAAGGGAAATGGATCTTCAGAGAGCTGAGTCCAGGTGGAACGATACATTAAGGGCCATCAGAGACCTTGGGACACGTAATCCTCCCCCTGTAGATGGACCTAATGACATAAAACTGACCAAATTGGGTGCCACTGATGACATTGAAGCATACATGACTACATTTGAGTGAACATCCCAGGCATGTGGGTGGCTTAGGACCCAATGGGTTATACATTTAGTACCATACCTATCTGGAAAGGCACAGCTGGCCTACAGCCATATGGACAACACCCAGGCTGAGAACTATGATGCTGTTAAGCAGGCAATCCTGCAAAGGTATGATATCAGCCCTGAAACATACCGGCAACATTTTTGGACATGCAGATTTCATAACACAGACACTCCCAGAGAAACAAATACCAAATTGAAGGACTTATGCCAGAAGTGGTTGCAACCAGGGGTTAAAACGATAGAACAAATTTTGGCGATGGTAATAATGGAACAGTTCATTCGTATACTACCCTCAGATGTACAGGTGTGGGTGAGGGAACACCGGCCAGACACCTCGGAAAAAGCCATCACACTGGCCGAGGACTATCTAATGGCCCATCCCAACCGACAACGAGGACAACCTGGTGCTGGTCTGACTCTGCCCACGGTAAGACCTACTACTTCTTCTTCTTCTTCCCCATCTGGTACTGGTAGTGGGGACTCCAAGACTGTTCCATTTAATAGACCATTTAACCCCAACATCATATGTAGGGAGTGCCAAGAAAAGGGCATATAGCCCGATATTGCCCCCAGAGGAAATCCACAGTTGCCCAGTTGGCCCTAGCAAATTGGGGACAGTATGTCACACCAGTGAAAATTGGCAACAGGGAGGTTACTGGGTTGATAGATTCTGGCAGCAAACAAACGTTAGAAGAACTGATTTGGTTCAGCCACAGAACACAAAAGGGGACAAAAACAACAGTGATCTGCATTCATGGGGACATCCATCAGTATCCTATGACTGACTTAACTTTACAGGTACAAGGAAAGTGCATGATATGACTGTTGGTTTGGTTCCCCATCTGCCTATTCCCATTATACTTGGACATGATTTTCCTGACTTTTCCAGCCTGATACAGGTGAATGAGAGTGTTTGTGCCTTGACAACCCGGGCCCAGACCAAACAAGAACAGCAGTGGGCTCAGTTGTTCCCATTTGATGATGAGATCTATGGAGGCAGGAAAAATCCTAAATCTCGACAAGAAGAAAAAGGACAAACATCAATGGACACAAAAACATATGTTGAAAAAGGGTGATATTAAAATGTAGATGTTACAACTGTTGATGTTGCTTCTGCTGGCAACAAGGGTATATCTATATCTAAGGAAGAAAGGTTTGAAATAGAACAACAAAAGGATGAAACCTTACAGCCATTTTTCAGATGGTAGGGTTATAGGAAGAGACCATGAGCCCTCATGTATTTTAACAGATGGTTTACTGTATAGGAGATGCATACACCCTGTTACGGGTGAACAAATTGACCAGCTGTTAGTGCCCACTAGATACAGACAACAATTACTATCACTGGCTCATGAACTTCCCCTAGCAGGACACTTGGGTAGGGACCGTACTTTACAAAGGCTGTTATTAAGGTTCTACTGGGCAGGTATTCATGCTCAAGTAGCAGAATACTGCCGCAGTTGCCAGGCGTGTCAGAAAGTGGCCGATGTTACAAAAAAAGATAAGGTCCCTCTCCAACCACTGCCTTTAATTACTGTTCCATTCAGCCGTATAGCAATGGATGTAGTGGGACCTTTACCTAAGAGCTCAAAGGGAAACCGATTTATATTGGTAATCTGTGACTACTGCACCAAGTATCCTGAGGCTATCCCACTCCGCACTGTAACTGCAGAAAAAGTAGCAGATGAATTACTTAAAGTCTTCAGTTGGGTGGCGATACCAAGGAAATCTAACAGATAGGGGAGCAATTTTTGTTCACAGATGCTAGCACGACTGTACAACTTTAGGAGTGGAGGCTATCCACACCACCCCCATACCATCCCTTAACAGATGGTCTGGTTGAGCTATCTAACCAGACCTTGAAAAAAATGTTGAAGAAATAAGTGGAAGATGAGGAAAAACATGGGATATTTACCTTCCACTCCTATTGTTTGCATATAGGAGGTCCCACAGGCTTCTAGAGGTTTGCCCCTTTGAGTTACTTTATGGGAGGAACCCCATGGGACCCCTAGATGTTGTCAAGGAGGAATGGGAAGACAAAAAGGAACACACCAGTACCACCCTCGAATATTTAACGAACTTGCGTTCCAAACTGATCAGATACACACAGATGGCTCATCAGCACAATCTATGCAAACAGGCAGTGCAGAAGGAGTATTATGACCAGGGTGTGGGAACTAAGTCATTCCAAGAAGGGGATAAGGTACTGTTGTTGTTGCCCTTCTCCTCTGACAAGTTACTGATGAAATGGCAGGGCCCCTATACTATCTTAAGACAAACAGGCCCTGTTACGTATGAACTTGAACTACCAGACAGGCGTCAGAAAAAGGGGATTTACCATGTAAACTTGTTAAAAGAATGGGTTGAAAGACCAACCCCAGGGTGTTTTATTTGCCCAGAGAGTGATACCAATGAAATGGAAGTAGCCTATAGGCGGCTAGAGAATGATGGAGAAATGAGTGATCTTACAATTAATCCCATGCTGATGACAGAGCAGAGGAGAGAGTTAGATCACCTTCTTAGTAAGTATTTCCAGTCATTCACCTCTAAACCTGGGTTGGTACATGGTTTTGAACACCGAATTGAAGTTAATTCCCCTAGCCCTATCCGACAAAAACCATACCGGTTACCTGAGAGGACCAAGGACAAAGTAATAAAGAAGTAAGGAAGATGCATGAGTTGGGGTAATTGAACCATCAAATAGTGATTGGGCATTTCCCATAGTTTTGGTAAGTAAAAAAGAAGGTGGTATCGCCTCTGTCTGGATTTCAGGCGTCTAAATGCTGTTTCCAAATTTGATGCGTACCCTATGCCAAGGATTGATGACATCATGGATAGACTTGGCAATGCAAAATACATTACCACCTTTGACCTGACGAAGGGTTACTGGCAGATCCCTTTGGATCAGGTTTCAAAAGAAAAAACAGCATTTACCATGCCTATTGGGTTGTACCATTTTGTCACTATGCCTTTTGGCCTACATGGTGCACCGGCCACGTTCCAGCGCCTGATGGACCAAACTTTACAGCATCATGAGTCCTATTGCGCTGCATATTTGGATGATGTGATAGTGTACAGCCCCACTTGGGCAGCCCATTTACAACATCTAGATGCTGTACTCCATTCTCTTACAACAGCAGGGTTAACTATAAATCCCATGAAATGTAGTATAGCTATGCAAGAGACTAGATATCTGGGGTTCCTAATAGGTAATGGGAAAGTTAAACCTGAAATAAGTAAAATTGATGCTGTGCCCAATGTCCCAGACCATTAAATAAAAAACAAGTTCGATCTTTCTTGGGACTGGCAGGTTATTACAGGAGGTTTGTGCCTAATTTTGCCACCTTAGCTACACCCCTTACTAACCTGACAAAGAAACGACACCCCAATGCTGTTAAATGGACACCAGAGTGCGAAAAAAGCCTTTTGCACCATTAAGGCACATCTTTGTGCAGCACCAGTACTCAGAAGCCCCGACTTCACCCTTCCTTTTTTGCTGCAAACGGATGCTTCGGACTCCGGCATAGGGGCTGTTCTGTCTCAAATAGTAAATGGAGAAGAACATCCAGTGATATACCTGAGCCGTAAGCTGCATGAGAGAGAGACAAGATATTCAGCCATAGAAAAGGAATGTCTGGCTATCAAGTGGGCCATTGAAGCCCTCAAGTTTTACCTGTGGGGCTCAGAATTTGAAGTTTTAACTGACCACAACCCCCTTTGTTGGCTTCATAATATGAAGGATAAAAACCCAAGAATAATGCGGTGGTACTTGGCCTTACAGCCTTATAGGTTCACAGTACACCACCGACCTGGGGCAGCAAATAAGAATGCTGATTTTATGTCCCGATATGGGGCAGAACAAAATACACATGCAGACCTCGGGGAATTTGAAAGCAGTAAGAAGGATTAGGAATAACCTTTCATGTGTGTATTATTTAATAAGGGTCCCCGAGGTGGAGCTTTGGGAGTGGGTGGGCTAAAGCTCCATCTCTCCCTTTCTAAGAGCGAGAGATCTGTTAATTTTGCATAAGACTTAGTAGTTAGGAAACTAGGGGATAGAAGTAGGATAATGTACCCCCTATAGTTTCCTCTTAAGTAGGGAGGAAATGTGAAAGTGTGCTGTTAAACCTCCAAATACCTGTCTAATTCTGTTTCCCAAGTCTACTGCAGTAGCACTCTCTGAATATCTTTACTGTCCTTTCCTTTACTTTCCCCCTTTTAATTCCCTTCCCCCTTTTAATTCCCTTTTTCCAGGCAGGCCACCTGGATAAGAGGCCCTTTCTATCACTTTCATTTAATTAAAAAGACAGGTATGGAGCTTCAGTACCCCCACCCAATGATAGGCTACAGTGTATAGACCTGGGTTAAGCATATTTGGGCTAGTAGTTCCTCTTCATGTTTAAGCAATGCCCAGGAAACAAATGTGAATGCCAAATATGAGAATTCTCCTCACAGTACAAGCACTAGTTTATTTAGGCAGAAAAAATAAAGATAGTAAAAGGATTCAGAGTCTGCCTGCTGGTCACCCAATCACTTAGTGTGTTGTTGTGAGGTTCCTAGATATGCCTTAGCAACACTATTTTGACCCAAAACAGTTAACTTTTCCTTACTGTTTAACTTTATTATTTTTGGTAAGGTGACATGGAAAGGCAAAATGCCAGCAGCACAAATGGTTTTAAACATAAGCAGATTTGAAATTAAAGGGACTGCTTTTGTTTGTTAGCTGCAATGTGTTTAGCACTCCCAAAAGAAACTCCTAAACAAAATATGCAGTATTTCAGATATTGTAAAATAAATAATGGTCTCTTTTCAGTTTTACTCCTTTTCATAGCAGTCTGGCTCCTGTTAATATTAGAGAGTAAAGCTTACCACATAATGGATATTCAGGCCTTTAGCCAGAGGTAGTCCTTGCAGCCATTTGCACTTGTTGCTCTTGCTGTTTCCCTAGGAGGCAGCCGGCCCATTTCTCACTATAGTTATACTGTGGATGGGTTGAGGGAGGGGCTAAACTTGGTAAGAGTACTGTTTTAGTTAAACCTGTATTACATTTCATTTCAGGGATGTCAATGTTTTGTAATAAAGATATATTGAATGTCCCTTGGCTTAGAATGAAATAAAATGTTTTATAAATGAAAATTTGTATTGAAGAGTATAGGGGCGAGTCTGGGTGATCACCTGATGATTCCCTAGCATAAAGGAGACTCATTCTTGTGATACCTTCAGATTCGTTTTAGGATCAACCAGTACTGATCCATTTGGGAGTCTGCACTTACAGACTAAGATAACTGAAATCCCAGGCGGCCTTTTCGTTTGCTGATATTGCCTGTGGAAACATTCATTTATTTTTGTACCTTTTATGTTTCTTTCTGTATTCCTGCAAAGTTAATAGTTTTATATTTTCTATTTTTTTGCTGTTACTTTAATAAAGCTTTAGGCTTGGCACTTTTTTTTAGCCTTGCCACATTACCTTTTTGTGCCAGTGTCCATCATTACACCCACAGCCTATGACACAGATCACTACATCTTGGGATTTAGTTTTAGCACCCCCTTCATAGGCTTACCCCTGTGAAGATGGTTAGATACTGCTATTTACGAGATATAAGTTCTCATAGCCTAGCAGCGGTGCTTGACCTCTCGTCTCTCTCATTGGTAAGCAGCGATCCAGAGACCCTCGTGATGGCATATAACTCGGCTGTCTTGGTGGCACTGGATTCCATTGCTCCAATCCGTGTTTACCCTCTCTCTCTCATCGCCCTCATTCCCCTTGGTTTGATGGGACTCTGAGGGAGATGCAGAGACTAGGTTGAAGGTTGGAGCATTGCAGGTGGAAGTCTGCCTTTGATACCGACCACCTTAGATTGATGGACCATTATTAAGCCTGTCGATCTGCAGTCACCTGTAAGAAGGCAGAATTCCTGTCCAGGGAGATTGTAGCTGCTCAGAATCGACCAGTTCAGCTTTTCTGAACTGTGGACAGACTGTGCAACCCAGCCTGTCTACATGTCCAGAAAGCCTTTTCACAATTAGAGTGCAAGGAACTTGCTCAATTCTTTCCTAATAAGGTGACTGACATCAGGGTAGTACTTCAGCCAGCACACCGCATGGGCATTGCCTTTGATCAGTACAGGGTCACGGCACCTCGGACTTCTTGGAGTACCTTCAGTCGACCGGAGTTCATAGATGTCATGCGGATTATCCAGGGCGTGCGCCCTATGTGCTGTAGTCTGGACCCTGGACCAACTTCCCTAATTTTGGGTTGTATTGATGTCATCGATCCAGTCCTTGCATGGATAGTCTGGTGCTCCTTGGAATCTGGAGAGTTTCCTAGCTCCCTGAAAGAGGCGGTGATGACACCACTCTTGAAGAAAGCTACCTTGGACCCTGACTGCCATGCAAACAACAGACCTATCTCTAACCTCTCCTTTTTAGGGAAGGTGATTGAGAAAGTAGTGGCAGCACAACTTCAAGGACTGTTTGACCATCCATGACATCTATGAACTGCTCCAGTCTGATTTTCATAAGAGACAGCACTGGTTCAGTGCTAAATTATCTCCTGATGGCTAGAGATCAGAAGAGCCATTCCATCTTGGTTCTTCTGGATCTCTCATCAGCATTTTACACCATGGACCACAAGGTGTTGCTTGGGCACCCGAGGCACATCTGTGGACTGTTGGGAACATTCCTCAGGTGGTTTTAATCATCCCTCATGGGTAGAACACAGAGAGTGGTGTCTGGGGTTTATTCCTCAGGCCCTATTTCTCTGTTATGTGGGGTGCCTCAAGGTTCAGTGCTGTCACCCATGTTGTTCATGGTGTACATGCTACCCTTCGCAGACATTGTAAGAAGGTATGGACTAAGGTTTCACTGCTATGCAGATGATACCCAGCTCTACCTTTCTTTTGCACCTGACCAGGATGGAGCTTTCTTTGTCTTTAATAACTGTCTAAAAGAAATCCAGGAGTGGATGGATGCCAGCTGGCTGAAGTTGAACTCAGAAAAAACTGAGGTGCTAGTTGCAGACCAGGTCACTGGATAGGGGGGTTGGGGGTTGGTTCACCCTCGGGAATTTTTCTCAGTGGTGTTTCACTCCCGACTTCTGAATGGGTGCATAACCTGAGGGTAATTTTTGATGAAGGGCTGTCATCAAATCTTCTTTTATCATCTCAGGAATATCACCAGGATTAGGCATCTGGTTCTGTCTGGCAACCTTCCTGCTCTGGTCCTCACCTTTGTGTCCTGTTACTTAGATTATTGCAACTCCCTTTACCTAGGGCTTCCTGGGGTAGAAATCCACCACCTACAGCTGGTGCATAATGCAGCGGCCTGGCTTTTGATGGGGTCTGCTTGATCCTGTTATATTTCTCCAGTGCTGTGTGAACTGTGCCTGCTGCCAGTACAGTGACGGATCGCCTTTAAAGTCGGTTTGCTGACTTTTAAAGCCCTACATGGACTGGGCCTGGATTACCTGAAAACGCTCCTGGTCCCTTATTGCCCTGGATGATCACTCCACTTGGCCAACGAGGGGTTGCTAGAGATCTCAAGGGTATGTTTGATATAATCTGGAGCGAGAGCCTTTGGGTATGCAGCTCCCACCCTTTGGAATTCTCTACCCCATCAGATAAGAGAGTGCACAACTGTGGAGGGATTCAAGCAAGGTTTAAAAACCTTTCTGTGGCACCAGGTATTCAGTTGATTGATTGATTTTGTTTTTTTCTTTTGATGTACTGTCATCTGATATTAATTGTATTGATGTTTGTTTTTGTTTTTATATTGTTAGGTGCCTTGGTTATGTTTAAGGCACCTTATAAATAACATGTATTATTATATTACATTTAATTTCCCATGGGATGCTAACCATACCACATCCTTCAGATTTTCAGGTATATGTGGTCCTGTCAACATGAGACATATTTGCCATTTATCTACCTCTTATTTACCATCAAAAGGATCACATGTGAAAAATGTGTCCACAATCCAATTGTACACTGTTTTTCGAGATTGAAAAATCAGGGATGTTTTTGTGAATTTCCAAGTTTTTCTTTTGTCAAAACATAGCTTTAGATATACTGAAATACCTACAATTTTTGTTATTCTGTGAATGGGGACTGTTTCTTCCCATTTCTCCATTAATTCTGTTATTTGTAGTAAGATTCATTTATCCCAAAAAGGCATATTTCCAGGTAACAATGGCATTATATTGGACACAAAAAACATATTAAAGAAAAACACCACCAGTTTTTCATTCCTAAACCTGCTTGTTTTATAGGTAAATATGTTATTCTTCTTTTCATGGGGTTCAATCTGCTTCCTGAAATACAATAAAAAACATCCAAACATTGTTGTTTCCAAATTTTTGGGAATGGGAAAGATATTACTAAGGAATAGAAACTGTGGAATAAGATATGTTTTAATTCATTTTGTATACTTTCTTCTCTTTTCTTTTCTTTTCTTTTTGTTAATTGCCCATTTTTGCCAATGTAAGATCCATTGTTTCACTTTCTTTAAAAGTAAGTTCCATCATATTGAGCCATATCCTGTGTCCCATAAAAGACATCAAGAATTTTGAAGGATCTGTTACTAAAGGGACTCCCATACTCTGTGTGAGATCTGTATTTCCTGTTTTACCAACAAATAAACATAAGCTTTTAGTGTAGTTAATTTCTACTTCTGTAGTTTGAGTAAATTGGTCCAAAATATTTTTGACAACTGAGCTGGATAATGAATCTGAGAGAGCAAGACATACGTCATCGGCATATGCGATAGTGTTGATTTCAGATATGTTTCTTTCATGGTTTATCCCTTTTATTTGAGGTACTTCGTTTAACTTTCTAATTAAAGGGTCTATGGTTAAAATGTACAAAAGGGGTCTTCATGGGCACCCCAGCCGTACACCTCATTTAATTGGGATAGTTTGCCCAGTCCATCCATTCACTTAAGGGATAAAGGAAGCAGGACCATAGCACATTTTTATCAAGTAAACAAAAGTGGGTGGATAGCCATATCTCTGTAGACAAAGCTATAAATATTTGTGAGCTACTTTGTCAAAACCTTTTGACTGATCCAAACAATCAAAATTTCAGACCTCTCTGTTTAGTTTAGTTTAGTTTATTGTTCTAGGAATTATTACCCTTGAGCCAATGGCTCTTTTACAAAGGTTCCACATCATCAATGTACAAACAAACAAGACATGTTACATAGAATGGTCAGTAAATTATAAAGGTTTCAATAAGCCAGTATAATACAGTACATCACAGGATAAAAAACAAAACATTGGAGGAATGGTCAAGGTGGGAAGGGTAGGAGGAGATATGAGGGGGGGAGCAGACTTAGAGTAGTTTGAGGTACTCAGATGCCTTTGTCAAGAAAGGAGCAGAGGCAGAAGGGAAGAATCATTAGTCAAGGCAGTCACAGGAGCTAGAGGCTGAGAGGTGAGAGTAAAGCATAGATTTGAAAGCTCCTAGTGATGTGGAGGATGTAATGAGCGAGCTCAGGGCATTGTACCAGCTGGGGGCACGATAGGCAAAAGATCTTTGGCCCTGTGTGGTCTGGCACCTGGGGACCTGAAGAGGCTGGTGTTCTGATCTTCTGGTGGGATGGATGCTGGTATTTGGGCAAAGTAGGTCTTGGATACATGGCGGAGTGTGGCCCAAGATGGATTTTTTTTGTCATCAAGCATGTGAGGTACCTTATGCGATTTGAGAGTTGCAACCATCCTGTTTCAGTGTAGAGCTCACATGTATGAGTGCATCTTTGCGCTCCCAGTGAGCAGCCGACAGGCCTTGTTTAGGGTGGTAGTGATGCGCCTTAGTGCGGTGGTAGTGGCAGAGCCATAGATAATTAAGCCATAGTCTATGATTGAGATGACAGATCTTAGGATAGCAATCCTCAGTACAGCTTGGGTAAGGAATTACCGGTTTCAGAACAGGATACAAATGCGCTGGTTCACCGTTTTCGCTGTGTTATCAATGTGGGTCACAAAGGTAAGACCTTGATCAAAGGTGATTCCAAGGTATTTAAATGTTGACACTTGTTCAAGGGTATTTTCTGGGTATGTTTTGATAGTAAGTGGAATTTGTCTTTTTCTGTTTTGTGGATTGGAGAAAAGCATGGATTTTTTTTTTTTTTTTGTGATTTAGGACCAGCTTGTGATCTAGGAACCAGTTTTCAACATTGGAGAAAGCAAGTTGCAGGCTCTGGAGTAAGGGTTTCGGGTCCTTATGAGAGGAGAGAATCACGGCATCATCAGCATAAAGGATTATTTGTTCTGGGCAGGATTAGGGAAGAGAGTTTAGGAAAAGGCTGAAAAGGAGGGGGCCTAGGATTGACCCCTGTGAAACACCTGACAGGACTGATTTTGAGTCTGAGAGAACTTCTGAGATTTTTACTGATTGAGAGCGTTGGGCCAGGTAACTTTTAACCCAGGCACCTGGTCCTTCTGAGATCCCAAGACTGTGTAGTTGTGTGATAAGTAGGCCATGGTGAACAGTAACAAATGCCTTTGTTAGGTCAATGAAAACAGCTCCGGTTTGATATCCTTTGTCCAAGGCAGTGTGGATTTCTCCTGAGAATTCCAGTAGGGTGGTCAACGTACTGTATCCTTTCCTAAATCCATGTTGCTGCAAGCAGAGTATGTTATACTTATGCAGGTAGTCTGAGAGTTGATCAGCTACAATGCATTCAAGGGCCTTGGAGAGGGGTGGAAGTATAGATATAGGCTGATAGTTTCCTGGTAGAGACTTGTCACCACTTTTGAACACTGGTGTGACTATAGCAAACTTCCATTTGCTGAGAAATTGACTAAGGCAGAGGGAGAGATTGAACATTTTGGTGAGTGGGTGCACCACGTCTTCCAGGGTAAGGGACATAATTTTAAGATCAATAGTATCACTGCTTGCTTTGGATTTAGAGAGAGCCTTTTTTAAGTATTTGTAGACGTCATGTGCCTTAACTATTTTGAAGTGGAAAAGTGGTTGGTCAGGTGAGGCTGTTGCTGTGCAAAATTGTATAATTTCCCTCAAACTGATTAAACTATCTGTAATTTTTGTAGCCAGTACAGAGCATGACTGGGCAATGTGTATGATGTCCGGAAGAACTGTTGTAAGCTTCAAGCTTAGTAATTTTGAAACTATCTTAAAGTCCACATTTAGCAGAGTGAGGGGTAGCCAATTTTTTAAATCAGTTTTATCTTTTTTTATGCAGCAGGGTCAAATCCCCTTGAATTATATTTGCTGGGATTTCTGTACTTTGCACAAAAGAATTGAAAATCTCTAACATTTCATTTGGTACTAATGACTATTTCCATTTATAAAATTCAGTTGCTAAGCCGTCCTCCCAGGGGGCAGTATTTAATCTTAAATCTTGTTTGACTTTTTCTAATTCTTGGTTTGTAAAGGGTGAAACCAGTTCCATTTATTTCTGAGGAGATAAGCTAGGAATATTTTCATCTATAAGCCATTGTCTCATTTGTTTAGTGTTATTAAATTCTACACCAAACATTTGCTGTGCATATTTATTTATTTATTTCAGTTAAGATATCCGATTTGGAGTTCACCAGATCTCCTCCATCAATTCTGTTGATTTCAGTGTTTTGTTTTGAACTCTTTCTCTATGTAAGGGTTTCTTTTAAATGATTTGTCTTGTGTCCCAAATTTTTTGCTCTATTCCATGAGATTTTAGCCTGTCATATGGTAGTTTCTGCATTCTTCTTTTATAGCTTGTATAAAGCTATAAAAGCTTTTATAGCTTCATCCTTGTGGATGTGCCATTGGGAAGTATCAGATCCTTTGAATATATCCTGGGAGAGGGTGTAGGCTCTGGGATTCTCCTCATCTACCGTCCACCAGGAGACAGTGGAGAATTCCTACAGGAGATAGGAGACTTCATCGTTGACATGGTGTTGAGGTACCCCAGATTGATAGTTCTGGGGGACTGCAATGCCTAGGTCGACAATGAACTCTCGCATTTTGGTCAAAATCTACTCCAGCTGATGATGTCACTGTGCCTAACACAGGTGGTTACCTCCTCGACCCATGTAAGGGGTCATTCATTGGATCTGATCTTCCTTTTGGGTATGGAGATTGCTGATTTGGGAGTGGAACCAGTCAGCTGGTCAGACCATCACACCATAAAGTTCAGCTTCAGGGCTCCCCCTAATAGGTCTGCCCCTATGGAGATGGTTCAGTACCGCCTTTTAAGGGGTATTAACCCCAGTGACCTAATGGTGGTACTGGATCTATCGGGCTTGTTGAGTGAATGCATGAGTCCCGATGATCTTGTACTAGCCTATAAAAAGGCTGTGGGAGATTCTCTGGACAAGATTGCTCCTGTTCGTGTTTGGTCTCTCACCCTTTGTTCAAGGGGCCCTTGGTCTGATGGCTCCTTGAAGGAGTTAAGACAAGTTGGCTGAAAGTTGGAGAGAGTCTGGCAGAGGTCTGGCCTTGATGTTGACAGGCTTAGGTTGATGGCACATTATGATGGCTATCAATCAGAAATCACCCGTGAGAAGGCAGAATTCCTGTCCAGGGAGATTTCTGCTTCACAGAATCGACCAGCTCAGCTTTTCCAGACTGTTGCCAGATTGTTCAATCCAATCTGTCTCCAGCCCAGAGAAGGTTTTTTTCAGCTGAGATGCGAGGAGTGCGCTCATTTTTTTTTTTTGCAGATAAGGTTGCCAGCATCAGGTCTGGCATCAGTCCGGCCTCTCCTATGAGGAATTGTAGTGGCCGACAGGAAGTGGCATGCACTCGGTCTGTCTGGTCAGATTTTCACTGGCTGGAGTTCATTGACATTGTGAAGATCATCCAAACATTGCGACCAACCAGTTGTAGTTTGGATCTGGGTCCTACACCCCTTTTAGTAGGATGTGTAGAAGTTATTGGCCCGATCCTTGCTGACATTGTCTGGAAGTCTTTGGAGAGGGGGTCTTTCCTGACCCCTCAAGGAGGCGGTCGTTCAATCACTCCTTTAAAAACCCTCCTTGGATCCAGATTGTCTGGCCAACTACTGGCCTATCGCTAACCTGCCATTCATTAGTAAGGTTATTGAAAAGGCGGTTGTGCTGCAATTGGATGATCATCTAACAACTCACAATGTCTGTGATACTCTCCAGTCTGGTTTTAGGAAGAAGCGTAGCACGGAGAATGCCTTTGTAGGGGTATTGAATGACCTCTTAATGGCTAGAGATCTCTGCTGCATTTGACACGGTAGAACATGGTTTACTGTTGGAGCGCCTGTAGTTCTTTTGTGGGCTGTCAGGTACAGTCCTCAAATGATTCCAGTCTTACCACACAGACAGGTTTTAGAGGGTTGCCACTTGAATTTATTCCTCTGGCACTCACTCCCTGCCTTGTGGGGTACCGCAAGGTTCCATTCTAGCCCCCATGTTGTTTGCAGTGTATATGCTGCCATTGGGAGATATCATCACGTGATACAGTCTGGGTTTTCACTACTATGCAGATGATACTGAGATGTATTTGTCCTTTCTGCACAGACAAGATGATGCACTCTCCGTGCTAAATAATTGCCTTGCTGAGATCAGACTTTGGATGAGCTCCAGCCAGCTGAGACTGAACCCGGATAAAACTGAGTTGCTGGTTGTGGACCCCGGTCATCAGGGGGTGGGTTTGGGGGCTGGAAAACCCTAAAGGCTTATTACTTGGTGGTATGTCTCTCACTACCTCTGATCAGGTGCCTAACTGGGGTGCTATTTTTGATGATGGTTTGACCCTAAAATCTCAGGTGTCAGCTGTCATCAAATCCTCTTTTACCATCTGAGGAATATCACCTGGGTGAAACACCTGGTTCCTCTGGATGATCTTCCAACATTGGTCCATGCCTTTGTCACTACCCATCTTGATTACTGCAATTCCCTCTAACTAGGGTTACCTGGGTTTGATACCTGCCGCCTGCAGCTGGTGCAGAATGTGATGGCAAGGCTTTTGATTAGGACTTTTAGAACCAGTCATATTATACCTGTGCTCCACGAACTGCACTGGCTGCCTACTTGGTGGCGGATCACCTTTAATATTGGTTTACTAACCTTTAAAGCTCTACATGATCAGGGTCCCAGTTGCCTGAAAGATCTCCTGGTACTCTACTGCGCCCTCCGTCCTCTCTGTTCCACAAATGAGTGATTGCTGGAGATCCCCAGGGTTTGATTAAAGACATCAGGATCTCGTGCCTTTGCTTTTTCAGCACCAACCCTGTAGAATTCTCTACCTCATTGGCTGAGAGAATGCCCAACTGTGGATAGATTTAAAATAGAGTTGAAGACATATTTATTTAATTTAGCTTTCTAGCTATGGATGATTTGTTTTAATGTCTGTTTTAGAATTTTATTTTTATGTATATGGTTTTCATGTACAGTGCCTTGGTTTTGAAAGGCACTATAAAAATAAAAAATGATTTGATTTGATTTGATTTGGTAGCTTTAATCTGCTCTACTATTTCTGGATTCTATTGTGTTAAATGTTATAACCTTTGCAGCTCCTCTCTTAAATCTCTGTACTTTTGTTGTTTATTTTTATACCTGTCCCATGAGATTTATTTAAAAAGAGATATAACATCTTGTTGTATCTATCCACCACTTTAAGGGGGAAATCATATAGAAATTTCACGAACGGATGAGCTCCAAGTAGTTCTACTAAACTGTCAAAACATTATGGTTCCTCTAGTATTGAAATATCCATTCTCCATAGCCCTTTTCCCTTAGATGTGTCTGTGCAATCTGACACATTTATATTTATCAGACAGTGATCAGAAGTAATTACTACTTGTGTGTCAGACTTTTGGATGGGAATGTTTTTTGATACAAATCAATAATCTATTCTCGTTGATAGAGTTCCTTTAAAAAATGTACTTTTGAGCTTAGAAAGGATTGCTGTCTGTGCATCTATTAACTGGGCTTGTGAGATTAGGTTTTTCAGTGATTGGACATCACAAATTATTTTCTCCATCTTTAATCCTCTGTCTGATTATTAAAGGCCACACTTAAAGTCACCTCCTAATAGTACTGTTTGGGAAGTAAATAGGTAAGGTTGGATTAGGTTAAAGAGTTCAATGTGATGGGCCTTTGTTTGGGGAGCATATGCAATAACTAATCTAGACACTTGGTTAAAGAACATGATGTCCATTAGCAATGCTTTTCCAGGGTGAATCTCAACTATTTTCAAAACTTTAGTATCTTTATTATTGATACAGATCCCTAACCCACAGCACTCCTCCTCACCCTGGGACCAGTATGTTCTTCCCCAAACCAACTCTGGTTTCTGTATCAGATTAATTTTTTAAATGTAAATGGGTGCCCTGAAAAAAAACTGACGTCATAGCTACTGTATTCTAACATTGCAAACATAGTTTTCCTCTTTTTCTCAGTCTTGATACTATTAACATTTAATGAGGCTAAAAAAGTGTAATGGGAACAAACATTTTAGATGAAAGGCATAGAAAATCAGCTTGTCTTTATAATATTTGAGCTAGACCTGTTTCCCCATCATTTATTTCTTTACCTCTGCTTTTGCTGAGGGGGATCCTCATTCTCTGAGTTGGGTTCTATTTGGGATTAGGTGTCTGAAATTTCTCCTATGTCTGTATCTCCCCACTGAAGAGCTTCACATTTATTTTCCAAATGAATGTTTGTTTTTATGGTGTTGGTTTTATTCTGTTTTCCTTTTCCTTTAGGAATCATCTGAAACTTGTCTGCATCAGGGGGAGGCATATTTATTTCTTGTCTTGATGATTTTTCAGGGTTGGAAAGAATGGGAGTTGGAGAGGATTCCCCCTCTACCAGCACCAGTACAACGGATTTTCTGGAATATTTACTTCTGGATTTGAAGTACTGTGTATCTGGTTTTGTGGGGGGTCTGGACTAGGGGGATGGGACTTAGTCTTTGGAGCACTATGATTTGCTTTGTTAATATAAAGGTCATGCTTCACAAAGTCTGCAGCTGATGTTTTGTGAGAGGCCTATGGGCAAGTGATGAATGTATGCCCTTCCGCTTCACATAAATGGCAATGTGGTGTGAATGTACAGTGTATCCCAGGATGTCCAAAAGAACCACACATCGTGCATTTAATTTTATCACAGTTATTTTGAAAAAGTTCTTACGAGCGAAACGTGTCCAGAGACTGAGGTGCTGATGTCTTTATGTCTTTTACTCTGGTTGTACAGAGCGGTAGAAATGGGCCTTTGCTTTTTTGGATTATTGGGCAATTGCGTTTTTAATGGATTTTATGCTGGATTGTGGATTCTACAATGGACCTTTCAATAAAGTATATGTTGCTAGACTACATCCCAACTTGGTGAGTGCTTTTATCCACTGTGCACAGAAGCAATAGCTGGTGTTTACTACTGACTGTCATCATATGCTGAGTTGTCCTTCTCTGCAGTGCCAGTACCCTCGTTTTGTTGAACGTACTTGTTACTTATCACAGTTATTATTTAGGTGTCTGGGAGACCCACATTTATAGCATGATTTGGACTGACCCAGGCAAAACAATACACCTCCATCTATCCCCAAAAAGAAACTAGTTGGAAGATGTTGTATACCTGCCTCTTGCCTCTGTGTGCTTTAACTGTACTCTAAATTTCCAACCCCTTGTCCAGTAACCCCCATCATCAATGATGGATTCTGGTAGATCTTGTATTTCACATTTTTGCTCCAACCAATAAATTATGTGTTTAACATTAACTCCTTCATTTCAGAATGATATTGTAACCATTTGTACAGTTGGTTTTGACAGTGATATTGCATAGAAATGAGTTCAAATCTGGCTGTCCTTCACTAATTGATCCTGTTGCTAGAATTTGTCCAAGAGAAATGCAGACCTAAAACTAACATCAAATGTTTGTTCTCTAGGAACGTGAATAAATGCAATAACATCTGATGGTGTAAAGTTTAAGGACTGCTTTATCAATCAGTCAATCAATCAATCAAATCTATATTTATCCAGGTGAACACCATTGCGAAGAACTCATTTTCAAGATGGACCAGGGAAACATATAAAGCATCAAAATAGGGAAAGGAATACACACAGTGTAAAAATATGACTGAGCATAATACAACAGTAGTTAAAGCAAAAATAAAATAAATAATGAGCAACATACATAAAATGACAAGTGCAAAAGGACAATAAACTATGATTAAGTATACAAAAAATACAAAAGTAGCACTAGTTATAATGGCACTGGTTATAGTGGTATAGAGGCCCAAGCAGGACACATACAGTGGTAGTTATTGAAAAGTTTCCTACCTTGAGGTACCACTGAGGTAATTTGCATTGACTGTAATGTGATTCTGCCTCATTCTGCCTCAGTATACCTAGGTATACCTCAGTACTACAAAACTTTTTTATGACTACCATGGTAAAGGGAAGATTGTAAGCCAGATGAGCCTGGAGCACCAGGAGGAAGGTAATAAAGAGATTGCTAAAGTGGATAGCTTGAAGTAACCAAAAATGAGGACCCACTGCACTATGGAGATTCAAGGCAACAACAGGGGACAAAATGCATGAGCCAAAGAACATCAAAGGGAGATTCTCAACCTAAAGGGGACAATAGACAACAGTTAAGAGAAGCAGATTGAGGTCATCCTGACAAGACACCAGGCGGTGTAAAAAGATGTACAGGAAAGGGAAGAGGAGCCATGGCGGTAACTGGAGATGCCCATATGCGTCATCCAGGTACACCGTATATTGGACACCTGGGGAAACAATTTAGGGGAAACAGTTATGGGACTCCTTGACAGCACGAGCATAAAGCATTTTGAAGGTAGGCAGATTGATGGGAAGGGCCAATTTTAATGTTTTTTTCAGGTTATTCCAGAGTTGGGATAATGCATGACTTATAGCTGACTTTCCAAAGTGTGTTTCGACCTTGGTTATGTGTAATAAGATAAAGGAGGAGCTCCTCACTGCATACCTGCATACCACTGATGAGGGAAGGCAGTTTGATATATACTGGGCTGGCTTATTTGTGATTGCTCTTTACATCCAGAGGGCAGCATTTCTTTGTCTTCTGTAGTTAAGGGAGGACCACCCAACTAGAGCATACATGGAGCAATAATGAGTGGAATATGGAGCACCTGAGATGAATCTTATGGCTCTATTATACAGCGTATCAAGTTTGGCTAGCACAGAAGCAGGACCTTGGTAGTAAAGGAAATCAGCCTAGTCCAGTAAGGAAAGGAAGGTTGTTTGAACCAGTCTCATCTTTGCGTCCTGAGTAAGAAGGTGCTTAATCCTATAAAAGAAGCCAAGCCTCTGTTTGAGTTTTTTTTATAATTTCTTTGATATGATCCAGGAAGGAAAGTTTGTGATCAATCCATACCCCCAGGTATTTAAACTTGGTTACAAAATTCAGGGATTTGCCTAGAAGTGTAACTATCTGTGGTAAGGATCCTTGGGTATTTGGGAAAGTGGCATTTGATAATGAATATTGACTACTTTATCAGTAGTTTCCTCACATAAGCTCTGTCTTCAGGAATTCCTAATCCTCCTTTATACTTAATTAGAACAGCATGTCTTCTTTTCACATTTTCTGGGGATTTATGGAAAAGACTTGTGAAACTGGGTTGCAACCTGGTTTCAGGAGGTTCGGATACCACCTCGGAAGGATCTGGAATAGAGTTTAACTGGCTGCCAGTTACTTCACTGTCCATATTTGAGCACACGTTGTCATTAGAGTTAATGTTTAAAGTATAGGGAACTTCCTTTTGTACAATCTTGTTTTGCATTGTCCAGTAGTGAAGTAATCTCTGCCACTTTTCCTGGCATTTCTGAAGGTTGTAACTGTTTCTGGTTTCCTTGATTAATGCTTGTTCCTGGCAGAGGAATCTTAGGATCTGGTATCCATTTTCCATCTGTATCCTATATGCAGCCTGCCACAATCAATGGAGAGTCTGAAGACCAGTCTGATGGTTCATTTGGGTGTGGGTCTGTGTTTGGAACTAATGGTTGTTCTGAAGTTTTGGTTCCAATTCTTTTTTCTGTAGCTACATTTTAAATCTTTTTACCTGGCAATTGTGGAGGGCTAGAGTGCAGACACTTTCTTTTTTTTTCTTCTTCTTCCAATTTTGTTTTCTCCTGGAAAAACTGTTTCTCTGCAGCTGTAAGCATTTCTGGTAGCTCCTTCTTTTTCTTTTCTAAATTTTTCTGGATAAACAATTCCTCCATTTCAAAAAACATGCCCCCATGTTCATCGTTCAAGTTGGGGTCTGTGTTGCTGCTGTCATCCAAAATATTATTCAAATTTGGCCATCTCTGAGGCTGGACCTGAAGAGAGGGAGATAGGCTCACCTGCAGGTACACCAGCAGCTCTTCTACTCTGACTACAGTCTGCCATGATTGATAGACAGATGTTCCCCCCACATGAAGAGTACGGGAAGTTTTATTGTGAATGATCAAACAATACGTAAGGACAGAAAATCACCACTTACATAAAACAACTATGATAAATTCTAATAGAAAGTAAAGGAAAGGTAACCCACATGTGTGATCCATAATAAACAGTATACAATAAGTGAAAATGCTTAAAGCAACTGAAATTCTAAAACACAAATAATTTTGAGAATCAAAATATGTTCAGAGAGATCCACTCATTACTGTATTCAGCCTTGACAGTGTTTCCATTTCACGCTTATTTGTTGTAGAATACAAGATTGAACTTCTTGGCAGTGGATCTGTTTCACCTGTCCTATTATAATCCTAATAAGCTCATGTTGAGACTGATAGATTTGCTGTAATGTCAACTGATAATGTGATTGCCAAATATGATATTTTAAAATGCTTCACAGTACCCTTAATGTGCTTTGATTATATTTTGTCCAGGGTCCTGTATAGATACTCAAAATGAGCACTTCATAGATCATTGCTTTGAAATGTAAATCTTGAACCGTATTTGCTAGTAAGGTCCAAAATTAAACTACATATGGACATTCAAAAAACAAATGGTCCTGTGTTTCCTGAAGCATGTCACACATGTCCCTTGGATGAGAGCTCTCCACTAAAGGCGCGTGTTTATGGTTATTTCTAACCCCAAGTTTCCCATGGCATGTTTTCCAAATAGTATTCCATTTGTATTTTGGTGTTCTTTTATCTGTCAATTGCCTAATGATGTCTGGAAAATTTTGAGCAGTACCTCTAGGAAATATCAGTGTTTCAGTAAAAATCTAAAATTAATTTCTCATATAATGTTTTTCATGTCAATTTTTGTAAGTCATCTATAGTTACTTTCCATGTCCTAATTTTTTAAAAACTAGAAATAATAAATGGGGATAATAAGTCTTCATGTAGTTTAACGTTCCATTTATTTTCAGGCCATTCAGGTAAAATATTCAGAAACCATTCCCTAAACCATCTGCTCCACAAAGTGATGGAATTGTTCAACATGAGAGTAAGAGTAGCAGTCCAAAAGATGAAATGAAAAAAAAAAATAATAGATGCACCATACCCAAGCCGCCCTGAGTTACTGGAAGGTATGTAGTTATTCTTTTAATTGGGTTGAGTCTGTTGCCACAAATAACCCTAAAAAATAAATTGTTTAATTTGGAATCTAGTTCCAAGGGAAGGGAAGACATGGAACTCAAGCACAGAGAGGAATAAAAAATGTTTTCAATAAATATACTTGTTTTAATTTAGATATTTGTAAATTTTTCAAGGAAAAGATCTTACCCAATTTACTTTTTCCAGATTCTGTGGGCCTATGGTTATCCCTAAAATGCTGATTTGCATCACCACTGGTATTCCACATAATTGTGCCTTGTTTGATTGTACTGTATTACCTATACAGATACTTTTACTCTTAGCAAGATTGATTCTCGCCTGGCCACTTGTGAATACTGAGAAATCACATTATGTACAACAATACATTTGGTTTCATTCTTTACAAATACACAAAGATTGTCTGCATGGGCCAACATTTTTATCAGTGGAGAACCGTGGGTTACCTGTAATCCTGTAATACCATTGGATTGTATAATCTTCCTTATCGGTATATCTATACAGAAAATGTACAACAGGGAGCTCAAAGGGCATCTCTGTTGTACACCTCTCTGGATGTAGATTTGTTCCCAATAATTCCATTTATTAAAGGGTGAACATGCGCCTGAGCATAAATCACCTGCAACCACTTAATAAAGTCACTGGGGATGCCATGAGCCTGTAAAGCCTGAAAAAGAAATGAATGGGATACCAAATTGAATGCTTTTTCTTGATTTAATTATAATATAAATCTGTTTAAGGTGTTCAGGTGTCCCCTAAAAAATACTTCCTTTGAACAAAATAGATTCTCTTTCAGATTCCTGCCAGGGATGGCACAAGTTTGATTTTGTGTGATAACTTTATGTGCTACCTTACTTAATCTATGACATAGTATGAGAGATAAGATTTTAAAATCTATATTGAGCAGGGAGATGGGTCTCCAATTTGTTATATCACATCTATCTCCATTCTTGTGTAATATTATTAAGAAGGCTTTAAATATTTGCTCTGTTATACTGCAATTACTTAAGATGTCATTAAAAGTATCTAGTAAAATGGGAACCAAAAGGCCTGAAAGGTTTTATAAAAATTCATGCTAAGTTCATCTGGTCCTGGAGCAGTATAAGATTTTAATTTATTTATAGCCTCTTGAATTTCCTCTGGGTGTAATGGCTGGGTCAATCCTAAAATTTCAGACTTTGTCAAAGTGTCCACAACTGTGTCATCTATAAAGTCTTGTAAATTACCAGATATGTCTATTGAGTTCCAAAGATGGCATGTAAATGATCTGAAATAATATCCATAATAGATTTAAAATCAGTGTGCATGTTACCTTCTTGGGGGCTAATTCCAGGATGAATGTCACAACTCACAGGCATATGTGAGTTGAGACATTCGCTGCTATGCTGGGGACCCTGTGCCACATTTTAAGAGTGACAGGCTCCCGGCACTTATGACATGTGACTTACAACATACATAGGCTAATGCCACTGGCATGGCGTAATATTCCCACATGTCACAAGTCACAGCCCACTGCAGAAGGCCCCCCACAGAGCCCCCCTGAAACACCATGGCACACACCAGGGGGCATGGGGGGGTTGGACAGGTAGCATAGGAGTCCAGGGGGGCACAGTGGAGAACAGACCAACAGAGGTCCCTGACATTCAGGGAGTGGGGGGCATGGGGAGCACAACAAGACCTTTGCTGCAGCACTGCAGATTGGGCATCTTTTGGATGGCACTGACAGATGCCCCTTAGAGCAACTCCAAGATGCTGTAAGTCAGCTCCACCAGTGTGACTCCTGGAATTGAGGTAATGGGTTACAACAGCTACCCTTGTGGAAAAGGGCACAGCTGCTGCTGTAACCCACCCTTGTGTTATGTAATTGTGGGTTGCGGCATAGTGGTTGGCATATCCCACAGTTGGTATAGCCCCCAACTGGCATGGTGCAAGACATCTTTTGAAATAGGGAATGGTGTAATGCATAGCGTAGGCTGCATGTCATACCTTGGGGTTTGGTGTAACTCAGCTTGCACCGGCATATTCTGTCTTGGAAATGGGCCCATGGTGCCTGATTCCAAGACAGCAATCAGAGCAAGGTGCAAAGGCAAGACATGGTGTAACTCACAATAGTAACATAGCAGCATGCATGTCACAACTCAAAATACTGTCAGCAGTACATACTTCTTGACTGTCCCACAGTACATGGTACTATTCCCTTCTGTACATCCTATCATGTCTCTGCTCCACAGTGTGATGCCTTGTCCCAAAGTCTGTATTTGGTTATTGTGCTACATTCTATGGTACATGTTACACCAGGTATGTATTTCACTTACTATTGGCCTGTCTGGCCATGCTGCTACCTATTTCATTGTGTCCTGTGCTTTCTAGGGCACATTTGCTTGGGCATTCCACTGTTTGCCTATTAGTTCCTCATTCATACTGGTTGGGGGTATGCTGCTTTGTGGGTGGGTGTTTCTGTGGCATGTGGTCTGGTTAGGACAGCTTTTCCTTGTTCTAACTTACATTACCATCCTCTGGCATGGTTCATTATGCCACCTGTTCTGGAATAGCAGTTCCATGGTGCTGGTGTGTTACACATCGTAAGCCACATTACACAGTGAAGTGGGCATTCTTTGGTGTAACTGTGGTGCAACTTGCATTTGTCATTGCAGTTGTGGGTTGCGGCATAAGTGTTCTTTTGGAATTGAGCATGTCTCAAATCACTGGCATAACTTGTGATATGCACTATCAGGACTGGCATACTGCATTTACACCTGGTGTAACTTACTTGGAATTGGGCCACTGATCTTTAACCACTGACCATTCTCTATTGTTTAGATGATCCTGGCAGTCTTAAAAAATATAAGGAAAATCTACTGCCTTGCATACCAAAAAACTGTTTTGCCTTTAAAAATTTGGCTCTATCATACAAATACTTCCTCATTTCTCACTTGATATTTTTTATTTGTTCTGTGTAATCAATATGTTCCATATTCTGTAAAGAAATTAATGTTTAGAGATGTTTCCTTAAATTTATTTTTATTTATTCAGGCTTGAATTATAATACCTTTGACTACTACAACTCTTTTACAAAGGTTCCAGGTCAGATGAATAAAACACTAACAAAATGAAGTTAATCAACAAACAGAGGAAATAATGTACATATTCACAATACTTTGAGGAAAATAAGATGCAAGTTATCAATAAGAGCACTATAAGTTATGCAAAAAATATAATTGAATAACATTTTAATTAAAATTTAAAATTAAACAAGATGGTGAGAATAATAGAAAAGTAAAAAGGATTGTGGCCTTATAGGTCATGTTTAAGGCCCTGGAGTAGGGGTGTAGCCTAGTAGGCCCTGTCGGGGGCCCTGGAGTAAATTACAACATTTAAAGTAAGTTTCCCTATCCACATTTTTCCCCCAATTTTGGTACAAACATGTAATAACTGTTTTTGTGTCCTCCCACTATTCGCCAAAATGAATTATACCAAATGGCAACCGTTGCCCTAGATTTATGATGTTCTGCCATCTGATTTTGTATGTTAGGATCTGTCAGCATTGAGTTGTTAATATGCCAATACCTTTTTCCAATATTATTCTGTTGCAGATGACCTAGGGAAATATGTAATTCCAGGTGATCTGAAGTTGCAGCAGGTACTGTGTCTGCAGTGTGTACCCACCAATGTTGGAGTATAAAAATATAGTCTATCCAAGAGGATAGATTGCCTCTGTGATATGTGTGCCCACCTGATAGCCTGATCTTCCTATAGGCATCCTGAAATGCTGCTGTCTTTAATATTTGTTTCAGTGCATTTGTATCGCAAAATATAGTTTAGAAGTAGTTCCAGTTTAATCACTGAGTTCTAAAAGGCAATTGAAATCATCCCCTAGAATGATTTTCCAGTTAGTGTGTAAATACGATTGCATAAGTTTAAAAAGTTTAACCCTGGAAGTTTTTGTTTCTGGGACATACTCTACCCCCATCCTAACTTCCTGGTTATTAATCTTTATATCCAAAAAAAGGGCACTGCCCGGGTCGATACCCATGTCCTGTGTAATTTGTACTCACCATTAAAGAGAATTCCAATCCTGAGCATAGGTTTTTCCCCAAGGACCACACTGAGGGTCCCCAAGCCCAGCACCTTTGTGATTGGTAGATGTCGGAGTCTGACTGTAAGCTAGTATCTTGTAACAAAATAACTTGTGTCTTATAGGGCTGTTGAGTACTAAATGTAACACTATGCCTCTTGTAATTTTTTGTACTATTGACATTTAAAGATATTATTTTCAGATTGTCACCAAAAGCTGTATGCATTTAAAAGTTGTTCTGGCATCCACAATATTGACCCATAAACTGTTACAGTTTCTTTCTTATTTACTTTTAGCTTGTCTGTGATATCCCCATTGACATTCAATTTTTTTTGATGAAGCCACAGAGGAAGTTTCTGACTCCTCATCCTCTTCTGCAGAGTGGTCTTGTAAAACCACATACTTATTTTTCATGTCCATAACTTCAGTTTTGGCTAGTTTGGAATCTGGTATATTTCTGGATGAATTTTGTTTCCCTCAAACAATTTGGTACTCTTCTGGGGTGGGGGGCAGGGGCATTGTGCTTGTCTGCTCCTGTGCTTGAGTTGTAGATGAGGTTGGAATTTCTTGTGTACCAGTCACCTCTATACTCTGATCTTCCACTGCCTGAATTTCATCTTGAGGTAGATCAGAATTCTCATTTGGGGTTTCTCCATTTCCTGCAAGTGTGCCTGTGTTAGGGGTTATGGGTACTGACTGTTTTGCTGTGGGAGTCACAATGGGGTTGAGAGACTGTGGAGTATTAATTTCAGGGAAGGTTAGTCTGGATTGCTTTCTTGAGCAACATGAATGATATCATCCTGATTATAAAAAGTATCCTTATTATGAACTGCCCAGGAACACTGAAGGAAAAGATGCCCAGTCTCCTTGCAGAGGTTACATTTAGGTGGGTTAGGACAAAAAGTAATTGCATGCCCTAAATTGCAAACAAAAGTTACAAACCAAGGCATCACATACATAACTAAGATGTGAGAGCTATCCATACCTGTGGCAAGGTTTAGGCTGTCTGGGGTAGAAACAAAAATTCCGGTCTTGTCCAATATAGAAGCAGCTAGATAAATGTATAGGTCCAGTTACAGTCATGTGTATTTTCTCTTTAATCTTCCAACCCCCAATCCAAATATTTTTTATGTCCAGAATAGGCATAGGTTTGTCAATAATGTCCATTTTTTGTTTTACCCAATATAAAATGTCAGAGATGTGAACACTCTGATTTCGAAATAAAATTGTAATAGCTTTAACAGGTGGCTGAGTAAGTGGAATGTCTATGAAGGGAACTCAAAAATGGGAATGCTTGAGTTGATAGTACTTTTACCAGAATTTTTCCAGTTGTAAGGGTGTGTTACAACTAACATCAAAAATAGTATCCCCTGATTTGTGTATCAGGGCAGAAATATCTGCTGCTAAAAACTGCATGGATTCTTTAAGTGTCCTGGCTACATAAATCCTGTCTGGGGGGAATTCCAACCCTCCTTTATATTTAAGTAGAACAGCATTCCTCCTAATCATGGGTTTCCCCAAGTTTGTAAATAAATCTGATAATTAAAATTATTATTAAGAGTGCTGCCTTGCATTCTGTGAGGGGGGTGTCTGCTAGAATCACCAGAGAGTGTACTATGAGAAGGAGCATCATTAGGAAAACTCTGAGGTTCTATTTCAGTGTCCATTTCTTCTGCCCATGTTTTAGAAGTGGAGGGCTGTATTAGTATCTGTTCATTTGAACCAACCTTCTCAACAATAGCTGTATTGATATCATTTGTCTGGCCCTCTGTATCAGCATTTATACTGTACCGTTTCATATCTTCCTCTGTATTTCTCCTCCCTTCAATTGCCTGTCCACTGTTTGAGATATTTGTACAGGTAAACTAGTAGGTTCGGTTATAATCGTACCTGTAGGAACGTTTCATTCCATGTCCTGCACAGTTTCCAGCTGTGCTGTTGTCATGGAGATCTCCTAATACTGCTGAGTAGGAGATATTGCCCTGATTCATGTACCTTTCTGGGATTTGGACATTAGCCTGCTTTGGTTTTTTTTTTTTTTTTTTTTTGGACATTTTTAATTTTTTTCCTGCATAATGACCTTTGCTGTTGGAATTTATCCAGGGAGCCACTTTGTACCATCCTCAGCAAGCATCCATGTTGCGGCTCAAAGGGCCACTCTGGTGATCAAGATCCCTTCATTTCAGCTGGAGTAGAAGCCTGAGGAACCTGTGTACTGTTATTTGTCTCCATTCTACTTTGCTGCGGTAGAGCAGATGGCTCAGGCATAAAATCTTCCTAGTTTAACAATCGAAGGAGCCATGCCCGTCTTGCCTCCCATTCTACAGTCATTGTCACCTCCAAGGTCTCTACCACAGCTGAAGTAGCTGCATTCAGTTCAGGTACATTGTGGTTTTTTTTGGCAGTTCTGCTTTAGGCAAGGAAATCTCCATATTGTGGGTGTCAGAAATGTAATTTTTGCTGAAAACCAAGTCCTGTTCAATTATGTCCATAGAGCATTCGAAAGAAATCTTTGAAACTGTGTCTCTCTGGGCTCCCACACCTCCTCCTCCATTGTCGTCCTCATAATGGTCAGCCATGCTGCCTACTGAAGAGTGCAACAGCACCCCCTACCACAACAGTAGGATAATTTCCCATGTGTCCTGAGAAACATTACTATTACCATAAAAATGGTTCATGTAATTTTCCAAGACTGCATGAGAGTGTTGATGTACACAATGGGTTCCACTACATATTCACTCCCTTCACTACTAGTCTCTCATTGCTTATAAAATGGGCAGGGAAACTCCTTTATTTTGATTGGTTAGTAGTCATGCGTTAGAAACATCTAATGCACGTCTACTAACAAGTTCAGGTAACCAAGGCTGCAGTTATATGTGAGTCAAATCAAATGTTCATTTTTGAATCACCGTCATTATTTTTACCGCTAGCAGTGAAGTTGCTGTAACACTGAAAACCTCCTGTTAAAGCATGCCTAGTTCCTACAGATTACATTATTTTTTTTAATTTGCTTTTCCCACCCACCATGCCTTCATTCACTCCCTTATTAACCTGTCTAGTTCACTGTCATTTTTTCACCTGTATGTTGCAATCAGTCCCCAAACCAATCTCACCCCTGCCCGCCACTCACTCGCAAATGTTATGCCCGCCCTCTCAGCAACTCACTGTCTCTTACTTCTCATGCAGCACACAAAAAAATAAAAAAGAAGCATTTACCAGCACATCACAGAACTACTAGAAGTGAGACTGGATTTGATGCCGGTAAACTGCTTCATTTTGTCTCTTGCTCTCTCTCTCTCTCTCTCTCTCTCGCTCTCTCTCTGAATTTTTTTTTCTGCAGTTGAGGTATCTTCCAGCTTGTGCTTGACTCATTTTCCACTCCTCCTGCAGTCCTTACATGCCACTCCTTATCCTGACATTAAACAGCCAGTAAAAATTTAAAAACAACAAAAAAGCTTGTTGGCTGTTTGTTGTTAAAACTGCAGTGCTTACAGTCACACTAGTGCTACCCCATCTCCCTGATGGCCAGCAACCCAGCAGTTATCAATGCTCAATGACATCCCTGGCTTTCAGTAACAATATAAATATATTTTCTAAGCTACCTGTTCAGTATTGCTGGTCGGCACACTAACTAAAGAGCAGTCTGTTCTGTTTGTGTGTCTGTATAGGTGTGGGACTCAAGAAAACTATAACTAGGGAAGCCATAGTAAGACAAAAATCCTAAATAAAAAAAAATGCACCCAGATCTTGTAGGTAGAGGAACTATTTAATCTCAAATTTAGACACATAATTTACTTTTTTATCATTAAGACACAGCAGTTTTAATGTTATCTTAAATATTAATTACAAAGTCCCATTTTGTAAGCACAATAAGATTTGGGGGTGTGCATTAGACATTTCTAATGCATGGCCACAGTCTAAAGGCACTCGGCCTGCAGCTTTGTGCCTTATTACACCCCTGGTCATGTATTAGAAATGTCTAATGAACACCCCCTTATGTCTTATTGCTTACTTATAAAAGTGCTTTGGGCTGCAATGTGTATGACAAGTGCTATAAAAATGCAGCTTCTTCTTGTTGCTGTTGTTTTTCTTCTTCCTCCTCCTCCTCTTCTTTTAGGGCTGTGGGCATATCCTACAGCCCTTGTGTCATTTGTAGCTCTAAAATGGCTTTTCTTGGAAAATCCATTTTCTACATTTATATGTATTCCTCCACAGATGCAAAGTAGTGCCCCCCCCCGATATTTTCTATCTGTTGCTCTATGTTAAAGGCATCTAAGGGGGGAAGGGAATGCTACCATATTGTACCTCAGAACTTCTCAGGATATTAACAAAAAAACACACTTTATACTGCTGTTTCTATCATCTGTCCAGCTCAGTCAAACATATTTGTTCTATTTCTTTCAGCTCCCTAGGGGACTCATTTCCTCTTGTTTTTTGTGAAAATGAAAGTCAGATTCAGTGTCAGATTACATATGGCGGAAAGCAGATTGCTAGCTGCCTGACATTCCTTTCCACAGGACTGACTGGAGGCAAGCAGTGGAAACAGAAGACTTTGTTTTTCTCATGTTATAATATGATGTACTGAGTGTGTCTTTAGTTGTAGGGTCAGGGTCGTGAAGAAAATAATAACATTTATGTAACTCATTCAAGATTCCATTAGATGGTCAGAAGAAAAGTCTGAGAGAATTTGTGTAAACACTAAAAAATGAAAGATGTAAAAAATAACATGCACACTGGCCTCTGAGACTAGAAGATCAGAAGGCTGTGGGTTCTATCCCCACACTAGGCAAGTGTGTTAAAATGCTTGTGGACTGCCTAAAACTAATATTAGATTTTAAAAGCAGTCAGCCATTACCTTTTATATTTCAGGTACTTTATCTTTTCCCTTTGTTTAATTAGAACAGCACTCTCTGTGGCAGCTGACACAGCTAGGTATACAGCCCCCAGTACATCACCAGCATCGTGACTTCACCGACTGTGACATCACTGCTACTTAGGAACAGCAATTCAAGTGACTGTCAGGTCATTCACATGTGATTTTACTTTCAGCGAAATCACAATGCTGATGATGTAGTGGGTGGCAGTAGAGCTAGATATATCAGCTGCTATGCTAAGAACTGTTCCACACATTCACAAGAACATTATGACATAGAAGACTCTCTGATGGGCAAAAGGTAAAAGAAAGGTACTTCAGAAATAACATTTTATAACTGTCTACTTATTAAAACAGTAGGAACAGGACTGTTAACAAATAAAGTGCAAACTGATATAGGTGTCAGACAAGGATGTGTCTTAGCACCAACTCTGTTTAATATATACATACATAATATTATTTTGGTGCTACATAACCTGGCTCTCCATACCCTAAGAGTTGAAAAAAAAAAGAATTTCAGTATTAGCATATGCTGATGACTTAGTTGTGCTATATACAAGCCGCTTGGGCTTGTAGAGGGCTCTAGATAAAATGGAGATGCTATGTATACAGCACAACTTAAAACCAAATACAAAAAAAAAACAAAGTTATGGAGTTTGGAACTAAGAAAAATTACAGATCACTTAAATTTATGAATAATAACTTGGAATTCGTAAATGGATTCAATTATTTGGGGGTGACAATATCAAACAATCTTAAATGGAATAAACATAGAGATCCCTGCATAAAAAATGACAAGGTGCATTGAAAGCCCTGAAAATATTTAATTATCTCTATGTAGATAATACAGTGACACCAATGATTAAAGTAATAAATACACAAATGATTAGTCAGGCTCTACATGCTGCAGAGATATGGGGGAATGAGAGTATAAATAAGATGGAAGGTGTATTAAAAAACATATAAGCAATTATTAAAGGTAACTAATAGTGTATTGGAGCACAGCTGGGTCAGATTAATCTCTCGGACTTGGTAGGTAAAAGGCAAGCTAATTATTGTATTAAATAACAGCAGAAGGGAAGAACTCTATACTGGGAGAATGTCTTAAAGAAAAAATGAAATTCCTGGAATGTGGTAAAAGTAAATAGTTGGGAAATATTAAAACTATACTACAGTATGTAAAACTGGAATATCTGATGAACTGAGCTGAAAAGGGGATTTGCCTTAATGAGGCATATAAAAAAAAAAAACGTATGAACTCTATAAAGAAGTGGTCAAGAGTAACAGATTTAGAAGCAATTAAAGCTTCAAAAGTGGCCATATGGCTAACTAATAATACAAGAGAGCATATGTTAAAACCTTATTTAGATATAGTTAAGAACCCTGAATTTAGAAGAGTGATTACCCAATCCAGGTTTGAAGTCTTTCACAGCAATATTATTGAGGCTAGGTACATTAACATAGAAACATAGAAAGATAGAATTTGACGGCAGATAAGGACCGCTTGGCCCACCCAGTCTGCCCATTTCCCTACCTACTGGATAAGCTGCAGATCCTAGTTAACCAGCAGCCTACTTCTTCCTACCCCCAACCCCCAGAATTGCCTTATGACTATCCCATGCATGCTTGAATTCCCCCACTGATATTGACTCCACAACCTCCTCCAGAAGGCCATTCCATGCATCCACAACCCTCTCTGTGAAAAATACTTCCTTAAATTACCTCTGAGCCGCCCCCCTCTATCTTCAAATTATGCCTCTTGTTCTTGCATACCTCTTTTTGAAAGATGCTACCCTCTTGGACTTTGTTGATTCCCTTGAGGTACTTGAAAGTTTCTATCATTTACCCCTCTCCCTCCTTTCCTCGAGGCTATACATATTAAGCTCCTTAAGTCTCTCTTCATACGACTTCCGGTGCAGACCCTGCACCATTTCAGTTGCCCTCCTCTGGACAGCTTCCATCCTGTCTATGTCTTTGTGGAGATTGGGTCTCCAGAACTGCACACAGTACTCCAGATGGGGTCTCACCAGCTGTCTGTACAGAGGGATAATAACTTCCTGTTTTCTACTGGTGATGCCTCTCCCTAAAGATGAAAGTATATCCTGCATTTTTTTTGTCAATTACAGGAACCTGAGGATCTCAACCATGTGGTATTAAGATGTCCTTGGTATGAACATCTTCGTATCAAAAGGTTAGGAAAATATAATTACTGGTGTAAATGTTTATCAATGGGACTACTCAGTTGATATTCCCCGTAATCACCAGTCAGTTGTTATGACTTTCACGTGCACGCAGCAGTTCAGCGCGAGTGTTCCAGCACACTTCGCAGTAAACAATAAGGGAACGCTTCTGTAGTACCTGCCAGATGTGGAAGAAAACCAGCAGTCTTCAACTTCAGCCTGTATGTTCCCCAACCCAAATAGTGCCCAGGGGACTGCAAAGGAAATCTACACTACAGGAAGTTCTCTTCAAAAAAGCCTTGGCCCAAACCTGTGTGATCAACCAGGGAGCGTGCATCAACATTTATCATGCAGCTCCCGAAGAAAGTGATCAGAATAAATGAAGGTGTCCGGTAACTGAGTCAGATTCCAACTAGAGGCGAGTTAGCAGTGAGATAAGGATGTACCATTTGTAATTTGTTGCCTCCTGTGTGCCAAAAGCATAATAAAAGAACTAATTTAACTCCTTTCTCCTGAGCTCCTATGTGTCAGGTAATTTTAACACTGTCCCTTAACTCATTTCTGGCACTCCATCAGACAGACCTCCGTAACCATGGCCACTGAACTGTCCTGCAGCAACTGAAAGTAAGCACGGAGAAATGAAGCTGACATGGAGGTCTCACAGCCAGTGATTTTATTTTTTTACTGCAGTAAAGTTATTAAAAGTTTGTTTTGGGCTCTGAATACTCTCAACAATGTTCTAGCAGTGCAGCATACAAGAGAAATGTCTCATTTACTTCGGTGTTTTTTTTCCATGTTTTTTCTTATTAAAATAGCCAGTGTATGTTACTATCTTATGCAGTTCTTGTAAGGTATGACTGCTCCTATTTTTTTTTCTGCTTGTTCTTATAAGCTTGTGTGTTCAGTTGGATAAAATAATAAAAACAAACATATTTAAATTCCCAAACTGTGATTTTGAATAGTTTGTGTATGGAAATGTGACTCTCTGGCTGGAAAAACATTTACCCCAGTAATTATAAAAAATAAGACATGGAGGTGAACATTATGAAATTTTAATGCAAACCCTCAGTGAAGGATGCATTGTTAACCCCCTCGAGCTTCGCTCTCGGGGTTTAATGATGCATCCCCCACCTTGGGTGTGCATTAAATTTTCATAAAGTTCACCTTCCTATGCATTATTCTCTATTTATTGGCTCTTGGTATATGCCAACTAAATATATATTGGATCTCCATTTCAACTCAGAGAACTCAGAAATTCTAAACAAACTGCCAATATTTCTTATTGAAGTCAAAGACATAAGAAAAAACTGCATTCAAGGTTTTATAGTGCAATAAGGAATTTGAGTGCAATATTTAACTAAAAGTAGATGGATGATGGAAACAGACAACTGAGGAGAAAATTGTACATTATGTTCTTTGCTTTTTTATGTAATTGGAGTGTGCATTATATGTTATTTATATATGCAATTAAATGTTTGTCTTATATTGTCTTGTAATGGCAAAATGCCGAACAAATAAATTTAATACTACTTCTTAAAATTTATATTATTTTCCTGTCTGCTTGATTTGGCTCCACTAGCTCTTTAAATCCCAATACTGATACTGTAGTGCAGCATGGGGGGGGTGCTCCTGTCTTTTCTGTCTGCCTGTTGAGGTGGGTGTTGAAGATCCTATGGCACTTTTCAAAAAGAGTAGTGGAAGGTATTATTGGCAAAACATAACAATAGGAAAACAACCAAAAATGCAGAACTCAAATACATTAGAAGTAACAGAAAACAAAACTAGTAACACTAAAAAAAACTGTAAAAGACAGGAAAAGAAGGAAACATCCAATAACAAGAGCAACAGAAGTTGAAATAATATGATCATACATGGAGCAAAAGCAAACAATTCATCCTATTTTATCCTTTAAAAAAGGAACTTCCTTCCAACGATCTATCCATGCATCATAATTCAAAATCTTCTTTCCAAAAAGACAATGGTGAGTTAAATCATGCTTAACACATTCAATAACACATGAAGGTGTTTGATACACCTGTTGCAAGGTAAATTTACATCTCGCCTGCCATAAATGAAATTTAATCATAGCAAATAAGAGTCTCACTACACCTTCATTAAGAGTAGAGTGGTGTAGCAAGAAACCACCTACTACAGTCAGATCATGCCAAAAAACTCAAATGTAAGGACATTGAATGAAAAAATGGTCCATGGTTTCTTCCTGAGCCAGACAAGTATCCTGGGGGCACATCCTTTCTGAAACTACTTTATGTTTGGCATTACCTTTTACGTTAAGTCTGCTATGACTACTAAGCCAGAGGACATCCCACAACCTGGGAGGGATCAGTTTATCAGTTAGACATTTAAGCACCCACCTATGATGAAGGTCTGGAATACCTTTATAAACAGGAATAATGAAGTAAGCCTGAGTTTGTAAAACTCCATAAATAAATTTACTCAATTTAGATAAAATCTGATCTGGGAGCACCTTTCATTTGTTAAGCTTCTTAATAGCAGGCCAGAAATAATCAGTAAAGGAAGAAACCAGGAAAGCCCATCCTCTCTGTATCCGCCAACTCCCATGCAATGGACTAAGACAATAACCTGCATAGACCACCCATACAGCAGGTTGAGGACAAGCCTGATCAACCAAATTCCAGTGAAAAAAAAATAATATAATAAAATGTAATAGGGTAGTGTGACCGGGAGCTCCTACCACTCTTGAGGACTAACCTTTTCTTAAATCTGTTGCAACAGTTCTTCTATTTCTAAGCCCAATCTGTCCTTTACTATTCCTAGTCCATAAGGTTGGCCACCTGTGGGCACCCCCTTCTCCCTCTCTTGACTATGCTATAGCGTCCTCTTTGATTTTCCTTTTCTCACTCAGGTCCTCGTACAGAGAGGTTATTGTGGTGACTTCACAGTATATGTAAAAAAGGTTGTGTTTATTGTTGTTGGATTTAATATGTAATAGCACTATGTTATAAAATACCTTAATGTATATACCTTATGTTTATGAAGTCTATAAATGTTGATAATACCATGGCGCTAGGTCTTTTTGATAATGGTAAAAAGTACTAGGTGACTATTATAGAAATTAAGCTAGTTGTGATATTTAAAATGCTTTGAAATTGATGTAAACTGAAAAAGTCTAAATGCCATGGGGATTTGCATATATTCCATGATGCATTGCATTAGGGAAGTATGTATGATGTTGTATTTCTTTGAAACTTGAATTGTTACCAATGTCATTTGGAGTAACTGTTATTTCAGTGATTCTGCATTGAGGTTCTTTGTTTATAGCTTGTTTTGATTTTCTACTTTTTGGGCTCCCACTAAGTAAGCAAATGAGGGCTTGCATAAGGGTTATGGCTACAGCTTGACTAGTGGATAGGATCAGAGTCAGTAGGTGCTGGTTAAGTGCAGAAAAAGGACAGTCATAGTCTTTTGCTGCAAAATGATGTACTGAAGAAGAAATATGCAATTGCAGAAAATTATTTCTTATATTTTGAATAAACATCACACAGAGATTGTGTTTTGAACCTGAAGTCTGGTGTCTGGTCTATCTGTTATACCACAATTCCTCCACAGGTAGACACAATTCAAACCACCCTGTGCAACAGGGAGATATAACACATCCCTTTTGATTGGGTTGAACCTACTACCCCAAATAACCTGGAAAAATAGACTGAGAAGAACAGTCTCCAAAGTAGGACGTATAGGGTACACAACACTAAGACACAAAAAAATGGGAAAGAGCAAAGATTTAATTAGAGCAACCTTTGTACATTTTGATTGTTGCCATGACTTCCATAGAGCGCCTCAGGGTTTAGCAATCTCAAGCTTCTCCGACCAATTCAAAACAGCATTATCCCCTTTCTAAAACTGAATGCCTAAAACCTTAATGGGACCCTGTAGCACTGCAATACTCTGTAGTTCAGTAATGGCAGGAGGTGCAGTACCAAGAGGTATAAAAAACTCTTACATTTGTTCAATGATGCCCCAGTCACAGTGGAATAAGTTTTAAAGTGTTGTAACACTCTGTGTCCTGAGGCAACAACAGAGACAAAAACACACACATCATCAGCATAGGCTGAAAGCTTAGCACATACTGAACCATGTGGATGGGAATCACCAGAAATGAGAGTATCCTAAGCAATGGTTCTCAACAATGGGTCTAAACGAAAAAAATGTAGAGCAGGGGGCTCATCAGGCACCCCTGCAATACCCTCCAATGATTAGGAATATAAGAACCGAGATTGCCATTCACCAGGGGTAGTGCTTATGCATGCCCATACAATAAGGCAAGCCAGGACACAAACTGTTCAGGAATGCCATAGGACCCTAACACCTGAAAAATAAAATGATGAGAAAGCTGATCAAATGCCTTTTCTCGGTCAAAGGGTATAAGAAACCCAGTAACAGCATCAGCTTTCCCCTGTTCCACCATTTCTCTAATCAGTAGGAAGTTATGTTCAATAGTTCTACCAGGAATTGAACATGTCTGGGATAGAAAAATCAAAGTAGGGGATACTTTCAGTAATCGTGCATTCAATATTTTCATTAAAACTTTCAAATCAGTATTCAAGAGACTCAAAGGTCGCCAATTGTTAGGGTCTCCCCATGTCCCTTTTTAAATAGCAAAATCTGAATGGAGGTACAAAAATGAAAGTCAATGACCTGGTTCTGCAAACCTCAATAAAAGACAGCAGGAAGTATATCACAAAGGAGGGAACTACAAGTTTGATAAAATTCAGTAGGTAAACCATCAATACCTGGGGCTGTGTTATTATTGAGGTGCGAAATCTCCCGAGCAACCTCATCATGACTTATCAGAGAGATCAATGGAAGAAGAAGCATATCTGTACAAGTCAGAATGAAAAATGGTATAAGGAAGTGTCTAATTCATTGATCATCCATAGAAGGAGCAGCATACAAGTCAATAAAGTGAGTAGCAACTGCCTGTAAGATGGCAGGCATTTTAGTACTCAGAGTACCATCACGACCCACTAACTCAGTCAAAAGCCTATTGGCTGCTCTTCGACTACTACTGTCAAATGCATGTCCGAACCCCTTTTTACCAGGGGAACAAACCCTGTGCTCGTGTGTAAGAGGAAAGCTGCCCTGCAATATTGTAGGGCTTCCATCTCCTTCTTCACAGCCTATACTTGGGAAGTTAAACTTTGATGGTGTGCATTAATATTAGAATACAAGGTCTCTAAATGGGTCTGCAAGGCTAGATACTGCATTATTGTAGTTGATTTGGAACAACGAGTAGCAAGAGACTGCAAACCACTTTTAGTGTCCTCCCACCACTTGGTTAAATCATCTGTAAGCCCTGCCAGAGATATACGTGCTCTCAAAAGATTCTGAACCTGCTTAAGAAAAAGGGCATTATCCGGCAAAGTAATATTAAACTTCCAATAACCTCTCCCAGTGGATGCATGGGGTCCCACCTCTAGGGAAGCAGTCAGTATGACATGATCTGAAGTTTCAGCTGGGATGGTCTTAGCATGGAAGACCTGAACCATATGGTCAGTAAAAAGTTAGTTTATCCTAGTGGATAAATGAACTTTAAAAAAAGTATGGCCTCCCTGAAGGTGACACACCCAATAGGCATCCTGTAGTCCCCCTATATTAAGAATATGCATAAGACAGGTAGTGCCACAGAAGTCTTTATCCATAAAGGCCCCCTGTCTTGTTTGGCCACAACACAATTAAAGTCACCCCCCACCCCAAATGATATGCCTGGACGTATATAAATAAGGCTTAATAGTAGTAAACAGGTCAAACCTACCCTTCTTAGTGAGAGGAGCATAAACATTAATCAATCTCCAGAAAGTATTTAAATAACTGAAATCCAAAAGAAGCACCCTCCCCAAAACAACCTCCACCAATTTAGTAATTTGAAAACCATCCCCCTGAAACAAAATCCCAACACCATCACAAGTATCCACCCCAAAGGAGAAAAAAGAGGGACCCCGACGCCAAAGTATTTTTGCCAAAGACATCAAAGAAAGGGTATTTAAATGGGTATCCTGTATATAATAAATGTCATAAGACAATTCCTGCAGTAAACCAAAAATCAGTAGTCACCGTCCTGCATTTTTGACACTATTGGCATTTAGTGTAGCAATGCTTAGGCGGACAGCATGAGCAATGAGCAAAAGTTAAGGCATACAAAAAAAGGGGGAAAGGAGGATCAGGTAATCTTCCCAGACTTCGTGCTTTTGCAAGGGCGAACACCAAGCCTTTGAGGCCTAACACTAGTGTCTACATCCCTTGATTTGTCACCCTCAGAATCAGAGGATAAAAGAGTTTGGGATGAAGCATCTGAATCACCCCCAAGTCCAAAGGACCTCAAACTTATTACTAAGTGGTACCCCAGTACCAGGGGAAGAAGCCTTAGCCAGCTTAGACCTAGTCTTGGTCTGTTTCTGTGCCCTCCTTTTGGCATGTATGCAGACTTCAGGAGGTGACATGACCAAAACATCCACTGCCACAGCAGGGGCCAAATCAGCAGCCACTTTAACAGTAGCAGGAATAGGGGGAGGTATATCAGACCCAAAGCCCATAGAAACGTCAGGTATGAGGTCAACAACAGGGAGTACCGGGGGGGTCAGGAGGGTCAGGATCCACTACCGCTGGAGTAGGGGAGGTCAGGACCATCAACAACAGGATCAGTGGGGGTTGGGGTTACAGGCTGCAATATCCTTCTTCTACACCTCAGTAAGGACTGTATCCTGATTGGGACAATCATCCCTATTATGGGTAGCCCAGGGGGCAGGTTCGAAAACCATGACCAAATTCTTCACATAGATTACATTTAAGCTCATCAGTACAATCCACACTGGCATGACCATAAGAAAGACAAAGAGAGTAACGCAACCTATCACAAGCTGCACTAAGATGCATCGAAGACCCACTTTTAAAACAGGTCCGAGGTTGCCCCACATAGAAACAGTGTCCCCGCTCTTGGCCCCAAAATAGGCTATTGGGTAAATGTATGGGCCTATATTACTATGTCGAAGCCTCACCCTAAATTTCCAACCACCTGTCCAAAAGTGCTCTGTGTCAAAGACAGGTTGCGGTGTTCCCAAAATCTCACACCACTGCTGCAACCAATGGGAAATTTCATGGAGAGCAACATTCTCACTCCGAAATAGAATAGTAACTACTTAAATAGCTCGTTTGGTTAGAGGAATAGCCTGAAAGGGCAACCACAGTGCAGAATATCAAAGAGCCTCATATTTGGCCCAGAAGCGATCCAGACCCTGTGGAGTCTTAAAGCTAATGCCAAACAAGGAGTTACCAGAAATATGTATGCGGGCAAAAATCTCATTCGTAAAACAACGTAAGGATTATTTTATAAGGGTTTCCCCAACATAGAGTCAATCAGAAGCAAGAGCTAAGCCCCCCAAGTATTGCAGACAAACAGCATTCCTCCTCTGTAGAGGAGGAGGGTGCCCACTAAAAGCATCCTTTTTCTGAAATTCCTCCCAACGGGTCTTGGCACGTTCCCAGTAGTCAGGATGAGGTCCAGGGAGTGGTAATGCTTTCTCCACACATTCTTCCCAGGTAGACAGTTTGTGACTAGGGCCCTCATCTGCTGAGGAAGAGGCCGACAGTAACAGAACTTTCTTCAAGATAGTGGGTTCCAAAACAGGATGCTGCGCATCGGCAGCATGCAAATCCAAGTCTGAATCCATAGTAAAGTTAATAGGCGGTGAGACAGACACCCTTGTAGCAAGGGATTTGGTGGTCTCAGACCGGGGCCCACGTCCTGGGATCAGGCTATGAACAGGGTCAGGGATCCAATGACCCTCAGCACCAGGTTTTTATCCTGCTCCTCGAAGGGAGTTCTTCAGTGAACGGGAAAGGCCACTCTCTAGGTTAGTAACCAGTGAAGACGCCTCCACCCTCTCATGTTGTGCAGAGAACTCTACAGCAGGTGGGACCATGCTGGGTTTAGAAAGTAAAAAAACAGTACTCACTTTCTCAGTAGGAATATCAGCAGCATTTGCTTGCGAAGGTAGCGAGTTGACAGAGGCAAGAGCTGCAGATGTGGAAGTCATCGAGTCATCAGAGCGGTATGACTTTGATGCTGGTGCATCACAAACAGGAACAGCAGGCAGTTGACTCACCACAGAGGCAGACGTCAATGGAGCCGAAGACTTAGGCAAGACAGTCGAGAGATTACTGGGTTCAAAAACAGGGCAGACTTCAGTACAGCACAGGTAGCAGTAGACTCAGCAGGTTTTAGACTGGAACAAGTGTCAGCTTCAATAACATCCAGAATGCATTGCCTGTTAGAAGCAAGCAGGGTCTTGAGCCATAATTCTTCGGCAGGCAAAAGGCCTAAAGAATCACTCTCCAGCAACCGTTCATCAGTTAAATCCATGTCCATAGCATCAGAATATGCAGACATGCCAGATAAGATAAGCTTCTCAGCTGGACCTGCAGGAGCAGAGCTCTGTTCTCCTGCAGGTACACCATCACACTGAACAGACTCTGAGGTCAAGGCCATGGTCCAACAGCACCCCCACCACAGAGTAGGGGAATTTCCCCAGTGTCCTGGCCAAATTTCCCCCATTCACTAAAAATAGCATCAACAGCTTAATCTGGTTCAAGTAACGATTTATGTCATGTTACAATTTCATTTGGTTACCATCTGTACTCACCCCCCCCACACACACCCCTGAAAAAGGGACTTCTAGTCTTAGTGGGCATACCAGGTCAACAAAATTCAATGAATAAATAAATTCCCTCATGATGCCTTATGGATTCCATATAAATCCAAATCATTCAAAGGCCATATTGACATATCATTTTAACACCTAACAGCAAATCAGAGCCCTTTTCCTAATAAAAGGCTTCCAACATATTACATTTAAATAAACAACAAAGTCACAAATAAGGAACTAGTAGCTTATAGAAAAATCTACAGGGATTTATACAGGGATTGGATGCTGCTTCTATAGGGAAAATACAGGAAAAATAAGTGCTTGATATAGGAAAATGGTTACTTGGATCTGGAAGCACTGTAATGATTGTGACTAAACAGCACTATATAGCACCAACAAGAAAATTACTTTGGCCATTTGGTAGTTCTTAATAGCCCTATTGGCTCTGGCTAGAACTTGTTCCTTTAGCAGTGACTCCATTAACTGCTCCACTACCGATGTCAGGCTGACTGGCCTATAGTCACTAGCCTCTTCCCTGCTAGCGCTTTTGTGGAGCATGACTACAGCTACCCTATTCCAGTCCTCTGGTACCACAACTGTTTCAAGTGAGTTGTTAAGAAGGACTGTCAGAGGTGCAGTCAGTACTTCCCAAAGCACCCTCAATAATTTTCAGTGTACACCAGCTGGCCCCATGGCTTTGTCCACTTTCAGGTTGGTGTGAGTCCCTTCAGAACTCTCTTCTCTGTAAAAGGACTTGTGCCTACCTGTCTCCCTCCCTCCCTCATGTGCTCATCTTGCTTTTATGTGGCCCATCCCCTTCTCCTTCCTCTTTGAAGAATGAACAAAAGTATTTGCTGTGGATGTCTGCTTTTTCTGTGATCCTGTTCTGCACAGTCCTGTCTGCCCCATCTGTCCTTCTTAAACTCACAATCCCTCCCCTAGTCTTCCCCTTTTCACTTATGTATCAAACATTTCTTGTCCCATTTTATTATCCCCTGGTCTAGTATTTCCTCAGTTTGCACATTTGCACTCCTCACCGCTTTTCTTACCTCCCTCTGCTTCTCCTAGTAAACCTCTTCCCTCTGTCTCTCTTTATACCTCCTGAATGCTACCATTTAATCTTTAACCTTTTCAGCTACTTTCTTTGAGAACTATAGCAGTCTCCCCTTTCTTTTCTGTTTTCTTTTCTAGATCTCAGATCTAGAAGTGGGTTGCCATCTGGGGAAAAGTGACCATCAAACAGTGTGGTTCACGTTAAACTCCGCTACAGAGTCAAGCCATACAAAAGTGAGGGTACTGGACTTTAGGAGAGCTGACTTTGGCAAGATGGGAGAGTGCCTCAGAAAAGCACTAGCAAACAAGCTAGAAGGAGGTGTGGAGCAACAATGGGGAATCATCAAAACTGCCATCAAAGAGGCAACAAGCCTTTGTGTGAAGCAAATAAACAAATCAAAATGAAAGAAAAAGCTACTATGGTTCTCAAAAGTGGTGGCTGTGAAAGTCAGGAAGAAAATGATAGCATTCCAGAAGTATAAGGAAACACAGAAGGAGCAGGACAGAGAGCTGTACCAGTGAAGGCAGAAGGAAGCAGGGACGGAAGTCAGAATAGCAAAGGCCCAAACTGAGGAAAAGATAGCCGAACTCAGTTAAGAAGGGGGATAAAACCTTTTATAGGTACATCAGCAAGCGTAGAAAGACAAAGGGAGGGATAGTGAGGCTGAATAGAATAAACGGTGGGTGGGCAGAGGGGGACAGTGAAAAAGCAGGGATACCGAACGAATATTTCTGCTCAGTATTCACAAAAGAGGAAGGGGAAGTGCCTAATCCAGTTAACAGAAGCACTCTTGATATGGGGGTCGATCCCAGTCCTTTCACAGAAGAAAGGGTTCTGCAAGAACTCCTAAAACTGAAGGTGGACAAAGCAATGGGTCCTGATGGAATTCACCCCAGAATTCTAAAAGAATTAAGGGAGGAACTAGTGAAACCACTGGCTACTCTTTTTAATACATCATGGGAGGATGGTGTGGTACCTGAGGACTGGAGGAAGGCGGATGTGATTCCTCTTCACAAAAGTGGGACCAAGACAGGAAACTACAGACCTATCAGTCTGACCTCTGTGGTAGGGAAAGTGATGGAGTCACTTCTGAAGGAAAGAATTGTTGAGTACCTAGAGGTCAGTGGAGCACAGGACCCAAGGCAGCATGGATTCATAGCGGGAATGTCATGTCAGACGAATGTAATAGATTTCTTTGACTGGGTGACCAAAGTAGTAGACCAGGGAGGGGCTGTAGACATGGCCTACCTAGACTTTAGCAAGGTATTTGACACAGTCCCACACAAAAGATTAATAGTCAAATTAACCAGCCTGGGAGTGGGTCCCAGGGTGGTAGCCTGGGTAAAACATTGGCTGCACAACAGGACACAGAAGGTAATTGTAAATGGAGTCCACTCTGAAGAAAGAGAGGTTACTAGTGGGTACCACAGGTTCAGTATTGGGTCCAGTCCTTTTAATGTCTTCATCAGTGACATTGCAGAGGGACTGAAGGAAAAGATGCCTTTTGCAGATGACTCAAAGATCTGCAACAGGGTTGATACACAAGGAGGCGTGGAAAGGATGAAAAGGGACTTGGCAAGGTTGGAGGAATGGTCAGAAGTATGGCAGCTAGGATTCAATGCAAAGAAGTGCAAAATAATGCACCTGGGAAACAAGAACCCAGGGGAAGAATACACAATGGTGGGAGTTAGTAACAACAACAAAAATGGAAAGGGACCTGGGGGTAATCATATCAGATGACCTTAAGGTTAGCAAGCAATGTGAGAAGGCAGTAGGGAGGGCTGGGGGTATACTGGGATGTATAGGGAGAGGCATCAGCAGCAGAAAACAGGAAGTTGTTATCCCTCTGTACAGACAGTTGGTGAGACCCCATCTGAGTACTGTGTCCAGTTCTGGAGACCCCATCTCCGCAAGGACATAGACAGGATAGAGGTAGTCCAGAGGAGGCAACTAAATGGTGCAGGGTCTGCAAGAGAAGCCGTATGAGGAGAGACTAAAGGAGCTTAATATGTATACCCTTGAGGAAAGAAGGAGAGGGGGACATGATAGAAACTTTAAGTACCTCAGTGGAATCAACAAAGTCCAAGAGGGTAGCATCTTTCAGAAAAAGAGACTTGCAAGAACAAGGGGACACAATTTAAAGATAGAAGGAGGGCGGTTCAGGGGCAATGTGAGGAAGTATTATTTCACAGAGAGGGTAGTGGATGCATGGAACAGCCTTCCTGAGGAGGTTGTGGGGTCTAAAACTGTGGGAGAATTCAAGAATGCATGGGACAGACATAAGGCAATTCTTGTGGGGGGTAGGAAGAAATAGGCTGTTGGTTAACTTGGATCTACGGCCTATCCTGTAGGTAGGGAAATGGGCAGACTAGATGGGCCAAGCGGTCCTTATCTGCCGTCAAAGTCTATGTTTCTATGTTGCTCACTTCCTTTGTGCAGAGTTTTTTTTTTGCCTTCCTCGTGCCTTCCCTTAGCTTATCCAATTGTTCCTCCAGCCCACTCAGAAAATTCCCCATCCCCCCTCACAAGGTTGTCTCTGAGACATTCACTTATTTTTTTTTTTAATCTGCCCTCCTGAAGTCAAGGACCCTTGCTGTTGTGTGGTTCATTTCCACCACCATTCTTATGTTGAATCACTGTATGGTGATCATTGGTCCCCAGATGGCATCCCACCTTTATTTCTGCAATACTGTCCCTGTTATTGAACACCAGGTCCAGGATTGCCCAATCACTAGCGAGTTCCCTGACTAGTTGCCTGAGAAATGCCCCTTGCAGGGAGTCCAGAATGACCCTGCATTTAGCTGAAGCTACAGCTAGGAGACTTTACTCTACATCCAGCAGACTTAGGATCCATATCAGCAGTGCTGCCCCTTTTTCTGCCATTGTACCAGTGGCTTTCATAAGTGCATTATCTATTTTATCCCCCCGTGCTGGAGGTCTGTAGATCATGCCAGTGTGAACAGTGGCTCAGTTTACTTTCTCCAGGGTGATCCACAGTACCTCCAACCCCTCAATTTCTCCATTGACTCCTTGTGTCTCTGTCACTTTAATACCCTCCCTTACATACAACACCACTCCTCCCTCCCTTCCTTTCCACACCATCTTTCCTGAACTGAGTATACAGCTGTAACAAAATGCAGAACTCAGTAAAAAATGATTGTTTGTATACCAGTTCAAGTGAACTATTGCAGAGTTTACTTAGAACTCATCAACTTGTTGTTGGAGCTAGCCAAATGTTTCTGCACCACGCACCACCACTCAGTACAGATGCACTACTTAACTGTTGCCCTTAACTGAGTATAGCCTGGTATGGCCATGTCCCAGTCATGGTTTACTTTGCAACACGACTCAGTAATGACCACTATTTCCAGGTCTGCCTCTGCCATTATGGCTTCTGGGTCTGGAACTGTATATCCTAGATTTCTGGTGTTTGCACACATGCCATTCCACTTTTTGTTACCTCTCTTCCCGCTACTCCCCCTTTTTTTTCCTTTTTGATGTGCCTCATTACCCTCCTTTTTTACAGCTCATATCCCCATCCCCTTTCATTTCTTAATTTCTAGCACACTACTTTTTTTCCGTATTTTGCATCTTGGGGGGATGTACCTTCCTTCTAGTCCTCTCTTCTCTTTGCTTCAGTCTTGGTGGTAGTTTTGGCCTTCCTGGTTTCTTCTGCCACCCCCCCCAGCCAGTTTAAATGTTCATCAAAGTAACATTTAAACTGTCCACTAAGGACTGTGAGTCCCTCCCAAGATGGATACAGGCCATTACCACTGCATAGACCCTTATCACTTCAGGTTGGCCTCCAGTCTCCAATGTAGCCAATCCCCTCCTCTCTACACCATTTCTTCTACCATGAGCTGAAGCTCCTGGTGTGAAGAACCATATCCTCCCCCTGCCGTAGACAGTCTGCACCTCGGTGAATGCCACTGAGCATGCTACATTCCTAAGACCCCTCCCAACTGTCTGAAAGCTCTTTGCAGAATCTGCATCCCATCCTTAGCTAGATCACTAATCCCAATGTGGACCATGATATCCAGCTCCCCTCTTTCCCCACCATCATAGTGATCCTTAGGATTTGCCGTTCAACCCTCCAAGCTGAGGCATTAGGTAGACACCTCACTTCCCACTTTCCCTCCCTTTCTGTTCTAAAATCTACCTCTTAAGAATTGAGTTCTCCACCAGAAGTTTATTCCTCCTCTAATTGGGGTCCTCTACCACCCACCTTGGGGCCTCCTTTACATAGGAGCCCCACATTATCCCTGGTCACTACCATGAGTGCCTCCTTCTGGCAGTCCCATCTCGACAGAGCAGCAAATGAGTTTCTTACTAGTAGTAGTACCAGCTGAGAGATGTGCCCCAAACTCCCACCCCCAGCCTCCTGGAGCCTGTCACATTCTAGCCAGCCATTCTCCTCGGCAACATGTGGGCTAGTGGTTGTAAACTCAGTAGCTCCTTGGTGAAGGACGAGGTCCTCTGAATCTTAACCAACTCAGCCTGGAGTCTAGTGACCTCCTCCCTCAGCACAGAGAGATGTGTGCAGATGAGGCATCATCTTGGTCAACAGAAGTACTCTCTGAAAACTTCCGTTCCAGAACCACTGCACTCTACTACTTCCAACATTCCCATTCCTATGCTCACTATGTTAACTAAAGATTGGAAAATCAATAAAAAGTATTAACAACAAAAAAAATAACTTTGTACCCTTACCCTAGATAGGGTGCATCTACTTTTCCTCCTTTTTCTGTTAATGCTTATCCTCATTGTATCATGATCCCAGATAGGGTGTTTCTAAGTTTTCAACTTTGTGCTTCTTTTATCCTCTTTTTACCCCATGCTTAGATAGGGTCTTACCTCTATTTCAACACTACAGGTGATTTTAGTTTTTTCCCCATTTCATTTACCTTTACATCTAAGTATGCTTAATTAGATAGGGTCTTTCCTTCCTTCTCACACAAGATATTTTCTGCATATATGAATTGGTTTCCACCTGCTATTGCCCAGTTACCTTCCTCTGTACTCTCTTACTCAGTTAGCAACAAGTATACAGGTACTTTACCTTAGCAGAGCACTGATGTCACCTGTGGATGCCTGCTGACACATAAGATGCCAGACTGTTCACTGTTCCACTCCTGCTCTGTTCTATGCATGCTCTGGGACATGAACATGAATGGGACATGTTAAGTGTGGTTCCTTTTAAAGTCCCTCTGATGCTTCCTGCTTGGGGACAGCAGAGCTGTTCCACAACAGCCACAGCTTCTTCCATGTCTGTTGCTGCCATGTCAACATTCACTTAACCAGCACTGGATGGTCAACCCACACCATGGGTATTTGCCCTCCAGCCTGACTTAACTCTTATATGAAAGTTGAAGTGGGTGCTCAAACACACTGCTGATATCCTTCTGCCAAACTGAACTCTTATAGAAAACTGCGATGGATGCTCAATCCCACTGTCAATATTCCTCTCTCCCATCTAAACAAGCTGTATATACAAAGCGGTTGTGGGTGCCCAATCCAATTGCTGGTATTGCTTAAACCCCAAGACCAGAGTGCCCAAGCTTCAGCGCCTGCAAATAACAACCTCCCCGCACAAAATCTCACCCCCAGTGACATACTACCAACACCAGGGTGATCAATCCCCAGTGCCAGAAACAACACCCATCAACTGTTTATGACATTAGGGTAGTAACCTTCTGTGCTGACTAAGCAACCACCAATAATGGGGTACCCAATGATCTGCAATGGAACCTAAAATATAGAAAACCATCCCTCATTGTTCCTTTGTTTAGTTTTTTGAAAGATATTAAGAAGGAAACATCCTTTGTTCTCTTCTAGTCCCCCACTCCCCACTTGACCCCCTCCTAGCACCACCAACATACCCCACAAATACCTCACTAAGGTCCAATGAAGCAATCCTCTCATAACTGGCAAATATCCTCTCTCTTTGGCAGCTGACCACCAACTGACTCAAAACAATGTAAATCCAGTTAATAGCTTTTTAATGTGTTTTGAAAATCTACTTATAATATTGTCAGGTTTTTTTTAACATTTTTTGCACCAAATGTTTAACATGGCCTATTTTTATTCTACCCCATGAACAAGGCAGGTGTAGATTTTTAAATCCCCACCAAAATATGTTTTTGCAGTTGTGTGGTGAAATCCCCTTTCAGAGGGGATTTAAAATTCCACCTATCTCAATTATAACATAGGATCGTTAAAAAAAAAACATGTTGAAAATGTGAGGACTAAATGTCAAAAAACAACAGAGTTTTAAAGGAACATCGTCATTTTTTTAGTGTTTACTCATACCTTTACAATTTGTTCCAGATTCTGAACCCATAATTTCAACATAGACATTTTTTACCAACCATGTACATGACAGATGTCATTTTTCAAATGTTGCCCTAAAATGTCTTTTCACAGTTGCAGCACAAAATGACATTTTGACAAGGATTTCAAAAATGACACCTGTCATGTTCATAAGGTGGTGTCATAAAAATACTATGTTTTAAGTTTGTGGTCAAAATCTCAAAGAACAACAATGTTATGAACAAACATTGATATTTTTCAATGTCTACTCATAACATTGCATTTTGTTTAACATTTTGAAACCAGATTTTCAACATAGTCATTTTTTTATTCTATTTCATGAACATGAACGTGTTATTTTTAAATCCCTCTCCAAAACCTGTCTAAGGGGTTATTCTGCAAAATCATGTTTCAGATGGCATTTGATACACAACATCTGTCATGTTCATATGCTGGAGTAATACAAATACTGTCTTGAAAATTCAAGGTCACAACTGGAAAAAATCAATGTTATGTGTGGACCTCTTCAATTCCTAGTTATGACAGTGTTGCTATTACAGTATAACTTGTGTTTTTTTGTGCTCCTGCCTCCATACGCTCCTTGGTATCATGTCTGACCAGGCAAAGCCTACCTGTGGCCACCATCGTCGTATTGTTCCTAAATCCCTTTTTATTTGTAGGTAAGTATCTACCCAAGGCCTACCTGCAAGGTCGTTGCCCTCTAAATGTATAATAATTAGATCTGGACTGGGCCGCTGCCCCTTGAGTTCCTTTAAGGTGGGAAGCAGCTGTGCCTATCTCATCCCCGTATGCCATGCCAAACCAACCTACACTGTCTCGCATCTTGGTACAGCTGCCTTCCCCCAGCCTTCTTCTCTGCTCTTTTTCCAGCCCAATAAATATAGAAATGGCTGCAGATCCAGACTTCCATGCTCCTCCCTCTACCTATGGGGTTCAAGCAAAATTTGTTATTTTACACATGCTCTCAGTGTCATACCCGCATTTTCTTCCTTTTTTTTCCCACCCTTTCTTGCCCCTCCCCCCCACTTCTGTAGCTCCCGGCCAGGAGCACTACCCATTTTTTTTTTCAGTGCTCTAATATATCTCTTATAACTGGCCGATCGCCATAGTCCCTTTTCCAATATCCCATTCACTGTCTCTCCTGCTGCCGCCCATTGCGAGGCAGCTCCAATCCGCAAAGAATGGGATGAATAATTAGCCGGGTCTTCCCCCATGAACTGCATGCCCTTTTTGAGCAATGCCATGACCTGGTAGCCCATGACCCTCTTCCCATCACCATGCACAAATAATTTTCCCGTCCTGTTCCCCTGCTCTGTGGCGAAAGCCCACAGAGCCTGTGCAGGGCATATTGCATTCTCTGTTCGCCCTTTTAGCACCACTATGCAACCCTGCCCTCTCTGGTCCATCTTTGACCTCCTAATCTTAATCCATATCTCTGTCACCCCCCAGTTTACATCTTCCCATTCCAACCCCCCTTCCTTGTCCTCTCTCCCGTGGCCTACCACCTCGCTCACTCTCATGGCCCCAGCGAACATTACCACATAGATCGTGTGAAAAAGCTGGGCCTCGACCTTCGATCTGCATATTGCTGGGAGCACATCTTTCAGCTTTATTAGCCACTGCTCCCCTGTCGGCCTTCTATTATCTGCTAGTTCTTGTCTCAACCTGCCCCATCCTTGCATCATCCTTCTGATGAGTAATGATTTTGTCAGGTCCTTCCACCCCTTTAGACTGCAAATAACACTAATTCTTGCCAGATAAACTCCCATTGTGGTGTGGGCTGTGCCTTTTTGCCACTGCTCCATGGTGAACATTCCCAGCTGTTCCTCTGTGAGTGGCCTACTTACCTCCATCTGGTGCTCTGCCCTGAATGTTTGAAACACTCGCCAGGCCCCATCGTAGGCCCTCAGAGTCCGAGGCACCCATGAGCTGCAAAACAGCAGTTCTGTTCCTTCTTGCCAACGTCCCAGATGTTCATTGGTATGGGTGTTTTTTGTTCTTCTGCTGCCAGTGCCAGCCTCCGAAAATGGTCCAGCTGCAGATGGGAAAGGCTGTCAGCCAGGGTATTGCATACCCCTTCTATGTGTTGGGCTCTAAATGACATGTTCAGCTGCAAAGCCTTTAGAACTAACAGTCGTAATACCTGCATGACTGTGCCTGACCTGGCTCCCCTGTTGTTCAGAAAGTCCACCACTGCCCTATTGTCACACCAAAAAGTCACTTTTTGATCTCGTAATTCCTCCCTCCAGACTGAAGTACACACCCATATGGGCATGATCTCCAATAATGTTATATCTCTCACTTTCTCCTCCTTTACCCAACTGGCAGGCCATGGTTCTGCAAACCATCTACCCCTCAGGTAGCCCCCCATGCCTAGCCCCCCAGCCGCGTCTGTGTAGAGGTCGAGGTCTGTGTTGTATAGCCACACCTCTTGCCAGAACAAGCACCCATTGTACTCTTTAAGAAATTCTTCCCAGATTCTAAAATCCTCTCTGACCCCCTGTGTTATGTCTACCCAATGATGTGGTCTGGTGACTCCTGCTGTAGCCCTACCTAACCTCTTTGTGAATGCCCTTCCTGGTCCGATGGCCCTGCATGCGAAGTTCAGGTGCCCCAGTACCTGCTGCACCATTTTTAGTTGTACCCATCTCCTTCTGGTGTGTACCTGGATTAGCTCCCTTAATTTCCTTACATTTTTGTCCAGTAATTGAAATATCTGGCTCGAAACATCTATCTCGATTCCTAAAAATTCCATAACCCTGCTTGGCCCCTCTGTCTTTTCTGGTGCCAGTGGGACCCCTAGCTCCTGGCACAATTCCTGAAACTTACCCAACATCCTCTGTGTCTCCCTTCTTCCCCTCCCAATGAAAAGAAAATCATCCAGATAATGGATGACCGTCCTATAACCTGTTTTTTCTTGGAATATCCACTGTAAGCATGTGCTGAAAACCTCAAATGTAACACATGCTGTGGAACAACCCATTGGCATCATCTTGTTGAAATAATACTGTCCCCCACTTTTAAAACCCAATAGATCCCAGTCTTCCCTCCTAACTGGAAGTAATCTCAAAGCGGATTCAATGTCAGTTTTTGCCATCCATGCATCCTCTGTGGCCCGGATCATCCAGACCGCATCCTCTAGTGTCGCATATGTCACTCTACTATGCTCCTCACTGATGAAATCATTCACTGACTCCCCTCCGGGTCGGACAGGTGGTGGATCACCCTGTACTCTCCTTCTTGTTCCTTGGGTACCAAGCCCAATGGTGAAAACCTCATGTTTGGCAATGGGGGAGTATTAAATGGGCCCTCTACCCTACCTGTTGCATTTTCCTTTTCTATCTTTTCTTAGCATTTCTTCTTTCCCTTTTACTGACCCGAGGTTGCTCGCCTCCATCACTCACCTGGGTCCCTTACACTGCAATGAAAACCCTGTGTTAAAACCTTTCAGAATCATGTCCCGCATGCTCGGGTCTGGGTATCTAAACAGGCAAGCTGTCCATTCCTTCAAATTGATGGGGGTTCTGGCCATTCCAAACTGTTCCCTGTCGCGTCCCTCGCCACTCCTACCCGCTCCTTCCCCCTCATTTTTTCCTACCTTCTTTCTTTCAGTGACCCTGACCCCCCCATTCAGGTTCCCCTCCCGCCCTCCCTGCTCCATGTTTGCCCTTTAAACCTTTGGCCATCTCGAAAAAAACTGTTGACCTGATCCTTGACCCCCATGCCCTTGTGTCCCTTGTGCCCATGTCATTCTGCATTTGCTTGCCAGGTGTCCTCCTCCACATTTTGAGCAAGCATGCCAGAAATGACATTGAGGCCACAAGCAAAAAGCCCTATTATAAGCCCAGCAGCATCTCTGAGGCGCAAACCCCTTCCTGCCCCACTCACCTTCAGGCGTGGACTGATCTGTTACATAATCGTCCACAAATCTGTTTGGTGTCCCATCTCACGTCCTCAGATGTTGCCATTCTCTGCCGAAAGAATTCATCATAGTATAACCACCCCACCCCGCCTTTTGCTTTTGCTCTCTGTATTATCAAGGAAGAAGTAATGAGCGGGATGCCTAGCTCAGGCCTTTTCTCCAGCACGATGGCTGAGAAAGTGGAAAAAACCTAGGAACCACCCATCCCACATCTTCCCTTTTGTGAACTTGTCATCCTCTTTCTTTCCTAAAAGGACTATGGCCGCTGCCATTTCGCTCTTGCCTATGACCTCAGTTTCCTCATATTTTGCTGCTGCCTCCCAACTCACCAAAGCGAATATATCTACATATTCCCCTTTCCATATTTTTTCTTTCTTGGCCAGTGGCACATGTTCACCTATCCTCATTCCTGGTGCCCCATCTCCCTTGTACCTCTGCCTTCTCTCTCCGCTCCCCTTTTCATTCTTTCCTGGCCCTTCCTTTTCCATCCTAATGTCCTCTAGAGCTGATTCCATCTGGCCCAAACCTCCCGTTCCAAGTACTGCCACAATTTGCCCTATGTATTCTTTTATACTATCACCCACTGCACTGGATGTGTTACCTGTAACCTTGTCCAGACCGTGCTGCCTGGAGTCTTCCACAGTCTCCCTTGGTTCTCTCTGCAGCTGAGGAGGAGGGGGAACTACTGGGGTCTGTGAAGGGAAACCCACATTCTGGGCATCGTGTCTGGGCTCCGCCGGGGAGATCTCCCCTGTTTCCAGTGGGGGTACTGGCGTCGCCGGGTCCAGGGGCCACAGAGGTACTGGATCAACTGCTTTGGCGGGCCCCACTGTTTCCAGTGTTACCCTAGCGGGACTACCTGGCCCCTTGGCTGGTAGTTTCCCCCTGAGGCCCTTTCCCTGGCCCACTTTTCTCTTCTCCCCAGATCTCCCTGGGTCCTCTCCCTTCACCAGTTCCCACAATCTGTTTGCTTTTTCTGCCAATTCAATTATAGCCTTGTAAGCATCCTCCTTTGATGTCCTGATCTTCTTGGGTGCCATTTTGTTCTTTCTTTGTTCTGTGAAGACAACTACAGGAAGATAAAACACGGGTTGACTTGTATATCTGTACCTGTTTGCAACGCCTTCATCCTGCCCCTTAAACCACACGCCCACATCAACCTACCCACGGTACCCTCGCAATCAAGGCCCCCACGAAAGATGAGCACTGCGTGGTCTGACAATCGGGTACCTTCGCCTATATTCAGACCTCTTGCTCCCTCCTGGTGCCTGAAAAAAGGAAAGGGGGAAGGACCAAACAGCAGGCAACCCCTCATGAGTGATTGCCAAAGCTTCCAATGTGACCCCCTCACTGCGTGGGGCCTCTCCCATGCCCTTGTTTCTTTTTTTTTTGAAAGGCCTCTTACACCTGCAGACAGCCCAATACCTGGGCACTCCTTTTCAACGTCATGCCACATGGTCACTACCTCTCTCTTGTCTTCTGGCCCTTTCTCTGGGCTTATTCCCCTCCCGAGCCCACATCCCATGCTCTCCCCCACTCCAGTACCCCACCCCAGCCCAACGATGCTGCCTAACCCCCATCCTTTGTTGTGTGACGTCACACCATGCGGTAACTCCCTCGGGGCCCCATACAGGCCTATCTCCAGCCAGGGCCCCGATAAAACTCAAGAAATGCCAGCAGGGCATAGTAGCCAGTCCCTACTTCTTGTCCTTCTCATGTGTATGCTGCTGGCCACGCTGTCCCGTCAAGGGGCCCCACCCACCCCAGCTTCCTCCCAGCTGCCAAGTTTTTTTTTTGTCCTGAAATTCTCGAGCAACAGCTACATATCGCCCTGCCTGCAAGCCTGCCAACTTCTTGCAGCAGACATCCTTCATGTATGGTGCCGCCCACCATGCATCCATGCTTCCTTCCTTCAGTGCCTTTTCGAGGCCTTGCCTTTTCCCCCCAGGCTTTCTTCCTCACACCATCCACAAAACTACCAGCGCCTTACTGGATGCCACCAAGGGGTTTTGCTCACCATCTGCTCGGCGTGAGACGTCACGCCACTTGGTCCTGGCTTCCGCTCACTCCCCCCATCTCTACGGGCTCTCATAGGCCTGCCATTCATCCCACTTGCCTCCAAAACTGGGAATATTTGCAGCAAAAGCCCAAAACACCAGTAAAGAGGGCTTTTGCTTCTCTTTTTTTTTTAAACACAAGTGGCGTATAAAGCCCGCCACGTGGCCCATGCTTCAGCGCCTCTTCTAGGCCTTACCCATCCCTTCCCTGGCTTTCTACATCCCTCACGGTGACTAAACACCATCAGTGCCTCACAAAGGTTTTTTTTCCACCACCCCACGCGTAGCGTGTGACGTCACGCTATGCGGTCTCGCTTCCGCTCTCTCCTGCCATCACTACTGGCTCTCAGGCCCACACAAACTTACACAACAGCCCAACTGAGGAAAATGCAACAAAACCAACACTACCAATTCACCATGACTCGCGGTCCCACTTCCTCTCACTCCTACCATCACCACAGGCCACATAATCATGCAACCAGCCCAATTGGGCAAAAAGGCAAAAAACCAATGCCAGCATTAAACAAAGGGGGCTCCCCCTCTTTCTTCTTCAAACCTAGTTATTAACAAAATGGCGCAAGGCACTGTGCCACATGGTCTCTGCTCATACTGCCTCCCTGCCCACCAAATTCTTACTAGGACAAAACAGTCTATACTTCCCATCAAACTCAGAAAACCCATCAAACAGTCATTCTAACCAACCCCCCCGAAACTGTAAACTTTTTTTTTGTATATCTTCTTTTTATATCTATTCCTGTAATATCACTATTTGTTTCTTACCTCTCCCTCTTAGTGAAAAAGCCATTCCGACGTGCTGCAGTTGATGTAGTTCAAAAACTCCAGCAAAATGTGACTGAGGCCCCCTTGCGCTGTCCCTTATGTAACCCCTTTTTCCCCTCCCTTTCCTGTTACCTGTCCATTGTCCTGGCACTTAGCCCCTCCCCTTCCTTTCCCCTTCCCTTCTGAGCACAGCCATTCTATGCAGGAGGGAAGGGGTGCACCTGGACAACCTGGTCTGCCCATCAAAGGGCAAACTCCATTATATGTGACATCCCACTTATGAAGGATGGTTTTGTGTGTGGCAGCAAAGGTCAGCATGCCATAGGTGACAGCAGGGAGTAATATGCCTCTGGCAATAGCAAGATTAGCAGAGGGAGTCAACATGAATCTGGACTTGTAAGCAACCCGCAGTTTAGCATTCACTGCCTTGTAGGCAGATTGTATATGCAGGCTGAAGTTCAGGCATTGGTCCAGAAGAATTCCCAGGTACTTAAAAGATGTAACGCATTCTGTTTATGTGCCACTAAGGTCTTGCACCAATAAGGGAGTTTGACATGTCCTAAGTTTAGGGGCATATCCAAGTAACATTGTTTGGGTTTTCTTAGCATTAAGACCAAGCTTATGTGCAGAAAGTCAATTTTGGACATTTGTGAAATCTGAGGAAAGGGATGCATTTATGCTGGCGACATTATCAGAGCTTGAATAGAGTACCAGATCATCTGCATAGAGAATAGATGAGCATTTAAGAAAAACCTCATCTATGTTATCTATAAAAAGTGAGAAAAGAAGAGGTCCCAGAATAGAGCACTGGGGAACCCCAATATTGATGGTAGCACCATCAGAAAAAGAGGAGTTGAATTTCACAATTTGAGTTCTATTTGATAGATAGCTTCCATATCAGGCGACAACTGGGGGTGAAAAGCTCAGATTGCAAAGAGTGGAGAGGAGCAGGTTCGGCAACTCTCTTTATAAAAGGTGTGTTCTGCTTTCTGTTTAGCAACAAAGATGGCATCCTCTAACTGTGCTTGTGAAACCTCTTCTTATAAACAAAGCATGTCACAAAATATTTCATCTGTTTTTGCTCCACTATCCTGTACATTTAGTCCACAATTAAAATCATCCCTCCCAGAGTATTCCTTTTGTAGAAGAAAAATAAGGTTGTATCAGTTTAAATATTTTGACCCTTGCAACTTTAGTCTGAGGTCTATATATAGGGGATACATGATGGGCGACTGTGGAATATGGATAATATTAGCACGAGTGCAGAATGCACAGTGATAATATCACGAATTACAGTGCACTCTGCACGTGTGCTAATATTGTCCATATTCCAGAAGTCACACATCATGTGCCTGATTTATACACATATTGGGAATGTGTGGTAATTTTTTTTTTTTTATGTGTAGAGTGTTGTGCTGTGTTGTTATTTAGTGTTGCTGTGTGATGCCACCGTTGTTTGGTTTTTATGAATGAAGTAGTATGTAGGGGAGGTTTGTGTGCTGTGCTTGGATGCTGTGGTGTCGCTTTAGTAATTGGTTCAGTTTAATGAATGGTGTCTGTTGAGAGGTTTGATTGGTTTCTTCTCATTTCAGTGTGTGATCCATTTTGTTCTGTTGGATGTTCTGGTTTGGGGGTGGAGTTGACATTTGCCGCAGAGTTTCAGCATTTCGTGGAGCTTCATGTGTGATTTGTATCACTTATAGTTTTACAGTCCTTACTTCTGCATGTTACTTAAGTGTGACATATTTTATTTCTGTAGTGACACTCATACATTGGTAATGTACAGCACAGTTGATGCTGTGGATATTTTATGCGCTGTCATTACTGTATTGCTATATGTCTGCCGTTTTATTCAGAAGTGTGTTGTGTCACTTAACACAGTATTTATTTGTGTGTTGAACATACATTTTCGAGTGTTTTACTAAAAGAATATGTATAATAACTTCTATACATGTGTTCTGCTTACTTCAGCAGTATAACTTTATATTGTTTTTCATTTATTTGTTGGATAACTTATGTTCTGAATACTTTTCTACAGAACATTTTTCTTTTATTTAGTTATTTCAACTGTTTTGACAGTCAACAGAAATGAAATTAAACTAAGCATTGCTTGATGTAGTTTTTTCTTTTGTAGTTGTTTGATTTGTTGCAGGTGGTCTGTTCTTCATTTATGGTGGTGCCGTTTTAGTTCAAGTCACTATCTGATGAGATCAGAGGTCCTTTGCACTTACTTCTATGTTCATGTTGTGGTCCTGTGGTAAAGAGCGAAAACAGAATATGTTAATGTTTTTACTACGTTTAGTGCTAATAGTTAAACGGTTACCTAAATATGAGTTCAATACTGTGTATGATATTGAAGGTGATCTTTTCTGCATGTTTTGTGGGTTAGTTGAAGCATGCTGGCATACTGGTTGGGAATGAAAATGGGGTGTTTTCATGCGGCTTTGTTGTACAGCTGTAGTTATGTGAAGAACAGGTGCTGCTTGTGTGTGGCTTTTCATTTATATCAGCAGTGGGCTTCTGTTCTTCTGTGGTGGCTTTTATTTGTATTGTTTAAAAGATGTAGATGGTATATGTTATGTTGTATTACTCAGTATGTTGGAGATATTTTTGTGCTTTTCGTCACTTAGCTTTGAATATGTATTGATAGACTGGAAATTATGTATGTCCTAAAATTTGAATTATTTCATTTGCATGAACGTTGGAGTCAGTTAACTTTTATACTAAATGCTTATGTATAGAATGGTTTATTAGCCATTTTTCGGTGTGGATTCCAGCACTGGTGATCATGGTTTTAACAATTTTGTTGATATAATTAACACCAAGTAGTTGGTTTTATACCAGTAAGTTGGATAGTCTGATTCTGTGACATGATTAATTGCTAAGAAAAATGGTGCATCTTCCTGGTTGCATTTCATAGGTCTTTTGCTTTTGTAGATCAAATAATTATTCACTGGGCATTTTTTCTGGTTGTTTGTTTGGTAAGCGCTGGTTTTAGTTGTCTCACATCTTTTGGATTAGTTCCCATTCAAGTTTTGGTTTGTCTTTCTCATATGTACTCAAGGTACAGGGAACCATGTTCATCCTTCCCTTTTTTTTAAATTTCCCCACTGGAGATTATGGGTTTCAGTTGTTCCCCTTAATCCGAAGTGCATTGTAACTACAAGCCACATTGTGTTGAGCAGTGACTGTGGATTTTTAAGGCCGAGAATGTATTTGTTAAATAGTTAACCGATAATTGTAACTGTGAGGTCGTCAGCTGCCTGTGGCTGATTGCCTTTGCCTTGTTCTTTCAACAGTTTTTTGTTTTGAAAGAATAACTTGTTTTACTGAAATAGTTTGATGTTGACAGGTTATGTTGGTACTTCATTTCTTTTAGATAACGTTCTATGCTTTGAAGTTTGGAACTGATGGTTAAAAGTTCGTATTCTTTCCCATCTGCTCGATGCATAGACATGAAGTATTTGCATAGTGACATATCTAGTTTTTGTCCTGGCATGTAATGGAATCATTCGGTTATGTTGTGTTTTTACAATAAATACTGTTGAATATGGTTCACATCATTTTCTGTCTTTTTTCTTGTGTTTTCATTTTTTGTGCTTCTGATAAATGAGTTTATAATGTCTGTGTTTTTTTTTTCTTTCTGTGCTGGTGGTTCATATTCTGCACTTATTTTGGTTGTAATTGTTTTGTTCTTTAAGTTTGGATCTTTGAGTGGCTCTAGATCAGCTTAGAATTGATTACAGCTGAGTTCTGTTTCTTCATACACATTCACTTCGGTGCACAGTCTTTTTAATTTTATTTATTGAAATGTTTCACCAGGAAAGTTACATTGAGCAACAAATGCTCGTCTCATGGTACATCCTGGGGGAAGTGTAGTGGGAACTTATATAATACAAACGGGATACATAAATCAGGTAATATCTTAACAGCATATAGACACACAGTTTGGGATTACAACCATCAAGAGTTATTAACATTTGTAGACTAGAATACATAGAGGGAGGTTGGCAGGACAGACAATAATTAGGGACTAAGGAAGGGGGTGGTACAGGAGAAGTAACAGAAAGTGCTATATTGCAGAAAGTGCTAGGTTGCAAGAGGGGTTAGGATAGAGGAGACATATTTGGCCCAGCAGGAGGAAGGAGGAGGTATAGACCAGCAGCTTGACAGGGGCCCAGAGGGGCTAGGTGTAGTTGCAGTTCATAACTAGGTAGTTTGTTATGGATGTAGAGAGAGAATCAGCTGAAGAAGAGTGGCAGATTTGGGTCAGTAGTTGATTCCAGAGCTTAGGTAGGCGATGGGAGAATGCCATTTGGCCTGACGTAGTGTTTTTGTAAGGTATATTCAGAGAATGAGAGTCATCAGATCAGAGGGTGTATTTGGAGGGGTGAGTGGCAGATAAGAAGGTGAAGAGGTAAGGGGGGAGTGAACATAGCCAGAATTTTGAGGTACATTTTGTAGAGTGCAGGGTTCTCCTGTTGACAAGTGAGGGAAAATTTAGAGAGTGGTAGAGAGTGCAGTGGTGGGTCAGAGTAGGGGCATTCAAGGCAATCCGGCAGAAGGAGTTAAAGAGAGGCTCCAACCTGGATAAGGAGGATTGAGGGGCAGCATCATAAATTATGCTACAATAGTCAAAAGTTGGCAGTATCATTTTAAGTACCAATTTGTGCCTAGCCAGACGAGGGATACTACCTCTTTTATGGTAGAGGGCCCCCTAGCTTAGGTCAGAGTTTCTTTTGAATGGCATCAATGTGGATGGAGAAGTTTAGGTTCTTATCCAGCCAAACTCTGAGGTAGCAGAAGGAAGATGTGTCTTCTAATACAGTTCCATCAATGGTGTAAAAAGTGGGTAAGGTGGGGAGCCTTGCCAACCTCTGTCTAGTACCAAAAGACATGGAGACTTTTTTCTTTGAGTTTAGGAAGAGGTGGTGCTCAATAAGCCAGCATTATTCATTGTTGAAATCCAGCTGGAGCCTGACGGTGACATCAGGGACTGATTTGCCAGTTGTGAACAGTACAGTGTCATTGGCATACATATGTATGTTAGTCAATATGCAAAACAGAGGGCGATCATTGAGGAAGATTGAAAAAAGGAGTGGCCCAAGTACAGATCCCTGAGGGACTCCCGTGATAATGGGGAAGGGTGGGGATATGGCCTCGGCCAGACGGACAGATTGTGATCTGCCTGACAGATAAGACTTGAACCAATCTGTGATATTGGAGGAGAGACCAGCTGACCTGAAGCAGGACAGGAGTATAAAGTGGAAGACCGTATCAAAGGCCTTGACTAGGTCAATAAAAATAGCAGAGGTTATGAGGTCATTGTCCATGACCATGGCGATAGTGTCAGTTAGCCGTAACAGGGAAGTGGCAGTGGAGTGGTGTTTTCTAAAGCCAGACTGGAATGGAGTGAGAAAGGAAGTGTCAGTAAGATAGGAGGAGAGTTGTTCAAGTACTATGAGCTCCTGGAGCTTAGCCAGTGTAGGAAGGAGAGAGATAGGGTAGTAGTTGCTAGGGGAGGAGGGAGCTCCCCCTTTAGGGAGAGGTATAATTGTAGTGTGTTTCCAAGCTGTAGGGACAGTGGAAGAGGCAAAGGAGAGGTTTAGCAAAAGGGAGATAGGATAGGCAATAGCAGGAGCAGACAGAGTGAGGAGCTTAGGGTCCAGGCCATCTGGAGAGGAACATTTGGCAGGGTTAATGGACAGAAGGGCTTATAAGGCAGCAGCTGGGGAAATGTGGCTGAAAAAGAAGGGGGCAAAAGAAGAGGAAGCTGGAGGAGTAGAGGAAGTGGAAGCAGGGAAGTGGGTAGCAGGTGAGGAAGCAGAGAGAGGTAGGGAGGGGGGGAAGGTAGTCATTAAAGTAGTAGAAGAAGAGGGGTAAGTAGCCAGGGATGAGGAGAGGTGGGTGGGTGACAAAGGAGGGGTGCTAGGTGATGAAAGAGGGGCTGCAAGGATAGATGGGGTGAGAGCAGGTGGGCAGGTGTCAATCAAGGAGGGAAGGCAACCGGAGAACTGCATGGGCGTCAGGGGTCAGCTAGGAGCACTGTGGCACAGGACATGAAATGGGAGTTAAAGCATTCTGCGACAGCCATAGGTTCTGAGTCGTCTGAGAGAATTTGCCTAAGGGTAAGAGTCGGGGGCTTGGTGGCAGAGGAAAAGAGGGACTGGACAATTTTCCAAAATTTAGAAGATTTGTTTGTGTTATCTTGAAAGGTAGCCTGGTAGTGTTAAGTTCTGGCCAGCTGAATAGCTTTGGTACACTTGATTCGTAGCTCCCTGTATCTTTGGAGGTCCCTGAGGCAGTTGGTTACCTTATGTTTATGCCAAACAGTGTCCTGGGCTCTTTGACAGGACAGGAGCTCGGGGTTACCCAGGGTTGGTGGTTTCTTCGGACTCTGGTTTTATTCAGGGGGGCATCTTGGTGCTTAACATGAAGGAACTTATCACTGAACAGTTGGAGCGCAGCATCAACTGAAGTGCAAATGGCAAGTGGTGACCAATCGGTGTTGGCGAGATCATGATGAAGAGGTAGAGTGTCAAGGGAGGAGTAGGTACTGGTTAGGAGGATTTTGTGTGGTATTTTTTGCCTGTGTATTTTGCGCACCATGTATACGGGATTGTGGTCACTTAGTGCAGCAAGTAGGAAGCTGGCAGCCTTGACCCTGTGAGGATGTGGCATGAGGACTAGGTCCTGAAGGGAATGGTTTTTAGTTTTGTTGTTCAGGCGAGTAGGTTCCTGTATTAACTGGGTCAAGTTTAGTGACTCTATGTACGAGTGAGTTTTGGCTAATGTGTTAGACAGCCAGTTGATGTTAGGGTCGCCCAGTATGTACAGCTCTCCTGAGTGGGCAAGGGCCATCAGTTTCTTGATCAGATCTGTGACTTGGGAAGGGGGTTGGCCAGGATGACAGTAAACTCCTGCAATAAATAGTGGGGAGGAGTAAGGTAGCTTCAGGTTCAGGAGGATAGCCTTGTGAGAGGAAGGAGAGGTGACTTTCAACACAATTGAGTGCTGTAGGGAGGTAGAGACATAAATCACCACTCTGCCTCCTCATCTGAGTCTGTCCATCTGAGTTATAGTGAATCCAGGAATAGAGACTTCTTGGTCCATGATATGACCCGAAAGCCAAGTTTCTGAGATGATGATGATGTCAGGTTTATATTCAAGGACCATGACCTGCAGTATAGGTAGTTTACTGGTAATGCTGCGGGCATTTAGGTGGATCATTTTTAGGCCATTCAGGAGGGCTACGGGCATGGAGGGGGTGATAAGGGGAGCAGGGGAGTTCGTGGAGGGGGGTCCAGGGTTAGGGTGGACATCACCAGCAAGCTGGAGGAGAAGCAGGAAAGTGAGGAATCTAGCTTTACGGTATTTATGGGTTTTTGAGTAGCACCGAGCAGGGCATCCAGCTGGCTGTACACAACAGGGAGCAGTTGAAGAGATTTTGAGCAATGTGATCAACAGATAAGGCAGGCCAGTAAGAGAAGCACAAGGTTGCGATGGGTAATGTGGGTAGATAGAATGGCACAGAATCAGGGAGTAGAGCAGTATTCCAGCATAGTTAATGGTGGCGCCATCAGGTTGAGTACCGGGATAATTAGCCGGGGATGCAGGCGAAACTGATGGCCCAAGGAAGGCACTGATAAATATCAGCAAGAGTAGGTGATGTGGGTATTGCAGGCACGTGCTAGCGGTCAGCATAGTGGCAAGAGATAGGTTTAGGTACCAGTGAGGGTAATGCAGAGATAGCGGTAGGGTGAGTATTGGTTTCCTTGGCCCCCTAGTGGTGAGAGAATATAAGGAGCCAATGGGAAAGTAGACTGTTAGGAAACTCTGCAATCATGTGACTTGCTTCAGCTATAAATAAAATAGTTGAGATAGGGTGGGAGAGTGGGGGGTGGATGGGAAGCTAGCTCGCAATGCCAGCAGGGCAGCAGCAGTACCTATTCAGGTCTGGTGGCCAGGCTTGCTGTCTCGGGTGGTGACTCCAGGGATGCTGTCCATCCAGGGGCCAAGTCCTGGGATCTGGCAGAGCTGTGAGCCCTGGTCAGGGGCAGATTCAGCTGCAGAAGATAGACTAATTAAGAGCAATGTGAGGACTGTGCAGCAGACAGTTGCAGCAGGTGAGGATTTGCAAGACAAAAGGGTTTTAAGCACCAAAGGAGCTGAGCAAGAGACAGATATTCAGGAAAGGGCTGTACTCACTTAAGACTGTAAATCGGCTTCCAAATTCAGCAGCTTAAACAATTGTCTCTGTTTCAGCAGTAATTACAGGTCTTTTAGGCAGAAATTACATGGAATGAATACAGTTTAAACAGCGCCAGGCAGCAAACGGGCAGACAGCGGAAAGTGACCAATCAGAGTGTAGCCAGAGGAAGTGCTTGCTTTCCGATTGGTGGAGAAGCAGCAGTACCTATTCAAGTCTGGTGGCTGGGTTTGCAGTCTTGGGGGGTGGCTTCAGGGATGCCATCCGTCCAGGGGCCAATTTCTGGGATCCGGTAGAGCTGTGAGCCCCGGTCAGAGGTGGATTCAGCTATTCAGGTCTAGTGGCCGGGCTTGCTGTCTCGGGTGGCAGCTCCAAGGATGCCGTCCATCCAGGGGCCGAGTCCTGGGATCCGGCAGAGCTGTGAGCCCTGGCCAGGGGTGGATTCAGCTATTCAGGTCTAGTGGCTTAATGATAGTTTATTTACCCATTGTTGTTGTTCTTGTCTGTTGCCCATTTTTTATCAGCTTTGTATGTTCTTTCACTTGTGGCCATTTTTTAAATTTTGCTTTTTTGTTTCTTTTACAGGTTGTCTGATGACTCATGCTGTGTTTTCCGGTTATCACCACTATCTCCGAGAGATCAGTTTTTCTAGGCAGAATGCAGCATTTGCAATGCTACAGGTAGCACAAGTTATTCGTGGGTTCATATGTTCAGGTTTTTTCTATTTATTTAATGGTGCCTTACTAAGGAAAGCAGTTCCATTCTGTTTGATGTGCACTTAGCTTTAGTGACATAGTCAGTGTGAAATATTTTTGGGTGACGTAGACATTGTGGAATATTCGTGATGATATTCCACACTCTCTACATCAGCTCACTGATATTCAATACAAGGCAAAATAACTATATTTATTCAGACTATTATGATGAATTCAAGATGGCCACCAGGCTGGGCTTGCTGCTGCTGCTGCTTTTCGTGTTCTAAGTTATTTTAAGTTATCTTTAGTTATTTTGAGTTTTCTTTTATTCGTTTAGTGTTTTTATTTTACTTTTATTTATTGTGTCTTTGAGTGCTGGTTTTTGTCGTTTTTACTATTTCAGTAGTCACATCGCTATTGGTTTTAGCAGGTGTGGAGCATTGCTCGCAGGAAAGTCTCTGCAGCGAGCATTTGGGACTATCTTTGCACTCCATTTTTGACTCTCCTTCCCGACGTTGCGTCTGGACTTGGGAGTTATTTTGCTGAACTTGGGAGACTGTCGTGTCAGGTTCTGCCGCTGTAGTTGATCCTTCTCGCCTTATGCTCTGGATGGTGAGAGGGGGTGAGAGACTGCAGAAAAGCGCTGGAATTTTGGATATCCCAGTTTGAATTGAGGGATATTATACGGAGCTTATGGGAATTTTATATCCTATTCCAAAGTTGTGGTGAGAGGGCGAGAGGTTGTGGAACATTAGGGGAGTCGAGAGTCATGGAAGTCGTGGAAGCAGGTTAATAGAATACCTTTTAGGAGGAGAAAATATGAAGGGGATTCCTTTTGGCTGATCCCAGGTTGACTTTTGGCTGATTTTATTTATGTATTTATTTAGCTTTTGTTGACCGGGTAAGTGCACTAGACAAATTCTGCCTATTTTAAGGCATGACCTGGGGGAGGGAGGATACAGATGAATGCCAACTGACCTTGAACCAGATTAAGCTGGTAATTTGCATGAATTTTGGCTAAAGGATATTGAATCTGGCCTGTGGAGATTGAGGAGAGGCCCGACTCCGGTGGGTGTCTCTTCGTGGGATTTGTGGCTCTGAAGGAGGGCTCAAGTATTTTCCTAGCCAGGGAGCCGGCTGGGGTACTGTGCCCCTCTGGATTCCCAGGTACAGCTGCAAATTGCAGCCTGTCTTGGGTTCCTTATCAGATCCGTATTATTCCCCGTGGGTTTTACCTAGCTGGGAGTGATGCGGCCTCAGATTGCTGTGCAGACTTTACTAGCAAGTCTTGTTTAAAGTGGACTTGGATTCTTCCTGTGTCCTCTTGGAGTTACCCCTGGATTTACTTTTTATCATTATTTCTGTGTGGATTAATATTTTGACTGTGTTCTCACCTCCTTATTTTTGGATTTTATGGACTCTGTCTCCTTGCGGACTATTAGATATAATTGACTCTCGTACTTATGCTGTGAAAACCTCTGACTTCCCTCCTTGGATTTTTAATTTTATTTTTTCTTTTCTTGGACAACTAGGTGGTGAGAGGACCTTGTGTCCATTTATTTATTTTATTTATTTGTGTTATCTTCCCTAGTCATTTGTTTTATGAGTTCAGTTTGATATGTTATTTTATGATTTATTTTTCAAAGTGTAATTGCTAATTTGGCAGTGAGAGTGCCACATTATTTATTACCCCTTCTCCCTGGTTGTGAGACTGCTGGTGGTGGGGGTGAACAATTTCACTTTATATTTATTATATTTATTTTGGTTGGTTTGGGTGGTGAGAGAACCTAAACTATTTCCTTTTTTTTTGTGGTATGTTATATATGTATGAGGGGGATGATAGTTGTCTTCTGGCTTAAGTTTAAACTTGATGTATCTAATAGGGATTAGGGTGATATTTTAAACTATTTTTGTCTAGTTCTGTGAAAATTATTTTTGGGTGTGGTTAGTTGTTATTATAAGTGGGTTTATTTTTTCATTTTATTATTTGGCTGTGTAGTAGCAGCATGTGCTGGTCTTTAACCCCCATGGTGGCACACTACTCATCCTCCTCTCTTCATACCCTTCACCCTTTTTATTCTCCCCCCCTCCAATTTGAGACCTACCAGCATTGTAGAGTGCTGGGAACTATGCATAGGAGAGGAGGGAGGGCGAGGGGCTGCAAACAGGGGAGGATGGACGAGGGGGGGTCACTGTATTGGGGTAGTGGGATCCACAAGGCGCCCTTGGGGTGAAATGGAACCCAGATCATGGTTCGCCATGCCTAGTGCCCATACCCAAGGGTACTACTGAATATGGGAGGCAGATGGCCCAGACAGCCTCTGAGGTTTGTCCAACTCAGGCGGTGTTGTGCAATACCAGGTCCATCAGGAAAAAGATGGCTATTATTGCTGATCTTGTTTGCTTGGTGGACCTGACTTGTATCACCGAGACCTGGTTGGATGAAAATCCTGGCCTCGCATTGGAAGCTGTGACTCTGGCTGGGTACTCGGTGATACACCACCCGAGATTGGATGGCGGGGGGGTTGCGGTCTGTTTTAAGACCGAACTAGGCCTCAAGAGTGCAGTAGTTGAGGAGGTTAAGTCCTTTGAGTGTACAGTGGTAGCAGGTGTAGGCATTCAAATAATTCTGATCTACCGTCCACCCGGGGGTTGAAAAGCAATTCCTTCAGAAAGTGGCGGACTTCGTCATAGACATGGCATTTGAGTCACCCAGATTAATGGTTCTGGGCAACTTCAGTGTCTGGGTTGATGACGAACTCTCACAATTTGACCAGCACTTCCTCCAGTTAATGACATCTCTGGGCCTTACACAGGTGGTTTCCACTGCTACACATAAATTTGGACACTCTTTGGGCTTAACCTTCTTGCTAGGGATCGAAACCTCTGACGTGGGGGTGGAACCAGTCACATAGTCAGATCGCTACACCATGAAGTTTAGTTTTTGCACCCCCTCTAGAAGGCCTCCCTCTGTGGAGATGGTTAGGTACCACCCATTACAGGATATAAATTCCCAAAACCTTGCAGCTGTGCTTGACCTAACGTCCCCTGCGTTGGTGAGCAGTGATCCAGAGACCCCTCATGTCAGCCTATAACACGGCTGTTATGGTAGCTCTGGATTCTATTGCTCCAGTCTGTGTGCGCCTCCTCTCCCTTCACCCCAAGTCCCCTTGGTTTTATGGGACATTGAGGGAGATGCGGAGACAGGGGCGAAGGTTAAAGTGTTGCTGGCTTAAGTCCTCCCTTGATGCCGACCACATTAGATGGACGGACCACTATCTGGTCTATCAATCTACAATCACCCGTAAGAAGGCAGAAATTATGTCCAGGGAGATTGCGGTTGCTCGGAATCGACCAGCTCAACTATTTCAAACTGTAGACAGACTGTGCCACCCAGCCTGTCTGCAAGTTGGGAAAGCTTTTTCGCAATTAGAGTGTGAGGAACTTGCTCAAATTTTTGCAAATAAGGTGGCCAATATCAGGGCAGATTTGCAGCCAGCACTCTGTAGGGGGGGTACTTGTTGGACAGTGAAAGCTCACTGTACCTCAATTTTCTTGGAGTTCCTTCAGTCGACCGGACTTCATGGATGTCATGAGGATTATCCAGAGTGTGTGCCCTACGTGCTGTAGTTTGGATCCTGGACAGACTTCCCTAATTTTGGGTTGTAGTGATATCATTGGTCCACTCCTTGTGTGAATAGTCTGATGCTCCTTGGAGTCGAGTGAGTTTCCCAGCTTCCTGAAAGAGGCGGTGGTGACACCACTCCTGAAGAAAGCTACCCTGGACCCAGACTGTTTCACAAACTACAGACCTATCTCTAACCTTCCCTTTGTTGGGAAGGTGATTGAGAAAGTAGTGGTAGCTGAACTGGAGGACCATTTAACCATCCATGACATCTATGAACCCCTTCCAGTCCAGTTCTTGTAAAAAGACATAGCACCGAGACAGCGCTGGTTCAGGTGCTCAATGATCTCTTGAGGGTGAGAGATCAGAAGAGATGTTCCATCTTGGTTCTCCTAGAGCTCTTTTCAGCTCTTCAATCAATCAATCAATCAATCAATCAAAATCTTTATTTATCCAGGCGGGCACCATTGAGCAAGGCTCATTTGCAAGGTGGACCTGGTCATGAATACATCAAAGTACAGTACAGAAGCAGCTATACAAAAAGCAATAATATACAAGAAAGAATAAGTATATACAGTGTATACAGTACAGTACAAGGTTGAAATAAATAAAAAAACAGCATTATTTTACAGTTGAAGAAGTCAGCAGATGTACAATCAACCATAGGCATGCAGGGGTTATAAGCAGAGATCTTTTAAGTGAGGCAGCTGGCAACTACACATATAGGGGAAAGAGGCCGTGTGTGGGCTGGCAGGTTAGAGAGGCAAAAAAGAGGAGGGATATATTACCGATGACTGGGGGAAAAATTGAGCTAAAACCACAGAAAGTGACGATGGCTGTCATGCACTTGTTTATTATGATAATGATGGAGGAGGGGTAGATAATTGGGACACTACTATGGATGGGGTGGGACTTTAGCATTATGGAAATTTGTAACTGCTTTACCAGACACTAACTAACCTCCCTTCCTCAAACGGCGGCCCACAAATGGCAGCCCCCCAGCTGAAATGTGTGCCTCTGCCTCTAGTATGCCCACCAACAGACCCACAGGATTTATTGCCGAACTCCCATATCTTATTCTTTGATGCTCTGAACAGCTGCAGCCTGATTCTAGCACATGCTACCGCACTTGGGGATAATTGTCATCTTTCACCCTAAAAAATATTCAGTCCCTTGTCCATCCAACACTTCCCTCTGCCCCAACCTCCAGGACCCTCTGAGTTATGCCCCTGCTACTATATTCCTCCTCTTGCACTTAGTATAATGGCAGCTTTTCTCCTCCATATGTCGCTGCGTTTTGAGGCAAAAATCACTTCATCACCTTTCCTATAGTCCTCCGCCCTCCCAATCCCTCACTCTGCTCTAACAATTGGGTCCTCTTCACTTGCGCCCTTATTCCCCACCTCTCCCTACATTATGCACTTGATATCTTCTATCTGGTATGCCTACCCTCTCCCTAACATTTCCCACTACAAAATGCACAGTTTTGGGGATTGGATCCAGCACAAGTTCATTATCCATGACTCCTTGTAGTTCTATGTTCAATGTATATAACCTATAAATGTGCATTTTTACTATAATAGCAGCTATTTTTACTGTTTGTACTATTGTAACTTGTCTGTCTGTATTATCACTGTAGGACCGCAGGTCCTCCTTGTAAATGAGCTTGCTCAATGGTGCCCAACTGGATAAATAAAGATATTGATTGATTGATTGATTGATTAATTAGCCAGGCTGGAATGGACAGTGAAGGGTGGGTGCAGCAGGAAGAGTTAATAGGGAAAGAGTGAGAGCCGGGGTAGAAACATGGTGAGCATCAGGATAGAAAGGGTGAGTTGCAGAATTAGTGGGCTAGTGGTGAGGAAAACATTTGCAAGGTGCTTTCATGTAGCGATCGTAGAGTGCCTTGAAGATATTTAGGCTAACAGGGCAGCTCAGCTTCATGTTCCTTTGTAAACCGTTCCACAATGCGGGTAAAGAGAAGCTTAGAGCAGCTTTGCCAAAACATGTTTTGACCCTTGGAACTTGGAGGGCAATTAGGGAATAGCTCCTTAGAGCGCAGGTGCCTAACACACTCTGGGGAATACAATCTGAGACATATGAGGGGAGCTTGTTGGTCACCACTCTGAAGGCCCATAGGGCGGTATTTCTATTCCTTCTATAGCGAAGGGAAGTCCAGCCTAACAATGAGTATGGGGAGCAGTGGTGTGTGGAAAGTGGAAGGCCAGTAATGAACCTGATAGCTGTGTGGTAGAGGGTGTCTAGCTTAGCCAGTGCAGAGGCAGTGCAGTGGCTGTAGGGCAGGTCCGTGCAATCTATTAAAGATAGGAAGGTAGCTTGAACCAGTTGAATCTTGGCCTCCTTTGTGAGCAGGTGGTTAATTCAGTAGAATAGTCCTAATCTTTGCCTTAGTTTCTTCTGTAGTTCTTCGAGATGGTCGACGAAGGAAAGTTTATGATCGAGCCAAACTCCTAGATTTTTGAATTTAGCTACATACTCTAGTGTTTCTCCGAGAACAGTGGTAATTTCTGGGATAGCTCCCCCCCCAGCAGGAATTGCTGCATGCAAGGAGGGGGAGAAGAGCGTGGCTTTTATCTTTTTTACTTTGAGTAAAAGCTTTTTGTTTATGAGCTGGTATTGTAGAAGGTTAAATTCAGCTTGGAGATCTTCACAGGCAGCTTCCAGCATAGGACGACTCAAGTACAGTACAGTATCATCCGTGAATAAGTGGATGTTGGCTTTTTTGATGGGGTCATTGATGTTGTTAATGTAGACTGCAAAGAGGGGGGGACCAAGGATAGAGCCCTGGGTCACACCCCTCAGCATAAGTTTCAATGGAGAAAGATCATCTTCAGCTTTAACCTGCTGTTTCCGTTCTCCGAGGTAGTCTGCAAACCAACACATAGATTTATGGTCCAGGCCTAAGGTGCTTAGGGAGGAAAGAAGCAGGCTGTGATCGACTATGTCGAATGCCTTAGTAAGATCCAAGAAAATGGCACAGACATGCTTCTTGTTGCCAAGGTCTAGGAGCCAATCATTTGTCACCTTAGCTAGGTCTGTTATGGTGCTGTGCTTTGCTCTGAATCCAGACTGAACCGGGTTTAATAGGCTTCTGGATTCTAACTATACCCCTAGCTGGCCAGGCACTATTTTTTCTAGTAATTTAGACAGGATGGGAAAGAAAGAGATTGGTCTATAATTATTTAGATCACAGGGGTCACCTGCTTTTAATAGAGGAATGACATGGGCTATTTTCCATTGAGGGGGGGAGGCTACCCTGGGAGAGTGACATGTTGAATAGGTGGGTGATTCGCACCGCCAGTACATGGTAGGCACATTTCAGATAGTACTGCTCTATGAAGTCGGAGCCTGCTCCCTTCCTGGTGTCCAGTTGCAGCAGTAGGTCTTCCACCTCTTTTAGAGAGACAGGCAGGAGGGAGGGAGAAGGCCTTCTCGGTAGAGTGGGACTCGTGGGTTGGTGGGCCTTGAGCTGTGTGGAGGTCATTGGCAGGAGAAGTATCAAATGCTAGCCCTGCCATTGCAAAATGGTTATTGAGGGCTTCCAATATCTCTGATCAGTTAGAGATAACGCTGCCGCCAGACTTAAAATTTTTTGCTGGAATGAAATTACCTGGTGCGTGTCCAGACGTGTCTTTTAATGTTTTTCAGAGCTTTGAAGGATTTCTTGAGGTAGAGGCTAGCTCTCAATGATCTGTGGATCACATGGTGTTGATAGGACACCTGAGGCATATATGAGGAATATTGGGAACCGTCCTTCCATGGTTCACCTCATTCCTCATGGGGAGATCACAAAGAGTTGTTTCCGGGGTCTTTTCCTCAGGCCTAACGGCTTTGTTGTGTGGGGCGCCTCAGGGTTCAGTACTTATACCCATGTTATTCGCTGTGTATATGCTACCCCTCGGAGACATTGTAAGAAGGTATGGGCTGAGGTTTCACTGTTATGCAGATGATACCCAGCTATACCTGTCTTTTGTACCCAACCAGGATGGAGCTCTCTCGGTCTTTAGCAACTGTCTGAAATAAATTCAGGAGTGGTTGGATTCTAGTTGGCTAAAGTTGAACTCAGAAAAGACAGTGGTATTGGTTGTGGATCCAGGTTGATGGATAGAGGGGTCGGATGTTGGTGCGTCTTCAGGAATTTTTCTTGGCAGTGTTTCTCTTCCGTCCTCTGAACAGGTGCATAACCTGGGGCTGGTCTTTGATGATAGACTGACACTGCAGTCGCAGGTGTCGGCTGTAGTCAAGACCTCCTTTTACCATCTTAGGAAAATCACCAGAGTTAGGCATCTGGTATATCTGACGACCTTCCAACGTTGGTCCACGCTTTTGTGTCCTTGCGCTTGGACTACTGCAACTCCCTTTACTTTGGGCTTTCAGGGGTTGAGATTTGCTGCCTGCAGCTGGTGCAGAATGCAGCAGCCTGGGTTTTGACGGGCTCTATTAGATCCTGTCATATCTCTCCAGTGTTGCGCTAAGTGCACAGGCTGCCTATATGGTGGCGGATCACCTTTAAAGTCGGTTTACTGATGTTCAAAGCCCTTCACAGTCAGGGTCTAGCCTATCTGAAAGAACTTCTGGTTCCTCACTGCCCAGGTCGATTGCTCCGCTCGGCTGATGAGGGGTTGCTAGAGATTCCAAGGGTGAACCTGAAATCATCTGGTTCTAGATCTTTTTCTTATGCTGCACCCACCCTTTGGAATTCTCTACCCCATCAGTTATGGGAGTGCACCTCCGTGGAGGAATTTAATAGAGGAGTGAAAACTTTTCTTTGGCAAAAGGCCATTGTGGAAAATTGAACTGTATTTTGATTATGTTTTTCCATTCATGTTTAAGATTTTGGATTTTAATGCTTATTTAAATTGTTTTAAGTTGTAAGGCACCTTGGAAATAGAAAGGTGCTGTACAAATAAAATTATTATTATTATTATTTTAACCTCTATTGTATAAATACTGATTTGTCTTAAATTTACATTACGGAACCATACATCAAGTATTAAAGCCCTTCCTGGGATCAAATCCACCAAACATTCCACTTTACAGCTGAAAGAGAACAACAAAACTTCCACCCCTGAGTATCTGTCTTCCTCTATAGACCAAAATTAGAAATATCACTTTCTCTCAGTGCAGTTTAACCCCTGCAAGGTATACATATTTTGATATTTAGTGATAATGTGATAATATAGTGATATTTAGTGATAATATAGTGATGTTTCTAACATTGGTTCCTAGTTGCATAATTGCGCAACACTAGAGAAAGGAATGTGTGTGTGGCTGTAAGGAAATTCCACAGACGCTTTGATCAGTGAGCCTGTAGCTTAATGGTTAGAGCACTGGAACGGCATACCAGAGATCTGAGGTTCGAATCCCAGTAGGCCACACTTTTCCTTTCTCATTTCTATAGACCAAAATGAAGGGCCATACAGTATATCTATGGTTTCTGAGGTTTTTTTGGTATCTGCCTGGGACCTTAATCTAGTATCCTGAAGAAAACCAATATCATGCTGTAAATCCTTCAAAATTCTGAAAGTTAACGTTCTACATGTCAGATTCAGAATACTATTTACATTTAATGCTGCCACCAAAAAGTACAACTTGGCAAGGCACTCATCAGGTAAAATAAAGAAAATAAACAAACATTTGTCAATGCCGAACATTGTCTCACTTGCATTGGCGTTGATAGTGCAGGAGTTAGAGATGCATAATAGGAATGTCAGTGAAGTACTGAGCTGATGCTAACCCCATCCCCAACCTGCAGAGATTGACAGGCACTGGGGTGTGTCTTTGGGTTGTCAGCTATCACGATCATGCCATTTTACCTCACCCTACCCTGTAGACATTGACAAGTGTTGTGGTGTACTTTGGGGTCTTTGGGCCTTATACTTACTCTGTTTCATAACAGAACATGCTAAGGTGGGTGCAGTGTAGGAGAAAGGGGTGAACTTTGGGGCCGAACACTCCATGGCACACCTCGATGCCTGTCACTGGTTGCAGGGTGTGGGTGGGGGTGGAATGGTGGGAGCATTACAGCTGATGATCCCAAGTCACACCCCTGATGCCTGTCAGTCTCTACAGGGTGGGGTGTTACAGCTGGAAACCCTAACACTGTAGGTGTGTGTTGGTATTTTCACTCCAAATTATTGACATGGGCTTTTTGTGACCCCACCTCATGAAGAGTGGTACTATCAGTTTGTCAGCCGAAAGGTAATTTTGCACAGTGACTGTGCTATTTTACGCCACAGGTATGAAAACACATTTTGGGCAGGATGTGAAAAATTACAACTGTATTGTTCATGAGGAGGTGTAAAAAAATGGCAACTTTGAAAATCTGGAGTGAAAATATGAAAAATCGGTGAAGTCATGATCATGCATAGAAAGTGTGCAACGCAAGGCCATAATCCAATTATTTTTGGGATTTTTTTAAACCACATTTTCAACAGAGGCATTTTGGGACCTCTCCTCATGAACAGTGGCACTGTGATTTTATTATTCTGTCCCAAAAGTTGATTTCCACAGCAAGTGCCCCATTGTGCGCCACAGGTGCAAAAACACATTTTGGGCAGGATGTTAAAAATGACAACTGTACTGTTCATAAGGAGGTGGGAAAAAATGCCAATGTTGAAAATCTGGCATGAAAATATTGCAAATTTGTGAAGGTACAAAGGTGTGTGGAAACTGCGCAACACGCTCTTGTAACGCAGTCATTTTACGGACTTTTGTCACCAAATTTTCAACACAGGCATTTTAGGACCTCTGCTCATGAACAGTGTCATTGTCATTTTCTCAAACTGTCAGAAAAACTGATTTTGCACAACGATCGCACTACTCTGCGCCGGATGTGTGAAAAGAAATTTTGATCAGGATATGTAAAATGACAGCTGTACTGTTCATAAGGAGATGTGGTAAAATGCCAATTTTGAAAATCTGGGGTGAAGATATTACAAATTCATGAAGTTACGAGCGTGCATGGAAACTGCACAATGTACGCTCGTAAAACAGTCATTTTTTTTTTTTCAACAATTTTGCAACATAGGCTTTTTGAGAGCCCACCTCATGAACAGTGGCACTGTCATTTCATTAATTGGTCCTGAAAGATGATTCTGGGCAGTGACCAAGAAATCACTTTTTGGAACCGAATAATGCCATGACAGTGACTGAATTCATGAGCAGGGGTTCCAATAACCCCATGTTGAAAATATGGTGACAAATTTCAAAAAAATGGCTGCGATATGCACCAAAGTTGAAAAAAAACTATTTATGCCATTATACAGCTTACCGGCATTTCTTCAGTTTGCCATTAGCTTTGAAGCATGCAGATGTGTTCCCGGTCCACCGAAGATCGTCGCGCCAGACTCTGGAGGTAAGTATGGGTGAAGGTGTGTGGAAAGAGGCAGGGTACACAGAGGGTAGGTGCGGGTAGGGGTTGGGGGCAGGAGAGACCGCGAGGGACCGTTTTCTTCTTTTACAGGTTAAAAAAAAGAGATAATGAGAGTCGGTTTTCATTTTTTCAATGTGTTTGTTTGGTACACTGGGGTGGGCTCCCAGTGTACCACCTGCATAATGGGGAAGGGGACTGCAGCCAATGGGGAATGGGGGAATGGGCCCCCATTGGCACAGAAATGGGTGGGGGGCGCACATGATGCCAAGGGGGATTGGGCACCCCCTCAGCATACAGCACACACCTGAGGCTGGGGACATTATGCCAATGGGTAGTGGTATCTCCCATAGGCAAACTAATCTAGGCAGGGGGAACTGAAGCCAATGGGGATTGGGCCCCCATTGGCAAGGAAAGACTGTTGGGGGCACATGATGCCGAGGGGGATTGGGCACCCCCTCAGCACACACTTGGAATGGGAGGAGGGGCATCATGCTGATGAGGAGTGGGCTCCCCCTCGGCAAATTAAGTGGCTGTAGTAGTCAGTGCTGCCATGTTTAGGAAAGTGCTTTACCAGCAAGCGCACATTGGGAGCCGTGTTCTGGTGCTGCTGCATGATGAGCTTGGCTCTCATTGCAGTGGACCTTTTCTCAGATGTGCTCACCTCATTATGTATTGCTGGTGTGGCACCTGCATGCTGGCTTATTGGGGAATGAGGGAAGCAATGACTGATGCATGCTCTGCATTCACCCACAGTGACCACACCTCTAAATCTGCTACTAATGTAATATGTTGACTGGTGTACACGAGCAAGCCAGCATGAAAAGTACTCCACCACATGATTTATTCTTTTTGATCCCTCTTTCTCCCCCAGATCTTTTTTTTTTTCTTTTTGTTTGCTGAATTCTCTGGTGGTGATCCCTCTAAGCAAGAGGAAAGATCCAGTTTTGAATGAAACACTGAGAATGAGTCAGTGTCCTCCTCAACTTCTGGCCCAGTCTATATGCCCAGCTAAGGCCTTAAATTTGTTTTGAAGTGCCACTGGCTCTTTTCTTTTAACTTTAGATTTAGGCTGTCCACCCAGCTTCTTTTTCCCAGTTACTCTCTGAAACACTTCAGTAACTGAGGTGAGGTGGGGGGCATATCCTTATCTAGCACTATGCCATCTGTACTTGTAGTTGGGGTTTCATTTTCTGTGGTCTGTTCAGAGGGCATCTGCTAATTTTCAGCAGTGGTTCCTTCTTTCCCTGCCAGTGGCTAATTATTTGAGGATGTATTTTCCTTCATTGCCTCAAGGGGTTTAGCAGCAGACTGTAGCACTTCTACTGCCAGTTCAGAGGTCTGATTAACCTCTTAACTTTGAATGTCATCATCTGGGGAGATGATACTCAATTGCTCTGCACCCAGAACATTATGTGGTGATGCTGAGAGTGCTGTATTTGACCATGTAGCTGAGCTCGATTTACATAAAATTCTTTCTCTGCTTGATCTAGTGGGACATCTTTATTATGAAGAGCTAAGGAGCAATATTATAGGAATGTCCATACTCCTCACTAAGGTTACATTTCATCCTATTACATTGTGCTCTATGATTACCAATCTCTGTGCTTAACCAACAATGAATTGCATCATATGCATTACTTAAATGTATTTGTGCACCACACCTGTAACAGGCCTTAGCTTGACCCAGAAAAAAGATAACCCCCCTATCCCTTCCAAGGTAGAAACTATTTTCCAAATGCTGTAAACCTGATTCTGTTTGCAGCAACTGAACATGCATGCATCACCCTCTGGACCAGATATTCTCTAAATCTAAAATTGCTTCTGGACTCCCCTTAACTTCACATTTTTGTCTCATCTAGTATAGGATATCGACAATACTGACCCCCTCATTTTTAAATAAAACTAATACTGTTTTAAAAGTTGGTTTTGTCAGTGGAATGGCTATCAATGGAGCCCACATGGGAAGTATATTCTAGTTCATGGCATCTGGACCAAAAGCATTCAAGCCCTCCTGTTCTTTTGAAATTAATGCCAAAATTAAGCTCACGATAAGAGTTCATTAGTGCATACAATTCCATGACAAGAAAACCAATACTACCTTTCAGCAGTTTTCTGACTACAAAAACTTGTCTGGTACCTCCTCCATCCCACCCATATATTTTAATCTTAAAGCATTATGTCTCTTAGCAGGCTCTTTAGTGGGTTTAGAGATATCAGAATTTTTGTTGTCCAGTTCTGGGGCCCTCAGTCATGACTATTACTTAGAGTCTCTGTGCTGGTAGAAGGATGGGCAACATTTTCTGAAGATTGATTCCTTTCTCCAATGGCTTGGTTAGAAACTTCTGCTGTTGGAAGGTCCATAATGGAGAAAAAAGTTATATGGTTAATATCAGTCACAGAGCTTTCTGTATTTAAGGATAATTTCACTTCTGCTGCCTTTATCATATGAGAATTCTCTTGTCTCTTTATCTAGAACAGCATCGAAGGGGACCTCTAACCCCCCCCCACCCCCTCCTTTCCTGTGTTTAAACAGCTCAGGCTCAGTAGTGAAATTAAAAGTAGGTGAGACCTCTAATAAAAGACATATAGTATTTTAATTTGGACTGGATGTTCCCTCCCCAGATATATCACCCAGATATATCATCCTTAGGGGGACCTGGCTCCATTTTTTTCTCTACTAAACTTTTTGTTTCGCAGTCTGTGTTCATAACAGATGTTCTTTTGTTGTGCAGCCTCCATTGTGCTTGCCAATGGGGGAGTACTTTGTAATGTAATATTAACATTGTTCTGTTTTTTTAACAAGTTTCTGGGAGATACAAACTCCTCTGGATCACAGCCAGACCAATCTGGCTTGTGCTGCTAACCTGTTAGTGCTATAGCTGCTTCAGTGTGGGACCCAGTAAAATATTGCCATGAGGATTGAAAGACTTCCATGTTTGACTGCGGATGATGGTGGAGATCAAAGCGTTTTCCACTGCTCAGCTGATTCTCTTGACAGTTGTCTTCATTTTTGTCAAATCTGCAGCTCACTATTTTAGTGTTTTGTGAAGGCAGCATAGATAACTTGTTATTATTTGTCCTCATAGTTTTGTCTTGTGACATCTTTTCAGTCATGGTAGTCAGTGCCGTAGCATGTCTTAACAGTTTTTTTTTCTGTCTCAGACACCTTTTTTGCTCTTTTTTGATTAATAACAGCTGGGCAGTTTGTATTTCATTAAACACTTGATCCAAGTATCTTTCCGTCAACTGAATATCCTCTACTGGAACTTGTTCCTGCATCTTTCCTTGGCTAGGGACCATTTCTTGTGTTTTCTCATGCATACTCTTTGAATAATCCATCTCAGATGATTCAGGTACCATCACTTGAATGGCAAGAATGATGCCCAAAGGTGTACTCAATGCTGATTCTGTTTGGATATCCAGAATCTTGACCTCCATGGCTGGTGCATCCACTGGTTGTCTGCTTGGATTTCAAGTTGCTGCAGCACAGGATGGAAGCAGTCTCTTCCACCAGGGCAGCCATTGAGCGTTCCTCTTCCTCGGGTTCTTCCATCTTCCTAGCAGAAAGTCAGCATGGCCCCCGTAGGAGAGTAGAGGGTTTTCAATTATGTTCTGGCCAGCATTCCCCTTCCTGTAAAACCACTTCATGCAATTGCCTAAGGGAGAGAGTGGGTGTTGATGTTTGAAATGTCTCCCACTACACATTCAGTGACTTCACTACAGGTCTAGCATTGCTTGTAAAGCACTTAGGGATAAAATGTGCATGAAAAGCACTATATAAATGCTGATTCTTCTTCTTCTTCTTCTTCTTCTTCTTCTTCTACTAACTCTTCTTCTCTTCAACTAATTTGTGGGTGGCAGGTGCAATTTGAATCCAGCGGAGGCTCACTCTGAAGCAAAAATAAAGATACATTATAGAGCAGGGGTTTAAGGCTCTGAGCTGCAAATCTGGAGACCTGGGTTTGAATCCCACAGCCCCCAGTTGCATACTGTGTTACCCTGAGCAAGTCACTTACCTGTGCTAACAGGTTGCACATGTAAACAAGCTTTCAGCTTAGTGTGCCACTCCTGGTTAAACAATTGAAAAAAAAGAAAAAGAAATGAGGAGAGGGGAAGCCAGAAGTGATGGAGCATGGGACAAGTGAAGGTAGTGGGTGAGGGACTGGGTAGCAAATGTACACATGTGGAAAGAGGTGATGGACAGGAAGGTGAACTAGTGGAAGGTGCAATGAGGGGATCAGGTAAGAGTGTAAAAAGTAAGATGGATGCTTAGAGGGTGGTTTGCTTGAACACCAGCATCCCAACTTTCAAAAGTGGGCAAAAGCAGAACGCAAAGATTTGTGCTTCACTTGTCCATGCCCATGACCCTGAGGATGCTATATTCAGTCTGATAACACACCGGCAGTATCCAACTGTGTACAGGGGCATATCGTCACAATGTTAAGTCAAGTAGCACTGTTCTGACATGGATTCAGGAAGCGTAGGAAGCAATGCCCCCCCAGACCCAATAGTGGCAGGTTTTCCAAGTGGGATATTTAACTGCCAGCATGCAAATGAGACCATTGGGCATGCAAGACTCTAAAGGGCCATGTGCATGCCCATTGTGGGCTTTTCTGCATGGGAATCAGTGGCAGGTTTGTTCCCCTGCAACAGGCTGTTCCATCCCTGTTTGAAAATACCAATTCCCTGGTGTCCAGTAGCACACCCCACCCTCCAATCTCCATCCCCATAGTAATATATATATTTTTTTTTTTTTTAGAAAATGGGCTTCTTACTTGCTGCAATCTGATTGGTCAGTACCCTCAAGATAGGGGTACATTAAGTTTCAATAGATGACCAGCAAGTAAGAAGTACCAGCCTATACTGCCCCTTAACCACTCTAGTATCCTAGTACCCACCTCGGCTCCTAATTGGACAAAATGCTTCATCTCCATTTGAAATTGACGCCATTTTTTGCACTTCGCAGGAGATCTTGCCCTACCCTCCCAATTCAGTGCCACCTGCCACATGAACCCAGACCTGGCCACATCAAGAAAGTATCACAATTTAAAAAGAAATATTTTTAAATAAAAGTGAAGCTGTCCGTCTCATATACATCACCGCAGTCACCAACGAGTAATTCAAAACTGCAGCGCTCAAGCCACTATATAAAGCTGCCTCTTCCGCATTTGCCAACAGAAAACGCCTATTTTAAAATAAAAAAATCTAACATTACGGAACTCGTATCTCCACAATGCAGCCACCCCTATCCTCCGCTGCTGTTTAACTCACGCTCCGGCTCTAAGTAGCTGATTTCAGCGCCCAGTACCATCGCACTGCTGACTCTCCGCCTGCCTTCTTAGCTTCCTCCGGTCCCGGTCCCGTATCGCAACCACACCAGCAGAGCCCCGACACAAACTGCACACCAACCCCCCACGGAGTCTCCAAGCTTCCTCTTTAGTCCCGATATCGCAACAATGTAGACCCCCGTCACAAACTGCACACCAACCCCCACGGAATCTGCAATAGGACAAAAATCCATACTGGAGGAGAACTACTTTACTAAAAATGACTACAAACTTTTGTTAAACAATTTTTAGCTTCTTTTTTAATGAAACTTTTTTTCTTTGCAGTGCCCATTTTCTAACGTAATAATGCCCTCCAGGGTGGGCGGTATGGGCATGCCGGACCAGCCAGTATAAGGCCCTCCGCTCGCGCGCCGGGCCTCATTACACCCCTGGCCGGTCCGGTATTGCCCAATACCGCCCACCCTGTCGGGCATTATTGCATATATATATATATATATATATATATATATATACACAATAGGGGTGAGTGGTAAATGAGTGAGATAAAAGTGTATAATCCACTGCAGTGTGATATTTTTATCCTCTGCTCTACTGTGATGATATCAGCCATTTACACGCACAGGTCACAAAAGGTCATCTCTCTAGGCAGCTTTCCCCTCAGCATGCAAGAAACACCTGTGCTGTTACCATAGACACAAATGCAGAACTACTTCAGAGGTCTCACTGCTGCCTACAGCTAACTCAGTGAGCATTACAAAACACATCTCCCCCCCCCAACTTCCAGCTCATTACTGTGACTGCAGCCAGAATTCTAAACAGCACAGCTTCACAGAACTGTCTAAACTACTGCCTGCAGCTAACTCAACTACCACTGAAACACACTCTCACTTGTTCCTCAAACTCTGATTCTCACCCATTACAATTACTGTAATACTTTCAGCTTGACTGCAGCCATAATCCTAAAGAGCACAATTTCACAGAACACTCTGCACTCTGCCTGCAGCTAACTTAATTACCACTGAAAACAGTATCAGCTGTTCTGACACTCTGCCTCTCAGCTCATTACAATTACCATGATGCTCTCAGCTTCACTGCAGCCAGACTTCTAAACAATACAGCCTCACAAAATGTTTTTTCACTCCTACCTAAAACTAACTCATTTTGCATCACAAAACACTCTCATGTGTCTCCCAGAGTTTATAACACTGCCAGCCCATTCAGAAAAGCTCACACACAGAATGAGGAAACACATAAACAGGAACAGAACACAAGACAGCATAACAAAACTTCTAAAACTCATTGCCCTATTGTATATATAGAATACATGATGGGCAGATTGTGTGCTATGGCAAATATTGTCACTCTTGCATCAGGAGCTCGGCACTCGTGAGATATCCAGAGCTCACTCTGCAGGAGTGACAATATTTGCCATATCACACTAGTGCACATCATGTATCCCATATATATATATATATATATATATATATATATATATATATATATATATACAGCTTCATGTCTGGTAGCACCCTCCACCCTCTGATCACTAACCCCATATGTAACTACCCATTACCTTGTGTCTAGTGATACCTTCCACCCACTGATCACTGTCCACATAGTTTAATACATATTCCATGGTGTCCAATAGCACCCCACCATCTGATCATCATCCCTGTAGTTAAATATATATTCTCTCGCATCTAGTGGCATCGCCCCACCATGCAATTACTATTCCCATAGTTAAATATGTGTTCCCTGGTGTCTAGTGGCACCTACAATCCTCCCATCACCATATGGAACTACCCATTTCTTGGTGTCCAGTCACACGCCAACTCTCTGATCACCGTCCCTATAGTTTTATTTTATACATATATATATATATATATATATATATATATATGCTATATATATATATATATATATATATATATATATGTGAATGTAATAGATATACCACTCTGAGGTGTGGTGGTAGCTCTGATATACGCACGCCTTGGTGTGTAAGCGCACGAGCCTTACAGGCCGAGTGCAGTCAACTTAATAAGGCGCATGAGTCAGAGCGCTGCATCAAGACACCTCAGAGTGGTATATCTATCTTATAAAATGGTTATAGATTTTTTTGGGGGAGTAGTTCTTCTGTGTAGTTGGTAATTAAATGTTATGTTTGTAGAGGTGACACTTTTGGTGTTAAAATTGTTTTTAATGAATTTAAGTTTTAGTAGTCCTTGTGGTGTCCAAAAGTATGTATTTATAGTACTGTCACTTTAATTGGTAGTACTGTCACTTTAATTGCTGAATGTAGCGTGACCGAGTGGTGCTAATTTTAGAAAGTGAGAAGCTCTTAGGTTGTGGAAGTAAGACGTGGTGTGTTTAAATAGTTAGAAAACTCTGTGCCTTTATTCAGTTTTGTCTGTTTTGTTTAGTTCTACTTTCAGATTGTATGCGGAAGCAGCAGTGTAGATTAGTTGAGTCGGTAATTTTAGAACGTAGAGGGCGAGAGCAGTGGTTGCTATGGCAACACTCGCCCTCGCTTCCCCACGCTTTCTAAATTACCGCCGGTCTGTCGTCGCTGCTTGGGATCGGAAATGGAGCTAGTATTTTCGATTACGAGAGGAACTAGGAAAAGGCAGTGACTTTTCACATTTTTTAAACAGTGGACATCTTAGTTTAGTAGGTAATAGCTTGTGAATTTGTAAAATGAGCACCGCTCGGTCACGTTATATTTTTTATTGAAAGTGAAAGTACTGTGTTATGGATCGCGGTATTCCGGAGAGAAAGTAGTAAAAGGCAGTGACTTTTATAATTTTTTAGACACTGCACGTCTTAGTTTCAGCAGCTAATAGCTTTTGAGTTTGTAAAATGAGCACTGCTCGGTCACGCTATATTTCTGTATTGAAAGTGAAAGTACTGTGTTTACGATCGCGGTATTGTAAATGTAAAGGCTTGAATTGAAGACAGGAGTAGAAAATAATGTATGTAAAGGCTTGAAATGAGGAGAAGAGTACAAAATTATGTATGTTGTACTTTCATATGTACAGTTAGGTTTATGTTAATCAGACTGGTGACAGTGGTTACAGGGTGTCAGTTGTATATGTGTGTTAGTGTGGGTGTCTAGCTGCAGCAGGTGTGGAGTGGTCTTGCTGCTGGTGAAAAGGTTTTGAGGAATGGAAAGTAGTTTAGGTGTGCGGTTGTAGTGCTAGGTGTGCGGTCATTGGGAAATAATGCACGGTCATGTGACGTGTTTTGTCCAATTGTATCACTGGGATTTTTATGATTTTACCACACCATTTTATAAATATATATATGTATATATAAAACATAGTGTCCAGTGGCACCCCTCCCATCTTCCAATCACTGTCCCTGGTATAATTCTACTAGTGCATGGTGTCCAGTGATCTCCCCCACCCTCTGATCCCTGAACCCAAGTATAATTTCACCAGATCCTTGTGTCTAGTAGTCCTCCAGCCCTCCAATGACTCACTGCTAAACAAAACTTGTATTCCCACATGGTTAGTGGTGTCTCTACCCTCTGAACACTCTCCTCAAACTATAAAGTGCAATCCCACATGGCTAGTGGCACCCCCCACCCTCCAATCACTAGCCTAGTTCAGTGAATGAAGTTCCTGGTGTTCTGTGGCCCCCCTGTACTGTCCATACCAGATACACCACCCAGCCACCCCTTTAACTGTCATCAGTGGAGCCACGGAGAGCCCATATAGTGACTGGCACAACCCTCCTCTCACCTCTTCAGCTGTCCACCTTATATAATGTCAAGGAGCATGCATCCTGTGCACTATACGGGGCATGCATCCACTGTGCTATACAGGAAGCTCAACCTGTATAAGTCTGTGTACTTTACAGAGAGCATGCTCTCTGTACAGTACACAGGCTGAACACCCTGTTCTGTACATAGCACTCATGGTCCCTGACATTCCATGCTGCAGTTAGCCATGCAGGTGAGAGGAGGGTTGTGTCAGTTGCTGTATGGGCTGAGCACATGACCAGTGTTTATGGTAAGGGAGGTGGCAGGGTGGTGTACACAATGTGTGTGGTTGGGGGCTGCTAGATGTCAGGGACTTCATTAACTAAACTGCATTGAGTGACTGAAGAGGGGGTGCCACTAGCCTCCAGGAATTGCATTTTAAATTAGCAGAGAGCAATTGGATGGTGGGGAGTACCAATAGCTACAAGGGAATGCAATTTCTAATTAGCAGTGAATGATCAGATAGTGGGAGCACCACTGGACACCAGGGACTTTTGGAATTATACTGGGATGGAGATCAGAGGGTGGGGCTACCACTGGGTACCAGGGAATATATATTTAACTAAACAAAACAAAAGCTAAATAAATAAATAAACTAAACAGACAGTGGTCAGTGGGTGGAAGGTGCCACTAGACAACATATATATGTAACAACTGGGATGGTAATTGGGGGGGGGTGCACCTAGACACCAGAGAACATACATTCACATATGGGGACTGTGATTGAAGGATAGGGTTTGCCACTGGACACCAGCGAGTATATATTTAGCTATCGGGGCAGCAATTTGAGGGTGGGGGTGCCACTAGGCTCCAGGGAATATATATTCAACTAGGGGGATGACGATCGGAGGGTAGGGGTTGCGCTTGACACTAGGGAATATGCATTTTTATATCATGCTGGCAATCAGAAGGTGAGGGTTACCATTGGATACCAGGAAATCATTCTTTTATTAAGAGACAAGGATCAGAGGGTAGGCAGTGCCACTGGATACCATGGACTATTTCTCATAATATGTGGATGGGGATTGGACGGTGATAGATGGCACTAGACACCTGGGACCACAAAACTGTTGGCTGCAGTGTCTCCACCTGCCATTAGGATTGCCTGGAGTAAGCTTGGCTTGTTCTTGGCAGTAACTGTGCAGCTCAAACTGGCCTGTGCTATTCCTTTTGTGCAGTACTAATGGGCTGAATATTGAGCTGCGTCCATATTCATGTCCCCAACCATCCTTTTGCACAGTGATCCTTGCATGCACACTAACCCATTTAGTGAACACTCCCAACCCCTTTAAATGTTGAGTACAGTTGCAAACCCTTGGCAAATGGCAGGAAATCACTTTGCCCACTTTGCCCACAAGCAAGTTCAGTGACTGCAGGAGTTGGTGGCAGAGGCAAAGTTAGACTTCGTAGCCATTATGGAGACTTGATTGGGCCAATGATAACAATGACAGGAATCTGTCAACTCCAACTATTACCTTCCTTAGGAGATACAGGAGTAAGTAAAATGAAGGGTCATAGCATGATGCATTGGGGATGGAATCAAGGCAACAGAGTAAGGGACTATAAAAAAGAAGGGCGGAAAGAAGTGGAATCAATCTGGGTGCAGTTGACAACAGCTGTTAGTAAGATGTTTAAGTTAGGGGTGGTATACAGGCCTGGTAAAATGAGACAAAAAAGCCTTACTGAAGTAGCGGTGGGGCAGCCAGTGATAAAGATATGAAGAGAAGAAAAAAACAACACTCCACACCAACGCAATTTAAAAAGTTGATGCAGTATTCATAAAAACTTTTATTGTCAGCTCCAGAGAAATGAAACACTCAGTAAAGGTCATGCAGTTAGGCTGTCTCAACATTTTGCCAGCATGTGCTTTCTCAAGAGACTCTTGAGAAAGTGCATATGTGCAAAATGGTGTGTGCTACCGTTTTTTTTTCTCGTGGTTTACAGACCGCTGGGGCAGAAAGAGGAGGGAGGCAGACAATTTCTGGAAGAAATCAGTGTGGGAGCTGCAGAAGTGATTTATTGCTAGTAGGGGACCTGAACGTTTTGGATATAGACTGGGATATTTTGGCAGCAAAGAGCACCAGGAGTCAAGTACTGCTAGATATGCATTAGGACTGCTTCTGGTGCAGTTGATCTTTGATCCCAATGGCAGGAACCACAGTTAACTTTGAACTCACGAATTGTGTGACTGATTGTGTGGGGGTGACTGCCATGGAACCATTTGGGTTCAGTGACCACAACACTATTTGGTTTGAAATGGCATGGGGAAGCAATGAACCATGTGTCTCTGCTTTCTGCTCTCACCCTTTGTTGATTGTGTGCTAGGCCTTTTGGCACTATGTATTCCTGCTTAAATTAGAACCAGCCTAATTTTAGATGGTGATTTGCATATCATATGCATCCCATGGTGCCTTGCATTATTGAGGTATATGTAATTTTATATTTCTTTGAAACCTGTTTTTTTTTCCAATGCACTTGTCATGTAACCCTTGCATCAGTGTTTGTGTTTGGAAGTTTCTTGTCTTTTTAGCTTGCTTTATTATTTTGGGTCCATCATGATCCAAACCTGTAGCAACACATTAGGGCTGGTTCATTTCCCTCTGGGGTGAGATACAGACTGATGAGTCTTGTGTAGGATGAAACAAGTGTCTGTGTCATCTCACTCTTTGCAGATTGTGTGAGAGGACCTTTGGCACCATGCCTTCCTCTTTAAATAAGACCAAGTCAAAATGTCCATGGTAATTTGCATATACATCTCATGATGTTTTGCATTATGGGGGCATGTGTGATTTTGTATTACTTTTATTTTGGATCTGGAACAGCTCCCTTCATGTTTGATGCTGAATAACAATAAAACACATGCATAGACAGCATAAAAAAACCTTATCATTATGATGGGGCTGGAAGTGTAGCCTAGAGTTTAGACTAATGAGCTGTGAAAGAGTTTGGTACATCCAACAGACCTGGGTTTGATTTGCACAACCTCTATGTGCATACTGTGTTCCTCTGAGCAAGTCACTTAACTACCCTATTGTTCTCGGATCACCCCTGAAAACAGGCACTTGTTTAACTTAAGTGCACTTAACCTTCAGATTTGGCATATTAGGCCTGGACGTAACTTGACATTTTCAGTGGTTTATGAGTTATAAACAACTTTGGAGCACTGCAGGTCTTTTCAATGACAAGGGATATCATAGTTGTATACTTTGTTAAGGGAAGTCAGATAGCTTATGTTAGTTGACTGCTAAAAGAGAATATGCTTGAGTATGGTGTCTTTATTTGGGATCATGATAAGAGCTTTCAGGGTTCCTCAAATATGACTGTTGGGCATTTGTTAGGCCAGGGGATAATCACTTTAATTGTAAACATTCTAGTCTGTCATTTAGCCATTCCTTCAGTCTAGAAGGCAGCTCAAAACAGCTCTGGACTGTGGCCAAAGCAATATCTAAATACACAAATCCTCACAGCAATTTTGGCTCCACAGTCTCCACTTCAGAAAAGAACACACGTTGTTATGCCTCGGATACGTTTTGTTACTCAAAAATGAAAAATACAACAGTAAGATGCTGAGAGCACCTTCCCTAATGCAGCCAAATGTTTTCACACTATACTAGCATTTATTCTAGGCTGACCAGATGCAGGGTGGTAAGCAGTTAAGAAGACCACACATAAAGTGATAGTATATCAACTGATACATGTGTATACTTCAAATCACACCACACTACTTGCACCAAAGTAAATATAAATATAAAACCAGGCAGCTAGATAGATAGATAGCTAGATAGATAGATAGATAGATAGATAGATAGATAGATAGATAGATAGATAGATAGATAGATACTGTAGATAGATGGACATAATGATATGATAAAATAAACAAACTCTGGTCAGAACCACTTCTGCTCCTAATGTATTCATTTGATAAGGGTGTTTCATTGGCTTACATGTAAAGATGAATTGATGTAGGCAGCTTTGTGTGCAAATTTCATTTTTGGTAAAGTTAGATCATTTGTCTGGTTGATTGTGAGTTTTCCATATGTTTTTATGGTGAACACATGCTCTGTCATACAAAAACAAGTGCTCCATCATTGATTCTCTCTGCATGGGTGGGCGGGACAGATCCTGAAACATGGCAGCTCCTTGGCAGCTCCATTTGTCTGTTAGTGAGGAGCCACCACAGAAGCCCTCCTCTTCCTTTGTCTTATTTAAAATACTTTCTTTAAATGTTTATCTGCTCCATGTAATATTATGAATAAAAACATTGTATCTGGTTGATCCTACTGTTCATCAGCTGCAGGAACAGGACCATGCTTCACTGCCTACAGCACTCCAGGAGCACAATTGGGAATATAAACTGTAAGTAAAAAAAATAAATAAATAATCTTGAACTGGAGAGAGAGTCAGTTGGAGGGACAGATACTGGAGAGAGGCAATTAGAGGGACAGACAAAGTGTGCCCGTGTGTGTGTGTGTGTGTGCGTGTGACACTGGAGTCATGCTGGACAAAATTACTCACTTTGGTGTGGGATGATGTTTTTGTAGCATTCCACAACTCAGGTGTGCATTAAATTCTCATATTACACACTTCCCCATCCTTTATTTTATATTTATTTGGGAGGGGGTCACAAGTCCAGGAAAGATGCGGTGGGAGTTGATCAAGGAGTGTAAACAAACATGTTTTGACAATTAAGAACCTGAGGTCATGAGTTGAAACTGGAGTTGAATCTGAGTATGGTGTTGGTAGGGCCAGTTTATTGGTTGTCTTCATCTGGGATCATGATAAGGGCTTTCAGGGTTCCTCAAGTATGACTGTTGGGCATTTCTTAGGTCATGGGATAATTGCTCTAATTGTAAGCATTCTAGTCTGTCATTTAAGATGGATGTGAGGAAACTCAATTTTATGGAAAGGGTGGTGAAGCTGTAGAACAGTCTGCCAGTGGAAGTGTCTAGCACCAAGACCATAAATAGCTTCAGGCATGGGAGGGATAGAATTAAGGGCTTGGTGGTTGCTCAGGTCAGCAGCATTTAGGAGGGAAGCAAGGGGTGTTCTCTATAGACAATAGGTTCCAGGGCAGATAGGGAAGTCTAGGCAGACTAGATGGACCTTTGGTCTTTTTCTGCTGTCATTCTTTATGTAATAATATATGCATTGAGCAAGGGAAAAAATCAAGAGGAACATGTGCAACCAACACCAAAGGTTGTATTCTGAATCATTAAATAAATAAACAAATAAAAATATACTACTCATAAAGCGGTGACACCATGATAGGTACATACTTTATGAACTTATTATATTATGATGGTATCCAGCTGTATATCAATGTTGAATAAGCTACAATATGGGATTTTATTTATCTTTGTTTTATTTTTAATAACCTAGTTATTATCTACTCAGTAATAACACACAGCCAGTGATGCTGCTTAAAATTTGAGACCTTGTTTTTTTAACCACATTATTTTTGGGGGGAAATCACTTGTAACATGGCTGCAATATATTTCCTTTACACATCCAGCAAATAGTCCAGTGCTGCTTCATGTCAGCTGAGTAAATGCTAGGGTCAAATAAGTAAGCACTGACTAAAATGCACCCAGTGTTTTCCTAAGTTCTGAACTGAATTAGCCACTCTACAAATGGTATACAGCCCCGACGTCAACATGTTCACAGCGGAGTCCCCTACAGTGACAACAGGGCCACGTCACTGTAGGGAACCCGGCACAGTCTGAAGAGGGTCCTGCACCCCCGACTCAGCTCCAACATGGAGCTGAGAATCCTATGGGGGTGGGGCACAGCCCCCCACATGGGGGGTTCGGAGGGTGAAGCCCCCCGAAGAAAACACTTGTTGCTTCTGCAAACCGGTAGCTGACTGCAAAATGCAGTCAACCTGTCGGTTTCACTGTCGGGTTGTTCAACAAATATTTTGTTGACGGCCCATCATGGATCCTCTACAAACATGGTCTGATGCTGCTTTCCTGTCTCTGTGACCCAAACATTCTGGGATCTCCACTATTTGGTGCCAGAACTGAACTGACAGATATCAGATAGGGGGTATTAAAGCAGAAGATGGGGAGGCACACAGCAGCAAAGGTGGATTTAAACTAGGTGGGTGGGGTGGCATCTGGACAGCTGGTAGGCAGACATCCCATGGAGGGGAGCAAAAAGAGCTTACCCCTCATGCTAAAGGAAATGGAATCAGGATAGTGGCACTGGGGGGTGATTAGAAGTGGAGAAAAGCAGGGAGGAGTAGGGATGGAAACATGGTAGAGGGTGATCTCACTGAATGCAAGAAGCCTAGGTAACAAGTCAGCTGAGTTGCAGGCCCTCTTGGAAGTACGAAGGGTGGACATTGTGGCCATCACAGAAATGTGGGCCACACAGTTCCAGGACTGGGATATGGTGATCCCAGGGTATAGGATATTCAGGAAAGATAAGGATAAGGGGGAAAGGTGGGGCTGTGACAATCTGTGTACGGAAAGGGATAAGGTGTATCAGGGAGGAGGGGGAGGAAGGCAGAACAGAGTCCCCATGAATACAGTTTCAAGGTCCAACAGATAGGACAGTGAAGATGAGGCTAGTATACAGACCTACAGCTCAAGGGGGTGACCTGGATAAAGAGTTAGCTGAGCAAACTGGAAGGGTCTGTAGGAAGGGGAATACAGTGGTGGTGGTGGGAGACTTTAACCTACCTGTGAAGGAGTGGAGCACCCCAGCTACCACAAGTGTAAAGGATCGGGTCATGTTAGAAGCATTTTAGGACAGCTTCCTGGTGCAGTTGGTCCATGAGCTGACTAGATTGGAAAACACTCTGGACCTGGTGCTATCAAATGGGGAGGCTGTAATGATCTGGGGGTAGAGGACCCTCTGACTGGGAGTGACCACCACTCGTTGTGATTTACACTCAATATGGGTAGGTAAACAGGGGGTACAGGAACCAAGGTGATTGAATTTAATGGAATGGACCTTAAAAGCATGTGGGAAATTTTCAGTAGGCATCTGGCGGGAATTCAACCAAGCATGGATGCTAGTCAAAAATGGGACATTATTAGAAAGAGCTGGCGGAGACTACTGGGATGTGTGCAAGGAAACAAAGTAAGACGGGAAGGGCAAAGAAGCCCAGTTGGGTAACTCAAGAGGTCATATAGGAGGTGAGGGCTAAGAGAAAAGCATTTTGGAGTCTCAAGAAATTGGCTGGGGAAGATGACAAGAATAAGTATACAAAGGAGTCCAGGGAGGTTACCAGGCTAGTCAGAGCAGCCAAGGCTTCAAGATAGTTGAGACTGGCACAGGGTGTTAAGGATAAAGAAAAGGACTTCTTCAGGTACGTAAGTGAGAGAAGGAAGAACTAAGACCAAATAGTGAGGATTAGGAGGGACAGAGGGTGGGTGTAGAAGGGAATAGAACAGGCAGAGGAATTAAATGAATACTTTTGTTCTGTGTTCACAGAGGAGAAAAGGGGGAAGATACCACAAGGGAGGGGTGGAGTGGCCTTTGGGGGGGTGACTGATATAGGGATCACAGATGACAGGGTCCTAGAAGGATTAAGGGCACTAAGGGTGGACAAGCCACAGGGACTAGATGGCAGTCACCCTAAGGTACTTAAGGAACTAGTGGAGATCCTGGCAGGACCACTGTCTGACCTGTTTAATACCTCCCTGGACACAGGATGCGTACCACAGGACAGGAGGATGGCACATGAGGTGCCCATTCAAAAAAGTTACCCTAAGGATGAACTGGGCAACTACAAACCAGTAAGCCTCACGTCAATTGTGGGTAAGCTCATAGAGACTATCCTAAAAGAAAGGCCAGTGACCTTTTTGGAGGATAACGGACTCCTGGATGATCAGCAGCATGGGTTTGTCTCTGGCAGATCCTGCCAGACAAACCTTAAGGAGTACTACAACTGGGTGATCAGGGAGCTGGACAAGGGCCATGCAGTGGATGTCCTGTATTTAGACTTCAGCAAGGCCTTTGATTCCATGCTGTATGGGAGGCTGGGGGGAAAGTTGGAGTATATAGGCGTGGGAACACAAGATGGTCAAATGGATCAATAACTGTCTCAATGGGATGCAGCAAAGGGTGGTAGTGGAGGGGAACTCTCATCCCAAAGGGTGGTGATGAGCAGGGTACCACAGGGATCAGTACTGGAACCAGTGCTGTTTGGGATATTCATAGTGGATATCTCACTCGGGATCTGGAGTAGGATCATTCTGTTTGCAGACAATATGAAGATGGGAGCTGTGGTAGATGACATTGAGGATTGGAGGAGCTGCAGGAAGACCTCATCAAACTACAGGAATAGTCAGAAACATGGCAGCTGTGGTTCAATGCCAAGAAGTGCAAGGTACTGCACTTTGGGGCTAGGAACTAGGGGAGGAGCTATCAGCTGAAAGGGGTACAGCTGGAAAGCACCAAGGAGAAAAGGGATCTATGGCTGCTTATAAAAGGTAGTACGAACAACTCAGCTCAGTGCAGGAAGGTGGCAGCAAATGTCAACAAGATGCTGCAGGTGTATAGTGATGGGAATCTCCTCCAGAAATAGGGAGGTGATCCTTTCCTTGTACAGGTCACTGGTCAGGCCGCACCTGGAATACTGTGTGCAGTACTGGTGCCCTTTCCTGAAGAAGGATGTCAGTTTGCTGGAGAGGGTGCAGTGTAGGGTGACAAAGATGATCCAGGGATTGGAAGGAAAGTCCTATGACAATAGGCTTGCCAAGCTGAACATGTACTCTCTAGAGGAGAGGAGAGATGGGGGGATATGATCAAAACCTTTAAATACTTAAAGGGGATAAATAAGACTAATACAGAAGGGATTTTCCAGATTAGAAGAGGGAGGTATACGAGAGGGAACCAGCTGAGATTGGAGGAAGGAACATACAGGAGGGAAATCAGGAGACATTTTTTCACAGAATGTGTGGTAGACAAATGGAATGCTTGGCCCAAGGAGGTGGTATCCTGTAGAATGGTGGGTAGTTTTAAGATGGGATGGGACAGAGTGAGGGGGGTCACTGATGAAGAGGAGTGGGGTGGTGGGGCAGCTGCAAGTTGAGACCCTAGCTGCATAATCGGGCAGACTCTAGAGACCATGAGGCCTGTTTCTGCTGGCATTTTCATATGTTTGTATCATGTTCACAGGGGGCAGTGAGTGAACATGCACTCTCTAACACACTTTGCTCATGATTTTTGTGAAAAGAAATGCTCTGCTGCATGGTACCAATCGGCCAAACATACTAATGGATGTAACAGTGCCGGCCTGCCTTGGTGTGGTGTGTCAGCCAACCACATTCAGTTACATTCACCTAAATATCTTAGCCACACTGGTGAAAGGGAGTCTAAAAATGCTAGCCACATTTTGATTTTACAGTAGCCATTGGTGATGGTGGTAATCCTTCATACAGATCCAGTGCCAGAAAGAATAAAAATTGACCTATTAATGATTGAGATGGATAAGGAACAGGACCTCTCTCTTTTTTTCCTTAATTTTTATTTTAAAGAGGTCACTGTCAGACCTTTTTTGGCATCATATTATTTCTAGTTGAAAACTCATATTTTCTAGTTGCTTACCTTTTCTAAAATTCATTAATGTTGCTGGTTGTTTTATCTGCTCCTTTCATAGTAGAACTGAAATGCATGCTATTGGTGTAATTATATCCAGAGTTATTTTGTTTCAAATTCTTGACCTACTTTGTCATACTCCCTGAACTTTAGGAACACCCCCAAATATGCAGCCTCTCATGATGCCATATTCTCCTCACCTCCCACTGCATAATAATGTTTTATTTTGGGAGGGGGTCCCAAGTCCAGGAAAGAGGCAGTGGGAGTTGAACAAGTCCAAGTTCAAGTTTATTTCCTCAAGAAAACTCCATTAAGCAAGCAAATTTACAATTAGGTCCTGCCACAGGCACAACAGCAAAAATCAGATACATAATAAACAGTAATAAAATAGTGTAAAAACTAATGTAAGGGTAAACAATATAGACTCAAAAGAATATAAAGGAAACTAATAATTGCTATATCAAGGTATGAAACAAAATGACAAGGAACAATAATTTACAGAATGTATCATAGGGTATGAAGGGGGAAGTGCGAAGTGATGACATAGCAAGAGGGTTCAAAGGTCCCTGCCATAATCAATAAAGTGATAAAACCTAATAAGGCTAATAAGAGGGCCTAGGGGCCCTACTACCTGGAATAGCAGAGGCAGTCATCTTTATAGGAACTACTTATAAGGGATTTAGCAATGTTTAAAGTGGCATAATTGGAGAGCATAAGGTTATTTTGGAGTTTAGTCCAGAGAGATGGTAAAGAGATTGATTGCAGTGTTTCAAAATCTAGTGTGAAACTTGGGCAAGTCTAGCAAGATGATCAAGGACTGTAAACAAATATGTTTTGGCAAACAAGAATATGAGGTCATGAGTTGTAACTGGAGGAGTGAAGGTTTAAGAGGGATGTGAGAAAATTCTATTTTACAGAAAGGGTGGTGAAGCCATAGAACAGTCTGCCAGCAGAGGTGGTGGGCACCAAGACCATAAATGGTTTCAGGCATGGCTGTGATGGAGTGAAGGGCTTGGTGGTTACTCAGGTCAGTAGCATTAAGGAGGGGAGCAGAGGGTGCTCTTTATAGACAATAGGTCCTGGATCAGATAGGGAAGTCTAGGCAGATTAGAAGGGCCGTTGGTCTTTTTTTCTGCTGTCATTGTCTATGTAATAATATATGCATTGAGCAAGGGAGAAAAACCAAAGGGAAGATGTGTGAAGCAATATACCACTCATAGAGTGGTGACACCATGATAGGTACACACTGTATGAAGTTACTGTATTATGATGGTGTCCAGCAATATACCAATATTGAGAACTTGGTGGTTGCTCAGTTCAGACAGCATTAAGGAGGGGATCGGGGGTGCTGTGTATGGACACTAGGTCCCAGGGCAGATAGGAAAGTCTAGGCAGACTAGATGGACCTTTGGTATTTTTCTGCTGCCATTGTCTATGTAATAATATATGCATTGAGAAATAGAGAAAAAATCAAGATGGACATTTGTGAAGCAATATACTACTCTTATAGTGGTGACACCATGATAGGTACATACTGCATGAAGTTACTGTATTATGATGGTATCCAGCTGCAAACCAATGTTAAATAAGCTACAACATGGGATTTTATTTTTGTTTTATTCTTAATAACCCTGACTTTGTCTGCACAGTAATAACACACAGCCTTTAATGCTGCTTACAATTTGAGACCTTTTTTTTAACTGCTTTATTCATTTTTAGGAAATCACTTGGAACATGGCTGCAATTCCATTCAGCCAATTACTGTACCTTTTGGTTTACTTATGCATGCCTTTTACAAGACAGTACTGTATGTATTAAAGCCAGTGCACAATATTACCCTTAGGACAGGTTGTGGAGTGCATTTAAATAGATGTAAAATGGTGACACTGCACTGTATGTCAAATAAGAATAGTGTCTCTGATTGTGAGCATTTGTCCCTGATTTTACTGGACAGTGTCCCTCATTTTGGGCCTGGCAGGGCGAGTGGTATGCATTCTGGGGTATCCAGGTGTTTCAGTTGACACCACTATGATTTCATTGCAATCTCATATGATGTACCTTGCACCCCAGGAAACCTCTAAAACATTAGTGGCCTAGCATAAACCATCTCTTCAGAGAAAATAAATCATTGTCCCTGCCCCCCAGACACACAAACATTTGGGAGTGATAAAGTAATTTGAAACTCTTCTAGAATTTCCTCTAAACCCTTGAGGTTACTTAAAGCAGGCATGATGAGAATGGCTAAGAAGTTAAAATTAGTAACCATGTTATCACACAAGTCCTGTTATGCACAAATTAAGATTGAAATACATATACTGTTTTTGTGACCATTATTTCCTATCAAAACTTAAAAATACTGTCACAGTGAAAGAAAAAAATACTAACCACTGCAAGATAGCATAGTTACAGATGACAGCCTTGATTTCCTGCAGTGATAATAACACTTCATTCTGTGTTAATCTAAGAAATCTGAATCTCATTCCTCACTGGGAAACACAGACTAACAGAAAAAAAAAATAGTGCAGTAAACAGACTGCTGAGCAGAGGGATTGCTATAAAACTTCAATTAAATGAAGTCCGTTAGGTATCAGGTCAGTTCCTTTTTTCTACTTTCTTAGCAAGACATCTGCAGAGCTCTGCCCAGCAGCCATAAAAATAAAGGAACCAAGATAGAGGAGAAACTGGGGGGGGGGGACGATGGGACACCAATGGTGCAAACAATAATGCTAAAACAAAATCAGAAACATAACAACATTGAAAATCAGTCTCAAAAAATGCAAATTCATGTTTAAATATTTCAATATTTCATAAACATCAAATACTCATAAACAGACTCATAAAAATGGGTCCAGCTGAAATTGATCATAGTCATTTAACCTCGAATGGTAAAAAGATTTCAATTGATACTGCCTAAAGGCCTCCCTTTGTAATAATATCTTGTCAAGATCCCCAACCCTCACAGATTCAAAAAGACATTCTACTGCCTGAAACCCAAATTGATGTTCTTTACCCTTTTCCTCACAATATTGTTCCAACACACTCACCCCCCCCCATTTACATAATGATTGTAACATGCTGCCCAATCCTTTCCATTTATTTCTGCTTAGTTTTTCCAATATAGAAGGACGGATATTTGCTGAATTTCACAAAACAGACCACATTAGTGGTATTACAAGTTCAAAGTCCCTTATTGTGCATATCCTATATTGTGTATATCCTACCCATGACTGGGTGTCTTAACTCCATGCCCTCCATCACATATTTGCAAGCAGAGCAATTCCCACATTTATTAGTACATGCTGGTATGTTCTTATACTCAGGGCCCTTGGTGTTCTGCGGCAGAATTTTCTGATTTCTGCGGCATGATTTATCCATTTCTCTATCAGAATGCAGTCCTGTTATTGGTTAAATAAGATGTGATGTAATAGATAACATCATATGCTGAGCATAGAGGAGGGGCTTCAGGATAAACGAGGTGGGAAAGAAAGCCTGACACTATGGAAAAACAGTACATTTATATGAAAATTCACCAAAAACAATGAATTCTGTGGCACTATATATATTCTGAGGCATGATGCAAATTCTGTGGCAAATTCCACAACCGCAGAATTCCAGGGGCTTTGCTTATACTTCTCATACCCTCTGTTGTTGTGAGAATTTGTTTAGCCAGTCCTTATACATTGGTGATCTCCTATCCAGCCACAGTTTTGTTTGCTATCAGAGAGATTGCATGCTGTTTGCTCAAGGCAACTCTTTTACAGCCAGTGTTGCCTGCAATGCATATGTCTGGTTTGAAGAGCTCTTAATGACCCAAAAGGGAGTTATGTTTGGATCTGATTTCACACCAGGGGTCAGATACTGAAATGTTAGCATGGGGTAAATGGGGTGTTTGCCTGTGCTAATGGAGTATTATGATTGTTTCCTGGGTGGGGTCTAAATTTAGATACCCCCACAGTGCGGGCAAAACCCTTTAGCACCTGAGTGCTAACCTTCCACTGTGCCCATGCAAATGAAGGGGTCCTTCCTTGCATATTGATAGAGTGGTCAATTCAGAGGTTTGCACCAATAATAAATGCAATCCAAATGGGTGCAAGTTACTGCCTTTGCAAATCCTGACTTAACGGGGTGCAACACTCTGCCGGTGGGCAATGATACTGCAGACTTCCACCTCCCCTAACCCCAAACCCATGCCCATTTAATGAATGGATGTTCTGGTGCCCAAAGGGATCCTTCAACCTCTGATCGCCTGTCCCTGTAAGTATTGACCTTGATGTCCAGTGGCACTCCCCATCCACCGACCACCCATCTCTGTAATTGATACGATGTCCCTGGTGACCAGTGGCACTCCCCACCTTCTAATCACTGGTCCCCATCATATTCATGTGTTCTCTGGGATCTAGTAGCACCTCCACCTTCAGAATGGCCATCTCTGTAAAGTATGTGTTGGCCCTTGTGTCCAATAGCACCCTTCACCCACTGACTGACCATCCTTGGAAGTGATGTGATGTCTCTGGTGTCCAGTAGCACACCCCCACCCTACAATCACCTGTACCTGTAACACTAGCAATTTCCATTATGTCCAGCAACACATCCCACACACTGATCCCCATCCCTATATAAGTAATGTTGGCCCAGGTTTCTACTGGCATCCCTGCCCTCCACTCTCCCACTCCATCATGCATAGTAAGTCTCTGGTGCATAATGGTACTCCCACCCACTGAGCACCTGTCCTAGTGCCACCCTGGCATTCTAGTGGCTACAATCCCTCTGCACCACATAGACAGAGCACGCCACCCAGCCAACCCTCCCATTCCTCTGTAGCCAGTGATGTTTAGAGGGCTTGATATGGCAAACAGCACAGCCCTCCTTTCACTTCCTTGGCCAGCCACTGAACATGATGACAAGGAGCACACATACATTATACAACATACTGTACACTGTGCATGCACTCCCTGTCATTCTATATGGCAGTTGGCCAAGAAGGTGAAGGAGGGTTGTATCAGTTGCCATTTTGGACACTCACAAGACACCAGCTATTGAGGTATGGAGGGGTTTGGCTGGGTGGTGTGATTAGTGTGGACAGTGTGGGGGGCTGTTAGCCACCATGGTGTCATGGTGGCACAAGGATGGGTGCTTGGTTGGTGGAAGGGTACCACTATGCACCATGGACTAACTGAGCATGATGGGCAGGGACAGCAGAGGTGAGGTGATGTCACTAGACACCAGAGCCAACACAAAATATACTGTGATGGGGATTGGCAGGTGGGGGCTGCCACTGGACAAGAGGTAAATCATTACTATTGGATGGATGATAGGAGGGCAGGGGTGCCACTGACCACTAGGGACAGTACATCACTTAGAGGGACTGGTGATCAGTGAACAAATGGGGTGCCACTGGACACTAGGTCTAACTTTTCTTTATAGGGATGGGTGACTAAAGGGTGGTGGGTGACCCTAAATGCCAGGGAAACTATGACTTTGATGTGGATGGGCAATCAGAGGGTGGAGGTGCAACTAGACACTAGGGACATCACACCAATTACATGAACAGGTGATCAGATGGTGGGGGGGGGGTTCCACTAGACACCAGGAGGACATTTACAAGGGAGGATGGCCATTCAGCATAGGGGAGCTGCTCCCCAACATGCCTGATGTGGTTGGCAACCACAGGACAAATGCAAACCTGTGCTGCTGCCCATGCAAATGATCCCTCAATGGGCATGCACAGGGCCCTTTAGTGCTTTCCATGCCCAATGGGATCATTTGCATTTTGTGACTAAATATTGCACATGGCTTCTAGCTCTATCTGGTCTGGGGTTACAGTTCTCTACAGGTTGCATACAGATCAGGTACATGTTGGGGAAGAACTACTTGCCTTAGCATTGTGCTGACATGGCCCCATATTCAGTCTGATAGTGTTGGTGCGCTATCCAACTGAATATAACAACCTCTGGGTCGGATGTAAGAGCAAGTGTAGTGTAAACCTTTACACTCTGCTTTTGCCTGTAACTGAATATCTAGCCCTAGATGGCTTGTATATCTGGGCAGTTCCAGGTTAAGTGAATTAATGTACCCTTATGGTGGTCACATTTGTAGCACTTGAAAATTGGAATGGATTCCATCTTAAGTGTTGTAAACTTAGCGAAGGGTCGTGTACCCCATTGAATTGTTGGATTCAGCACGGATATCTCTTGTGCAGATGGCACTACTGATTTGTCAGTTGTACAGGCTAGATTAACCATTTCCCATCCATTACTTGATCCATGGGACATCTCAAATATCTGCAGTCTTGGAATCTCTGCTATTAGACATCTAGCGGCTCATTCATGAAAGGGTATGGCATACATGTAATTTGCACATTTATGCTCCCTGGAGCTCAGTGCCATATCACTACCCTGTATGCATAGTGCATTCGTGGCATTCACTAACCCCAGCTGCTTCAACATGCTTATGAAGGACTCCACAAATGGGGATAGCCAGCCAGGGAGATAAAACCACGCAGGGTACTGGGCTTTAAATCTGATGCCCAGTCCTGTCATGTAGTCAGTCTCCATGCTCCTTGTCTGCATGGACAAGACTGTTAACTGTTATATTCCCAACAGACCCAGAGAATTTTGCAAAAAATCAAGAACATGTCACAATTACTGGTGCTGTGTTACAAATCTTCCATTGCAGAGAGAAGGGTTGGGCATGGGCCAGCATTCTTTATGGATCCACGATGGGTCATCGACAAAATATTTGTCGAATGACCTGATAGCAAAACTGGCAGGTCAACTACGTTTTGCAGTGGGCTGCCGGTTTGCAGAAGCAACAAGTGTTTTCTTTGGCTGGCTTTGCCCCTGAACCCACTACACGGGAGGCTGCGTCCCCCCACCCCCCCACCTTAGGATTCTCAACTCTAAGTTGGAGCTGAGTTGGGGGGGTGCAGGACCCCCTACAGACAGTGTCGGGTGCCAGCAGTTTCCCTACAGTGATGTGGCACTGTTGTTGCTGGAGGGAACTCTGCTGTTGACTTGTTGATGTCGGGGCTGTATACCATTCCTTATAAGGGTGCTTCCAGCACAAAGAAAATTTTGGAGTAGAGATAAGGACTTACAGTATAGCCTCTATTTCTATGTTCTGCTCCCCTCAGGCACCTGGAGCCATCGCATACTGTTTGTGGCTTTTTGAAAGCCAAGTTTAGTGTTCATGCTCCTGCATACTGCCCAGTTCTGCTGCCTACATATGTCTGCAGAATGTATAGGACCAAGTGGGTTGAGGATTAAAATTCCAGTAGGTCTGGTGAGGTTCCAGATGCTGTGGGGACCATACTGACTCCTATTTAGATGGCAAATGATCATATAGGAACATATGCGCCATGCACAAGCTGCATGAAGATTTTACCCTTGACTGTCCTCACAGTGCTCATCATTGTGCCCTCTGCCAAGCCCTAGCCCTCCCTTTCCTTCAGGATAGGAGGCTAGCACATTGTACTAGTCTTACAACAAGATTCTGGTCTCAGTCCCTGCCCACCTATTTCTCTTCCACACTTTCCCCCTTCCCTCTTCCCCTCCACTCACTCAGAATCTATGACCCTCGTGCACTGGCCATCCCACACTTGTCCCCCTCTGCTGGACAGGCTGCCTTCTCTTATCACTTACCCAAGCTGTGAAATTCTTGCCCCCCCACCATCTGCCATGCCCCTTCCCCCCACTGCCTCAACACCCTCCTTAAAGTCCACTTCCACTCCACCTGATCATGCTCCTAGTCATCCTAAATAACTGTGTTATGTCATGTCACTTAGTACGAGGGTAGGCAGGGCTGCCAAACCATGACTGTTGCCTCAGCTGTTACATGTGCATTATATATAAGGCCCTACATGGGTTGGACCCTGACTGTCTCTTGGACCTCCTTACACCTGCTGTCTTGGTCCGCTTCCTCCACACCTCCTTTAGGGCATCCTGGCGATTCCCAGGATGAGGTTGAAAACTGCCATCGATAGGGCGATTAGTGTTGCTGGCCCTGTCCTGTGGAATTAACTTCCTCCATGTGTTCAGGAGGCCCCTTCAGTTGAGATTTTTAAGACCCAGCTTATTTAATCAAGCCTTCCCGAACCAGACATATTAGTTATTTGGGGAGTCCTGCCTTTTGTTCTCTTCTCTATTTATTTAGAGAGCTGTGTGTCCCAAATAATATAGTTATTGTATGCTGTTTTAATATGTGTTTTCTTTTTTTATTATTATTCATTTTATTTGATATTACTTCCTATTGATAGAATGTTTTATTGTACAGCACCCAGAGCCTCCGGAATTGGGCGCCCTGAAAAATAAAATTTGCCTTGCCTTGCCATTATGTACCAGAGTATTTTCTGTGCACATTCTACTATACTAAAATGACTGTGCATCTGCTACTTATCTTTACCCTTTCCCTGTATTGTATTTACTACCTGTTCATTTCGTATATTGAAATTATTTGTAAACACTTCTACTTTTCACTTACTGTGTAATCAAATGCACCTTCTCCCATGTAACCCCCCCCCCCCGGACGCATCTGGAAACAAGCAGGTGTCTGCTCAGTGTGTTCTCCTGGTGAAACATTTAAATAAATAAATAAACACAATCTTAGCAATTCTGGTCTTTAGACAACTAAGGTACAGCAGCATGCATTCATATCATACAAATATATAAAATCACCGGCAGAAACAGGCCACATGGTCTATCAAGTCTGCCCAAGTGTGCAGCTAGCACTTCCTCTTCCAGTTGCACTTCCTGCCCTCCTACTACTGCATCCCTTCCCCTTACTCTGTCCCACCCCATTTTGAAACTGCCCACCATCTTACAGGACATCAGATCTTCCGGTAGGTTATTCCACTTGTCCACTACCCTTTCTGTGAAAAAGTGTCTCCCCACCTCCCTCCTGTACCTTCCCCCCTCTAATCTCAGTCCATACCCTCTTGTGTTGTTCCCTAGCCTCAGCTGAAATATACCTTCTGTGTTAGTCTTGTTTATCTCTTTCAGATACTTAAAGGTCTCTATCATATCTCCCCTGTCCCTCCTCTGTTCCAGCGAGTACATTTTCAGCTCTCTCAATCTGTCCTCATGAGGCCTGTCCCCCAAATCCTGTATCATCTTCATGGCCCTGCATTTCACATCCTCCAATAACCTTATGTCCCTTTTCAGGAAGGGGTGCCAGAATTGCATGTAATACTCCAGGTGGGGCCTGACCAATGATCTGTACTGGGGCAATATAACCTCACTCCTTCTGGAAAAGATCCCCCTTGCTATACACCCCAGCATTTTGTTGGCCAGTACAGCCACATTCCTGCACTAGGCTGAGTTGTTCATGCTCCCTTCCTGTTATGATAACTCCTATATCCTTTTCCTCTGCAGTGCTTCCCAACTGCACTCCATTCAGGTGATAGTCCCTTCCCTGGTTCTTTGCTCCAAAGTGCAACACCTTGCACTTCTTCACATTGAAACCCACCTGCCATGTTTCTGCCCACTTTTTCAGTTTAGTCAGGTCCTCCTGCAGCCCCTTCCACCCCTCACTGTTATCAACCATAGCTCCCATTTTTATATCATCCATGAACAGGCTGATCTTGCTCCTGATCCTGTGGGAAATATCAGTTATACATATCCCAAACAGCTGCAGTCCCAGTACAGAACCCTGTGGCATCCCATTCATCGCCACTCTCAGTGACGAGAGTCCCCCTTCACTACAACCCTTTGCTGCCTCCTTCTCCTCAGCCAGTTTGTGATCCATTTCACTAATTCTGGCCCTGCCCCCATATATTCCAGCTCTGCCCCCAACCTCCCATGTGGTACTGAATCAAAGGCCTTGCTGAAGTCCAAATATGGGACATCCACTGCATGGCCTTTGTCCAGTTACTGTGCCACCCAGTCACAGTATTCTACAAGGCTGGTTTGGCATGATCTTCCCACTACAAATCCTTGCTGCTTCTGATCCTGAAGACCCTTGTCCTCCAGAAAGCTCACCAGTCTCTCCTTGAGGATGATCTCCACAAGCTTCCCCATGAACGATGTGAGGTTCACTTGCTGATAGTTAGCTGGTTCACTCTTTGGGCCACTTTTGTGGATGGATACCAATGTGCCACCCTCCAGTCCTGCGATACACATCCTGTGTCCAGACAGGTGATGAACAGGTTGGTCAGTGGCCTCACCAGGACATCCGCTAGCTCCCTTAGCACCCTTGGATGAATGCCATCTGGTCCTGGTGCTTTGTCCACTCTTAGAGCCCTTAGTTCTTCCACTACCCTCCCCTCTGTAATCACTACATCTGTTATCAATCCCCCCCCATACTCCCCCTACCATCACCCTAGGAATCTCCCCTTCTCCTGGGTGAATACCAAGCTGAAGTACTCACTGAGTGCTTCTGCCTTTTCTTCCACCTCTCCACCCACCCACCATCCTTTTTTATCCTCGCCAGCTGGTCTTTGTTCTTACTTCTCTCTGCAATGTACCAGAAGAAGTCTCTCTCCAGTCTTGATACCTTTTGCCAGCTGCTGCTCCCTGGCTGCCTTACCACCCTGACCATTCTTGTAACCTCCCTGGACTTCTCTGCATACTTATCCTTATCTTCCTCCCTCCCCAATTTCTTATATTGTCTAAACGCAGCCCTCTTGGCCTTCACCCCTTCCACGACCCCCTGTGTCAGTCAACTTGGTTTCTTTGTCCTCCCTTTGTTACTTTTTTCCTTGTGTATGCTACCATAGCCTCTACCAACCCATTTTTTATAATCCCCCATTTCTGGTCTGCATCCATGTTCAATTGCATATCTTCCAGTTACCTTCCCAGAATTCCCCCATTTTCCCAAAGTCTGCCCCCTTAAACTCAATCACCCTTGTGTCTGTTTCCACTGAATCCCTCCCTATGTTAAGTTTGAACCACATTGAATAGTGGTCACTCCCAGCTAGTGGTTGTCCCACCACCAGATCTCTGACTCCCCATTATCCAGTACAAGTTCCAGGGTGCTCCCTACCCGAGTCAGTTCCCGTACCAGCTACATAAGGAAGCTTTCCTGGAAAGTCTCCAACGGAACCAATTCTCTTGCGCTCATGGTATCATTCACACATTTGTAAACTAAACAGGTCCATAAGTGGCTCATAACATCTTTCCAAGTCAGCAATCATAATTTGAGGAAGAGGTCACAATAGAGATTAAATTGGGTAAGAACTCATTTGAACCTTATTTAGCAAAATTCAATACAAGTTCTGCTCCTCAAACACCTTTCTCTATTGACTACTACAAGAAAGTGTCACTTCCCCGAGTAGACAGTTCCTGCTACAAATTTAGAGATGAAGTTCCCTCTCTTAAACATTTCCATTTTTTACAACTGGAGCACAGTGTTTGTTCTGGCAGTAACCACCATATACAAACCTGCAAAGGTTGCTGTAGATTAGTGTTAGTTTGTTTAGCACTGATAAATTGACCACTCTGTACACACCATCTGTGTTTTCAAGAGACAGAGAGCTGTTATTGGTTTAGGAGCATCTTTCACACACCCCCCAGGTTGCACCGGTGATGAGCGATTTGTCACCAGTGTGCCTTCCTGGTGAAACATTTCAAGAAATAAAATCATGGTTAAAGGAGTGGGAATTCCTAAACAGCAGGCCAAACTTTTTGCCTAAGGTTCTGAAAATACTGTCCAAATGAAGTGCAAAGGAGTTGCATTTGTCTAGTGAATGCCCATGATGGTGAAAACACATAACAACTTCTAGATCTTCAGCAGTAAAGAATTATAGATTAAGATTCTGGGATTTTGTAGCATTACAGAGAACAGTATAGGTTTAATTGTTTTGCTACTTACGATCAGAATATTCTGAGACAGTCATATCTGTAGCTTGTAAAAATAATTTACTTAACACATTTAAGAAGGGACCCCTCGTCTAGACAGAGTTGTGATATGCAGATAAAGGGTCTTTGGAGTTTGATAAAGTATCAGAAAGACCATTAAGAAAGATGGAGAAAGAAATCTTTCAAAGATTTAGCATTGTAGGACTCTGGATGATATACCACCTGGTGTAGATATTACCTATTTACCTGCTATGACTTTGGATCTCTAACACAGGTAGCCTCTTATCCAGCTGAGATTCATAAGCAATCTATACCCACATACACTCACAGCAAAGGATTACACGACCTGCAAGCCTTTCTCCTTGATTCAAAACTGTCTTTCAATGAGGGAAAGAACAAAACTATGGCACATGGGTCTGCCCCATAACTGAAGAGCCACAGCAACTCTGCCAGTTTAGTCATTGCTACTACAGACACCCCTTGGAAGTGGTTAATAAATAAAAATATTTGGGTTTTAAGATTGATTTACTCTTCACATGGAACACCTATGTCAACAAACTCATCAAAAGTTTAGGCCCAGATATTAGCTTCCTGTTAAGAAGCATTTGCTGCCTCAGAAATGGAAAGAGAGAATAATCCAAACATGTGGAAATCTGTCTCCATGGTGCCTTCAGGTCCTGGTTTGCCAAATTAGATGTGCTTTACAACAGGCTAGCCTGCTAATACTTGCATACCCATATGACACTAATCATTGTAAGCTCTAATGTACTTTAAGCTGTCTGTCCCTCAGTAACAGGAGGGAATTGCATGGTTCTATGTGATTAACAGCGATCACGGAATAGTGATTGCCGTTTGGGTGACTGTACATCACTGAAAATTAATTATGACGATGTACACTCTTTGCGAACTAAAACGCGGTGGCAGATTCTGCATTTATGAGTGGGTCTGCACCCCCATAATACCTCCCTGGGGTGCTTCACCCCCCACACTCCCCTACTTAAGTATTTTCAACTCCAGGGGGGTGCATATCAAAGGGGGGGGGGAACCTAAACAAAAAATAAGCTGCCTGCCAGCACAAAAAAAAAATGCAATGCTGGACCCGGACTCTGCACACCCCAACCAACCACCCTCTCCATCATGCAAGCAGACCAGCTCTGCAGCTGCCTGCCACACCCCCTCCCACATACCTCACCTCCCCCTCCTTCCCCCCCCATGTGTGTGCATGTGCGTATGCTTCCTGTCGCCCTACCTCACCCACCCAGGTATCCGGTCACTACCCTGCCAGGTAGCTCTGAACACAGGCACCGTGACTGAGTCACCCTTTTTGAAAGTGCTCAGTCATGGTCACTGTGTTCACTGGATACCAATTGCACTTCATCCTGTTCTCCCTGAGTTGCTTCATCCTCTTGTTTGCACTCTGGTCTTATCCACAAGTCCTGTTCAAGATTCCTGAGCTTCATGCGAGCTGATGGTACCACATATAAATATGACTCACAGATTCCTTGCCTTCAGCCCCAGATACCTGACTGTATGAAACTCTTCCAGATTCGCTGCACCTGTTAAAATGCACCTTGGTCTCCAGTACAAAAGTCTTGGGGGACGATTTCAAAATGAATGTCACAACTCTCAGGCGTATGTGAGTTGCGACATTCGCCGCCAAGCCGGAGACCCTGCACCATATTCCAAGAGTGGCAGGGTCCTGGCATCTATGACCTGAGACTTGCAGCAGGTGTAGGCAAGTGTCATGGACATGGCGAAATAACCCTGCATGTCGCAAGACACAGCCTACAGCAAACTTCCCACCAGAGCCCCCCTGCCCCAGAACACTGCCGCATGCACCAGGGGGCATTGGGGGGGCTGGCCAGGTGACACTAGCATTTGTGGGGCACAATGATTATTGGGCCCCGGGGGTCCCTGACACTTGGGGGTTGGGGGTATGGATGTGTTAGGGGGGCACAGGGAGTACAGTGGTATGCCTATTGTGGCACTGCAGAGTGGGCATCCATCAAATGGCACTGATGGATGCCTCTTAGAGCATCTCCGGCATGTTCTAACTCCACTGCACCATTGCAGCTCCTAGAATAGCTTAAGTGGGTTACAGCAGCCACCCTTTTAAAATAGGGCGCAGTTGCTGTCATAACCCACTCTTGCACCATGTCAATGCAGGTTGCGGCATGGTGGGTGGTGTATCCTACATTTGGTGCAACCCACATACAGATGGTGCAAGGCACTATTTGGAATCACACCTGGTGTAAGGCATGGTGCAGGTTGCGATTTACACCATGGGGTTTGGTATAAATCAGCTTGCGCCAGCATAAGCCGTCTTGGAATTGGGCCCCTAGAATAGTTCTTTACAGTCTTCATTGGCCATAAACCTTGCTGCAGTCATTCCAGGGGTGCAATATAGGTAGCAACAACTGTAAGCTTCTGTCTCTAAGCCCCCTGCACTAGCATTACCTTACACTTGAACCTGTGTTATGCCTATGTAAACATGAAATGCCTTGTAAGTTACACATTGTATCAAGCAATATCTGGCTATAACATTTTCACTTTCCATCAGAAGTTAACAGGACACCATTGGATATTTTATTTATATATTTATTTAGTGATTCAGAAAAAACCTTTGAGCACAAGCTCCTTTACAAAGGTTCCATGCAAAGATTGCAAAACAAAGTACAGTAGGAGAAAGCAAAGGTGCATTACAATGAATGATACAGCTTGGATTCAGAACTTACAGAATAACTCAAAACACAGGTACAAGTTAAATAACAAGAAAAAACACTTTATGAGGGTGTGGGGGATAAGCAGCCACAAAGTACCTTGTCAGTAGTTCAGAGGGACAGAGATAGCTGGCAGAGGGGTGAAAGAAGGGAGGTATGAGAGAGAGAGAGAGAGAGAGAGAGGTAAGAAATGCGGTGGAGGTGAGAGGGTTGGGGAAGAGGGATGATAACATATAGGGAGAAATGGTGGAGTGAGGGGAGGCTGAGGGGAGAGGACATGCTAGAGTAAAATGGTGGGGTGTGAGGGGGCATGGTCAGGCAGCCAGCATTAGTAGTGACTGTTTGGAAAACTCATGGGACTGTGAGTTAAGGGAGGGGGAGGAGGTGGCAGGTGCCAAAGGAGCATGAGGCAAACTGATTGCTGGGACAAGTCATGAGAAAAGACAGAGGGAGGGGGTACCTGAGTCCTGCGTAGTGCTTGCTGGGGGGGCACAGAGAGCAGGTTGACTAGACTCAGGGGCAGGTGCGCTTAGAGAGTGTTATTAGGTGCTGTTTGAGGTCAGTTTTGAATTGTGCCAGACAATTGGTGGCCAAGAGGTTCCCAGGAAGTTCATTCATCCATAGGGGGGCCCGATAGGCAAATGCAAATTAGCTCTGTTCAGTGATATTCATCCTGAATAAAACTGAACTGAACTGAATATACTGATGTTTGTAGAACAGGATGTTGTGGTTCACCCACACAATTGCTGTGCTATCAGTTTTGATTGAAGTAGACAAGGGTTAAGCATATGAGCTAGTGCTGAGCAAAATGGAGAGTTCTGCTTTTGTATTTCTTTTTCTTTTTTTTTTTTTATATTTACTTTGTATGCCCCCTCTCTCACCACCGAACTCCTGCTCCTTCTGGAGACTCCATCGGCCTGATTCGTCCCTGCTCCTACTAGCCAACGTCCAGTGCAGTCCATCCCCCCATGGAGCCTTGGCTATACCTCCCAGGCAGGTACGGGGTTGGGCCCTTACACCCCAACGTGACTTAGTTTTCGTCGGGGGATGCTGGTACTGACGTCGGTAGGGGCATTGGGGATCATGGCCAGGAGCTCCATCTACCAGGAGTCCGGTTGGGTATTTTTCCTGTTTTCTTCCCCCCCCCCACATGGCATCACATGCTAGGGGAGCCAAGGGGCAGAGCACATCGTAAAGTGCTTGACGCTCCGGCTCCCGGCAGACATCCTTCCCTCCCTGCTTTGTGCAGTCTCGCTGCACCTCTACCTGTGGTCACCCAGGTGGTGGTGTTGCAGTGGGACTTGCATCCCCACCCTCCCCCCTGGAGGAAGACAGCAGCCGTTGGGCGCTCAATCCTCCTCCCCGCTGGCCCTCCAGCTACCTGAGTCCGTCTCAACCGGGTTGTTGGCGTTGCAAGCGGAAATCCAACCGCTGCGCCGACGGGCCGGCTGCTTTTGTATTTCAAACAAAATCACAATTCCACATTTGAAAAGATGAGTAACATTTTGCACTGCATTCTATGTAATTCTGCTAAGAGATGTGAGATTTATTTAAGTAAACTGCAAGTTTTTAAAGTGAACAGTAGTTTTCCTTATTTTAAATTAGAAACATAGAATTTGACAGCAGATAAGGACCGCTTGGCCCACCCAGTCTGCCCATTTCCCTACCTAATGGATAAGCTGCAGATCCTAGTTAACCAGCAACCTACTTCTTCCTACCCCCACCTCCTAGAATTACCTTATGACTGTCCCATCCATGCTTGAATTCCACCATTGTTTTTGACTCCACAACCTCCTCCAGAAGGCCGTTCCATGCATCCACAACCCTCTCTGTGAAAAAATACTTCCTAAATTACCTCTGAGCTGCCCCCATCTTCAAACTGTGCCCCCTTGTTCTTGCACACCTCTTTTTTTGAAAGATGCTACCCTCTTGGACTTTGTTGATTCCCTTTAGGTACTTGAAAGTTTCTATCATGCCCCCCTCTTCCCTCCTTTCCTCGAGGTGATACATATTAAGCTCCTCAAGTCTCTCTTCATATGTCTTCCGGTGCAGACCCTGCACCATTTTAGTTGCCCTCCTCTGGACAGCTTCCATCCTGTCTATGTCTTTGCAGAGATTGAGTCTCCAGAACTGCATGCAGTACTCCAGATGGGGTCTCACCAGCTGTCTGTACAGAGGGATAATAACTTCCTGTTTTCTACTAGTGATGCCTCACCCTATGCATCCCAGTATTCCCCCAGCCCTCCTTGCTGCCCTCTCACATTGCTTGCCCACCTTTAGGTCATCTGATATGACTACCCCCAGGTCCCTTTCCATTTTTGTTGTTGTTAGTATCCCACCCCCCATTGTGTACTCTTCCCCTGGGTTTTTGTTTCCCAGGTGCATTACCTTGCACTTCTTACCATTGAATCTAAGCTGCCATACATTTGACCATTCCTCTAACCTTGCCAAGTCCCTTCTCATCCTTTCCACCCCACCTTGTGCATCAACTCTGTTGTAGATCTTTGTGTCATCTGCAAAGGGACATACTTTTCCTTCCAGTCCCTCTGCAATGTCGCTTATAAAGACATTGAAGAGGACCGGTCCTAATACTGAACCCTGCAGTACCCCACTAGTAACCCCCCTTTCTTCAGAGTGGACTCCATTTACTATTACTCTCTGTGTCCTATTCTCTAGCCAATTCTTTACCCAGGCTGTCATCTTGGGACCCACTTGCGTGAAAATGTTCTACAGAAAAATGGCAGAAACTGCAGAATGTTGCAGTTGTATCTGGCATAATGCATTAATTAATGAGAGTCCACATTTTTGTGACTTTTCATGACAGAAAAGGCCTAGTCTGCCATAAACAGAATTCTGCAGAATTTCAGTGAATTGTGCGGAACACAAATTCATTAGTCAGTTTTTGGTATGCTGTGATCATTGATACCCAAAAGCCTATATGTTATCAGTAATGATGTTGCTGATGCTCTCAGCCAATATTTTTTATAAAGATTTTTGTGTTTGTTTTTCTGTGTATGAATTTAGTGCTTGAGAAAGGCGCTAGATTGGCAGCACTGGAACTGGACATCCTCTATCCACATGACAGGTACATTATGGGTGATCATAGTGCAGGCTTCCCCACACTGTCCTGTCAAAGTGCTTCAACCCTGCCATGAAGGGAACACAACATAGATGAGAAAGTTACGGTGAATGCACCAGATCTGTTCTGTTGTTAGAGTGGATAAGATTATTGTGGGTCATTAAGAATTTGGCAAAAGAACTGAAAACTACTTCAGGACAACATGGCATTTATTTATACTTTATCACTAATAACAATACAAGTTCAGCATTTTTGCTATTTTGGATGTATTTTTAAAGCTATCATAACCTACTGTATGTCATGCCTCACCATTTAAAATGGTCTAATTTCAGTTTAAGCTCAGTGTCTTAAAAGTTTGATCTGATATTAAACATTTTTTTCACTTTGGTGAAATAAAATTTTTTTATTAAACCTTGAGTCTGAAAACTGGACTCATATTGGTCAAAGCAGCATCACATGACCATCATTGGTTTTGAAGTCCTCATTAGTCCCTGATGTTAGGTAATAGTCCTTAGAAACTGGCAATACGAACATACGAAATTTGCCAGCAGATAAAGGCCTAGAGGTCTATCAAGTCTGCTCGAATGTGCAGCTAACACCCCTTATTCTGCAGCTGCCCCCTCCCTTCCACCCTTCCCCTTCATTAACCCTCCGTCTTGTCCTGTCCCATCCTTGTTTGAAGCAGTCCACTGTTCTACTGCATACCACTTCAGCAGGTAACGCATTCCACCCAGCCACCACCCTCTCTGTAAAAAAGTGTCTCTTCATCTCCCTCCTGAACCTTCCTCGCTCCAGTCTCATATCATGGCCCCTGGTGGCCCTCCCCTCCCTTACTTTGAACAGCCCCTCTGTACCCGTCTTGTTTATTCCTTTCATGTATTTAAAGGTTTCAATCATGTCACCCCTGTCTCTCCTCTCCTCCAGTGAGTACATGTTCAACTCCTTCAACCTCCTCTCGTATGATAAATCCCCCAGCCCCTTGATCATCTTTGTCGCTCTGCGCTGCACCCCCTCCAGTAACTTAATGTCCCTCTTCAGATACGGACGCCAGTACTGCACGCAGTACTCCAGGTGTGGTCTAACTAATGACCTATACAGTGGCAGAATCACCTCCTCCCTCCTTGAGGATATACCCCTTGCAATACAACCCAGCATTTTGTTGGCCTTTGCAGCTGCCTTCCTTCATTGTGCCGAGTTGTTCATTGACCCTGTAATGAGCACACCCAGATCCTTCTCCTCCTCTGTCTGGGCTAGCTGCACTCCTCCTAGCTGGTAACTCCTCCTTGGGTTCTTCATCCCAAAATGCAGCACCTTGCACTTTTTGGCATTAAAGCCCAGTTGCCAGTGTCTGACTAGGTTTCAAGCTTTGCCAGATCATCCTGCAACCCCTGCCATCCCCCTAGGTCATCCACCACTGTGCCTACCTTGGTATCATCAGCAAACAGATTGATCTTGCTCTTGATGTCCCATGATATGTCTGCAATGAATATCCCAAACAACACTGGTCCCAACACTGAGCCCTGTGGAACACTGCTCATCACTGCCCTTGGGTGAGAGAGCTCCCCACCCACCACCACCCTCTGTTGCCTTCCCTGCAGCCAGTTTCCTACCCATCTCACCAGCTTTGCACCCGCCCCTGTGCCTACTAACTTCCTTCCCAGCCTTCCATGTGGCACTGAGTTGAATGCCTTACTGAAGTCCAGATACAGGACATCCACTACATGGCCCCTGTCCAGTTGCCTAGTTACCCAGCCATAGAACTCAACCAGGTTGGTTTGGCAGGATCTGCCACGTATGAAGCCATGCTGTCTGCTGTCATGTAGTCCTTTGGCCTCTAGGAAGGCCACCAGCCTCTCCTTCAGGATAGTCTCCATTAGCTTACCCACGATGGATGTGAGGCTCACTGGTCTGTAGTTTCCCGGTTCATCCTTGGGGCCACTCTTGTGGAGGGGCACCACATGAGCCATCCTCCAGTCCTGAGGTACATACCCCAAATGTAGTGAGGCATTAAATAGGTCTTCCAAAGGTCCTGCAAGGACCTCTGCCAGCTCCTTCAGTACCCTGGAGTGGATGCCATTTGAGCCTGGCGCCTTGTCCACCCTCAGTGCCTTCAAACCCTCTCGAACTCTGCTCTCCATGATTTCCCCATCTGTCACCACTTCCCCCCTGCTTCTGCCATTTCTCCCACCTTGGGTGTCACCCCCCTCTTCTCTTTAGTAAATACTGAGCAGAAGTACTCATTTAGTGCTTCCGCCTTTTCGCACCCTGCTTCCACTCAACCCCCTCCTTCCTAATCCTTACCAAGTGGTCCTTACAGCCCCTTTTCTCCCTGATGTACTTAAAGAAGTCCTTCTCCCCCTTCTTAATGCCTTGTGCCAGCCTGAGTTCCATAGATGCTTTGGCTCCCCTTACTGCCCTTGTCACCTCCTTCAATTCTGTCAAATACTCCTCCCTGTCCTCCCCCCTCCCTGTTTTCTTGTACTTCCTAAAGGCAGCTCTTTTCCTCCTTACCTTTTCCATGACCTCCTTGCTCAACCAGATCAGTTTCTTAGCCCTAGCCTTCTTGCTCTGGGCTTTGCAGCAGGTTTTGGTTGCCTCCACTATCCCCAGCTTTATGAGCTCCCACCTCTGGTTAGTGTCCATACTAGACTGAATTCTGGCCAACAACTACTGCTAAATTAAGTTTTCATACATGTTTGTGCACAATCTGTTAAAAAAATGGGGATGGTCCTGATACTGAGTGATCCTTGGTGCCATTCATACCTCCTCTAGTTCCTAGTGGCCAACCTCCTTCCCAGTCCCAGTGATAACCTCCCCATTCCCACATCTGACCCCAAGCAAGTGGTGGCATTTGTGCTCCACTCACCTCTGCTACTGGCCTCAATCTCATGTAAGTATACTTACCTGTATTATTCAACTACTTTTGTACGTACAATATTGATAGATTTCCGTAGAGCAGTAGTGCAATGACACTGGGCAAAACATTTGACTAGCCTTTTTAACTATAGAAGATTCTGGGCATCTTCCAGTTTGGTGGTAGAATTTTCTAGTTCCACCAAAAGATGAGTATTTTATAAAAGTTTTAGTTTTTCTCAAGAATAAAAGATAGGCATCACATTTGTCTTAGAAATTGCACTGAATACCTAGCAAGAGATAGGACCAAGAAAAAAAATGGTGCACAGCATAGAAGACACCTAGGAAATAGATTTGATAGGTATACTGATATTTTAATTAATTGTAGCTGGGCACTGGGTCAGAACTTGCTGACCGGAACAGCTTGGTCAAGAACCGCATGGTAAAAATGTTGTCTCTTTTGTTTTTGTGGGGGCGGGTCTGCCCCTGCACCCACCTGACTAAAAGATTCTCACTCTGAAGGGGAGCAGATCAAGGGCAAGATGAAATTTGTGGGGCTGTGAAATACTGTTTCCTCAGCCCCTTGTAAAAAAAAAAAAGTCTTGATCGCCAAAATCTAAGGAGACCAGGATTAGAATCCTGTTCTCCATTGCCACCTCTCCAAGCTGCTCTATGCCTCAGCCCTCCACACCACAGGAGCAGCTCAGGCAGCCTCCTGGATTCTGGTGCCCTTGTCACTGTTAACACCATAGGCAGTTACCTGGGGAGCACTTATTGCAAGTGCTGCAAATCCTCTCTCGCTGTCCGTGGTAGCGCTGTCCAGGCTAGCGCTCAGTTGACTGGTGCTATTCTGGTAGCGCTATTCTAAGGGGTTACCTTGTAGCTGAAGCTAGCTTTATGAAAACAAAATGTACTGCTGCTTTAAATAACAGAAGTGGGTATAATCGTGTGGGACAGTGGTTTCCAGCACAGGTGAGTGGAGAGTGAATACTGCCTTCCAACTCAGGGGTCGTACAGAGGGGAATGGGGAGGTGATTACCAGAACCAGGAAGGGAGGTTAGTTGCTGACTATGAGGAAAATATATATATATATATATATATATATATATATATATATATATATATATATATGTATTTTTAATTGTGAATGAGATAGCCTTGCAGGTAATGAATGAAACCAATATGGGGCTAACAATTACTTTGAATTTGATGGCAAATTTTGACTCCAGATATGTGGGACTGCAATGGGGATGTCTTTGGTGCCCTCATTTGCAGATCCATTTCTTGGATACTGGGAAGAACAGATCATTCACAATCCTGTCAACAAATCACACATAAACCACATCATTTGCTGGTACCACTTTATTGATAATGTGGTCTGTGTGTGGGATGGTACTGAATTAGAAACTTCTGACTATATGAAGTGGTTAAACAGCAATGATCTTAATTTAAAATTCACCAGCACTTGCAGTAAAACTAACCCCAATTCCTTGGACATCACTTTGGATGTCACTGACATGTATTGGATTAAGACCAAATTGTACCATAAGCCGTTTGGCCACTAATAACCTGTTATGAACAGATAGTGCTCTTCCCAAGAGTTTTACAGTATTTAGTTCATCCGCAATGGACAACATTTATGCTTAAAGCACAACTGCTCTGAAATTTCTGAGTTTGAAATACAGGCTGAGGACCTTACCCAAAGGTTCTTGGGTTATAAATCCTTGACCCAGAAAATGCCATATAAGAGCAAAATCACAAAGAGCAAGATCTAAAGATAGCTGACAGCTCCTGAAACCAAAAAGCACAAAAACCAAAGCACATGGAGAAACAGCCCACCTGTCCTGTTCAGGAAAATAGGGGCCATTGTAAAACAAGACTGGCCCATTTTAAAAAAGTGATGCTGAACTGTCCTCAATATTACATGATTTCCCTCATATTTTGTACAAAAAGGCAACCAACTTATATGATAAATTGGTCCATATTCATCTTAAGAAAGAAAAGACCAAACCAACGCATTTGATCGGGCCGCCATACTCTCCCACAGGTATGTAGAGATGTGGGAAGTGCAGCATTTGCATTAATTGTTGCCAGGCCCAAACTCTGGATTTGGCATCTACAGCTCAGAAGATTGTGATCAGAGAATTTCTTTTGCAGTTAATACTATTTCCCGATTTTTCCAAGCATGAGTCACAAAATTACAGCTTTAGGACATTTACAGATATTTTTATTTTTATTTATTTTATTTTATTTATTGTTGAGATCAGTTTTACAACCTTTGAGTCAAAGACTCGTTTACAAAGGTACCTCATCAAAAAAGGGGGGGGGGGAGACAACAATAGAGTGAGGTTAGGACAGGGATGACGAACAGGTTAGATACATAAAATATACATTTGGAGAGTGCAGACAGCGAAGATGTACTGGAGCAAACTTGTGTAAGGTACTAACATTGGTAAAACAACAGGAGATACATTATTCAATTTAACAACATGTCACAGACTAATATGTAGAAGTTAAAGGACGGAAGAGGGGCTTGAAAAGGTTAGAAGGGACCGGCACAGGGCAGCTACAAACATTTACAGCATCGGTTGTCAATAATATGCTGGCGGAGGCGATTTTAGGCGGCCAATACCTGGGATCTTAGAGATGGTTTCAGGAAGGAGTTAAACCAGGACGGGCTAGGTGATGGAAAGATCTTTGGCAACGAGAGGTCCTTGCTCTGGGAACGTTGAAGGTGGCTGTGTGGTGTACTGGGTTGGCAGGGACCTAGCAGCCCGCCTGCAAAGGTCCAGAGACCCCAGGAGGGCAGAGACCTGACAGGATTTTTGGCCAGTAGGCAGGTTTGATATTTCAGTCTTTCCTCAAGAGTGAGTATTTTGTTGTCGGAGTATAGCAGACAGGTGTGGGTTCTGCTGTGGCACGGTCAGGGAGCCTACAGGCTTTGTTGATAGAGGTCTGGACTTTGGATAAGGTAGAGGCGTCAGCAGCAGGCGTAAACAGGAGTCCGTAGTCAGCCAGTGATAATACGGTGAGGTGATGGCTAGTTTTAAAGCGGGTTCGGGAGACAGTCTTTGTGGCGAGAAGACCATCCTGGAGTTCATTGCAGATGCCAAAGCTTTAAGGTGGGCATGGAAAGTAAGGCCAGAGTCAAGGTGATGCCCAGGTACTTATAGGATGAAACCTGCTCCAGAGGGAGGGCATGCTGGTGGTGATGTGGAGGGAAAGTCCCTGGCATTGTTTTGCCGATGAGAAAATAGCATGGACTTAGTTTTCCTTAGGTTCAGGACTAAGCGGTGATTATTGAACCACTTTTCGGTTTGGAGGAAGGCGCTTTGCAGCATGATTTGGAGTGGAGTGGGTCAGGTGTGATGCAAGGATAACAGCGTATCAGCATAGAGTAATATTTTACTGGAACAGGAGCTGGAGAGGTGTTCAGGAATAGGCTGAAAGGGTCGGGCCAAGGATGGAGCCTTGGGGACACCGAGTGTACAGGAAGGTAGGAGGAGGATCCCATTTAGCTTGACTCTTTGGGACCTGTTGTGTGGTAGCTTATAACCACTTCAGGGGCCGGCTGTGAGACCCAGTATGCTAAGGGAGTTTAGTAACAGGGGGTGGCACACTGTGTCGAAGGCCTTGGACAGGTCTATAAAAACCGCCCCTGAGAGATGACCTTTGTCAAGTGCTGAGTGAATGTGGTGGGAGAATTCCAGAAGGGCAGTGGATGTGCTATGGCCAGGGCGAAAACCGTGTTGCTCTGGACAAAGAAGGTTGTAGTTAGTAAGATATTCCGAGAGCTGTGTGTTCACTATTTTTCCTAAGGCTTTGGATGGTGGGGGAGGATGGAGATGGGCCTGTAGTTATTAGGCAGAGTGTGGTCCCCAGACTTGTGGATGGGGGTTACTTCAGCTTGCTTCCAGGCCTTAGGGATTGGCCAGAGGCATAGGATTTGTTAATGATAAGCGCCATGGGTAAGTCATGACATCCAGCACGAGGCTAAGTATCCTGGAGTCAAGAGGGTCATTGATAGGGTTCTGAGAGGCGAGAGATTTTATTAAGAAAGGTTTGGCATCGTGGGGTGAGATCATTCGGAAGTGGAATTGTGGCCTGGAAATGGGAGTGTGGGTGGGTTTGGCAACCGGGTCTGAAAAATGGGCCGGGAGGACGGCACTTAAGTCAGTGAAGGTTTTATTAAGGCAGTCAATGTAGTGGAATACAAATACTGTAGTTTTATCATGTATAATTTAATGAAAGTATAACATCATATAAGGGTTTTGGAGATGATTTTAGTTAACATGTTGTAATATAAGTATTTAATTTATTCAATATTTCACTCTACTTCTGTTTGATTTATCTCATTCTGAGCTGTGAACATGGAGTGCCTTGTGGATTTTATCTGCAAAATTTGTCAAGGCTTATCTGACCACCTTCAGAGATTTTCATTCACAGTTATACAATGCATTTCTGGGTGGATAGCAGTCTTACTGTATGAGTGTACTAACTGTTTATGCATCTGTTGCTTGAATCCTTTAGTTTTTTAGTAATTTGTAACCTAAATGCCGTAAATGTTTTTGGGTTTCATGTATTGGGATCCTAATTAACTATGCTACCTATCTTCTAGTGCTAAACTAATAGTTAAACCTAGCAGTGCCATACAGTAATCTGTTATTGGTTGTCAGAAAGGAGACTAGCTTTATACTGAGTATTTTTTAGAATGTGTTCTTTGATATGTATCCTTATGTGTATGTGTGTCGGTGTGTGTGTGTGTGTGTGTGAGTATGCATGTATCCCGTTGGTCTGTGTGGACAGATATTCTCCAGTGAGATCAGGTTATGAGTCATTAGAGCCTGTATTTATTTATTTGGTTTTTGTTTACTGAGTAAGTACACTAGACAACAATGTTGCCTATATTCAGGCACGACCCGGGAGAGTACAGACAGGGGAGACCAGAGTCAACATTAAAGAGTATGCAGCATGAGGCTAGAACAAACATTTGAACAGTATACAGCCAGGTATAGTCATTATCAGTGATGACAAAGAGAAACAGATAACATTACATTAATTATTTTCATCTGATGATACATCAATGACTACATTGAAATGACAAACAGCAAACAAAACTTAAATGAAGTAGCATTATAACAATAGGATATTGTTATCTTAGAGCGAAGGGTGGAAAGTGTGAAAGTGTATCAGGGTTCAGAGTCTGCGTTATGAGGGTACGAGGGTATGATAGAGATGTGCTAAATTAGAACATTTTGTTCCACAAAATATTTCTTGAAATTTGCACATTTAACAAAATATTTTGCACGTGCAAAATGCAAAATTTTGCCCATGATATGCAAAATTTTGCCTGCAAAATGGCAACATTAGATAGAAATGTGGTGAAATTTGGGTGAACTTTGTCAAAATGGCGCATTTCGTGGCAAAATTTTGCATTTTGCGGGAGAAATTTCACAATTTTGCAACCAGTGAAAAATGTCTTGGAATGGCAGAATTTAACAAAATGTTTAGTGTGGCGAAATTGTCAATTTTGTGCCAATTTCACTGACTAAATTTAATTTCACCATATCTCTAGGGTATGAGAGGGGTGTTGTGTGGGAAGCACAGATGACATATTTTCTAGTATTTTTATCCTATCCCTGTTTGGAGGAGTTATTTTCTGGTGTTGGTGCAGTTGTAGTTGTGGTTGAAGTTGGTGGTGGGAATTTGTTTTAGAAATTGATGGAATTTGTCCCAAGTTTTGTTGTTTGTTCATATGGAGTTTGCTGCCAGGTGGGATAATCTTTCATATTGTGCTAGCTCCACTATATTGTTGAGAAATTCTTGTATTGAGGGAGTCTCCTATGTGTGCCATGTGTGCAGTATAAATCATTTGGCTTCTATGCTGGCCATGATCTTTAGGTTATACTGATGTTTCCTTAAGTGTGTTATCTTAGGTTTCATCCCCAGTAATATGAGTTCTGGTGCCAGGGTGACCGGAATCTGGATAATAGATTGAAGGGTGTGTTGTACTTGTCGCCAGTAGCCTGTAATTTTGAGGCAAGCCCAAAGGATGTGACATAGGTCTCTCCCTTGTGAGCATCTCCAGCAGTTGTTGTTTGTGATGACATGTGCTGCATGGAGTGATTGGGGTATGCAATACCAGCAGTGTATTATTTTGTTTTGTATTAGTCTACTACCAGAGTTTTTAGCTGGAGTGTGTGTGGATTTCCAACAGGTGGCCCAGTCTGAGTCATCTAAAGTTATATTTAGGACTCCTCCCAATACCTTTTAGCATTTTCTGTTTGGTTGGGCATGCTGTCTCTAATGCTGGAGTAGATCTGGCTGACTATTCTTTTGCATTGGTTAAGCCAGGTAGTGGTCGGGTGTGAATGCATGTGTGTCTGGGACTCTTGTATGTGTTTTAGGATAGGTGCCAGTGTCTTTCTTAGTTGTAAATACTTCCAAAACTCATTTTTGTGTAGGCCAAATTTAATTTGGAGGCCTTGGAATGAGTCTAATCATTTTTGAGTTTGACATTAAGATGTCTGATATCCTGAGAATATTCTTATCCCTCCATGTGGTCCAGTTTATTGGTGTTCCCACTACTTTTATGCATGTGTTTCCCTATAGTAGGGTAAGCTGTGGGTGTGAGAGGTCCATTTTGGCCAGCGACCCATGTGCTTCCACACATCACAGGAAGCCTACATGGGTGGTGCTGATAGGTGTGAGTTTGGTGTCTTTTCAAACAGACTAACATGGGGCTGGTGGTTCCCTAAGAAATGTGTTTCAATTTCTGTCCATATTGGGTGGGTTGGTGCGGATTTAGGGAACCACCGTAGAGTTTGTGCTACTGTATGTGCCCAGTAATACCCTTTTAGCCATGGTAGACCTAGTTCCCCTTTACTCCAGTGTGATCTTAGTTTGTTCCAACTGTATCTATGCCTTTTTCTATCCCATAGGAAGTGTCCTATGCACTAGACTATTCATGAAAATCATTTGTTTTGGATTATCAGTGGTAGGTGAGATATAAGATGGAACAATTTTGGTGTTGGTATCATTTTGATTGTTTCTATCTTACCTAGAAGAGATAGTTGGAGGGATTTCCATCTGCCTAGCTCTGTGGAGGTCTGATACATTATTGGTTTGATGTTCAAGTCTACTATCTTGTTTATATTGGGGCTTATTTTTATTCCGAGGTAAGTAATATGTGTTAGGGCCCACTGAAGATTTAATATCATGAAGTCCGTGGCGTGGTATTTTGTGTGTAGAGGGAACATTTCTGTTTTGTTCACATTTATTTTGAGCCCAGATAATGTGAAGAAAGTTCCAAGAAATTGTAATAGGTGTTGTACTGATGTTTCTGCTTCACTAGTCAGAATCAAAAGGTCATCTGTATAAAGGAGAGTTTTATGTCATTTTGTAATCACCTGTACCCCTTTACTGTCTGAGTTTTGTTGAATTGCTGCAGTTAGGGGCTCTATTGCTAGAATGAATAGAAGGGGTGAGGGAGGACAGCCTTGTCTGGTGCCTCTGGGTAAGGGGACAGGTTGAGCAGCACACCATTAGTGAGGACCTGGGCTTGTGGGGCTGAGTACATGGCTTGTACAACTTTTATGAAGGATGTTCCCACACTGAACTGAGTAAGGACCGGGTATAGATAATTCCATTCCACTGAGTTGAAAGCCTTTTTGAAGACAATGACAATTGCAGCTGTAGGGGTATTATCATCTTTAGCCAGGTGCATTATATCAATCATACTGCATATGTGGTCTGAGCTTAGGCATCCCTTAACAAAACATACCTGTGAGGGGTGGATCAGGGAGGGAAGGAACTTTTCTAGCCTGCTCGTTAGTATGTTAGCACAGATGTTGCTATCCACCATGATTAGTGATATGGGGCAGTAGCTAGTTGGAAGTTCTGGGTCTCTCCTTGGCTTGGATAGGACCATAATCATTGTTTTGGCCATGGTGCAGGGGGGTATATGCTGGTGCATCATACTTCAGCATAAAGTTTTCCAGCATAGGGAAACCCTGGGTTGCCTGCATCTGGTAGAATTCTGTTGGCAGGCCATCTCTTCCTGGGGCTTTTTTGGGACTTAGATTACGTATTGCCATTATGACCTTCTCCCTCATGATTGGGAGTTCCAGGCTTCCTGCTTGTGCCTGGTCTAATACCGGAAGGTGAAGGGAGGCTAGAAAGGTCTTTAGTTTGTTATGGTTTGGGGTGGTAGTCAATGTGTATAGCTGATCATAGAACTTGGTCATCTTTGCTAATGCTGTCCTGCAATGTACAGAGATCCCCATCAGGGGAACATAGAGATGCAATGGCTCTTTTGGACTGTTGCTTCTTTAGTTAGTAGACCAGAAGTTTGATGCACTTTTTTCCCGCCTTCCAGAATTTCTGTTTAAGCCATAAGATTGCTAGTTCTGTTTTCCTTGCCATCAGGCTATTTATGTCCTGTCTAAGGGTTAGAATCTCCTTGTGTAGAGGTGGATGTATTGGGGTTGGGATTGCATTTTAGGAGGAATTCTTTGTGTTTCAGTTGATGCGCCAAGGTTGCTAGTTCTTGTTCCCATGCCCTGCGGTGGTGAGCTGCTTAAGCAATTATTGAGCCCCTTATCGATACTTTATAAGCCTCTTACAATGTCGAGACTGAGGTGTCCCCAGTGTTGTTTAGCTGGAAAAACTTCTTTGTAGTGCTCAGTAGCCATGGTTGGAACTGTGGGTCTAGTTGGAGTAAGGGGTCCATTCGCCAGCTGGTTGATTTAGCTGGGGTTATCCCATATAGGAGATCAAGTTGCACAGAGCCATGGTCTGATATGACTAAAGGTGTAATGTGTGTGTGACTTATAAAAGGGGTAATTTTTTTGCAATGTGAACCACATGTCAGTTCTGCTGTATGTGCCATGTAATGTCGAGTGATATGTATAATCCCATAGTCTGGGATTGTGGATGCACCATACATTTGAGAGTGCCTGGTCTCTCATCCAGAGTCTGAGGGTTTTAATAGCTCTGAAACATAGAAACATAGAAGCATAGACTTTGACGGCAGATAAGGACCACTTGGCCCACCCAGTCTACCCATGTCCCTACCTATTGGATAAGCTGCAGATTCTAGTTAACCAACAGCCTACTTCCTGCAACCCCCCACTACAATTGCCTTATGTCTGTCCCATGCATGTTTGAATTCCCCTACTGTTTTAGACCCAACAACCTCCCCAGGAAGGTGGTTCCATGCATCCACCACTCTCTCCATGAAAAAAAAAATCCTCACATTACCCCTGAGCCGCTCGCCTCTATCTTTAAATTGTGCCCCTTGTTCTTACACATCTCTTTTTCTGAAAGATACTACCCTCCTGGACTTTGTTGATTCCCTTCAGGTACTTGAAAGTTTCTATCATGTGCCCCCCCGTCCCTCCTTTCATCAAGGGTATACATATTAAGCTCTCTCAATCTCTCTTCATATGGTTTCTGATGCAGACCCTGCACCATTTTAGTTGCACTCCTCTGGACTGCTTCCATCCTGTCTATGTCCTTGTGTAGATGAGGTCTCCAAAACTGCACACAGTATTCCAGATAGGGTCTAACCAACTGTCTGTACAGAGGGATAACCACTTCCCTTTTTTCTACTTGTGATGCCACTTCCTATGCATCCCAGTATCCCCCTGGCTCTCCTTACTGACAACTCACATTGCTTACCCACCTTTAGGTCATCTGATATGACTACCCCCAGTCCCTTTCCATTTTTGTTATTGTTAGTACCTCCCTTGCTATTGTGTACTCTTCTCCTGGCTTTTTGTTTCCCAGGTGCATTACTTTGCACTTCTTTGCATTGAATTTAAGTTGCCATATGTCTGACCATTCCTCCAACCTTGCCAAGACCTTTCTTATTCTTTCTACTGCTCCTTGTGTATCAACTCTGTTACAGATCTTTGTGTCATCTGCAAAGAGGCATACCTTTCCCTCCAGACCCACTGCAATGTCACCTATAAAGATGTTAAAGAGGACTGGACCCAGTACTGAGCCCTGAGGTACTCCACTAGTAACCCCTCTTTCTTCGGAATGTGTTCCATTCACTATTACCTTCTGTGTCCTGTTGTTCAACCAGTTTGCTACCCAGGCTACCACCCTGGAACCCACTCCCAGGCTGGCTAACTTGATTATTAATCTTCTGTGCGGGACTGTGTCAAATGCCTTGCAAAAATCTAGGTAGACCATATCCACAGCCCCTCCCTGGTCTATTACTTTGGTCACCCAGTCAAAGAAATTAATTAGATTCATCTGACATGACCTTCCTGCTGTAAATCCTTGCTGCTTGGGGTCCTGTGCCCTGCTGGCCTCTAGGTACTCAACAGTTCTTTCTTTCAGAAGTGATTCCATCATTTTCCCTACCACTGAGGTCAAACTTACAGGAATGTAATTTCCTGCTTCTGCCTTGCTCCAACTTTTGTGAAGGGGAAATCACATCTGCTCTCCTCCAGTCCTCAGGTACCACCACATCCTCCCATGATTTGTTAAAAAGTGTGGTCAGTGGTTTCACTAGGTCCTCCCTTAGTTCTTTTAGGATTGTGGGGTGAATCCCATCAGCCCCCATTGCTTTGTCCACCTTGAGTTTTAGGAGTTCTTTCAGGACTCTTTCTTCTTTAAATGGACTGGTGTCAACCCCCTCCCCCCCAAAGTGCTTCTATTGTCTGGTTTAGGTAACTCCTCCTCATCTTCCTTTGTGAATACTGAGCAAAAGTAGTCATTCAATATCTCTGCCTTTTCACTGTCTCCCTCTGCCCACCTTCCCTCTCCTTCATTAATCTTCACTATTCCTCCCTTAACCTTTCTATGCTCCCTAATGTACATATAAAAGGTTTTATCCCCTTTTTAACTGAGTTTGCTATTTTTTCCTCAGTTTGGACCTTTGCTATTCTGGCTGCCTCCCCCACTTCTTTCTGCTTTAATTGATACAATTCCCTGTCATGTTCCTTCTGTGATTCCTTATACTTTTTGAATACAGCCTTTTTCTCCTTAACCTTCCCTGCCACCTCTTTTGAGAACCATAGTGGCTTTTTACTCTACTTTGTTTTCTTTATTTGTTTCACACAAAGGCTTGTTGCCTCTATGATGACAGTTTTGATTTTTCTCCATTGTTCTTCCACCCCTCCTTTTTGACCATTTGCTAGTGCATTCCTCAGGTATTCACCCATTATGCCAAAGTCAGCCCTTCTAAAGTCCAGTATCCTTGTCTTTGTATGGCTTGTCTCCATGGTTGTGCTTATTGTGAAGCACACTGTGTAGTGGTCACTTGTTCCCAGATGTCCACTGACTTCTAAATTTGTGATCCTCTCTCCATTTGAGAGTACCAGGTCTAGTATTGCTCCCTCCAGAGTGGGTTCCAACACTAGCTGTCTAAGGCCTGCCCCCTGCAGTGCATCGAGAATGACCCTGCTCTTGGATGTGGCTGCAGCACATGTCATCCAGTTAACATGTGGCATATTCAGGTCCCCCATCAACAGTATCTCCCCTTTTTCAGCCATTATGAGAATGTCTTCTATCATTTTCTTGTCCATTTCCTCCCCTTGAGATGGGGGGTCTGTATACAACCCCTGTGCAGATTGTGATGCCATTCCCTGTCTCCAGGGTGACCCAGAGTGCCTCTTGTCCTTCCCCTCTACTTTTTATTTATGTTGTTTTGATCCCTTCCGTTACGTATAGAGCTACTCCACCTCCTCTTTTCCCTCCCTGTCCCTTCTGTAGACTGTGTACCCCGGTATGTTGACATCCCAGTCATGGTTCCCCATGTACCATGTTTCTGTGACTGCCACAATATCCAATTGTTCATCTTCCATCAGGGCTACTAGCTCAGGAAGCTTGTTTCCCAGACTACGACATTGGTACTCATTGCCCTCCATTTAATGTTGGCTTTATCCTTTTTTCCTGCATCCCTGCTCTTATTGCCCCTGTCTATTTTTCCATTTACCCCATCCTGCCCTCTGTTGAGCTCTGTACCTCAGTATTTACCTTACTATCTGCCATGTTTTGTGGGGGGAGGCTTGAAATTTCCTGCTTCTTATCAGCACCTCTCCCCTTGGCTAGTTTAAAAGCTTGCCAAGGAAGAATTTAAACCTGTAACTTAGGAGCTTGGTTCCCTTCGTGGACAGCTGCAGACCATTGTGCCAGTATAGACCTTCATTTCTCCAGGTGTACCCCCAGTTCCCAATGAATGCACCAGTTTTGCAACCATTCATTAAACTGCATGGTGTGCAGTACCCTAGCCTCACCCCTGCCATGGACTGGCAGCACCTCTTAGAAGGTAACTGTGCTTGCTACCTGTCTGAGGCCCCTTCCCAACTCCACAAATTCATCCTGCACTGCACTGATTCCATGCCTGGCTAGGTCATTTGTCCCAAGGTGGACAATGATATCTAGTTCCCTCTCCTGTGATGCTGCTTCTGCAATCCTGAGGATTCGCTTCTTGTCCCTCCAAGCCATGGCACCAGGCAGGCATCTTACTTTCCTTTCCTCTCCCCTCTCTTCCCCAGTTTTACCCTCCTAACAATTGAGTCCCTTATCAGAAGCTGTTTCCTTCCCCTGTGGTGTCCCTTGCCACCCTTTGGTGGGTTCCCCTTGTGTATGTCTTCAGCATTCTTCCTGGTCTCCACTAAGGGTGCCATCATAGAGGAACATTGCTCTGCCAGACTGGTGTATGATTTGTGTAGAGGTACAACTAGGGGTTTTTGCCTCTGTTCCACCATCCACACCCTCCCAGAACCCACTGTGTTCCAACTGGTCTTCATACTTGGCAACATCTGAGGCAGTGGTTGTGGCAGTGGTGCTCTTTGGGTGGGAGAGGCCTCCTTAGACCTTGCCAGTTCAGCCTGGAGGTGGGCAATCTCCTCCCTCGGAGCTGACAGTTGTCTGCAAATAGGACAGCAATGCAGTTTCCAGAATGTCTCCCAGAAAACTGCTGCCCCACAGCCAGTGCATTGTGCCACTCCCCACATGTCCCTCTCCTTTGTAATATACAATATGTAATATGTAATATATATATATTTTTTCTTTGCCATGTGTACTTACCCTTTATGCACTGTGATAGGTTATTAAGAATATGGCAGTTCTGCCCCAAGACCTGTTGAGAAAGTGATGTCAGAACTTTGACTATAAGGAAATGTCACACCTGGGGTGGGTGGTGTGTGGGAAGGGTGGGTGGGTAGTCCACAACCACAGGAGACTTTTAGAAACAATCAGTTACACCACTGCTCCACCACCCTGGTGAGTACTGGTTATGGGGTTAGGGTATATTGTTGCTCCTGTCCATTTCTGGCTCTAGTATCAGGTTGAAGTACCCTCCTAGCAATACTGGGGCACCTTTATCATTAAAAGCAGACATTTTTTCTGCTATATTGTGGAAACACTGAGGTGAATCATTATTGGGGACATATAGGTTACTCACCACTAGTGGGCCATGTGGTGTTGTAAAGAGCGTTAATAACCAGCATCCTTCTGTGTCATGGGAGGTTTTCAGTAAGTTCCAGTTCAGGGATTTAAGAACCATTATGGTGACGCTTTTATTTTTGACTGTGCTGCACTGTGAATCTCTTGTCCTACCTAGCCGTTAGCTAGCTTTATTGCTTCCAAATCTGGGAGTTTTGTTTTTTGTAGGAGGGCCAGCTCTGCTCCACTGTGAACTTCTTGTCCTACCCAGCCACTAACTAGCTTTGTTGCTTGCAAATCTGTGTTTTGTTTCCTGTAGGAGGGCTAGCTGTGAGCACATCTTCTGCAGATGTGTTATTACCAGCTTGTGTATTACCAGGGAATTTAAACCCCTAACATTCCAACTGTGTAGTCTTATGTCAGTCACTGGGTATTTTATAAAAGTCATGTGGTTGGTATACGATTATGAGAGGAAGGCAAGCAGGCAGTAGATGTGTGCTGGGAATTGGGGCAATATATTGAGTTTGTGTTATGGTGGGTATTCCCCTTCCTTGTGACCACTTCTGGTGATGTTTTGGATCAGGGTGGATTACATCTGTCAGTCTGAGCACAGACCAATAGGGTACATGCATATTAATTTCACCTCTTTGCAGAGTCTTAATTGGGGGGTATGCATAGTAGTGTATCATCATCCTAGTCCTGACATCATTCTGCTGTGGACTATATAGCACTAACCAGTTAGACAAACAAACATAACATTTATATAGGAGGCAGTATAGTGTAGTGGATAAGAGCACTGAGCTGCAAACCTGGAGACCTGGGTTTGAGTGCCACAGTCCCCACTTGCATACTGTGTGACCTTGAGCAAGTCACTTAACTTCCTTGTGCTCCCAGGTCTCACCTGGAAACAAAGCTTCGGCTTAGTGTGCCTTTCCTGGTTAAACAATTTCCCCTTTCCCTATATGCAATGAAAACTATAGCAAGTGATCTGACAGTATGACCAGAGGCACTGTAGCTCCTCTTGGTCTCTCACCCACCACAGGATGACTAATAAGTATTCGTGTTTGGTTCTGTATAGGGTAAAGGTGTGATAGAAACTATGAGCTTTGGTTTCCTTAGCTGTGAAGCCAGTAATATTAATCTCTACTCAACAATCCCTGGTCTTAGTTGAGTGTCATGTTGTGGAAGCCTGTAGGGAGACCTGTTTGGTTAAGCTTGACCTGTGTGTGTGTTGGGGGGGTTGGGGCAGGATCCTTTATGGGGTTGCGGGTAGAGAAGTTACTCTGTATTAGTAGTGATTATTCCTTATTGTCTATTCTCTAGCAGTGCTCCTGCATGGTTAGTGTTGTGAGTTTGGTGCTTTGCTGTCATGGTCACAGGGAGTTTAGAATTGTATGTATTTCTCATCATGTTGCTATTAATTGGTATACTCTCAGATATTGTTAATCAGCCTGACACCATTTCTTTGCTGTCTTTCCTCTCTCTGCATCTACTGTATATTGTAGTCATTGACCTGGGGAATTCCAGGGAGGCATGGCCTCATCCTCTCCAAAGGTTATTTATGATGCAGGCTAGCTGAAGAGGGAGTAAATGAATTGGAATTCCAGGAGTTCTGTGTCAATTGCTTCTTTCCTGTATTCAATTTGACTCTTGGAGGTGATATATATTCTAAATAAAGCATTCAATAGTATTTGCCTAGCATGACCTTTCTTCCTGAAACCAGAAACTATGTGAGTGTACTTCTGCCCACCTGTTTTCCTTCAGAGTGTTTCTAGAGCCTGAATAATGGGTTCCTGAGTCATCCCAAACATAGTGATTTTCACATTTTTCTTAGCTTGCGCCCCCACTGGCAGCAATTAAAGCATTCTACAGAGATAAGGACAGGAACACAGAACAATTTAAAACACCACAAAATGAATAAATGACATATATTTTGTGAATGGCATTATAAAACCTGTGAGGTACAAGACCAGTGTGCAAAGCAGCTTATTGTTCAGTTCATTTCTGTAATTGCCAGTCTTAAGTGTGTGAGACAATTAGGTTCCAGCTAGCCATGATCAAAGAACCTTCTTAATTTGCTCAGGAACATTATACTAATATAACCTTCCAGCAGCTTGTGGGCAAAGGAGTAGTAAAATATTTAACATAATATACTATAAGTTCTTCATCATAAACAATATAGCAGTTCAAACTGCCCACACTGGAACCTTACTTACATGTCCAGTTTTGGGAAAACCCTTTTCTTCAGGTCAGTTTTTCTCAGTCTTTTCTGGGATGCATTGACTTGTGTAGCTAGGAGGTCGTGGTGGTTGTCATCTGTCATTGGTTTTGGGTGCACGGGTCCTCTGGCACTGCAGGTCTAACCCCTGAGCATCCCTCTGTGAGTTCAAGTTGGGGGCTGTTGTGGTAGTATCATCGTCTAGGTCTATGTGCATCTGGTCCTCCTGTTACTGGTGCCCCTTGTGTATTGCTAGTGGGTGAGTGATCAAAGGAGCCTTGGGGAGTGTAATAAAGTTTGCTGCATAATCTACTGCTCCTGGGAAAGGCAGACATTCTTGTAGGGCAGCATATCTATACAGAGAGGTGAACTGGGTAAAACCCTCCTTTTCTGACCCATCAATATGTATGTTTCCACTGGCATTTCTAGAGGGAGACCTCAGGTCCCCCCCTTATTGTGTTTGGTGGGAGGGTTAACCGGAATATCATTCCTGCTGTGTACCCTTATCTCTATCCCCCATTGCTGTAGCCTGACTTCGTATGCACTTGCTTTTCCTAGGAGAAGCTGATGGGCTCTCTCTCTAGGGTGTATCCTGTCTCTGCTGTGCCTAGGAGGCTCTTTTCTTCAACATAAAGGGGGATGTATTCCATAGCTGCCTCTGGTGTATGAAATGATCTGAGTGTTCCTTTATGAGTAAAGTTTAGCTGGACAGGCTATTGGAGGGAACACTTGATGTCAACTTTGTATAGGGTCAGTCAGGCTGGAGTGAAAGCTTTTCTGTGCATCTTCAGTTCTTTAGAGCAATCAGGAAATGCCATGGTCTTATGCCCTTACCATCTCATCTCTCCTAATTCCATCACTTGCCTCATGATGTTCTCCTTTACTGGGAACCTCAGCAGTTTTGTGATGATGGGACTTGGTCATTCCCTTAGTTTGGGGGTGGGTGCCAAAGCGTGATGTGCACTTTCAAACTCAGTGGCCATCTCCTGGTTGTTTGAGCAGCTGTGGGAGGGCATTTCACAAGAAAGTTATTATAGTCCCTTTTTCTGCATGCTCCAGGAATCTCACAAACCTTATATTGTTGCACCTGCTGTGATTCTCCAGGTTATCTATTTTTGTCTGTAAGGCATGTATTGTGGAGGCTTGTTCTTTTAATGTTGCCTTTAAGAGATAGCAAGTTTCTTCATTTGCTGGGCTTTATTTATTTATTTAAACATCAGTTTAACAACCTTTGAGCCAGGGGCTCATTTACCGGGCTTTGGTCCCTACTATTGAGTTTCTTTCGGAGAGTAGCTGCATGTTTTCTGATAGCAGTCAGATGTTTTCTGTGTTGGCTGAGGGTACTGCTTTCATCTCATTTATCTTTTCTAAGATTTAAGCAAACATAATCTCTACCTTATCCCTTGGTAACTAGAGATGCAGTGAATTTAAATTTCGCCGGCGAAGTGAACGCGAAGTGGGCACTTTGCATTGCTACTACACTACATGGAGTGGGCAATGCAAAGTGCTCACTTCGTCTTTGTCATTACCACTTTATGCTAAGGCAGAATGGCAATGCTAAGTATAAGAAGTCATTGTTTTTAATGGACTTTGCATTCCTCATTATGATTCTAAGTGATCCACTTGGTGTTTCAGATTTGGCAGCCCCCCCACACATCACATGGCTTACAGTACTGTAAGTCACATGCTCTTTAGCTAGGCAAGAAGAAAGTGAGTCATACAAGCAGACACTTTCACTTTCTCCTGTGCAGATGGAGAGAGAGTAGTGTGTTTTGTGACTGCTGATACTTTTAGATCAGAGCCAGGAGGAAATTTAAACTTTGATTTAGACGCAGCAGCTTTTTTAAAAGCTATATTTTTTTGTCTTTTCTGTACTCTTGTTTACTTAACTTGTTCTTTCTGTAAATTTTATTTTTCCCACCTTTATAAGTAGTTAGTTGTTTGTCTGTGTCTGTGTTACTATGTGTGTGTGTTGTGTGACAGGGTGAGTAGTGATTGCTCAGACTGAGGGAGCTCAGTAGGAGAGATGGACCAGGGTGAGAGAATGTTTGGGATGGGGAAGCTTTGGGAGAGCATGGTAGTGGTAAGCATCATACCGTGTGCATGTGTGGAGGGCATGGGTGCCCATTCCTGTTGGACTGCTCAAAACCTGTGAGTGCCCCTCCCTGAAGCAGGACCAGCACCACCTCCTGTCCTGACTCTGAGGCAGTTGAACCACCACCACCATCAAGTCCAGCACCAGGTACTCTGGAGCAAGATTTGCCTGTTCCCCCAGACCCAGGTCTGGATCCCATCCCTGTTCAGCACTGTGACCAGCAGGCTTACAATACATCCAAGTGACTATTAAAAAAAATTTATGTTGTGATTCAGGACATGATCATAAATCATGATTTGTGACTGCATTTGTGACCACGATGATGAAGAAACATGAATGCCTATGGCTGTAATTCCCTGGGCCCTGATGAGCTGTAGCTTAAAACTCCCAGACTTAAAAACACATATCAGTGAGTACAATGGTGGTGTGGTGAAGCCTGGAGAGATACTACAAAACAGGCTTACAATACATCCTCCAAGTAACTAGAAAAAAAATTATGTTGTGATTGGTAACATGAATGATTGTGAATCGTGATTTATGACTGCATTTGTGACCGTGATCATGAAGAAACGTGAATGCTTACCGCCTATGGCTGTACTTCCCTGACGAACTGTAACTTAAAACTCCCAGACTTAAAAACATGTATCAATGAGTACAATGGTGGGGTGGTGAAGCCTGGAGAGATACTACAAAACAGGCTTACAATACATCCAAGTAACTAGAAAAAACATTAATGTGATTCATAACATGAATGATCGTGAATCATGATTTGTGACTGTGATGATGAAGAACATGAGTTGTATCACGTGTGACTCGAGATGATAGTCCTGACTTAAAAATGCATATTAATGAGTACAATGTTCATGCAGAATTAAGCACCAGACCTGTCCAGTACTCTGAAGGGAAGCCAAAGAAACAACTGTGACTTAAGTTACAGATGGAGATTGGGCCCTAAAGAGATGCACATGCACAGACAGATTAAGATTGCGCTGTGCACTGAAGAGATGCGGACACAAAGGCACACCTAACCAATGCTCATCATCAGAAATTCAAATCTGGAAAAGAATACCTTTACCAGTTGGGGAGGGCCACGAGGGGGGGGCAGTGTACTGTACTACTGCAGTAACAGTCACTAGTACTAGTACCAGTACCAGTAAAGATACCACAAAGAAGTACAAAAATCACACAGCTGCAGTGGATAGCAGCTTCACATTGCTGAAATTATTATGTGGCACAATAAAAGGTGTCTGATTTGATGACACGAGTCACACACATACTCACACACACTAAGTAATGCATAGCAAATTGAAAACTTCAGTAAAATAACCACATATTTTAAACAAACTAAAATTATGCACTGCTGCACCACAACAATCAGCAAAAAAATGGCAAGAAATATTGAAAATATTACTGTGTGTACATTAACACAGTTAAATAAGAAAAATATCACCAAAACAGAAAGCACTCTCTTTTTCTCCAAGTTAATCTACCTACACCACATATACACCCCTCCCCCAAAGCACACTTCCACTGTCTCTCAGTACACAGACGGAATGTTGTACATTAACATTCAAAATCCATACACAAACAATAAACGCTCGATGATATGAGCACAGGAGGGTTTCCTATAATCGATGAACTAAAGTTTCAGCAAAAAAAATGACTCAAAAAGGCTTTTTTAACAGCTTTTTGAAGGTTTGAATTGCAGAGAGCTCTCAGGGTAGATTGTCTCCTATAGCTTCCTACACACACTACCCCAAACTGAGGCTGTGCAGAACAATCTAGAGTCCATGTGACCTGAAATCCCATGAAACACTGCAAAATTCGCCTTTGGAGCTTAAAACAAGGGAAAGTAAGGCTAAGCACATTGTTTTCAATGTACTTCACCTTAAGAATTGGTGGAGTAGTGATTTGGGAAGGCAAAGTAATGCAAAGTCATTGTTTCTTAACGGACTTCACGTTACTCCAATTATAACATCGGCAATTCGCCGCATTGTGGAGCACTCACACCGCCTCACTCCGGGATCACGCATGAAGATCCATCAGCCACTTCGACCACCACTATTGGTAAGACAGTTTCCATCTTGCTTGATTGTTCCTTTGTTCAGGGTCAGCTCCTTTACTAATTAAAAAAAATACCTTTCTCTAAAATGGTATTGCAGTGGTCACAGAAATTGTTATATGGTCTGATTGCTCTTCAAATGCCTCTTCCATGGCTGCTATTTTTAATTTGATATCTCCTCTGGTGGCTAACGATGGATGTGGAATTGGGCTGCCAAGGTATGAGCTGAGAGCCTAGCTCTCTTTTTTGATCCAGCGCTAGCAGCACCTCTGACCAGAGAACTTCTAAATTGCAATTCAGCCTTTGTGGTATATGCAGTTTGGTGCCCATATTAAAAAACAATATACATAAGGAGAGCAAGAAGGCCTGTAAAGGAAATGATAAAGGAACATGTTAGGAGTATTAAAAATATTAACAGTAACACTCCAGTTGCCATTTTCAAGAAACAGAAACATAGAAAATAACTGCTGAAGGAGACCTGTGGTCCATAGAGTCTGCACATAATGCTGACAACAGGGTACTAAAACTCATGGCACTGGAATTTATACCAGTGCCAAAATGAAGTGGCAGCAGATTGAACAGGTGTTTTTGGTTGGCAAGATATAATTCTTGCCCATATCTCATAAAACCATTTAGAGAAGCATCCAACATGGGTATATGTACCACATTTTATGATTCAAGCACCAGTAGGAGCTGAGTTATAGGTAGCCAAACATTTTGTAAAAATTTAGATTTCTTTAGTTTTATTATAATTTTGATAGTATTCATTGAAATGTTATACAATTTGGCAGATATGTACGTTATCACTATCTTTGTATATATACTTAGTTTCAGATTTCTAGCTTTAAATGGGACTGAGTTATAGCCTGCCAAACATGTTGATGACATTTAAATTTCAGTTATTTCCCTCCACTTTTAAAACAACATATCCAAATTTCACCAGGATTTAAACATTTCAACTGCTATACAACATGACTGAAAAGTTCATATGTGCACCTTTAAATGGGATTGAGTTAAAAGTAATCAAACTTTCACAACATTTAAAAATTAAATGTTGCAAAAATGTAAATTACAAATTAATAAACCCCTGAAACATTTAAACTAAAGAATGAAATACCATTCCATTTGGCAGGTTCTTAGACCTTACAAGGAGACTGGGTTTGCCAATTTTATTAATTGCTTGCTGCCAGAAATTGCAAAATAGCATCTGTACTTAAAGTAAAATCCGCATGAGTATGTATGAAAATGATAGAATTTCATGAAAAAATTCCATAAAATTGGAATTTGCTAATTTAACTCAGCCTTATCTAGGGGATTTTAATTAAATGATTGGAGTATGAGGCATGCAGTGCAGGGGTTCACCAGCTTCAGGAGTTAGATGCACAGTTTCACCAAGAAATGGACAGCTGAACTGAGTAGCAGAACAATGGTAGACCCCCAGCTTGGAGCAAGGAAGCACAGAGTGTCAACAATTTCAACCTGAATGCAAGATATTTAAGGATCACATCCAGTAAATGTGTGATCCAGAGAGCCTGATGTACATGCAAGTCTGTGATTTAGAAGTACTCAAAGAGATGTATTGGGGGAAGACCAGGTCTGGGGCAGCAAAAGGGAAGAATTCTGGCTATTCAACATGGTAGGTTCATAGGAAAAGGAGTAGGGGACTCACGTTTTAAGGAAGTTTGTCAGTGTAAAGAACAAAGAGGATATCAATGGGATCAGTAGTTCTACTGAGTCAATCTGGCTATCTCAAGAAGAGAAGGGGGGGATAGTCACCCAGAGAGGAACAACAGAATGGCAAAAAGCTCTGCCCAGCTTATCAAATGAAGTAGTGATTTGTGCACTGTTAATGTTAAATTTCACAAAAAGAATTCTTGGTGCTTCTTCTATATGCTACCATAAATATGTGAGAAAATGTTACCAATATTTTTTCTACTGCACATTTAAAACTGCTAAACCAATTTATCAAGTTGTGTTAGACACCAGGATTTACTGACTATGGATGTATATGTCAAATGTTAAGTCTATGCCAGCAAGAGCAGAGATGTTACGAACAACCACATTTTTTATAGTCTTCACTGAATTTTGCAAATATTTACATAGTAAAGTTTCAAACCCCTGTAACTTCAAAATCTGTAATCCAAGTCTCTCCATGTTTAAGTCATTCTATAAGCATTACAAAAAGGTTGTTTGTGCTAATTTACACATATATAGCTCCAAAGGTGCCTGGGTTATAAGCAGATGACATTTTGTCATGAAATTTCCCACAAAAAAAGGCAGATTTTGAGCACATATCATTTTGAGACCATGCATCATATTGTCATGAAGTCTGGCACATTGTTAGAACACCTATCACCAAGGAATCATACCAAATTTAGGATCTCTGACTCAGTAGATGGCTGAGGTATATGCAGATAAAAATATTCATGAAATTTCACACAAAAAATTAAATGACAAACTGTGAGCAGCTATAATTTGGAAACTATTGATTCAAATTTCATGACATTTGGTACATAATTGGCACATCATGCAAGGAGTGAACTTGCCAAATTTCAGAGCTCTAACTTACATGATGTCCGCATTATGACCAAAGGTGAACCAGAGGTGATCTGTTTTGTACAAAATACTGAAGTCACCTCTATTAATGAATCAATGCGGCATTAGCTTTGCACATAGGAAACTAGTATCATGATTTCACAACAGACAACTCATAGTTAATAGGGTAAAATCGAATAAGAGACTACAGTTCTTTTCTGTAAGAATCTCAAGGCTCTGGAATAATCTCCTCCAAGAGCTAAAGATTGTAACACCTTTGATTCCTTTAAAAAAGGTATAGACAGATGGCTCACTGAAAATGTTCATCATGTCTAATTTTCCCACTCATGTGGGGGACAGTCTTGATGGACCCTTACCTTCTTCTGTCCGTACTTACCTAATGAACTAGTAAATTACTACATTTTAAAAATTCCAAAAAATTCCAATGAAAATTTCTTGAAATTTCACGGGATTTCACAAAATATCATCAAAATTCCATGAATTAGGATTTAGCCCCTTCTGCACAGCTCTGCTTTTTTGCAAGAGTTCATATTTGTAATAATTACCTTTGTTCAAGCAGTAGCCACATAGTTTGTTTATAAAAATCACACTGATGTGTACGAAGAGGTAATTGAGGGCAAATCTTGCTATAAGACTTAATAATGTTCTAACAACCCATTTCCTGGAGAATAATACAACATTAAACCGTGGTCAATAACTGGGAGAAGAGAGCTCTGGGACAGGAGCATTCTAGTTGTCATAGTAAATAACGTATTTAATCTACTGTATATAAGGCTCCTAGCCTTTGATTGACTAATTTAATCATACTAGTAATATGTTAGTCATATCTTATGGAATTATCCCCTCAAAAACAAGATATTTAAATATCTTGACCTGTTCAGTTGCAGTTTTCTTTAGCATTATTAACAAAAGAAGTGGTTCTGACTGCAGAGACTTTGTTTGATTATAAAAAAAAAACATAGATTTTGTTTTTTTGTTTTTATTCAAAACCATTTCATTTGACAAAAAAAAAATCTTCTACTTTAATAAAAGCAGAGGCCAAATTGTCTTGTACACCCTGGAAGTTAGGGCCACTCATGAGGATCACTGCATCATCTGCATAAAGAAATAAATGAGTGTTCATGCAAACAAGGGGTAAAGTGTTTAAAAATAAATTAAATAAAAAGGTACCAACAATAGAACTCCAAGGGACACCCAGTGACACCGCAGCTGGAGAAGAAATATTATTTTTTTATTTTTGTGGATTGAGTACAATTATGGAGATAATTCTGGCACCAGCAAATAACATCCTGTGAAAAGCCCAAATTGCAAAGGGCTTTTAACAATAATTTGTAATTAACCAAGCTGAATGCCTTGGTGAGGTCCACAAAAACAGCCACTGCATAATTACCCCCTATCTAGGGCTTCATGCAGGTCATCCATGAACCCCACCAAGACAGTCAAAGTACTGTGGCCAGGACAAAATCTATGGTGTGCTGGAGTCAATAGCAAATATTTATGTAAATACGCCATCATCTGATCAAAAACTCTGCAATCTATCACCTTTGATAAGACAGCTAGTAGAGCAATAGGGCGATAGTTATGGACATTCAATTCATTATCAGATTTTAATATTGGTACTACTTCTGCTCCCTTCCAAATATCAGGAAACTGACTCCTACAAAGTGACAAATAAAATATTTTCATTAAAGGAACACAAATTATGTCTGCAGTGATCCTCGTGAGCCTATAATCTACTCCATCAATTCCAGTGGCAAGTCTGGGATTGAGTTTTAATAGCTAGGACAAAACCTCTTCAGATTTAAATATTCCAACATAAAAATTTGGATAACCAACACAGATTAAGAAGGGAACCCCTTTTCACGATGTCCAATCCTAGGTGGTCTATAATTCCTGGGAGGCCCCTGTCTTGTCTGGAGTTTATAGGCTTCCCATTTTATTTTCAATACTTGTCAAGAAGGGAACCCCTAACCTTTGATGTATCTTTCCCCAACCAGTTCAAGTTCATGTTATCTCCTGTTTGCATTGGTCTACTATACATTTGGCTAGGGAGATCAAACATTTCAGAGCAATGCTGCCCCAGGAATGGGAATCTACTCTCACATACATCAATTCAATGCTGAAAATGTTCTTCTAACCTAAACAGTCTAAGAGCTATTTTACACTGGTGCAGCACATTTCCTGTTTTGTAGAACTTTCTTAATCAATTGACATAAACCGCCTCTCCTAAATTTTGCAATAATTTTGTGAAGTTTTGTAACTTCTGCAATGGTTGTATCTATATGTAGTTATGTTTATTTTTCACACTTAGGCAATTAGTACCTGAAGCAGATCTTGTTACCAGATTTGTTTTTATAAGGGAGGCATGGCTATGACATGCAACTTAACAGATTTCAAATGCGATCACTGAGAGCGTGTAATTAAATCCACTTTAATCACAGTGATATGATTTGCACAGAACTCAAGAGGTTTGTCTTTTACTTGGACCCAGTTTCCAGATGAAGACATACTCAGTCAAAGTTCCAGGGCATCCAGACAGTGGTATCTTTACAAGTACTGTACATTTTACTGCAAATAAATCCTGCTACGTGAGCATTATCTGTCAGTTGTTATGATCTGCAGTGCACATGGACTTTATTTATAAGAGTTCATTTTTGATCAAACTATTTCCTGATTTCCACCTCACAACCTGACTCATAGGCAGAATGTGCTGTTCTTTGGCTTTTGCTCTGTTGGACATTCAGGGGTTTCCATCCCTACAGCTGCACCCATTCCTGCACCATAGAGTGTGGCTTCTCCAATAACCTACTGGGAGAGGAGGTGGGTCACTGACTTGAAGGAAAATATATACTTTTTTAAATTGTGAATTGGGGAACATTCAGGTAATCAATGAGACCAATAAAGGGGTACTAGGCTACCTGGGACCATATATAAAAATAAATTCTCAGAACCAACATCAAACAGACCACAAGCTCTAAGATTTTTATTTTAGTTAGAAAACAGATGAAGTGGAACCCACAAACACCCAAGAACAAAGGTCAGACTGCAGTACATTTAGGAGTGTTGGTAACATAACTTGGGCAAGGTCAATAAAACAGAGACTAATGTATGAGCAGTCTTACACAACATGGATGTTTTTCCATGGAGAGGTGAGATGACTTCACAGACCTCAAGAATGATGCTCAAGAAGTCTCAGCGATGTCATCTACAGTACCTACAAGTTGGGCATATCAGTCTTGTTGTATATAGTTGCTCTTACATTATTTTATTTAGTGTATGTTTGTTTCAATTCATTTATCTTTTTTTAAACGTTGTCTTGAACTCTGGTCAAAAACAGAAAACAGCAATAAACAGGATAATATTAAAATCATTTAATGTGATTTAAGTAATAGCTATATGAGTTGGCAACATTTCTAGTAGCTCATCTTTAAAAAAATCCCTTGGGGTGTTTTCAGCCTTGCTGGTATCTTCCTTGTGAGGAATCGGAAGTGTACATCAGCATAGGAAATTATACAATACACATATTATAAAGTACCAAGATGAAATCTAGAAATTTAATTGGCCAAAAGATGCCATCTGATCACGCATTAAATCTCTATAACTGTACAGTCAAGTACCAAATCTAATTTTTCATCCTAAAAAATACTTAGAGACATTGTATAAGTGTAATAAGCCCCTCCAGTGTGTGCAACATAGGAAGTTAATGCACTTCCAAGCAATGTAAAGACACTTGGCTTTCAGCCTTATACCTTACTACACCACTAAGACATACATTAAAATCCTATAATGCACACCCTGTTGTGGTTTATTACTTACTTTTACTGCAGTAGTGTCACAGCTACAGTGGTACTGTACAACAGAAGTCTTATATTACTACTGTGGTACAATAGCATCTTGCACTGTATGGATTTCCATACAAAATAACACTGAACCAAACACTAAATATATGAAGCAGAGTTGTTTCAGGACATCATGGGAAAAACATGCCCCCCCACCCCCGGATGAAGTATTGACTTCCAGTGGTCATACTGCCCTCAGCCTTCAGCATCTGGCAATCTAACCCCTGTCAACCAATAGATCATCTCTAGGGGTCAATACTTTCTAACTATGTCCCTCAACTCCACTCAGTATATTTGCATACTAGCATTTTATTTAGCAATAAATATTCACATAACAGGTGGGTTCTTTCCAGTCATGATTGTAAATTATTGTTCTCTGGACAACCTTCATTTCAGTGAATGCAATTTTGTCATGATCTCATGCATCAATTTTAAAGAAAGAAAAGGTATAATAGCTCTGTGTCTAATTAAATGGCTCTTCAAATGAGATCATTTGCATTTAATTCTCATTTAAAAGCATTTAATACATAACTGCAAATAACATATTAGTATCAGGTACTGTCCAAGGTCCTTTTGAGTATTGAACTGAAAAGGAATTATATATATTAGAAAAAATGTTTTGATCATGCAGTGAAGTGGATAAATCATATGCTTGACATTAGCAACTGTCAAAGGAAATCACATATTTATAATGTGAAACATTTAGCATTTATTTCAAATTGACTGTAGTAGCCAATATTATATGGTATTTTGTGAATGCAGTTTAATATTCACTTGCTCCTTGTAGGGGAAAACTAAGTGCATAGATCAAAACAGAGAAAAATAGATAATCAGGGATTAACAATAGTACTTTTTAGGGGTTTACAAAAGTACTTTGTAGGCATTTACAGCACTTCTTTTTAGATGGTTTATAATAGCACTTTATGAGGGTTTATTCATTTTTAGTGGTTTACAACAGCACTTTGTGGGAGTTTACAGAAGTTGTTCTTCATGGTTTATAATATTACTTTGTAAAAGGTTAGTAATTGTTTGAGGTTTACAAAAGTGCTTTGTAGGCATTTGCAGTAGTACTTCTTAGGATTTTACAACAGGGAATACAACACGGCCACTCAGATCGGGTGGTACACTGAAATTAAGGTTAATGAAACCATGAAACACTATAACCATATAATATATAGTATGCAAAACCTTTATTACAAATAATACATACGTGGGATGGCAATGCATGGCATTGGGGATATGCCCCTTTAAAGCCCGCTGCACCTTGATTTGACTGACTTTTTATGAGATACAGTATATCTTCAGTGCTGTGTGGCTCTTGTGGTATTTTAACATGGTATATATCAGTGATGTGTTTTGCAGTCCCACATACTGTCTCTTTCACTTTTAAATTAAATTATTGTAATATAGTTTTGCATTTTGTGTTATGTATTTTATTGTGATATAATTTTGCATTTTTTGCTACATCTGTGTGGTGATAGTGCATTTATAATTACATGGGGATTGAGTGAATGCTGATTCATTGTAATTGGTGATTCAGTTTTACTATAGTACTTTAAGGATTACTTACTTTTTAAGGGTTTACAATAGTACTTTGCAGGGATTTACAGTAGTAATAGTTTCATACCTTTTATGGATTTAACAGAAAGAAACCAGTGAGCTGTGTGAAACTGCCTTTATACATAATAATGACCTGCTAATGAACAATAATGAACCCTGCCAATGAGCAGAAAGCAGATAGGGTTCAATAATACACGTGAATGTCATTATTAGGTATAAATTCCATTTCATACTGCTTATTGGCATTCTTTACATACATATTTTCACGGCTTCGCCACTGCAGCCCTAATGTCTCTGGGACCCCAACTAACTGATCTTTGGGTCTGGGACAACCAGGGGAGCTCTTGATGTGCTGCTATTGTGGTGAGAAAATAGATTTGAGCTACTGTGTGTGCACAAAGGCTCCATAAAAATAGTGCTGTGGGAAGAATGCATTGACAGTGCAGATTGCTTTGCAGATGTGGAGGTGACAGTGAGGCAACTCTACACTGTTGTTCAGTCAGAAAAATCTCCTTTTTCAATTGCATAGATGTTTGCAAGGCTCTGCCCACTGCAGCCCTACAAACGGCTCACACTCTGTAGTTGGAAACTTGAACAATTTAATATAATTTACAAACACGTAGTGCCAGACACACCAGACACCACTATGCAGCACCAAATGGCTTCATCAGGGGGCTTTACAGTTGTACTTTTATGGAGTTTATGGTACTACTTTTTAAGGCTTTAAAATAGTACTTTTGAGGGGGATTACAATAGCACTTTGTGTTTATCACTTTTTATGACTGCACAGCAGTATTTTTCATAGATTTACAACAGTAGTTTTTAAAGAGTTTACAGTAGAACTTTTTATTTAAGTTTTTTTCACACACCAAAATCTACTTCCTTCTATGTACCCAGCAACCTACACCCCAAAAACCATGACTCCAATAGCACCTCTGTATGTGTGGCATGTGGCAGGAGAAGATCTGGCAACCATCCTTCAGCAGGCACAGTGAAATTTGGTTCTGTTTCTTTCTCTCATCCTTCCCTCCCTTCTCCCACCTCCCCAACAGCACTGTATCATAACCTTGAGTGCCCTTGTGAGTCACAGCTGACAGCTGATGGAAGAGAGGGAACCCTCCATGGTCCTCCACCACAGGGGACATTGGGACTGCAGAATGCGGAATCACCCTTCACAGTAATGTGCGCATTGCTGCCTGAAGCACCTTCTGATAACAGCAGTGCATTTGTTGATGACCCAGACCCACTCTCAAACTCATGTAACCCACATTTAAGCATTATTCAATGCCACTGTCCCATTTGGTGGCCCATAATAATACTTTCTAAATGGTTATAAATTCTCAGCTACTTTACCTGTGCTGGTATAGCAGCCATGTCAGTGTAAAGATAAAAATATTGATAAAAATCCTTGTTATGGTTAAATGCATGTATTGTACCAGATATGACCCTTGTTTCATTCAATGTTTATTTGTTATGGTCCTGGAAAGTATTTTTTATATGCTGCTAACTATAATAAAGCATTTGTCATATTGACTCATTTTGGATTACATTTTTCAAAGCATTTATAAATTGGATCAATCTAGTAGTTTACATGTAGCAAGAGAATGGTGACCTTTATAATCTGAAACAGATTTCCTGCAAGTTCTTCTTACTATAAATGAGAATGCAGTGTGCTTTACTGATGGAAACAGCAGCCTGGAATCCGGTGGATGCATATTCAAATCAGAATCACTTACTGAGTGGTAATGAGAAAATACATTGACCTCTGTTTGGTTCAATCTGTACAGCTAAAAACTGTCTAGAAGCATGATTCCCTTCAAAGATTCTTTTTTGTCTCAGTTTATCCAGGATTAATATATTGTGTGACAAAGGGCAACCTCGTCACGGGATTCAGGATAAGCTTTGCGGTGGTTAAGGAGTCTCAGGAAGACCAGTTTGTTAACATCAAACCAACCAGGTATATTATTATTTTCTTAATATGGTTGGTGACACAGAACTTTGGGCTTCTGCCCTTTTCCTTTTAAGCCCCACCAGGGAAAATGAAACAAAAACATAAATAAAGAGTCCTAGCTCCGGGTGGGAGCACTGAATAAACAATCCCTGACCCTAACTAGAAACCTCCCTTTTCCAGAAGGCTAGACCTTCTGAAAGAACACAAACATTAAAACAGAAAACTCACAATGAAAATAACTTTTTTCTTTTTGGCCTAATTCAGGAGAGCAGTCTCCTGAGGGTTGCTTAAGGGACTCCTGTTCTGGTACACATCCAAGCAGCTTGTCAGCCCTCTACCCCTGCAGCAACTGCCTGCCTGCTTTTCCTTCCTGTTTTTAAAGCTCTCCTGTCTGTACAGCTGCAGTCAATCAGCCGAATCAGCTGCAGTTGTGCACTGATTATCTTACTCAGGGAAACCCCCTCTCCTCCAGTACCTCAGTTTATCACACATCCCCCTTCCCAGCTCAACACTATAGGGTTGGGCAGCCTGTGCTGAGAGGTAGGGTCTTCGGAAAAGTCCATCTGCATTTCCATTCAGTGTCCCCGCTCTGTGGTGGACCACAAAGTGGTACGGTTGTAGTGCAAGGAATCATTTCATCACTCTGGCATTTTTTTCCTTGTTTGTTTGTATCCACTTGAGTGGAGCATGGTCCATCACCACAGCGAACCTGTGACCTAGTAAGTAATATCTGAGGGTTTCCATCACCCACTTTACTGCAAGGCACTCCTTTTCCACTATGGCGTACCACTGTTCCTGGGGTAACAACTTTCTACTTAGGTACAGGATGGGGTGCTCTTCACCTGCTACCATCTGGGAGAGTACTGCCCCAATCCAACATCCGAGGCATCTGTTTGTAGAATGAATTCATTATTGAAATCTGGGGAGACCAGTACTGGATCAGAACAGATGGCCGTCTTGAGATTGGTGAATGCCCCACCCGCTGCCTCCGACCACCTCACGATGTCCGGTGCTCTCACCCTGGTTAACTCCATTAATTGAGCGGCTCAAGTGGAAAAGTGAGGGATGAACCTCCGGTAGTAACTGACCAACCCTAGGAAAGCCCTCACTTGCTTTTTCTTGTTTGGTTGGGGCCAGTCTTGCATTGCCTCTACCTTCTTCACATGGGGTTTCACCAATCCCCATCCAACCACATAGCCCAAGTATTTTGCTTCTGACAAGCCAATCTTACATTTGGTGGGGTTTTCTGTCAACCCGGCTTCTCGTAACGTATCTAGTACGACCTTGACCTTCCGAAGGTGAGTTTCCCAGTCTGCACTATGGATGACCACATCATCGAAATAGGCATCAGCATAGTGAGAGTGTGGGCGCAACAGTCAGTCCATCATGCACTGAAAGGTTGCAGGTGCTCCATGCAGACCGAACATGAGGACTTTGTAGTGGTATAAGCCCCCTGGGGCGATGCAGGCGGTCTTCTCCTGGGCTGCCCTTGTGAGCGGGATCTGCCAATATACCTTTGTAAGGTCCAAGGTGGAGAGGTATCTGGCCTTCCCCAACTGGTCAATCAGTTCATCGACCCTAGGTAGTTCAAGTTCAAGTTTATTGCAGGAAAACTCCATTGAGCAAGCTCATTCACAAGGAGGTCCTGGGTACAAGGTTACAACAAATATACAATGCAGGCAATAACATAACAATACATAAATGGCAGATCAGGTCCTACAAGGTACATGGGTAAACAGTCCTGGGTGAAAAATTAAAACCAAAAAATATTTAGTACAAGTTGTTTAAGGAAGGCGGTGTAGTGAGAACAAACTAAGGAAGTAAAGAGAAAGCTAGGGAGGGAGTTTAGAAACAGTTACAGGTGTCCTTTATTTTTGAAGCCACCAGTTTTTTGAAGAAATTTACTGTGACTACACTGGATAGTTTCAGAGTGGATTACAGCTGGTTCCAAATAGTTGGTAGGACACTTGAGAAGGCTCATTTGCCAAAGGAGGTAAGAGTCCTAGGTGCATCGAGTAGGATAAAATCTGATTTCCTAAGGAAATAAGAGCTGTGGGCAGTACAGATAAGTGCTACTAAATAGCTTGGTAATTTATTCAGAAGAAATTTTAGGGTCCAAATGCCAGCAAGGAGTGTGCGTCTCATGGTAAGTGAAGACCAACCAACAGCTGTGTATTGTTCGCAATGGTAGGTTCGGTATGGGTAGTTTGTAATGAATAGCAGGGCACGGTGATAGAGAATGTTCAATTTGTTTAGGTTAGTAATTGCTGCAGAAGTGTGTAATATGTCCCCATAGTCAAGTAAAGGGAGGAAGATGGTCTGAACAAGCCTGAGTCTGGTTTCCAGGGAAAAGAGGGACCTATTTCGGAAGAAGAATCCTAGTCTAGCTTTTAGTCTTCTAGACAGGTCATCAATGTTCTCATTGAAGGAGAACTTGTTGTCTAACCAAAAACCGAGGTATTTAAATTTAGAGACAACTTCCAGTGGTTCACCTAGGGATGTAACGATGAAGTCTTTAGGTGGGACAGTGAGGTTGATGGAGAAAGTATTAGGGGGTAAAATCATGGCCTTAGTTTTTTTAGCATTTAGGAGGAGTTTGGTATTGCTGAGATTTGCTTCTAGCTATGTGAAATCGACTTGAAGTATATCCCTGACTTCCAATATTGTATGGTCGGAGGTATACAAAACTGTATTGTCTGCAAAGAAATGCGAGGTTCACCTGGTTATTTGAGAATCGAGGTTGTTGATATATAAGGAGAAGAGTATAGGACCTAAGATGGAACCTTGTGGGACTCCCCTAGTAACTGGTAAGGAGGCAGAGAACAGCCCACCAGCTTTGAATTTCTGCATTCTACCTGATAGGTAACTGGAGAACCATTTGGTAGTAGCTAGGGTAGCACCAATATTGGTGAGGCTGTTCACAATTAGAGTATGGGCAACGGTGTTGAATGCTTTACTCAAATCTAAGAATACTGCACCCGTAATTTTTTTAGCATCCTTGGCTGAGATCCAGTCATCGGTGACTTTAGCTACTGCAGTAACGGTGCTATGATTAGAGCGAAAGCCTGGTTGGGCTGGAGTGAGGAGAGAGTAGGTTTCCAGATGATTCTTCAATTGTATATAAATCAATTTTTCAAGGACTTTTGAAAGGATAAGCAATATTGAGATTGTTCTGTAATTGTTTAAGTCGCATAGGTCACCAGATTTAAATAAGGGTATGATATGAGCGGATTTCCAGAATAATGGAACTATAGCAGAAGAGACAGAGAGGTTGAATATATGGAGAATGGGAGCAGTAAGATAGCGGTAGCTGACTTTTAAGAAAAATGGTTGTAAGCCATCGCCTCCGGCACTTTTTGTGGTATCAAAATTGATGAGTGAATCCTCGACTTCTTTGAAGCTGAGGGGGAGCAGCTGGAAAGGATGGGCTGTAGCTTTCGGGACAGTGATAGAGCTAGCATGGATACTAGTATGAGATGTGTACGGTGATGCATTGAAAGCTAGACCAGCTGTGGCGAAGTGAGAATTCAGTTCTTCGAGGATTTGGTAATTGTTCTAAATAACTGTGCCATTTATGTTGATCTTAGCTGGGATGGAGGGAGCAGCCAGTTGACCTTCAATGGACTTGATGGTCCTCCAAATTTTCTGCAAGTTTCCTTTAGCTTTTTCCAGTGTGGAAACATAGTAATTCACTTTGGTAGAGCGAATATGTTTTACGCAGGCGTTCCTAGCTGCTCTAAATGTCTGCCAATTTGTCGGATTCTTAGTTCTTCTTGCTAGACCCCAGAGTTTATCTCAGTTTATAAGTGTAGTTTTGAGCTCTGGTGTAAACCAGGGGTTGGAGACCTTGTGTGTACGCACCTTAATAAATGGGGCATGCTTATTAGCCAGGGTGGTGAGATTTTCATTTAGGTTAGAAACAGCCTCATCGACTGTTTTAGAGAGGTACAGATCTTGCCATTTGACCTTGCTAAGGACGGTCAGATAGCTCAGGGTGTTGAATTTATGAAAGGAATGCTTGATTATGAATTTAGGTTGATTGTGGGCTTTGGTTTGATGTCCTGCACAGACCACAACTCGATGATCACTCATATCGTTGGAAAAAAACAGCTGATTGTAGTATTTTGTGGGGATGGGTGGTAAGTATGACATCGATGAGAGAACTATTGGCAATGTTGGTGGTGTTAATCCTAGTGGGCTCACTAATTATCTGGGCAAGACATAGTTCATCACAAAGGGATTTCAGGCTATGCGATCTGTGTGTGAGTCAATCCATGTTGCGGTCCCTGAGTATTAGTGTTTCTGTGTTGGCTGTTGTAACTAAGGATTTTTGGACATTGATGATTTCAGTACCACCAGTTGGAGGTCTGTAGCTGCCGATTACTGTAATAATTTAATTGGAGGGAAGGTGGAGTTTCAGAGATACGATTTCATATTCCTTAGATTTAGAATTGCAGAAGATGTCACTAATAGTGAATTTGGATTTGGCATATATAACTACTCCACCCCCCTGGTATTCCAATCAGCCCTATAGAGATTATAGTTGAGGAGAGTTATTTGTTGGTCTGTAATAGTATTTTTGAGCCAGGATTCAGTGATAATGATGAGGTCGGGCTCACTGTGTGTGGTCCAGGCTTGTAAAAGGTCAATTTTTGGGGGCAAACTTAAAATGTTGACCAACATGAATTTAAGGCCAGGAGCGGCAGCAAACTCGGTAGGTGAGGAGAATGTTGACAGAGGGCCTGGGTTTAGTTCTACATTACCTGAGCAGAGAAGAAGAAGGAGTTTTTTTTATAGCTGTTCTGATGGATCTGGACACTTTTTTAAGTTGTAACCAGCTAATAGTACTGGTAGGGGATACCATTTTAGTGCTATTACGGTACAGCCTAACATGGCAGTTAATAGATAGAAGGGATAATGCTCTGAATGACATGTGAGAAGGGGGTAATAAAAACAGGTGAGTGGGGAGTGGGTTGTAATTAAATGGAGGGGTGGGCTTTGGATGACCGTTAGTGCAGTGAAAGGGGTGACGTAAATAGCAGTGAGATGTTCCAGGGTAGATTTTGAACCTGGGACTTCATCATGATAGCATATAGTTAGGATGTTAGTGAGCAAAAATAAAATGACAATTGGGAGGTGAGTCATGGTTCAGCAGAGCAGGCTAGTGCAGGGGAAAGGGGCGGAGTGTCTAGAGAGAGGGTGGCTTGCAGCATGGTCTATGTCCTTAGTGTGAGCGAATACAGTGAAACAGCTCTAAAGGGGTGAAGCTAATTGAGTATTTAATGGAGGCCTGGGAGGGGGTTGGGGGTTGGAAGAAAAAGCCTGGCAGGGACTGAACCTTGAGCACAGATATGCAGCACCTTTCGTCTGAGCCAATTGGGGCTTGCTTTGAAAAAGCGCCCACGTTGCGATTGACTGATAACAAGGGTAGCTCGCCGGCTGCTGGTTGCAGGATTCCCCTGGCAGAACCCTGGCAGTAACAAATTGTTTTAGTACAAAAGAGAAGGCAGGACATTCATCAGGGATGGGAGTGGGCGGTGCTAACAGGTCTATATAATAGCACACAGGAGGGAGGAAGGGCAGGTGGGCGAAAAATTGTGGCTTTGCTGAACCTTTCAAGTGGTGGAGTCCGATGAGGAGTTCTCAGGAGGTGGCTTCAGAAGTGCCGATCGTCCAGTGTCCACAGTCCACGTGGAGGCCGTCAGAGCTGGGATCCCTAGCAGGTTCTCGGCTAGAGAAAGGAGAGAGGAGCTTGAATTAATAGTGGGGCAACACAAAGGCTAGCAGTCTGAGTGAAAACTGCTCAATTAGCAACTGAAAAGCCAACGATTTCCTTGGTGCCTTGCAGTCTGGAGAGAGCTACAAAGTCATGAAGGGGCTGTAACACTTGGTTGCTGGGAACATTTTTAGACAATAAACACAGTTTTTTGGCAAATCAGTCACAGTTCAGTAATTTGTAGTACAATTTTCAAGTAAAACAGTGCCTTAGCAAGACAGGATATGCTAGTCAGCAAGACAGGATATGCTAGTCAGCAATAAGCAAATCTAAAGTACCAAAATGATATGCCTCAGCAAGACAGAATGAGATAAAGCTGCTAGAAGGCTTAGTTGCAAAAAGGGGATGGGAAGAATTGCAGTTGTTGACAGTAATTAACCAATAAATTGAAACATCAGACAGGAGTGGGCGGAGACTGTGTGTATTTAAAGGAGGCCTGGGGGGGACGGGGGTGGGACGAAAAATCAAAGGGAAGTTTGCAGAGCTAGCACTGAATCAGTGCACATACAGTTGGAGAGAAACTGCAGCAGGCTGAGAAGAACAGGCTAAATTACAAATATATAAATGAAAAGCCGAGTACAGGGATACAAGCTTACATTAAGCCACACGTCTCAGGTGCTCCTGTCTCAGGTGAGTGAGACCAGCCAATCAGGGAGCTCTACACAGGCGTGGAGCCAATAGCGCTACCCTGACAAGGCGATGAAATTGAAAACAGCAAATTGCAAGTGATGATCCGGTTCAGCGTTCACACAGCCCAGAGAAATTGTGGCAATTTTTCAAGCATCGTACCTTATCTATCTCTTTTGGGGGTAGGTGGATCAGGCTCCTTGCACTGTAGAGGTGCTATGGCTGGATCGTGACCGCTGCCTGTGGGGGCAAGTGGCACCTTATCTATCCCTTTCGGGGGTAGGTGGATCAGGCTCCTTGCACCGTAGAGGCGCTATGGCTGGATCATGACTGCTGCCTGTGGGTATGCATCAAACTGTGATACCTCGTTTAGTTTTCTGAAATCATTACAGAACCTCCATGTATTATCCAGTTTTGGCACGAGGACGATAGGGCTTGACCATTCACTGTGGGACTCTTCTATGATGTCGAGCTTCAACATCCTCTCAACTTCGGCTTAGATTTCTTTCCTCTTGGCCTCTGGGATACGGTAGGATCTTTCCCATATCCTTACACCCAGAGCTGTCACAATGTCGTGGTAAGCTGCCACCGTCCGACCTGGTCATTAGGAGAACACATCTCCGTTTCGCTGAACCATTTCCACTGCTTCTTTGTACTGTGTAGGAGACAGCTCGGGTGAGATATGGACTTGCCCCTCTGTTTTACCTTCTGCCAGGGTTATGGCCAATGAGACACAGCAGGCATCCCGGTCTTGCCATGCCTTCAGGAGGTTAATATGGTATATTTGGAACTTCATCCTGTGATCGGGTTGGCTTACTTTATAGTTCACATCACCAACAGCTTCCACGACCTCATATGAACCCTACCACTTGGTGAGCAGTTTACTTTCTACTGTGGGAACCAGGACCATCACCCGATCCCCCGGTTGAAACTTCCGGATCCTTGCCTGATGGTCATAATAAGTCCGTTGGGTCTCTTGGGCCTTTACTAAGTGTTTCTGGACAATAGGAGTGACCCGGACCAACCTTTCCTGCATTTGGGAGATATACCCAATCACACTGGCTCCTTGTGGAGGTTGCTCTTCCCAGTCCTCCTTTAGTATATCGAGGATGCTCCGGGGCCGGTGGGCATATAACAACTCGAAGGGGGATAATCCGGTGGATGCCTGTGGGACCTCTTGGATAGCGAGCATTAAGTAGGGAAGGAGTAAGACCCAGTCCTTTCAGTCTCTGCTCATGACTTTCTGCAACATCCCCTTCAAAGTCTTATTAAATCATTCGACCAGACCATCTGTCTGGGGGTGGTACACTGAGGTCCTCAGGGCTCAGATTTGGAGGAGTCTGCAAAGCTTCTTCATCAAACGTGAGACAAAGGGAGTACCCTGGTCCATCAGTATCTCCTTTGGGAATCCGACCCTCGTGAAGACTTGAATGAGCTCTCGGGCAATCGACTTCGAGGTCGTGTTACGGAGTGGGATTGCTTCTGGATATCTTGAAGCATAGTCTACAATGACCAGGATGTGTTGGTGGCCCCGGGCTGACCTGTTTAGGGGGCCTGCCAGGTCCATCGCAATCCTCATGAAGGGTTCATCGATGATTGTCAAGGGCATCAACAGAGCTCTTAACTTCAGCAACGGGGATGCCAACTGGCATTCTGGGCACAAAGCACAGTACCTCCTTACCTCAGCATAAATTCCAGGCCAGTAGAATCTTCGGAGTATGTGGCACAGTGTTTTTTTGACCCCTAGGTGTCCTCTGAGAAGGTGAGCATGGGCCAAATCCAGTATCGCCTTCCTGTGCTGGTGGGGGACCAGCAACTGTTCCACATCATGTTCTTCATCCAGTATCACTCGGTATAGGAGGTCATTATTTAACATGAAATACGGTCCGGGTTCCTTGGCTTTGCCTTCTACCAGCATCCCGTTAATCTCCACAACCTCTGACCAGATATTTTTATTTATTTATTTATTTATTTCAATCTAGGATTACAATACCTTTGAGCCGAGGCTCTTTTACAAAGGTTCCATGTCAGCGTGTGCAAGAGTCATCATTTTTAGTTACAAACATATAGTCATTGACTTACAGACATGTAATAACCAGTACAAAGACTTGAGCTATGAGCTATGAGCAAGACAAGGGAAGGGGTGGGTGGTGGGAAGTGAGGTAGGAGATCGAGGGGAAGGAGGTGCAGGGTGTAAGGGAGTACGGGAGGTGGTTGGGGCGGGGACAGGAGTGGAGATGCGGGGAGGAGGTGGGTGAGGGTGGGAGACAGTGCAGCAAGGGGGCCTTCTTAGGGGAATATGACAGGTAAGGTGCTAGGGGTGCAAAGACTGATTGTAAGTGCTGGGTGCTGGGGCATTTGCAGCTGGAACGGTGGAAATGTTAAGATGGACAATCACAGGATACAAGCAGTGAGAGGTGCAGTTTGGACTTGAAGAGGCCGATTGTTTGAGCAGTCACTATGTCACTGCCAAGAGAGTTGAGCCAGTTGGATGCCCGATAGGTGAATGATCTTTATTCTTGGGTCATGCGACATCGTGGGATATGTAGTAGATGGAAATTGGATCTCCTTGTAGTGACGTTCCTATGTCTAGGCTTAAGAAGGTCACAGACATCAGGTGGGTCCAGACCCATTATAATTTTCTTGGCCGTGATGTAGGTTTGGTATTTTATGCGTTTGTCCAGTTGAAGCCATCCAGATTGGGAATAAAGGTCACATGTGTGGGTGCAGCAATGTGAGCCAGTGATGAGACAACAGGTCTTATTCAGGGAGGTTGCAATACATTTGAGAGCAGAGGTAGTTGCAGACCCATATATGATAAGACCATAGTCTATGATGCTGACGATGGAGCTTTGATGGCCACTGCCAGTGCTTCTGGGGTTAGGTGCTTCCTGCACCAGAATAATATGCCTAACCTCAAATTGACAGACTTTGCAACATTGCTGATATGGACAGCGTATGAGAGGTGGGGATCAAGGGTGATGCCGAGGTACTTGAACGATTGTGTTTGCTCTAGGATGGCTCCTTGTTTGGTTGCAATAGAGAGGTGGAGTTGTTTGTTTTTGTTGTGGGGGCTGCAGAAGACCATAGACTTAGTTTTTTGCTGATTGAGAAGCAGTTTATGATTTAGAAACCAGGATTCAATGGAGGAGAAGGCCTACTGAAGTTTATTTTGTAATTGGATTGAATCAGGGTCCGAGGTGAGGTTCACAGCATCATCGGCATAGAGAATTATTTGTTCTGGGCAGCTGTCTGGTAGTGAGTTTAAGAATAGGCTGAAGAGGAGGGGTCCAAGAATGGAGCCCTGGGGGACTCCTGAGCGGACCAGTCTAGGGTCCGAGAGTGTATCAGCGATTCTTACTGTTTGGGACCATTCTTCAAGGTAGCTCTTAAACCAGCCAGTGGAGTCGGTTGACAGCCCAGTGTTCTGAAGCTGGACAATCAGGAGGTGGTGATTGACGGTGTTGAAGGCTTTAGTTAAATTAATGTAGATTGAGTTTAGTAGTTAATTGGAGTCAAGTGCGTTGTGGATTGCGCCGGTGAATTCAAGTAGGGCTGTGGAGGTGCTGTGATCTTTGTGGAACCTGTGTTGCTTGCACAGGATGTTGTACATATCCAGGTATTCTGTGAGCTGGTCCGAGATGATGCATTCTAGTGTCTTGGAGAGTGGGGGTAGTAGGGAGATAGGTCTGTAGTTATTGTGGGCAGTTTTGTCACCACTTTTATGGATTGGGGTGACAGTGGAAGAGTTCCATCTGTCTGGGAGCTGGCTAAGGCTGAGGGAGAGGTTGAAAATTCTGGTCAGAGGACTAAGCACTTCATCAAGTGTGAGAGACAGGATTTTGAGATTGAGGGAGTCATTACTGAATCTTGATTTACCAAGAGCTTTGGTTACATAGTTGCATACTTGGTGAGCCTTGACTGCTTTGAAGTAGAAGCAGGGGGAGCTGGTGGGAGTAATGTTCATTGCAGACAGAGGGGCTTCACCATCTTTGAAGTAGTCCTGGGGTAGGACAGCACTGAGGTCGGTAAAGGCTTTGTTAAAGGTATCCATAATGGTTTTGGGTTGAGGGTTGTGGTTCTGTTGATGTTGAATATTGATGGGGGGTTTGGGTGGATTCCTTGAGTTCCTTTATGTTCTTCCAGAATCCCCGACCATTGTCCCAGTAGTTTGTGAGGGCATGCTTATAGTAGGCGGACTTCATTTACCGGATGGTTTTGGTGCAGTCATTGTGGGCATGTTTGTAGTTTTGAATGTCGTTTTGCCTTCCAGAGTTTCTGGCCAGCTCCCATAGGTGGTCTCTTGTTTTTAGCATCCTGAGGAGGTCACCTGTGAGCCAAGGGTTACTGGGTGATTTGACTTTGCATTCCTTAATAGGAGCATACATGTCACAGGCCACAGTGAAGATGTTTATGAAATGGTCAAGGGCAGTGTTTACATTGGTTGCATTGAAGATAGAGGACCAGTCTTGATGGAGAAGGTGGGATTAGAGTCAAGGAAGGTGACCACTGGGTAGAACCCTGATGGTGATAGTTTTTGGTAGTTGTTTGATGAATTTATTTGACCAGGAGCAGCTAACAGGGGAGTGGTCGCTGAGAGAGTCAGGGAGGACATTAGTGTTTGATATCCGTGATGGGTGACTGGTAAGGATCCGGTCCAAGAGTGTGCTGGTGCCAGTCCTGTAATTGTTCCTGGTTGGTGAGTCAACCATTTGTGTGAGGTTCACCGCAGCAACGGTATCCCTGTGTGCACCAGCATCGGCCCCAGGTCAGTTGATGGTGAAGTCGCCTAGGATGATGGATTCGGTGTCCAGTGGGAGTGACTTTACAAAGTCAAGAACAGCTGTTAGACCAGTTCCCTGTTTTTGGGAGGGATGTAGATGGTGGCAACAGTGAGGGTTTTGTTTTGGGCTCCGAGGAGGATTCTCACTGGCAGTATCTGAGCAGTTGCGGGTTGGAGTGAGGTAATTATGTGGTGCCCCTGTATGGAGTCTTTTAGGTAGAGAGCAAAGCCCCCGCCTCTTTTGGAGAGGTGATCCAGCCTAAAGACATTGTAGCCAGGAAGGCTGATTGCATGGTTCGGTACTGATGGCATGAGCCAGGTTTCGACAACCGCCAGGATGTCAGGGCTGTGCTGGCTGGTGAAGGCCTGTAGGGCATCCATTTTAGGAAGGAGGCTGCAGATGTTGATTGATATGAAAAACAGGGCACCCGAAGGCTTGCTCAGATTAATGGCTTTAGAGCAGAATGGGCCAGGGTTTGGGTACACGCTGCCTGGCAGCATTAGGAGGAGGAGGAGGACTAGCCTCAAGGAGTTGTGGCGTATTTCTTTAAAGGAATGCTTTCACCTGCTAGCATCTTGGGAAATTGCCGAGCATCGACGATAGTGGGTGAGGGTAAGCGTAAACAGGGGAGACCAGAGTGGGGGGCTAGGACCAGTGTGGGTGTAGGACAGTTTCATGGCGGTAGGATGGACCCTGGGCAAGGGGCAGTGACCAGTGTGCAGCATGCCTAAGTGCAGAAAAAATGTAGGAATGTGGAAGCTGTGGGGAGGGAAGGAAAGCAGACTTTTGGGGCATGCAGTAGGGGAGGAAGACAGGCAAGAAGAAATAGAATAGGGGTTGAGAATGGTGGAGGTGCATGATTAAGGTAGGACTTCGGGGTAGGTGGAGGGAGGGGGTTAAGACAGGCTGGCAGGGCTAGAAGAAGGGGGCAGATGAGCAGTAGCTGGATAAGTGGGAAGTGAGGATACAGCCAGGAAGGCCAGGCAGCCAGGGACTGTGTCTTTCAGAGGGTATACTTTATTTTTTTTGGTGAAAGACCAAGAATCCCTCTAGTGCAGGTCTGTATAACCTGCTAATGGAAAACCTCTATTAGACACTTGAAATGTGCTTAGTTCTATCTGAAATCTATTTGTAAAAAGTGCCAGAAGGCAGAAGCAGGGGAAAAGTCCTGGCCAATCAGAGCGGGTTTGCTGGAAGTGCCAGTGTTCTGATTGGCTGCACTGTCCCATACCTTCCAAGGAGCTGCAGGCGGGCATCCTGGTCTTGATCGGTGGCTGGCTGGGTGCCGGCTGACCATGGGGGAGCTGAAGCAGCCCCGTTCAAGGGCAGGCAGCTGGAGAGAAGAAAAAAGAGCAGGGCTTAAATAGCATAGAGGTAGGATGGGTTTAGATTTGAGGAATTTAGTAAGACAAAGGAGAGTTAGACTTTTCTCCACTAAGGCAGAGTGCATGGATGAGGGGTGTAGGAGGAGCACTGAAACAGAAGACGTGTAAGCCCTTTAAAACACTAGTAGAAATTACAATCCAGTTAATACAGTTGAAAAACCTCTATTAGTCACTTGAAATGTGCTTAGTTCTATCTAAAATCTAGTTGTAAAAAGTGCCAGGTGGCAGAAGCAGGGGATAAGTCCTGGCCAATCAGAGCAGGTTTGCTGGAAGCGCCCATGTTCCGATTGGCTGCGCTTTCTCGTACCTTCCAAGGAGCTGCAGGTGGGCATCCTGGTCTCGGTCAGTGGCTGGCTGGGTGCCGGCCGACTGTGGGGGAGCTGAAGCAGCACCGTTCAAGGGCAGGCAGATATTCTGAAAGAGAGGCTCATCTATTTGGTCCTGACCAAAGTTTCTGGACACTCAATTCAGGAGGATTCGACTCTGTCTCCGCTTCTGGGTCCTTCTCTTCCTCCCTACAACTCTCCCCTCAGGCACCAGACCGCTCACCCTGTTGTCCCTCTGGGAGCAGGGTTCTACCTCCCTGCAGCATAGACTTGTCATTGGCAGTGAGTATCTTGGTCCCTAACTTTTTACAATCCCTGCATTCCTTTCATGATTTCCAGGACTTTCCTATCTCCCCATACAACTCGGGGTCCCAATGCCCATACGGGAAATAATCAGGTGACTCCTTTGACCCCTCGGGGATTCCTAGCACCATAGCCTTGGTTACTGGGGCCCTGGCCTCCTGGGTTCCCCCCTCATGGAGTAATGTCTCAAACCCCGGGAAATCTCGACCCACCAGGACAGGATGCACCAGTCGAGGGAGGACCCCCACCATGACCTGCCTCTAGTCCCCCTGTGCTTCCACAGTAACTAGTGTTGTGGGGTAATATAACACTGTGCCATGGACACAAGTGATCCCAGTACATTTCTGGAAATTAATTTGGGAGTGTTGCACCAAACTGCAAACTATAAGGGTGACCTCATTCCCCGAGTTGACAAGGGCCATAACGGCCTGTCCATTTACCTTAACCACCCGGGTAAATCCATGTGAAGTGGCGACCACCCTTACCACATTAATCAAAGGGCAATCGCTCTGTGGGGACCCACCCCAGTTGCACTGCATTGGTCCGACCCCATTCGGGCAGTTGGCAATTACATGTCCCTGCTCCCTGCTCCCATAACAGCGGTAGCATTCTCAGAGTGACCCTGGAGCCTTTGGGCTTCTAGGGGAGGTCAGGTTCCCCTCTATTTTCAAACCCAAAAGTCCCTTCGTGGCCTCAGACCGCACTTCGGAAGTCCTTCTCCCGGGCCTTGTCCAGTCCGACCTCTCGGGGGGTTGGTATTACTGGTTTGTAGTCCACCCCAAGTCCCGGAGTTTGCCGATCCCTTCATCCGGGGAAAGTTCCTTCATGGCATATTGCCGCTCCACCAAGGTGACCAGTCCATCACAGGAAGTGGGGTCGGCCTGTCCAACCCACTGTCATAGGCTGGGCAGTAGTCCTCTTAGGAACCGGTCCATTACCAGGAGATCAATGATTTTGGCAGCGCTATGGAGCTCAGGTCACAACCATTTCTTGGCCAAGTGGAGGAGGTCATATATCTGTGACCGTGGCTTTACTGACTCCCAGAATCTCCAGCTGTGGTACCTCTGGGCTCGAACGGCTGGAGTCATGCCAGCACAGGCCAAGATCTCTTCCTTCAGCCTTGGATAGTCAGTGGCGACTCCCTCATCCAGATCACAATACACCTTCTGGGCCTCGACACACAAAAATGAAGCTAAAATGCCGGCCCACTGTTCCTGAGGCCATGATTCATGAGTAGCCGTCCTTTCAAAAGAGAGCAAATATGTTTCAATGTCATCAGCCATCATCATTTTCTGCAGACAGTTGGAAGCCCATATAGTCCGGTAACCTTCTGGGGTAGGCCCTCCTGGGTGACCTTCTCCTGGCGTGATCTCGATGAGATGCTTTACCATTTCCTGGAGGACAGCATGGTCCTGGACCATCTGTGTGAGCAGCAACTGGTTTGTCTCTTGTTGAGCCCTGGTAGCTTCCTGCTGGGCTGCCATAGCCTGGATCAAGGGTTTCACCACGTCGTCCATGCCTGGTCTCCTTTACTCTGGGATTGTTCAGATTCCAGCCAAATTCTATGCTGACCTGATCCCACTACTAACACCACGTGTGACAAGGCGCAACCTCGACACGGGATTCAGGATCAGCTTTGCAGTGGTTAATGAGTCTCAAGAAGACCAGTTTGTTAACATCAAACCAACCAGGTATATTTTTATTTTCTTAATATGGTTGGTGCCCTTTTCAATCCCCACTGGGGAAAATGAAACAAAAACAGAAATAAAGAGGCCTAGCTCTGGGTGGGAGCGCTGACTAAACAAGCCCCAACCCTAACTAGAAACCCCCCTTTTCCAGAAGGCAAGACCTTCTGGAAGCACACAAACAGTAAAACGAAAAACTCACAATGGAAATAACTTTTTGTTTTGGCTAATTCAGGAGAGAAATCTCCTGAGGGTTGCTTAAGGGACTCCTGTTCTGGAACACATCCAAGCAGCTTGTCAGCCCTCTACCCCTGCAGCAACTGCCTGCTGAGTTTTCCTTCCTGTTTTTTAAAGCTCTCCTGTCTGTGCTGGTGCAGCCAATCAGCTGAATCAGCTGCAGCTTTTCACTGACTATCTTACTCAGGGAAACCCCCCCCCCCCAGTACCTGAGTTTATCACAATTTGTAAATACTGTACATTACTATGAATTCCTCTCCCTTGAGTCAGGTAAATTTGGTATGGGAAGCAAACTGTTTCTGATGACATTCATTTGACATTGCAGCAGTTCTTTTAACTTTTCACAGGATAAATGGTACACAGCACATGAACATGCTATTGTCCTTTGCTGTTTGGGGATGGGAGTACATGTTTGGGAAGATATAACTTGTATAACATAAAAGTAATGTTTCATTTTTTCAAGACAGATAATTTGAAAATGTATATAATGACATTCAGTACAAACATTAGAACTCAACTGAAAAATGTACACATTTATAGTACTCATAGCATTTCAGAGTAATAAATAAATAATAATAAACTTTATTTTTGTGGCAACTAACTGATTTAAAATCACAAATCAAACATCAACATCATAAATCATATAATATCAGTAGTATCATCATACCATCAATCACTGAATGCCTGGTGCCATAAAAAAGTTTTCAGGGCTTGCTTAAATCCCTCCACGGTCGTGCACTCCCTTAACCAATGGGGTAGAGAATTCCAGAGGGTTGGGACCACATGCATGAATGCTCTGGCCCCAGATGATTTCAAACACACCCTTGGAATCTTTTGCAACCCTTCATCAGCTGAGCGGAGTAATCGCTCAGGGTAGTAGGAGACCAAGAGCTCTTTCAGGTAGTCCTGGCCCAGTCCATGTAGGGCTTTGAAAGTCAGAAGACTGACTTTAAAGGTAATCCACCACTGTACAGGCAAGCTAGTGTAGTCCACGTAGCACCAGCGAAATATGACAGGACCGAGATGATCCTGTCAAAAGTCGGGCCACCACATTCTGCACTAGCTGCAGGTGATGGATTTCCACCCCTGGTAGCCCGAGGTAAATGGAGTTGCAATAATATAAGTGTGAGGACACAAAGGCGTGAACCAGAATAGGAAGGTCACCAGCCGGAACCAGGTCCTTAATCCTGGAGATATTCCTTAGATGGTAAAAGGAAGATTTGGTGACAGCCGACACCTGCGAATGCAGGGTAAGCTCTTCATCAAAAATTACCCCCAGATTTCACACCCTTTCAGAGGGTGGAAGTGATGAGCCCCAAGAAAGAGTCCAGAGGGTGAACCAACCCCCAACCCCCCTATCCAGTGACCTGGGTTCACAACCAGCACCTCAGTCTTTTCCGAGTAGGGATGTAAAAAGTAATGAAACTAAGTAGTACAACATATTTAAACATGTTGTAGTTACAACACCACCTATCAGGATCAAGCACTCTGTGCAAGATGTGACAGTTTAGTATGTAACAAATTGCATTAATTGCCATTGGATTACATTGAGTTTATGCAGTATCCTACAATATTCAGGAACAAAGATTTTGATGACAGTGCTTGATTCTGGTGGGTGGCACTGCTTATACAGTAAAAACTCAAGAAACAAAACCCAGTTAAAAAATTTTAATGGGTAGTGCCCCTCTCAATGTTCAATTCTATTCATTCTGGAGCACCATCTCATTAGCTATCAGAGCTGTCCCTTCCCCTTAAAAGTTTGCTGCCAAGCTGAAAGTGCATCTCCAAGAGTCTAGTGTCTGTACCTGCATTGCATGGCGTACAAAACACTGTTGACATTATGTGCCATCTGAATGCCTTATTTTTGCACCACGTCACTTAATGTTATAGTATACTGCTTGTGTTTATTCTTAGTAGCACTTATGACAAAAGAACTGTTTTCTCAAAACATGTCTGGCTGGGAATTACCTCACCAAATAATTGTACCATTTTAATTATTGTTATATTTACATTGGGTGCTATGCACTAAGTGGGAGGGGGTACACGGAAAAGTCTTGTACCCCACTACACCCATGCACCTTGAAGACAGGTGTGCCCATACTGGCATTCACCAATGCTGGCCACCTGTCTGTGGCTCCTCCCCCAGGCACACAGGTCTCCACAGGGTGGCCAGGGGCAGAGTTGGGAACCCAGGCAGGCATCCAATGGGATGCCCTTCCCGGGTTCACTAGTGGATCTCTCATGCTGCTATGCACGGGCCCGGGGTTTTGCATGCTGCCTCATGTGGCATGGCCCCTACAACTGGTCGGCCCACTGGCCCAGCCGTGGAAAATTGCACTCTCCCGGGACACTGCATGTCCCTGGCATCTGGACCTGCCTCATGCCCACAATGGCAGCCATACCTCATCAATGTTGGCTGTACCCCATTCCCCCATAGGGGGCCATGGGCCACTGTCTGACACCCCCAACCTTCCAGTTCCGCTGTCTGTCCAGTGTTACAGGCACTCAACTAACCCACTGCCCCTGTCCTCAATGGCTGCCTAGTGTGCAGGGGCAGTATAGAGAGCACTATCTCACACCCCCGGTGACAGGAGTGTGGTGACCATGGGAGCATGCAGAGGGTTATGTCAAGGTCTACCCTGGCATACCCTGCACCACTCTCTACACCCATGGTGCCAGTACTATGCAGGTTAGTGAATGCTGCTTAGTGCTGGCATGGCCCTGGAATGCCCCCAGCACTGAGTTGTCCACAGGCATTGGAGATCAGGTACGGTGGGTCTGCATGCTCCCCTTTTCAGAATGCCATGCAGGGGGTGCAGTGGGTGCAGAGGGGCTACACACCCCCCAGATATGCACACGTAGCCACTCTTCCCCAATGGTGCATAGCACACAATGTATGTATTTCTTCATTGTATGTAATTGTTTTTCTTCTGCTTATTGTTATAATGTGGAACCTCTGTAAACAAGCCTATGCCTCAAAGGCAATTCAAGGTACAGTACTAATAAATAACTAAATAAATAACACCTGTACCACTGTTTTGTTGTGTACTCTTTTGTACTCAGATCATGCTTGGTAAAAGTGCTTCATGTGGAATTAGAGATCATTGAGTACATATTAGTATGCTGTATTTTCAAATAATTACATAATATAATATTAGTATATTATGTGGTTTTATATATATATATATATATATATATATATATATATATATATATATCGTAACCCCAGGCTGGTATGCCATTTGTATCTGACAGCAATACCAGGTGGGCTGGGTTCTGGGAGGAATAGGTCACTCGGCACATAGGCTAGGTTTGGCTACTCTGCACAGGGGCACCCAAGTAACTCCAAACACAGGAAACAATAACTGTAATGTCCAATACCAGAAGTGGGATTCTAAAGTGTGGCTTTTATTCACATCCACACAGAATAAACAAAGCATAGATGGCCCCCCATGGGGCTACACACCTGGTAATATAGATTAAAGGAGACCAGAACACATCGTCATCACTTTAGCCCTCAGGCTCTACCACACACTGGGTACACAGCCCAGACTTGTACACTGCTCTAGGTTTTCCCCAGCTCAGCTCCCTTGCCAGCCACTTGGACACCTTCCATACTTCATGGAAACATTTTCTGGTGGCTTCCTAAACCACCTAAGAGCACCTCGGCTCAATAAGGGAATCATCCTATCAATCCCACATCTGGGTACCTTTGGCCAAATACCTGAGGGAAAGCAACAGGTGTCTCAGAGCAAATCTGTAGAAGTGAATTTGATTACTACTGATGGGGGGTCTCCCATCTCTCACTCCCACAATTCATACCCAGCCATTTCTCTGGACTGTAAACACCTCATCCTGTAACACTTGGCTGTGTAGATTCTTGCTAAATGTATTTCACTTTCAATCTACTTGTCTTGCTTCCCATTTGTGCTGGACTTGAACATACTTAAAATAAGTGGCATTGTCCATTACTCTAGACCCCCCACAGGTTAAGCAGTCCAATCCCCACATTCTTTCTTTCCATTTTGTGCTAACCTTGAACATACTTATAAGTGGCTTTGTCCATTACTCTAGACCCCCCACTGAGTTAAGCAGTCCAATCCCCACATCTTCCAACTGTACTTGGCTGTCTGTTCCGGACCCCACAGTAACAGTCCCTTTTAGTTTCCTTCTGTTTCAGGTGCAAACAATTGGCCCTTTTTCAGAGCGAACTCACCCTTTGGTTGCAGGGGCCCCACAGGCGTTTCCTCCTCAAGGAATCTCTTACAGAGCTTCTGGTGCCTCAGCATAACTCAGACAGGCAGCTTCTTTCCCTTAGCTGGACCAAGGGGGATTGCCCCTGGAAAACAGGCAGACACCTTCCCCCCCATCCCCTCGGGTATGGGGCTCTGAACCATTGAGAGCGGTCTCCACCACTTCAATTATCAGTTCCTGTGTTCCTCGTACGGTGGAAACACACACCAAAAACAAAATTAGCTCTGTAACAGAGCTTAAAGCTCTGAGAGCCTGCACACACTGTGCTGCACTACAGTCTCTTTCTCAGACTGCACACAGACTGGCTTCAAATTCCCCAACATTCTACTCTAACCTCCAACTGCAACATTCCAGTGTGTCTTATGCAGCTGCGACAGTTCTAAAATGATGTAATCCCTCAGTCTCAGCTGAGACTGAGAACAGAGTGAGACAGTGTGAAATCCTTTTAACTGGAGTTTCACAAGCTGCCTTCCCTGTCTACCACTAGGTCTTACTGGGATTCTAGTAATCCCAGGTAACAGGGGGGTTACATATATATATATATATATATATATATATATATATATATATATGTATTTGGCTGTTTCCAAATATTTTGTTAGCACTTTGGGGGTCCACTGTGAGATAGTGCTCTCCTTTGCCTGTGTTAAATGTTTCTCTTGGATATTCACCAGACTGCTTTTAACAACTTCATCTGTTTATGGACTAGTATCTGCTTCACAGAAAACTCCTCCAAAAAGATTTGGCTGTGTTTGGTGACTGCTTTATTTCATTTTGTTTTAATTCTGGAACATTACACATTCCTCAGGCTCCAACGTTTTTGCTGGTGCTTAATTAGTTGGACTGGTATTGTTGTCATAGTTGCTATTAGAGGGGTGTCTATGAGTGAATTTTAACACTGTCTGACTCTGGTTTCTCTCTCTAGTGAGAGCAGAAAGATTGCTTGTCAATATCTTTTATCTTGTCTTGTACTTAAAGGACTATCAATCAGTAGCTTATTGTTTCTTATCCGGCTGCCATTTTGATTTTTGTTAGTTTTACAGTATATTGAAGTGCATCGGGCTGTGAATGTTTAGGTATTGTTTTGTGCAATGTTTGAATGCGGTGTGAATATTGGGTTTTCCTTGACTCCTGAATGCAGAAACTTTGGCTTGTTTCATGACAATTGGGCTAGCTGCCCTTTTCCCTGCACTGGTCCGGTTCCAAGGATTCACAGTCCCCACCTTGGAGGCTTTTCATACAGAGCTCCCTGTTCACTGAAGTCTCTCCTGCTCCATAATAGTAAGCACAGGCAAGTACAATAAAATGCTTCAACATCCAAGACAAGGTATACATGCAGGCAAAGGCATGAGAGAAACAAAAGCTCACTTGAAATGGCCACAAGTTCTTCATTTTTGAAGATGTAACCTCTGCAGTAAAAATGAGAAAATTGCATGCAAAGTAAAGACGGCACTATATGCAGCCCAATTAAGGTTTAAAAGGCACAAAGTCATAATGTCACAGATGATACCACACATATGAGCAGTGTGCAGAAGGAAGGAGTGTGTGGTAATGATAGACAGCTGCTCTTTTGTTTTGAGGGGGGCTTTGCCGCCCCCACACCACCCACATGGGGGGGGGTTCATCCTCCATACCCCCCAGAACTAATATAATCAACTCCAAGGGATTGTGAACACTGGGAAAGAAATAAAAAAAAAAATAACTCTAAGAGAGTCCCTACCAGGGAATCAAACCGCAATTCCCCAACCCATGCACTGCAAGGTTAGGTGCTCTAGCCACTCCACCATTGGAACGACTCAACCATGTACCCGACTGGCAGTGGCTAAATACACTTCTTCCTTCTTGATGAGTGACAGGGGATAGTGATAGTATTACATCACTGATATTCCTCTGTCATTCTACTCCCTTATGCGCTACATGTAAGGCATTCCTGCTCTGCGTGGATAAGTGTGTGCAATTATCACCTGGTACCAGTTTAAAATGCTGCACTCTGCAAGACTGGTAGTCTGCACAGCTAAATGTTTAGTGGAATTTTCATTTGTCAAAATGGCAAAGGTAGAATTACCCAATATAATACCAGGCTTGCATATTCCATCAGATAAAGAACTGAGAAATCTGCTACCACCCCCAAATGGCCAGCCTCCCCAGTGCAAAAGTACTGTGCTGCAGTTTTCAACAATAAACTGTGACTGATGTTGTGAAACGTTGAAAAGCACATGTTTTGAACGGAGGAATTAACAACTTCAGTGACATCCATTGTGTGCTAGTGTACACCAAAGTTGTGAGATCTTTCAGAGCTCCTTACAGACAAGGCTAGTGCCAAAGGATTGGAAAATAGCCAATGTCATCCACCAGGGAGAAGTGCTTGCTGGGAGAGCAGGTGTGAGCAGCTGAACGCTGTGCTGAGGCAGAGCTCTGCATAGCAGGACTTGAGATAAGTGCTTATATTGTCTACTACAGGTATGGCATTGTTGCCTGTAAAGTAGAAACTTAAACCAAGTCTTTCCAGATGTTCTTGTGTTGCTTGACTATTTTTTGGTGAGACCTGCATGTGGCATTGGTGTGGATGGATTTAGGAGTCCAAGCAGTGGCAGAGTCAATCCTTTTCACAGCAGCACCACAAGCCCTGCCTCATGTATGTGGCTGATCTGACTAAAAAAAAAAAGAAAGAACTGATAGTGAAGAAGGGGAGTACAAAGTACTGAACTCATACAATCTATTCACCTGCTTATCCTTACCTTACAGTATATAACTGCATCACTTTAAATCTTTGTGTTTCATTTTAATGATTTTTAGAACACCTTGTGTCTCTATAATAAGTGTTTTATCAGGGTGCCTGGTGGCCAGTAAATGAATTTATAAAGCAAATTTATAAAGTGAAATTCATTATTTAGCACTGAGTGCACAAATTACATTTTAAATGCAGTAGACGTTCAAGCTCATTTTATACTATTATTGCTGTATCATTCATAGGGTACTGTTTGGCATACTTATGTTTTAGATAAATTTTGGTTATATACAAACCAGTTTGCTCTACATTGCATTGCATTGCTTTCCAGCTTATGTATTTAGCAACTAAACAGTTAAGTTCGCTGAGCTCTCTTAGTTCTATATTAATATCTCTCCGTACTTGTTTCTATGGTAAAGTGTACACAGACTGCTGATGAGCAATAACATTTGCGAAATGTTTAAAATTAATTGAATCTGGTGCCATTAGACCATGTGAATTGTGAAGAAAGCTAAAAGGTGCATGTGTGGCATGTTAAGATGGCAGCACCATTTTTGACCGGTTTATCCACAAGCCAGAATGCTAGCATGCTATTTGTCTGTGTGGTTAAGATTTTTACTAAAGAAAATTCATCAACTCATGATTGACAGTGAGTTCTTAAAAGTATAAAGATTAAGAAATTGTTGAGATCTGAGGCAATAGTTCGGGTAAACAGGTATCTCACATTTATTTGTATATTGTATTGTGTCAGTGGCTCAGCAGGTTGCACACTTGCCTCTAAGGCTGGGAGATCAGATGGCTGTGAGTTCTATCCCCACACCAGGCACTTGGGTTAATATCTCAATACTGAGACTGCAGTGCAGTATGAGGGGGATGTTGCACTCTTGAGGTGTTGTCTTTTGGACGAGACATTAAACCGAGGTCCCGTCTGCCTCTTCTGGTGGTTGTTCAGTTGGATGTTAAAGATCCCATGACGCTTCTCGAAAAGAGTAGGGGAATTTTATTTTTATTAGACTCAAAACAAATCAATATGCAATTCAGCAACATACATATTTTAAACAATATCCACTATTTTCCTTTAGGTAATTGGACAGCAGAGTTTATAATCCATAGACGATTTCTTCATACATTTTCCATATAAATAACAGTTTGAGTCCTTTTTTCCAAAAAATAAATTTTACATAACTCTTTAGAAATATTATTTACAAGTTCTTTGTATGGAATATATTTTTGCTGTAATGTAAACAAACATCTAGCATTCCAAATGTACCACTTTATGACTGTAAAAATAAATTTCAATGTACTTTGATTCCTTATTCTCCATTTTTATCATAAACTCCATAAATCAATACTTTATATGTAACCTTTTTCATAATATTCATCACCCACTTTAATGAAATTTAATATATGGATGTCTATTTTAATATGATACAAAAGCATACAAAAAATTCTCGGTAATATTATCACTCTTGAAGTGATAATACTACAGTTCAAGAGTGATAATATTATCGTTCATGAGTGGTAATACTGTCGTTCAGGACCTCAACGATAGTATTACCACTGAATAACAACAGCGCATGCACTAGTCTGTCTCCCCCACGTCTGCCAAAGCATGCCTCCCGATTGGCCGCTTTTCCTATGTGGGTAGGCAGAACAGTTTTAAAAATATGGCGGCCTGTCTCTCACTTAGCGAGACTGAACTCGGACATCGGCAGATCTCGTTACTTTTTTTTCTTCAATTTACCCATTGAAAATGGAATTTTCTGGTTGATTCTGCCATCCCCTGATAAAAAACAGGTAGGACTCAATAGAAATTCAAAGAACCGGCCCTTGTGGTGTAGAAAAATGGGCGGGGACAGAGAGTGACACAGATGAGAGTGAGGGAGCTAAAGCAGACATACATAGCAAGACAGTGCTACGGTCAGCCAGAATCGAGTCAGTCCATCACTAAACTTGCTGACCGCCTGTGGGTTGCAGAAATAGTCGGATCCATATATTAAAAAAATAACGGATAGTTGTGTGTCCATTAGCAGGGAGTCCTACCATCTTGAGGTTCTGGACACATTGGAACTCTCAAGCTTCGCTGTCGAGGTTCATGTGTCCAGAACCTCTTGATGGTATTACTCCCTGGTAATAGACACACACCTATCCATTATTCTCTTTATAATCCCAAAAGGACTAAATAAATGAAAAAGAAAAAAATAAGTGTTGCATAGTTTCTAATGTAAAAATACACCCAGATCTAGCACAGTTCCTCTCACTAACAGGTTTATATTTCTGGTTTGCCTTGACATTTAATTTTTCGTGACAGCATAGTCATAAAATATCCTTAAATTTTATTGGTATACGCCTATCTGCATTTAATTTAATCACTGATGTTTCATATTCCAAAGGACAATTACAATAAGTCCTATTCTCAGTAAAGTGAGTTTCCATTACCTGTCTAAATATTTGTTGACATAATATCCTCACATTTAATCTTCCATTGATATAGTTTTACAAATACCTCTCTCAAATATGATGGAGCAAATGACACTAATTTGAAGGCTTTCTGGGTATTTGCCTGCCAACCCGGATACTAGTATTTAATCTTTTGTTCTAACATAGTAATCCACCTTTTCCCCTGTAAAATATGAATAAAGAAAAACAGTATCGGGTTTACCATATTTAATCCACCTTTTGCTATTGGTAAATACAGAAATGTTTCTCTTGATGAGAATTAATCTATTCCCCCAGATGGCTTGGAAAAAAAATGATTTAGAATCATTGCCTCTCTTTCTTTTGGGGGGATACTGAACGGATGTACAAAAAAAAGGAACTAAACAAGTTTTTACTAAATGAACCCTTTTAAGTTTCCCATATATATCTTATTCCACCTCTCCACCATTACTTTCCCTTGTTGTATCGTATTATCCCAGTTTTGTAGATCCTGCCTGTCACCCCCAAAATCAATGCCTAAAATGTGTATTGGCATGTCTGCTATTGGAATATCTGCTATATGTGTGTTATTACCCCTGATGTGCTAGCATTTTCCCTTTACTTTTATCCATATTTAGCTGTACCCCCTGAAGCTATTCCACATAAGGAGCAACATTCTATTACTCTCTCTACTGATGCTATATTTTTTTACTATTACACATAAATCATCTGCATATGTTATGGCTGTTACAGGGAGTCTGTACTGCTGTAAGAATAAAGGTGTAGACAAATCTGACATCTTTTAATAATCTCAATAGGGGATGTATAGTAAAAACATAAAGGAGGGGGCATAAAGGGCATCCCTGCCTAACTCCTCTTTTAACTGGTATCATTGGCCCTATATAACCATTTACTAAAAGCTGTACTACTGCATTAGTGTATGCAGCTTTAATCCATTTTATAAAGGTTTTGGGTAATTCATAATTTTTTAGAGCTTGCCATAAAAGTTGTGGCTGACAGAATCAAAAGCTTTCTTTTTTTTTGATCTAGTGTCAAGATGTAGCCTTCTACTCTTAATAATTTCCCTGTTTCTGTGGTTTCCCAAAGCAACAGTAATCGATCTGTGATTGTCCTTCTGGAACACCACAGGTTTGGGCCATAGAAATCACATGAGAAGCAACTTTTGTTAATCTGTTATTTAATACTTTTATTAGAAAGTTGAAATCTACATTTAACAAGCATATCAGTCACCAATTATCCATATTCTTTCTTTTCCCTTTTTCTGTATATATATATGTCACAATGCCAGTGGTCATCTCCAGTGGGAAATAGCCTGTAGTTAACATATAAGTAAAAAACACTGTCATTTCTCTTGAGATAACTGGACACAATAATTGATAAATCTCCACTGGGATACCATCTTTCACAGGTGTTTCCCCCTTTTGTAAGGCTAATATGACTTTTGTAACTTCATCTACTGTCAATTCCTGAGTTATTTCTTGGGGATATTCTGGGAAGTTAATTAAACTCTGTATTTTGGAAAATGGTTCCATATTTTCTGAATTTATTTGAAACCGAATCCTTATATAATTAGATACCGTCTCTAAAATATTTTCCTGCTTTGTCTGTGTTACTTTGTTCGAATCCCACACTTCAGTCAGATTTTTTTGTTTAACTCATTCAGCACAACTATGGAAAGGACAAATTGAGCCTAACTTTCCTTGTGTGCTGTATGTCTTTTGCATAGTCAATGCAGATAACTGCCTGAATTGAAAGTCTTTCATTTTTTGTTGAATATTCTTTAACTGATTTGTATAGTTGTGTTTTGTTGTCAGTACTAAACTCATAACATGCTGTAACTGTTTACGGAGAGTTTGATATCTTATTTTATCAGCATCTCTAGTTTGTTTACTTAAGGTTACCAGTAAGCTGTGCAAGTCAGTTTTTAAACTATCCCACAATTGGCAGGGCATTATTATATAATTCGAGCAGTGTTTTTTTCCCGATAATTACATGCAAAATCTGTTGCTTTATATTTTATTTCTGTAATAGAGTAGTGTTGAATTTCCAAAGCCCAGGTCCCAAATCCCCTGTTAAAATTGACATCCCCCAGGGGTCAATACTGCGGTCTCTTCTCTTTTCTATTTTCATAAACTGGATTGTGCTCAACATCCTCTCTTGCTCTACCATCCTTTAGGCAGATGATCTTGTCCTGTATTATAGTTACGGCTTTATACAGGACATAAACCTGAAACTATCCTTTGCTTTTCTTCATGTCCAATCCTGGCTCGCTAACAACAAACTTCTTCTCAATGTCACCAAGACACAGACCATGCTGTTTGGCTTTGCCGCCAAACTAAAAACTTGTCGTGGTCAGCTTAAGATTCCTGGTCCTGATGGCTCCCTCTTGGATACTGTAAGTGCATTTAAATGCTTTGAGGTACTACTTGATGAAACACTGGACTTTGACCAACACATCCAAGCCACCTGCAAGGCAGTAAACAGCAAAATTGGGGTTGTCTACAAAACAAGTCATGCGCTCACTCCCTCCACTGGACTGGCCATTGCACGTGGTATTCTATTACCATCACTTGCCTATGGTTCTGTCACCTACATCACTATCTCTAAAGCTTCGCATCACAAATGGGACACTACCTACAACGACATCTGCCGATATGCATCTGCTTCCCCTCAGTTAAATCACTGCTGTCAACCCTATACTGACCTCAACTGGCCTTCCCCCTCAGGCCATCGGCTCCTCTCCTCCTGCTCCCTGGTCGACAACATAATCAGGTCTAACACCCCAATGTCATTAACACCCTTCTAATGCCTTACTCCTTCACCCATGGCCTACATTCCACTGACCTAGCCCTACTACACGTGCCCAGGTGCAAAGCCACAAAGGGTGGTGCTGCTTTTTTTCATGTGGCCCTTATGCACTGGAACTCCATACCCATGGAAGTTTGTATTGCACCCATACATAACATCTTGAAACAGAAGCTATGCAACTTCCTCATCAACCCTGAATCCTCCACCTGCTTAAAATCTCCCTAATCTTCTCAAGCTTCAACCCTATCACTCACATCCTCCTCTAAACAGCTGCCCCCCTTTCCACCTGGATTGTGGCCTCCCCTCCCTACTTATGCCTATCTCCTTCCCTTTCCACTGTTACTACCAGTGGGTTTACTCACAGTACTCATGATGTGTTGATGCTATCTGTAAACTGATTCTTATGCCATTTAGTTCTGTTTTTTGCCCAGTTTGTGTTGAGCCAGAGGTGACTCATGTATATATACTGTATAACATGACCTTCTGCTGACAACTGTTATAGCAGTTATCTTAATTACTATGTCTGCCTATTGCTTTGTATTACCATTTGTTTTTTAAATCCTGCCACACAATTTTTGTGAGGTCAATTTTTGTCTATGACCAAATGTAATTGTTAATTTGTATACCTTACCTTGCTGTACCTTCGTATGTACTGTACTGTGTTGATGCTCCTAGTCTGAAACTGTATTACTTTGATGTAACACCGTTTATAACTTTGTAACCTCCCAGGTCGTGTCTGAAAATAGTCACAGCTTGTGTCTAGCACACCCACCAGGTTATCAAAAACTAAATAAATATATATATAGGGACTGCCATTTCCCAGTCATTATTTCATGTGGCACATGTTTCTGTGATGGCTACAAGGTCCACCTCAGTGGACACACAGGATAAAAACATTTTGGAATGTGACAAAGAATGAAAATATTTTTATAAAAAAACACTTGCCAGACTGCACACTTGGCATACTTATTGAAATGTCCATGTGACCTTAGATATTTTGGAATGACTACTAGAAAACTTACAACTTTCATGTTCTGAAAATCTGGTAGTATCAGAAAATAAGATGAAAACTCTACAGTAGCCTGGAATTTTATGGAAAGGAGAAATACTATACCACAGTTATGTTTTATGGGTATAATTTTTTTTTTTTTTTTGTGAAGATGACTACTAGAGGTGGAAACTGGGAAACAGATCTTGTAATAAGAGGGGCACGATGGATGGAACAAATGGAGGCTTTCAATTTTAAATATGGATTGAATTAAGAACTTAACTGTCTAGCACTGCTGTATGTCCCTTGGTGTTTTGCCCTTTGACTCTACCATGAACCCTGCCTACTAATGCTTTTTTTGAGCATTTTTTTTCTTTCATAAACCCCAGTCAAGGTTATTGATATAAATATATGATGGATTGTCAGTGTACTATGTTATTTTCATGTTTTGTAGAGCGGATGAAACATTTTTGATATTATTATGTTGCTTGCACGCATGTGCAAGAAACATCGTGCCATCATCGGAGATTTCAGAGGTGTGTCACCTCCTCCTCCAATTCAGTTAGTGAGCTGGCAGGCTCGGCCCCTATAATGGCTGCATTTTGGAACTGTCTATGACACGCTCAAAATGCAGTGTCTGATTGAAAGGGGAGTTACGCTTCAGTGAGCCAGCAATAAGGCGTAGTCCCCCACACGCAGGCATGCACGCCTCACATACTGTGTAGCCAATGGGGTGCCCAATCCCCGCCGGCTGAGCTGCATCTCTCCCCAGTTGTGGTGACACCTGGGATCCCACCCCAGCGTGGCAATCAGTCCTTTGGCCGGCGGGGTGCCCAATCCCCGTCGCTGGCCTGCTAATGTCCTTGTGCCATGCTGGTAGCCCACCCCAGCATGGCAAATGGTCCCACGATGTCTTTTTTTTTACCTGAAAACTAAACTGTCTCCGCGGGCGTGCCTCCCAACTGCCTCCCACAACCCGCACTCCCACCCACTGCATCCTCCCACGCCTCACCCCATACTTACCTCCGACTCCAGCGCAGCGATCTTCAGTGGACCGGGAACACGTCTGCACTCTTCAAAGCCGACCACTGAGGAAATGCCGTAAGCTGTATAATGGGCTAGATAGGGGGTTTCAACTTTGTTGCATATCTCAGGATGTTTGGGAATTTTGCACTAAATTTTCAACTGGGGTTTTGGACCCTTCTCATGAATGATGTCACTGTCATGGCATTATTCAGGCCCAAAGGGTGATTTTGCACAGTGACTGCGCGGTGACTGTGAAATCATCTTTCGGCATGAATACCACCATGACAGTGAATCATTCATGAGAAAGGATCCCTAAAACCCATGTTGAAAATTTGGTGCCAAATTCCAAAATGACTGTTTTACTGAACGTGCATTGCGCAGTTCCTACGCAGGGCTCATAAGTTCGCGAAATTTCAATATTTTCAATCCAGATTTTCAACATTTCCATTTTACTCACACCCTTCTTATGAGCAGTATAGCTGTCATTTTCACATCTCACCTAAATGTGTTTCCGTCATGTAGCGTAGAATGGCGCAGTCGGTCTGCAAATCAATGCCTAGACAAATTAAGAAAATCACAGTGACACTGTTCATGATCAGAGGTCTTAAAATGGCTATGTTGAAAATTTAGTGAAAAAATCACAAAATGACTGTTTTATGGCGTGCGTTAGCAGTTCACTTCGAGGTCGTAAGTTCACAAATTTTCAATATTTTCACTCCAGATTTTCAACATTGCCATTTTACCACACCTCCTTATGAGCAGTACAGCTGTCATTTTTCACATCCAGCCCAAAATGTGTTTCCACCCATGTAGCGCACAATGGCGCAGTCGGTGTGCAAACTCAATGTATGGGACACAGTAACAAAATCACAGTGACACTGTTCATGAGCAGAGGTCTTAAAATGGCTATGTTGAAAATTTGGTGAAAAAATTCCTAAAAATGACTGTTTTACGAGCGTGTGTTGCGCAGTTCCTACACACGCTCGTAAGTTCGCAAATTTTCAATATTTGCACTCCAATGACTTCCAAATACCTAAACAGCACATAGAAGCAACATTCGGCATTGACAAATGCTTGTTTTGTTTAGTGGATAACCTCACAAGAAGAATATGTTCATAGGTTCAATAGGTACTGGGTGAAAATGTTGCACGCTTAATAGCCTATGACATTTCCCTGAAATTGCAACAGTGTAGTGTAAGAGAGTTAAAGGGTGCAATACACAAATGGGTCTGTGCACAGTATTGCAACCTCTCACTGTTCCAGGCAGAGGATAAGACCTCTGCTGGGACAGAGTTCCACTGAGCAGCTGCTGTGGCTCAGTAGAGTGAGCTACTAGCAGCAAGGTAACCAAACAATGTATTTGGGGACTGGGTTCGATTCCAGTCCCATAGCAATTTTTGTTTGCATTTTGTGCAATGTAACTTGCAACCCCCGGAGTTGGTAATCCTACTTGTGGAGGTTCAGGGCAGAGACCCCAGGAAAAAGACATGCTGCATGGCATATATCGGCTGTATTGGCAGCATGGTATATGCATGCGGCATAATTCCTTGTGGCATTATGACCCCATGTTGGTTCAATATGAGCTAGTAGACAATTTGACCATGATGCTCAAAACATTTCAAAAGGTGCTGCCTTGTATGTTCTTTTTGAGGCAGTAATTATCCAACTTTAAACTTGTTTACAGAACTACTACATATAATCTCTTATGGCAGCCTATTCCATACTATCACCACCCTCTCAAAAAACCATGATACCCTTCTATTGATTTGACCCATACTACCTTCCAACTGGAGCTCATGTGATCTTGTAGTGATCTTAACATAGAAACACAGACTTTGACGGCAGATAAGGACCACTTGGCCCACCTAGTCTGCCAGTTTCCCTACCTATTGGATAAACTGCAGATCCTAGTTAACCAACAGCCTACTTCCTGCAACCCCCCACTATAATTGCCTTATGTCTGTCCCATGCATGTTTGAATTCCCCCACTGTTTTAGACCCCACAACCTCTCCAGGAAGGTGGTTCCATGCATCCACCACTCTCTCCATGAAAACAAATTTCCTCACATTACCCCTGAGCCGTCCCTCCTCTATCTTTAAATTGTGACCCCTTGTTCTTACACATCTCTTTTTCTGAAAGATGCTACCCTCCTGGACTTTGTTGATTCCCTTGAGGTACTTGAAAGTTTCTATCATGTCCCCCCTGTCCCTCCTTTCATCAAGGGTATACATATTAAGCTCTCTGAGTCTCTCTTCATATGGTTTCTGATGTAGACCCTGCACCATTTTAGTTGCCCTCCTCTGGACTGCTTCCATTCTGTCTATGTCCTTTCATAGATGAGGTCTCCAAAACTGCATGCAGTACTCCAGATGGGGTCTCACCAACTGTCTGTACAGAGGGATAACCACTTCCCTTTCTCTACTTGTGATGTCCCTCCCTATGCATCCCAGTATCCCCCTGGCTCTTCTTACTGACTTCTCACATTGCTTACCCATCTTTAGGTCATCTGATATGACGACCTCCAGGTCCCTTTCCATTATTGTTGTTGTTAGTACCTTCCCTGCTATTGTGTACTCTTCTGCTGGATTTTTATTTCCCAGGTGCATTACTTTGCACTTCTTTGCATTGAATCTAAGTTGCCATATGTCTGACCATTCCTCCAACCTTGCTGATTCCCTTCTCATCCTTTCTGCCCCTCTTGTGTATCAACTCTGTTACAGATCTTTGTGTCATCTGCAAAGAGGCATACCTTTCCTTCCAGACCCTCTGCAATATCACCTATGAAGACGTTAAAGAGGACTGGACCCAGTACTGAGCCCTGAGGTACTCCACTAGTAACCCCTCTTTCTTTGGAATGTGTTCTATTCACTATTACCTTCTGTGTCCTGTTGTGCAGCCAGTTTGCTACCCAGGCTACCACACTGGGACCCACTCCCAGGCTGGCTAACTTGATTATTAGTCTTTTGTGCAGGACTGTGTCAAATGCCTTGCTAAAGTCTAGGTAGACCATATCCACAACCTCTCTGTGGTCTATTACTTTGGTCACCCAGTCAAAGAAATCTATTAGATTCATCTGACATGACTTTCCTGCTGTGAATCCATGCTGCTTTGGGTCCTGTGCTCCGCTGGCCTCTAGGTACTCAACAATTCTTTCTTTCAGAAGTGATTCCGTCATTTTCCCCACCACTGAGGTTTAACTAACAGGTCTGTCATTTCCTGCTTCTGCCTCGCTCCCACTTTTGTGAAGGGGAATCACATCTGCCCTCCTCCAGTCCTCAGGTATCACCCCATTCTCCCATGATTTGTTAAAAAGTGTGGTCAGTGGTGTCACTAGGTCCTCCCTTAGTTCTTTTAGGATGCTGGGGTGAATCATGTCAGGCCCCATTGGTTTGTCCACCTTGAGTTTTAGGAGTTCTTTCAGGACTCTTTCTTCTTTAAATGGACTGGCATCAACTCCACTACCCAGAGTGCTTCTTTTGTTTGGTTTAGGTAACTATTCCTCCTCTTCTTCTTTTGTGAATACTGAGCAAAAGCATTCATTCAGTATCTCTGCCTTTTCACTGTCTCCCTCTGCCCACCTCCCCTCTTCTTTATTAATCTTCACTATCCCTCCCTTAACCTTTCTATGCTACCTAATGTACCTATAAAAGGTTTTATCCCCCTTCTTAACTGAGCTGGCAATCTTTTCCTCGGTTTGGGCCTTTGCTTTTCTGACTGCCTTCCCCACTTCTTCCTGCTTTAGTTGATACAGTTCCCTATCGTGCTCCTTCTGTGATTCCTTTTACTTTTTGAATGCAGCCTTTTTCTCCTTAACCTTCGCTGACACCTCTTTTGAGAACCATAGTGATTTTTATTCCGCCTGTTTTCTTTATTTGTTTCACATAAAGGCTTGTTGCCTCCATGATGGCAGTTTTGATTTTTCTCCATTGTTCTTCCACCCCTCCTTTCTGGCCATATGCTAATGCTTTCCTCAGGTAGTCACCCATTATGCCAAAGTCAGCCATTCTAAAGTCCAGTATCCTTGTCTTTGTATGGCTTGTGTCCATGGTTGTGTTTATTGTGAAGCACACTGTGCAGTGGTCGCTTGTTCCCAGATGTCTACTAACTTCTAAATTTGTGATCCTCTCTCCATTTGAGAGTACCAGGTCTAATATTGCTCCCTCCCAAGTGGGTTCCACCACTAGCTGTCTAAGGCATGCCCTCTGTAGGGCATCAAAAAAGACCCTGCTCTTGGATGTGGCTGCAGTCCATCCTGTCCAGTTAACATCTGGCATATTCAGGTCCCCCATCAACAGTATCTCCCCTTTTCAGCCATTTTGAGATTGTCCTCTATCATTTTCTTGTCCATTTCCTCCCCTTGAGATGGAGGTCTGTATACAACCCGTGTGCGGATTGTGATGCCATTCCCTGTCCCCAAGGTGACTCAGGGTGCCTCTTGTCCTCCCCCTTTACTTTTTAATTCTGTAGCTTTGATCCATTCTCTTATGTAGAGAGCTACTGCACCTCCTCTTTTACCCTCCCTGTCCCTTCTGTAGATTGTGTACCCTGGTATGTTGACATCCTAGTCATGGTTCTCCATGTACCATGTTTCTGTGACTGCCACAATATCCAAGTGTTCCTCTTCCATCAGGGCTGCTAGCTCAGGAAGCTTGTTCCCAGACTATGGGCATTGGTACTCATTGCCTCCATTTACATACATAACATACTATTTGCCAGCAGATTAGGCCTTATGGTCTATCAAGTCTGCTCGAACCTAGATCCTAGTTGGGTCGAGACCTCCCCATCCCTTGTGCTCCAGAAACCCTATCATCCCATCCCCACCTCCGGGACAGGCCATCATCTGATACATCCACTTTCTGTGTCTGTCCCACCCTCTCTTAAAGCCCTCCACTGTGGATCTCTGAACCAGCTCACCAGGCAGAGCATTCCAAGGGTCCACCACCCTCTCAGTGAAAAACCTCCTCCTCTTTCCCCCCTCACCCTTCCACCTTCCAACTTCAAACCATGCCCTCTGGTGATGCCTCCCTGCTTTAGTCTAAAGATCCCTCCATGTTTACTCTATTTATTCCTTGAGGGTACCTGAGACCTCAATCATGTCTCCCTGTCTCCTCTCCTCCAATGAAAACAGGCAGAGCTCCTCAAGTCTGTCCTCGTAAGTCAAATCCCTAGCCTCGTTATCATCTTTGTTGCCCTCCTCTGTACCCTCTCCAGGAGCTGTATGTCCCTCATCAAGTGTGGTCTCCAGTACTGTACACAGTACTCAAGTTGTGGTCTAACCAGTCCATTGTACAGCTGCAGAATCACTTCCTTGCTCCTAGAGGTGATCCCCTTGTGATGCATCCCAACATCCTGTTTGCCTTGCTAGCTGCTCTCCTGCACTGCTCAGAGTTATTCATACATGTATCCTACCATGACCCCTAGGTCTTTTTCCCTGTTGGGTTTCAGCACCTCCTCCCAGGGTGTACCTGTGTTTAGGTTTCCCCGACCAAGATGCAACACCTTGCACTTGGTGATGTGAAATTTAATTTCCATGTGTGAGCCCAGCTCCAGGGTGTCCAGGTCCCTTGCAGGGCCAGCCTCCCTCTTCTCCCTCAACTACTGCTCCCATCTTGGGTCATCCGTGAAGAGACTCATTTCACACCCTATACCATCCTGATGTCCGTAGTATGCATTAAACAGGATTGGACAGGACCGAGCCCTGTGGTACCTGCACCAACCTCTGTAGGGTTCGAGCTCCCCACAGACCACTACTCTCTGAGTGCGTCCAGCTATCCAGTTTTCAATCCATCTGACCATCAAAGGGCTATCCCTAACCCCATCAGTTTCTTCACCAGACCATTGTAGGGGACAGAGTCAAACGCCTTGCTGAAGTCCAAGAATAACATCCACAGGCTTCACCCTGTCCAGTTCTGATGTTACCCATTCATAGAACTCCACAAGGTTGGTTTGACATGATCTACCTGGCACAAACCCATGCTACCGACTATCCAGACCTCCCACCTCCCAAGTAAACCCCCAATCATTCCTTTAGTATACTCTCCATTAATTTTCCCACCACGAGTTAAACTGATGGGTCTATAGTTTCCTGGTACTTCCTTACGACCCCTTTATGGATTGGTACCACATGTCTCGCCAATCCCTAGGTACCCTCCCTGTCTCAAGTGACCTGTTGAAAGCTCCGCCAGGGTGCAGCCAGTATGTCCGCAATTCCCATAGTACTCGGATGAATGCCATCCGCCCAGGAGATTTGTCTTCTTTTAGGGCCTTGAGGAAAAACCACACTTTTGTGGGATGGCATCATCCGTCCCTCCACCTTACTGGTCTTTTATCTTTATCCAGATGTGACACCCTGGGTACCTTTCCTCCCTTTGCTCTACTTCTGTTGCTCCCGATCCCACCCTGCCGCTTCTATCCCTTTGTGCCTTGCTTTGTAGATATCCCATCCCTCCCTAGTGAACACAGAGGCAAAGTACTCATTAAATACTCTGCCTGGTCCCCGCCTCTTCCACCCACCCTCCTTCTGATCTCAATCTGCTGGAGATGGTTCTTAGTTTTTTCTCCGCTCCCCAATGTACCGAAGAACCCTTTTCCTCCATGTATCCTCTGTGCCAGCTGCTGCTTTTACTGGACTTTGCTCTCACCATAAGGGTGACTTTTCTAGATGCAAGCTGGTACATTTCCTTATCCCTATCCCTCTTGTTGTTTTATATTTTTTGTAAGTCGCCTTCTTTTCTCTGACTGCTACCTGGACCTCACTGGACCACCAGCATGGTTTATGTAACCTTGCTCCTTTTACGCTTCAACTTAGCGTAGATCCTGACTGCCTCCCTTGAAGTCCCCTGCTTATGACCTCCCATCTCCTTTCCACACTTGTCGTTGAGGTAATCCTTCAAGTGATCCTTGAGAATATTTCCCATGCCCATAAAGTCTGCTCCCCGAAGTCCACTGCCAGTGTCCTAGATCTCACCCCACTCCCCCAATGCTTATTTGAAACCAGACAGTATTGTGGTCACTCCCAGTCAGGGGGTCCTGTACAACCATGTCCCTTACCAGATCCCCATCTGCCAGAACCACATCCAGGACATGCCCCTCCCTTGTAGGCTCCATCACATGCTGTGTTAAGAACATGTCCTGGAAGCCTTCCAGCAGCCTCTGCTCCTTGGCCACCTTAGAGGACATGGTTCCCCAGTTTGTACCTGGCATATTAAGGTCCCCCATCAACACCACTCCTTCCCTTTGGTCCACACTGGGCAATGATGTTGTCCAGCAAACCATCCTCTAGAACATCACTCATCCCGGGGCCTATATGCTACTCCCAGCTTGACCTTATCTCCTGCTGGGGATCGTAAGGTGACCCATAAGGCCTCCACGTTTCCCTCTGCCTCTTCTACCATAGCAATTTCTATGTCATCTCTAATGAACATAGCCACCCACCCTCTGCCCTCCTTTCTATCCTTCCTAAGCATAGTGTACCCCGTACATTTAGGTCCCAGTCATGGTTTTTGTTAGCCCATCTCCTGTGACTGCCGCCACATCCAACCCCTCAACAGCATGGCTCTGGAACTCTGGCAACTTGTTTCCCAAGCTCCTTGGCATTTACTAACACTAACCCCCACCCTTATCCCTGATCCTTTTGTCGAACCCCACCCAGATTCCTTATACTCCCATCCTCCCTGCTCCTCCTGAAACCTCCACCTCCAGTCTGTTTCTCCCCTTGGCCTGGCTACTCCCTCATCTGGAGGAGGGCTTGGTCAGCCCCTCCTTATCCCTTCCCCCTTACAAGTTTAAACCCCACCTTTCTTGTATGTAGTCAGCCATCCCTGTTTAAGGACTTCCTTCCCTAATGAGGCAAGATGAAACCTGTCCTTGGCATATAGTCCCTTATCCTCCCAAACTCCATTCCAGTTCCCTAACACCCCAAACCATTCTCTTCACCCCACTTCCTGAGCCATTCATAACCTCTGTGAGCTTCATTTTTCTCCACTGAGGCCTTTGGTACTGGCAATATCTCCGAAAAGGAAATGTTGCATCCATTATCCCGACAGACTCTGGCAAGTTCTTGGAACCTTGCTTGGATTTCCATAATGCTATTTCCTCTAGATCATTAGTTCTCAATGCACCAGGAAATCGGTTCCTCCACAATCCCTAACCATTTCATACACCATGAACTTTGCTCTGTGCACTGTCAGCCCAGAGATACTACCCTCACCTGGCTATGGCATCCATCTCCCTGTCCCTCCCAATGGATGCCCTTAATCATCGAGTGTCCCAGTAACAGAACCTTAACACCGCCATCATCCTTATGGTTACCCACTATGCCCTCTCCGCCTCCCCACTTTATTCATGATCGCAATTTCATGGGAGTCTTTCTGCCTTATTAGAGACCCCTTGTCACCCTCCCTTTCTGCCTCCCTTGCTATTTTGCCCACATAACTCAAACCCCCTCTGAATAGGTGTCCCTTTAACCCTCTCTTATCTGAACCATTTATCCTGGCCCTGATGGTTTCCCTTCCCCACCCATCCCCCCTTTGTAATAGTACCCTGTCTCCAGAGGGTCTCTGGGGTCCCTTTAGCTAGGGCCCCATCCTTGGTACTGTACTGACCTTTCCTGATGAAGGGCCTCTCCCACCTCCATGTCTCCCAGTTTCTCTCAATCATGCTCTCCTCCCTCATGTCTGGAATATGTTGCATCTCCCCATTTGCTTAACATATATGTTTCCCTTCTCCCTCTGGGACTATGTCTATCCTTTCCATAGCTGTTCTGTGATGCCCTCTGGGTATCTGACCCTCCCGGCCTCTGTATAAGTTTCCTCATTTCCACCAACCCCTTCCTCCCTCTAGGATGCTTAGTATCTCAAATTTATTGTGACACTCTATGTCAGCCTCCATCAAGTAACCCGAGTTTCCCCTGACTGCATCTCTAAACTGACCCTCTTCTTCCTCTCTTGCACTGTTCACCTTAGGAGCTCCCTTCCCACAGTATGCTGTTTTAGGCTTCCGCACAACAGCCCCTCCTGACTCTTCCCCCTCCAGTCTCCTTGAATTCAGAATTTTCACCCTGTACGCTTTCCCCTTAGCATCAACTTCCCTATCTAAGGGTCCTCTGTCCCTAATATCCCCCTTCTGCTTGCTGTAGCATAATGTCCTGTAATTTCAGAGCGTTCCCAGCCTCCTCAGCCCCACCCTTCTGCTGCCCATATCCACCCCTTATCCTTGGACACCCCCAGCTCCCACAGCTTACTCCTTAACCAATATACCTCACTCCTGATACAAGATAGCTGTCTACAGAGTGGCGCCTCCCTCTCCAGGCCCAATTTAGAATTATTGCCATCCCACAGCCTGTGCAGCCTACAACCCTTCCGAAGATGCCTGCCATGGTGGAATATGGCCACCCTGATTATCCTCCTCTGTTTATAATAGCACACCCCCTTTTCTCAATCCCTTTCCACTGGAGTACAGTTTCTCTCTATACTGACTGTAGTTATTTACAAACCCAATTTCAACCCCACCAACAAAGTTCCCAAGTCTCACAAATACATACAGTCCAGTATGTGTTCAGTCCCACTAACAGTGTGTGTAAGCAGACACCAGGTACCGTATGATGTCACAGGCCCACCAACTCCTGTTGCTTCAAATTTCAGTCCCAAACAGAAATACTCAGCCTTCAATCCCAACCCCAGTGGCTTTTCAGTATTTAAGAAAGCCTACAAAACAGGGTGGGTGGGAGGGCTCTTACCAAACACCAGGCAAACAACACATTTAAATTACCTTCTAATTTTCCCTGCCAAACATCTATCCTCAAACCTACAATATCACAGCCCAAGTATCAGTTCAAATTCAAGGTAATACTTTTACACACAGAACTAATTTCAATTTACAAACTATTCAAATATTTCAGTTTAAAACAAAATATAACTCCTGGCCTCTTTTCTACCAACCTGTTGCTTAAGCTCCCAAGTGAACAATGAAAGCCACAGTAATTCCTGTTTAAAGACAAGTTAATTGCATCTAATCTCCCCTTCCCCAAACCCCAGGCAAACAACACATTTAAATTACCTTCTAATTTTCCCTGCCAAACATCTATCCCCAAACCTACAATATCACAGCCCAAGTATCAGTTCAAATTCAAGGTAATAATTTTTAACACACAGAACTAATTTCACTTACAAACTATTCAAATATTTCAGTTTAAAACAAAATATAACTCCTGGCCTCTTTTCTACCAACCTGTTGCTTAAGCTCCAAAGTAATGTTGGCTTTATCCTTTTTTACCCCATCCCTGCTCTTATTGCCCTTTTTATTTTTCCATTTACTCCTGTCCTGCCCTCCTGTCAAGCTTTGTACCTCAGTGTTTACCTACTACCTGCCATGTTTTGTGGGGAGGCTTGAACTTTCCTTCCTATCAGCACCTCCCCTTGGCTAGTTTAAAAGCTTGCAAAGGAAGCATTAAACCTGTCACCTAGGGCTTGGTTCCCTTCTGGAAAGATGCAGACCATCATGCCAGTATAGACCTTCATCTCTCCAGGTGGACCCCAGTCCCCAATGAAGCAAAGCCCTGTGCTCTGCACCAGTTTTGCAACCATTCATTAAACTGCATGGTGTTCAGTACCCTAGCCTCACCCCTGCCATAAACTGGCAGCACCTCTGAGAAGGTTATTGTGCTTGCTACCTGTCTGAGGCCCCTTCCCAACTCCACAAATTCATCCTGCACTGCACTGATCTCATGCCTAGCTAGGTCATTTGTCCCAAGGTGTACAATGATATCTAGTTCCCTCTCCTGTGATGCTGTTTCTGTAATCCTGGGGATTTGCTTCCTGTCCCTCCAAGCCATGGCACCAGGCAGGCACCTTACTTCCCTCTCCTCTCCCTTCCCCAGGTCTACACCTCTAACAATTAAGACCCCTATCAGAAGCTGTTTCCTTCCCCTGTGGTGTCCCTTGCCACCCTTTTGTGGATCTCCCTTTTGGATGTCCCCAGCATTCTTCTTGGTCTCCACTGAGGGTGTCATCATAGAGGAACCTTGATTTGCCAGACTGACATATAATTTGTGTAGAGGTACAACTAGAGGGCTACGCCTCTGTTTCACCACCCTTACCCTCCCAGAACCAACTGTGGTCCAACTGCTCTTCACACTTGGCAACCTCTGAGGCAGTGGTTGTGGCACTGGTGCTTTTTGGGTGGGGGAGGCCACCTTAGTCCTTGCCAGTTCAGCCTGGAGGTGGGCAACCTCTTTCCTCAGAGCTGACAGTTGTCTGCAAATAGGGCAGCAACACAGGTTCCAGAATGTCTCCCAGAAAACTGCTGCCTCACAGCCAGTGCATTGCACCACTCCCCACAGTCCCTCTCCCTTATAATATACAATGAGTAATATATAAAATATCTCTTTTTTTTTTTTGTGTGTACTTACCCTTTACTATACCGGTCTTCAAGCTCTTTAGGGCTGATAGGGATTGGAGGGGGGGAGTGGTTGTATACGCCAAACAAAAATTTGATGTTAGCAGCATTTCCTGTAAAACTAAGCTCAAGGAATATGAGATTGTCTTGCTTAAACTTCACCTTCCATCCTCAGAGTGCATCACAATAATTGGTGGCTATATACCCCCGTCAGGAGGCACAGAAATTCTTAACGTATTGAAATCCATAACTTTGGCTGCTAACAAGGAAACAATAATCTTAGGGGACTTCAATATGGAATGGCTCACTGCTTAATCCCACTCCCTAAAAGCCATCTGTGATGAGCTGGGTCTTACACAGATAGTAACTGAACCCACAAGAATCAATGCTTCTAACGGTGCCAACAGCTCACTCTTAGATGTCATCTTAACCTCGCATCCCCATAAAATCTCACATTCTGCAGTTTTCCATAATGACATGAGCTACCACAGTATCGTTGTATGTACAAGATTCCAATCTAAAACCCAGCAGCACCCTAAATTCAGAATCAAATGCTCGTTCCGTAAATTCAACTCAGTAAACTTCCTAACCGATCTAGCTACGATCAGATGGCAAGACCTATATCTTGCCAAATCTGCTGAAGCCGCTGTCTCATTCCTAAATGGCAACCTCACCACCCTAATTAACAGCATGCTCCTCCTATTAAAATGAGGGTGTGGAAAATATCGCACCCGTGGTTCACTCAAGAGCTCAAATCTGCACTTACCAATAGAAATAAGCTATGTGCTAGGGCCAGGCACACAAAGGACCTGGAAGACTGGCAGGCATTTAGAACTGCCAGAAATGCCTGTATTAAAAGTATACATGCTACTAAAGCAAACTTCTACATCTCCACTCTGGAGCAGGCCAAAGGGAATTCCCAAAAAATCTGGAAGACACTGAGATCCATTGAAGGCCATCCTGCTACTTCCTCCATTCCCACCAAGATTCTGGCCAAAGATGGGATGGTTGAAAATAAACTGTGAATCCTCGAAGAACTTAACCTTCACTTTGCCACTGCTGGGTTGGCATTCGACTCCTCCCCATACACTAGCAGAGTGAATAGCAACACTAGCCCAGATACTACACATGCTACTCTACCTTATCCCTCCCAGTTGTGCCTGTTTAGCTACAAAGAAGTTGAAGACATAATTCTTAGCCTTGACACCAAGAAAGGTGCAGGGGATGATGGCCTTGAATCATTTTTCTTATGGTTAGGCTATGCCCAGCTCACAGCCCCCATTCTTCACATCTTCAGCCTCTCTATTACCACAGCCACTGTTCTATCCTGCTGGAAATCTGCCCATATTCTTCCACTCTTCAAATCAGGAGATCCTTGTGACTTAAACAACTACCATCCTATCTCTATCTTGCCCGTTCTCTCCAAAGTGCTGGAAAAACTTATATACAACCAACTAAAAAATCACCTCGAAGCGTACTCACTCCTAAACCCGGCCCAATCTGGCTTCAGGTCAAAGCACAGTACCATCTTAGCCTTGGCTAAAGTCTCTAATGACTGGATCCATGCTATGGACACCAAGAAGGTTACTGGTGCAGTCTTTCTAGATCTCAGTAAGGCCTTTGACACTGTATACCATCACCTCCTAATCACCTGTCTTGCCTACATAGGTGCCACTCCACTTACCTTACAGTGGTTTAACAGTTATCTCACAGGAAGGTTACAAAAAGTCAAAGATGATGGCCTACTATCTGCCCCCCTTCCAATTGCCAGAGGAATCCCTCAAGGCTCCATCCTAGGACCAATCCTCTTTTCCCTGTACATCAACAACCTTGACTCCCACATAAAGAACTCTAGCATACACTTCTTTGCGGACAATACAGTTTTGTATGCATCAGGCTCATCCTTAAGTGAAGTCAGGAAAGCACTCCAAGCTGACTTTATCCAGTTACAAAGCAACCTTATCAATGCCAAGCTTCTCTTAAATGCCAAAAAAACCAAGACAATGATTTTCTCAAGACTTGCCTTGTCTGGTGCCCTACCTACCCCACCTAAAAACTTCATAGTTACCTCCCTAGGTGAACCCTTAGAAGTCGTGCCTAAATTTAAATATCTAGGTATGTGGATAGGCAACAAGCTTTCCTTCAATGACCACACCGAGGATCTATCAAAGAGGCTTAAAGCACTCTTGGGTTTCTTCTTTAGAAATAGGACCATCTTTTCTCTCACGACCCGCAAAAGACTTGTCCAAGCAACATTCCTTCCCTTGCTTGACTACGGAGGCATTATCTTTATCTCCTCCCCAACCTTGAGCCTATCTAAACTGGATGTACTCTATCACCATGCTCTTTGCTTCATTACTGACTCTGCATACAGGACCCACCACTGTGATCTTTATGCAGCAGTTGGGTGGACCTCTCTTGCCACCAGATGCCTCCTGCATGCCGGCATTTGTACCCTCAAATTACTACTCCACAAACTGCATGTCTATTTAATGTCTCTCATACACATCTCGCATAGCGCCTACTCTGTAAGGAAATCTGACCTTATCCTACTAGATGTTCCCAGGACACGTACCACAGCTGGCCAAAGAGCTGTCTCATACACCCTCTCAAACATTTGGAACCAACTACAAGCCATGCTGAAGCTAACCAGCATCATATCAATTAACTCCTACAAAACACTAGCTATCTTTAAATTAAAAGACATATGTAGGTGCTACTAGGCCCCCAACGCCAAGTCAACTTCCTAGGTACCAACTGGCCCTCTACTTATTAAACTGAAATGTGTTGCATAATTTAAGGCAAGATTAAAGCTGGAATGTATTGCATATATATAGCATAAGGACTTCTATTGTGTATACCTCTTGTATTATATATTTTTTTCATTGTTGTTCTACATTTTATATCTCTTGTCTATGTAATTGCGAACTGTATGTGTATGTGCCTCAGGACCTCCTTGTGAATGAGCTTACTCAACTGAGTCTTTCCTGCAATAAACTTGAACTTGAACTTATGCACTGTGCTGGGTTATTAAGAATATGACAGTTCTGCCCCAAGACCTGTTGAGGAAGTGATGTCAGAACATTGGCTGTAAAGGAAATGCCACAATGACTGGTGACTGTTAGAAACAATCAAATATACCACTGCTGCACCACCCTTACAATGTTTTAATTTTAAACCCATACAATCCCAATGATCATGATTGCAGAGTGCTCTGAATACTAAATAAAGGTCCCCCTCATTCTGCGTAAGCAATAATACCTAACAAGATGGGTGCTATTGGAAAATATCAGACCACCCAGGGACATAATGAGGCCTGATGCCTCAGGTGAAGGACCTTATAGCCTGTGGATAGTCTGATATTTCCCAACACCACCCACCCTGAAGGGTATTATTGCACTTTGAAAATGGGCATCAGCTTAAATTGTTATTCAGGAGTTAAAATATAGCTACAAAATAAAATAAAAGTAAAAAAAAAAAGTTTTATGTAAAGTAGTCCCTGTCTGTCAAAGTTGCTTTGCCTGTTTGCACAGTTGTCAGTAGAGGCCAGTTTTACAGAAGGCTACTGCTTTGGGGAACATTTGCAGGAATGTTTATTGTTAGCTGCACTTGGGAGCTACTTCTCCTGTGATCACTTTATTGTGGGAGAGGGTTTGCAAGTTTGGAACATCAGTGCAGACACAAAGAATTATGTAAGGCAACCAAGTTGCATTAAAAAAAAATTATTCATTCTTAATGCAAGCAGAAGTACCTGAAACTATTGCTGAGCACACAATGTGGTAGTGGTACTGCTTTTTCCTTGTAAGAGCCATGTTTTTAAAACCAGATGTAAAATAGGAGTACAAAAATTGCAGTGGTGTCACTGGAGATGGTAGTAGGAGTTGTAGGGAATTTTTCTTGTTATTTAGTGATTCTCGGTGTTTGCAGGCCGCTTGGGAATTGGGGGTGTTGGTCAGTGTGTGACAGAACGGAGTTGGGGTCTGAATCAGAGCCATGTAAAATTGAAGGGGTTGAAACAGCAAGAAATTTTGTATATTTTTTTTTTTACTAAATGGAGCCAAGACAAACTGGGGGGAGCTTGGCCAGCTGCCAACTGGCCCAGTAAGCAAGCAGAAAAAATATGGCTTCTGGCATGTTTAAAAATTCAGGGTGCCCAATAATATCCTCAGTGATGGGGCACCCCAAATTGGCACTTTTTTAAGCAGGCTCTATTGAAAAATACCCACCTGCTTAGATGGGTGTCCTAGCCACTCGGAATGCTACTGTAGGATTCTGTTGCCCATTTTCTAAGATACTGTAAAGTGTGTAGGTACAGGCTATTAAGCTATTCTGCATAACATAGATTTTTCATACCAATTATAGATTTTGACATTCTGTACTGTACTCCCTAAGTCTTACAGATTTGCGTTTTAGTTGATTGCAACTAAAATCTAGACCAGTAATCAAAGTATGGCCTAATGAGTGCATTGTAAAGTGGCTAGACAACCCCCTTATCCCTACCTGATATGTGCCTCTTCTTGATACACCTAAGTATACCACAAGCCTTTCAAGTCACATGATCACAATGTTCTTCTTCATGTCTCCAGTTACAATAATCCTGAGATACTTCTGTAGTAGATTTCATGTTATGTTGTCCAATAGTACAGTCTACTCTTCTGTTATTCTCACCAAAGTGCGTTATAGCACATTTCTCTATTTTAAAATACAGCCAGTGATTGAGTCCCCAGTGTTCAGTCCTAAGTAACTCATTCTGTAATTTGGTTATCTTTTTCCTCTGTTCCTACAACCGAACCCAGCTAGGTGTCATCAGCAAACTTAGTTAACCAAACATTCTCATTGCTCTGGAGTGTTGCAATGTAGATATTAAATAGACATGGTCAAAAAAACAGAGCTCTGGGGCACACCACCAGTGACAGCTGTCCAGTCAGACATAGCACCTCGTAACACCACCTGCTGTGCCCTGTATGACAACCATGAGTTAATCCATGTTAATCCAGTGGTGTTCCACAGGGGTATGTGCTGGGACTTATCTTCTTTAACATATGTATCAGGGATATTGCAGATGACTTGAAGGAGAAGGTTTGGCTGTTTGCAGATAATACAAACTCTGCAACAGAGTAGACATGTAGACACGCAGGATGGGGGTGAAAGGTATGGAAGCAGACTGAAAAATCTTGAAGAATGGTCCTGGGATTGGCAGCTGAAGTTTAATGCCAAAAAGTGCAAGGTTATGCACATAGGAAAAAGAAACCCAGGGATAAAGTACACACTGGGAGCACATCAATTAGAGGAGACAAAGACAGAAAGAGACTTCAGAGTAGTCATTGTGGATGACTTAAAAGTTGGATAACAGTGTGAGTGCATCACAGAGGGAGAGTGGCATCCTTGAATGCATTGGTGAGAGAATTACAAGTAGCAAAAGCAAGGTTATCATTCCTCTCTACAAGTCCTTGGTGAGGCCACAATTAGAGTACTGCAGTCAGTTTTGGAGGCCCCACCTCAAAAAAGATAAAGACCACCTGGAGATGGTACAGTGAAGGGCTACAAAGATGGTGCATGGACTGCAATGTGAGCCATATGAGGCAAGTCTCAGAGAACTAAATCTGTACACCCTTGAGCAGAGAAGAAACAGAGGGGATATGATCAAAACCTTTAAGTACGTTAAGGGAATCAACATAACACAAGCAGGAAACCTCTTCCAGCAAAACAGGGATATGTGTACAAGGAGGCACAACTTGTGACTGGTGGAAGGCAGGTTCAAAATCAACCTCAGGAAGTACTTCTTTACAGAAAAGGTCACAAACCCATGAAACATTCTACCTCAGGAGATGGTGAAATCAAAGACAGTAAGCAAGTTCAAACTCACATGGGACAGACATTATGGACACATCAGGGTGCAGTAAAAATAGAGAGGTGGGCAGAAACATAGGTAGATTAGTTGAATCATGTGGTCCCCATCAGCCAACACAATTGTTATGTTCCTATTCCTATGTTCCTATGTTCCATGTTGTCAGTCTTGGATCTAGACCTATATTTTGCAACCTCATTACCAGTTCTTTGTGAGGGACTCTATCAAATGCCTTGCTTAGCTCCAAATAGACCACATCCACCAGCCTATCGTGATCAAGTGCTCTACCCACCCTGTCAAAAGTAAACTGGTCTGACTGGACTGTCTCCTAACAAAGCTGTGTTGTGTCTCATCCTCCATATTATTGGTCAAGATATGATCTTCAATTCAACACCCCCCCCCAGTTCGCCCCTGAAAAAAGGACATATAGTCTCAGTGGGCCTACCCATTCAACACAATTCAATAAATAAATATATAAATAAATAAATCATAAATTATTTATTCCTTAATAATCTTTCCTAGTATTTTACATAGCACAGAGGTCAATCTAAAGGGTCTGTAATTTGTACAACTTGCTTTATTCCCTTTTTACGACTGCAGTGGGTGGAGCCTACAGATGTTATGCATGTAAAAAAGGGCTGATGTCATTCTTTTCTGTCCGTGGAACTGGCTGAAGGTGTAAATAGTCTCCTTCACCTTATCCTCCTCCAAGAAATGCTTTCTGCCCTCAAATAAATAGACTTTCATGTGAGTCAATGGTTGCAGGGCACTATTTTCTTTCTAAAATTGGAGGTACAAGAACTGGAATCTGAGTAGTGGGAGGCAGCATTAGTTTTTTGGGGGGTAAGATCCACCCCCACCTCCACCTGAGAAACTCCAAAGATACACCCCTACCCTTTTTTTGATTCATGTGGGAGGGGCACGGGGTGGATCCGTCATATTGGAACAACTGACTATCAGAGCTGCCTGGGGCATCAGAGCTTCAGAAGGAAAGAAAAAGTAATTAAGGAGTGCCTGAAACTTATACAGAACTTGTAAAACTGCATCCTAAAGTTATAGCACTTACAGAAAGCAAGCAAGCACTTGTAACACAAGAATGACAATTAAGGTATAAGTCCACAGAGGGGTAAAATATGTCACCCAAAGAAGACTATCCCATATTGGATAATAGAGTGGCTGTTTCTTTAAAGCTTTTTATACCCCCCCCCCACACACACATAGCTAAAGCACCCACCCAAATATCTAGGGGAACCTCAACATTTTTGTCTCTCTGGGACCTGAAGTTAGGAGTAATGTGTGAAGAGAATAAAGTCTTGTGTGTTGTACATTTGAATAGGTTTAATGCTTTGAAGTTAAATGATATAACTATATATACATAGTGTCATGGGCACCTGTAAAGGAAGGAGATACTACTGAAATAAATGTTATTCTGATGATTTATTTATTTATATATAAGATTTTAAGTGTAGTTCTACCTAGGTCACAGACACATAAGCTATAAAAAGTACATTTAAGGATGGATGTATTAGTCAAAGCTTGTAGTAGCAAAATTAAGCATGTACAATAATATATTGTGAGTTTTTTCTTTCAAGTGTTTAACAGGAGTGGCACACTAAGCTAAAAACTTGTTTACAGGCGCAATGTGGGAGTACATGGAAGTTAAGTGACTTGCTCAGGGTCACCCAGTATGCAAGTGGAGGCTGTGGGATTCAAACCCAGATCTTCAGATTTGCAGCTCAGAGCCTTAAACCACTGTGCTATACTGCCTCCCTAGTTATAGCAGTCATCTGTTTTATGGTTTGTGATGTTGGTGTAGTAAGCAGCAGTACATTGCATAACAGATGTAAAATGTCAATAAGTAGATCATGCAATAGATGTGTTGAGCAGTTAGTGAAGCAAGAAATGTATTTAGGATAGTAAAATATTCATATTAGAAAACTGATAAATGTGTGACATTTGCATCTCAATTTGAAGGAGGTCTTTATGGGGTATCAATGTACAATATAAAGTAGTTATAGTGTTCAAGTTGACTGGGTAATTGCTTTGTACTACCACTGTTACTAAATTTAAATTATTCTATGAAGAAAATTAAGTGTATCTAACTGTCTGTAAATGTATTAAAAACATTTACTTGTCCTTATAATGTAATGCAATAAATGCTGTTGCTAGGTTAAGAAGCCACATAACAATGCCTAGGGCATTAGGGTTTCTGATCATAACACCCCGACCTGTATGGACTGGCAGGCATCAGTGGTGAGACTTGGGATTGTCAACAGTAATGATCATGCCATTCCACCCCCATCCACACCCTGCAGCCATTGACAGGTATCGAGGTGTGCCTTTGACTCTTCGGCACCAAAGTTCACTCCATTTTCTTATACAGTACTATACCCATTTCAGCATATTTCCTTATGGAATGGGGTGAGTGTAAAATCTGAACAGCCAAAGGCACACCTCGACACATGTCTGTGTCTGTAGGGTGAGGTCAAATGGCATGAGCATTATGGGCAATGACCCAAAGGCACACCCAAATGCCTGTCCATGTATTAAAAACATTTACTTGTCGTTATAATGTAATGCATTAAATGTTGTTGCTAGGTTAAGTCACATAACAACGCCCAGGGCATTAGGGTTTCTCACCATAACACTCTGCCCTGTAGAGACTGACAGGCATCAGGGGTGTGACTTGGGATTGTCAACTGTAATGCTCATGCCATTCTACCCCCATCCCCACCCTGCAACCAGTGACAGGTATTGAGGTGTGCCTTTGACTCTTCAGCCCCAAAGTTCACTCCATGTTTTTATACAGTACAGTACCCATTTCAACGTAATTCTATTCTGTCTATCTGTCTGTCTATCTCTCTCTCTCTCTCTCTATCTATATGTCTATGTAATTATCTTTCTATCAATTGCATGTATCACTATTTTTACCTATTTCTAACACAAACCTGCATATCACACTTGCCTGCACTCTCAGCACATGCTTATGAAACCATGCATATTTGTACTTTACTTCTGCATAGACCTCATACTTTCCTAATATTCCCATTATCACAAGCATAACTACCATACCCTTATCAAAAGTGACCCCCTCTGAAAGTTACTATCACATTTTCTCTGCTAACAGTCCATCTTTACACCTGACTTCCTAACATCAACACATTGCTTAAATGTAACTTACATCACCTCATGGATAAAAATCCTGTTTCTCTAACAAAAAAAAATAAATAAAAAAAAATAACTGTAAATACTCCCAAGGCTGAACATATGCCAGCTGTTACTTTTTCATGTAATGCCACCTTCTGTACTATCATGGGGATTTGCATATGTTTCCCATGATGCTTTGCATTATTGGGGTTTGTGCTGTTGTGTTTTCTTTAAAACTTGGCTGTCCAGCCAGTATCATCTGGGATAAAACCTACCTCAGTAGCATTTGCTCTGTTGTTCTTTTGTAAACCTATGTTGCTTCCTATTCCTTCCAATAAAATGTACACCTCCATATATTTTTCTAATAATGTGTATGCCTTCCATAGAACAGAAACTAAAACAAATCTTACTACTTAAAAATCATTGTGCTGTTTTTCCATACCTCCTTAACAATTCCACACAACTTCACTAACTTCATCATGCAGCTGTGGTGACTGGATGCTGTTTGTAAATGGGTGTTACTGCTGCCTTTCTCCAGTTGTTGACTACTACACTGCTATCTAATGATACTTGATAAATGTACACTGGCCCTGCCAAATGATCTGATAATTCCTTTAGTAAGTGAGGATGCATATCATCATGGCCTGGTGCCTTGTTAGGGTCACATTTCTTGAGTTTATTTTTAACATCATCTATACTGATAGATATTTTAGCCAAATTTAATGTTACTAATTAATTCCTTGGTGTTGTCCTTTGGACTGTATACTAAGCCTTGTATATATTAAGACGCTCTGCTATTTTTTACTGTGTCCATTTGTATGTTTCCTTCATTATCACATAGGGGCCCTACCTGAGGAGCCTCATTCCTCATGGAATTAATATAGGTGTAAAAGTATTTGTAATTATCCTTAATATTATTGGCTAGTTATACCTCATGATTTCTTTTTGCCTTACTCGCTGCTTTTCTACAGTCCTTAGTGATCATTTTTTAGTTCTGCCAAGCAGTACTACTATCAATTTTCTTAGCCCTAGCATAGGTCCTGTTTTTCATGTTTATCTTGTTTTTGATTTCCCTATTGAACTACATGTGGACTTTTCTATTTTTTTTCTATATTTGGCCTTAACTGGCATCTATTGGTCCATGAGGTGCATTATTTTTCTTTTAAAGGTGTTCCGCACTTCATTTAAATACTTTATTTTAAAGGCCTTCTTCCAGGCTCAATTATCTAATACTTTCCTCATTTCAACATAGTTTGCCTTACTGAAGCATTTAGCTAAAGTAGTGCCCTGTACTTTGTGATCTGGGAGATGTATTTCAAAGAATATTGTATTATGGTCACTTCCACTAAGTGGTGTGTCTGTCCTGCAATGTTTTAAATGATCCCTTAGATTGCTGAGTACCAGGTGTAATAGGGGTTCTCCTATGGCAGCTGTAGGCACATATCATCCTAATTTGATTTAGCTATGGGGTTGATTCCAAGTTGCTGTATGCCGGCATAAGTTGAGATACACCAAGCTCATTGGCGTATCTCACTACTTGCACCAAGCGTTACACTAGCCCTGATTCCAAGAGGTGCCTTGCACCATGTTAGCTGTGGGCTATGTCAACCGTGGGTTATGCCACCCACTATGCTGCAGCCTGCAATGACATGGCACAAGTGCAGGTTATGGCAGCAACAGCACCCTATTCCAAGAGGGCATCTGCTGTAACATGCTGGGGTGATTCCAGGAGCCCACTGGTGTAGCGATATTAGAACAGCTTGGAGCTGCTCTAAGGAGCATCTGATGGTGCCATCCATTGGATGCCCACTCTGCAGCACTGCAGTGACAGTGCTGATGTGCTCCCCATACCCCCACAAGCACATCCTTGCCCCCACCCTCCCTAAAGTCGGGGATCCCCGGGGTCCATTTTGCAGTTCCATGCTATCCGGCACTTCCAACATAATATTATCCAGTTCATGACTCTGAGAGGGGGCCTGTAAAATAAACCAATATGTATTTTTTTTCCTTTACTTGGCAATACATGTATCAACATTTGTTCAAGAGCATTTTCTTGCACCTGTGCAACTAGAATATTAATAGAAAAATACTGTAAATGGTGATACCACCACCAGGCCTGTCCCTTCTATTACTAATGAATAGGTTATATCCCTGTATGTTTCTGTCCCAGTTGTCATCTTCCTGCCACCATATTTCTGTTATGGCGCAGATATCAATATTTTTATTGTTGTTGTAACATTTTTTATTTTCCGAAAAGAGTTGACAGAACATATATCATTAGGGACGAAGCCTTCATATAAGCAATCATTGTACAGGTGCTTAAAACCAATAAGTAAAGAAAAGAAATAAGAGAAGAAAAGAAATGAGGGGGAGTAAGGAAGGAGGATGAAACAAAGGGAAAAGAAGTCAAAGAGAGAGAGAAGAGGCAAAGGGATCACTCAACAGCATACATTTATAAATGCGTACAGGTGAATCCAACAGTGAGTTTACATACAGTCAAGACTGCCAATAGCGGAGATACTGGACCTGCAAAACACCTATCCACTACTACCAGTAAGAAGGGTAAGAATGAGCGAAGATGGGTATTGTGGTAAGGGTTAAAGAAGGAAGGGGTAGGTAGGTAGGTAAGTAATAATTATTGATCGATCATAAAACCATTGCAAACATTAAAATATATTCATTCCACAAGTATAAAACTATTACATTACAAAATACACAGAGTACAAAACATAACAATATCACAAAAACACCTCATATACTCTAAGCATATTAATTTAGCTTACATTATCAAGAATATAACCCCCCCCCCTTGATTTTAAGCATCCCAATTTTTAGTTTGTTATGTGTTCCCTTCTTTGCTCAATTATCTTAAGGAGGGAGACTACAGAGATTAATATCTTAGGGTCACATGTTGTTAATAAATATATCAGTTGTTGCAAAGGCTGATACTGTTGATGACACAGTATATTTCCTATTAAGGAGTGGACATAAAAGTACTAGATGCAACAGATTATCTTCTCCATGTCCACATTTATACACACAATCCTTAATTTTTTTCCCTTCATATTGTCCTCTTTTTCTATTACTTTTAAAGACCTCAAAGTGGAACCTTGTCAGAAGTATTCTTGTTTTGGATTTATGAAAACATGAAGATATTGCTCAAACTTATGTTCTCTTTTTTTTAACCTACAGGCATCTAAATCTTTTTGAGCAGTTATCCTTGACTCTATTTATCATTGTTTTGATACAGTCAAAAGGATATTTTAAACAATCTGCAATAATATGTAGCAACCCGTAAGGTTTTATAAGATCCTCGAGGACCTTCATACACAAAAAAGTTATGTTAGAATGTATGTATATGATCACTTCCTCTAAACATAGATGGGGAAGGCTGTCTGAGGGCATCCTAAAAGTCCTAATCCAATAATTAATTTGTCTCTGGGCACAGGAGCATTCAATTGACAGCTGTCCTATCTCTTCTGTAACCACAGCTGAAGGGACACTATTAGAAAGTCCCATTTTTTTAAATAAAATTTATTTAAACTGGAATCCAGAGACCCCTTGACATCAGCTCCTCAGACTTCAGCACAATAAAGTATCTGGCTTTTATGTTTTGCTCTTACAACTCTTAAGTTTCCCTCTATCTTTCCCCATATTTATGGAAAAAATACAACATTACTGGGAGGAAACTCTCAGCCTTAGATTTTATGCTTTCAGGTGAGCTCCCCATGTCCCAATATAACTAACTGTGAGCTCAAGATAACAGAACTGTTTTATTACTTCAAGCTTATGGTTATTCATATAATAGCCATATCTTTTTTTTTATTTCCCCCAAAATGAGAACCTTGGTTTTATCATAATTAGCCTGCAGGTCAGCTTTCTTACATTCCAAATAAAATTTTTCAATGCTCCTACACATGCCCAAATGACTAAGTGAAATCAATGTGACATCATGCGCATATTCTAAATATGATATTGCTCTTACACTCGTTTTTGGTAAGTGAAAATCAGAGTTATACATTTATCTCAGTACTGTAGTAAAATAAAGATTAAACAATAATGGGGCCATTGTGCTACCTTGTTTCACCCCTATATTGTTTTTAAACTAGGCACTCAATTCCCCTGACTCTCCGTATCTAACAGTAGTATAATTGTCTTGGTGCATGAGTCTAACCATTTCCAACAAAGACTGCTCAATCCCCAGTTCATGAAGTCTACCACATAATAAGAGATCTATTAACTGTATCAAAGGCTGCCTTGAGATCAAAACAATCTTTGATTTTTAACTATTTTATACTTGTGAATTAAGTGTGCCATAATGAAACATTGATCAATTGTTGAATATTTTTTTTGGAAATCCTGCCTGTGCTTCATCCACTATACTATTGGTCACTGCCCATATCATCAATCTATTATTTAAGATTCTAGTAAATACCTTTTCTAAGGTATTCAAAATTCTGATAGGCCTATAGCACCCAGGGTCCTTTCTGTTGCCTTTCTTGAATACTGGTACAATGATGTTTAATTTCCAGTTTTTGGATACATCTCCTGTTCTCTAGATATAGTTTTAAAGATTATGTAAAAAAGGGCTCCAAAAAGATTTTGTTCTCATTATTTCATCAAGTGGTATCCCATCAGTGTCTGGTGCCATTCTTTTACTAAAAGAATCTAAAAAACCGCCACCAGTTCACAAAAAGTGATCTCAGAATCAGGTGGAAACACTCTTCCTACATATCTATATTCTTCCAGTCCAGAGAGATATTCTGGGTCATCCCATAGAACAATTGCTTAAAATGCTTAACCCATATTTCTGGCTCAATGTAGGTCTCAAGTCGAGTATGATATCTCATTCCAGTGCTTACAATCCTACAGAAAGTTTTTACTGTTCTTTGTAAGAACTGCTTTATGGAGATCTGTCCATAGTTGTCTGGAATGCTCCAGTTTGTTCTTAATTTAAAAAAAAAACCTGTATTCCTTCCTTGCCTTGTAAATTAATTTATTATTGCTCTAATCTGGATTCTAATTTAATATTCTAAACCTTTTATTTAACAGTTTTCTTGCATCTTTACATTCATTATTGTACCACTTTTAACCATCCCTCTCCTTTAAAACTACTTCTTTAGAGATTATATAGGTAACCATAATTATAATAGAATTGAATTCAGAGATCACAGTGGGACCAGGTTGTTGATCTGCCAAAAGGGATAAATTTGACAATATCTCTCTATTCTCAAGTAGGGCCACAAAATGTTGTCCCTCAATTACCCTCCATTCAATACCCCTTCTTCCTAATTCAACAGGAAGGACCATACCACCTTTATCTAAAGTAAAATCTTCCATCCGTACTTCTAGTTCCAAAGTCCTATGTTGACTTTTCGGTCTAGAGACTAATTGTAGAGTCAAACATTTACTGATCAAATGTAAATTAGTCCAAATGTAATCAATTAAGGATGCTCCATTGCCACCCATGGATGAATATTCTCCTTCAAAATCAGAAGGTAATATTCCATTTAGAAGCAGCATATGTTTTTACACATTACCTTATGCAAATCTATGCCATTTTTATTACTAATTTTATCTTTAGTCTTCCTTGCAAGTTTTAATCTTGTTTGAGGGTAAACAGAAAGGACTTCAGCCATATCATCTGAGCAACCCTGCAAAACTCCAAGTCTTCCATTAAAATCACCTAATATAACAATATTTCCCATTAAACAATCTGTTTAAATGTCGCCAATCAATTCTTCTAATGTATTTAAATAGTTAATATCCCCACAGTGACTTCCAACAGAGTGAGCATAAATGTTAATTATGTACCATATTTGACTTTTAATCCTCCCTGTTATCTTCACTGTGAGTATACTGCAACTTCAAGTGCTTACTTCATCTGTAGTGATATTATTAAGTCTAATAAATATAGCTAGACCCCAAATCCCTATCCCAAAGTGTTTATCTTTCTTTGCATTTTTACAATATGCAGTATATCCACTTAAATACTGATTACTGAAAGCCCACGTTTCGTGGATAACAATGATTTTAAATTGTTTCAAATACTTACTTCAGGATCCCCAATTTTTTTTCCCCTAATCCAGAGGAGTTCCAAGATAACATTTTAAATGAGTCTGTATCTTGTGGTAGTATTTCTACTGTTCCCTTACTGGTATACTTACTTGTGACCGCTACCCTATCATTTTGTCCCTGTAGTCTTCCCCTAGACAATTGTGTTTATAATGTCATTGCTCCAAAGAGGCAAGGGTTTCAAACTTATTTGATGTTTCAACCAAGATTTCCCATTTTTTGGAATTTATTTGTACATTTCTCTGTTCATCAAGACCATATCTATCCTCATTTTCAATATAGACATGAATTCTTAATTCATCCAGGATACTTTGCTTCTTCAATATTTCCATAATTATAGAATCTTGGTTGACATAAAACAAGATTTGTCAATCCAATTCCTGCCTGTCTTCCTTACATAATAACTGCATATTTGTGTATCAAGGCATGCATTAAGAAAATCAATCGATTTACCCCTTAAATAAAATTTTGTTTCATTTCATTAAATTTCTTCAGTCCAAAAATTGAAATTACAGATTCAACTTGTCTTGCACCAGATAGATTTTTGTTCATATAAAATTCTGGGAAAAGATCCCTCAATGTAGTGACTTCCCCCATTGCGATACCCATACCCTCTAAGTTTCTTGCCTTTAGGGCTATAGCTTTCAAAATATAAAATTGTTTAATTACTACAAGGACCAACTCAGTTCAGTTTTTTTGGCCTAATAATACTAATCAGATCTTTCAAAATTCTACTGCCATTCAGTATGGAAGACAATAAAGCTGTTAGAGTTTCCAACAGATTTTCATATATTTCATTTGGTAGACAAGCTACCCCAAGGAGAGGTAACACAATATCAAAACCTAATGTTTTTGCTAAGAAAGAATTAAAATGGTTGTTATAGCTAGTCACCTTAGCATTACTTTTAGAACACCCACTATTAACTGGCTCTGACACCCACTCCTCATTAATTTGATAATCACATATATTACTATTTTCAGATGCCACAGAAACAACCTCCTCATATTTTTGTTTCTGGTTTCCTATATTTTTTTGGTTTCTGTTTCCCACCAATATTCTGTTTCTCTGATATTCTTGTGTCTTTAAGCTCACACTTCTTGGTCTTCTTATTTGCCTGATTTTCTTTTCACTTTATTCTTTATTGTTTTGAGATATGACTTAGTTTTGATCTGGACTGAGTGGGTATACTATCCTCCCTCTCTCCCACTGAAACTTCATTTATCAGCTTCCTTTTATTTTTATTATTAGTATTTTTTTTTTCTGAAGTGGGTATGGGATATCCATAATATCAACAATATCTGTCTTGTTATTTTTCTCTTAGTTTTTAAGATCATAACATCTGTATGACTCCCAGAATTACTAACCACACTGCTTTCCTTCTGCATTTTATTAGCTGCTTGATGCATTTCTCCCTTTTGCCAGAAATGTGGGTGGTTTCCAGCTAATTCTCTACAAATACTGCTGTCTCTTTGTTCCTTAGCTGGAAGCATGATACATTCAAGTTGTGAACTTTGATTACTTTGATCAACCAAGGGAATTTCACAAATGTTACCTCTTCATTTACTATAGACTTTAAAGTGCAATCCAAGTTACCCTCACCTTTATTAGAATGTAAATCCATAACGCAATTGAAATCCTGTTGTATAAAACCAAAATTGCCTTGCTGTGAATCTAATGCTTCACCTAAAATGCATGATCTGCAATTTCTGGTTACAAAATCCCTTTCAATTGAGTTCAGTTTAATTCTGTTCTCTAAGCAAACCCCTTTAATGAATGAAACATACTATTTAATCTCCAATAACTGCTTAAGTAGCAGGACATTAGAATGAATTGGATCTCTTAATGCTATTAGTAGATCCCTGGAGATTCTGTCAATATCCTTGATGTCTGAGATATTATATCTCTCCGGACTCATTGTCCATGAGATAGTACTAATATTTCTAGAAGGTAACTCTCTGGAGTCATCCTGAAACCTCACTTTCCTTTGTTTCTCATGAATATTATTCTCCCCAGGTGCTTTATTCTGGCTTGCCTCAATTACTCTGCTGTAATTGCTATTCTCAGCATGGGACATTGACCTTTCTATTAAGTCATCAGAGTATTTATGAGCAATGTTTCACTGTTTTCATTGCATTTACCAATTTCATTTTCTAAATGCAATGTTTCTCTCAAGCTCTTTACCTCTGAATCCAGTAGTGATAGATTACAAAAAATTTGTGAAAAGTCAATCTTTGTGTCCACATACGGTACTTTTTTAGGTTCATTGTGATTAATATCTACTGTGTTTATCACTTTCCAGTCTGACACTGACATATTTGTTACAGTCATTTCCCTATCCCTAAAATTCTTATTTGCATTTTTTCCTTAAATGGATTAGGGGCTAGCTGGGGTACTAAAGGACTAAAGAAATATTGAATGTCTCCATTAATCCTAATCATCCCATTAGGCATTGAGACCAATTGCATTATTTCTTCTTTTCCAGTAGCCAGTTGTTCTATCATAAATCTGTTGTTCTTTTTCTTTAACCTATCCTTTTTCTGTGTTCATTTCTGATTTTTGCCCAGCACTTTTATTGTGAGTGTTTTTTATGATACGGGACCCTTAAACTTAACTTCATCCCCCCCTGCCCCGGCGTGCATATCGTTCTGGTCTACTTTATCTGATATGTTTTATACACTTTTAACAGGACCCCTTTTTCACAATGAGTAGTAGCTGGCAAGCTAATCAACAAGAAAAGGATAAAATAAATAAACTAAACAATGATTTCAGTATTAGTCAGTACAGCAATCCTACAACAGTAGAAAACAGCACAAAACAGTTCAAGATGATCAATTTAGATTTTCAGACTCTCCTTAATAAGGGATCCAACAAGTTTAAAAAAATAATAACAAGATAGCAGCAAAATATCAGCAAAATAGCAGCAGCTTAGAGCAAATAATCCATTAGTCCTGTAAATTGTCAACCATTTGGAACCATTAGCTCAAACAATATCAGCAAGTTTTCTTCATTTTTACACTGGTCAAATTACTACAAAACTGATCAGAGATTCCTCCGGTTGTATATTAGAAGTGGAGTCCAATAATTGAATGTTGCTGTTGACAGTGTTCAAGAGTGATTACAGTTCCACCCGACCTGTTCAGCCAGTACAGATTTTATTCCCCTTATATCAATTTGATTAGTTGGATCAGTTAGATCCTTGGGTATTTCATAAAAGTAGCCTTTGCCCAGTATTGATGATAAAAATGAAGAAATTGTCCAAATCTCCACTATTTAAAAAAAAATGCTCAACAGTGTAGTTAATAACCCTCATTAACCCACCCAATGTTCAAGCAATTCAGATTGACAAAATAAGCAAGAACTCTCCCAAGTTTAAATACTTTAACTTGAAATACTTCAAGATAATTAGCTGTTAGTTATTGAGTCAATTATTGACTCTGCAGCTGTTCCAGTAAAAACCAACAACCTATATAAAAAGTTATTTCTCAATTTCTCAATATCATAAACTATAATTAAGGAACTCCTTGTTCAACTCCCTACTTGCCTATTAATTTGTCTGTGTACTAAACTTCAGATCAACAATAACTACAATAACTACTAATACTAAAGTGAATAAAACTACTTATAAAAGTATCCAAAGCTGTTATCCACAAAATACTGCCTTTCTTGCTTGCTTGCTTACTTGTTTATAAAAAAAAGCAAAAGGAAGAAAACAAAATCAACAAACTATTCTTACTTGTGCATCTTCTCATCAGGACATATCTGGTTCTACTTCCGCTACAGCAGCAAGCTGCTTTGGATATTTCTTAGATATTTTAACCTCCAAAACTCAGACAAGATTCAGTCCTTAGGATGAAATGTCCAGCCAGCAAGTAGCAGAACTCCTTCATATATAACAGCCCAGTGTCAAACAGGCTGCCAAACACAGCAAACATACCAGAAAAAAGTTTCTTTCGCATACTCAGTGTACAAAGATGCATTATGCTTAATAGAAAACAACTGAGCAGCAAAGCAAATGGCTAAAGAGCACAAAGTACAGCTACAATTTTAATAAAATAGTTTGAACCTTTTCAGCAATTCACAGAGCTCTAAGCAATGCCAAGCCAAATGCACTCAAGGATCACAATATCAGAGTCACACATGCACACCAAATATAGACAAGTCACATGAGCCCAATGGCGTGAAAAAAGGAAAAAGAAAGTTAAAAAACAAAGTTTTAAACAACCACAAGTTAATAACAAATTATTAATTAAATAAAAGTAAAATTCATTAACATCTGAGTTTCCCAATGCTACCTATGAAAAATGTTCCTAAGTACTGCTGCTATTACTATTGTCAGAATGATATAAATAATTTTCTAATATTTTGTCCCAGTACTAATAGAAAGAGCAAATTCCTTTCCAAAAGTAATTGCCAGTTTTAGAATTTTAAAGTTTTGACTTCAGTCACCACAGTGAGTAATGCAGCCGTAATGCAGTCCAAAGAGCAGAAGACTCATTCGTGAAGCTCCTTTTCTCCCAGATTACATTGTCTTCCTGATTACAATCTGTAACCTGTAAGGTGTCCTTTACCTCCATGACCCTCCACAGGGTGGCTTGACCACCACAGTTGCCAGGGCTTCCTTCCTACCACTGGGACTCCATGCTGGATCAGCTGCAGGGGAACAAACAACAGAAGGAGAGAACACCAGGAACCAGACAGCACAAGAAAGTCTGGAAAGAGCAGTAAGTATAAAACCTAATGAGGCATTGGTGGCATAACTTTACTAAAATAATTAATGCTTATTACTGCTCCTGCTTCTGTGACTCCTACACAGTCACTTAGTGTGCGGTCCAAGGAAGGGGTATACTGAAGCTATCCAATCATACAGCAGGATATATGCCCAAACTATTGTGCTCAGCAGAGACAAATCTCTATCAACAGTCTTTGCTGGACATAAACACACCAGACATATCCTCAGTGTCTAGTCAGGTCAAATCAAATCCCTTTTTACGGCCTCGGGAGAAGAGATGAGCTATCAGGGTGTATGAGTTCTGCAAAATCCAGATTTAGTCTAGAGCATGAACACATAAATATATCCCAAAGAGTCTAGTTCTTGGCTTGGGTTACATTTATAATGTAAATACAAAGATCAAGAACATAAACAGATATCTTCAGAAAAAAGCATATATATATATATATATATATATATATATATATATATATATATATATACATATATATATACAATTAAGAGTAAGGAAGTAAATCCTATATTGTGCCTAGGTACTGGGAGTAGCTGGTCAGTAACTGCCCTGTGGGGACACTGAATCTCATTCAGTGTGGCAAGATTGTAACCTGATTGCATCCAGCAGGGTAGGGGGTTATTCAGCCTACACCTGTCTGAGGGTTAACATAGCTTAGGTAAGGAGCCCAGCAAAGTCTGAATGTGGAAATTTGATATGTCTGGAGGTAAAAAAATCTGTCTAGCTTGGCAAGGACTGAAAGAGATGCCAGTACCTCTATCATTGTAGGGACCGCTGGAGAGCTCCAGTTACAAAGCAGGGCTCTCTTAGTTTGCAGGGTCAGTAGGGCAAGCCACCTATAATCAGGCGAGGATAGCTTAGGGAGGTCACTACGGATTCCTAGGAAGTAGAAGAGGGGACTAAGAGGGATCTGCTGGTGTAGCACCTTGGATGCTGCATCTAGTGTTGCTTGCCACAAGGGTTGTACCCATGGACAGGACCACAGTATGTGTAGGAGGTCTCCCCTAGCCCCTTGACATCTCCAGCACTTATCTGACTCCAGAAGTTGGGCTCTATGGAGAACCACAGGGGTTCTGTACCATGAGTGGGCAATTTTGTTTTGTATTAGCCTTGATCTAGCATCCTTCAACCAGCTGTGTGTGTCTCTGCAGGCCTGGTCCCAGGCCACAGATGGAACAGGAAGTTGCAGCATTGTTTCCCATTTATGCTTCACTTCCTCAGATTGAGAGGATAAAATATCTCTGAGCATGGCATAGATGAACCCTGCAAGGCCCTTAGGGTGTTGTATCCAGGCATGCAGAGTTGACAAAGTGCATTGTGTTGAGGGTGGGCTCATAATATTAGTGGAGGGCATCTCTGAGTTGGAGATATCTCCAAAAATCTGACTGGGGGATACCCCATAGCTGCCAGAGGGATTGAAATGTGTGAAGAACCTTGTGATTTGGATCCATGAGATCTCCCATTTTGTAAATGCCCAAATCGGCCCAAAGCTTCCAACTCACCCAGTATCCCCCTATAGTAATGGAGAGGTTTTTCCACAGAGGAATGTGAGGAAGCAGGTGAGGGTCCACTTTCATCTTTGCATGGGTGGCAAACCAGTTAGTTCTGGACACTTCTATCATGGGTGAGGTATGACCCAGATTAGGTCTGTTGGGAGGTCTGAGTTTGGTGTGTTTACATGAAAAAAAGAAGTGAAGAGGGGTGTATGGTCTCTGTGATGTCTAGATCAATTTGGAGCCACTGTGGGGAAGGGGTGAGGTGGGATACATCCATTTAACAGTTTGGGCTAGAAGGGAGTCACGTGATGCGGTGTGCTGTGTAGGATGCCTCTATGCTTGCCTGTTAATTATCGCTAAAAAACCCATTTCACAGTGTTTTCCACCACAGATCGCCTGTCTGTTATCCTCCTGAATGTATTGTGCCCTCGATAAAAGAAGTCGATGGATGAAGAGATGCGGAAAATTGCTTCCAAACACACACCTCCCGCTACGCCCGAGAAGGCCTCTAAGAAAGCTAGGGCCTCCTCCCCTGCAATCCTCGCTTCCTGCTACTACTGAGAGCCCTGACACTGATCTTCTCACCCTGTCAAGATTTCTAGAGGAGTTTCAGCCTTTCAAGGCTGAAATGCAGAATATGGCAGGAGAAATAAAGGGTATCTCCAGCACCCTTGAGGAACTCTATAAGAAGATTGCTGATGATGAAGCTTGCATACGTTCTGTTGAAAGGAAACAGGATAAAGCAGAACTGGAACTTGTGGCCCTGAGGCAAAGGCTAGCGAAAATGGAGAACAAGGTGGAAGATTTGAAGGGGCGCAGTCGCCCCAATAATGGGGTAATCATTGGTTTGCCCGAAGGTGAAGAGGGTTCAGAACCCATTAAGTTTATCAGAAAGTTCATGGAGAAGGTGGCAGGCCCTTCCCCCTTTGGTGCGAGCTACACAATAGAAAGAGCTCACCGGGCACTACGCCCCCCTCCTCCAGTTGGAGCCCCCTCCAGGTCATTTATATTTTGCTTCTTAAACTTCCAGGAGTGACAGCATTTTCTATATAAGGTCAAGGAAACACAAGATTTGCAATGGGAAGGTAAAAAGCTGAGAGTGGCACAAGATTTGCCTTTATCTGTACACCAGAAACGAGCCACATTTCACAAGCTTGTCCTCAAGTTGATTGCCGCGGGAAGCAAGTTTCGTATGGGTTTTCCTGCAAGATTTCAAGTTTGCCTGAATGGTACCTACGAGAAAGTGGAGTCAGCTACCTCAGGGCTCAAGAAAGTGCTTCCTGATCTTTTTAAGCCTGCTTGAGAGTCGGCCTGGTGTGGGGAGCCATGCTAAGTTTTTCAGTGGTGGTGTAATTCAGCTGATGCAAATTATATTTCTCTACTTTGTCTCCAGGACTATGTTGGTCATAAACTATTTATCTGGCTATTCAATTCCAAGCTGCAGCTCTCGAGAAGGGTCTTCGTGCAGACAGATTAATGGACATCGAGATTTTGATCTGGTTTTCTCCCTCAGGACTGTTTAATTTTGTTGACTCTCATAATATTGACTCTGGTCTAGTTTAGTCTCATTTCGTATTCATCTGGGGTTACTATGTTCAAGTTAAATTTTACTCTGTCAGATCTGGCAATTCACTTTTTCAAGGGCGATGTCTTGATCCCAAAGTTGGGGGGGGCAAAGCTCAGTTTCTGTGTTCACATCGCAAATCTGTCTGTGGCTGCAGTCCCTTTCTGGTTTCGTTTTCATGGTCTGGTTTTTCTAGGTTTCCCTCTCTTTCTCATTTGCTGTTGCCATTAGGTGATAAAAATGGCTCGCTTGTATATTAGGTGGAGATTCTGCAGCCATAGACAGATGGCGATATCAGGTTGGTCTGCCCCTTCTGAACAACCTTCCTCGAGTGCTGTTTATGGAGGACTCCTCATCTCCCTTTTCAAATTTCCACTAATGAAGCAAGATGGTTACTGCCTCTGGTCTCAGAAATATGATCCGGACAGCGGCCCAGGAGCCCTTAAGTTTCTCCTATACTAAAGCAGGCAGTAATGGCCCGCTTTTTCGGCTGTTCTCCTCTGTTATTCGAGGGTTGCGCCACAAGAGGGCATCTGTGTTTACTATTTTCATGTCTGATGCAAGTGTTACACACACTTTACCCTCTGTGAATCAGATAGTAGCATAGTTCATGGGGACTCTGTAGGGAGAATTATTTTCTTTACGGGTTTGTGCAGACAACTTCTTTACACTAGTTAGTAATGAAGACAATTTATAAGAACGATGGAGGTACTACTCTCTATGGAGTGTTCTGTTTATAAAGGGGTAGTGTTCTGGTTTTCTGGTTCACGAGGGTGGGGAGGTTGGAGGGAGAGGTTCTTTTCAGTTAGCCGATCATCATGTACCATGCAAAAGGTGGGTGGGTGTGGGGGTCAGGGTTCATGGGGTGCCTGGGGGGTTTCAGAGGGGTGATTGGGGATGGATTTAGTGATGGTAGGGGTGGGGGAGGTAGAACAACCCAGCGCATATCTCTTGGAGCAGTATTAAGGGAAACATAAATACATGTGGTGTTTTCGGGGATTTCTGACTGGCATCTTGAGTGATGGTTAGAAATATCCACTTTATCAGTTGGAACGTTAACGGGTCAAGGCATAGGACTAAGCAATATAAAATCCTGAAACATATAAACCATCTGAAGGCAGAAATTGTATTTTTTCAGGAGACGCATTTGCTTATGAGGGAGGCTGACAAAATGAGATGGCAGCAAATTGGGCAGGTGTTTGCGGCGGAGGGCACAACCCATAGCAGAGGGGTTATGATCCTTTTGCATAGGTCAGTTCCATTCAAACCTCTCTAAGTTATACCTGATCCTTCTGGCAGATTGTTGTTTGTAAAAGGCAGATTGCATACCTTGGATATTGTCTTGGGCGTTATTTATGGCCCTAATGTAGATTCCCCCAGTTTTTTTGTCCAGATAATAGAAGCCCTAACTCCATTTTTGTATATCCCCATGGTTATAGGAGGTGACTTCAATCTCGCTTTTGATCAGACTCTTGACAGGTCAGGCCAATCCCATCAAGGTCTTTCCCCAGCACAAAGATCTTTTAGGGACCTGTTGGACTCTATAGGTCTTTGTGATATATGGCGTGTATTACATCCTAGTACAAGGGAATATACTTATGTTTCTCCAGTCCATACAACTTCCTCAAGGACTGATTATATCCTCATCTCTCAATCTCTATTACCTGGGGTCATAAGCTCTAGTATTGTTTCAGGACCCCTGTCGGATCACTCTGTGGTCACCTGCCAAATAACCCTAGCGTCGCTGCCCAATAAAGGGGGCAGGTGGAAGTTGAATAATCAAATTTTGAAGGAGCCAAAGATGGTTCAATATATAATATCTCAAATAGAGCAGTTTATTGCCTCCAATTCTAACTCCGTGGAGAAGTCCGATATGATTTGGGGTGCTTGTAAAGCACATTTAAGGGGAATTATAATCGGCCTAACATTGAAAAGGAAAAAAGAGAGGGCATCTTGGATCTCTGACCTTCTCTCTCAGATTAGGGGCATGGAGATGGTCCTCGCTCCATCCTCTTCTGAGACATTTAAACAAGAATTAATGAAATTGAGAGAAGCCTACCTAGCAATGTTATCGGAACAAGCCGAATTTGCTATTTTGAAAACAAAAGCGGTATATACTGATTAGGGTGAGAAGGCCGGCAAAATGGCACTGCGTATTAAGCAACAGGAATCCACTAGATTTATTTCTGCAGTCCATTCCTCCAAAGATAACTCCCTTAAGGTCTCACCCTCAGAGATAGCAGAGGAGTTCACAAATTATTTCCAGAAATTATATGGCCCTATGGTTAATTCCCCATCTAAGGAGAGACTTCTTGAATATCTGAGTGATTTACAATTGCCAGCTCTCTCACAATCCCAGCAGAAAATTTTAGAGTCTCCTGTCTCTAAGGGTGAGATTGAAAGGGTGATTAAGTCTCTCCCATCTGACAAACCTCCGGGCCCTGACGGGTTTACCTCCAACTTTTACAAAGTTTTCTCTAAGCAATTGATTCCCATTTTGCTGCCACTTTTTCAGGCTATTCTCTCTGGTCAAGTATCCGATTCCTTCCTTTTTGAGGCACTGATTGTTTTGTTGCCTAAGCCGGATAGGCCGTTCAATCTGGTCTCCAGTTAAAGGCTGATCTCCCTTCTTAACCATGATATTAAAATCCTGGCAAGACTATTAGCTGACCATTTGGAGGCAGTACTTCCCTTTTTAATCGGGGCAGATCAGGTTGGCTTTATGAAAGGCAGATCATCTGTGGATCATCTGAGGGCCCTGTCTCACATCTTCTCAGCATCCAAGGATGCTCCCCATCCTATGGTCCTGATTTCGTTGGATGCTGAGAAGGCATTCGACAGAGTCCACTAGGATTACCTGTTTGCTATGATGGAAGTTTTGGTTTTCCTATGAAATTCCGGAATTGGGTTAGCTCTCTATACAAGTTCCCTTCTGCTACAATTTCATGTAATGGGGTTATCTCCACCCCCTTCAAATTACATGTAGGGACCAGACAGGGGTGTCTCTTATCCCCCCTTCTCTTTACTATCTACCTAGAGCCTCTTATCAGGAGACTGTCTGGTGCCCAGGGCATCTCAGGTATCTCTCTCAGGCAGCAGGTGGTTAAAGTGGCCGACCGCCTATGCAGATGATCTTCTGCTGCAGGTAGCCCATCCACTCACATCTATTCCCATTATTCTGAAGTTAAAAGATGACTTCAGTAAGGTCTCGAATTATAAACTCAATGTAGGTAAGACTGTGGTTTTTCCTCTTAACCACAGGGTACATAAACAGGTATTGAGTTTGGGCTCACTTGGAAGTCCAATTATATTAAATATCTGGGGCTGCTTCTCACTCAGAACACGGCATGGCTCAGACAACTCAATATTGATGCACTGGTACATAAAATAGATCTAGACCTCTGTCGGTGGACTTTACTCCCCCGCTCTCTTTGGAGCAGAATTAGCCTAATCAAAATTAACATATTTCCTCGTTTATTCTACCCCCTTAACATGCTAAACATATGGCTCCCTCTGTCCTGGGTTAAAAAAGTACATAGCATGATCTCTACCTTTATATGGGGCGACAAGAAGGCTAGGATAGCTTTCCATAAGTTAGCGGTTCTGAAGGCTAAAGGAGGGTTAAGACTTCCCCATATTGGGCTCTATTACTGGTCCAGTCAGGCCAATAAGTACCTCAGATGGCTAACCGTGGATCAACAATTCGTGGCCGCCACTTATATCCCGACTTGGTTAGCCATAGAGTCTGCTGCCATTAGAAAACATGGCCTTTCTTCGGCTGTGTTGCTATACACCAAGGTTAGTTCTTTACCTGAATCTCTACATTGCTCTCCTATTGCCATCTCAATCAGGGTTCATACTCAATTGTGCACTTTTCTGAAGTATAAAAATCTCAAGGATTTATCTCAGCCTGTTGTAGGCAATCCTAATTTTTCGCTGGACGGTAAGCTTCTCTCACCTAGTTGAATCCCTCAGATAAGAAACTGCTGTCTAGATGACTTTATGTTATCCGATAGTCAATGGTGCTCTTCTGCTGGCATTATGCACAAGTTTATGTTACCTCACACAGCAATTTTTAAGATTTTTCAATTTCACCACTTACTGGTTATGGTAATGGGTCCAGTCCCCCCGCCTGCTCCCAATATCAGTTTTCAGGCTACCCTTATGGAGTTGGCAGGTTCGCCTCATACTCTATCTACAATATATACTGCTCTGTTTACCTGGGCTTACCCTTATAATTATGCTCCTGTCTCCTTTTGGACCTCTCTCTCTTTCAGGGCAGAGATATGGATTGGTCTCTCTTGTGGCAAAGTTGTCATAAGTTCCTTAAGCAGGACAGACTTTATTTATTTTATTTATTTGTTCTAGGATTACAAATACCTTTGAGCCAAGGCTCTTTCACAAAGGTTCCACGTCACTGGTACAATTGAGACAATCATAAGCAAAGATAACAGTTTATAAAATAAAAAAAAAAACAACACATTGTCTTGTAGATGAAAAAAGAACAATAAGGTGAAACTTTGGGGAAGGGAAAGGGAAAGGAAGAGGGTGAAATAAGGGAGACTAAGTGGATGGGAGAGAAGGGGGGAGGTAGGTTGGGGGGATAGAGAGAGGAGAGGTGGAAGGCGGATAAGAATAGTGGTAGTGCAGCTGGGTGGCATTTGTCATGGGCCAGCAGGGGAGGTAAAGATAGGAAGGGGGGTGCTGGCAAAGTGCAGGAGTAGATGTGGGTCCAAAAGGGCATCTTCAGCTATGGAACCAAAAGATATGCTTAGCCACAACAGTCACAGAGGTTGGAGGCAGTCAGTGTTAGGCAGAGGTGAGTCTTAAAAGTGCTGAGCGATAATGAAGATGAGATGTCGCTGGGAAGACTGTTGTACCAACTAGTGGCCCGGTAAGCAAAGGATCTTTGGCCTTGTGTTGTGCGGCAATGTGGGACTTGCAGAAGCTGAGGTTTCGATCCCCTGGTATGTCTGGTGTGGATTCTTGGTTGTATGTGGGCACAGACTCCAAGGGGTGGCAAGACCCATCAAGATTTTCTTAGTAGTAATACAAGTTTGGTGTTTTATTTGATTGGCAGGAGTTAGGCGTTGGGAGCCAGTGACAAGTCGACAGGCCTTGTTGAGGGCAGTGGATACACGTTTGAGTGCAGTGGTTGTAGAAGAGCCATAAATGATAATGCCATAATCAATGCTGGATATGATGGAGCTCTGGACAGTGACAGTGAGGGCTTCAGGTGTCAGGTGTTTCCTATGATGGAATAGCAGGCCTAGCCGGGAGTTAGCAGCTTTGGCGACATGGTCGATGTGGGCAGTGTAGGAGAGGTGAGGGTCAAGGCTGATCCCGAGGTATTTAAAGTTTTTGACCTGTTCCAGTGTGGCACCTTGTCTGGTGATAACGGAGAGTTGGAAGTGCTTATGTTTATTATGGGAGCTGCTGAAGATCATGGCCTTGTTTTTTTTTTTTTGATTAAGGATCAGTTTGTGCTTTGTGAGTCAATTCTCAACCTGGGAGAAGCCGAGTTGGAGATTTTCTTGCAATTTCTTTGGGTCCTGGTGTGTGACAAGAATTACTGCATCATCCGCATACAGGGTGATATGTTCAGTGCAGGAGTCCTGTAGGGTGTTAAGGAACAGGCTGAAGAGTAGGGGGCCCAGTACTGAACCCTGGGGGATTCCAGAAAGGACAGATCTGGAATCAGAGTGCACATCTCCAATTTTTACATGCTGGGTGTAGTTTTCAAGATAGCTTTTGAACCAAGAGATTGAATCATTGGAGAGACCAGCATTTTTTAGTTGGCTCAGCAGGAGGGAGCGGTGGACAGTATTGAAGGTTTTGGTCAGGTCGATGAAAATAGCACCAGTTAGTTGTCCATTGTCAAGGGAGCTGTGAATGGAGCTGGTGAATTCGAGTAAGGCAGAGGATGTACTATGACCTTTTCTAAAGCCATGTTGCTGTTTACAGAGAATATTATAATCATCCACATGCTCAGTAAGTTGGTTCGCTACTATACGTTCCAGTGCCTTCGATAGGGAGGCAGAATGGAGATAGGGCGGAAGTTCACATGGTCAGCCTTATCACCACTTTCGTGAATTAGGTAACAGTCGCCATTTTCCATTTGTCTGGGAATTGGCTAGAGGAAAGAGAGATTAAAGATCTTGGTGAGGGGCCCAAGTACCTCGTCAAGAGTTAGGGCCAGTAGCTTGAGGTCAAGTGTGTCATTGCTTGTTCTAGATTTGCTGATGGCTTTGGCAATGTAGTTTTGGACTTGATGTTTCTTTAGTGCTTTAAAGTAGAAAGGTGGGTGACAGGTGTGGGAGGAGGAGTTGGGGGGATGGGAGTTGACACGTCTTGGAAGAAGTCGGAGGGGAGAACACTGCTAAGGTCAGTGAAAGCGATGTTAAAAGTGTTCGCAATAGTTTTAAAGTCGAGTGTAGTGTGCCCATTTATGTTGAGTATGTTCGGCGAGGATTTTGACTGCTTCCCCGTGACCTCTTTAATGTTTTTCCAGAAATCCCTCCCATTTCCCCAGGAGTTAGTGAGGGCATTTTTATAGTAGTCAGATTTCTGTTGCCGAATGGATTTGGTGCAGTTGTTCCGTGCCCGTTTATAATTCTGGATGTTGAGTTGCTTACCAGAGTTTCTAGCCAGTTCCCAGAGGTCATCCCTGAATTTAAGTTTTTTTAGGAGGTCTCCTGACAGCCAAGGGTTACCGAGCGATTTAACTTTATGCTTTTTGAGGGGGGTAAATTTATTACAGGCTTCATTGAAAATGTGAATAAATTGCTCCAGTGCAGTATTAGTATCTGTTGCCTTGAAGATGGGGGACCAGTCCTGCAGACTGAAGTGTGATTTGAGGTGGGGTAGCTGACCATGGGGTAGGACTCTGCTGGTGATGATTTTTGGAAGGGCCTTATAGAATTTGTTTGACCAGGTACAGCTGATGGGAGAGTGGTCACTAAGTGAGTCAGGGAGGACTGAGGTTTTCATGATCCGAGAGGGGCGGTTGGTTAGGATCCAGTCAAGTAGGGTGCAGGTCCCAGTTCTGTAGTTCTTTCTGGTTGCATAGTCAACCATTTGAGTCAGGTTAGCTGATATCATGGAGTCCTTAAATGATCCACATTCAGCTGAGAGCCAATTAATGTTAAAGTCACCAAGAAGGATGATTTCAGAGTCCGATGGGTGGGATTTGACAAAGTCAAGGACAGCGGTTAGACCAGGTCCCTGTTCTTTAGGAGGTATGTAAACAGTGACAACTGTGAGGGCCTTATTGTGGGCGCCTAATAGAAGTCTGATGGGAAGAATCTGAGCAGGTGTTGCTGGAAGATTGGAATCAATGGGGTGTCCTTGGAAAGTGTCTTTCACATATAAGGCACACCCTCCACCTCTTTTGGACTTACGATCAACCCGGAAGACGTAGCCAGGAAGGGTGATTGCCTGGTCAGGAATCTTTGGGGTGAGCCAAGTTTCAACTACTGACAGAATATCCGGGTTGTGTTGGGTGGTAAAGACTTGCAGTGCATCAAGCTTCCGAAGTAAACTGCAGATGTTCAGGCACATGATTGAGAGAGTGCCTGCTGGTTTATTTTGGTTGGAGGTGTTTGGTCCGGGGTTAGGGTGAACAATCCCTGATAGCAGCAGGAGGAGGAGCACAAGTTTCAGGGCGCATAGGCAGAGTTCAGTCAGAGAGAGGTTGTGTTTCTTTTTTGAACAGTAGTATGCCAGGTGGTAATGTCAAAAATGCAACATTGGAATAGTTGTATACAATGTGGCTAGATGTGCCCAAGGCTCACACATGAGCAGGGACAGATCAATTTCGGTGGTGTGCCTCCAGAGGGAGGATTTGCCCCATTGCCAAATGAAGTAAAACAATCAAATCCACAAGAAAATGACCAGTAAACTGTTTGATCTATGGTAACAAGACAAAGGATGTGTTAAATTCCTGGAACACTGGCCTGGGGCATATGCAGGAAGTTAAAACCCTTTGTCAGTGTCTTCCCTTTGTTTAAATAGTTGTGAATGGTTCTCAAAGACATGCAGTTCCCTTAAGCAACAAGCTAGATGGAAATGTTGATTCAGTTTGCACTCCCCAGGTCAGAGCTTGTAGAATCTCTTAGCTGTACTTACTTTGATTTTGATGGCTTCCAAAAAAGTTGATTTATCATGAGAATCCCAATATCTGCTGGTGATGTTTTCAATTTCTTAGTCCAGGAAACTTTCATAGAGCACATATCCAAGAATGGTCTAGTTCCTCCAAGCCAAAACACATGAAAATCCACAAAACTAAACTATTGACAGAGACAATACAAACACCCAGCCACACAGCCCAAGTAGGTGGAGGGAAATGAGTTACTTAGATTAACACAATTCAAAATTTTGCTTAACATTTATTATTCTCTGCAGAGGCTTGCCAGACTGGGTCTGATGTCTTCCCCCCTTTGCACAAGATGCCAGTCTCAAGAAGGTGATCTCCTTCATATTTTCTAGAGTTGTCCTAAAATCGCCCCACTTTGGACCATGATTAATCAGCATGCTGATCCTCTTTTAGGGCTCTCAGAATTGTTCACCCCTGAAATATGTCTTCTCAGGGATTTCTCCTCTATTTCGGTGGTGAACAGGAGGTATCACATAGCATTGATGTCGATGTCTGTTAAAAAGGTGGTGTTGAGGCACTGGAAGGACACAGAGGTACCATCTTATGTTGAATGGCTTCAGGAATTGCTGGTGAACCTCAGAACAGAGAGGACCATTGCCAGTCTATCAACAAACTGGAAAAGTTTGACAAGATCTGGGGCCCACTGCAGACTCTTTATGCACTACAGGCCTAAGTACTACCAGGTTATATTCTCTGGTGTTGTGCTAAAAGAGTACCGATGCGCTGGGTTGTTCGGAGTGGGTATTGGGTTGGGCAGGTAGGGGGGTTGGGAGAGTGAATCATTTTGTATTTAGTGTCTGCCCTTTGGGGTTTATGATGTACTCCACCATGATCCATTCTCTGTAATGGAAACTTTAATAAAATTTGAATTAAAAAAAAAAAACAGTTTGGGCTAGAAATAAGACCTGTTGGTACCCTTCTGTCCAGGGGAGATTCCAGCCACCATGTTCCCAGTGGGTCTAAGCTTAGAGCTGCTGTACCTGGGTTTGGAGCCTTCCTAAAGGAAGTCCCCGATTAGTCTATTGATGGCCACGTGTCAATACTTAGGGAGGGGGATGAACATGTGCATGAGAAGATAAGAGTTTGGGGGCTGAGACCATTTTTATAGCTGCAATTTTCCCTGCCAAGGTAAGTTTAAGGCGTTTCCATCTGTCGAATTCTGTCTTGATCGAGGAGAGAAGAGGTTGTATGTTGGCTTGCCAGAGTGTGTCAAGAAATGGAGCCAGAAGAATTCCCAGATAGGTGATTCCTTTAGGGGCCCAGAGCATTCCAGCTGATTCTGCCATCTTCTGGGTACAGTGAACATTCAGGAGAGTAATTCAGTCTTAGTTTGATTCAATTTTAGGCCTGAATACATAAAAAAAGCATCTAGGAGATGGAACAAGGGAGGTATGGAGCATTGAGCATCTGCCAGGGGAAGGAGAAGATTGTCAGCATACATAAGGGTCGACTATGATGTGTTTCATACTGCTAAGCCAGTAATATCAGGATGGCTTCATAGAGCACTGGCAAGTGGTTCCACAGCAGAACAAACAGATGGGGAGAAAGGGGCAGCCCTGTCTTGCCCCTCACTCCAGCATAAATGTCGGGGTGGGAGAGTATGGAGTTTGCATTGACACTGGCTGAGGGAAGGGTGTATATGGCTTGTATCCTAAAAATAAATTTTCCACCCACTCCAAGGTGTGTGAGGATGAGGTACAGGTAGTCCCATTCAATACAGTGGAATGTTTTCTCAAAATCCACTGTGATAGCAGCTGCTGGTATAAGAAGAGATCTAGAGAAATACATAAGATTCATAAGGGTTCTCAGGTGGTCCCAGTTATGTTGGCCAGGGACAAAGCCTACTTGTGAGGGATGTATCAAGTCCTGGGAGTAAAGGGCTTATTTTAATTGCCAGGATTTTGGCATACAGTTTACTGTTGAGGTTAATAAGAGAGCTTGGGTGGTAACTTCCTGGGTTTGTAGTGTCCTTGCCATTTTTGGGGATGACTACAATGGTAGCTTCCAGCATGGAGGGAGGGAGGAAGGGTGCCTTTGAGCTCTAGCTCTTGGAATACCTCAGTTAAAAGAGGTGAAATGGTTGTGGCTAGAGCCTAGTAGAAATCTGCTGTATAACTGCTGTTACCAGGTGATTTCCCCAGCTTCAGACCATGGATGGCTGTACTCACCTCTTCCTTGGAGATAGGGAAGTCAAGCAGCTATACCTGCTGTGAGTTTAATTTAGGTAAATGAAGGGTATCTAGAAACGTTTGTGTCTCTCTGTTTGATTCTGCATGTGAGGAGAAATAAAGGGATCTGTAGAAGGAGGCCATGGTGGTATTAATGGCCTCTGGGGTAGTGCCCAGTATCCCTTGCTTATCCTTCAATCCAGAGATATATCATCTGGCTTGTTGCTTTCGGAGTTGGTAAGCAAGTACTTTGCCCCCCTTATCCTCACCTTTCCAGAAGGTGTGTCAGAGGCGAAGGATGGCCACTTCAGCCTTTCTGTTGAGAAGCTGGTTCATTTAAAATTGGAGAACTGAAATGGTTCTACCTATTGTAAAGTGGGTGGGAAGGGAGGACATAGACTTGAAGGTAACTTCAGCTGTTGCCAGTGTCTGTTCCAGGGCAGCCAATTGATGTTCCCTTTCTCTACATTTAGCAGCTGCAAACCCCAGGATGTTACCCCGCATTGTAACCTTAAAAGCCTCCCAGGTAGTACCTGCCAAGGTGTCTAAGATAGGATTTTCAGCTATAAAAAGGGAGGCTTCATTTTGGGCCCAGGGTATAAAATCTGGGTCCCTCATCAAGAGGGGATCTCATCTCCAGTTTCTGCATGGGGGAGCTACAGGGTCTCACTGAAGAAGGAGCTGGACCAGGGCATGGCCAGATATGACCCATGGAAGGATTAAGACATCATGTGCTTTTGTTGTTAAGGTAAGTGAGCTAAGCCAGAAATCTAGCCTGCTGTGGGAAGCATTTGGTTCTGAATGGAATGCATAATCCCTTGTTCTGGGATGGAAGAGTATCCAGATATCTATAAGACCCTGGTCTGACATCAGTTGGTGCAGTGCCTTCCCACTCCTAAGGTGTGATTCCTTACCTCCATCATTACTATCTAGGGATGGAATTAATGTCACATTGAAGTCACCACCCATAAGGAGGGGGAAGTCTGGGGGATTAAACTCCAGTATTACCTCAGTGATATTGTGGAAGAACTGTGGCGTATCCTTATTAGGGACATAGAGGTTGCAGAGGGTAATCAGGCCTGAGGGAGTGTCATATGTCGCTATCACCCACTGACCATCTGGGCTGGAAAGTGTCTTGACAAGGGTCCAGTGTAAGGACTTATGCAGGAGAATAAAGACACCATGTTACCTGGAAGGGGCATTAGAGTGTGCCTGTTGGCCCACCCAGTCTTTGGACATACGAATATGGTCCTCTCCTGTTAATTTAGTTTCCTGTAGGAATGACACTTTAGAGTGTAGGCGTTTCAAGTGGGCCAATACCTTTTTGTGTTTCACAAGACAGTTTAGCCCTCTGACATTCCAGGTGTGGAATGCAATATCAGACATTGTGCTCTGAGAAGTGAGTAAGCTGCTGAAGTTGAGCTTGGACACTGAGGTGGATACAGGTAGAGGGTACAAAAGATCTCTTCAGAAAGAGCAGAGAGCTATATTAGCTACAGATGTATGCCAGAGCATAGTATCACTCACCTCCTATGCCAGTGAGGGGCAGCAGCAGGCACTGGGTATTTAGAGAGTAGAAGTTAAAGTCTGCACCAGGGTCCTGTGCTCAGCGTTAAGCAGATGTAAATAAATGAAAATTAGTTTGCCAGCACCAGGTAAAACTAACAGAGTGCTTTGTCCAAGCCTGCCAAATAAGGTTGTGTGCTTACTGCCAAGTGAGATTATGTGCTAAAGTATGCACCGAAGGGAATCCACACCATGCCACATGTGCTTTCAAATCCAGCGTTCTTTATTTTTTCACACAAGAAATGAGGTACAAGTGCTCCCACTCTTCACAGGCTCCTTACAAACTGCAGGCTTACAGGCTGCCAACCTCCTCCATTACTCCATACACAGTGTCCTAACGTGTTTCACACCACCTGGTGCTTAATCATAGGAATGACACTTACAAAGATAATTCCCATTAAATAGTATTGCATTTAAAGTGACAGTGCACCAAATTGAAAAGACTACCAAAAAATTCAACTTTAATTTTATGACTTTAAAACACATTATGAAATGGATTATCGCTCACTACTTTTACCACTATTACACCAGTGTCCACCATTGCTCTTCGCCATTGAGAGACATAGGAATCCACTGAGTATTAAAGGTCGTGGTACCTAAAAGAAAAAAGTTAAACAAATTAAAATCTGGTACTGACTACATTCAACTACATAACAGCTCTACATAGACATAAGACAAACAACCCTGCACGCCTCATTTCTGTAAAAAGGTTTTATATCAATCCTCTCATTAAGGCCAGGTTTTTCTGACCCTCCTAATGCAAAGATCCAGTATTGTTCTCTTTTAAGTAGTACATTGTCATGATTCCCTCCTCTGGGGCTTCTCATTGGTTTTTCTATACCTAGAAATGACCAACTGTGTTCCTTTATATTTTTCACTTTCAACATATGTGCTGCTAGAGCATTTTTCTGGTCCCCATAATTGATAGCCCTGAAGTGTTCACCCATTCTTTCTTTTAATTTCCTTTTTGTTTTACCAATATAGAAGCTTCCACATGTACAAGATGCCATATAGATTACCTCTTCAGTTGCACAGGTTATATAAATCCTCTCACTTTGGTTTCCCAATGTGTTTTAGGATTTGTAAAACATTTTGTTTGTTTCAAAAAACTACAGAATTTACAATTGCCACATTTGTAGCAACCATCTTGTTGTTTTGGTAACCACATTCTGCCTTGTATTTGTCCCGGTTGTATTGAATGAACTAAAGTGTCTTTTAAACTTTTTCCCTTCCTATGTACTATCCTGGGCTTAATTTCACTGAGGTCCCTCAGGCCTGGGTCTAAACTCACTAAATGCAAGTTATTTTTGACAATGTTACTAATTTCATTAGACTGTGCATTGTAAGTACTGACAAAATTTATTCTCTGATCTTTTATTTTTCCAGATTTTTCTTTTACTTTTGTTATGACCTTTCCATTTGGCTAACCTCTTTTCTAGTTTGCACCACTAAACTTGTCGGATATTTCCTTTCTTTAAGTCTTGTCTCTAGTTCATTTGCTCTTCTTTCAAATGTAGAATCAGAACTACAATTTATTTTTAGTCTCATAAATTGTCCCTTGGGAATACCCTCTATGGTATGGTATGGATGATTGCTATCAGCTTGTAACAGTGTATTTCTATCGGTACTCTTTCTGTACAAATCTGTCTCAGTTCCCCCTTTACCATCTTTCTGAACATTTAGATCTAAAAAATTAATTTGTTTGGTACTGAAAGTTAGGGAAAACCGTAAGTTGGAATCACTTATTTCAAGATATTTAATGAAATCAAAGAGTTCATCCTCAGTTCCTGTCCAGATAATGAATATATCATCTATAAAGCATTTATACAGGTCTATTCTATCCCTATATGGATTTTTGTCACTATCCCTGATGGACTCCTCTTCCCATTTTCCCAGGTACAGATTAGCAAAGTTAGGGGCGAAAGTGGCCCCCATCGCAGTTCCTTTTTTCTGTATATATTGACCATCTGAAAAGAAAAAGGTGTTACACTCTAATACAAACTTGGCAAACTGAGGCAACATTTTTGTTGGTGGGTCTTGTATTTCTCTTCCATTAAGATAGTATTCCAGGGCACCCAACCCACCTTCATGCGGTATATTTGAATACAAGGCTTCCACATCTAAAGTAACCAGCAAACTCGTTTCTTCAATGGCTACATTTTCTAATAGGTTAATCATGTCACCAGTATCTTTTATATATGAGGGTACTGCTTGAGCTAGAGGTTTTATATAGTGATCAATATACTGTGACAATGGTTCAGTTAAACTACCATTCCCTGAAACAATAGGCCGGCGTGGTGGATCTGGGAGACATTTGAGTATTTTAGGAAGGACGTAGAACCAAGCTTTCATGGGATACTGTACAGTTAAAAATAAAAAAGTATCTTTACTGATCCAAACTTTCTCTTTTACATCTACAAGGTATTTATCTATTTCGGCCTTAAATAGTGTGGTGGGGTCTGTGGACACCCTTTTATAGTAATCTTCATTGCTCAATTGTCTTTTCACCTCCAAAACATATTTAATTGTGTCCATGACTACAACTGAACCCTCTTTGTCCGCTTTTTTTATTGTTATGTTTTTATCATCACTTAATGTATCTAAAGCGGATTTTTCTACCCTACTTAGATTACTCCTAAGGGGTATATTTGTCTTTCCATACTGATTTTTATCTAGGTTCAGTAAGTCTCTTTCACAAAAGTCTATAATGCTGGAGGTATTTAGGCAGTTTAGCACCAGCCCTAACGGACTGGGGTACAGATATTAAAATGCAGCTAGATTACAGCAGTACAAATGGAAAAAAAAGGAAAAAGAAACAGTACCTTCACTTGTACATGTAACTGGAAACCCTGAAACTAGGTAACTTTTTTTATTTTTATTTATTTTTTCTTAAACAAAACAGCAGTGAAGAATGCAAGAGGACTTAACCAGCTGGGTCCCCAGCCAATGGTATGCCCTGACACATCTGTGTGGTGTGGGAGAGGAGAGATGGCAGCAAAGGGGAATTATACCCCCAAGTCCACCACTGAAAATGAACCATATAATGGTTATGGCAAGAGGTCATCACAGGAGGTGAATGGTAGACAGTTTTTAGGCCACTGCCCAGAGCTGGTCAGAGAAATTCCAGCCTGTGAACCCCCCGAGCTAAGAGTGGGGAGAGGTCCAATGAGTGGTCAGTTATAGTGACCCAGAGATGATATCTAAGGACCCTTAGGAACTTAACTGCACGCAATTTGGGGGGGGAGTTACCCTTAGTTAGTAAGGTGGGGTAGGTAGTTTCGGCCTTACGGGAGCCAGCTGTTGCTAATAACAACGCAAAATGCTGGTATAGGATCCCTCCCATTATGCATAATATCTGGGGGGGGTCTGGATTATCTATGTAAGGAGGCCTGAAGTTGGCCAGTAGTTGCCATTGCACTTTAAAAAAAAATAAATGCCTCAACTAACCAACAAGAGGCAATATTTAAACATCACTGTGAATCAGCAGTAGTTAAATACAATATTGGCAAATGCAGAACAACATATATACCTCCAGGTCGGGTGTCTCTGGGGGGGGCTTCTAAGGCTCAGCCCATCTTATAGATTAAATTTGGGGGGTGCTAATAAGGAGAGAAGGGCCCTGCCAAGATTCTGTGCAGGTTAGACCATAGCTCTGAGCCCCCTTTGGCTATACCTCCAGTTACCCCCTACAGTCCGCCCATTTACTCCCAGAGACACTAAACAGTAGGTACTTATCTGAATAAGGAAGCTCTGTCAGCCTGGGCGATCATCTTGAGTGGAGTTTTTCATTTCTTTAGAGTTGGTTTCTGGGCCACGGCCTGGTGAAGAGCAGGAAGTCACTTTGTGTAAGTCCAAGTCCTGTAGTGGAGAGGTGGCATGCATGACGGAGGTCCAGGAATTGTGTGCCTCTTCGGATTGTGCACTCTCGGGGACTGCAGGTTTATTTTTTATTTTTATTTTATTTATTTTTTGATAACCGGGTAGGTGCGCTAGACATGAGAGTGACTATTTTGAGGCACGACCCGGGAGGTCAACAACATAGGGAGATAACAGTTACATAGAATACAGTGTCAATGACCATCTCCTCCTGGGAATCCATGTCAGGGTGGTCATGCAGTAGACAGTAGCGATTTTGAGTAAAATACAGACTTGTATATACAGGTTCCTCTGTACTGGGTATTTGGGAGTTGTGGTTGTGCTTGTCAGGAGGGCATTTTCGGTCCTGAGGATGCTCACGCTTTGAATGGGATGATTTCAGAGGCCTTTTCCAGATTTTGGAGCTGTGAGGTTCCAGTTCCTTCACCGGGAATTGAAGCACTGTCACCACAGAGGCATTAGAGAGGTCTCCGTTTACTGAAGGTCAACGGTCAGTTTCCTTGACTGAGTTCATGTTGAGTGAAGGGCCCTGGCCCGATGGCCACATTCTCTCAATAAAAGCCATGGCTGCATCTGGGGTGGCAAATTGTTGTGGAGTGACATTTATTGTTAGCTTTAAGTTGGCAGGATATCGTAGGGTGAAAGGGACCTGCAGGGCATGCAGTTTCTGATGAACTTCGGTGAAGGCCTTGCATTTAGTTACTAAGTCACTAGAGTAGTCTTGAAATATCATAATCTTGTGATCTCTCCACCAGAACTAACCCAGCTCCCTGGCTCTGGCCAGGATGGCTTTTTTTCTCTGCGAAATTTAGAATTCGGGTGATGATGGGTCTTCGCCTATCACCGTGTGTATGTTTGGGTTGCAAGGAGTGATGTGCCCGTTCAATCATGATTCTGGTGGTAGGAGGAAGCTTAAGGGTTTCCGGGAGTGCTTGCTGTAGGAATGATAGAGCATTCACTCAGTTGCACCCCTCCTAGAAACCGAGAAGCCTCAGATTGTTGCAGTGGCTCCTCTCTTCTAAATCCTCTAGTTTGTCCTGCATAAGATGGATTTGCGCAGCCTGATCCTGCATAGTGGCACAGCGGCCTTGGAGAATACCATTGTGGGCAATTTATTTTTGTTCTGCTCGGTCAACTCTTGCATTGAGTTGCTGAATGGAAACTGCAGAGGTGTTAGCTGCTAGAGTTAGAGCTTCAATACTAGTAATAATTGACACAAACATTTCCCTAATGGAGGGTTCTTCCCCTCCCATAGCAGAGTGCACAATGCGGCCTTGACTATGATGGTCGCCCAGATTGAAACAGGCACTGGTTTAGTAATTCGTGCGTCGAATTCCCCCAAGTTTCAGCTGGATGGTGGAGGAAGACTTCCAATTACTGCAGGTATGAAGTTTTCTCGTTGAGGGTTCACAATATGGTGGGTTTAGTTGGGTTCTGGGCTCCTGCTCTGTGGTGTTTTTAAATTAAATTGTCATCTTGCTTACTGGTTGGCCACGACCCCGATATCAATGTTTTTGCTGTGAAGTATATAATCAAATTCTTAGGGAAGGTGAATTATTCTGCTTTTCAAGTTCTTACACAATACAATGCATACTTGTAACTGTGCTTACGTTTTGGGTTATATTGTTGGAAAGTGTAGTGGGTGAACTGGTAAATGAACAAATAGTAAAGGAACACAACCCAAATGCACCGAAGGTGCTCCAGTCAGATAACCAAGAGAAACTGGGCACAGACCAAGGCTGAAATTTAAATTAATGAGCTGTATTTTTATTTAGATGTTACAGCATGTCAGACACAGTGCTAATATCGCTATGTAGTGACCCAGTCTCTAGTTTCTTTTTGGTTCACTTATGAACTGATAAATGGACTGCTTCTTGGAGTAGTGGCACAAGCTGCAGAATGCTCCTTCTCATTAGTTGCTTTTTTAAGGCTGCAGTGGGAAGAGCTCTGCAGCTGTTTTGGGACCTTTTTAGAAAAAGGAGCTGACCGGATCCCATGCACAACTATTTATTTGGACTTCTGGTAGTGGAGGTGGATGCATGTCCACCACACTACTTTGTTCTGCAACTGGGAAATGGCCCTTTTCTGCCATGTTCAAGATGGCTGCTGGAGTCCATTGCACACCTTTCGCGCATGCACACAGAACTCTGCAGGAGTCAGACATTTTCAGAGCAAGTGGACATATATTTTAATGCTTTCTGTAGTGTTCCCCCCACTAAAGGATTCTCAACTCCGGGGAGTGCAGAAGGGTTAAAGGAGAGAAAGCATGTAAAATAAAGGTTTGGGCCAGGTGAACAAAACCGCATCAGTGCCCAGACCCAAACCCAGTACCCCCAACCACAGGCCAACTGCTGATGCCACAAACAGCTCAGCAACCCACAGCAGCACCACCCCTACAGCTCCTACACCCCCACAGCCCACGCTCACCATGCTAGCTCCTCTCCATGCATGTACATATAGTGACATCCTGTCACCCATTTCGCCTACTCCCCCATCCGGTCGCCATGAGGGATTTCACCAGGTAGGAGTTGCCGTTATGGCGCCCACCTCATGGGATACCATTTCTCTCCACTTACTCCAGAAATGTCTGACTTGTGCATGCAAGAGTTTACAGGAAGTAAAGCACAGTTTTGTCCTGCTTCTATTGCTGTGTGCCCCTGATGATAGTCCAATTATTCTCCTGATTTGGCTTCCTTAGGATGGGGTAATGCTAGCTATGAATGTTTTTTTTAATCTAAATTACCTTCATTTCTATGAGCCACAGGTCTGTTCTTATCTTTTTGATGTAACCACGATTCATCAGTAGCCCCTGGTCAGAAAGGCAGGTGACATCACAGGTAGTAGTGCTCTGACTCTTTTTCTCACACCATTGCATAGCAGCATCGGGAGAGCTTTCAATTACACTATAATGTATGGTAAAACATTGCCATTCATAAAAATCCATACCAGCTAAAAAGTTCTTATGCTGCAGTAGCGTGTTGTTATACTGTACCAGGTACGTAGCTACTGCAGCAGAACAACTTGGAACCTTTCATGAAATGCTGTAAGCATGAGCCGCATACTCTTTAAACAGCTGTCATTACTGTACACAGTTGCGAGTGGTGATTTTAAAAATGCAGGCACCAAATCAAAGCATGTCAGACACTATTTTCTCCCAGGAGCTATTCGATTATTTTTTTTTTCAATCTACCACAATTGCTCTTGCCATCCGATGTAAGCTGTATTAAATATAAGTAAAATTCAATAGAAACTGTTGCCATCTTCACATTTCTGTCTCATTATGTGGGGTACAATAACAATTTTCTAATTTGTCATTACAGATAGGTGACAATACATTATAAAAGATAACGCATATTCCTCTAGCTCTGGCAAGTTTGAAAACTGTTATGGCTTATCTGTTCTGTGATGTTCACTGTATGCCATATTGCTGGTTTTTATCTGAAGTGTGTGTGGCATCGTGGCTATGATTACAACACAGACAAAATGGACAGGTCAGTAAATCTTATATTCATAATGTGGAAATCAGCCTGCCACTGTTTTATTCTGCAATGCTACAGCTCAAACATTAAAAGCAAAGGGGGTCAGGGCAATAGCTCCAAATATGTGCATGGTCTGTGCGTTTGCTATAAGCTGACTTTAAAAAAGAATCAGCAACTATTAGACCGCGCTATTAAGCAAGTAAAAATAAATATAGCGCTATTGTCCCAGACCCCTTTGCTTTTATTGTTTGAGTTGCTGCATTACAGAATACATTGGTGCCAGACTGATTTCCACGTTATGAATGTAAGAGGTGCTGACCTGTCCATTTTGACTAAGTAGTAATCATAGTCAATGTGCCACACACACACACACCAAATACAAATTGGCAATACATTCTACACTGAACATCAGGGAACAGATATGCCATAATGGCATAACTGAAAGCTCTCCCACTGCTGCTCTGCAATACTGTGAGGAAAAGAGTCAGAGCACTACTATCTATGATGTCACCTGCCATTCTAACCAGGGGCTACTGATGAATGGCAGTAATGTCAAAATGTTAAGAACGGACCTGTAACATCTAGATATGACAGTAATTTAGATTAAAAAACATTCATTGCTAGCATTACCCCAGCCAAAGAAAGCCAAATCTGGAGACCAATTGGACTATCATCTGGGGCTCTTTGAATACCAGCGGGCCTAAAAACAGAGAGAGTCTCCTCCAATCATCCTAGACACGGCAGCACAGTCCCCCATTTCCACTTGCAGTCTTGGCTACAGACATACTGGCTCTTGTTAGATCTTGTTACTAAATAGAGTGAGAGACCACATCTTTGGGAGGGATGTAATATATAACATTGGAATATACAATTTCCATTTAAATCAAAAGATCTATCCTTAAAATTAAGTACATTATAGAGTGGTCATCATGAATTAATGATGTCATGACATGCAGTTAAGCTTGACCTTGACCTTTGACATGATCAATACATGGCTATAAGAGGGGAGAGAGTCAGGCATGTGATGCTGGCAGTTGAGAGAACTTGATATGGGCATACTGGGAGGGTCAAGCAGTCCTTATCTGCCATCTGATTTAATGTTTCTAAGCACTGTACTAAGCAGTGAGTGACATTTGTTTAAAAAAAAATTATAAAAAAGGGGATGAGAAACAAAATGGGGCTAGACATATTTGTTATTTTCACAATAGACTTAAAAGACTTAAATTTTCATTATCACTGAGTGTAAATACAGAGAAGTTGAATATAAGATAAAGGAACACTGGTGGATGTAGACTAACAGGAATGTTATAAATGAAACCTGATTTGAATTAAGCTAAGTAATGAATACAGAAGCTAAAGTATTAGTCTCTCTGTTTCATACAAAGTTTAGCAAAGAAGCCTGAATGAAAATAATTAACTAAGATGTGAAGTTGGGTCCAAAAGGTACATTGTAGCTCTTTGAGGTGTATTAATACATACAGTAAGTGAGTAATAAAATGAATGAATAAAAACTGTTCATTTTATATTTGCAGCTGCCAGCCATATGGAATATAATCCAGATAGACCATCTTAGGGTAGCTGGTTCATTACACTGGGGTGTCAAACAGATGAGGCATACTGATGAGTCCTGGTAGGATGAAACACGTGTGTATGTCTTCTGTTGGCACCCTTTGCAAACTGTGTGAGAGGCCTTTCGGCACCATGCATTTCTGCTTAAAGTTGAACCAGCATAGTATTCTGTGGTGATTTGCATATGCAGCCCATGATGCTTTGCATTGTGTTGGCATGTGTGATTTTGTATTTCTTTGGAACTTCGCTTCCCAGCCAAATGCTCTTTGGGGTAACCATTGCCTCAGTGCTTGCACATAGAGGTTCTTTGTCTATTATATACAATGCTGGATATACTTAATTTTTAATTATATGTTAATATGCTTTTATATATTTTTAAATGGCATATTTTCCTGAAGAAGCATTGTATCTGAAGCAGTGAAATGGTGATATTAAAATATATTGCTACTTATGAGCTGATGCTGTGTGTATAAATGTTTTAAGAGACCAAATTTCATGAGGGAAGTCAAAGTACTGAGTTTTTCTAGGAAATCAAGGACATGCCAGATCAATTGCTTGGCCGGCAGGATGTATTTAATCAAGTAATATGTTTAACGGGGTTAGGCCTGGAAAAATTAGTGGGACATCAATGGTACCAGATGGCACTGATTGCAGTCACTGTAAGGCATGCCATTGCCAGACATTGACTAGATGACTAAAATCCAAGTTACAGAGAATGTCATGCCACTGTAACGGAAGCATTCAGGATGGAAAAATTCCAGCCACTGTCAAACATAGGTATAAAACTGTTGCCTGCAGGTGGGAAGGGCTGCAGGTGCTCCTGTAGCCACCGAATGACATAGGGAGTGAGCAAAATCACCTCAGAGATGAATGCCTCACCAGCCATTGTGACACTCAGGGACACTGCAGGCTGTGATGAAGTTGAATGAATCTATGTTTTCTAAACACATCTTACAGTTTACTATACCTAACAGGTATTAATCAATTGTTAATAATTGTAATACAAACTACAACGAAGATGCTATTGAACTATTCTGCTAAGCTGTTAGTGTACATAGCTGTTGCTGTGTTTGATGAAATCCCTGTGTACTTATACCGTACATGTGACATCTTAAATGTGTAGCCAAAATAATTGTGTAACATATGTATTGTGCTTGACTTGACCAATAAAGTACACTAGTTTTTTAATTTTTTAAATAACCCATGCTTAGTGCCTGTGATTGTGTGCATTTGTGTCATTTAGCTTATGGCAGGTTCTTAGCTGATGTACCAGGTGCTGTGGAATAATCACCAGAGTGGCGTGGCTTGGGGGAGGATGAGCATCAGGAGCAATGCTAATCCAGTTGCAGCACCGTAGTCTTGCAAGGTCTGTACAGAGGGGTAACATGGAATCAAGCATCTTTACGGCAGTTTATGCTCAGACTAGCAAGAAGTGAGGGCGTAGATGGCAAGAGTTAACTCTATAGGGTGCAGTAAGAGGGACAGCCTCCTCGGGCACGGCCTGTCGGTGAAGAGCCCTCTGATGGGGGAGGGTGCATAAGCACCTGACCCAGAGCTATCCATTATGTCTCAGAGGACAATCTATCACACAAGGCTTGTACCCATTCTGTCAGATCCCCTTGGGATAAGGGGATGGATCAATTATTATGATTCAATACATAGAATAACTTATTATAGAAACATGGAAACATAGAAGATGACAGCAGAAAGGGACCACAAGATCCATCTAGTCTGCCCAAGGTTTATCCATTCTTCCCCCCACTCATTTGCCTCCCTGGTGAATGATACCTTTGTGTCCGTCCCAAGCTCTCTTGAACCTCTTAACCATTCTTGCACCCATGGCCTCTGGAGGTAGGCTGTTCCAGGTGTCCACCACCCTCTCAGTGAAGAAGAACTTCCTACTATTGGTCCTGAACCTTCCCCTTTCAGTCGCAGATTGTGTCCCCTTGTTCTACTACTTTCCTTGACATGAAATAAATCCTGCATCTGCACCTTATTTATCCCCTCGATGTACTTGAAGGTCTCAACCATGTCTCTCCACTCTCTCCTCTGCTCAATGGACTACATGTTTAATTCCCTCAACCTGTTTTCACCTGACATCTGTTGCAACACCTGTATGATTTTTGTCACCATTCGTTGCACTGTCTCCATCCTATCAATGTCCTTTCTGAGGTATTTGGTCTCCAAAATTGCATGTAGTATTCCATGTGGGGGCGAACAAGTGCCTTGTAGAGTGGCAATATCTCATCCCTACTTCTGCTCGTGTTTTCCCTCCAAATGCATCCAGCATGTCACCAGCCTTCAGTGTCTACCCACTTTCAAGTAATCTGATATCATGATTCCCAGGTCTCATTCTTAGCTGGTTGCAGCTAATCTTTCTCCCTCCAAGTAGTACTCCCCTTTTTGTGTTGCTTCTTCCAAGGTACATGATTTTTCACTCTTTGGTGTTGAAGTTCAGCTGCCATGCTCTGGACCATTGTTCTACTTTCTTTAGGTCTGATTCCATTTTTTTCATCTGGGAACAGACAAACCTTCCCCTCGAGCCAATTTACAATGTTGGCCATGAATATATTTTATAGCTGGGGCTCTACCACCGAGCCCTGGGGCACCCCATTGGTTATCTCCCCCAATTTTGATAATATGCTGTTTACCTGCACTCTTTGTGTTTGACTGTGCAGCCAATTTTTCACCCAGTTTACCACCTCCTGTCTCACCCTGTGCAGTCTAGCTTATTTACCAACAATGACAATACACGCTTGTACTCCAGAGACAGGATTGTTGTCACTCCTGTGAAGACAACATATGCCAGATGCTTGCAGTAAATCTGTTTTATTTGCGATCACATAAATGTTGGTATAGAGACACCAATATATCTACATCAAGTACCCCAGCACTTCACCATGAGAGGCTTCATCAGGGGGTGGCACCCCTGATGAAGCCTCACATGAAGAAGCATTGGGGTACCTGATGTAGACATATTTGAGTGTCTGCGCCAACTTGATTGCAAATAAACAGATTTACTGCAAGCATTTGGCATTTTTTTGTCTTCACTGGAGTGACACCACTCCTGGCTCTGGAGTGCAAGTGCGTATTGTCCTTGTTTGTTCAGTTATGGCTTGTAGCCTGCACTCGCACCCTGCTCTGGTCTATGAGTGCAGCACCTTCCTTTGAACACTAGCTTCTTTACCAGCCTTCTGTGAGGAACAAAGTCAAAGGCCTTGCTAAAGTCCAGGTACAGTGGCAGCTATGATATGATCAGATATTTCCAGAAATTTCATGAGCTATCTAAAGAAATTCTCTCTGGTGGCCCATAGTGGTACTGCAAGCAGGCAAGATATTTCCAGATATATCACAGACATTTCAGGAAATATCTGACCATATCTATAGCTACCACTGTAGGCTTCATCTACTGTTCTCCCATTATCAACTGCCTTAGTAACCCTGTTGAAGAACTCAACCACATTCGTTTGGCAGGACCTCCCCTCTGTGAACCAGATCTATGATAAGTCATCAACAGCGAAACTGGCAGGTCAACTGCATTTTGCAGTTGGCTGCCAGTTTCAGAGAACAAGTGTTTTCTATGGGGGCTTTTCCCTGAACACCACACATGGGGGGCTGTGCCCCCTATACCCCCCCACTTAGGATTCTCAACTCTGAGTTGGAGCTGATTCAGGTGGGGGGGGCAGGATCCCTGACAGACAGTGCCAGGTTCCAGCGGGTTCCCTACAGTGACGTGGTGCTGTAGTCACTGTAGGGGACCCCACAGTCAAAATGTCACTGTCAGGGTAACTACTCCATGATCCCATGTTGTTTATGATACTGCTGACTGCTGGATTCCAGGAATGTTGTTATTCTCTGCTTGAGTAAGGATTCCATCAGTTTTCCTATGACTAAAGTGAGACTCACCAGGCAGTAGTTTTGTGCCTCTTCCCTGCTCTCGGCTTTATGAAGTGGGATGACTGATTTCCTCTTTCAGTCTTTGAGAACTTCTTCACTCATAAGTGATTCAGTGAATAGGGCCACCAGGGGTGTTGCCAGTTCCCTTCCGGTTCTTTTAGGATTCTGAGCTGTATATCATCTGGTCCCATGGCCTTATCCACTTTTAATTTGTTTAGTGCCTTCAAGACTTGGTCCACCATGAAGGGGCTTATATCGACTGCTAGTCCAGTGGTGCAGTTACTAATTTGCTCTTGTGCATTGCCCCCCTTTTCCTTTGTAAGAACTGAGCAGAAGGACATTGTTTAGTACTTCTGCCTTTTCTTTATCTTCCTCCACTAGGATCCCTTCTTCCACCGCTAGTCTAACTATGCCTCCTTAGTTTTCCTTTTTTCCCTTGTATACCTGAAAAGGCTTTGTCACCTTGCTGTGTCCCATCTGCAGTTTTCACCTCAGTTTGGACTTTAGCCTTCTCAATAACCTTGCTTGCCTCCCTCAGTTTTTTTTTATATGCTTCCTTATCATGTTCTTTATTCAATGCTTTGTATTTCCTGCAGGCAGCATTTCTTTCTTTCACAATAGTTGATACTTCTTTTGAGAACCAGAGGTTTGTTTTCTTTTTTGCCTCTCCAGAGCACCGCGAGCTACAGCTCCCCCCCCCAGCGCATCGGATTACAGTGGAGGAGCCTGCAAGGAGCTTTGCAAGCATTCAGCATCGCTGAAGAGCCATGAACTACAGCTCTCTCCCCAAGTGCACTGGATCACAATGGAGGAGCCTGCAAGGAGCTTTGGAGGCATTCAGCATCACCGGAGCACCGCAAGCTAAAGCTCTCCCCTTAATGCACCAGGCCGCCAATGGAGGAGACTGCAAGAAACTTTACAGGCATTCAGCATTGCCAGAGCACCATGAGCTATGGCTCTCCCCCCAATACATCGGACCGCACTGGAGGAGCCTGCAAGGACCTTTGCAGGTACAGAGTGTTCTGAAGTAATCTGTCAGAGGCAATGTGTTCCTGAAGCTGCTTACATGGCTGCTGCCCCTCCTACCCTTGGTTGACCCTACATTCATGGGCCAATGCTGTCATGTGGCTGTCTATCTTCCATGTTTGCCATTATCACTCTATACCTCTCCACCACCACCAGAGGTCACTGCATATATTCTTCTCAGCCCCTACTCAATTTCTGAAGTCACCTGACTTGATTAAGTTATTGCATGGTGTCTTCTGAACTCGGCCACTAGAGGCTTCTGGAGCTACTACCTTAGCTGTTCCCAACACCTAACATTATTTACTGTGTATCTACTATATTCTGTTACTGAATTTCCAGTGTCATTTCCTTTTATATACAACACTAGACTCCTGTAATCCACTTCTAGCTGCTGGTTCTCCAATCCTCCTGTGAGACTAGAATCCCCGAACTAGACCCAGGTACATGCAAGGCAACCACTCTGACTACTGAGCCAAACACCCAGTAAGGATTCCTATAAGCTGGGATTATTTGTCCCCTTCCCCATGGAGGGACAAACTGATACTCCCCTTCCCCAGCACAGCTGCTACCTCTGGCTAAATTGCTGCTTGACATAACTCAGTACAGTAATATAATAACACATATTTTACTATGCTTCTAATCTGCTCTGTTTCATACTCCCCAATTTTCTCCAATTCATACGCTAATGTAAATATCCCTCTAGTCACGGGCCTCCAACCCACCCGTGAGACTAGAACCCTGACCTTGACCCCAGGTACATTTAAGGCAACCACCCTGACCTTTCAGCCAAACAGCCAGCAAAGATTTCAACAGGTCTAGTTTATCTGTATCTTAGTCCCCCCACAACTTGGAACAAACCATTACTCCCCTCCCCCTGATCAGTTGATGCATCAGGTTGCATTGCTATTCAGTTCAACACAGCATTGTCAATAAAAAAACTGCTGCAGGGTCAAAGAATTCAGTACCAAATACTCTGCCCTACACTAATAGGAAATACAGTGTATAGTCTAGATAGTGGGAGTCCCACGCTACTTATGCTTCAACAAAAGAGTAATAATAATAATACTTCTATCGGGGAACATACATCCCAACCCAGAGCCCTGTGGGACTCCACAAACAATGAGCGATAGGGTGGGAAACCTAAAAATGGCAAGCATCAACATAAGGAGCCTCCTACCCAAATTTAAGCAATTTCAAGCATGGTTCATCCAGCAACAGCCAGACATCATCTCCCTAACAGAGATGTGGCTATCTACTAAAATTCCATATGCAGCCATGTCTCTGGAAGGCTTCATAGTCTATTGACAGAACAGACTAACAAAAGGGGGGACTGCTTATTATACCTTATACTATAGCCAGGCAGAAAGCCTAGATGCACTAGGACCCCTTCAGGATGTTATGAACCCTACAAGAGGACTGCAAGTCTAGGGAGATAAGAGGGATGATGGGGGAAGAGAGTAGATGAGAGATACAAGCCCCTTGACATGACATGACAAAGCTCTGGTGCTTACTACAGATTACTTCCCTTCTGGCGGGCAAGACACTGGACTGGACTTGCTAGTGGAACACATAGGGCATTTTAGTCAGAATTGGGAAATGATCACTATATGGGACTTTAACATTAACTGGCTTATCTCCACCTCCACCCCCCAGAAAGATTTGATAGCCAGCCTCTTCCTGACACAGCTAGTGACCACGACCACCAGAAAAAACTGCAAAACAGGTACCAGTACTCTCATTGACTGGGTACTCTGTAACCACCCTGAGAGGATAACAGAAGTAAAAGTCCTACTGGACACACATAGCGACCATTCCCTGGTAGTCTGTAAATGGTCTAATAAATACCAAAAAAAAGACCCCTAACATAGTAAGGAGCAGAAGAGTTAGAAAAGGACAACTGGAATCACTCAAGCTCTATCTATGCATGTTTGACTGGTCCACAATCATAACAGCATCTAACATAAATGAGGCCTTGGATTTCTTCATCGCTATTTTCACTAAAGCCTGTGACACTATGCTCCATTCAAAAGCCATAAGATGGATTGCACCCCCTGGCTCAATGGCTCTCCACTAATAAACATAAAATCCAGAAACAGCCTCTGATACAGAGCTTAAGACACAGGATGCCTGCAGAACCTAATCAAATAAAAAATTGCTTGAAATGAATGTACCCAAGAAATACTATAAACAAAAGTCAACCACTATAAGGAACAGCTTGGCTCTTCCTGGGGTAAAGTGAAACAACTCTGGGGGACATTAAACAGCCTTCTCAGGAAGGAGGCCAAAATGGGTTCTGATCTGATTACCACTAATATGGGTACCACTTAGGATCCCAAAGAGATTGCCGAAATCTTCAATATGGCATTTATAGACCTGACCGCAGTCATACCTCCTGAGTATCTAGATCATACTGAGCCAAACATGCAGGAGATGCAGGACCACCCTCAGCAATCTGACCCTATTGCACCGTGATTTTATTTCAGGCGGGTCTCAGTAGCTGACACCAAAAAATACACTGAGCGGGCACTAGGTAAAACAAGGGTGAGTAGCGACTCCGTGTATATGAAAATCATTACACTCACACTGAATGAGATCATCTTGCCCATATCCAAATTATTCAACCTGTCACTCATTACATCAACTTTGCCCAGTACCTGGAAAGTCTCATATGTCACCCCAGTCAACACGACTGGTGACTACACAATCCACTCTAACTGCCGTCCCATTTCTATCTTGTCCCAGCTGTCAAAAGCACCAGAGCATATAGTAGCTGCCCAAATTACAGACTACCTTAACAAGTACAACAAGCAGTGCCAGAAATGCATAGTTTCCACAAAGCTTACTAAATACTCTAGCTACAGTATGAAGAGACTGATAAGGGCAAGATATTGGGGTCAATATTTATTGACCTCATCAAAGTGTTTGACACAATTAATCACCAAATACTGCTAGTCAAACTACAGTCCCTGGGCCTCACCACTGAAGTAGTATTGTGGTTCAAGAGCATTCTAGAGCTTAGAACACAAAGAGTAAAAATAAATGGGACTCATTCCAGCCCAAAAGCAGTCACATTTGGAGTACCCCAAAGTTCGATTTTCAGTCTGCTACTATTCAGCCTCTTCATTAATTCACTGCCACTCAGGTGCCCATCGAAAGTGTTGCTGTACACAGACAATGCTGTCATCTTTGCCAGCAGCAAGTAGATGGACCAGCTTGTAGGTGAGCCCTAAAATAGCTTCAATGGACTGGAACACTGGTTCCAGAAAAATAAGCTCCTCCTAAATTACAAGAAAACTAAGGTTATGCTGCTCACCACAACACAAACCAAGCACTGAGTAGGCCCCCTAAACATTACTAGCAAGGGAGGAGTGCTATTGGAACAAGTCAGCGCTTTCAAATACTTGGGCCTACACCTGGATGACACTCTTTCATTCTCACAACATTTTGAACATGTACAGTAGTTAGAACAACCAGTGCTAAGATCAGCTTTCTGTACCATCATAGGAATGCCTTAATTCCCACTGCACTGAAGTTGGCTGTCAGTAGCTCAGTCCTTTTGGTAATTGATTATGGGCTCATTACGTAAAGTGCCGCCACCAACATGGCACTTAAAAGAATCCCAAATCATCCTAAATAAGCTTGCAGGCTGGCCCATGTTGCAGATAGAGCAACCAACACCTGTAATCTCTATTATCTTACAGAGTGTCTTCCACTACAGAGCAGGGTTAAACACCAAACATTTACCCTGGGAAAAAAAGCTCTGCTAGGACTAACTGCATTTGGGCTACACAAACTTTTCTTCCCCACCAGCTCCATGCAGTGCACAAGATCCAAAGATAGGGACACCATCTAACATAGAAACATAGAAGTTGACGGCAGATAAGGACCGCAAGGCCCATCCAGTCTGCCCATTTCTTTTTCTACCTTATAAATGTGCCATCGGCCTTTGCTCTGTCAGTGACCTATCTATTCATAGTCATTTGTATTGCTCCCTTATGCCTATCCATGCCTGTTTGAAGCCCTGCACTGTATTCATAGCCACCACTTCTTGTGGTAAGCTATTCCATGCATCTACCACCCTTTCTGTGAAAAAGAATTTCCTCACATTCCCCTTAATCGGCCTCCCTCTAATCTCATGCTGTGTCCTCTTGTCCTGCAATTTTTCTTATATTTAAACATGTTAGACTCTTTCACCTTGTTTATGCCCTTAAGGTGTTTAAATGTCTCGATCATATCACCTCTCTCCTCCTTTGCTCAAGGGTATACATATTGAGCTCCGTTAATCTGTCCTCATATGTCTTCTGATGCAGTCCCTGCACCATTTTGGTTGCCCTTCTCTGGACTGCCTCAATTTGGTTAATGTCCTTGTGAAGGTGTGGCCTCCAATACTGCATGCAGTACTCAGATGGGGCCTAACCAATGTCTTGTACAGAGGATTATTACCTCCCTCTTACGACTTGTGATACCCCTACTAACACCCTAACACCCCCCTAGCCTTACCTACTGCTTTAGAAGTCTGCTTGGATGATTTCAGGTCATCAGTGATGATGATGCCCAAGTCTTTCTTCCTTTGTGACTGCTAGCAACTCCCCTCCCAGCCTATAAGTGGCTTCAGGGTTTCTCTCCCTATGTGCATGATTTTGCACTTCTTTGCATTAAATCCCAGTTGCCACTCTTCTGACCATTTTGCTAGTTTATCCAGATCTCTTCTCATTCTGCCCACCCCATCTGGATCATCTACTCTGTTGCAGATCTTGGTGTCATCTGCAAACAGACAACCTACCCTCTAGTCCATCTATGGTGGTCACTAATGAAGATGTTGAATAGGACTGGCCCCAGGACTGATCCCTTGAGGTACCCCACTTGTGACTTGCATCTCTTCTGACTGTATACCATTTACCACCACTCTCTGTTTTCTGCCAGTCAACCAGTTTGCCACCCAGTTGACCAACTTGACCCACCCCGAGCCTACCTAGCTTATTTATCAATCTTCTATGTGGAACAGTGTCAAAAGCTTTGCTGAAGTCAAGGTAGGCGACATCAACTGCTCCCCCTTGGTCCACCACTCTGGTTACCCAGTCAAAGAAATCTATGAGATTAGTTTGACAGGACCTTCCTTTGTAAACCCATGCTGTCTTGGATCCTGTGCCCCTATGGATTCCAGGTGTTGCACTATCCTTTCCTTAAGGAGTGCTTCCATAATCTTGCCCACTACTGAGGTAAGACTGACTGGTCTGTAGTTCCCGCCTCCTCCCTGCTACCACTCTTGTGGAGCGGGATCACATGAGCCCTTCTCCAGTCTTCTGGGACCTCTCCTGTGCTCAGAGACTCACTAAACAATTCTGCTAATGGCTCTGCTAGTTCCTCCTTTAGCTCCTTAAGTACCCTGGGATGTATGCCATCAGGTCCCATTGCCTTATCCACCCTGAGCTTAGCAAGCTCTTGTAGGACCCTTTCTTTTGTGAAGGGAGTAGTGCTCACCTCCCTCCCCCCTGTGTCCATGATGCTGAGCTGTGGGCCCTGCCCTACCTTCTCTTCAGTAAATACTGAGCAAAAGTATCTATTTAGGATAGATGCCTTACAGGTCCTCCTCCTCACATGCTCCTTTTCTCCATTGTTTTAGTTAATTTCCGGACTTTCTCTTTCACTAATGTATCTATAGAAAGTCTGGTCACCTTTCTTTACTGTTCGTGCTAGTGTTTCCTCAGTTTGGGACTTTGCCTGCCTTACTGCCTTACCTGCTTCCCTTAGGGCAGTTTGGTATGCCTCCCTATCTTCATCCCGCTGTGTTCCCTTATATTTTCTGAAGGCCAGCCTTTGGCTCTGACCTTTCTGCTACTGTATTTGAGAACCAAAGTGGTTTCCTTCTTCTTTTGCACTTCCTTTTCTGTCTAACACAATGGGATGTTGCTTCAAGTATTGTATCCTTAATGCTTGCCCACTTTGCCTGTACCTCCTACCTGTGTTTCTTTTTGCCAGGGCTAGCTTAACTCTGTTGGCCATCTTATCAAAGTCAGCTCCTCTGAAGTCCCATATTTTTGCCTTGAATGGGATGATTTAGATGTAGTAGCCAAATTGAACCATACCATGTGATGGTCACTGGACCCCAGGTGACCTTCTACCTGGAGATCTGTGATCCCTTCTTTGTTAGTCAGTACTAGATCTAGGATAGCCCTGTCTCTTGTGGGTTGCTGTACCAGTTGTTTGAGGCCCTCCTGCAGGGAATCCACTATGAGTCTAGTTCTGGCAGATGTTCCTGCTGGTATTGACCAATCTATATCTGGCATGTTGAAGTCTCCCATTATCAGAACCTCCCCTTTAGCTGTCATGTTTTGTATATCTTCTAACAGTAATGTGTCTATGTCCTCCCTCTGGTCTGGGGGCCTGTAGACAACCCCAGTTCTTATGGCTGTCCCATTTCCTGTTTCCAGGGTGACCCACATCTCTGTCCCATTCAGGCACACTTCACTCATGCAAAGATCCATAGCCTATAGAGGTCCTAAATGGCTTAACAAACTCCCCAAAGATCTAGCTAGTGATGGCAGCATAGGTGCTTTCAAGAAACCTATGAACCCACCTGGGCACCAATAACATCTGTAATTGCTACAGATGATTCCCAAAACTCACACACTCCATAGACTCTACAATTGGATATTAATCTGGTAATGGGCTACCACAAAATGCTATAGAGTATAATTTCTCAACAGGTAAGCTGAAATGCTGTGGATCCTTGACAATGCTTGTAGAACTACCTTCTCTCTCTCTCCCCTCCTTGTTCTTACCCTAGCACGATGTGCTATCTGATGATGTCTTATGGTCTGAATCCACCTTTCTGCTTGATACTTTCCTTACCCTCTGACTCCACTTGTGCTGTATGTTGAGTAAGCAATAATACTCGACAGGGTATTGTCAGAACATTCGACTGCCCAGGGCATATGAGGCTCAAGTCAGCAGGCGGAGGGCCTTATAGCCCTGGAAGGTACGGTATTTCCAATAATGCCCACCCTGGAGGGTATTATTGCACTTAGAAAATGGCCCATCAGTAATACTTTTTTAGAATAGAAAACATTTTTAATTGTTTAATATTTAGAAAAGATTAAACTTTGTTTTGTAAAGTAGTTCCTGTACTGTGGCATGTGTGTCACTAGAGGGCGATGTTATCTATGAAATTTTGCTTGAATGAGGTATAGAACTGCCCCATTGGTTTATGGGACTTGTAGTGTTGTATGTAAAGTGTTGATTGCATTCAAGCTCAAGTTGTAATATTATGCGAGGCTTTAGTATGTGAAGCCCGGTACTGCTGCTTTGGAGAGCGAGCAAGGAATCTGCAATACTGCTTGTTTGCAGAGCAGGCAAGGAATCGGCCGGTATGGTCGTTTTGACAGTCGGGAAGGAATCTGCCATTGGGAGTCTTGACCGCAAGAAGATGGGCACAGATGAAAAAACAGACACAGAGGAGCAGCCTGTATAGTAACGCCAGCATGCAGGAGGAGGTAAGCTACACACTGGACAGTATGCGCGGTGTGAGACAAAAGTGGGGTGAAGAGCAGAAGAGGCACTTTGCTGAATTTGGCTGCCCAGGTGAATGCTGGCTTGCTTCAAACTGCGTCGGCTAGGTTTTAAGGGGGTGGGAGTCACAGTGCTGTCTGTTGTTCAGCTTGGTAGTGCGAGATGGTGGTCGGGAGAGCTGTGCCATACTAAAGAATATGGTATGGAAATGTCTTCACTCTCCCAACCGCAAAATCATTCTCCTTTTTTTTTGTTTTATTAAGAGCCAGCACTGAAGCAAGTAGTGGGGGAGGAACTATAGCTCTTGCTAAGTGACAGAAAAAAAATGGCGGGCATTTCAAATTTTCTGGGATGTTTTCAGCCACTTACAGAGCAGGCTGGGAAGCACTGGAGAATAGTACTCTGTGAAGTGGCACTGAGACCGGCTCTTATTTTTAGCTGGGCATCTATTGAAAAATAAATGCCCAGCTTTGAGCCTGTCTCAGCCAATGAGGGTTAAGAATTGATTTTAGCCATTTTCTAAGTCTAGTTAAATGTGATAGGCTGTAAATGTATTATAATTCATGCATGCATCAGAAATGTTATGAAATGTTATTCAACCTGTATTGTAGTAGTAGTAGTAGTAAAAACTTTTATTTTTATAGAGGATGATACATGTAATTTGGGTTGGATAACCCAGTTTACAAGACAGTCCTGTTTGTCTCTAAGTTACCTAAACATGTACACATAGATCAACTAAAAGTTAAAGACACAGAAACTATAAAATCCTCAAATGCAAAATACAATTCAGACAATATAAAATACAAAGTAATAAAAACATCATATACATCAGTCACAAGCATTAAAGTGCAATGATGTAGTTACATTGACATCTGAATTGATTTATACCCTTTATCTTCTGAGTGGATAAATCAAATGAAGGTGAAGCATGAGATGAATAGGGTAAAATGTTTCAATAGCTGCCGGTAAACATAATGTGCATTCCCCATGTCTGTTACAAACAATGGGAAAATGATTTTTTTCCACATGAACTGTTCTTTTAATTTTATCAGTGGACTTTTGTTTCTTACCAAATAATGTAATATTAATATAATGGGTTAGATGAAAAACATGATATCTGTATATCATTTTTTGCCATGATCTAGTACAATTATTGTATTTAATGTGTAACCTTGTAATGCTATGCAACTGTCATGGAACTTTTGAAATGTTTATGGAAATCATATTGTGATTAATGTATACCCATGTAACATTTTGCACTGACTTGGAACTTTTGTAAAAGAGTTGCTTGCTCAAAGGTTGTAATCTCAACTGTCAATAAATAACATTTTTTTTTTTTTTTAAAGCACCCTTCTGGCGCATTAGTCTGTGACTGCTTGAATAGTTCCCTTAAGATTTTTTCACATCTCTTTCACACTTCTCCCTTTTGTTAATCTTAAGACCCCTGCCAGACTTTCTCTTATTTTCTGTAAATCAGCTTTCCTAAAATCTATGACCCTAATTTTGGAGTGGCTTGTGTGCTCTGCCATGTTCACTTTGAATCTGACCATGCGGTGGTCGCTATTCTCCAGATGGCATCCAACTTCAATCCCCTTACCATTTCACTGTTGGTGAGAACCGGATCCAGGATCACTTCTTCTCTTGTTGGTGCAACTACAAGCTGCCTCAGACCTGCTCCTATTAAAGCCATTAGAAAGTTCATGCTTCTTATTATTGCTGCTGTATGTGTCTCTCAATTTATGTCAGGCAGATTAAAATCCCCTACCAATATCACCTTGCCTTTTCCCATTATGTTGTGTATTTTTTTGAGTAGTTCCATGTCACCTTTTCCCTCTGGGTTGGGGGACTGTATACCTCTCCAGTTCTGATGTTTGCCCCATTCATTGTATCAGCTGTTAATTATGGGGCTTCAGTCTCACTAGGAGACCTCTGTATCTCTGTGGTTTTTGTTCCCTCGCTAATGTATATTGCCACACCTCCCCCCTTTTTTCTTTCCTGTCCTTCCTGTATAGATTGTACCCTGGGATTGTCATATCCCAGCTGTGGTTATCCATATACCATGTTTCTATCACAGCTGCCCAGTCTAGGTCTTCCTCTGCAATTGTGGCCATGAGGTCTGGAAGTTTATTTGTTAGACTTCTAGCATTTGTAACCATCATCCTCCATATACATCCCCCTTCCCCTTGTATGGTGATGTTTTCTATTGTTTCATTGCTCTGGTTTTCTGTTGCTTTTCACATTCATTTTGCACTTTTTTTTGATGTTTGGGGAGTTGTGTCCTGCACACTGGTCACCATGGTGTGTGCTGTCACCATCCCCCCATTACTTAGTTTAAAAGACTTGTGTATATTTCATATTTCTGGTCAAATGCCCTCACCTCTTCCTTGGTAAGATGTAGGCCATTGTACCTGAAAAATCCTCTTTCCCAGAAGTTCTGCCAGTTCCCTATAAAGCTGTAGCCCTTTGACTACCTTGCTGTGCACATCACACTAATCTGACTGTAACTTTCATTACATCTAGCTTAATAAACACATGGTTGTGGCTATTTTTCTCCAAAGCATGGTGTATTTTTTTGAGTCTGTTCAAGAGTATATGTGTGTGTGTGTGTGGGGGGGGGGTAATATGACCAAGTAAGATAATACTCTAGGTCAGGTCAGGCAGACTAGATGGGCCAGATGGCCTTTTTATGCCTTTAATTTCTATGTTTCTGTGTTTCTTTATCACTGTCTCAGACTATCTTGGGGATCACATCATCATCAGAAAACACTATGAGATTGGGTACCCTGGGATTTGAGATGGGAACAAGGCAGCAAATTGGCAAGTAGTGACCTGGCTCTGGAGTAGCAGTAATGTCAGAATGAACATAAAATGCATACAGCACATGCAGAATAAAGAATATTGATCATGCTGGGGATGATGATGAAGAATGTATAGTAACTTTAAAGAGTCAGTATCCATGCATAGGACTCTATTGCTAACTGGAGCCTCAATTTACAACATTAATGGTTCAAAATATTGTTTTCATGTAATACACATTTTACAATTTCTTCATGTAGTGAAATGTCTCTTTACAAAATGTTTGCACTACAGCCTATCATTCCTAAACATTTCTGAATAATTCACTAGCCATTAAAATATGTCTATAGTGGAGAAAACACAATATAAACAATGCTTTTTATTGTTCTGCATGAATGCTTTTCATGAACAGCATTTTCTTGAATAAATAAACCAACTGGAAATAATTTTCTTTGCACAATAGCCGACATTTTAAGTATTATATTTTTAATAGAGCCGATTGACATTCAGTTTCTGAATGCATGTCTAGGTTGTGTGAAAGCATTTTTAAATCCCTCCATTTCACATTTCCATTGTGTTCATACTGTGCACCTTATCAATTTACCAGATCTCTAAACACAGTTGTTCTTCTTGTGTTCCATTTTACAGTGCATTTGTGATTTTTTTTTTCTGTAATCAAGAAACATTCAAACACCCCTGGAATAAAGTGCAATAATTTCTGCTTTGGGGTAAACAGACTGAAGTAACCATAAACACATCCATAACTATTTTTCTTGTCATTCATTATACTCAGTATAAAACTATAGCCTGGTCCAAACAGGGCCATCACATGATCCCCTGCATAGACAGATAAGGTGTGGGCAAAGGTGTCATACCTAGCTAGTGGAATGCAAAAATTCTTCCACCTCCTTTTGTTTGTTGATATGCCATCCTGGTACACATCTGCATAACTTTTTTTTTTACTTTTCTTAAACTTGTTGTACCAGGAAGTGGGCAGGACAAAAATTCAACTTTCTGCCACCCATGGACAAATAAATACTAATCACTACATAACATTTACAAAAAGAACAAAGAAACAATCACACATTTATTTATTTGATTTCAGATTACACCTTTGATCCAAAGGCTCTTTTACATAGGTTCCACATCAGAAACATTAGGGAAATACAAGGTACAGGTATACAGTTAGGTTGGGTTTAACATTCAGAATAATCAAGGCAAACAGACAGTGTGATCAATACAAATATGTGCAATCAATAAGGTACTGTCAGCAAGGAGAGAGGGTAACCAACAGGTTACTAGGTAAGTTAGGTAGAGGGGATTATTCTCATAGGTGCAGCCAGAGGCCTTGTCAAGGGGAAAGCTGTATATGGGGCAGGTAGCAGGAGGCCTTAGCCAGAGTCATGGAAGTGGCTGGTGGTGTGGAGTGAAAAGTGCACAGCTAGTACGGTAGCAGAGGAAAGACAGGGGGGTAGGAAGACAGAAGACAGAAGAAGGAATGGGAGAGTATGAGGTGTAGAGTGAAAGCTTAGCCAGCAAGAGGAGGCAGGGGAAGTGGGGTGAGTGAGAGTTTTTTTTAGGCAATGGCAGCAGAAGGTTGAAGTGAAAGGGAATAGTGGGGAAGAAGGCAACAAATTAATTGTAGCAGTCGCAGGAGGCTCGGGCTACAAAGTAATTTCAGAGCTTTTGTTTTAGGGGTTCTGAAAGCAAAGGACCCCTGACCTTGGGATGTACAACACAAAGGGACTTGTAAGGCTGTATTGTCAGAACTCCTGGTATGGCAGCTGTTGCAAGAGGGGATGAACAACTTCTGCACTCCAGGGAGCAGGAGACCAAGGATGGCCTTCTTCACCACAAGACTGATATGGTAGAAAATGCGGTCATGCAGTTGTAACCATTCAGCCTGTTCATAGAGGTCACAGGTGTGTGTCTGAGGGGCAGACTCTACAAGTAGTCATCAGGCCTTATCTAAAGCTAAAAATAGTCTCATGAATGCAGAGCCTGTAGCAGCTCCATAAATTACTAGCCCATAGTCTATTAAGGAGGCAATAGAGCTTTGAATAGCTGACTTTAGGGCTTGATCGGTAAGGAGTGCTTTTATTTGTAGAGGAGGCTGATGTGGGTATTCACTGTTTTGGTAAGATGGTCTATATAGTTGTGGAAGGACAGGGTAGATTCCAGTCTAACACCGAGGTACTTGAAGGATTGGGTCTGTTCCAGAATGGTACCTAAGCTATTCCTGATTAACAGTGGATCTGCACAATGTTTGCTTTGGTGGCTGTGGAAGAGCATGGATTTTGTTTTACTGTAGTTGAGCACCAGTTTCTTCCCCAGGAAGCCTTCTTCTATTTCTGAGAAGCATTCCTGAAGTTGCCTCAACAGTTGGGAGTAGTCACAGTTCTTAGTGAAGATTACCGCATCACTTGCATAAAGCAGAACTAGTACTTGGCAGTAGTCTAGGAGCTTGTTAAGAAAGATGCTGAAGAGTAAAGGACCCAGAATTGATCCTTGCAGCATGCCTGATCAGACCAGGAGTTTAGAAGACAGAGTTTTGCATATTCTCACCTGCTGTGTGAGGTCAGAGAGGTAACTGCCAAACCAAACAAGGGTGTTAGAAGACCGTCTAGTTCAGCTACTTGTTCCAGCAATAGGGTGTGGTTGACAGTGTCAAATGCCTTGGAGAGATCAATAAAGGTAACACCAACAAGTTGACCCTGGTTCAAAGTCTCCTGGATGAAACCCATGAATTGCAGCAGGGCAGAGGTAGTGCTGTGACCTTTCCTGAATCCATGCTGGTGGGGACATTGGAGGTTATACTTTTCCATATACTCGATCAACTGATCTGTTACAATTCTTTCTAGTGCTTTAGATAGTGTGGGAAGAATGGAGATGGGCCTGTAGTGGCCATGCAGGGCTCTATCACCACACTTATGTATCGGGGTCACTGAGGCTAGCTTCTAGTTGCTGGGGAACTGGGAGAGCATAAAGGACTGGTTGATGATCTTTATAAGGGGATATAGGACTACATCTAACATGAGGTCAAAGAGCTTCAAATCCAAAGTGTCACCACTGTATCTGGTCTTCCTAAGTACTTTAGTTAAGTATTTTTTGGCTTCCTGTTCAGTTACTGTCTTAAAATAGAATGGTGGAACCGCCGGGTCAGAGCCTAGAGCACCCTTAGGTGTGCATCCAGAAGGGGGGGGTCGAAGATGTTCATTGGCAAAACATGACTGAGATCAGTGAAATCAGTGTTGAAAGTGTCGGCAATCACTGTCTGGTCAAGGGTTACGGCACCATCTAGATTCAGCATGGAGGGGGCAATGGTGGAGTCTTTCCCAGTTGCTGTATTTCCTTAAGGTTGCTCCAGAATTTTCTACCGTCCTTCAATTTGATTTCTCTAAAGCTCTACAGTGGGCATCCTGAGAATTGTATTCATCCTATTTTTTGTGGTGTAGAATGTAGCCCCAAAATGAGCTCTCATAAAGCCTGCCTGAGTGATCACACCCCCCTACATAGCAGACCTGTAGAAATGCAGATCAGACTTTATGTGCAGGTATCCAATTCATTTAAGCATTAATGCTTACAAGACATGTTACTGTGGGATAATTTCATGCTCTGGGTGTGTTGTGAGGCATGAGGTGCAGTCATATGCCTGTAACCACCAAGGAAGTGCAATTAACCAGCACAACTAATGCAATGGTGTTCCATACCATGGTTGTACAAACTCTGGTCAGAGCTGATACGGCTGCTCAGAGCTTTTATGAGCATTCGCCATGCCGGAGTCAGCCATGCTCAAGATGGCAGTGAAGACTGTACTACGTATGTGCAATACTCTCGCATGCGCAGTTTGAATTGTTGGCCATCTTGAGAATGGCAGCCATCACCTCTTTCACAGTTACAGAATAAAATGTAGTGCCCTGTGAGGTGGCTGTGTTCATGTGACCAGCAGATGGGAAAGGCCACATAAACACATTGACTGGACCTGTGCCAGAGCACTGAGGAAGCATGCCAGACAGTGATCTGGTCATGTGCCTCCACAGTGCTCCTACAAATAATTGTATCAATACATCTGCAGAGCTCCACCCACATGGCCATAATAATGGATCAAGTAAAATTAAAGAAGCTTTTGGTGGGGGGAGTTGATTAGATTAGATTCAGAACATAATGTTGCATTGAGATAACACTATGGCTGGAACTGCCTTTTCACCAATCAGCTTTCAGGATTTTGTTACTCATTTTATAATACAGTGTATCATTTCTAAAAATCTATTCTAGTCAGCAGTGATCATTTACTAGAGAAACACTTTTTTCACTTTCAATTGTCAGTCCTAGATTTTGCAATACATTTTTGCCACAAAGTCAGTATACAAACCTTTTCTCAAAATTTTCTGACTTCATAGGACACTAGTTATGAAATCATAGTGTTCAATATGACAACAGCATGTGATGTCACAAACCTAGTAATTGTGATGACAGCTGGGGACAGTCAGCTGTTTGACACAGATGGTGGAATAAGAGAGGCAATAGGATTTCCTGGAAGCAGATGGACTTCAGAACATTAGACAGCAGGGGTTCACAGGAGGGAGGTTACATCAGATGAACCTGATTGACTAGTAATCTACAGAAGAAACAAGTGACAGAAAATTAAGAAGGGCTGGAGAGGACAAAAGGGGAGGTGTTAACAAGAAGGGTAGGGGTGCAGGCACATGTTGGAAAGCAGTCTGCCTAAATACCAGGAGCATAGTGAACAAAATTAGTGGTCTTAAGGTGATGGTGGCAGATGCAGGATTAGACCTTATAGCCATCACAAAAACATGGTCCACCTGGAAAAACAACTGGTACTTAGCTGTATCAGGATACATGATATATAGGTGAAAAAGGTGTAACAGAAAAGGGAGAGAGGTAGCCCTTTATGTCCAGGCAGGGATATCGGCAGTATATGAGGGGCCCTTATGGGGAAAGAAGGGAGAGGCAGAATCTCTGAGGGTGAAGCTAATGACCACAAACGTTAAGATGCTGTATGTAGGGGTGGTCTACAGACCAGCAGAGATAAGGGGGTGAAGTAGAGGGGGAGCTAGGTGAAGAAGTTTAGAAGAAGAACAAAAAAGGGGAGATAGCAGTGTTGGGAGATCTCAATCTACCAGATATAGATTGGAACATTCCAGCAGCTAAGAGAATCAGGACTCAGACCTTGCTTAATACATTGAAGGACTATCTCCTGGTACAGCTGGTCAAAGAAGCCAAAAGGCAACCTGCCATTCTTTATGTGGCACTCACCAGCTTGTAAATAGTTAGTGGAGTGAGAATTGGGGAGCCACTGATATCCAATGACCATAACAACGTCTGAATGCAATTGGCCCTCCATACCAGACCAGTATAACCTCTTCAAAGGCTGTGGTTCTGGATTTCACAGCAGATTTTGACCAGATGAGGGAACTAGCCAAGGATAAGCTAGGGGAGTGAATTAAATCAGATGAGTGGAGGAGAGGTGGGGAGTAACTAATGGGGGAGGGGCATTTTCAATAGGCAACAAAGGCATACCTGAGAACAGTTACAAAGAAAAGCTGGCACAAGACACCAATCTGTCTCTCAAAGAAGGTCATGGAGGCAATGAGGTCTAATAAAGGAGCCTTCATTAGATACAATGAGATAGAGGGAGAAAGGGAATGGATTGAATACCATTTAAAGATGAGGGAGGCCAAGAAGCCAGTCACCAATGGACATGGAGCTCTGTATTGCAGAGGGTGTCCAGAGGGAAAATAATTTCTTCAGATGCACTAGGGAAAAAGGCAGATAAGAATGGGAATTAGGCTGATGGAGGGGGCAGGGTAATGAAGGAGGACAAGCAGACAACATTTGCTCAGTATTATAAAATGAGTCCTGAAAATCTTGTAACCTCATTGCTCAGAACATGTCACATGACCATGTGTAAATCCTGCAACTGACAACTGGTAAAGATCCCAGGTAATCAAATGTTTACTTTCTTTGAATCTAATTCATTGTTATTTTAATTTTCAATAACAGATTCATTTTATAATCACAATAACACACTTCAGTGCATGTGTAGTAGTGGGATTTACACATTTCTTGTATGATTAAAGTCACTCAGCTGCACCTCATGACACACCACACAAGGTGTGTGTAAATCCTACAGTAACACGTGCCCTGTTATGCATTATTGCTTAATTCACAGTGGTGGATTGTGGGCTGTTGTCTGAAAGTGGCATAAAGGCTGCTGCAAAAGGGATCCCAGAAATGAAGCAAGTGGTAATTCTGTGAGAAACGGTCAGAAAAGGGCTTGTAGCCTTAAGAATAAATAAGGATCTAAAGCAAGATGGGATGCCCCCAGGAGTGCTCTGGGAGCTGGCATCAGAACTAGCTGAATCTCCGGCAGGGCTATTCAACAGCTTATTACAGTCAGGGCTGGTTCTGAAAGAGTGCAAGGTAGTGAACATGGTTCCATTCTACAAGGGAGGAAACAAGGAGCAACCTGGAAACTACAGACCTTTTGATCTGACCTCAATAGCAGGTAAACTAATAGAGGCACTAGTCAAAGTGGACCTACTGGAACTGGAGAAAAATGGCCTCCAGAATAGAAAGCAGCATGGGTTTGCTGCAGGAAGATTTTGTGAGACAAACTTGACATTGCTCTTTCACTGGGTAACTAGGGTAGTTGACATGGTACAACCATTGGATTTAAACTACTTCGACTTCAGCAAGCATTTCAGTTTTGTGCCACACAAAAGGTTGCTGAAGATGTTAAAGTATCTGAATACAGTGAAGGATTTAGTTAAATGGTTGGAAAACTGGCTTGAGGGGGAGACAGCAGAGGGTGGTGGTGGTAAATGGATCAAGTCAGTGGAGAAGGGGGTTATGAGGGTTCACTCATGGGGCTGATCCTTTTCAATATGTTCATCAGTGATATCAGAGAATGAAAACAGGTAAAGATGAGTATCTTTGCATTTGACACCAAGCTCTGTTGCAGGGAAGGGGTTAGGGAGCTGCAGATGGTCCTGTAAAGGTTGGACAGGTAGTCCAGTGTCTTTTAGTTGAAAGTCAATGTCAACAAGTGCAAAATGGTGCACACAGGGAACAAGAATCCCAGAACAGGATATTAGATGGTAAGGGTAAAATTAAACATTACTTCTGAGGAAAGGGACCTGGGGACCTGGGAGTCATCATAAGCGACTCCCTAAAACAATAGAGGAAAAGAAACAAAGCCTACAGCAAGGCAATCAAAATGCTGGTGTGTATTGGGAGGGCGTTCAACAGCAGGAAGGAAGAGATAATAATACTTATCTATAGATCACTGGTGAGGACACATCTGGAATACTGTGCTCAGCTCTGAAGTCCCCACCTAAGAAACAAAGACAGGCTAGAGACAGTGGAGATCTGGCTAACCAAAATGATTCAGGGCCAGCAGGGAAGTCCCTGTGAGGATTGGCTTAAGGCTCTGAACATGTACTTGCTAGACACCAGAAGGAGGGATGCAACAAGGCAGAGGTCTTCAAGTTCCTGAAAGAAATGAACAAGGTACGTTCTAAGAACATATTCAGTAAGAATAGTGAATAAAGAACAGGGGGACATGAGTAGAAGCTGTCGGGGTGAGATTCAGAGGGACATAAAAAGTTTTATTTTACAGAAAGAGTGGTTGAGTCATGGAACAGAATGCCAGCTGAAGTGATGGGTGCAAGAACTATTAATGGTTTCAAACACAGTTGGGATGGAGTAAACATTTTAAAAATTACACAAAAGGAAGTAGTAGGGCAGGGCAAATAGACAATAGGTCCCAGGATAGGCAGGGTAAAACAGGACAGACTGTGTGAACTAACAGTATTTTTTGGCTGCCATTTTCTATGTTTCTATGTTTTATGTAAAGTATAACAAAACTGGTAGCAGGGAAGAGGCTAGCAATTATAGGCCAAACAACTTGACATTGGTGGTGAGAAAGTTAATGGAATTACTGGTGAAGGAAAGAATTGTAGAATATCTTGAATCCGGTGGGTTACAAGACCTAAGTAGTATGTGTTCACAGGAGGAGGCCACGTCAAATGAATCTGACAGATTTCATTGACTGGGTGACAAAGGATTTAGATCAGGGTAAAGCACTGGATGTCACCCACCTAGGATTCAGTAAGTCTTTCAACACCATTCCATATAGGAGATTAGTAAGCAAGCTAGGTGGCTTAGGAGTGGGTCCAAAGATTATAAACGTGATAAGAAATTGGTTAGGAGATACAGTAGGTGACAGAGACTGGTTGTAAATGGAGTTCACTCCGAGGAAGAGAGGGTGACCGGTGTGGTGCCTTAGGGATCAGAGCTGGGACTGATCCTCTTTAATACATTTGTTACCATATGGTGTCGGAACCATCCATTGCTAGATCTGACCCAAAATGGCCACTGGGAGCAAATGAGTTAGTATTTATAAGTGACATTGCAGAGGATTTGGAAGGGAAGGTTTGTCTCTTTGTAGATGACACCAAAATCTACAATAAGAGGACAGTCTGGTGGGGTTGGAAAGGATGAGCAGAAACCTGAGAAAACTAGAGGAGTTGTTAAGGGTATGGCAGTCAGGTTTCAATGTGGAAAAAGTGCAAAATGATGCATTTAGAGCACATATACTCAGAGCTGGAGTACATAATGGGTTGAGAGGCATTGACAACTACCAAGTAGAAAAGAGACCTGGGGTAATCATATTGGATAACCTAAAGGTGCCCAGGCAAGGATACAAGGCAGTATCTAATGAACACGGCTTCTGCAACTGAACACCATACAAGAATGGCAATTCAGCTATGATGCCTGTGTTCAGGGCTACCAGGCAAGGTAGCTCCTAGATATCAGGGTGGATGAGGTAGGGTTAGAGGAAGGTACGCGCATATGCACGCACACATGCACAGAGGGGGAGAGGAATGGGAAGGAATGCATGTGGGAAGGGGCATGGAGGGCAGCTGCTGAGCTGGTCTGCTAGCATGGTGGGAAGGGCTGTTGGTTGGAAGGTTCAGGGTGCATGGTTCGGGTCAAGCATGGCACATTTTTGTTTTCTTGCTGGTAGCCGGCTTTTTCTTTTTTAAAGTATTTCTCCCCTCCCCTGACATGCACCCCCCTGGACTTGAGAATCTTTTAATGGGGGGGTGCGGTGGGTGCAGCTCCCCACACCAAAAAAATAAACCTGTGGTTCTCTGCCACCTATCTTCCCAGTTGCTGCATGTCTGCATCACCGAAATTCATTTTCGGTGATGTACACTCTCCATAACAGTGATCGCTGTTCCTCGATCACCGTTATGATATAGAACCCTACGAGGCAGTTGAGAGGCCTAGTGGGATGCTGGGGTGCATAGAGAGGAGTATCACCAGCAGAAAGAGAGAAGCTGTGTTGCCTCTGTATAAATCACTGGTAAGACCACACCTAGAGTACTGTGTCCAGTTCTGGAGACCATGGGCTCGATTCTCAAAGGTCAGCACAAGCTGTGCCAATGCTGCTTGCATTGATTGCCAGTGTGTCAGTGAATTGGGTGAAGGTTCCATATCAGGTAGGGTTCTGGTGGCAAAGTCTTGTAGCTTGCAGCAACTGTGGCCATGCACCAAACAGGCAGTGCATCTGGGATGAGTTGTCACAAGTCGTAGGGTGGCCGTGCACCACTCTAGGTCATTCCTTGTGGTCTTGAGGACCCTCCCAGCCCTGATCCCTGTGTTACTATAATGTCACCCATCTCTGGTGGTCTAGTAGTCCCACTCTGCCCGTATAAGAAAATATCCTTCCTTGCTGCTCTAGCTTCCACCCCCAGCCCCAATTCCCATTTTAATAAAATGTTACACATAGAGATGTTGCAAAATTTAATTTTGCTGGAGAAATCTCGGTGAAATAACCAATTTCGCCCAGTGAAATATTTTGCATAATTACATGCTTATGATGAAAATTTGCAGATTGCTAAGACGAAATTTTGCCGAGTAATTTTGCAGTAATTTTCCCCTTGTGTTAATATTAGGTGAAATTAAGTGAAATTGGACTTGTCACATGATTTACTCTTTGCAGGTCACATGGGTGACTGTAAACAGGAAGGAAGTGACAGATTCGGTCCCTTTGCTATATGGCTGGAGGTTTTGGAGAAGCAAGCAGCAGCAGAGAGAGAGAGATTGTTCTGTGTGGTACACAGTCTTTAGTTTAAAAAAATAATAGAGTTGTTCTCTTTTTCTTTAGTCTATCTGGTGTGTGTGTTTATTATTTCCTTTCTGTGACTGTGATTTTGGTGTGTGTGTATAAAACTCCTTCACTCTCTCCCCTTTCTTTTTTTATGTAGTAAAGAGACAGGCGAGGTGTTGGAGAATGGATGGGAAAGGTAGGGACAAGATGGAGACTAGGAAAAGGGCAGCTGGACCACCCCCACCCAGTGTTTGCATTGACAGGTGGCCTTTAGGTCTGTGCCCCCCCAACAGCAGGAACATGTGCCCCACCCCCAGCAGGAGACGGTAGCTCCCATTCCCCAGGAGCATCATGAGTCCCTGCCCCTCCCAGCAGCATGAGGATCCTCCTGTTGTCCAAGAGCAGCATGACCCCACCCCAGGCTGCAGCAACAGGCACCTCCAGATACCATCCCCCCAGCTGGAGCATGCACCCCCACCTCCACCGAGCAGCAACATGATGTGGCCACCAGCCCCGGGACATCAGCTGTTGGTAGCCCCCCACAGAAAGTGTCATCAGCTGTGTGATGTTTTTTCATAAAAAAAACACCACTGACAATACAGTGGTGATCTGTAATTTGTGTGGCAGATGTGTTTGTAGGGGCAATACCAGGGGTCACTTTGGCACTGATGGCCAAAAGAGCCATCTGCAGCACCACCACCCTGCAGATTGTCTGAAAAAACAAAAAGAGTTGGCAGCAGTAGGTAGAGGGGCCAGGGGTGCTGACCAGTTAGAAGGGGAAGCGGGCCAGCAGGATGAAGGGGCCAGTGAACAGCAGAGGCACCGTATGAGTAGGCAGTGGCAGCAGCACCCTCTAAAAATAACAAAAAGCAAAAAAAAATACATATTTTTATATTTTCTGTCCTCTCCTTCTATATCCTTTTGTTTCTTTTTGTTGTCCAGTTTTTTGTGTTATTCAATGTTTATGCTCCCTCCCTTTCCTCTTTCATATGTATGCCCTGTCCCTGACCTGACCCTGCATGCACCCCCTGTTATGTGTTACTGTCTGTCAGTCAGTTTTAGTCTTTACCCATAATCACTGTACCTTTCTACTTGGTTTATGTTAGTCGTTCTGTATGTATTTCCTCCTCCTATCCACTAATGTCAAGTATTGCAATTTGTAAATTGTTCCAATGAACAAAATGTTTTCCCAAAGTTATGTGTGATGTTGTGGGCTGGCAATTGTTTTGGCTGTGTGCAGGATCAGTCTGAATATGTACACAACAATCATACAAACATAAGCACTTTTATTGTGAAGTTAAACGTAATGTAAACATTTTTGTGCTTAACACGCATGTCCCCATGGCTTTCTACAACGTTAACTTGGTGTTATGGTGCCCAACCACACCCCCACCACCTGGTCCAAAATGTTCTGTAGTAGGGCCACAGATTAACATAGCATCTTGAAGCCATGCTGTGCAGAGTAGGCATGATAAGATGAGAATATTACTTGGAAAAATTAGGATGACATTGAAAATGCAGAATGAGACAGAGTGTTGCCACTGTCTAACAAGGCCCATAAGTCCAGAAATGTTTCCCAAAAAATGTTACAGTAAATCCAGACTGAAATCAGGTCTCTGCCATGATGTTTTATGGTGCCCCCCCCCCGACACCATACCCTGATATTAAATAGCTGTTTTAGGGCCTGTTTGCCAAATATTTCTGCCTGAAATCCGCTGCTACTGGTGCCAAGCAGGGCCTACAAGTCCAGAAATGTTTAAAAAAATTGTTACATCAAACTGAGACTGAAATCTGCTGTCAGTCCTGATGTTTTATGGTGCCCCACCAGCAACCAGGCATTAAACTGCTGTTTTGGCCACTGTTTACAATTGTTTTTAAGCCACACCTTGTTTCTGTGAGTGCAATATAGGCAGTAAATGTCCAGAAACTTTGCAGAAAAAATGGTATATTAAATTCAGACACAAATCTGGTCTCAGCCATGATGTTTTATGGCACCCAAACCCCCACCCGGACCAAACAATGGTCTTTGGTCCACTGTTTACAATTGTTTTTAGGCCACATTTTGTTTCTGCCAATGCAGCACAGGCAGTAAATGTCCAGAAATGTTACAGGAAAAATGATATGTCAAACTGAGACTGAAATGTGGTGTCAGTCCTCATGTTTTATGGTGCGCCCCCCCCCCCCCAAGCACCCAGAAAAAAAAATGTTGTTTTGGTCACTGTTTACAATTGTTTTTAGGCCACATAATTTTTCTGCATGTGCAGCACAGTCAGTGCATGTCCAGAAATGTTTACAAAAAAAATTGCACAGTACATTCAGACCTAAATCAGGTGTCAGACATGCTGTTACATGTTGCACACCTTCCACCTGGACCAAAGCATGTTGTTTGGCCTACTTTTTACCAGTGGTTTAAGGACATATCATGGTGTTGACACTGCCTAACATGCCACAGAAGTCCAGAGATGTTTACCAAAAAATTGCACAGTACATTTAGACCTAAATCGGCTGTCAGACATGCTGTTATACGTTGCACGCCCTCCACCTGGACCAAAACATGTTGTTTTTCACACTGTTTACCAATGGTTTCATGCTTGATATTGATATTGTCACTGAGTTACATTGCCCAGAAATCCAGAAATGTTTCCCAAAAAAATTACAGTAACTTCAGACTGATATCAGGTCTCAGCCATGATAATTTACGGCACCCAAACTCCCACCCATACCAAACGATAATCTTTGGTCCACTGTTTACAATTCATTTTAGGCCACATCTTGTTTCTGCGAGTGCAGCTCAGGCAGTACATGTCCAGAAATGTTTCCTAAAAAATGGTACATTAAACTCAGACTAAAATCTGGTGTCAGACGTGCAGTTACATGGTTATGGATGCAGCAAAATTAAATTTAGCTGGCGAAATTGAGACGAAATCGGCAATTTCACGTCGCAAAATGTTTCGCGAAAATGTGGTGAAATGTCACAATTTCATTGGCATTTTCGCCCTCTGAGCAGTCCACCAACAATGGTTAAATTTCACCTGTGAGTGGCGAAATTCCACCAGCAGTGGCAAAATTTCACCAGCGGGATGCAAAATTCCACCAACAGTGGTGGAATTTCGCCTGCAGTGGTGAAAATTGAACCCACAGGTAAAATTTCACCGGTGGGTGAAATTTTGCTCACAACCATGGCCACAATTTCACATTTCACCATCTAAATATTCCAATTTTGCCCAACACTATACATGGTTCACGTCCACAAAGGACCCAAATCTGCTGTTTTTTGTACCACTTAATACGACTTTCTGGCCTAATCATGGTGCTGTCACTGCCTGACATACAACATAACATAAGCCAGTTTGCCACGCTGAGAAAAATAAATTCTCATGTAAAATGGCCCTTCTACCTAAAGTTGCACTTGTTTCCTCCTGCTGCTGGTTTCTCAATTGACTGAGAACTGTGGAATTATCATTTCACCATGATGCTGCCCTGGTTCACTCTGTTGGCTCTGTGGTTTTAAATCAGTGTAGATTGAATGACATTTTGTGTGCTGCAGCTGTTGCCTGTAGCTGCTGCCTGCTTCTCTGACTAGTTGCCACAAGAAGTAATACTTTGTCTTCTTCATGGGGATCCTCTACACATAGTAAATCAATGCTGCTGCTGCACATGTTAAGTATCTGTCTGTATTTGTTTTTTTTTGGGTTCAAGGGAAGGGGGATGGTGGGCTGCTATTGGGATATCTTGAGTTCTTATATGTTTGTACTGAATTTATATTATCTAGTGTGCTGAGGAGTAATATCATCATGAAATGCATGCCTGGATTTGGATATGGGATGTTGGGATGCACCACATTTCACAAGGACAAGGTAAGCATTGAATTTTTCATTACTGGGAGGGATAGGTGACTACAGCTCAAATATCTGATTTGGATTGTAATTGTGTTATTTTTGCTTTTGTCAACATGCAGGAATTCAAATGCTGTTAACTCCAGGTGCACTGTTGCTGCTGCTGCTTAATATGTGTGCGGTTCATTAACTTGTGGTAAGTATTTCTTAATTTGTGATGGTCTTTGGTGGGTGGGTGGTGGAGGAGGTGGTTGAGGGTTGGTGTGGAGTTGGTGGATATGGTTAAGTATTAAGTTTGTGGTTACTGCAGTACAGAGATATCAGACTTAGACAGTAACTATGTTCTATATGGGTCCGTCAGTATTCAGGAATTCCGTTGCTGGGGTGTGTCTGTTACCTCCCAATCTGGCTGCTGGCTGTGCTCACCAGACATAGTCTTTTCAAGTCAAGGGTTCCAGTTTAACAGTCATTCCCTGTTGTAAGTATTGCTTAATGTTATGATGGTGGTGGTGGTGGAGGGGGCACCTAGTTGTAACAATGCTCAAAATGTTTTCTTCTTTTTTTCTTATTGCCAGGTACAAAGTACTTCAATTGGAATTGGTTGCTTAGTTTTCTGGTGGACATTTGCAGATGCATCCGAACTCTGTATGGCATTGGTGACTAAATACAAGTCTTCCATCCTGGTGTATGAACGCTGGATCGAGGTGCTGCACCAGCAAGGTGTGAGCCACTGCTGACAACTAAAAACATACGTCATCATCATCAACAATGGACACCTGTGAAGGAAAACAAACATTATAAATACTGCTATGCTAACTTGAAAATTGTAACCTTGGAATGTACCCTCATGTGTTTTGCCATTGACACTGTGGCATCACCCATATGCAGCTTAAATAAGTCTCTTGATTGAACCACTGTAAGATAATGAAGGATATATTACTTTTATTCAAGAATTGCGACTGACACTGTAAATGGCAGCATAGCCATTTATCACCTGCACTATGATGCTACCTGAACTAACACTGTTACCAATATTAAAACATGAATTCTTTTTGAACAGAAAATTTAATTTGCCTTGCCAGTCACATGATTCAATACAGATGTTGCTTGAACCAATGTCATCTGTAAAAAGGTGGAGAAAAATGTAAAAAAAAAAAATTAGCATTGATACTTACCTGTGCTGATACTTACCATCACTGTTGGCAATGTGCCCAAAAATGTTCCACCACTGAAATGACTTCAATTATGAGCCTATGGTTTGGTGAAACATACCAGGATGCACAGTACCTGGAATGGCATACACAAAATCTAGCAAGTGAAAAACATTACAATTCCAAAATGGACCTGTACATAATGATGCTTGCAATGTGGATTGACTAGGCTCTGAATGTGCCATGTTGATGTATCATCTTCATTCTGCAGTCCTGGCCTCACATGGCATGATCATGGCAAACCCTGCATAGAGTGAAATGGAAATACGTAAGATAACTATACATTAAGGTGTGCTGCCTTGCATGCATACTTGACATTCTATTGCAGCAAAGGCATGCATAATAGCACAATGAAGGTATAAGTCATGACATGACAACAACTGAAATCTAATGACCATGAATCAGATGAACAGAAGACTGGCCATGGAGGAAGAACATATATATTTCTTGCTTAATGATGATATGTGTTGCTTTCTGACTCTGAGTGGCTTTTTTTTGCTGGAGGGAAAAACAACACCAATTGTACTTGTTGGTATGAAAGTGCTGCATCCTGCTGGTTGATGTACTGGCCCAAAATGTGCTGGCAATGCTGTCATCATGGGTGGTCAGCAGGAGGGAAAATGACACCAAGTGTGCTTGCTGGGATGACAGTGTTGCATTTTGTGGGTTGATGTACTGGCTCCAAATGTGCTGGCATTGGCAATGCAGCAGTTGTTCTTGATGGAAGACTGCTGGAAGAGGAGAAAGAGTAATTTAGCTGGACTCAGAGGCAGCATTAATGTACTGGTCTGAGACTGCTGTTTATGCTGGAACATGAAACTGTCAGCTTCATAGATTTTCAGTGGTATTTCTTGGCAGTATGAGAGTGTTGGCCGACACTGTCAAAGTCTGTGTTATACACATTAGGATGAATGACCAGGAGGCAGATTACATGATGGTTAATTGTATATATGGGGATGGTTTGGAGTATGCATACATTTCTGAGTAACATACAGTAGTACTGACTGTGCACTGTCCGACTAAGTTGTTATTGTTACATCATATATACAGTGGTGGCACACTCACTAGACACTCATTCATTGACTCATGGAGGGGAAATATGTGGAAATGGGGAAGATGTAGTTCAGTATTTGTCACTCAATGTGGCCATTGTGTATTGCTGAGATGACATATTCATTCCAGTTAGCATAGCAGGGGCGAATACATTTTCAAAAATGAAATGGAGTAAACCTTGTTACTAGGTTGAATAATTAAATTAAATGGTTTAACTGGATGTGTAACACAGAACAACCAGAAAAATAACATTTAAAATGTAGAACAATAACATAAAACAGCATATTCAGTGGAAATGGTGGGGGAGCTGGTGGTGGCTGGGGGGGGGAAGAACACCTTTAGCCTTCTTCCACTGACACATCATCCATGAAGCAGCCCTCACAGTCTTCAAGACTGGAGTCATCACCAGGTAGAAATTCAGTCATCACTGCTGCTTCATCTTCCTCCTTGCTAGTAGAGGCAATACCAGTGTGGATGTCTTCGTTGTCATCATTGTCTCTGAGACACAGTTCTTGGGGCAACACACTGATTGGGTTAACATCTGGGGTATGCGACTAAATCCATCAAAACGCAAGGTGATGCATGTTGGTTCCAACAACCCCTCTGCCATTTACATTTTAAATGGGACTCCGCTGGAAATCACCACCAATGAAAAGGACAGAGCCAGTTACATAACAAATGATATTGGGTATAACAAACAGATTAATGAGGCTATTAATAAGACAAATCGATTAGTATGGTCTAGCAAAAGAAACATTAAATCAAGAGGTCCTGGAGTTATGCTACCATTATATAGAGCTTATGCTAGGCCACATTTAGAATATTCATCACAACTTTGGAGTCCATATAAAAAGGGAGAGATAGCATCACTGGAAAAAATCCAGAGGAAATTTACTAAAAATTTAAAAGGACTTTTTAATGTCCCATATGAACAATGTTTAGAAAGCTTGAATCTGATGCCATTATTGCTTAGACACCTCTGGGCTGATTTAATTTATATGTTAGATATCATAAATGACCCATACCTGTTTACTCAAATGGGTTTCATGTTTAAAAACAATATATACAACACCAGAGGTCATCCGCTGCAGATAAGTAGGGCTAGATTCTATCATGTGTCACAGAAGTATTATTTTACCCAAAGAATTGTTAATCCTTGGAATAGCCTACATTTAGAACTTGTTACTAGTGAAAATAAATCAACATTTAAAAATCACCTTGACAAATATATCATTAATAAAGCCAATTTTGGATACTATCATTGATAATGGTGCAGTTATGGGACTCTAAGCCCCCTTGCACCTAACTACCTTAGTATGAACCTTAGTATGAACCATTGAAATAACTGTGTTATGTGGAATGTGAGCCTCATTCATTTTTATAAATGTTAGGATAGAAACATTCTTCAGTGAAAGATTTGTCCTACAATCATGCACAATGGCTCCAATAGAACTGGAGACCTTTTCCACACTGACACTGGATGGTGGGCAGCTAAGGTATTTAAAAGCAACAGATGCGAGTGCAGGCCAATCACTCACTTTGCTGCTCCAGTACACCAATGGCTCATCAGTGATGCCAAGATGCTCAGTGTCTCCCATGTAGGCATCCACCATACCTGTATATTGCACTGCCCTGAGTCCTGCTGCCTCATCATGCTCCTCCTCCTCCTTGTCTTCAATTTCTTCCATGCCCACCTGATACAGAGCATCCCAAATGGGATTACCTGTCATGCTGTGCTGCGGCATTGACATTTTCTCTGATTTGGTGGCCTCTGATTATTTACTGGTGGTGGTGGTAGCAACATCTGGTATATGTGCCCTTTGTGTCTCTTCATTTTTCATCTGTGCACCATGTACCCATCTGACAAGGTAATTGGTCAATTTGTCCACGCACACAAGACCCCCTTCAATCATGGCAAGCAAGCCACGTTTGTACCATGAATTCAGCATGGTAGCAATAGCAAAACTCATTAGACTGCATAAGGCCAGATATATGTGTATTGCTGTCCAGTATATGGTGCATGTCACCCATTACATGAACAGAACTGTGATCATCACTTGCCTCCATCTGGTGATGGACATTTACCAGTGTCTGCCTCAGCACATGTATAAGGGGTTTTGACTGACTTATACAGGCAGTGTCCCCACTCACAGCCTGTGTTGCATACTCAAATGGACACAGAATGCATATTATGTAATTCATTTGTTCCCGCTGCTTCATTGTTAGGATGATGGACACTCCAGCACTGTTGCAGGTGGTGAGAAGCAGTGGGTAATATGAAACTGCCTTAAATTCCTCATAAAGTAAGTCCAGCATATACAGCATGGAGTTCCACCTGGTAACAATGTCAAGCTTCATATGGTGCTGAGGCAGATGGTTAGTGCACTGCAGCTCATGCAGATGGTCATGGGCCTTTGCAGAATGAGCGAAGTGCACACAGGTGTGTCTGGCAACAGACAGTTTCCTTTATTTCATCATGGTTCAGAAATTGCTGCATGACTAGATTAAGGCAGTGTGCCAGGCAGTGAACGCTGAAGAAAACACCATCAATAATGCACTTAACCACATTGAAGCCATTGTCACTGGCAATAAACCCTTTTGTGAGTGAGTGTGTGTTCAGCCACTCATCAGTCTTATTTAGCAACACATTCAGCATTTTCTCACCAGTGTGAGCCCCTGTAACACTTTGCATAGTTATGGTTGCATTCTGATGAAGACCAGGTGTGTTGCTACTGGCATAATTTTGCTTTACGCAGCTTTTATATGACCCCAAATCAACAACCACCCCAGGTACCTGTGCCCAGTGTGCTGTTAGGCATAGATATGAGCTGCCAACTGTTTGCCCACTTGTCCACATATCCATACTAAGCTGGATATATTTTGAGGCAGAATGCCTCATGGCATGTAGGCTGGAATGTGAAAGTCTGCTGTAGAGTTTGGGCATGGCACGCTTGAAGAAATACGTTCATGATGGCATCTGCTATTTGGGACAGGCACGCACCATCAGACAGTTGCATCCTGGATTCTGCATAAAGGAGAAGGGCAACAGGTTAATGGTGAGCATTTCAGCTGTGGTTGCATTCAGCTCACATGCAGCAGCATGATTTAGGGGGGTACTTTGAGTGCCACTCAAACACACTCTTCAACATGGGCTGCATCTTGGGAGCGGGTCAACAAACATGCTTTTCTTGTGCCACCAGTGTTGTTCTTGCTGAGGTACCAGGTGAGTCTTGGGGCCTGGGATGTGCAGCATGTATGAAACTGGTGGATTTGGTGCCTGGTGGTGCACTTTTATTACTCATGGGAGTGGCAGCTCCACTGCTACTATTCCCACTGCTCGAGAGAGAGAGAGAGAATTATTTTTCACATTCCTCCTTCTCCACTGACCCACTCAGTCCTCTCTCCTCCTGCTTTATTACACTGTTGTCACTAACATTAAGCTTGACAAGGGAAGTGCCACCAATAGCTCTGGTATTTTTCTGGTGTTGGTGCAAGTGCAATGGGTGCTTGTTTTTCAAGTGGACGTGCTGGCCATTGGTGCCTATGTGGCTGCCCTTTTTTCCATAACTTGCATATGCTTGACACAGCTGACATATCGCCACGGTGTCATCAGCTGCATCAAGCATGAAAAAATCCCAAACTAGGGACTTTGCAACTTTAGACTTGATATGGGACTGAGACTTGGACAGCAGAGCCAAAGGTGTGAAAGTTTTTGCTTTTTGTGCCGCTTGTATAATATTCACCATGCTATGTTTGGGAGGTGGGGTGACTGGACTGCCTGTTGTAGGCTTGCTGATATCCTCACCCTCAGTCTTGTAATCTAAATGGGCTACATCATCACTCTTCATCTTTTTCACTTCTGGCTCCCACAGGGGATCCACCACCTTATCATCATCTGTACCAAAACAGATTATATCCTTCTCCTCATCCGTATCACTGTCTACTGCCAGACAAACTTTTTCCTTCTCTGGCATCTCCTCACTGTCTGTGTGTGGGAGTGCTGACTTTCCTTATCTCCTTCTCCAGGAGAAACAGATTGAAGCTGGATACTATCACCCTCACCACCATCAGCTCCTCCTTGAGCAGGAACAACAGTCACACTGACAACTTTTTTGACCTCCTCCTGGACCTCTGTGCCTCCACTGGTGTGAGTGTCTCTCTTATTCCCAGTATCATCCCCAACAAGCATACTAGCTACAGATTGGGCAGTAAAAAATTAGTCACAGACTTGAAGCCACTTCTAACTTCAATTTTGCTACTAGTGGCTGCCACAGCAGCAGCGAAGGCCACAGAAGGCATTGATTCAGAAGTAGGTTTGCTTTTTCCAACAGACTTCTTTGAGCCACCTCCCACCCTGGCACCTTGACCTGAAGTTGAACATCTCTTGACAGGCATATTTATATGCTTGTTTCATTTGGCTTCCTTTGGAACTATATTATTATGTATTTCTATTAAATAAGTGTGATTTAACACTTGCAGTGCTATCTAAAAAGGGCAAACAGAAATCAGAATAGGTAGCTGCACTGTAGTGTATATAACTACATACAACTGCTACTGTAGACTATTCAAGTGTGAAAACATTATTTTATTTTTTCAATTACAAAAACACGAGTTAAGTAACATGGGGTAACAGAAGAACAGAAGTAAGGGACTTTCAATACAAAACCGACAGAGAACACCACCACAACAAGGTTGTGCAGTAAATCTGAAAAGAATACTTAAGTAGTTCTTAATGAAATGTCAGTTTTTAAATGGGATGATTGTTACACAACTTGATAATAACCAGGTAGGTGCTGGTAGATTCACAAAAACTAAGCTGTAAACCAACCGCACAGAACACCTCTCAGTCAATACAAACTACGGTCCGGATAAGTGGCGTCTGGTTAAGGCGGGTACTGCAATGTGTTAGTACTTACTAAATACAGTTTTGGTTTACAGATATATCAGATAGAAGGGACCACAAGATTTGAAACGAGCAAACAAAGTCACCTCCAAAACTCATGCGGAGACCACCACTATCTTGAAAACAATGTCATCTTTTATATAGTAGGCCAGGAAAGGGTTAATATGGTAAGCAAATTAAATAGAAAAACAGTAATGCTGCAATGCAGAGGCTAGATCACTATATTAATTTATGTGATCAGTTCAACAATGCAGTGTACCTGGATATGGACAAGTCAAGTGGTCAATGTATATGAATACTTTCAATAAAAAAATAAATCACAAAAGTGATTGAGCAAAGGGAAACAGGAACAGAACTATTCAGGCAGAATGTAGTAACTGTTCAGATAAAGTTACTCAAAAAATGGTCAATATGTAAGAAAAATAAAACAAATAAATGGCATACAAACAAAAAATATTAAGACTTAAAAGAAATTACAGAAACTCAGTCACAACTTGTGAGAAATCTGTCAAATATTAGGAACTAGCCTGCTCTACTTTCTCTCACACACACACACACACACGGGCAACTTTCTCCCACTCAACTCCCTAACAGACACAGAGAAAACTGAAAACACTAAGTAAGTTTAATTAAGTATTATCCAAAGTACAAAAACAAAAACAAAAAAATGTTCACTAGCAGCATTAGGAACTAAATTGAGATTTTGGGAGCAATTAACTCTCAAAAATCACAAATAAAGAAGTTTTTGAAGGGTTTATTGGCTAAGATGCACCACACTGAACTGCTCTCTGATTCAACAGACAATATACTGTGCAGGAAATAACCTGCATGTGATATTTCAGCTATCTACCCACAATGCATTGAAATTGAAAAACAATAGCGAAATTCAGGATAATGGCAAAATTTCACCTTACGCAAAAGCGCAATTGGTGAAATTGGGAAAAATTTTGCATAACGTGAAAGCAGAATCGGAGGCGAAATTATGTTCTGCCTAGGCAAAAAATTTTGTGTAATGCGGGAATTATGAGAAATATTTTGCTAGGCGAAATTTTCCAATTTTGCACATCTATAGTCACACATCCTTAGTGATCTAGCAGACCCCCCAGCCCCAATCCCTGTGTTATTATAATGTCACAAGTCCATGATGGTCTAGCAACCCCCCCCATCAGTCCCAATCTTCCAGGTAAAGACATGGGCCAGGATATTCAGACTGCACCAGGCAGTGGTGCAAGCCTGAAAGCAGTGCAACTGTGATGCGCCGGGGCCAGGTCCAGGTGATATTTATTTATTTATTTATTTATTTATTTATTTATTTATTTGCTTTTGTTAACCAGGTAAGCACACTAGACAGCCAAGGGCCTATTTTCAGGTGTGACCCGGTGCGGCATGGTGCAGCACTGTTGAATATGGCACAGGCAGTGCACAAACTGCATAGCGCAGTGGCACTGCACCAGCACAAGCTACAGATAGGGAGCACGGAGATGCACCAGCGCAAGTGCAGTTGCACTAGGCACAGCACCCATGAAATTTAGCAAGGGGCATGTAAATGAGGCCATGATATATACAAGGTGCAAATGGGGCCATTTGCATGTCATTATGGCCCCATTTGCATGCCTTGCACAGGGCAGGCTGGTGACTTGTGCCTGACACCCTGCACAGCATGATGTGTGCAGTGGGTGTCCTGGGGCAACCCCCAACCCATAGCCGCGATTGCATGGTATATGTCCATGAAGTAATCCCTGGTAATCTAGTGGCGCCCCCAGTCCCCGATTCCCTGATGTGTAAGAAACATGACCATCTATAGTTGTCTACTGGTCCTCCCTCCCACCCAAGTCCCTGATTCCCTGATAAATGACAACAGGATAGTCCTGACGGTCTAGTGGAAGCCCTCCATCCATTGTCACGATTGCAGTAAAATCCCATATTGACTGCCGTGATCAGTGGCACCCCCATCCCACCCACCCACACAGAACCCCTTTCCACCCTGCCCCCATCATCGGTGGTGGCTGCATCCTGCCAGCACACTGCCAGGCCACCTGCCGAATGACAGGTACAGTATGAGCTGTAGGGCTGTACAGTCCCACATATGTGAATGACTCCATTCACATATTTGAGACTGTCTAGTATAATATGCCAGCAAGTCAATTGGTCCACACTGGGGACCAATTGGCTTAGAGCCCATACTGTACCTGTCATTCGGCAGGCAGCTGGGTGGTGTGCAAGTAGGATGCAGCCACCCACCGATGACAGCGGGGAGAGTGGTGGGCAAGGGGTTCTGTGTGGGTGGGAGCAGTGGGGAGTGCCACTGAATCACCAGGGCAGTTCAATATGGGATTTTACTGTGATCATGGGAAAGGGTGAGCAGGAGGACCACTAGACCACCAGGGATGGTCATGTTTCTTATAAATCAGGGTATCAGGGACTGGGGGGACCACTAGACTACCAAGAATATCTTTATAAAGATATACTATGTGATCACAGCTATGGGCAAAGGGGTATTCCACTAGACCACCAGGGCTGTGAGTGCTTGCGGATGGTGTTGTGGGCGGGTGGCCACTCACGGCTGGACTGCTGTGTTGCACCCAGCAATACAGAAGCCCACCCATGGGTGGCTAGGATTTGCTCCTACTCTGCACGAGCTCAACTTTGATCCCCTATGTGGCACAGTGCAGGGATGCACTGGTATATGAGCCGCACATCCTGGGCTGAATATCAGGATGTGCCACATATGCATGGGCATACCCCCTGCATCTGCTCTGCATACATTATTTCATTGTGCCCTGGTGCATCAGGATTTGTGCTGCACCAGGCAGGCTTCTCAATATCCCATTGGGACACAGTGCAGGGTTGTGCCGGCACAACTCCATTGCACCAGGTGAAACCCCTTTGAATATCTGGGCCATGGTCTAGAGTGTAGCCTTTTCTATAACACTCAAACTTTTCCAGTTGTTTGCCTTTAAGTTTAACATCTTGTTCTTCCAAGACATTTTTAAGCTTTGTTTCCAAATTCTCAAAACCAGGATGATCATTAAACTGGAGGATGTTTTATTCCTGTATCTGTAATCAGGGTTACAATTCACCCTGTTGTGCTGTATAATCCCTGATAAGGCAATTGACAAATAACACGGAAGTTGCCTGCATCTGGTCCTTCCAATCAGCAACTAGAGCAGGTCTATCCATACTGCAGCTGGATCATTTAATAGCATGTAATCCTCTCGGTGCTCAATTGACTCATATATAAGCCTCCAAAGTACTTTTATGTCAAAAAGTCCTTCTAGATTTCAAAGCAACATGTTCACATTGCTGGAAAACAGCTGTTATTTCTGTTTGGGACTGTTCCATCATTTCAGTTGAATTCTGTGGTTATTTCTCAATGTTGGGACCTGTTTCAGCAGCAATGAACAGATGTTATTTGTCAATTGCCTTATCATGGATTGTACAGCACAACAGGGTGAATTGGAACCCCAATTACAGACACAGGAACAAAACACCCTCCAGTTTAATGGCCATCTTGATTTTTAGATTTTCTAAACAGAACTTAAAAACATCTTAAAAGAACAAGATGTTAAACTTAAAGACAAAAAACTGGAAACATTTGAGCATGATAGAAACTACTACACTGTAGACCATGTCCTTACTTGGAAGCTAGTCGATTTGGAGCTAAAAATCAACCTGCAGCACCACACCCAACTAAATCTATTCTCAAGATTATGAATACCTCAGGGAGTCATTTCACATCTGCGAGTAAATCAGCAATGGATTCATCAGAAGAAATACCAAAGGAAAAAGGCTCAGAGGAGGGAGTTTCATGGCAACAGCAGCATCAGAAATCCAAAATTAAGCCAGGACAGTTCCAGGACATGGACAAGCCCAATACTGCACAAGCAGTGGCGGTCGGAAACACAACTGCAGGTACTTCAATGGAGAGACAGAAGCATTACCTGCACAAGTCACAGAAGCAAGAAGTGAATGCACCAGCCAGGGATATTACAGAAAACAGCATGCATAAAGGTAACTGTTGTCAATCTTTCCTCTTTTATCGAAGCAGACTTCTTGAAAAGGGTCTTAGTTTTGTACCATCCTGTTTTACCAGGCCGTTTGACCTCTTTATTGATGTGAAAAAATGTTGCTGCTAACTAAACTTTAAATCAACCCACCCCGGAATGTCCAGCCTGTTGCATATTTTAGTGTTATATGCAAAGAGGCATACCTTCCCTTCCAGCCCCTCGCAATGTTGCTTATGAAGACATTAAAGATGACTGGCCCCACCTCAAAGCCCTGTGTCACCTCACTGGTCACCCACCCCTCTTTGGACTGAGCTCCATTCATTACCCCCCTCTGTGTCCTACTACTCAACCAATTTCTGACCCAGTTTACAACCCTGGTCCCCTCTCCCAGGCTACCCAACATGTTTACAAGCCTCCTATTTGGGATGGTGTCAAAGGCCTTGCTAATAGTCAGGTAGGCCACATCCACTGCCCCTCCCTGATCAACTGTCTGGTCACCAAGTCAAAGAAATCTATTAGATTTGTTTAACAAGACCTTCCCGCTGTGAATCCATGATGCCTTGGATCCTGCACCCTGCTGTCCTTTTGATATGTCACAATCCTTTCTTTCAGAAATGATTCCATCTGTGTTCCCACCACCAAGGTCAGGTTGACTGGCCTGTAGTTGCCAGCATCCTCCCTGCGCCCACTTTTGTGAAGAGGTACTACATTTGTCCTCAAGTCCTCTGGAAATATACCTGTTTCTACTGATTTGTTGAACAGAGCTGTCAGGGGTGCTGCTAACTCCCTTCTAAGCTCTTTTAGTATTCTGGAGTGTATACCATCTGGCCCCATTGCCTTGTCTACTTTCAGCTTTTCTAACTCCTTTAGGATTATATCCTCCATAAACTAACTGGTGCTAATCTCCTTTCCCTTGGTGCTTCTATCCCCTAACTGTGGTCCTTCTCTTTCTCCTTTTTCTATGAATTCTGAACAAAAATATTTGTTCAAGATTTCTGCCTTTTCTGGGCCCCATTCTGCACACCACCCTCCTCCCCCTTTTAGTCTCACAATCCCTCCTCTGGACCTATTTCTTTCACTGATATACCTAAAAAACATATTACCCCCTCTCTTTATCATCTGTGCTGTTCTTTCCTTTGTGCCTTTGTACCCCTGACTGCTTTCCTTGCCTGTTTTAGTTATTTCTGATACAGTCCCTTGTCTTCCTTCCTCTGTGTTTCCCTGTACCTCTTAAATGCTAACCTTTTTTCTCTCACCTTTCCATCCACTTCCTTTGAGAACCATAGTGTTTTTCCTTTCACTTTGCTTTACTTACTTGCCTAACACTAAGGCTTGTTGCTTCTTCTATGTCTCCTTTTAGATGTGCCCACTCTTCCTCTACCTATTCCTTCCTTCCTTCCTTCCCTACTATGCCTGCCCTGAGACATCCCCCCAACTTTGCACAGTCAGCCCATCTGAAATCCAGGACCCGTGCTTTCATGTGGTTTGACTCCTTCCCATGTGGACACTACCACAAGCTGTCTGAGGCTCACCCTCTGCTGGGCTTCTAGGATGTCTCTGTTACTTGCTGTGACTACAGTATGAGTGCTTCAATTGACATCTGGCAAATTGAAGTCTCCTACCAACAGCACTTTCACTTTAGCTGTCATTTTGTGGATGGCTTCCACCAGTATCCTGTCCATCTCTTCCCCTTGTGCTGGTGGTCTGTAGAGCACCTCCGTATGAATGACAGTGCCATCTCTGATTTCCAGAGTGACCCACAGTGCCTCTACCCCTTCCTGCATTCCCTGTACTTCAGTAGCCTGAATTAGATCCCTAACATAGATAGCCACTCTTCCTCCTTTTTTCCCCACCATATCCTTTTGGAACAGTGTATACCCTGGTACAGCCATGTCCCAGTCTTGGTTTCCCATGCACTATGTCTCAATGTTAGTGACAATATCCAGATCTGCCTTTGCCATTAAGGCCAATAGGTCTGGGATTTTATTTCCCAGGCTGTGGGCATTCGTGCAAATGGCTTTCCAAATTTTTCCCTCCTTCTTGCTTTTACCCCTCCAGTCTCTATGCCCCCCCTTTTTACCCTCCTGTCCTTACTCCTAGCAGACATAGTTTACCTCTCTACCTCAAATTGGTGATTGACCATCGTCTTTCCTCCTTTTTTACCTGTTTGTCTTGTTTCTATTTCTGTGTGTACTTCCTATTTGTGGGGGATTGATGGCTAAATCCTTATCATTTAAAGTGCATTTAATAGGTTCTTTAGCCTCTCTCTCTCCCTTCCTAGTTTAAACACCTGATGCTTATGTCAGACTTCCATCCCAGCACTCTTACTTCTTCCTTGGTCAGGAGCGGACCATCGTATTTGAAGAATCTCCTTTCCCAGAAGTGGAATCCTTTTTCATGACACCAGCTCTGCAACCATATGTTTATTTATTTATTGAAAAGTTTCACCAGGACAATTATATTGAGCAACAAGATGCTCGTCTCATGGTACATCCTGGGGGAAGGGGAGCATTTACATAGTACATCAGTATACAACACACAGGAAAAAATAGCTTCACTGTACACAGTCAACTAGAATTAGATCACAAACTGTGGAATATTTACAAATCAGCAGGAGTTAACTTCACTATACATAGTCAATTAAAAATGAGGTCACAAGCTGTGGAATATTTACAAATCAGCAAGAGATCACAAGCTGTGGAATATTTACCATCAGCAAGAGGGGTGAAGCAGGAGGGGTATCATGTTAGGATGCAGGAGGTTATGGGAAAGTGGAGACAGTTAGTTAGTGCTACTGGATGGTGGGGGAGAAATAGACCCTCAGCAGAGACCAGTCCAGTGGGGCTGGGTGCAATTGCAGTTTGTCACTAGATAGTTTGTTAAGGATGTGGAGAGAGAATTGGCTGAGGAGGAGTGTTGGATTTGGAACAGTAGTTGATTCCAAAGTTTAGGTAGTCGATGTGAGAAAGCCATTTGGCCTGACATAGTGCTTCTATAGGGTATATTTAGGGAATGTGTGTCATCAGATCTGAGGATGTATTTGGAGGGGAGTGGAGCAGCTAGGGAGGTAGAGAGGTAGGCAGGGAGTATTCTTAGCCAGAAGTTTGAGGTGTATTTTGCTGCATGCATGGTTCTCCTGTCAGCAAGGGAGAGAAAGTTCAGAGAGTGGTAGATTGTGCAGTGGTGGGTCAGGGCAGGAGCATCTAAGGCAAACCGACAGAAGAAGTTAAAAAGAGGGTCCAGCCTTGATAAGGAAGCTTGGGGGGCAGCTCCATATACTAAGTCATCGTAGTCAAAAATTGGCATAATCATTTTATGTACCAATTCACGTCTTGCTGGAAGGGGGATACATTTATTGTTTCGGTATAGGGCCCCTAGCTTAGGCTGGATTTTCTTCTGAATGGCATCGATGTGTACTGAGAAATTTAGATTTCTGTCCAGCCAAACTCCGAGGTATCAGAAGGAGGAGGTGTCCACTAGTACAGTCCCATCTAAGGTGCGGAAGGTGGGTAAGGAGGAGAGCCTGACTAGCCTCTGCCAAGTTTTGAAAGTCATAGAGACTGTTTTCTTTGAATTAATGATGAGGTGGTGCTTTTTAAACCAGTATTGTATATTGTTGAAATCCATTTGGAGCCTGGAGGTGACATCAGGGACTGATTTGCCTGTTGTATACAGTGCCGTGTCATCTGCATACGTGTGTATGTTCGTTGTTGTACAAGCCAAAGGGAGATAGTTAAGGAAGATTGAAAAAAGGAGGGGCCCAGGTACAGAGCCCTGAGGGGCTCCTATAGCAATGGGAAGTGGGGGGGATGGCATCAGCTATATGGACAGATTGGGATCTGCCTGACAGATAAGACTTAAACTAGCCTGTGGCTTTTGTGTAAAGACCAGTCAATCTGAGACAGGACAGGAGTAAAGGGTATGAGACTGTATCAAAGGCCTTGGCTAAGTCTATAAAAATAGCAGAGATTATGAGGCCAAAGGTTATGCTGAACTGTTTAATCTCCTTTCTTCGGTTCCATGTCATAATAGTGACTGTGGAACAGCGACCCATGATAACAGCACTGAACCCACATTGTGACCACATCTGGGCAAAGTGTTTTCTTCTGGGGTGCTTCACCCCCACACACCCCTGGTGGGGCTTTGCCCCCAACCCCCTTATTATATATACTAACTCTGGGGGGCAAAGTCAGGGATGGGGGGACCAGTGGTCACCCAGAAGTGTTGTTGCTGTGTTTCATTCACTGTTTTCATGCTTCATCGTCCTGCATTCACCCTCTTCACTGGATACCCCTTTCTTCAGATTCTGTCCGTGCTTCCACCTCTGTTCCACACTGGAGGAGCATCAGAGAAAGTCATGGAGGTCAGCTGAGTTGATAGTCGTTCACCTAGTTTCATTAGGTTATGTTTGGCTTCCTCTACCAACTGATTTGCCAGATCGTTTGTCCCAAGGTATATCAGGATGTTAAGGCCATCTCCCCCTCTCTCCATTATTCTTCCAATGCACTCAGTATTGCGCTTTGCTGAGGCACCCAGGAAGCTTTCGATTAGCACATCTGTTTGTCCACCTCCATTCAGTTGGGTCTCTACTCCCCTTATCATGGAGTCTCCCACAATGAGTAGTTTTTTACTCCTTTTCTTGTTGTACTTTATTCTGCTGCCACTGTTTATCATTTCTGAGGGCAGTCTTGTCCCCTTAACTGGCTTGCTGTCATCTTCCATGTGGCTGTGATCCTGATCCTCTGAAAAAGGTGCAAAACAATATGCAGTTGGGATGGTCTTGGGGTCTGGCTGGTCTATTCTGCTGATTTTACTTCCTTCTTTCTTCACTACCTTCCTCCACTCTGGACAGGATTGTCTTTGTGAGAGTAGACTTCTAGGGTGGATCTGATTGTGTGGAAATTGAGGGTATAGATTTCAATTTTTGTTTCAATAAAGTCTGTGCCGCAGCTGAGATATCATTCCATGCTGCACTCAGCTACTCCTTTAATTCATTAAGCATCCTACATATGCTGCAGTGCCCAACTTTCCAAAGAATTCCTCTGGGGAAGAATGCTCCACACCCATGAAAACCACTAATATCCATACTGAGTTGTGGGATATTTTTGCTTCTCCTGGCATGAGTGTTGATGCCAGAAAAGAAGGGGGAAAAAAGAATTTGCTGGAAAATAAAAGTTTTTTTCCATCTCTCTCTTAGTTTTCTTCCTTGGAGCTGTTGTAGTTCTCTGTTTTTCTTGACTCTAGTGGTATTAAAGAGCAAATTACACCATCTGGACAAAAATGTTACTTTGAAGAATTAGAATGAGCATATCCCCAGTAATTCTCATACCAAAAACTAGATTTCTACATTACTTCATTTTAAAGTTATGAGTTATTTTGAAACCCTGATTTCACAACCTGTTCAAAAAAGCCTGTTTCAGTGAAGAGCTGCTGGCGATGTCATCTAGGAGACTCACAGTCTAAGAAAGGCAAGCAAGGAAAATTTTATTTGAGACGCCCATCCTGGATGCTGAACATATTAAAACTTCGTACAACAAATCATATAAATACAAAACAACATACTATTAAACATTAATATGCAATATTCCAGCAATTACAACAAGATTTAGTATAAATACTACCCTCAACAGCAGCAACTAAACTCAAAATAGCCAAAGGCTGACATAAGCATGAAATTCTAAAAAAAAAAAAACAGGTAGAGATTATAAAACACAATCTGGGAAAGCTTGCTTAAACAAGAAGGTCTTGAGGTGGGCTTTAAATACCTTCACAGAAGGGACCTCCCTGATGGCTGAAGAAAGCTAATTCCACAAGACGGGGGCGGTGACACTAAATGCTGTGTCACCAGCAGTTTTTAACCTCATCCAGGGAATTGCGAGGAGGCTCCTAGAGGAGGAGCGGAGGGAGTGTGCTGAGACAGCAGGTGTAAGAAGGTTCTTCAGGTAACCAAGGCCCAGGCCCAGGGGTGAGATACTAACAACTACAAAAATGGAAAGGGCCCTGGGGGTGGTCATATCAGATTACTTAAAGGTGGGCAAGCAATGTGAGAGGGCAGTAAGGAGGGCTACGGGGATACTGGGATGCATCGGGAGAGGCATCACCAGTAGAAAACAGGAAGTTGTTATCCCTCTGTACAGACAGCTGGTGAGACCGCATCTGGAGTACTGTGTGCAGTTCTGGAGACCCAATCTCCGCAAGGACATAGACAGGATGGAAGCAGTCCAGAGGAGGGCAACTAAAATGGTTCAGGGTCTGCACCAGAAGACATATGAAGAGAGACTAAAGGAGCTTAATATGTATAGCCTCGAGGAAAGGAGGAAGAGGATGGACATGATAGAAACTTTCAAGTACCTCAAGGGAATCAACAAAGTCCAAGAGGGTAGCATCTTTCAAAAAAAGAGGTGTGCAAGAACAAGGGGGCACAATTTGAAGATGGGGGGCCGCTCAGAGGTAATGTAAGGAAGGATTTTTTCAAAGAGAGGGTTGTGGATGCATGGAACAGCCTTCCAGAGGAGGTTATGGAGTCAGTGGTTGAATTCAAGCATGCATGGGACAGTCATAAGGCAATTCTAGGGGGTGGGAGTAGAAAGAAGTAGGCTGCTGGTTAGCTTGGATCTGTAGCTTATCCATTAGGTAGGGAAATAGGCAGACTGCGTGGGCCAAGTGGTCCTTATCTGCTGCCAAATTCTGTGTTTCTATGTTTCTAGGCCATGTAGGGCCTAAAACATGAGCAAACCCATTTTAAAAAGGACCCTCCACCTAACCGGCAGCCAGTGCAGTTGACTCATCACTGGAATGATGTGGCAATACTTAGGACATCCTGTCAACAGCCTCGCTACTGCATTCTGCACCAGCTGCAGTCTGCGCAGGATACCCCCATGGACCCTGAGATAGAGTGCATTACAGCAGTCAAGCTTGGATGTCACGAAGGCATGTATCAAAGTGGGGAGATCCAGCAGCAGAACTAGGGGCTTTGTCTTGGTGATATTCCTCAGATGATAAAAACTGGTACGGGCAACGTACACCACCTGAAACTCAAGTGTCAATCTGCTGTCAAGAATAATGCCCCTAGAGGAGGCCTTCAATGGTACAGAGGCAAGACAAAGCCCTGTCTCTGCACCAGAGGCCAACCTATCATACTCTCTGTTCAACTCCACCACCAGTACCTCCATCTTATTGGGGTTCAGTCACAACCAGCTGGAGGCCATCCAGTCATTGATCTCAGTGAAGCAGCTGTTAAGCACTTCCGCTGTGCAAGATGTTCCAGGGGCAAAGGAAAGATACAGCTGGATATCATCAGCATAGCTATGAAAACCCAGACTGTACTTCCTAATGAGCTCTCCCAGGTGCAGCATATACATGGCAAACGACATCAGCGACAAGATCGAACCCTGGGGAATTACACATGACAGGCAGCCAGGGGAGGAGGAGAAATTCCCCATCACTACCCTCTGCCTCCTGTTAGATAGAAAAGACTCAAACCAGCATATGATTGTGCCAGCAAGTCCACAGAATTCCCTTATGTGGTCAAGTAACACTCGATGGTCCACCATGTCAAATGCTGAACAGAGGTTGAGGAGAAGAATAATTGTCCCTTCCCCTCAATCTCTAGCCCTAAGAAGGTCATTATGCACCCAAACTAGTGCTGTTTCTGTGCTATGCCTCACATGAAACCCAGACTGGAGCGGCTCATACAGATCATGGGCCACAAGACGCTCCTCAAGCTGAAGTGCCACCAACTTCTCCACAATCTTACCCAAAAATGGAAGATTGGAGATAGGACAGTAATTTGTCTTGATGTCAGGGTCAAATGATGTTTTTTTCAGAAGAGTTCTCACCAATGCCTCCTTCAAGACATCAGGGAAGACCCCCTCCAACAAGGAGCACTGGAAAATCAAGGCAAACACTGGGCCAACTGAGTCAGAACATCTCATTAAAAAATGAGTTTGCACCAGGTCCAGTTCACAAAAGGTGTGCCGAAGCTTGGATGCAATCTCTATGACCTCAGCCTACTCCACCGGTCTAAACTCACCCCAACCAGGCGGAGTGCTCTCCAGTCTCACATGGCAACCACTGTCAGCCAAACTCTGGCACACTGGCGGAACCCCATGCCCGATGGCAGATGCACTGTCTGAGAAGAACTGAGCAAACTCCTCACGCAATGCATTCTAAAAGGCTACCTTAGGCTGTATATGGGAAGGATGGAGAAGCCTGTCCACAGTCTGAAAGAGCACAGTTGGTCGGTTCCTCCTGGTAGCAATCTCCCTGGACAGGAATTCTGCCTTCTTTTTTTTTTTTTTTTTTTTTTTCTTTTCTTCTTTTCCCCCCGCAGGACCACCGAGGCCGTCCACCCTGGTCACGGCTCCCGGAGACCTCCACCATCGCCGATTGCTGCTGAGGACCCTCGGTCACCCCCGGCTTACCCCTTCCCGGAGAGCGGGGCCACAGGCCACCTTCTTGGCCCCGGAACTGTATCTAGTCGGGGTCCTGCAGCGGCGGCGGCTATGTGAGGCTCTCCGGGGAGGGCTTCATCAATCAGCGGTCCTGCCCTCCATCTTTTTTCCTCCGGTTTTCTCCCCTAGAGGAGGCGGGGACGTGCAATGATGCCAGCGTCTGCCCTGCCTCCATCCCCCCCATGCTCGAGCTCCGGCTAACGCAGAACCCCCCGGTCTCCACCAGGGGTCTCCCACGCGCCGAGGCTTACCCATGCCCTCTCCCCGGGTAGGAGAGCCCGTCCAGCGGACGCTCGATCCTACACCCCCGGCCAGCCCTCCGACGACCACGGATCCACATTCCCAAACCCGGTCGCCGGTGTCGCAAGCGGAAATCCCACCGCTGCGCCAACGGGCCGGCTCCAATTCTGCCTTCTTATGGTTGACTGCCCCCTGGTATGCACCGTAGTGCACACATAGGGCCAGTTTTTCTACCTCCAGGCCAGACTTCCACCAGCATCACTCTTATCTCTGACCCAAAGTCTTCATCGCCTTGAGCTCCCCATCATACCGAGGGGACCTCAAGTGAGAAGACCTGGGTTGTACACGGACTGGTGCAAGTGATTCGAGCGTACCAGACAGTGCCTCATTATAGGCATCCACTGCCATGCACACACCCCCAGCACATGCACTGTTCCCACTAGATAGGTCAGCCACTGTCAAAAAACCCTCAGGGGTCGAACCCCTCAAAGGGCAATAGCTGACCATCTCTGCAGGGGTAGAGCTATCAAGGGGGACCCCGAACAAAAACTTCACCATGCAATGATCGGACTAAATGACCTGATCAATCCTGAGACTATTTATCTCAAACCCCAGTGAGAATACCAGATCCAACATGTGGCAACCCTGATGGGTCACGGAGGAAACTCCTTGCATAGGCCCAGAGATTACATAATCTCAAGGAGGTTGTAACCAAACCGAGAAGATTCATCCTCAGCCCAAACATTGAAGTCCCCAAACACTAAACATCTGGGGGCCTCCAATGTTTTCCCAATGATGAAATCAGCCACCTCCTGCAGGAAATCCCCCGCCACCCCAGAAGGGTGGTAAATCAGGAGAATCAAGCAACCTGTGCCCAGACCCCCACAGATGACCATACATTCAAATGAATGTGGTGCTCTCACTGGGTGCAAGGTGAAGCCCAGCTTAGATCTGAAACAGATGGCTACCCCCCGCCCCTGAGTTCCACTCTGGGGCAATGCACTACTGTATACCCGGCGAGGACGGTGGCCTCTAGGACCGGGCCAGCATCATTACTGATCCAGGTTCCCTGATGCAAGGCAGATTGGCCAAAGAAACCAAGTCTGCTATAACTGAGTCTTGTTTCTGACTGATCTGGCATTGCAAAGCACCACCCACAGGGGGATTGGTGGACAGTGCAGCCTCTCTGGTTGCCTGCCCAGTCAGTCTGATGGGAACCCTGGTGATGGGAACTAAACATGTCTGGCATCTCCCTAGGACTCATCTAATCTCAGGGCACCTTCTGCACCCCACTACCTCGATTCTACCACCAACCGCAGTGCATGGGGTACCCCAACCCAATCGAATCCTGCGGTTCCTCCCGATTCCAACCTCCCCACAGTGCCTTGCTGTAGTAACAGACACTGGGAGATGAAAAAAGGCCATAGATTGAGCAGCTGGGATGCCCCATACACTATTCTGGCCAGCCCCAGGCCCTAATACCTTCCCAGACACATCCCTCCTGACTGCTTAATCCTGAACCCAAAATATCCAACCCACAAACACAATCTACAAAAAAACTCAATACCACACACTCCACACACACATACAAAATAACTAAATCCCCAAAACTCTCCCTCCCCCAAAATAGAGAATAAAAAAGCGAGAGAATCTCAATAAAGTACAATGTGCAGAGAAAAGTACTCTCTCCAAAAGTAGAACAGTCAAAACATGTAAGACACAAAACAATACTTGACCCACATAAGCTAAGTTAGACTAGCGAATACTCCAAGTTCAGGTAAATGAGCTGGAGATAACTAACCCAGAGTCTCAAAATAGAAAAGACAAGTCACTCAAACTGCTAATTTTTCAGCAGAGATCTTAATAAGCATAAAGTCCCAAGTCAAAGTTTTTTCACAAAGTGCAAGTTTGACTAAAAGTTATCTCACTCCTCTCATGAGTGGAAACCAAGTTGAAATTTGCAGTTGATTGATTGTGAACAATTTAAGCATTATACCTTAGGGTTTTCTTTGTTTCTTTCACTCTCTCTTCAGGGCAATGACCAGACAAGTTCTTCAAACCAAAGTCAGCTCTCACTTGAATTTTGGGATGAATACCCCAAACTTATAGGAGTATTAAAAAAGATTTATGGGTACTATCATTGCCTAATAATTTTAAAATATCACAGCCCCAAAAGAAACTCTGACCGGTAGCACGATCTCATGCAGAGTCCCTCCAAGGAGTCTCATCCTGTATTAGAGCAATCTTCTTCTCACGGCTCTCCTGAGATCACTCCTCACTCCAGCTGTCCCACGTAGCAGTCCAGCAAACGACGGCAGGCAAGAATGGCAGTCGGGGACAAGAGAAAAAGGCCCCCTCCAAAAAAGGTCACCCTAGGAGGCTAATACACTGCTCAGCTGGATCCAGAACTATGCTACTCAGCACAAGGTCTGCTTACTAGCAGGCCCCCCGAAAAACCCAGGAAGCACCAGTCAGCTACGTCTACCCTCCAGTGGACCCGAACCAATGACTTTCATTGTGAAACCCCCACAGTGCGGTTGCCTCCAACAAAGATTTGAGGCAGGCCCCTGAAAAGCCCCCTCCTACTTCCAAGCCATCCAGTCCAATAATACCTTAATGGGCTCCAAGCAAACCCACTGCCACACACAGTTCGCCGGCAGTGGGGAAAGGCAGTGGGGACAGACTTTGTTCTTTTACAGAACTCCAGCTGTGAGAGATCTGAGTAGACGTTCTGACTGAACCACCAGCCTTACCGTTTCCTCCTGATGCCAGGTTCCTCCTCACACCATGGATCTCCTCCAACTAGATCCAGGGACTCCACCAAGCCATCTAAATACCAACTCCAGCTCCAACTCCAACCTCAGGAGCACCACCATCAGATAAGGCAAGTCGGAGACTGCCAGTTAAACGCCAACATTTGAATATTTATTGATTTATTTATTCATTGAATTTTGATGACCAGGTAGGCTCACTGGGCCCTGGAGGTCCCTTTTTCAGGGGTGACCCGGTTGTTACAGGACAAATACCAGTAGGATATACATGAGTAGAACAGAAGTAGGTCATAACATGTACAGGTTATCTTGTAGCAATGACATATTACATAACAGGTTACAGTGATTAACAAATATAAACAATGGAGGAAAGCCAGAGCAACACCAGGGTTATGATTACCTGCAAAGAGCATATGTTAAGAGGAAAGCCCAGTTAGAAAAGAATTAGGGCTCCCGGCTTTAGGTAGGATGAGGCATGTGCTCAGACAGGAGGGATTAGGGGAAGTGTCAGGTAACATAGCATTGGCATTGGCTCGTGGCGAGCGTGAATGCCTTGAGTCTTGTTCGGAAGCTCGCAGATGATGGAGCATCCCACACCTCTGGAGAAAGGTTGTTCCACAGGGAAGGGGAAGTATAGGAAAAGGACTTGCCCCCTACCTTGATCCTTATCCTGGGAACTTTGAGAAGAGTTTGTCCTGAGGTCCGTAGGTTGTGAGGGTTTTGCTTTGCATTTATGAGTCTTGAGAGGCTTGGGGGAGGGGCTGGGCTAATTAGCTTGTGTGCAAGGCAGAGCACTGGGTACCTGAGATGGGCTTCAAATGAAGGCCAGCTGATAAGTGCTTGAGAGTCACAGTGGTGGCTCCTAGAGTGGGACTGTGAGGCGCAGTGGACCACCTTGTTGTACAAGATCTATAACTTATTGAACTCGAGCTTGGCCATTCTCTGAAGTATTGGGGTGGCTCAGGTGATTGTTGGGAGGAGGATACATGAGGCAATAGCAGTCCTAGCTTCTGGGATCAGCTGATCCTTGAGGCAATAAAGGGTACCAAGTTTACCATGAATGACTTTGGTGACTTGGTCAACATGTTGTTTTAGAGTGAAACCTTGGTCCAAAGTAAGGCCAAGGTATTTTATGGAGGCCACCACTTCTAGACTGTTACCCACCCTGGAAGTGAGTTGCAGGTGTTGTGTTCTGTTTTGGCCAAGGGACCTAGGACCAAACAACATGGCCTTGGTTTTGATGGTATTAAGGACCATTTTGTTCTTAATTAACCAGTCCTCCATTGTGAGCAGGTCCTCTTGTAGGGGTGGTCCGAGGTCCCCCAGGTTGTCAGAGGATCTGTAGATCATGGTGTCATCAGTGTACTGAATAACATCACTGCTCCTGCAACAGTCGTGCAAATCATTTATAAACAGGGAGACGAGGAGGGGACCAAGCATGGACCCTTGTGGTACCCCCTCCTTTGGGGACAGTGAATCAGAGATCTTGTCCTTCCACTTGACTCTCTGAGAACAACCACTTAGATAGCTTTCAAACTACTTGAGAGCATGTGGGTCCAGGCCTATGTTACACAACCAGTGAAGTAGAAGTCTGTGGTTGACCAAGTCGAAGGCCTTGGAGAGGTCGATGAAAACTGCTCCTGTGTTGGACCCTACGTCAAGTTTGCTGAGCACATCCGCAGAGAACTTTGTTAGAGTGGTGTCTGTCCCATGTTTGGCTCTGAAGCCATGCTGGGCCGGGGAAAGAAGCTGGTGAGCCTCTAAGTATTCTAGGAGTTGACCATACACCAGTTTTTCCTGGATTTCTGCCAGGATACAGAGCAGGGAGATGGGCCTGCAGTTGCCAATGGGTTCTGAAGGTCCGCCCTGGTGACTGGGAACCATGTGAGCATGTTTCCACTGCTCCGGGACAGTTCTTTCCAGAAGGGACCGGTTTATGAGCCAGGTGAGGAGCCTTGCAAGGGCTGGGGCACAGCCCTTGAGCAGTCTGACTTGGATTCCATTAGGCCCGCCTGATCCTCTAGTTTTCAGGGACTTTAGGAGGGTGAGGACTTCTTTTACCTTTACTAACCTCAGAAGAAAGGATGGGCAGTCAAGGTTAGGGGATTCCAGTGTGTTGGACTCATTGTTAGTCACAGGGAGCCAGCCTTGTAAGAGTCTAGGTTTGTGAAGTGACTATTGAGGGCCACAGCAATAAGGGTCCCATCATTCAGTATCTGCCCACTGGCCTCAATGGGGTCTGGGGCAGGCTTGCTTTTTCCTTTTATCAGCTCATTGATGTGAGACCAGAATAACCTTGGATTGCCTAGGTTAGTTTTCTGGAGGTGATTGACATATGCCCTATTTGCAAGCTTGACTGCATGCTTACTTTGGTTTCTAAGAGCTTTGTACGTCACTAGGTCAGCTGGGAGTGAGGAGCCCTAGAACTTTTTCCAGGCGGATCAACAGGGCCTTTAGTGGAGGAGTGATCCACTTGTAGCAACTGCCTTTAACTCGATGGGTCTTCAATGGACCTAAGAGGTCAGCGGCCCTCATAACAGATTTCTGAAAGAAGGCGACGGCGCTGTCCAGGGTAGGGAGGCGTCGAAGCGGACTCCAGTCAGTGTTACTGAGGAAGGTATAGTATTGCTCAGGTGAGAATTTAGAGAAGTCCCATGTTGTGAGGATTCTGGGTAGGATCCTATCTGCCCTGTTCTTCCAGACACAGAAGATTGGCGAGTGGTCACTCAGCATCAGCCATAGTGCCTGCTGACTGAATATTCTTTGGGTTTGACACCAGAGCCCAGTCGAGAGTGGAGTGGAGTGCCTTCCCATTCTATGATTCATTCTGGTGGGTTCGGTGATAATCTGAGCAAGATTTGCTTCTTGTAACAGGCTGTTGATAGTTGACTTTGACTCCTGGGCCCAGTTTAGGTTAAAGTCCCCCAGTAAGAGGAGTTCAGTCGAGACATCATTGGCTAGGGCTTTAGTGAGTGTCTCCAGGGATTGGAGCGCATTCTTAGTGGGGGCCATATACGCACCCAATGGTAAGGTGCTTAGCACTAACTAGGGTGATCCGTATAAAGATCGATTCATTCTCAGAGCACGTGCTGTACTGTGTGCTGATCTGGGAGGAGATTAGGGTGTCCTTCTCATAGATGAGCACCCGCCCTTCTTCAATATAAATATAAAGCACTGGTGAAAAAACTTAGGTTTTTTGGTAGTTATAAGGGAGCGACTCCATCTTAATAAGTGCCACAAATAGGGTTCAAACCCTAATGTAACCTCCAGACACTGTATCTAGTAGTCCCTGTCCACAAGCTTATAGGACCTGTTTCTCAAAAGTTGTAAAGATCATGTGCAATGGTTTTCACAAGCAAAACAGGCAGTATCAGTCAGTAGAAACATAGAAACATAGAATTTGATGGCAGATAAGGACCGCTTGGCCCACCTAGTCTGCCCATTTTCCTACTTAACAGATAAGCTGCAGATCCTAGTTAACCAACAGCTTACTTCCTCCTACCCCCCACTAGGATTGCCTTATGTCTGTCCCATGCATTCTTGAATTCCCCACTGTTCTTGACTCCACGACCTCCTCAGGAGGCTGTTCCATCATCCACAACCCTCTCTGTGAAAAATACTTCCTCCACATTACCTCTGAGCCGTCCCCCTCTATCTTCAAATTGTGCCCCTTGTTCTTGCACACCTCTTTTCTGAAAGATGCTACCCTCTTGGACTTTGTTGATTCCCTTGAGGTACTTGAAAGTTTCTATCATGTCCCTCTCTCCTTCTTTCCTCAAAGGTATACATATTAAGCTCCTTTAGTCTCTCTTCATATGACTTCCAGTGCAGACCCTGCACCATTTTAGTTGCCCTCCTCTGGACAGCTTCCATTCTGTCTATGTCTTTGTGGAGTTGGGGTCTCCAGAACTGCACACAGTACTCCAGATGGGGTCTCCCCAACTGTCTGTACAGAGGGATAACAACTTCCTGTTTTCTACTATTGATGCCTCTTCCTATGCATCTCAGTATCCCCCCAGCGTTCCTTACTGCCTTCTCACATTGCTTGCCCACCTTTAAGTCATCAGATATGACTATCCCCAGGTCCCTTTCCATCTGTATTGTTGTTAGTATCTCACCCCCCATTGTGTACTCTTCTCCTGGGTTTTGTTTCCCAGGTGCATTACTTTACACTTTTTAGCATTAAATCTAAGCTGCCATACATTTGACCATTCCTCTAACCTTGCCAAGTCCCTTCCTTCTCATCCTTTCCACCCCACATTGTGCATCAACTCTGTTGCAGATCTTTGTGTCATCTGCAAAGAGACATATTTTTGCTTCCAGTCCCTCTGTAATGTCGCTTATGAAGACATTGAAGAGGACCGGTCCTAATAATGAACCCTGCAGTACCCTGTAAACCATGATGAGACATACAAGGGTGGGACAGAAGGAAAGTATAAGTTGATGGAAAGTAAGAGAGTAGCTAGAAGGGAGAATGTCAGGGTAGGCTAGGAGTTTGAGAAAGGGATGGTGGGGAGGTGGAGGTAAGTGAGGAGATGATGTAGTATGAAAAAAGAGGATGGGGGGTGGGAGTTAAGAGTGTGTGGAAACCAAGAACGAGTACCTGGGGTGGTGGAGAGGGTGGGCAGGAGAAAGAGTGAAAAAGAGGAATACAAGAGAGGAAGGGATGGAAAAAGGAGTGAAGATTAGAATTAAGTGCACGTACATCAAGGGTAGAGGTGAGAATGGGTAGGAGATGGGGTGAGGGGAAGGGAGACATGAGAAATGGGGGAGGGTAGCAGAAGGGGAGGGAGGGGAGCATGAGCGCAAGGGCAGAGGGAGTAGGGGAAGTGGGAAAGAGACAGAAGGGTCTCTGAATAGAAGGAGGGTAGGGAGGGGGTGGGTAGGAGGAAGGGGGAAAGCAGGGGGTGGAAGGGTGCATAGGAGGTGATGAGAGAAGAGCCTAGGTCCTGTGGCAACTGCATACTTCTTCAAGCTCTCTTGTGGCTAGAGAATTAAGGAAATTTATTGAGACAGTACTGGTCAGCTTGAGAACTGTCTGAAGTCTGTTCCAGGCTGCATGGAGGGCCAAGGAGACCACGCTATTACCAATGGAAGTGCATGCCTTAGGCATGTCCAGGTGAATGTAAGCTGACTTCCTCAGGGAACAAGTACTAGGGTAAATATGGATGAGAGAGAGGAGATGTAGATGGGGAGCCTATTTAAGAGTATTTTAAGTGTCCACATACCAACTTGAATCAAGCACCCGTTTGAAAGGGAAGTCCATCCAACAGTTGCATATAGGTCACAGTGATGCATTTGGTAGGGGGCATTGGTGAAAAAGTGCAGTGCACGGTGGAACAGGATGTCCAGTTTGTGCAGGTTGGCTACTGAGGTGCAATTACATATTATGTCACCATAGTCAAGGAAAGGAAGGAATGTAGGCTGGACGAGTCTTCACCTAGCCTCAGGTGGGAAGAGTACCTTATTTCTAAAGAAAAATCCTAACCTGGTTTTGAGTTTGTTGGTGAGACTCTCAATATGGACATTGAAAGAAAGCTTGCTGTCAATCCATAGACCTAAGTATTTACATTTTTCAACCACCTCTAAAGTTTCACCTAGGGTGGTCATGATAGCTGCGTCCTTACTATTTGCGGGGAGTGGGATGGTTTTGCTGTTAAGAGTAAAGAACATGGCTTTTTTTTTTTGCATTTAGAAGCAGTTTAGAGTTAACAAGATTCTGTTCAAGCTTCAAGAAATCAGCTTGCAGCTCCTTGCAGACTTCAGCCAGAGTTGTTTTTGATATGTAGAGAATGGTGTCATCTACAAAAAAATTAAACTTGGAGTTGACGATGTTGGAGTAAAGAGTGTTAATGTATAATGAAAAAAGTATAAAGCCAAAGGGAACACCCCTTGTAATGGGAAAGGGGTCTGAGAGGAAGCCATCAGCCTTGGTTTTCTGTAGTCCTCCTGTGAGATAGCTGGCAAACCATTGTACTGTAGCGGCAGAGGCACCTAAGTATGAGAGGTTAAGGAGAACAAGATTGTGGTTGACAGTGTCAAAAGCCTTGCTGAGGTCAAGAAAGATGACACCTGTGACTTGTTTGTTGTCATAGGCTGTGAACTAATCATTAGTAACTTTAGCAAGGGTGGAAATGGTGCTGTGGTTCTGCCTGAAATTGGACTGGGCAGGATTGAGGACAGAAACAGGTCCTATAAGCTTGCTGACAGGAAATACTAGACTGTGAGTCCCCTAGTTGACATCAGCAGCACCTCTTCACTGAAACATGCTGTTTTGAACAGGTAGTGAAATCAGGATTACAAAATGGCTAATACCTTTAAAATGAAGTAAGGTAGAAATCTAATTTTTGGTATGAGATTTACTGGGTGTATGCTTATTCGGATTCTGCAATGTAGCACTTTTTGCATCAGTGGCCGTTTAACCTAGCTCCCTTGTTTGGAGGACCTAGTCCCTCCCTCTGTTGAAGTAAATTTCACTGCCTGAAGTTGGAATTGGAGTCCAGACTCAGCTGGGTTTCCCATCCTCTTCCAGCAGGAAGACTCTGTTTTCTGCTAGTTGCAACCCTTATGTATTGATCAACACCTGGGTAGGAAGAAGGGTGTGCGTGGGGAGGGAGGGTAGTACTATATAGTGACGTGCCCTTTGTGTCCCCCGCTGTTTTCCTCTCATGGTTTGTACCCCCTGGAGCTGTGCAGGTTAAGCTGCCTTATGTAAATACTACTTGCTTGTCAGTGTATGCCGTTTAGTGTAATTGTGTACTATGAACAGCATGTCTATTTGCAACATATGTATGTTCATGAGTTCTGTTTTTGTCAGCTTGAACAAGAGTATATCTATATGTAACCATTGTACGACTTTAGATTCTTTGAAAATAGGCACTTGCCAAAAGGATCTTTTGTACAATAAAAACTAAACAAGTCCATACTGGAGGCACACTAAGAAGGGAGAGAAGGGACATGATCGAGACATACCCATAACTCAACAGGATGAATTAAATAAGTAGTACAGAGTTGCTCACGCACTGTGGAGGCATAAACACTAGAGGGAACTTAATGAAACTGGTTGATGGATTTAGGAGGGAAATCAGAAAGTAGTTCTTCACAAAATGGGTGATGGACGTATGGAACAGACTACTGTGGAATGGTGTTTATGTGAAATGAATGGGGGTATTCAAATAACAGTGGGACAGACACAAAGGGCAGGTTGGACCATAAGCAAAAGGACAGGGGAACTATAGGGAAGGGGCACTAGGATCCTTACAAATAACTATTGGTAGGGCAGGGCAGACTAGGCCACAAGGTCTTTTTCTGCCAACGCTTTCTATGTTTCTGTTTGTATTATAACTTGTTACTGTGTGTTGAGGATAAAATGAGAAACATTGGTTAAATGCTGCATGCAACAGCAATGATGACTCATGTTTAGACCTTGGTAAAACCCCAGTTGCTTTTTATAGAAGTCAGCATAATGTGTTTAACCATGGCTCACTTCACAGTGCTGGCTTTTGGAGCAATGATTGATTCATGATGAATAAATCATATTCATCCTTGTTTTTTCTTAACTAGGAAAAAGAAACGAAGAGTTTGGTACCATGCAGAAATAGAAAATATGAATTTATAATGTTATAAAAATGTGTTCTGCTTCACTGTTGTGAGTCATGGTTTACCTACTCAGCATTTGCATAACATGTTTGCAGATTCTCACAGTAGAGAATTTTCCCCTATTTCTGATTCTGTAAAGAAGCATAATGATAATTTGGCATTGAAAAATATTCTTCAATTGACAAAAATAATCTACAGGGCATTCAGATGTACTGTACAACCCCAAGTTAGTAAAACAAAAACAAAAAACAGTCAAGCATAGAACATTAATACCTTTGATGACAAACAAAGCTACATTTAAGGAACATCAGTCAAAAGGTGTCACAAAAAAAAAAACTAAATCTACCATGGTTCTTTATAGGATGCAAGCCTCATGTATGTTTGCAGGGTATTCTTCAGCCAGAAAGCCACAGTGGAAAATGAGCATCAACCTACTGCATACAACTTAACCTTTCTCATATGTAGTAAACCTTCACTTTGGGCTTCTCTAAATGCTGAGGTGTGTATTGCACCAGGAGGTCTGAGATGTAGTAAGTTCTCAGAATGTGTATGGTCTTGTATGATAATAATCGCACCTGAATTATAACTGAGGCATGCAGTACAAATTCCTTAAAAGGAAGAGATAAATATATTTTTTGAATGAGAAAATGTCAGGTTACAGCTGTTTGCCATACCTTCACTCATTTCGGGAAAATGGACATAAGTGTTGGAGTAACAAACAGGGTATGATCTTGATGGAATTTAGCATTTGCAGTCCCCAGATATTTCTTTGAAGGTCTGTGGGGTGATCTCTGGGCTGAAACCAACTTTCTGCAACCTAGACCCAGGCTGCAGAAGATTACTTGTTGATTGCATTGCAGCCCTGGGTCCATTTTTTGCAAAGATTATTGGGTGTTTCTTAGTGATGAGTGTCTTCCTTGAGTCTCTTAAACAGGTTCTGGTGACACCCCTGTTGAAAAACCATCCTTGGACCCTGACATCTTGGTGAATTACTGGCCTATCTTGAACCTTCCCTTTTTTAGGGAAGGTTCTTGAGAAGGTGGTCACAGAGCAGCTCGAGAGCCACCTCATGGATCTTCAGATCTACGAGCCATTCCAATCTGGGTTAAGAGCTATGCACAGTATGGAAACCACTTTTTTTTTTGGAAATAATATTTTTTATTATTGATAGGCGATTACAAAATAACAGCTGAATAACATTTCCAATCAGTTTTATAACAAAATATCTCATCTTTTTTTTTGTTTTCCATACTAAAGGCTATAAGGAGAAAGTATTACTATCAGAGGAGAGAGAAAAATAAAAAAAAACAAGAGGGAGAAGGAAGAACAGACAGAAAAGGAAAAGAAAGAAGACAGAAAGAGATAGAGGAAGAGGGAAAGACATCAACATTGTACAATCCAACACCCGTCAGGGTAGCATCTATTTTCATAAACTCAAGCCTAATAAAGCAAAGAGTGCTGTTTACATTATTCATGAATAAAACAATTGATTTTAAATATTACATGGATCATATGTCTTGTCCCTTTCTTATTCCAAAACATTCATATTAAATTGATCTGCTTCTCCTTTCATGTATACATAGCTAACAGTGCAAAAATATCAATGTTATCTCTCTTGGCCATAAAGTGGAGAAAGGGTGACCATCTTGCTTTGGAGGTATCCAACCCCAGCCTGACCTTTGCTGTCAAATATTCTGATTGTAGAATTTTTAAACAGATGGTGTACCAAGTGGCTATTATTGGTTTGTTTGGTATTAGCCAATTTATGGTAATAGTTTTAAGGGCTGGCCCTACTATTATCACATACAAGTACCTCCGTGTTCTCTTTTTCAGGATGGGAGGGGGAAGGCCAAGAAGCCAATATTGAGAGTTTTCAGGGAGGGGGACTTCAAAAAGGTCAGAAGTTAACTTCCAGATATCTTGCCAATATCTTGTAACTACCAGACAGTTCCAGAATATATGGGAGTATGAGCCTCTAGCCTGGCACTGACGCCAGCATCGATCTGAAGGGTGGTGTTCATAATGCTTCATTACAATAGGGTGTCTAAAGAATTGCACTCCCACTTTCCAACAAAATTCCCTCCAAAAGAGGGAGGCTGTTGTTTTATGGACCTCTTCCCATGTCCTGCCCCATTCTTTCTCTGACATCGTAAATCCCAGTTCTGCTGTCCATGCCTGTTTGACCTCCTTCAAATAGTCATGGTTTGTGTTTTGCATTGCCACCACCAACTTCGATATTATCTTGACGGTTTCTCTCTCAGTTGCCAAAACCATTAAATAATCTCTAAGAGGGTTAACCGGTGTGTTATCTCCATCCCACTTATCACTTAATTTAGAGCCCAAATAGTGCCTGAGTTGTAGGTACCTGAAGAAATCAGACTGTCTCAAATCAAATTCCTGTTTTACTTGTGAAAATGACTTAAAAGTATGATCAAAATAAAATTGGCCTAGCCACTGTAGGCCATGTCTCTCCCTTAAGTGGAATGACAAGTCCCATTTCAAAGGCAAGAAGTCTTGAAAGCTTGGTAAATGGGTCTGTGGACTAAGAAATAACAGGAAGCCCAGGCTTTTATTTGCCTCTAGCCAGACCTGAACTGTGGTCTGACTCCAGGGCTTTGAAACATGTGATTTAGACAGACAGGAGTAATCCAAATGAAAAATGTTTGTTATCTTTGTTATAGGCCAGGAAGTTAATTCAATCTCCACCCACCTTGGAAGGGAACATTGTGCTAAGGTACTCAAGGCCTGCAATTGTGCTACCCAGTAATATACCTGCATATCTGGAAGCCCCAATCCTCCTCTGCCCTTGGGGGTGCAATACAATTTTCCATTTTACTCTAGGCTTTTTGCCTCCCCAGATGAATTTGAAAAGAGTTGACGACAGATCTTTCCAGAAGCCAGTGTGGGGGGGGGTTGAATAGGGAGAACACTAAATATGAAAAGGAACCAGGGGAGGATGTTCATTCTAATTGTTTCTATTTTCCCTGAAAGGGAAAGAGGCAACTCTTTCCACCTATTGAAATCTTCTCTAACTTCCTGAAGTAATTTTATATAATTTTTTAGAAAAAGCTGTTTCAGATCACAGGGAACCCACACTCCCAGGTAACGAAACCTGTGAGTGCACCATTTAAAAGGGTCTAACCCTGGGAGGGTTCCTCTCTTATCTCTCACCACCGTGTACAACTCCGATTTCTCTGGATTCGCTTGATAACCTGAAAAATGACCAAACTCCTGCAACATATTTTTAATATGGGGAATAGCCTAGACTGGATTGGAAATGTATAACAGGGTGTCATCGGCATATAGGGATATCTTTACCTCCTCTCCCATGATATTTATACCCCAAAAAACAGTTGTCTGCCTGATAAAAGCTGCCAGTGGTTCCAGACTGAGAGCAAAAAGGAGAGGTGAGGGGGGCAACCCTGTCTGGTACCTCTAAAAAGTGAAAAAGTGGTAGAAAGCACTCCATTCACTCTAACCCATGCAACTTGATATGGATATATGCCTCTTATCCATGCCCTGAACTTGTCTCCGAAGCCAAACCTCCCCAAGACCACATCCAAATATTGCCAGTCCACTCTATCAAATGCTTTTTCAGCATGCAGAGAGAAAACAGCCCCAAGATCATCCCCTAGGGGAGGTCTGACTCTGGAGAGAACGTTCAAGAGCAGGCGTATATTATCTTGTAAATGTCTCCCTGGAATATATCCCAACTGGTCAGGGTGCACCAAATCAGTTATAACATTTTGTAACCGATTACTCAAAACTTTAGTAAATATTTTAGCTTCCTGATCCAGTAACACAATCAGCATATAACTACCACATTGCCCGATTTGGGAATTACCATAATCATAACTGCCTTCCACGCACTGAGAACGGTCTGCAGCTCTTGTACTGAATTGCAAACCCTTGTCAACAATGGGGCCACACTTTCTCTGAAGTCTTTAAAAATTCTGCCGTGTAGCCATCTGGGCCTGGTGCCTTTCCAGTGGGCAAGTCCTTGATCACTGCTATCACCTCTTGTTCAGTGAAGAGGGCTTCCAAGGCCATTTTCTGAGAATTGAAAAGGGTGGGGAGGTTTACTTTGTCTAAAAAGTCCTTAATTTGTTCAGTGTGTTGGGGAACCCTTTCTGATTTATATAACTTTTCATAGTACTTTTTAAATGACTCTGCAATCCCCTCTGGGGAAAACTCCTCCTGAGAAGGTATTGCTTCTAGGGCAGTCTTCTCAGCCTATCTATCTGCTGCTTGTTTTCATAATCTTTGGGTTAATAATCTGCCTGCCCTCTCTTCCCTCTCATAATATTTCTGCCCTAAATACCTAAGATTATTTTCCACCCACCTCTGTAATAAAAAGTCATATTTGTCATGGGCTTGGGTGAGTTTGGTCAGGACTGTAGCAGTGCCCATTTTCTTATGATCATCTTCCAGGATCCTGATCTGATCCAGGGAATTCTGTAACTCTGCCTGGTACAATTTATATTTATACGAGGCATATGTAATTGTTTGGCCTCTCACCATTGCTTTTAATGTGTCCCAAATGAATCTGGGGGCTGATTCCGAATTTTCATTTACGAAATTCTGCACCAGTTGTTTAATCGAGTCTTTACACTGGTGTCATTTAACAGACCTGTGTTAAATCTCCAGAGCCCCCTAGGTCATGGTTCCCCCCAATTTAAAGTTGCCTTTACCGTGGCATCGTCTGATAAAGTAACCAGGAGGATACTTATTTCCTTAAAACTATATAAAAAGTATTTCTGTGTACTGTATAATATCTAACTTATTTAGAATAAGTATTAGAAGCTGGTGAAAAAAAGGTGTAATTTCTGGTAACAGGGTTATGGCATCTCCATGGGTCCACCATTCCAGCTTCAGAGCAAAGGTTTTTCAGTAAGTGAGAGCAGGCTTTAGAGCCAGGAATCTTGGGAGAACTCCGATCTTTGACCACATCTTCAACACAGTTCCAGTCTCCCATACATATAATTTGACCGGGGGAAAGGCCAGCCAGAACATAAAATAAAGATCTAAAAAATTCCCCTGAGGGGGGTGTTGGGGCATAAACTCCAACCAAGTGCAATAGTCTTCCTTTATATAACCCTGTGAGAATCACCCAACGACCAGAGCCTGCTCTTTGCACTTTTTGGAGCTGAAATGGCAGACCCTTTTTAAGAAGAAAAACTACCCCCACTTTGCTTGCTGTGGGGTGTTCATAGAAACATAGAATTTGATGGCAGATAAGGACCACTTGGCCCACCCAGTCTGCCCATTTCCCTACCTAATGGATAAGCTGCAGATCCTAGTTAACCAGCAGCTGACTTCTTTCTACCCGCACCCCCTAGAATTGCCTTATGACTGTCCCATGCATGCTTGAATTCAACCACTGTTTTTGACTCCACAACCTCCTCCGGAAGGCCGTTCCATGCATCCACAACCTTCTCTGTGAAAAAATACTTCCTTACATTACCTCTGAACCGCCCCCCACTTCTATCTTCAAATTGTGCCCCCTTGTTCTTGTACACCTCTGTTTTTGAAAGATGCTACCCTCTTGGACTCTGTTGATTCCCTTGAGGTACTTGAAAGTTTCTATCATCTCCCCCCTCTCCCTCGTTTCCTCGAGGCTATACATATTAAGCTCCTTTAGTCTACCTCCATATGTCTTCTGGTGCAGACCCTGCACCATTTTAGTTGCCCTCCTCTGGACAGCTTCCATCTTGTCTATGTCCTTGTGGAGATTGGGTCACCAGAACTGCACACAGTACTCCAGATGGGGTCTCACCAGCCGTCTGTACAGAGGGATAAAAACTTCCTGTTTCCTACTGGTGATGCCTCTCCCTATGCATCCCAGTATCCCCCCAGCCCTCCTTACTGCCCTCTCACATTGCTTGTCCACCTTTAAGTCATCTGATATGACTACCCTCAGGTCCCTTTCCATTCATGTTGTTAGTATCTAACCCCCTATTGTGTACTCTTCCCCTGGGTTTTTGTTTCCCAGGTGCATTACCTTGCACTTCTTAGCATTGAATCTAAGCTGCCATACATTTGACCATTCCTCTAACCTTGCCAAGTCCCTTCTTATCTTTTCCACCCCACCTTGTGCATCAACTCTGTTGCAGATCTTTGTGTCATCTGCAAAGATGCATACTTTTCCTTCCAGTCCCTCTGCAATGTCACTTATAAAGACATTGAAGAGGATCGGTCCTAATACTGAACCCTGCGCTACCCCACTAGTAACCCCTCTTTCTTCAGAGTGGACTCCATTTACTATTACCCTCTGCGTCCTATTCTCCAGCCAATTCTTTACCCAGGCTATCATCTTGGGACCCACTCCCAGGCTGGCTAACTTGTATATTAATCTTTCTTGTGGGACTGTGTCAGATGCCTTGCTAAAGTCTAGGTAGGCCATGTCCACAGCCCCTCTCTGATCTACTGCTTTGGTCACCCAACAAATATAGGGAATATGCTATGTTTTCCGGTGAGGCAGGGCTGCCCTCAGCTACTCAAACCCTTTTAAGTATATTCAAAATGCCTTAACATCCAGAGAGATCAATATCCCCTTCCCCAGATCTTTGCCCCCATCTGGGTTCATGTTGGGAAACATTTAAATCAAATATATTATACCCTCAAATAAAAATAAGAAAATCATAGCATATTCCCTATATTTTGACGTTAACATTGTTCACGTTGTTCGTCTGAGTAAACACTACCCACCCATGATCTACGAAGTTTGAGATGTTCAGATAATGAAAGTTTGGTTTCTTGCAAACAGGTAATATCACAATTCTCTCTCCTCAATTCAGTGAGAATCTTAGCCCTTTTAACCACATTATTAATTCCCTTAACATTCAAGGAACAAAGTGTCAAAGAAGCCATTACATATAAAATAATAATAAGAACCGAACTCTCCTTAAGTTGACTAATATTCATGTTTTGCAATCAATCTTCAGTCTCTCTAGGATTAAAAAAGGAGGAAAAGAGAGAAACAGTTAGAAAGTCAAGAGATTGAATAGAAAGGTAGGTACTATTAAGAAATGTTACTATACCAACTAACATAACTGGAGGTCAAGAGGCTCCCCCTCTCCACCCAGTACCTAGGAGGAGTGGAGGAGCAACAACTCTCTTGGCAGAGTAGACTGCCAAAACCACCTTTCCAAGGTGGAATTATCCCCTGAGTTGGGATAAATAGTGAATGCTATTAAGGGATAAAGCACCCTGAACTTTGGGTGCAAGGCATGGGGGTCCCAAAATATCAGAACCCACTAAACCTGTGCCCTCTAGTGATAGGGAGTTACCAGTGAGGCAGGGCTGCCCTCAGCTACTCAAACCCTTTTAAGTATATTCAAAATGCCTTAGCATCCAGAGAGATGAATATCTCCTCCCCCAGATCTTTGCCCCATCTGGGTTTATGTTGGGAAACATTTAAATCAAATATATTATACCTTCAAATCAAAATAAGAAAATCGTAGCATATTCCCTATATTTTTAAATAGAACATAGTCAATTGGGTTGAGGGATAAGATCCTTGACATTAACAAGTTTTAGAAACTCAAAATTGTGACAGATGGAGGGAGTTTCTGCATTAAGGGGGCTCTCCCTGAAAATCAATTTCCCCAAGAGTCACAGCAAAATGAGCCCCTGCATGCACCGCATGGCGCTAAACACTGTCCGTCTGATGTTACTTGAGTTCATATCCCCGAGGGTGATCCCAGATTTTCAGAGGGGCTGCAAACCAAACTCAACAGTTCCTCGCATGGATCAGAGGTCCACCACTTACCGACTGTACCTAAATCCTCCAGGAAGAGCTTCCCCATCTACCTTCTATTCCATGCGAATAGGCACATACAGGTAAATCAAATTAGGAAGGCCCCATTTCTCTAGTGCAGTCTTTATAATGTTTTTACAGTGTCTGATAATTCTGAGAAGTTGAAGGTGACCTAGCAAATTATCATTCGGCTTGACTGACCTTTTTGAAGCCATTTCAAGAGGTCTGTGTGAAGCAGGAGCAGTGCATCCATTCTGGAGTTCAGATTCTGAGATTTCTTATCTCCCGGAGACTGGGACCACAGTAGTTGTTCCACCTCACTTTCTGCAATCTCCTCTGTTAAATCCAGCAAGGTAATTCCTTCTGCATACAAAGTATCTCTCACTGCTAACAGAGACTCAAAAACTTTGGGACCCTCAAGAAATAACAACCCACAGTTTGGCTTTGGTAACGCAGATAGGTTCTTCTACTTGTTTCTCTAAACAGCTTTGCAGCCCCAGTAACTGTTTTCCTCTGAGCTGCCAATGGGGGGGGGGGGGAGTCCTGGTCCACATATACCCTGGCTCCATCTAAATTAAGATTATTTTTGGGCCAGGCACGGTGAAGGATTTTCTCTTTTGTTGGGAATTTCAGGAATTTAATAAGGATGGCTCGCGGAGGTGCACCAGGTTTCGGCTTAGGACCCAGCATACAGTGCACCCTCTCTATTTCTAGGGGCATATCCTCCTCCAAGCCCAACTCCATTTTCAGCCATGACTCCATAATTCATGGTATATCATCTTGTTCTAGCTCCCCCATATCCCGACCACCCTCATGTTGTTCCGTCATGAACAGGCTTCTGCATCTTTTATTTTCACCATTAAAGCATATTCTCTTTTGTGAAGGTAGATCAGGGATCGACTGTAGGCCATATTTTCATTTTGAAGGTTGTCAATATTTTTCTCTGTATCAGCCATTCTCGCTTCCAGTTTCTGGAAGTCTTTTTGTATATCTGTAACTTTGCCATCATTTGTTGTAGAAGGTGTAGTATTTTTCTGGTTTCCAGATGTGTCCCAATGGATCCTGACTCTGAACATGAATCATCTTCTCCTGAACCCCGAGATTACTGAGCGGTGGGAGGGCACCCGGCTCAGGCCAAGGGTAGCTCATCCTTTATCACTCCGTGCAGCCATTCTGGGGCTTGCTAGTCCTTTTATTTTTATTTGCCCCATCTTTGAATACAAGCTCTTTTTATCTCGAGTGTAACTTTAGATGGATGCATTTAAAACTCTCTGTATTTCAATAGATTGCTAGTGAAAGGGCTGATAGCTGAAATCTAAGCTGACATTTTAGGTCGCTGCGTCACCAGAAGCTGGAGACCACTTTAGTATGGGTGTCAAATGACCTGCTCAGGGTGAGGGATAGAGGAGAGTGATCAGTTCTCATCCTCCTTGATCTCTTATCAGCATTTGACACTGTAGATAATGCAGTATTGTTGGACAGGCTGAGGGAATATGTTGGACCCACTGGCAAGGTCATCAGCTGGTTTGAGTCCTTTCTCTGGGACAGGTCCCAGATGGTGGTATTGGAGAATTATTCCTCAAGCCCAATGACCCTGTCCTATGGAGCGCCCCAAGGTTCTGCCCTCTCCTCCATGTTATTCCCAGTGTACATGCAGCCCCTGGAGATGTCATAAGGCATTATGGGATGAATTTTCATTGCTACACTGATGACATTCGGCTCTACCTGTCTTTCACACAGGTGAAATATGACATGGTCAACATGCCGAATAAGTGCTTGTCTGAGATCTGGATATGGACATCATCAAACTGGTTGGGACTCATCCTGGGGAAGACTGAATTACTGGAGGTAGAGCCAGGTCAAAGGGGGGAGGTGGAGGCATCTGGAGTAGGCTTAGAGCTGTTTATTGGTCCGACCAAACTAGAGGCCTCCCCTAAGATGAGGAATTTGAGTGTCATTCTGGACAGTGAGCTGACACTTGATGCTCAGGTGACAGCTGCTGTTCGGATTGTTTTTTTCCATCTCTGTAATATTGCCCAAATGAGATCCCTTATCCCCCTGCTGGTCTGGCCACATTAGTGCACGCATTTGTCACCTCAAGACTCGGCTATTGAATTGCACTCTACCTCGGGGTCAGAGGAGGAGTGCTGTGGTACCTGCAGCTGTTGCAGAATGCTGCAGCCCGGCTATTGATCAGCCTTCCAAGGTCCACTCATGTAACACTGGTGCAGTGCGAACTGCAATGGCTACCAGTTCGCTAGCACATCTCATTTAAAATAGGTCTTTTGACCGGTAAGGCCCTGCATGGGCTGTGTCCAGGTTACCTGAAGGAGCTTCTGCATCCCTACACCCTGTCACTCTGTCCAATCTGAGAGGGAAGCCCTCCTGGAGTTCCCCAGAGCAAGGCTAAAATATTCCAGTGATCGGGCATTTGAAATGGTTGCCTCAATCCTATGAAACTTTTTGCTGGTGTACCTCCAGGAGGTGCTCTACGTGAAGATGTTTAAAAGGGTTTTAAATTCCTTCCTTTTTCAACAGGCCTTTGGGGACTAAGAAATATATATTTAATATGACAAGCAGTTTAAGGTTTGACTGATAGATGTTTTATTGAGTGTTATTTGTTTTATATGTATTTTTGTATATAACTTTGCCATTTGTCTGTTTTATACTTTGTATGGGTGCCCTGAGCATAATGGGAAAGGGACCTGAAAGAAATTAAATCTACTACTACTACTACATTTTCTAGGTTACATCAAGAAGCCACCTAATTAGACAGGTGTACTAGCCTAACCTTTCGATTTACGATGCAGAGGTTGGTATCTCTGCAGAGTCATGTGTAGATAGACCTCACCTTTCAGAATTTGCTTGTTACCTCCGAGAAAATTGGTGGATGGCTCCTTGAGGGGCCTATTTCTGATTTGGGATGTTGTGGGCCCTCTGGGCCACATAGATCGGCCTAGGAATGCCTGCTTTATAATTCCAAGGTGTCATTTTCTACATTTATTGCCATGCCAAGTTGGATGGAACAACTTAGAAAATCCAAAATGGCCAACAAAATTCAATATGGCCACCATATCGCTATTAAATACTTGATTCACTAATCATTTCCAAATTCCTAGCTTCTAAGATACTGATTATCAATGATTTATGAATGAGGAGTTTATTATTATTATGTTTAATATAAACACATATTAAATTAATATAATAGAACATAAATATAAATAAACAATGCATAACGCATCAATCTGCTTGTTTGTGCCATTAACCCCAAACTGCATCCAGTCTGTGAGAATTTGCCACTTTGTTCAGAGGATTGCATGGCATGCTCATGTACGTTGTATGTCTGTTTAGTTTGTATTTCTAGGTTTCAATTTTAGTTTCTGTTTCTGTTTCAGAAACATGGATAGCCCACTAGCTGTACATGTAGGATTGATCAATCTATCCGATTTACCTACCAGTGTTCTTTGTAAGAACTAAATTAGAGATACAGAATTGTTGAGCTCATATGTTCTCCTGTTTCCTCAAAAACTATACACTGTTTCTCTGTACCAAGTTGTTATTACTGTGTTTGTCCTCTCTGTGACAAGGTACCTTTGTAAACAAGCCTCTGGCTCAAAGGTTGTAAACTGATGCTTAATAAATAAATAAATAAAAATAAATAGAACTGCAACAAATATTAGGAGAGACTTCAGCAAGGCATTTTATTCTGTTCCTCATGAGGGCCTGTTGGATAAGCTGGGAGAAATGGGGTTGGGGAACCAGATGATCAGATGGCTAGGCAATTGGCTCCAGGATCAGACCCAGAGGGTCATAGTTGGTGGGATAGTCTCATCCCCAAGGAGGGTCATTAGTGGGGTCCCATATGGATCAGTCCTTGGGTCCCTCCTGTTCAACACCTACATCTCTGACATAAGGACAGGTATCAGGAGTGAGATGAGTCTCTTTGCAGATGACTCAAAACTGGGGACTGTGGTGGATGAGGAGGAGGGGAGAGTGGCCCTACAGGGGGACCTGGAGGCTCTGGAAAGATGGTCTAGAAAGTGGAAGCTGAGGTTCAATGCAGGGAAATGCAAGGTACTGCACCTGGGGGCCAGAAACCCAGGCCAAGTGTACACCCTGGGGGGGAAATGCTACAAGTCTCGATGGCTGAGAGGGACCTAGGGGTGGTAGTGGATGTCATGATGAACAACTTGTAGACTTGTAGGAAGGCAGCAGCCAAGACCAACAGGATGCTGGGATGCATCGCTAGGGGGATCACCTCCAGAAGGAGGGAAGTGATACTCCCTCTGTATAACTGCTTGGTGAGGCCGCACCTCAAGTACTGCATGCAATTTTGGAGGCCACACTTAAAGAGGGACATTAAACTCCTGGAGAGGGTCCAGAGGAGGGCAACCAAAATGATTTGGAGCCTGGGGGACAGGACCTATGGGGAGAGGCTTGAAGAGCTAAATATGTACACATTGGAAGAGAGAAGGGACTGGGGGACATGATAGAGGTCTTCAGGTACATGAAGGGGGTAGATAGAGAAGGAGCAGTCAGGGTGCTTCAAAGGAAGGAGGAGGGGGCAACTAGAGGGCAGGAGTGGAAGCTGGAGGGGGAAGATTCAGGGGAGAAAGGAGGAGCTGCTACTTCAGTGAGAGAGTGGTGGATCCATGGAATGTACTGCCCAGGGGGCTGGTGGAGGCAGAGATGGTGGAGGGCTTCAAGAGGGAGTGGGACAGGTACAGGGGAAGGGTTCTGGAAGCAAAATCCAATGCAGCAAGAATATCCAGAACTGGGAAAGGAAAAGCCAGAGAAGGTGAGGGGGCTGCAAGTTCAGCTCCCAGGGTGGGGGCTGACCAAACGAGCAGACGCGAAAGACTGTTAGGCCTATTCTGCTGGCATTTTAGTATGTTAGTATGTTAGAATGGGCTGAATACCATCAAGGCTTTTGCAGAGAAATGATCAATCACAAAACCAACTTCCGAGTATGCCAGAAATTCAACCTCATATGGAATAAAATCCATGACCAACTTCCCCCGGCCATGGAGAAACAGGCCTACCTGTTTATACAAGGTGTCACCAGTGAAAGAAAATTAAACACCAACTCAACGAAACAACTTTCTTCAGATCAATCTTCTGAAGCTGAATTCTCCAGTATACCCAACCCACAAATATTCAGTAACAGTGAAACAGTCCATGTAACTTGATGTAAAAGGAAATTGTTGGAATTTAGGAAGGATGAGACCTGCTTCATCTGTGATAAGTAAAGGAAAAAGACAGGAACTATGGAAGAAAAACTCCAAAGAGCTGAACTTGAAGATGGAAAGATTAAATTGCACGAAAGCATGTTATGCAATGAAAATTCCAATGATGCTCCTTTGTCTGGTGCAGCCAAGTGTTTGAAGGTCACTACCACCAATGTTAACATCTTTGCTGCGGACATCAAAAATCATCAAAGTTGTTACAACACTTTGGTCTATGTTAGCAAATTAGAGAGACAAACAGCAGGTGGTTTGGAAAGCATTCACATAAAGAGTGCTGAATCAGAGTTTCTTCAAATCATGAGAAGAAAGATTGTTAAGCAGAAATGTTGCTTTTTACTCCCAGAGATACTGAAGGATCTTTATAACCTCAAGGAGTTCCATGGATGTGAACAAGATGTTGGAATAAATCACACATTTCAGTTGAAGAATTTTATCAACAGTGAATTCAAAGATGAGATAGTTTTGGTGTGGGGAAGGTGATACACAGGAATCCTCTCATTCTTCACTCGACAAAAGTAAACCCACTCGATTATTCTTTCGCAACCTTAAGAGGAGCGGGGCTCAGAGATAGTGACATCACCAAGGCATTTACAAAGATGATCAATTGGAAATTAAAAAACAGACAAATTGAGTCACCACAGTTTCCTATGGCACACAAAGACTTGCTTTCTGAGCTTGATAATTATGAACCCATTCTGGGAATCTTCAGTGTGATAACTCTCTCTATTATCCCTTCTAAGAAGATTAATGTTCTAGGTTATGCAACCATCCCAACATAAATTCAAGCTACCAAGATATGATCCATTACTAGTGACTGGCAATGCCTCATTATTGGAGAACATTCTCCACAGCAGATAGTTCTATCCATTGTCCTTCATCATCTCACCAGAAGTAAAGAAGCAGTCAGTCTTCTACATTATTTGGGGGCTGGTATTTCTTACACAGACATCAGAAGACAAAACAAGAAAGTGGCCCATGATAGTAAATCCTAGAAAAAAAAGCACCACACATTATTCTGCCTGGACAGCCAACTTATGTCACAATTAATAACTCAGATGGTAAGCAACAGACATTAACAGGAGTCACAACACATGACAGTAACTCAACGATTTACGTACCCCGAATTTTGTGTCCTGTTGTCATCTGTGATTTCCCAGTACAAGAACAGAACATTCCAAGCAGCTCAACAAGAGAAGTCCAGGAAACCTCTGAAAGTTCAGAACCTATTGACTATGGGAATTAATAAATAGAAAAGGGAAAACCCCCACCGATCATCCCATCCTACGATAAGGATGAAAGAAGGACCAAGCTTGATCTTCGTTTGAGCAAAGATTGCATTTGTGCTGTGGCAGCAAGCATAGAATCTTCCAGAGAAGATGAATCTCTTCCAGTCCAAGGATCATGGACAGCTTTCAATATAAAAGCAACATCGACCACTACCTTCAAATCAGAAACTGATTTTCTGCCCGTTATACCACATGAACCAGATGATGCAGTTTGCAGATATTACCTTGACTTTCTCATGGATCTAATGGATGACCTACAAATTGACCACATCTTCAGCCATAGCAATCATGCAGTTTTCTACAAGATTACACAAATAATGTGGAAAGAAGAAAAATATACAGAAGTGGTTAATTTGATGGGAGGATTTCATGAACTGATGGTGAGGCAGAAGATCCTCTACAAGTGGGTCCAGGTGGGGATAATAGTGGATGGATCTGTTGACCAGGCCTTGGAAGAATGCCACTATTCTAGATCAATGAGGTTACATAAACAGTCCCTCGAGGCTTGCTTATGATTCAGGGGATCCAAGATTCATGGCTCACTAACCAACAGACTATGAAAAAAACTCATCAACATGAGAAGATCTGTATCAGCAGAATCCCTGAATCTTGTCCTCTTGGATGAATCTTTTCCTGAAGTGCAGTCATGAATGCTGGAAATCTCTTGCACCATGGAACAGTGGGTGACAGGCTACATTGGTGACACCAGCTCTCTTCTCGTCCAGGTTGTCGCATACAGAGATAAGAATCTGAAATTGCATCTGCAGGCTCAATGAAATATTCTACCTTTACTGTTTGCATTCAACCATCAAAACTACTCTTGGTATTTGACGTGGCATCATGTAGACCTCATCAATCTGAAAACCTTCAATGAGAATGCATACAAAGAACTGCAGGAATATGGCATTGGGGCTAGTCTGTCAGGTGAGGCGTTCTCCGCGATACCTGGTGACCAAGTGACTGAGGTCTCAATCAACAGAGAGGTCAAGGTGAGGGGTGGACCCATGAGAGGCTGTTACAGTACATCTGAGGAAGCTGCTAACGACTTTGTTTTGAATTCCCAGAAGCTCACTTAAATTCGTTTGTCACTGAAGGAGAAGATGCTTCTGAAAACATCAGCCACACACAATGAGTTGACATATGGTGCCATGAAGAAACATGATGGTCAAGTGAAAAAGCTGGTGAAGAAACTTCATGCATATTCAGATCCATGTCAGGGTATAGCATGACACATCACAATGGGCATTGAAATACCACCGGCAATAGTAGAGGGACTTTTAAAGGCAAGAGCTACAGGGGACGTTTATAAAAGGCTGCCTCCTATCAAGGAAAGCTGGTTTCATTGAGCCCATTGAAAGCAGTGGAATTTCCACAGGAATGGACAAGAAGAAAAAGAAACCCAAAGTGGAATCAGTCTTGAAAGAAGATTGTCAGGCTCTGGGTATCATTGTTGCAAAGTGCCCCAACAAGAAATATGCATTTTCCCATCTTCTCACAACATGTCCTCTTGCAATAGCAACTCCGGATGGAAATGTCTACAAACCTAATACCAAACATGTCTTAAGAATTTGTCTAATTGATGAAGCAGAAGCTCGAAGTTCTTCCACTCCTCTGTTACACTCAGTGTATATATACAACAATGCCATGGTGCTGGTCAGAGCAGTTCCTGCACAGCGTGCATGGGACAGCCTTTGGAAAGCACTTCTTGTTGCATTCACACCTCCATTTACAGCAAACTCAGAGGAAGTCATCATTGTTTTTGATAATTATAAGGATGATCAGGAGTTCTCCGTGAAACAGCAAGAATGAGCTAAGCGAGTGGTATGAACAGGAGGAATGCGACTACACATGGGATCAGATTCGCAAGAGATGCCACAGGAAAAGGTGTATCAGCAGTACCTTCACAACAACAACAAAACATATTTCATACAGCACTTCAGTGAGTATGTTAGGCAAGAGGATGTCAGAAGAAACTTATGATACCCACTTACTATCAGCAATGGCAGAAGCATGTATACTACATACCCAGATTCAGAAGAATTCCAGTTTTCATGGAACCACGAGGAGGGAGATACGAGGATAGTGCTGCATTGTACTCTTGCTAAAAGCCCAGTTGTCATCCAAACCAAAGATACAGACACCTCATCCTGATGGTTTATGCTTTCGAAAAGAACCTTTCAGATTCACCATGGATGCTTCAAATCGACCCTGACATATTTATAAACATAGGATCTATATATGATCACATTGGACATGCTCCAAGTCTAAGTTTGCCAGCATACCACACTGTCTCTGGATGCAAGTCTGTTCCCGAATCCTAGTCACTGGCATGGGCCCAGGTAAGGCACCTGGGCCTCAGTCCTCTATGCCACTGGGCTGGACCCTTTTTATGTTTGATTTACGTCAGTGAAGTACCTTTGCACACTTCTGAAGATACAAAGTTATTTCTGTATGCAGATGACACTATCCTATACACACACAATAAGGACGGCAATACTGCAAGGAACACAATCCAAGGTGATTTCTACAAAATTCAGAAAATACTAATGGAGTTGAGACTATTGCTCAATGTAAGGAAATCGCAATGGATGCTGTTCAGCAAGAAGGGCATAGACTCCACCCAATTCTCACTAAAATCTGTGAAAGGGAAAGTAATTTCTAGAGTAGCTACCTATAAATAGCTAGGTATTTACTTGGATGAGCAGCTAACATTTAGCTCCTGCATTCAATACCTGTCTAACAATATGACATGTCTGTTAGCATTCCTCTATAGAAACAAGGCACTTTTTAGTATTCCAGTTAGAATGACCCCAGTCAACTCATTATTCTTATCCAAACTGGACTACGGGCACTACATATATAGAAACACCTCAGAGATACTCACTTAACCACCCAGTGCTCCCAGGTCTCCCCTGAAAACAGGCACTTGTGCTTAGTGAGTCTTACCCGGTTACCAAAGACTAAAATACATTAAAAAACAAAAATACTGGACCCACTCTATCATAGTGCCTTGAGATTCATAACAGGATGCCATGGAATACCCATCATTGTTACTTATATGAAGCTGTGGGCTGGACCTTTCTAAACATACGGAGACAGCTGCATTGGTATATCTTTGTATATAGATTCATAGCAGATACAATCTCATCCTACCTACTGAGCAAGCTAAATCCAGGATCATTGAGTATTTACAAACTCAGATCAGCCAAATTGTCAAATCATGTAATGCCAAGGGATTAAACATAGAGACATAGACTCTGATGGCAGATAAGGACCACTTGGCCCACCCAGTCTGCCTATGTCCCTTCCTATTGAATAAGCTGCAGATCTGAGTTAATCAACAGCCTACTTCCTCCTACCCCACTATAATTGCCTTATGCCTGTCCCATGCATTCTTGAATTCCTCCACTGTTTTTGACCGCACAACCTCCTCATGGAGGCTATTCCATGTGTCCACCACCCTCTCTGTGAAAAAATACTTACTCATGTTGTCCCTCAGCCATCCCCCCTCTATTTTCAAATTGGGCCCCCTTTTTCTTGCATGTCACTTTTTCTTAATGATGCTACCCTCTTGGACTTTGTTGATTCCCTTGAGGTACTTGAACATTTCTATCATGTTCCCCCCTCCTTTCCTCAAGAGTATACATATTAAGCTCCTTTAGTATCTTTTCATATGATTTCTGATATAAACTCTGCACCATTGTTGTTGCCCTCCTCTAGACTGCCTCCATTCTGTCTATGTCCTTGTGGAGATGGGGTCTCCAGAACTGCACGCAGTACTCCAGATGGGGTCTCACCAACTGTCTGTACAGAGGGATTACAACTTCTTGTTTTCTACTGATAATGCCTCTCCCTATGCATCCCAGTATCCCTCCAGCTCTCCTTACTGCCTTCTCACATTACCTGCCTACCTGTAGGTCATGTGATATGACTAACACCAGGTCCCTTTCCATTTTTGTTATTAGTACCCCCCATTGGGTACTCTTCCCTGGGTTTTTGTTTCCCAGGTGCATTACTTTGCACTTCTTTGCATTGAATCTAAGTTGCCATACTTATGACCATTCCTCCAACCTTGCAAAGTCCCTTCTCATTCTTTCCAACCCCCTTGTGTATCAACCCTATAGCAGATCTTTGTGACATCTGCAAAGAGGCATACTTTTCTTTCCAGTCCCTCTACAATGTCACTTATAAAAGCATTAAAGAGGACTGGCCCCAGTACTGAACCCTGCAGTACCCTGCTAGTAACTCCCCCTTCTTCGTAGTGGACTCTGTTTACTATTACCCTCTGCCTCCTGTTTTCCAGCCATTTTTTTACCAAGGCTTTTTTTTTAACCTGGGACCCACTCCCACTCCCAGGCTGGCTACTTTGTTTATTAATCTTTTGTGTGGGACTGTGTCAAATGCCTTGCTAAAGTCTAGGTAGGCCATGTCCATAGCCCCTCCCTGGTCTACTACTTTGGTCACCCAGTCAAAGAAATCTATTAGATTCATCTGACATAACCTTCCCATTGTGAATCCAAGCTACGTTGGGTCCTGTGCCCTACTGGCCTCTAGGTACTCAACTATTCTTTCTTTCAGAAATGATTTCATCATTTTCCCTACTACTGAGGTCAAACTAATAGGTCAGTAGTTTCCTGCCTCTGCCTTGCTCCCACTTTTGTGAAGGGGAATCACATCCTCCCTCCTCCAGTCCTCAGATACCATGCCCTCCCATGATTTGTTAAAAAGGGTAGTCAGTAGTGTCACTAGTTCTCCCCTTAGTTCTTTTAGAATTCTGGGGTGAGTCCCATCAGACCCCATTGCCTTGTTCACCTTGAGTTTTAGGAGTTCTTTCAGGATCCTTTCTTCTGTGAATGGACTGGTATCGACCCCCCCCCCCCATCAAGAGTGCTTCTATTGTTTGGTTAGGTAAATCCCCCTCCTCTTCTTTTGTGAATACTGAACAAAAGTACGTGTTTAGTATATCTGCCTTTTCAGTGTCACCTTCTGCCCACCCCCTTCCCCTTTATTAAGACTCACTATCCCTCCCGTTGTCTTTCTTCACTCACTAATGTACCTATAAAATGTTTTATCTCCCTTCTTAACTGAGTTGGCTAACTTTTCCTCGATTTGGGCTTTTGCTATTCTGACTGCCTTCCCCACTTCCTTCTGCTTTAACTGGTACAGTTCTGTGTCCTGCTCCTTCTGTGATTCCTTATACTTTCTGAATGCTGTCTTTTTCTCCCTAACCTTCCCTGCCACCTCTTTGGAGAGCCATAGTGTTTTTTCTTTCCTTTGTTTTGTTTATTTGCTTCACATAAAGGCTTGTTGCTTCTGTGATGGCAGTTTTGTTTTTTCTCCATTGTTCCTCCACCTCTCCTTCCTGCCCTTTTGCTAGTTAATTCCTTAGGCACCCTTCCATTCTGCCAAAGTCAGCCCTTCAAAAGACCAGTACCCTTGCTTTTGTATGGCTTTAATCTATGGATGTGTTTATTGTGAACCACACTGTCTGGTGGTCGCTTGTTCCCAAATGACTACCCACTCTAAATCCAAGATCCTCTCACCGTCCCTGTTTGAGACTACCAGATCTAAGACTGCTCCCTCCCAAGCGGGTTCCAACACTAGCTGCCTGAGACATGCCACCTGTTTACCCATGTTAGTGCAAATTGAAAGAGAGCAATATAAATGATAGCACAAGCACAAGCTTGTCAGGAAAAAACCACTTCCAGGCTCTGTGTAGCCACATCAGTTCAATGCTGGATGCAGCCGCAAAAACTGCAGGAAACAGGCAAACAAAGTATAGGAAACCAAACTCAAACACCTCAAAACTGACACCATAAACAACACAACCCACTGTTAAATTGAAAAACTCCACCTCACCCACCTGCACTACATGACGTGGGTGACATGCCTTTGACACAAAGTGCATTAGAGAGGAATTGTGACATGTGGACTCTTAACAAATGACACCCCAGATGCATAATGCAACAAAAGACCTGAGTTTATTAGGGTCATAAACCATGTATAGCACTGAGGACAGGAACTGCAGCAACATAAATTCATAACAGAAATAGTTTGATCAATGGCAATTCATGTCAAACCAGTAACTGGAAATTAACAGCAACCTAAACATTATACACCTGATACTGAATCACCCAATCCAAACATACATGCAACAACAACCCAGCAGCCATCAACATCATAAGAGACACGTCACACAGAACAAGCAGACCATGCTCTCACCATGCACACTCTAACACTCCCAGAACACATAACATGTTTTAATAACAGAATGCTACAACAACCGAAAAGCCACTGTCACTCGCAACCTAGTTCAGTCACCCACATCATGGTGCCCTAATGACAGCACCCTCACAATGGCATACCAATGTCAAGATTTCGAGCAAATTCTGGGGAACGCATTCTGGCAATAGTGGTACCATGCACATGGGAGTTCATTCAGAAAACATTACAAATGACTACCATTATTCCAATCAACCAGTTAAAAGCTTGCTTAAATAGACTGCTGCACTGCCGGTGTGATTGCCATGGTTGAACTGTATGCATTACTGAGCACTTACTATAACTGATACTCAACGTCTGTAATTCAAGTGATACTTAACATCCGTAAGTTATGTGATGCAACTGTTATGTATTAATGAGTGTTTTTTGCTGCTGATGTTCTTTGTGTACCAGATGCAATTGTAAAAGAGAACTCTAGCTTTCAATTTGCCTTCCAATAAACATTGACTGATTGCTATTTCAATTTGATTTATTTATTTATGTATTGAATTTTGGTAACCGTGTTGGCTAATTGGAAACAGAGGTCCCTTTTTCAGGGGTGAACTGGAGTTAATTACAGGCAGAAGCTCAGACAGGGATCAGGAACCTAGAATACAATACTTCATACAGCATTGGTTTAAAATACAAACAATTTATAGACATTGGATGGGGATAATATGAATATGTTACATTTATAAGATTAGTTAACGAACATGCACCATACGTAACAATTACAGTAACTGATGGGACAAAATGCAATACTTTAACACATAGCGTAGCACAGAAAATGCAGGGGTGCTGTGCAAAGCAGGGCAAGTGATCAATGATGGCAAGTACAATGCAAGCTATCGAGTAGAAAGGTTTTTAGCATTTTCTTGATGCACTCGGGCAAAGGGAGTTATACAATTCAGGAGTAGGGAGTTATAGAGAAAGGGGGCAGAATATGCATAAGACCTCATCCTTATATTTGTTTTGACTCTGGGCACTTCTAGCAGTTTAAGTTTAGAGACCAGAAGGAGGCATCTTTCAGGCTTAGGAACTAATAAGCTAGAGAGGTGGTGGGGGGAGTGAGATGAACTTGTAGGCTAGGTATAATAGGGGGTATATCATTCTCCTCTAAAGGGAGGGCCAACTCAGGAAGGATAGGACCTCACAGTGAAGCTTCCTGGGAAGGGCCCCAGCTGCAAAGCAGCTCATTTTATTGTGTAAAGCCTTGAACCTACTAATCTCAGAACTCTTGAGGAACTGTAATACAGGGGCATGGAATAGAAGGGTGGGGAGAAGGACACAATTTGAAAAGACAATTCTAGATTCTGGAATGAGAGCACGTCCCAGGTGATATAACAGTCCATTTTTTGAATAGACTTAGTAATCTGATCGATACGGGGTTTAGAGCTAAGTTCCTGGTTGATGATGACTCCAAGGTACTATATCTTGTGAATCACTTCAATTTGTTCACTATTTGAGGTGGTGGGTGAGAGCAGGTGCTGCCTGTCCTATACAAGATGCTTGGGGCCAAAGATTGCCACCTCGGTTTTACTAGTATTTAGGACAAACCTATTGCCATGGAACCAATTTTCAAGTGTTGAAAAATCAGAGGTGAGCAGAAAATGTATTGCATTGGAGCAGTTTCAGTAGAGAATCTTATCATCTGCATACAGAAGTAGGTTCCCTCCCCCACAAAGGCAGAGCAGGTCATTGATAAATATAGAGAAAAGCAGGGAACCCAGGATTTACCTCTGCGGGATGCCGTTGATAATAGGCCTCAAGCAGGAGTGGACGCCAAGCCTTTTAACATCCTGGTACCTATTGATCAGGAAATGCCTGAACCATTGTAGTGAGTGGTAGTCAAATCTCATGCACTGCAACTTGTGAAAAAGTAGATTAGGATCAACCAAGTTGAATGCTTTGGATAGATCAATAAAGATAGTGCCAGTCAGCACCTATTTGTCAGTGGCATCCAAAACATCTACTGTCAGTCTAATCATGGCAGGTTTGATGCCATGGTTCTCTCTAAAGCCATGCTGTCAGTTAACAAGTATGTGGTGCAATACCAGGTAGTCTTCAATTTGATTGTAGACTAGCCTGTCATGTGCCTTAGCCAATGGGCTAAGGAGGGAGATGGGGCAGGAGTTTCAACAAGGTCTATATGGCCACCTTTGTGGACAGAATCTATCACTGCCAAGTTCCATTTTTCTGGGATTTTGCCTTCAAGGAAGGATCTATTAATGAGGAAGGTAACAGGGAGTGCAAAGACTTGGGTGGCTAGGCTGAGTAGTCTGGGCTCCAAGCTGTCAAACCCAGCCACACCATCTGCTTTGATATGTTTTAAGAGGGAGTACACTTCCTGTTTCTGGACATGTCCAAGATGGAAGCGGGGTGCTGGGCAATTGTTTCCTCCCGACCAATGGGTAGGAGAGGTGATCTAGAGGAGATGGTTTTGAATCACATGAGATCCATGAAAAAACAAATAAAGGCATTAGCAATGAGTTTGGGTTCACTGATGCTCTGGCCTATAGCCACAATAGTACCTACAGTGGAGTGAGTACTCCCTTTCAGTAGGTCCAAATCATTGCTCAAAATCGCTTAAGGTTGGCCAGATCTTTACTTTGTAGCCCCCTAACATAATACTTCTTGGCTGACATGGTATTCTTTTTGCATACAATTCACAATTCCCTATATTTATCTCAGCCAGTCTTAAGATCAGTGCATTTATGGTCCCCCAGGCTTTGTCTCTAAAATACAGTAAGTTTCTTAAATCAGGCACATTTATAACAGTCATTTATGACAGTTTCCATTGACTCTGAGTTTTCATAAGGGGGCATGTTTATTGGCAATCGAGAGGAAGTTGTGAATGAAAAAATCTAAGGCCTCGTCCAGGGTAGGGAGCCTTTCAATCTGGTATGAGTCAATTGTTGCTAGGGAAGCCCTGAAAGACATCACATCAGATATAAAGCAATCCCATGCTTGAAAGATTCTGGGCTATGCATTTGGGACATTATTTTCCCAAACACAGAAAATGGCCATGGTCACTGATGGAGTGAGAAAAAACACCAGCAGTACTCAATCCATCTTGTTCAGAGACAACAATCCAATTAAGTAAAGAATGATTGCCAGTTTTGTTGTTAAATCTAGTGTGTTAATTGATAATTTGAGTTAGGCCAGCATCAAGTAGATGAGCCTGAAGCCAAAGCTTTGAATCTTGAGCCCAGTTTAGATTGAAGTCCCCAAGAAAGATTAACTCACCAGGAGACTGATCAGCTGCTAGTGCTTTGGTTAAATCAGTAAATGCCCAGGGGGCTACACGATGAAGGTTATAGATGCACCCCACAATGAGTGGCTTAGTGCCACTAAGCAAGATTTTGACAAATAGAGCTTCACCTCCAAAGTCACTAAGGTTAACTACATCAGCAGGGGAAACATTTACGGTGCTGTTAACATAAATTATCACCATCCCCCTTTTTTCCCAGACCTGCCTCTCCTAAAAGTTATATCAATTGATAGTTCAACTTCATGATCCATAACTTGAGGCTTGAGCCAGATCACAGACAGTGCCAAGATGTCTGATCTACAGAGATCCACTCATCTTTCCAGTTCATGCATCTTGGATCTCAGACTATTTATATTTAGGAGAACCAGCTTCAGGCCTCTGGTGTTAGCCCATACTGGGTCAGTAGGGGAGCAGATCCTATGGTTGGAGCTGGCTGGGCCAGGGTTAGACTTCACATCCCCAGATGGGGCAATGTAGATTGCAGGTAAGAGCCATAAGGGAACATTTTCTCTCAGCCTGAGGTCAGGCTAAATAACTTACTTTGCAGAGGAGAGCTGTTTGTAGAGGTTTCCTTTCCTGTGCATGCCATGCAGAAGCAATAAGAAGATGTTTCACTCCTGGTTAGGAGGGGGCAGGATACAGGGGTGGAGATGCAGACCAGGACCACCTTTCAAGGTAGAAGCATCAGCCCCTAGTATTTTATTTATTTTTAATCTTTGGTAACCAGGTAAGGCCCACCAGGCACAATTGCCTATTTTCAGGGGTGACCAAGGGGCACGGGGGTGGTTAATGACTTGCTCAGAGTCATATAGTATGCAAGTGGATGTTGTGGGAATCAAACCCATGTCTGTCTGCTGAATAAACCAAGCTCCTTCACAGCTCATTACTCTAACCTTTTTGCTGTACTGCTAGCCCCAGTAGCACATGGTCTATGCTAATTACAAGTAGGATATAGGACGAGGCAAAAGCCAGCCCTTTCAGAGTTATAGCTGGCTTAGTAACTCACAACAGAGTAGTTGGTGAATCAGTGTCTGTAGGGTTGGTCTGTAAGAACAATACCCTAGAAAGGGTGCTTGACTGATTCTTATGATAGCAGGGTAAAAACAGGCAGTTTCAACACTTCAGTAAAACAGTTGAGACCTACCCTAGTAAGGGGTTAGACTAAGGGTAATGTAAAATGGCCAGATTCAACACTCAGGTAGCACTGTTCACAGCAGACCTACCCTACAGTATATGGAGTGTTTGGCTGAGCCTTAAGAAAGCAAGAATAAGCAGGCAGTTTTAGAACTTCAGTAGAACAGAGAATAATCAGACCTACCCTAGAAAGGGTGATTTGCAAGGTTCAAAAAAACAAGAAAGGTACGACAGGCTGTCCCTATTTATCTGTGTAAATAGCATAGGTATGTAGTATAATAACAAAACAGACCTGTCGATTGCCCTGGAAAGTTAACATTAGAAACATGGAAACATAGAAGTTGCTGACTGATAACGACCTCTTGGCCCACCTAATCTGCTCTATATTCTCTACCTACTGTGCTACCACAGGCCCTACTTGATCTTGGGCCTTCTCCCCCCTTGACTTACTTCTATTCCCTTGTGTCTATCCCATGCATGCTTGAATCCTGTTATCATTTTAGCACCCGCCACCTCTGCTTGGAGGCTGCTCCAGGCATCCACCACCCTCTCTGTGCAGAAGATTTCCTCACATCTCCTCTGAACCCACCTCCAGGTTTGTAGTATTTACTATGGAAAACGCTACTTGTCCATACCTTATTATTACTTGTGAAGTATTTAAATGTTTCCATCTTATCCCCCCTTTCCTCTAGAGGGTACATGTTAAGTTCCTTGAGTCTTTACTTCTAGGGTTTTTGATGCAGGTACTGCACCATTTTGGCAGCCCTCCTTTGTACCAGCTCCACCCTATTCATGTCCTTCTGGAGGTTAGACTTCCAGAACTGGACACAGTACTTGGGGTGCAGTCTTACCAGTGATCTATACAGGGGTAGTACTACCTCCCTCTTTCTGCTGGTGATTTCCCTCTCTATGCACCTATGAATCCTACAAGCATTTCCCACTGCCTTATCACACTGCTTGGCTACCTTCATGTAATCAGAAATAATTACGCCATGTCCCTTTTCTGTTTTGTGGTTGGTAATACCTCCCCACTCAATTGGTACGATGCCCGTGCATGATTTTGCACTTTTTTGCATTGAAACCCAGATACCATTCCTTGACCCCTCTTCCAGTTTTTCAGATCATCCACATTGCCCCCCACCCCCCGGTGTAGCCACTCTTTTTTTTTTGTGTGTGTCATCCATGAGCAAGCATACTTTCCCTTCCAGCCCTTCTACAATGTTGCTAATAGACATTGAAGATTACTGGGCATAATACTGACCATTGTGGTACCCCACTGGTCATTGTGCCTTCTTCAGAGTGGACCCCATTTACTACCACCCTATGACTCCTGCTGCTTAGCCAACTTCTTACCCATTTCACTACTTTTGGACCCACTCCTAGGTTGCCCAGCTTGCTCGCCAGAAACACAGTAGGTGCTGTGCTCAGGAACCAGGGAAGGGTGCAAGTATAGGGCAGCAGCCCAAACGTCTACCAAAAAAAACACAGACAAAAGATGTACTCATACTCCAGAGCCAGGAGCCAGAGATCCAGTGAAGAACAACAAATGTTTCTTGATAAATTCAGAATTTATTGCAAGCTTGCAAATTAAATTAATTAAATGAACACTGGAGTATCACAGAGGGCACGCCATTCGTCCAATAGCCCTGGCGCTTTGCCAAGTAAGGCTTCATTGGGGGCAGCATCTTGAACCAAATGCCTGACTTATACATGTATACCAATTATGACATCACGTCACTGATTAATTAATTGGTTCCATACTGGAATTTGTGTCCATATAAAAATATCTAACAAGTTCCTAAATCATATGTGCATACAAATCATATCCAACATAAATACTATTTTAAATTATAAATCATGTTAGGCCTTTGAGTCGTATAATACATATATAGTTCCTACGTTATAGAATAATTCTGTAAAATATTCACATAGCCCTAACTTTAACTTTAACAAATAACACAGTTTTTATGACTATACAACAAATAGCTGTAGTTTTTAGACTGTAAATGATCCCATTCCTTTAAACATATTCATAGCATATAAATTAATATCAAACATTCAGAAGAAGGCAATATGAATCCTTTTAGAGGGACCTGATGCAGTTAAAAAATTGTGCAATACAAAACAAGTAAGGGGAAGGAGCAAGGGGTACCCCTATAATCTAGACATGTAATTTGTCATAATAAACCCCATGGCCAGTTTTGCTTTTACTCTGCTCACCAACTTCCTTCAACTACAAAAAATAAACTTTCTTAGCAAATTGGCATAAAAAAGTAATAAATTGCTTGGTGCCATTTATCCAGGGGCAGGTTACCAATGAGGCTACTAGCTAATTCTTTTATCAACTTTATCACAGTCATGTACCAGGCAATAACTATTGATAAAAACAGGTTTTCAGACACTTTGTGGGGTGGGGTAGGTTAGAAGAAGCCAATATCTTTGCAGGAAAAAATCCCATTAATATTTGTTTTACAATCATTGACTGAATGGAGTGCCCTCTGCTACACTCCAGTGTTTATTTAATTCATTTATTTTGAAAATTTGAAATAAATTCTGAATTCATCAAGAAACATTTGTTGTCCTTCACTGGAGCTCCAGCTAGCTCACCAGTCTTCTGTGTGGAATGGCATCGAAGGCCTTACTAAAATCCAGGTAGGCCACATCTACTGCTCGTCCCTGATCCTCTTCCCTGTTGCCCCAGTTCAAAGAACTCAATCAGGTTTGTCTGGCAAGACATCCCCCCCCCTGTGAAATAATTTTGCTGTGGATCCTATTACCCACTGGTTACAAGGTATTTCCCAATCCTTCCCTTCAGTAGTGATTCCATTACTTTACCCACTGTCAACGTCAGGCTGACAGGTCTGAAATGTCCTGCCTTCTCCCTATTTCCAATTCTGTGTAGTGGTGGTGGGACCACATCTGCCCTCCTCCAGTACCCTGGAATCTCCCCTGTTTCTACTGATAGGTTGACCAGAGCTGTCAGAGGTGCAGACAGCACCTCCTTGAGCTCCCTCAGTATCCTAGGGGTCACCCCATCAGGTCCCTTTGCCTTTTGTACTTTTAATTGTGTTAGTTCCTTGAGGACTCTCTCCTCTGTAAAAGTGCTTGTGCCCTTCCTTTAATGACCATGTCCCTTATCTTTGGCCCATCATCTACCCCTTCCTCTGCTAAATACTGAATAGTACTAATTGTTCAATAAGTTTGCTTTTTTGGTCCTCTTCCTCACAAACCCCTCCTTCCTCTTTTAGCCTATCTCTTCTTTGGTCTTTCTCTTCTCGTTTATATATCCAAAGAATGTTTTATCCCCTTTTTTACTGAAAGGACAATATTCTCCTCCTAAGTGCTCTACCTGCCTATCTTTGTTTCTCCTTGTTACTCTCCCTATCCCCCTCCTTGTGTCCTCCTGTAGCTTCTAAATGCTAGGTTTGTTTTTGTCCTTACTTTCTCCACTACTTCTCTAGATAACCATAGCAGTTTCTTTTTTCTCTTGCCTTTGTTAACCTGCCTAATACTGAGATGTGTTGCCTTTCCAATGCTCCCCTTTATTTTTGCCCATTGTTCCTTGGCTCCCCCAGTTTCCCTATTCCTGCTAGAGTGTCCCTGAGGCATTCTCCTATTTTAATAAAATCAGCCCTCCTGAAGTACAGGACCCTTGTCTTAGTGTGGTTTGATTCTGACATAGTTTTTATATTGAGCCACACCGTACAGTGATCACTGGTCCCCAGGTGGCCACTTGATGTGTTGTCAGCAACACTTTCCCCATTTGTCAGTACCAGGTCCAATATTGTCCCCTATGAGTGGTTCCCTAACTAGCTGCCCAAGTAACACCATTTGCAGAGAGTCCAGGATGTTCATACTTCTGATTGTTGCCATAGCTGGTATGCTCTAATCCACATCTGGTAGACTGAGGTCCCCTACCAGCAACACCTCCCCTTTGTGTGCCATCCTTTGGATTGCTTCCATCATATCTTTATCCACCTCTCCCCCCTGTGCTGGAGGTCTGTAGAACAATCCAGTGTGAATAACACCACCCTCAGTGTCTCCAGGGTGACCCACAGTACCTCAGCTCCTCCCTGCTCCCCTGTATTTCCTTAGCTTTTATGTTGTCACTGACACAAAAAGCCAATCCTCCCACTTTTTTACCTACCCTGTCTTTTCTGAATAGAGTATTCCCTGGTATGGCTACATCCCCATCCTGGTTTTCATTGCACTAGGACTCGATAATTGCTACTAACATAGAAACATAGAAAGTGATGGCAGATGGGGACCAAAGATCCATCTAGTCTTCCCTGAGTGCTACCCCCTCCTTAGAATTTCTTAGAGACAGTCCCTTTATGCCTATCCCAAGCAGATTTGAATTGCCCTACTGCTTTGTAGTCAATGACTTCTGCAGGTAGGCTATTCAATGGAGCCACCACTCTTTTCCTAAAGAAGAACTTATGCATGTTACTCCGGAACCTCCCTCTCCTTAATTTCATTTTATGACCCCTTGTCCTTGTGGAGCTATTGATCAGAAAGAGTTCCTGGGTAGGGAATCTGTTTATACCTTTCAGGAAGTTTAATGTCTCTATTATGTCACCCCTATCTCTGCCGCTGCTCCAGTGAGTACTTGCTGAGTTGCTGTAATCCACTTTTGTATGGCAGTTCATAGAGACCTTGTACCATTTTTGTTGCCCTCCTCTGTACCGTCTCTACTCTATCCATGTCCTTCCTGAGATAAGGCCTCCAGAACTGCACACAATACTCAAGGTGAGGCCTTACCAGGGACTTGTATAGTGGCATGATCACTTCCCTCTTCCTATTTGTGATGCCCCTTTCTATGCATTCCAGCATTTTGCTGGCTTCTTATGCCACTTTTTCACATTGTCTACCCACTTTTAAGTCATCATAGATGATGACCCCAAGATCCCACTCCTGTTTAGTGGCTCCCAGATAGTAGATCATCCCTGGGTTGCTCTTGCCCAGATGCATCACTTTGCATTTTTTGCATTAAATTTTAACTGCCACATGTTGGACCATTTTTATAGCTTGAGTGGGTCATTTTTCATTTGTTCCACTTCCTGAGCAGTATTCACTCAGTTGCAGATCTTCATGGCATCTGCAAACAGACTCACCTTCCTGCCCAGCCCCTCAGTGATGTCACTTATGAAAATACTGAAGAGTAAAGGACCCAGGACAGACCAGTGTGGCACCCTGCTGGTCACCCCCCATCCCCTGATGCTGCCCCATTGCCCATCACTGACTGGTTCCTCTGATTAAGCTCGCTCCTATCCCATGATACTACTTCCTGTCCCATTCCTGTATGCTCAAGCTTATTTAGCAGATGTCTGTGTGGGACCGAGTTAAAGCCTTTGCTAAAGTCAAGGTAGATAACATCCACGGCTCTCCTCCTGGTCCACTGTCTTAGTAACTGAGTTGAAAAACTCAATCAGATTAGTCTGTCAGGACCTTCCCAACATGAAGCCATGTTGCCTGCTGTCCAGCTATCCAGTCTCTTCCAGGAAAGTTAAAATTCTTTCCTTTAGCATGGTTTCTATCATCTTGCCTACCACCAAGGTGAGACTGACAGGGCAGTAGTTAACGTCACCTTCCTGCTCCCTCCTTTATGTATGAGAACCACTATACTATGTCCAGGTCCACGTCTTCTATGGCAGCCTTTAGGTCTACAATCTTATTACCCAGACTTCGAGCATTTGCACACATGATGCTCCAGATTGTCCTGCCCCCCCCCCCCAATTTCTCATTTGCCCTTCCTTATTTCCTCCATTATTTTTTTAACTATCTCTCTTTCTTTTTACCTCTTGGACTCCTTTGGTATTTGGTTCCTTTTGGGATTTCACTTCCTCAGGGTTCCCATTACTGATATACTGATCCTGTGGGGGGGGGGCAGTTTATGTCTCCCTGCCTCGTTCCGCCTCCGACTACATCTAGCTAAAATGCTTGCCAATGTAGCATTTAAACCATTCACTGAGAACATTAATTGTGATTGTTTAGCAACTTTAAAGTCAATGTGGTAATACTGATGCAACTTACAAGACTGGATGAGCATCAACTTCACAGTTTAGTTGACATTAAAGTGTACAGGTTAATGGATTTTCAGCAGGTATAGGACCAATTACTAGGGAGTCTCAGCTCCTACCAAATCCACAGTTCACCAGTAAAAGTAATTGGTCCACAATGAGTAGCTTTTGTGTGGTATTTGTTCTGGAAGCTATTGGGAAAAATCTCTGGACAATGGCTGCCACACAACTGACACCATGGTAAATGCCCTTGCCTCTCTGGCCCTTAATGCACTGGACCACTATCATGGAGGACTGCTTGGGTGGAGGGCTCCTTATGGCACTCAGAAATGATGTGGCACAAGACAATTGTCGGCTGCTCCAGGAGGGGGCGGGCACTAACGTCCTCTTTGGCCGTTGTAGTGGCACTCTTGGTGGCCAAGAATTTGTTGATCGGTGGGGGGAAGTGTAGATAAAGGTGCCATGAACACCCTTGCAACCTCAATGAAATGGCTCCAATAACTGCTGTGCAGGTAAGGCAAGACCAACTTTTATGTGCTGTGCTGACTCCCAGCAGGTGGGCTTCAGTGGACTTTTTGAGTTGGAAAAAAAGTCCTTTGTTCAGCCCAGCATTGGTGGGCTTTTCTGCAGAATTCTGTTGAGTAGCTCAGTAATGGATTCTGGCCAACTGCCAGCCACTCTGGGATGTGATGGGCTGTCTCTCAGTAGACAGGCTTTGGCAGGCTTTTTGAATTGAAAAAGTCCTTTGTTTAGCCCAGCTTTGGTGGGCTATTTTGCAGGTGATTGTTGAATAGCCCAACAATGTATTCCAGTCAAAGGCTGCTCTGGCAGAGGGGTGGGCAGCAAGGTCATCTCCAGCTGCTCTAGTAGCACTCTTGGTGGCCATGGGTTTGGCGATCGGTGGGGGGCATGGGTAGAGGTGCCATGCATGCCCTCACAAACCCAATGAAGTGGCTCTGATAACAGCTGTGCAGGTAAGGCAAGACCTGCTTTTATGTGCTGTGCTGGATCTCAGCAGGTGGGCTTTGGCAGGCTTTTCAATTCAAAAAAAGAAAGTCATTTGTTCAGCATAGCTTTGGCAGGCATTTCTGAAGAATTCCATTGAGTAGCCCAGTAATGGATTCTGGACAATTCAGTCTGCCATGGGATGTGATGGGCTGTCTCTCAGTAGGCAGGCTTTGGTGAACTTTTTAAATTGAAAATGTCCTTTGTTCAGCCATGCTTTGGTGAGCTGTTCTGCAGGAGTTCATTGAGTGGCCCAGCAATGGATCTCAGCTGATTGTCTTCTGCTCTAGGAGGGAGGTGGGCAGTGAGGTCCTCTTCAGCCACTGTAGTGGCATTCTCAGTGGCCAAGGCTTCAGCCGTCGGTGGGGGTGAGGATGGGTAGTGGTGCCATGCACAGCCTCGTGACCCAGATGAGCTGGCTGCACTGTTGTTAGTAGTAGTAGTACTGTAGTTGATTTATTTATAATTATTGGTATCCTTCTGCAGAGGCTCAGTGTGCCATAAAAACAAAAGCAGTAAGGTGGAAAAATCACATAAAATATAAAATACATATATGAATAAATAAAACTCTCACATCATTAAATAGATAGCATAAATAATTTAGCTGACATTTCTTATTCCAGTTCTCAATAAATAAATAAATAATTAGCTAAAACTTATTTGAATATGGTACCAGAATGGGAATCTGAATGGAATAGGGCAATTAATCCCCAAAAGCCTGTGTAAACAGGTATGTCTTAGAGGCCTCCGTCAGGGTGGGAGGGGTTTTCCCAAGACTGGGCCTACCACTTTGAAGGCCAAGTAACCCAAGGTTTTTAACCTCAACCTTTGTATCAGAAAGAAACTCTCCTCAGTAGAGCAAAAAGGGCACAAAGACACATAACAGTGGAGAAGGTCTGCCAGATAGCCCAGGCCCAACCCATTTAGGGTCTTATAAGTGAGCAAGCCCACTTTAAAGGAGATATGCGACTTCACCACCAGCTAATGCAGATCACACAGTGCCAGGAACACATAATGAAACCTTGGATGGCTGTTTAACAACCTGGCAGCTACTTTCTGCACAAGCTGCAAGCATTGTAGCATACCTCCACTGAACCCAATGTATGGGCATTGCAGTAGGGAAGGGATAAGGGATTTAATCTGGCAGATATTCTTCAGATAGTAAAAGCCACTCCAGACTACTGCTGACATCTGAGCCTCAAATATCAGCCCTTGTTCAGCATGACTCCCAAATTTTTCAGGTTTGTGGCAGCTAAGAGCCCAGAGGAGAAGAGCTGAAGATCTGCTTCCCTCTCGGTAGCTGCCACTCCTCCCCTATGACCTGAATCAGCCACCAGTACTTCGGTCATATCAGTTTTGAGTCATAACCAGCTCAATGACATCCAGTGCTGGATCTCAGCCAGACACCCTTTAGCACATCAACCTCACCAGGAGTCTCAAAAGCAAAAGACAGATAGAGTTGGATGTCATCTGCTTAACAGTGGAACCCAAGTCTTTGCTATCTAATGATCCACCCCAGGGGCAGCATATACACTGTATATGTGAGAAGACTAAGCCCTGAGGCATGTCACAGGAAAGGACCACTGGGGACTAGGAAAACATTCCCATCATCACACCTCTGAGTCCTTCATCTGAGATAGGACTTAAACCAGCAGATGACTTTGCCAGTGAACCTTGCATACTCTTTAAGCTGGTCAAAAAACAACATATTGTCTTTGGCATTAGAAATTGAAGAGAGAGCGAGGAGAATGAGAATTGAGTGCTCTCCCCTATCTTTCTCCAAGAGGAGATCATTTTGCACCTGCCCATGCAGTCTCCATGCCATGCCTTGACATAAAAACAGACTGGAGAGGCTCACAGATCTCAAAGGCAGTGATGTGTGCTTTGTGCTGCTGCACAACCTTCTCAATAACCTTCCCTAAAAAAGGTAGGTTAGAGACTGGAAGGCAATCTACCAAGACGTCAGGGTCTGAGGATGATTTTTCAGGAGGGACCATACCAGTGCATCTTTCAAGGCCATTGGGAAGATCCCCTCTGAAAGGGAGTAGAAGACAATCTCCACAAAAAAATGGACACAGCTGCCTGACACAACTGTCAAGTAGTTTTGTCTGACACTGATACAGTTCACAACATGATGGCCTCAGTTCCAAAATCACCTCACTAACCTTTTCCATCATCATCAGTCCAAGCTCTTCCCATGACCACTGAATTTATCTGGAACCTCAAGACCTGCCCCTGCTGGGCTGTAATGGATCACTTGGTGAGATCCTGGGCCTAATAGAAGAAACTCAGTACAGAAAAATCAAGCAAACTCCTCACACTTAGTGAGTGAAAACACTGTCACAGGTTCCAGACAAGCCAGATGAAGAAGCCTGTCTATAGTCCAAAGAAGCTGAGCTGGTTGATTCCTCCCAGCAGCAATTTCCCTTGACAGAAATTGCCCTTTGGTACTCACCGTAAGGGGTAACCAAAACCAGTTTTTCCTCTGGGGCCTTGGATCTCATCCAACAACACTTAAACTTCCACATCTTTGCCTTCATCTCCCTTAGCTCACTATCAAACCATGGCAAGCCAAGGCACAAAATCAAATGGGCTTACCTACGTAGGTGTCATTTCACCACAGTTTCCTCCAATCCCAAGCACATGTCACCATCATATCCAATGTGTACAATACCACTGAGATTTCCTCCAAAGGCCATACAAAAGATGGTATTAGACAAACTCACAGGGGTGGACAACAATGGGGACCCTTGAAAGAGAACCTTATAGCACATGAATCCTACCACCTCACTGGGTCAATCTCAAGGTCAGTTACCTCAAGCCCCAGAGAGGATATCAAGTCCAAACCATGGTCATTTGATGTATTTTAGTACTGTAAAATGCTACTGTGATGTTATCAGCTTTATCAAAGCTGCTCTCTCATTGATTCATTATTTTTTTTATTGTACCTAACCTTAAAGATTATGAAAACAGTAACAACAAGATATTATGATATTCTGTGGTTAGATACAAGGGTAACGTGTTGTATCTTCTCATTTCTATCCACACTGGTGTAGTATTACTCTAGATACACTACTATATATACAGGTAGTGTTACTTATCACAGGCTGCCACTGTATATTCAAGTTTGAGCCATCCACCACTGAACACCTTTCAGACATTTGCACGATAAGCATACTCAGGTTCAGGCTGACTGGAAAAGACAAATGCAACAGTGTATCATTTATATAACCGTAAAGCTATACGTTGTACTCTATGTGATCTCCACTACAAGCAGAAGATAGTAACCAAACAGACCCAGTATAAACTCCTTTTTGTGTTTGCTGCTCTAGTATGGAAACATATTGCTAGCATACTACAGTGTGAAGGTCTGTCAATTTTTTTAGGCAGTGAGTGAAAAAGGAAATAAGTATTCCAGCTTTTCAGCCACCAGTGTTGTGGGTGTACTGTACCTGTCTTGATTTGAGTACTATCGTGTCCCTTTCAGCATGTTACCACTCATGGATGATTTCCTGTTTGTAGTTAAAGCATGGGATTTTTATGGCTGCAGTAGGCAGAGCCTGCAGACATCTTACATGTACAAAAGGAGTGATGTCATGTTTTCTGTCCATGGAATTGACTGAAGGTGTAAATAGCCTCCTCTACACCCTCCTCCAAGAAGTGTTTTCAGCCCTCAAATAAATACGCTTTCATGGTAGTCAATGGTTGCAGGGTACTATTTTCTTTCTTAAATGGGCAGTACAAGAACTGGAACCTGAGTAGTGGGAAGAAGCATTAGTTTTTTTGAGGGGGGCAAGATCCATCCCACCTCCACCTGAGAATCTCCTAAAGATCCACCCCTACCTTTTTTTTATTCACGTGGGAGGGGCATGAGGTGAAACTGCATCTAGTTGGAAATGCAGTTTGTACTGTACCTGTGTTGTTACTGAGTTTTACTTCTTTGTTTTTAGAGTAAATTAAAGCATGTCTTTTTACATGATACATGTTTGTAAAAGTGTAAATCATATTTGCTAGTGCAACTGCGAGTTATGTAACTGTTTCTTGTAGATTTGGCTCCTGACTTCTTTTCATGACAGGCAGTATTCCTGGAACAGACTTTGCCTATGAAGGTCCTATAAAGTGCTATTTTTATGTCACTGTGTAGTTCCTCAATTTATAGGTGCTTCAATGGTGAAGCCTTTTCATGCAGAAATGTTTACTGTCAGTCATAAACAGAAATCAAGAGTAAAATCTACCAAACACCGTTTAGCAAGTTAGCTTCAAAAGTAAAGCCTGTTTGTGCATGGAAAGATGTTACAGACAGGAAGACATGCAATTATTTCAAGTCTGCAAATTAAGCAACTATTTTTTTAACCAGCCCTGCCCAGCTTACATTTCTATCTTCATCAGTTATTTTCACAAATAAATTCTGAGAGATGTAAAGTCCCTCCTGTTGGGTATATGGTGTTATTCACACCCATCCACCAGTCTGGCCCCCACCACCTTGCTTTGTATTTTACATCAGCTGTAGCATTTCAGTACAGCAAGAGGTGACAATACATATTTTTTTCTGGGCTTACAGTGTTAATTGAGCCGTCCCCAATCTGTATCCTTTCAAGAACTACTTTATGTGGTGTGCATACCAGCATGGTTGTTTCACTCTTATTTACAGCTTTACACCTTTATCAGTTTTTAATTGTATTTTTTTACCCTTTGAATAACAAGTTCAATACCTACAACTTCCCACTTACTTTATTATAGTCACATTGATTTCTGAAGACCCCCTTGCAAATAAGGTATAGACCCAACATGGTTTCTTTGTCTTTTTTTGTGTGTGTAGTATTATTAAGCTTGTAACCATAGAAACAAGGTTGCAAAGCACATATCTTACAAGTAATGCCATATAAAAATGCATCATATACAAAGTAAAACCAGTGAGAATATACGGTATATACTGATTCCTCCCAGTTCCTGGAAAATTAATTATTTTCACTAAACAAGTTACAACTACTGAAAAATACAAAAACTATAAATAACTATGCAGTCTGACATCTTTATTTAAACCTCTTGGCTGCAAACTGTGACATTCATAAGCCCAGTAAGGTTCTCACTGAAGCTATCCCTTTCTTTTGTCTCCTCTCAAACTGTCAAAATCATTTCTTCAATGTGGACTGTCAAGCATTCAAATTGTTCTCAGATAAAATGTCACTTTCAAAAATATGTATTTAACAAGGGTATCTTGTCCCGGATTCCCCCCTTTTCCCTCACAAAAAAACACAGAGACCATTGCTTGTTGTTGTTGCTCAGATTGGCAATTAATTTATTTAAATCCATCAATCCATAATTCATTTTCCATTTCTTTATTGTTATATATCCATAATTTTCATTTATTTCCATCCATATATCACTTTCTGATTATCCATCCCCCAGGCAAAAACCTGGGTGCCTTCCTCTTCTCCTTTTCTGTTAAATAACGGTGAAAACTGAGACCGCTTTCTCCTTCATCTTCTTCTTCCTCTTGTGTTACTCCTTTTTTCTTCCCCCCTTCCCGTCCCCCCCCCCTTTTTCCCCACTAGCCAGTCTCCAGCTTGCATTGGATGACTGGCTTCCCCCCAACTTAGGGTATCCCTATCCCCTACCTTTGTTTTTTTTTTTCATCTGTTTGTCCATCTTCTCCATTCTGTCTTATTGCCACTAAGTCCCTCTTAATCTGCAAATATGTGAACACCCATGGTCTGCCTGCCAGGTCATTTCCCCCTAGGTGTATAATGATTAGATCTGGATTGGGCCGATGTCCCTTGAGCTCTTTCAAAGCAGGGAGAAGCTGTGTCCATCTCATCCCCCGTAAGCCATGCCATACCAAACTACACTGCCTTGCATCCAGGTATAACTGCTTCCCCCCAGCTTTTGTCTCCACTCTCTTACCAGCCCAGTAAATCTAGGAATGGCCACAGATCCAGACTTCTGTGCTCCTCCCTCTACCTATGGGGTGCAACAAAAACAAAATTAGTTAATTTACATGTACTATCCATATCCCCCCTGCCTTATCCCCCCCGCCTTATTAATATATGTAGATTTATATTCCCCTATCCCGTGTTTTTTTTATGTCAGAGCTCAGATGTATCTTTTATAACTGGCTTACCGCCAGCGACCTTTCTCCAAGATGTCCTCCACGGGTTCACCGCTTGCCACCCACTGTGAGGCCGCCCCAATCCGTAGGGAATGAGATGAGTAATTAGCTGGGTTCTCACCCAAAAACTCCATTGCCTTTTTCAACACTGCCGTAATTTGATAGCCAGTGACCCTTTTTCCTTCCCCGTGTATAAAAAGCTTCCCCGTCCTGATTACCTGCCCTGCGGCCAAAGCCCACAGGGCCTGTACTGGGCATATTGTGATCTCTGATCGCCCTCTTAGTGTTATCATGCAACCTTGCCCACTTTGGTCAGCCTTAGACCGTCTTAGCTTGATCCGTATTTCCTTTGTCCCCCAACTCACATATTCCCATTCCATACCACCTTCCTCATCATTTTTTCCATGGCCTACCCACCTCACTCACCCTCGTAGCCCCTGCAAACATTGTCACATAAATCGTGTGAAATAGCTGGGCCTCACCCTTCGATTTGCATATTGCCGGGAGCATCTTTTTTAGCTTTATTAGCCACTGCTCCCCTATGGGCCTCTTATTGTCCCAAGTCTCTCTTCTTAACCTACCCCAGCCCTGCATCATCCTTCTGATGAACATTGTCTTTGTTGGGTCCTGCCATCCTTTCAGGCTGCAGATCACACTGAACCCTGCTAGATAAACCCCCATTGTGGTGTGAGCCATCCCTTTCTGCCACTGTTCCACCGTGAACATTCCCACCTGTTCTTCAGATAATGGCCCACTTACCTCCATCTGGTGTTCTGCCCTGAATGTTTGAAAAACCCGCCAAGCCCCATCGTAGGCCCTCAGAGTCCGGGTCACCCATGAGCTACAAAACAACAGTTCTGCTGCTTCCTGCCAACATCCCAGATGTCCACTGGTATGGACGTTTTTTGTTCTTCCGCTGCTGGTGCCAGCTTCCTGAAACATTCCAGCTGCAGACAGGAAAGGCTGTCAGACAGGGTACTGTGTACCCCTTCTATATGTTTTCCTCTGAAAGACATGTTCAGCTGCAGAGCTCTTAAAACTAACTGTTGTACTACCTGCATGACTGTGTCCAACCTGGCTCCTTTATTGTTCAGTACCTCCACCACCGCTCTATTGTCACACCATAATGTCACCTTCTGATCCCGTAATTCCTCCCCCCAAACCAGAGTGCATGCCCATATGGGCATGATCTCCAGAAGTGTTATATCTTTTACTTTCCCATCCCTCACCCAACTGGCTGGCCATCGTTCCGCGAACCACCTGCCCTTCAGGTAACCTCTGATGCCCAGTCCCCCGGCTGCATCTGTGTATAAGTCCAGGTCTGTGTTGTACAGCCACTCCTCCTGCCAAAACAAACACCCATTATAGTCCTTCAAGAATTCATCCCATACGCTAAAATCCTCCCTGATGCTGCGAGTTAGGTTAACCCAGTGATGTGGTTTTTTGACTCCAGCTGTCACCCTGGCCAACCTTCTGGTGAATGCCCTTCCTGGCCCAATGGCCCTGCATGCGAAATTCAGGTGTCCCAATACCTGCTGAACTAATTTCAGTTGAACCCTCTTCTTGCTGGCATGTACCCTGATTAGCTCCTTCAACCTCCTTACCTTTTTGTCCGGTAACCTAAATACTTCTTTTGTGGCATCAATCTCTTTTGTGGCATCAATCTCTATCCCGAGGAATTCCATAACCTTGCTGGGCCCCTCCATTTTTTTCTGGTGCCAGTGGGACTCCTAATTCCTGGCACAATTCCTGAAACTTACCCAGCATCCTCTGTGTCTCCTCTTTGCCTTTCTCAATGAGGAGAAAATCATCCAGGTAATGGATGACTGACTTGTAACCTGTTTCCTCTTGGAATATCCACTGCAAACATGCGCTGATCACCTCAAATGTCGCACATGCTGTGGAGCATCCCATTGGCATCGCTTTGTCGAAGTAATACCGCCCATCACTTTTAAAACCCAAAAGATCCCAGTCTTCCCTCCTGACTGGAAGCAGTTTGAAGGTGGACTCAATGTCTGTTTTTGCCATCCATGCATCCTCTGTGGCCCAGATTATCCAGACCGTGTCTTCGAGTGTCACGTAAGTCACTCTACTATGCTCCTCCCCAATATAGTCATTTACCGAGTCACCTTCTGGGTAAGACAAATGGTATATCACCCGGTATTCCCCTTCCTGCTTCTTAGGTACCAAACCCAAGGGCAATATCCGCATGTTTTCCAATGGGAGGACGTCAAATGGACCCTCCACCCTACCTGCTGCCTTTTCTTTCTCAATCTTTTGCCTCAACATTTCCTCTTTTCCCTTCACAGACCCCAGATTGCTCACCTCCCTTGACTGTCTGCGTCCTTTAGACTGCAATGAAAACCCTGTGTCAAAACCACATAAAATCATATCCTGCATGCTCGTGTCCTGGAATCTGTCCAGACGAACTGTCAAGGCTGTTATGTTGATGGGGGTTCTGGCCATCCCAAATTGTGCCTTGTTGCGCCACCTTGGACCCTCCCCTCCTGCCTGTCCATCTTTCTTTGTTTCAATGTTTTTGACCCCCCTACCCCATTCCCTCTGCCCCTCCCTCCGTTGTTCCACGTTTGTCCTCGAAAGCCCTGGCCATCCCGAAAAAACTGTTGGCTTGATCTTTGCCCCCCATATCCTTGTGTTCATTGTATACCTGTTGTTCTGCACTTGCTAGCCAAGTACCTCCCTCCACATTTTGCACAGGCATGCCAAAAACGACACTGAGGCCACGAGCAGAAAGCCCTGTTATATGCCCAGCAACATCTCAGAGGAGTAGCCCCTTTTCTACCCCACCCTCCATTGGGTGTGGACTGATCTGTTACATAATCTGTCCATAAATCTATTTGCTTGATGTCCCATCTTACATCCCCAAATGTCACCATTTGCTGCCGAAAATATTCGTCATAGTATATCCATCCCACCCCGCCTTTTGCTTTAGCTCTCCGTATTATCAATGAGTAAGTAATGAGCGGGATACCCATCTCCGGCCTCCTTTCCAGAGCTATGGCTGAAAAGATTGCAAAACCTAAGAACCACCCATCTCAGGTCTTCCCTTTCGTGAATTTATCTTCCTTTCTTTCCTAATAACACTATGGCAGCTGCCATCTCACTCTTACCTATGCTCTCTGCCTCTTCGTATTTTGCTGCCGCCTCCTGGCTCACCAGAGCAAATATATCCACATATTCCCCCCTCCATATTTTTCTTTTGTTGCAACGGGCACGTGCTCACCTATCCTCATCCCTGGTGCCCCCACCTCTCTTGTACCTTGTCCTCTCTTCCTCTCCGTTTTCCTGTATCTCCTGGCACCTCTTTTCTTGCCTTAATCTCTGCCAAGGCCGATTCCATCTGCCCCAACCCACCCGTCCCCAGTGCTGCCACTATTTGACCTATATACTCTTTATATTATCTTCTACTGTATTGGCCACATTACCTGTGACCTTTTCCTGTCCGGGGTGTCTGGAGGCCTCCAAAGATCCCCTTGCTTCTTCTTGTGGGTGAGGTGGGTGAGGTGAAAGAGGAGGGTGAGCTACCGGGATCTGTAGGTCAGACCTCCCACTCTGAGTTTTTGGTCCCGGTTCCGCCGGTGGGGACCCCATTTGATCTGGGGTGGGTACCGGTGCCGGTGGGTCACCCGGCTGTGTGAGTAAGGGCTCAGCAGCCTTGGCAGGCCCTGCTGCCCTTGATGCTACCCTAGAAGGACTGCGTCGCCCTCCAGGTGCCCTCTTCCCTTTGCCACCTTTTTCCCCATCAGCTTTTCTCTTCCCCCCCCGGGCTTCCCCAGGTTCTCCCCCTCCACCAGCTCCCACATTTTGTTTGCTTTTTCAGCCAGCTCGATTATAGCCTTGTAAGGCTCTTCCTTCGATGGCCTGCTCTTCTTGGGTGCCATGTCCGTTCTGCAATGTGCTCTGTGAAAACAACTACAAAAAATGAAAACATGGTTACTTGTGCCTCAATGCCACCCTCTATTTATTTTTTATTTTTTTTTATTTAGCCCTGGTTCCGCCATCTGTGCCAACCCTTACCAGTGAGGTGCACCCTGCCCCTCAAGGACTACTCTATCTGTACAACCTGGGGGTATAGGAAAGCTGAGTGACATGCCCAGGGTCATACAGTGTGCATTGGGAGCTGTGGAATCCAAAATCCCAGGTCTGTCTACCGGATGTCACTGGGTTGCAGCCTATACCCTCAACCCCTGAGTTACCTGGCCTCGTCCTCAGTGCCTGGCCTTGGGGTGCCATGCCATATCCGCCCTTTTCTGCCCTTAAAAACGTGGGTCCTGTGCCCCCAGAGCCCGCTTCCCTGCAAGCTCTTGTTCATCCCTCAATGTATGCCCCTTCTTTCTTTTTTTTTATTTAGCCCCGAGTAACTTGTCGTCCATATTCCCATGCCTCCCTCTGTCTCCACACGAATATACATATACTTTGCTTTTTTTTTTGATTGCCACCTGCCAATGTGGTAATGACTTTAGTAGTGCTTACCTGCATGACTAAGTCCTTAAAAAACAATAAGATCCCCCCCCGTGGGCGATGTCATGGGTTGAGGGACCATGTGAAATCCGCAAATTGCGGCAATTAACTTTCCCATCTGAACTTTTCAACTAGCCAGACGTGACTGAATAGGACCCCCGCATGGGATGGCATCATCACGCTTCTCCACCCGGCGTGTGACGTCACACCACGTGGTCATCTCTCCGCGATCACCCCATGGCTCTACAGGGCCTCTTCTGGCTATCCTCCACATGTTTCCCCTTTACTCACTCGCATTCAAAGCCTGCCCAGTGTCCTACCCACTGCCCCAATCACAAGCTTTACCATCCCCTTGTACCCTGCCACACCCTGCCCCCGGGTCTCCTGCTCCTTCCCTTCTGTACCATAATCTGGTACCCCACGCCTTTTGGAATGCAAACCCCCCCCACCAAGGCCAAACGGCAGCCACCGGGCCTCCTCGCCCATCCCATGTGGCGTGCAAAATGCCGTCCCGGCCTCAGGACTCTCCTCACATGGTGTGCTGCTCACGTGCCTCCCGTTCCTCTCTTCCAGCCTTCAAACAACCGCCTCATGGCACACACCCTCCTTCTTGACCTGACTTAAGCACCACAGGCTCCCCCATTTCGCTCCCGACCGCGTGTGACACCACGCCAAATGGGTCGCTCACTCCAGCACATTTCCTTGGCCTTCCCAGGCACCTCTTCTTCTTTCAAACGCACTTCTCCTCAGGCCTAACAGCAGCTAGCTGCTAGCGAATGGGGAAAAAACGTAGGACACCCAGCCATTAGCAATCCAGGGTTCTTCCGACCTCCCCGAGGCCTACACTGTCTCCACAGGCCCACATGGCCCAGATCTTTGCAAACCAATGCCGCGCAGCACGCCTACCCACGTGGCCCCCAGTCCTGGCTCTGACTCCTTCCTTCTTGGCCATTCCTGGGCCTGCTAATCCCCGCTGATCAGCATTTTTCATTTTTTTTTTGTTTTTTTTTACAATTGCAAATTACCCTTCAAACAACATATTCTACCCTTTGTGCTGCCTAAAATGACTCTCCCCTGATACTTCCTTCTTGTAAAGGAGTTTTTCATCAGAAACTGTTCCACCTTGTCTGCTAGCATTCACTTCTTTTTCACTAAATAATGTACATTTCTTTTCTTCTCTCCCTTTGCCTTTTTTTTTAAATTCGCATATCTAAAATAATCAATTGTTGCCTCCTTACCTCTTTCAGCTGTGAAACCAACCTGAAAAATTAATGCCAAATCTGACGTGCTGCAGTTGATCAAATTCAAAACTCCAGCAAAAGTGGCTGAGGCTCCCTCATGCTGTCCCTTATGTACCTCCCTACCCCCTCCCCTTCCTGCTGCCTTGCCATTGTTCTGGCTCTTGGCTCCTTCCCTTCCCTATCCCCTTCCCTTCTGAGCACAACCATTCCTTACAGGAGGGAAGGGGTCCACCAGGACAACATGGTCTGCCCCTTAAAGGGCTAACTCCATTGTAAAGTACTGGTTCTTTTAAATGTTAGTTGTGGTCTTGCTGATATCACATTATTCGTACTTTGTTCAGTATCTAGGAATTCTCATTTTTTTTGTTTTATGATCCAAGTTGTTTTATGAAGCATGTATTTTATGAAAATCCTATGGCCTATGTTATTGTTGTGCACAGCTACTAAGCGCTCCAACTGTGATTAAAAAATGACAAGTGTAAAAATAAATAAATAAAAATAAAAATTATGTAGTCTACTAAGTACAGTAGACTGGTACAGGACCTGTGAAACAACTGTTCAGTCATATAATGGTATGAGAGAAACACAAAGAAGTGAAACCCTGGAACCCCACCGTCTGAATCAATAGGGAATCCACATTTCATGAAGTGTAGTAAAAAAAAAAGATGCAAAGCAAAAATCATACAAACATAGAAACATAGACTTTGACACAGATAAGGACTGCTTGGCCCACCTAGTCTGTTCATATCCCTACCTATTGGATAAGCTGTAGATCCTAGTTAACCAACAGCGCATTTCTTCCTACCCCCCAACACGAATTGTTTTATGTCTGTCCCATGCATTCTTGAATTCCCCCACTATTTTTGACCCCGTAACCTCCTCACGAAGGCCTTTCCATGTGTCCACCACCCTCTTTGTGAAAAAATACTTCCTCACATTACCCCTTAGCCATCCCTCTCAATTTTCAAATTGTGTCCCCTTGTTCTTGCACATCTCTTTTTCTGAAAGATGCTACCCTCTTGGAGTTTGTTGATTCCCTTGAGGTGCTTAAAAGTTTCTATAATGTCTTCCCTCTCCCTCCTTTCCTTAAGGGTATACAAATTAAGCTCCTTTAGTCTCTCCTCCTATGGCTTCTGTTGCAGACCCTGCACCATTTTAGTTGCTCTTCTCTGGACTATCTCCATCCTGTCTATGTCCTTGCAGAGATGAGGCCTCCAGAACTAGAAGCAGTACTCCAGATGGAGTCTCACAAACTATCTGTACAGAGGGATAACAGCTTCTGTTTTCTACTGGTAATGCCTCTCACTATACATCTCAGTATCCCCAAGCCATCCCTACTGCCTTCTCACATTGCTTGCTAACTTTTCAGTCATCTGATATGATTATCCCCAGGTCCCTTTCCATTTTTGTTGTTGTTACTACTCTCCCCCCCCACTATGTACTCTTCCCCTGGGTTTTTGTTTCCCAGGTGCATTACTTTGCACTTCTTTGCATTGAATACAAGCTGCCATATTTCTGACCATTCCTCCAACATTGCCAAGTCTCTTCTCATCCTTTCAACCTTCCTCTGTATATCAACCCTGTTTAAGATCTTTGTGTCTGTAAAGAGGCATAATTTTCCTGCCAGTCCCTCAGGAATCATCATGGCGACGAGTTATGGTATCTTTGCATGGTATTGTCAACCCCCACTTCACAGATGCAGTCCCTATTCTCTACAGTAAGATGGAACATCTTGATGTAATGAGTACGGAATACTAATTTTGTGATCGATATCATGAGTATCACAGTTTGTTCTATGCAAAATCCACCCCCTCCAAAAAAAATGATAATATAGAAATATTCCCAAGGTGACATATGCATTGTCATATATTAAATAGCAGTAGCCTAATATCTGAAATTGGACTTATCCAAACTCTGTAATTCCTAGGTACAAGTCTGTGCATTACAGAAACTGGAATAAGTGTTGCTATGTAAAATGTATGTATTATCTTAAATATTTTTTTGTTCCAATTGTGCACAGTGGAAAGTGTCATAGTCCTGATAGTAGCAATCAGTAGTCCATAGATAAAATGTTACTTCTTAATGTAGAGAACAGGGACTGCATCTGCAGAACAGGGGTTAGCCATGCCATGATAGTATAGGCCAACTGAGTCATGATGTTTGGTTTGATTGACCTCAATGTGAATAATGAAATGTGCATTCCTAATTGATTCTGATGGTGGAGTTCCCGAGTTCTGAATCAGTCTGTTTCTATCACTATGAGTATATGATCGTTATATAAAACCTTTATTGTTTACCATTCCTTCCATTAAAATCAACACCTCCATATCTTTTCCTAATAATATGTCTGCCTTCCTTCGAATATAAAATAAAACAAATCTTACTGCTTAAAAAGCATTGTGTTGTTTCTCCATGTATCCTTCACAATTCAACACAATCTCACTAACCTCATAATCCAGGCATGGTGAATCTGACTAGCATGTGTTCATTGTAGCTACCAATTCCTCCTGCACTCTGCTTTCAGATACACCACACACAACTCCTTTAAAGTTCTCTAACCCTCCTCCCTGTACTCCTGCCTTACCTACACACAATTGTTAGCAATTATCAACTGTGCCCTTTGGTGACAGAGATAGACAGACTATAGAAATGGTTTCTTGGAATGCTGTTTATTTTTCTACTTATTAAGGAATAACCATTGAGGCAAGTCTCGTTTACAATAGTGTCCAGTTTCTTTCTTTCTTTCTTTCTTTCTTTCTTTCTTTCTTTCTTTCTTGCTTTCTTGCTTTCTTCCTTGCTTCCTTTATTTCTTTCTCTCTCCCTTCCTTCCTCTCTTTCTTTCTTTCTTTCTTGATTTATTTTGGAATTAGAACCAGGAAAGGCACACTGAGCCAGGGCTCATTTCCAAGTGTGTCCTAACAGCAGTATAGTCTCCAACATTGTTACAGCATGTCAGTAAAAGCAAACAATACAAAAGCAGCTGTTTTTGCTGATAATAATTTTTTCTAATTGCTAATCAGTCATTTTGGTTACCTATAGCATGTTTTAAGAAGCTTTGATGACATTGGAGTGAAAGAGAAGGTACAAAAAGTGTCTGGTTCAGTCAGCATGCCTAGATAGAAAACAGCTTCTGAAAAGTCAAATAAATCATGCTGGTGACATCAGCATTAGTCCTCAGTCTCTCTCCTCCCCACTGCCGATCCTGAAGCAAGTATCCCATCTCACCCGGCCTGTTATGCTAATGGCACTCAGCAGGACCCAGTCATCTGCCCACGACCATGGCACTCCTTGCTACTCCACGAACTGTAATACCACTTGTTAACATTTAGGTCTCAGCCTCAGTAACCCTACCTATTTCACTACTAAGTCATGCAAGCAAACACTAAGGCATTGACCAATGCTTGTTTAATGATGTCCACTACCTTTGGGTGAAGAAAAAAATGTCTTTTTTTGCAGCAGTCTTAAGGTGACGGCATTGTTATCTCCATTTACTTTACTGGTGGTTTCTGTTTCTATTTAGGCAATTCAACAGCTTTTTTTTTCTTTTTCTCCCCTGCCATGGTGGGCTGCTCCTTCCACTGACCCCCTCCCAGCCCGTCACCCATTGTCCCAGGGACTTACTTCAACCCTAGTCTTCCCCCACGGCTTGCTCCCCATGGTGGGAGTCAGTGGCTCCTGCCTGCTGATAGACCAGATCTGGTTTCTGGGAGAATGCCCTGTAGCCTGGGTGTAGAGACTGAGAGGGGTTGGTATCATCCTGCTGAACCTCTAGCCATTTTCTGTTTTTCCCCTCATCAGAGGAGCTGGGCTTGCAATGCCAACCAGTCATGCCTACACATGCTCCTGTGCATAGGATGCCAATGACTGCTCCTCCTCCTCTGTTCCCCATGTTGCGGTGCTGGCTGCCTGTACCCACAGCCACCACTAGTGGTCATATAAATGTCGGGGGCAGTGTCCTTCCCTTCCCCAGAGAAGGACAGCTGTCCTCTGGACTCTCAATCCTCCTCTCCACAGCTGACCCCAATGCCTTGAGATTGCTCTGGAGCCTGTGTCGCTGGCATGGTGGCAGGTGAGGCTTGGTGCCCCAGCCCTCTGCACCACCAGTCTACAATTCAGCACTTTTCTAAAAACATTTTGTTTGTAAGACATTAACATTTTGTCAGGATAACCCTCCCCTTTACATCTCAGAGAAAATTATGTAACTGAGACAGAGGGACTAGTCCTGCCTCTGTAATAACGTTTTGGTGCAGGGAAGTGAAATGGAAATCACATAGGCCATCTGTAATGGGGCTCTGCACTTGTTAACAGATTTCACTATGAAAAAGGAAAAAACTGATGCACTGTGGACATCTCACTGCACTTTCCACAGTGCAACAGATTTTTTTTCATTTATTTGAAATCCAACACAAAGCATGGAGCCCCCATTCTTCATGGCCCTGTAAACCTTCTTCCCTCCTAAACAATATAATGGATGTGGAGATAGTCCACCACCCTGCATTGCCACTCAGGGATATTTATTCATTTAAAATGTTCATATGTAACATATGTAATGATAGGTCCTATGAGAAACCAGTACCATTCACATGATGTCCCGATACAAGTATATAAGTACAAATATATTGGGAATACATAACGACTAGCAGTGGAATAACACATTTATCTCCACTGGAGAGTGCTAATACCGATAACTCACTAGTGACTGAGTCACAAGTTAGATATGAAGGTCTTATCACTTATGTGTGGAGATGTGTTATTCCACCAAAACCAATTATGTATTTGTCATACAGTATACTTAAATATTGCAAATGTTTTTGTTAGTGTTTTACCTTGATTTAGCTTATCACTGATTATCTTTCCATTAAAATTCTCTGTCTGAGCTATTCTTTTTGTTCTATTCACATTTTCATTTTGTTTAACTTATTATGTGTTATTGAGAAGATTTATATGATCAAAAACAGTAAATAACCAAAGAACAAGATCCAACACTGATCAAATAATGGATAAAGTACATATAACATAAATAAACAAGAATAAACATGAATAAATTGGGGGAACAAAAGAAACAAGTAAGGAAACAAAAACAAAACAGAACGTATCACTATACAATCATATCAGTGGGGTATAGAGTATTGAAAAAGGAAAAAACAGTACCGATATAATATAATAAAAAAACAGTCATAAAAAGAAACAAATCAAGCAATCATAAGGAGGGTATACATCTATTCATCTCAGGGAAATCGTGTCAGACAAACCTTGTGGAGTTCTATGACTGGGTGACGAGTGCCTTGGACCTTGGCAGACCAGTGGATGTCCTCTTTCTAGACTTCATCAAGGCATTTGACTCTGTTCCTCACATGGGCCTGTTGGATAAGCTGGGAGAAATGGGGGTGGGGAACCAGATGATCAGATGGATAGGCAATTGGCTCCAGGACCAGACCCAGAGGGTCGTAGTTGGCGGGATAGTCTCATCCCCAAAGAGGGTCATTAGTGGGGTCCCACAGGGATCAGTCCTTGAGCCCCTCCTGTTCAACGCCTACGTCTCTGACATAAGGACAGGAATCAGGAGTGAGATAAGTCTCTTTGCGGATGACTCAAAACTGGGGGCGGTGGTGGATGGGGAAGAGGGAGGGTGGCCTACAGGGGATCTGGAGGCTCTGGAAGATGGTCTAGAAAGTGGAAGCTGAGGGTTCAATGCAGGAAATGCAAGGTACTCCACCTGGGGGCCAGAAACCCGGGCCAAGTGTACACCCTGGGGGGGAATTGCTACAAGTCTCGATGGCTGAGAGGGACCTGGGGGTGGTGGTGGATGTCAAAATGAACAACTTGGAGACTTGTAGGATGGCAGCAGCCAAGGCCAACAGGATGCTGGGATGCATCGCTAGGGGGATCACCTCCAGAAGGAGGGAAGTGATGCTCCCTCTGTATAAATGCTTGGTGAGGCCACACCTTGAGTACTGCGTGCAGTTTTGGAGGCCACACTTAAAGAGGGACATTAAACTTCTGGAGAGGATCCAGAGGAGGGCAACCAAAATGATTTGGGGCTTGGGGGACAGGACCTATGAGGAGAGGCTCAAAGAGCTAAATATGTACACATTGGAAGAGAGAAGGGACTGGGGGGACATGATAGAGGTCTTCAAGTACATGAAGAGGGTAAATAGTGGAGGAACAGTCAGGGTGCTTCAAAGGAAGGAGGAGGGAGCCAGTAGAGGGCATGGGTGGAAGCTGGAGGGGGGAAGATTCAGAGGAGAAAGGAGGTGGTGCTACTTCACTGAGAGGGTGGTGGAGCCATGCAATGCACTGCCTAGGGGGCTGGTGGAGGCAGAGACTGTGGAGGGGTTCAAGAGGTGCTGGGACAGGTACAGGGGAAGGGGTTCTGGAAGCAAAATCCAATGCAGCAAGAATATCTGGAACTGGGAAGAGAGACGCCAGAGAAGGCGAGGGGGGCAGCAAGGTCAGCACCCAGGGTGGGGGCTGACCAATCAAGCAGACTCAAAAGACCATTAGGCCTATTCTGCTGGCATTTTAGTATGTTAGTATACAATTTCTCCCATCTATTAATGTAAAGAAGGTTGGGCATGTTGCATACTAACTAACAATTTCTCCATACATAACATTCCCTAAGTTGCATTGTGCCATTCCCGGTAAGTAGTGACTTCGGTGTCTGCCCAGTGATGTAAAATAATTAGTTTTGCTACTGGAGCAATGAGTGCTATATGAAATCTCTGTGCACCTATTAACTGCTCTATGCCTAGTCCCAGCAAACAGATTTCAGGAGAAAATGCCTCCTGTAGTCCCAACAACAGATCCATATGGGATTGAATTTGTGACCAAAAAAATGTAATCTGGGGACAGTCCCATAGTAGATGTTTAAGGGTGCCTATCAAATTGTGACATTTCTGACATAATGAACTAGGGGCCTGACCTATATTGTGCAGTCTTTGGGGGGTAAAATAAACATTATATAATATTTTGTATTTAATAAAATGCAATTTATCTATTCTACTAAATTGATAGATGAAATTCCAGTGTGCAGAAGAGTCAAAAAATGCAGTATTGTCTGGGAATTCTTTCTCCCAGTAAACAGCCTCAATGGACATTTACTTCCCCATGATATCCCTAATAACCTTATAAAGTACCAAGACTGTGTGGAGTTTGTGGTCTGACTAGGGCAACCAAGTCATTATAATGGCAACTCTCGGAGAGATGCCATGGTCGGGATTACAATCTACTGTAGCTCTGCTAGCATGAGTTAACTGAAAGAAGGCACAAACTGATGACATAGAGAATTTGAATCACAGAATTGCTCAAAAGTAATTATTTAGTCACTCTGTAGTAAGTAGGAAAGAAGATCAAGGTTTGCAGTGGGAAGAACGCAGGAGGGAATGGTTTCATTTGCAATCTTGAAGTTGGGATTGTAACATAATGGCTGTGATGGGTCTTTCTGTGGAATACAATTCAACAGCTTAGATAATTGTAAGTTAATCTTTACCAACCAATAGGGCTAGAACACAAAGGAGGGGTACATTTTTCCAGGTTAGATAAGACAGAGCTGCTGGTGCACTTCTATAAGATGAACATAAATAAGCCTCAATTTCTTTCCAGACAGCAGAGACAGTATTCAGTTCCTTACCCAAATCAAACAAATGACAGGCCAAAAATGTTCCAGCTTGAGCAGACAGATAATACCAAACAAAATTGAGTAACTGTAAACCCCCATGATGTTTGGTTAGCATTAATTTGTTGAAGGCAATACATGGTTTCATGTTGTGCCATATGAATTCAGAAATAAGGCTGTTAAGATGCATAAACCATACCGGGGCAGTGGTACCCCTAACATAGTAAGTGGGTAAAGAATCTGTGGCAGAATATTCTTTCATATAATTGAAAGTCTACCCCATAATGACAAAGATAAAGCCTGCCACGGGGGCAAATCAGCCAAGATTGAGTTCAGTAAAGGGGTGAGATTATGGGTAATCAAGTGTTGAGTGCCCCGACCAATTTTAATAGCTAAATATGTGAGTTCTGATGTATTACAGAAATTTTGCAATTCCAAGAGCAAGTGACTATTGTGAGTATGAGTATTCAGGGGTATAATAACTGTTTTATATATGTTCAAACTAGAGCCAGAGATGGTGCCAAAAAATGTGAAAACTTGTAGGACCTCAGGTAGCGATGTTGATGGTTGAGTAAGGTGTAACAAAATATCATTGGCATAAGCTGATATTTTAAAAGTATGAGGACCAACTGAAATACCTGTTATACAGTACCATCATTATGGATGATATGATGAGTAAGGGGTTCCAAATATAGGTGAAATAAATACAGAGAAAGGGGTCATTCCTGACATGTACCGCTATATACGTAAAAAGCATCTGACAAAATCCCATTATAATGGATGTGTGCTCTGGGAGTGGAATAGAGCAACCTAACTCATTTAATAAAGTCTTGTGAAAACCCAAAAGCAGTCAAAGTATAAAATAAATAGGCCCAAGAAACCCTATTGAATGTTTTCTTGGCACCCAGGGACACCAGCACTCTAAGATGCCGAGATCAAATGAAATAGCTTTAGGAAATTATCTGAGACTAAATGCCCCTGCATAAAACCTATCAGGTCTGTACCAATTAGTGTCTGCCACAGTCCCACTATCCTAGAGGCCAATATGTGGGAAAGTATTTTAGTGTCAACATTTAACAAAGAAATTGGCAGACAGTTAGTAACAGTAGTATGATCTTTACCAGATTTAGCGATAAGGGCTATCCTGTATGGGCCACTAAGAAATCACCAGGAAAAGCATTAACTTTAAACAATAATTGAAGAATTCAGCCATGTAAGGGGCAAGATCTTTTTTAAAGGCTAAATAAAAATTTGGTGTGAACCCAGTGGGGCCAGGCAATTTAACTGGAGTCAATGCAGAGACAGTTTTCTCCACTTCAGAAACTAATTGTAGCAATAAGATCAGGTACTAAATCAGAATGTATTTGGGGTAAATTTGCTTTCTGGAGAAAATTCCAAATTTTATGGTCTGGGGGTAAGTCAGTAGGCTTCTCCTTATATAATTGCTCAAAATAAACTTTAAATTCCATAGCAATTTCTCTGGGAGAAGTCAAAATGTTATTGCCTGAGTCAGATTAGATACCAGCAATCATCATTGACTTTTCTAGCTGCTTTGAATGCATAGTGAGAAGCTTGCTGACTTTCTCCCCATGCATAACATTTAAGGTTTTAACTTGAAAAGCAGTGTATTCTTCCTTTTCTCTATTTAGTTCAGCATATTTAGCCTGCTCCTGATTAAGGTGCAGCCAATCTGATTCTGAGAGTGGGGGAAATGTGTTTCTCTAATGATTGGATGGAACAAAGGAGCTCTGCAACCTGTCCCTCCTGGCATTTCTTCCTCACAGTGGTCTGGTGAAGTACTCCAGATTAAGTCAATTGATTGAGGGGTGGAAGAATGAATTTGAAAATATTCCTTTAACATCTGCTTAATTTTACTAAAACAGCATTCTTCCTTCAACAGATGATTATTTAACCTCCAATAAAAATTCCTGTCAATATACTGAGATAAGCAAAGAGCTAACAAGGCCAGAGTGTGGTCTGAGAGAAGGTTACACTGGATCTCACAGTTCCTGACACCCAAAATACAACTTGCGCTTAATGAAGTATAAGCAATCTGCAAATATGTGCCATGAAATGCTGAGGGAAAGGTATACTCCTTGGCAAGAGGATGTAATATCTTTCAAATATCTACCAGGCCAACTGAATCCATCATATCCCTCAGAGTTCTCTGTGGAGGGGATAAACCCTTTTGAATGCTCCCTGACCAGTTCAAAGAATCCTCTATAGTCAAGTTCCAATCTCCCATAATAATAAGTGGAAGAGCACCAAACTCTGCCATAAGACTCCCCAAGTGAGCAAAAAAAGAGGGTGAGTCCACGTTATGGCAGTATATGTAGCCCAAGTCCAACTCATAAACCCCTATACAAGCCCAGAAAAAAGATAACGCCCATCTATATCTGCATACTCTTACAAAACCTGAAATAACAGGTGTTTCTTCAGTAAAATAAGCAGCCCTGCCCTACGGTTACTCAAACCCACCCCAAAATCTTACCCTACCCAAAGTCACCTAACAAACATAGTATCTTTACCCAAAGTAACATTGCTATATCTGGTTTCAACAATACAAGATGTTTAAGGATTTGCATATGCTTTAAATGAGAACTACCCCCTTTAATGTACCAGGATACAAAAGTTAAGTATGGGGAGCCATATGGAGAGATATCATAAAATTATAACAATATCCAATGTAAAATATATTAGACACATCAAGTTGAACAAAGAAAGGCCTAGCAAACAAAGAATAAATGGTGAGCCCATCCATAAAAATACAATGCCCTCCAGTGAAAATCCACACTATAATTTCAAACATGGTGCCCCAGATAAAAGGAAAGGAAAGGCAAAAAAGTTAATAACAGCCTATAACATCCACACATGAACAAATAGTCTAACAAACAGTATGGTAGGAATGCACAGTTTCCCTCTCCCTACATGGGAGGGGGACAGGAAAACTCCCCAAAAGATGACCCAATGTCATCCGTCCAGTAATAGGCCATGATGAATCAAGACTGTGGCTCAGACACCAATGTCAATGTCTAGGTGGAGATGTAGTATCTTCAATGCTAAATAGTAGCTGAAAAAAAGAGTGGGGGATTAATTAAGGGGGAGGGAGGTAAGGGAAAGGAAGGAAAAACATTAATAAAAAGTAATGTTTAGGAAAAATGCAAGAGTCCAAAACACCCTGCAACCACAAGTGGGTCAGTTCTGTGGTCCCTCAAAGTCCTGCTGTAACTGTTAAATGAAAATCCCATAAAGTCCATGGGAAGCAATGTTCATAATAAAACCAGAGTATCTATTGCTTATTTAATCAGTCATAAAAGCAGAGGAAAGTCAGAAATGTCTCTTGAAAACCAAATAGATAAAGACCAGAAAGTCTTCACCCTGTACCCAGAAAGCAGGTCACTTCAGTGCTCCCACAAAGAACACCAATACAGGTGAACATCCATAATCCATTAAGCAACTTTCATGATCATCTGGGTATTAGGGCACAAGTGTGGAGAGCATATAGTAAATATTCACAAAATGTGTAATTGAAATCACAGACTTGCCACAATAAGAATAACACCAGGAGCATTAACAAAAATGTCTGACTGCAAGCCCTTGCAAATCCAGTGCTCCATCTGCTTGAGTAAAAGAAGAACTGCCAGATCCTATATAATCTCCATTTGTGGCAGGAATTTTACAGAATGTTCTCCACACAAGGAATTAAAATAAGGTCCTACCAGAGGATATAATTATAACTGAACCAAATAGTGCTTGCTTCACAAGACAAATTCTATTAATCACAGATTTTATCAGTAGTTAAAGCATCCTTGACCCCAACCAGGTCCTACATTCAGGTAACAGTCTGATGGGCAGGAGGGGAGGCAAACAGATGAGAATAAATTTTTAATAATTTATGCTGTGCCTGCTCCACTGATGAAAATTTCACTTTCTGTTCTTGGATTGCACTAGAAGCCGGGCAAGGTAGCGCATGTAAAATTTAATCCCTGCTCGGAAAAGTAGCTGTTTAATCTTTTTCTATGCAAGTTGCCATTCCCTTACCAAAGGAGTAGTGTCACTAAAGATGAAAAATTGCTTTCCCTGCCAGGTAAGTGGTCTCTTGGTTCTGGCTTTTTGTTGTATCCACAGCTTCTCCTGGTAGTTCAAGCATCTCATTATGATATCCCTGGGTTTATTGCCTGGCAAGGGCTATGGCAGCAAAGAGCTATGAGCCCACTCTATCAAATATTTATTTCCCAATGGAGAGGGACCAGATCCCTCCTGAAAAAGAGATTATACAAATGCAGGCATGTTGGAACCCTTAGACACTTCCAGGATCCCAACCAAAACAAGGTTATTTCTGGGGCTCCTGGCTTCAAGATCATCCACCTTCAAGTCTAGTTTTACTACCCTTTTCTTCATGTCTTGTATTTCTTTCAGCTCTCTAGCTTGATAATCTTCTAGAGAGCTGATCTGTGTCTCTGCATCTCCCAGGCAATGGTGAAACACCTCAAGAGTAGGCTTTAATAAATGAAGATCCTCCATCACTTTTGATAATGTTAGTTTAATTCTGGGCATGTCGGCATGGAGGAGATCTAATTTATCTGGCTCAGAATTGGACATTGGAGAATCTGGTGTCAATCTTTGCCTCAGGAGCAGATGCTTGGCATCATGCGGTACTGAAGTATCTCCCGATGCTGGCACATCACCGCTAATTGGTAAGTTCATTAGTTCTGCTGCTTGCTCCAATGTTGCAGACATTATTATAATATATACACAGCAAATAAGGAGAATAAGAAATTTGGCCACTAATTATAAAAAGAAAAACAACTTTAAACACCACCAACCCGATGGAGCCGATGTGAACACGTCCGACTATCCTGAAAGCATCACGTGACTCCCCATTTCCAGTTTTTAAGTGGAAGTAACATGCTACAGTATAAGTAAAAAAGAGGTACTGTATTCTAATTGAAAGTATCTATTTAGTCCTATGTAACATGAATCTAAGGGAAGTTGGCAACAGGAGGGGACAGTGCAGAAGACAAAAAAAAAAGCTAACATTTTAAATCAATACTTCTGGCCAATTTTCACAGTGGGAGGGGTGGACTGACATGTATTAAGAGGCACCAGTCAGAAAGGAGAGTGGACACAAGTCCTTTTAAGGGTGAGAGTGTCTGCCAGGGGTTGGAAGTCCTAAAGGAAAACAAGGTGATGGGGCAGGATGGTATCCTCCCAAGGGTACTAAAGGAACATAGTATGGTACTAGCCTTCCCTGTGGTAAAACTGTTCAGCATCTCATTAGAGACAGGGGTAGTTCCAGAGGACTTGAGGAAGGCTGGTGTTGTACCTCTTCACAAGAGTGGCAGGAAGGCAGACTAGAGGCTAGGACTACAGACCAGTCAGTCTCACATCAGTGGTGGGGAAATTAATAGAGTCCCTTCTGAACTACATACTGATGGAATACCTGGTGGCAAATGGGCTGCAGGACAACTGGCAGCATGGCTTCATTAGTGGTGGAGGTCATGTCAAACAAATCTAATGGATTGCCTCCCTCCCATCTCCTGTCCTACCGCTGCTACCCCAAGTAATTATTAAGCTCTTAACTCTGCCTTATCCTTGCTTAAAATTATTTTTGTTTTTTGCTTCAACCACTTCCTGTTCCACAGCTCAATGAGGCCAATTCTAATGTGAAATGTAACCCATGACATTCTCTGGCCCAAAGGTAAATGTTCTACCAACTGCGCCACACTGATATCATTGACATTAAGTGCAATCATGATTTTTAATTGTTCCTCTGTTTCTCTATATGCAATTTAGATGTCAAATGTTACTTTGATTTTAACTTGAGAAGTTTTAAATGTCATATGTATTTATATACAAAAAGCAGGCTATCAAATCAGAAAAACTAGCACCTCTGTGTTTTTTCTTAGTGATGGATTTACTGAATGAATCAGGAAAGATGTCAGCTTGGTGTTATGACTCCCTTGCAATGCAAGGAATGGCTGTTGTGGCATATTGTATCTTGATTGCTACTATTTCCAGTATTTGGTACTGTGGATCATTTCTTTTTAAGATGTGTTCTGTCAGCTCTAAATTAGTTGTTCTAGTGAAGCTTAAGAAATGTTTGTAACCTGGGTCAAGAAGTCCCATTTTTTTTGTCTTATAATCAGCTGCTATTGAATCTGAAGGTTGTTTTCAAGTAATAAACACAAAGAAGATACCCATGTGGGGAACTGCTATTTTATTTATAGTAAAAAGAACCTGGGTCTTGGTCATCCAGAAAGAATTCCACATTTGTATTCTATTTGCTATGAGTGCCTTGGACATCTTTTTTTTTTCCATTGGTATTAACTCATGACCACTTGACCTGATTTTATAGTTATTTTCATAACAGCTTATTGCTGTAGAACTCAACCTTATGAACCATTACTTTTGTATTGATTTCTATGTGGTTGGAATCAATAATTCATAACTGTGCTTCAAGCAAGTTGTAAGTACTTGTACTTGTTTAAAGGGACAATGGTATGAGAAAAGCAGACTGTTTAACAAAACCTGTATCTTTTTCAAATTCATGGCATAAGTAGGTGTAAGAAATTCTGTTTCATAAACTAGTTGGAATCCTTCTTCACATATTTATACTGTATTTTAAAATAATTCTTGTTATAGAAAAGGGTCTATAAGATGCATTGAGTTGAAAGGTCTACCACATTTGATACCCTTGGATTAATATGCTAGTTAAGGTGGAAAACTTCTTATCATAGGTTCAAGCTTTATTTTAAAAGTTATCTTCTAGAATTATTTAGTTGTCATTATTTTGTCTAATATGCCCTTATGAACTTGTAATTACAATTTAATCTTCCTAAATTTGTATGTATGTATCTGTTCCTATTTTGTACTTCTTTTGTATTTGTTTTTTACTGTGGCTATTTGTACTCCTCTGGGTCCCCCATGAAAATGGGCATGTGATGCTCTTGGGTTCTTATCCAGTTAACAAATCAAATAAATAAATAAAAGGAAGTTGTCAGCAGATGGGGACCGTATGATCCATCAAGTCTGCCCTTGGTTACCTACCTCCCCTTTACTTAGCTGCCTGCTTGAATATCCCACATTGTCTGTCCCATGCCTGCTTGAATTCCCCCACCATCTTGGCTCCCACCACCCCCTCCAGCAGGCTATTCCATGGTTCCACAATGCACTCTGTGAAGAATAATTTCCTCATATTGTTCCTGAACTTTCCTCCCTTAATTGTAAGGTCATGCCATCTAGTCCTGTTGAAGACTTTTAGCTGAAAGAGGTGCTGCATGTGCACCCTGGTGTTGCTTTTAAGGTGTTTAAATGTTTTGATCATGTCCCCATGATTCCTGCATTGCATTAGGGAGTATAATTTGAGGTCATTTAGTCTTGCCTTATATGATTTCTGATGCAAGCCCTGCTTTCTGAAAGAAAGAATTGTTGAGTAGCTAGAGGCCAGCGGGGCACAGGACCCAAAGCAGCATGGATTTATAGCAGGAAGGTCATGTCAGATGAATCTAATAGATTTATTTGACTGGGTGACCAAAGTAATAGACCAGGCAGGGGCTCTGGATATGGCCTACCTAGACTTTAGCAAGGCATTTGACACAGTCCCACACAAAAGATTAATAATCAAGTTAGCCAACCTGGGGAGTGGGTCCCAGGGTGGTAGCCTGGGTAGCAAACTGGCTGTACAACAGGACACAGAAGGTAATAGTGAGTGGAACACTTTCTGAAGAAAGGGGGGTCACTAGTGGAGTACCTCAGGGCTCTGTACTGGGTCCAATCCTCTTTAACATCTTTATTGGTGACATTGCAGAGGGTCTGGAGGCAAAGGTATGCCTCTTTGCAGATGATACAAAGATCTGTAACAGAGTTGATACAAAAGGGGGGGTAGAAAGGATGAGAAGGGACTTGGCAAGGTTGGAGGAATGGTCAGACATATGGCAACTTAGATTCAATGCAAAGAAGTGCAAAGTAATGCACCTGGGAAACAAAAACCCAGGAGAAGAGTACACAATTTTTTAATTTTTATTTTATTGAAGTAATCAGTTTTACAACCTTTGAGTCAGGGACTCATTTACAAAGGTACCTCGTCATTGGGTGGGGGGGAGACAACAATTAAGTGAGGTTTAGGACAGAGGTTACATACAGGTGAGATACATAAATACACACGTAGAGTTACAGGCAGCAATTATACAGGTACATGCATATGTTGAGTTTATATCTTTATCTTGCCCGTTCTCTCCAAAGTGCTGGAAAAACTTATCAACCAACTAAAAAATCACCTTGAAGCGCACTCACTCCCTAAACTCGGCCCAATCTGGCTTCAGATCGAAGCATAGTACCATCTCAACCTTGGCTAAAGTCTCTAATGACTGTATCCATGCTATGGACACCAAGAAGGTTACTTGTGCAGTCTTTCTAGACCTCAGTAAGGCCTTTGACACTATAGACCATCACTTCCTGATCACCTGTCTTGCCTACGTCGGTGCTACTCCACTTACCTTACAGTGGTTTAACAGTTATCTCACAGGAAGGATACAGAAAGTCAAAGTTGATGGCCTACTATCTGCCCCCCTTCCAATTGCCAGAGGAGTACCTCAAGGCTCCATCCTAGGACCAATCCTTTTTTTCCTGTACATCAACAACCTTGACTCCCACATAAAGAACTCTAGCATACATTTCTTTGTGGACGATACGGTTTTGTATGCATCAGGCTTTTCCTTAACTGAAGTCAGGGAAGCACTCCAAGCTCACTTTATCCAGTTAGAAAGCAACCTTATCAATGCCAAGCTTCTTTTAAATGCCAAAAAAACCAAGACAATGATTTTCTTGAGACTTGCCTTGTCTGGTGCCCTACCTACCTACCCCACCTAAAAACTTCATAGTTACCTCCCTAGGTGAACCCTTGGAAGTCGTACCTAAATTTAAATATCTAGGTATGTGGATAGACAGCAAGCTTCCCTTCAACGACCACATCGAGGATCTATCAAAGAGGCTTAAATCACGCTTGGGTTTCTTCTTTAGAAATAGGACCCTCTTTTATCTCGTCACCCGCAAAAGACTTGTCCAAGCAACATTCCTTTCCTTGCTTGACTACGGAGACATTATTTTTATCTCCTCCCCAACCTTGAGCCTATCTAAACCAGATGTACTCTATCACTGTGCTCTTCGCTTCATTACTAACTCTGTGTACAGGACCCACCACTGTGATCTTTATGCAGCAGTTGGGTGGACCTCTCATGCCACCAGACGCCTCTTGCATGCTGGCATTTGGACCCTCAAATTACTACTCCACAAACTGCCTGTCTATTTACCGTCTCTCATACACATCTCGCATAGTGCCTACTCCCTAAGGAAATCTGATCTTATCCTACTAGATGTTCCAAGGACACGTACCACAGCTGGCCAAAGAGCTGTCTCATATGCCCTCACAAACATTTGAAATCAACTGCAAGCCATGCTGAAGCTAACCAGCATAGTATCAATTTACTCCTACAAAACACTAGCTACCTCTAAATTAAAAGACATATGTAGGTGCTACAAGGCCCCCAACACCAAGTCAACTTCCTTGGTACCATCTGGCCCTCTACTTATTAAGCTGAAATGTGTTGCATAATTTAGGGCAAGGTTAAAGCTGGAATGTACTGCATATATAGCATAAGGACTTCTATTGTGTATACCTCTTGTATTATATATATTTTTTTCTTTGTTGTTCTACATTTTATATCTCCTGTCTATGTAATTGCGAACTGTATGTGTATGTGCCTCAGGACCTCCTTGTGAATGAGCTTGCTCAATGGAGTCTTTCCTGCAATAAACTTGAACTTGAAAAATAGCAGGGGAGGTACTAACAACAACAACAAAAATGGAATGGGACTTGGGAGTAGTAATATCAGATGATCTAAAGGTTGGTAAGCAATGTGAGAAGTCATTAAGGAGAGCCAGGGGGATACTGGGATGCATAGGAAGGGGCATCACAAGTAGAAAAATGGAAGTGGTTATCCCTCTGTACAGACAGTTGGTGAGACCCCATCTGGAGTATTGTGTGTAGTTTTGGAGACTTCATCTATGCAAGGACATAGACAGGATGGAAGCAGTCCAGAGGAGGGCAACTAAAATGCTGCAGGATCTGCATCAGAAATCATATGAAAAGAGACTAAGAGAGCTTAATATGTATACCCTTGATGAAAGGAGGGACAGGGGGGACATGATAGAAACGTTCAAGTACCTCAAGAGAATCAACAAAGTCCAGGAGGGTAGCATCTTTCAGAAAAAGAGATGTGTAAGAACAAGGGGGCACAGTTTAAAGATAGAGGGGGGGTGGCTCAGGGGTAATGTGAGGACATTTTTTTTCATGGAGAGAGTGGTGGATGTGTGGAACTGCCTTCCTGGGGAGGTTGTTGGGTCTACAACAGTGGGGGAATTCAAACATGCTTGGGACAGACACAAGGCAATTGTAGTGGGGGGTGCAGGAAGTAGGCTGTTGGTTAACTAGAATCTGCAGCTTATCCAGTAGGTAGGGAAATTGGCAGACTGGGTGGGCCAAGTGGTCCTTATCTGCCGTCAAAGTCTATGTTTCTATGTATCATCTTTGCTGCTTTTCTCTGTACCATCTCCAGCCTATGTATTTCCTTCCTGAGGTGTGGCAACCAGAATTGGGCACAGTACTTCAGGTGAGGCCTTACCAGGGACTGATACAGAGGAGTTGGACCAGCATAACATTCTGTGGTGATTTGCATATGCAGCCCATGATGCTTTGCATTGTGGGGGCATGTGTGATTTTGTATTTTCATGATCACTTAATGCCTTCTGCTTGTGATGCCCCTTCCTATGCATCCCAGGATGCCGCTAGCATTTAGTGCTGCCTTTTAACATTGTTTACTGACCTTGAGGTCATCTGGCATTATATTTCTTTTTTTAATTTTGTTTTTGTTGACCACGTAAGTGCACTAGATAAATCCTGCCTATTTTCAGGCACAACCCAGGGGAGGTGGATACAGATGAATGCCAACTGACCTTGAACCAGATTAAGCTGTTGGTGGTATTTTTAGTGAATGATCATCCCCAGGTCTCACTCCTGCCTAGTAGCCACCAGCTGATCTCCTCCCATTGAGAACAGTTTCCTTGGATTACATTTTCCCAGGTACATGACCTTGCATTTTTTGGCATTAAATTTCAATTGCCAGGTCCTTGAGTACTACTCCAGTTTTCAGAGACCAGCTTCCATATAAAAGTAAGTAAGTAAGTAAAATGTATTTATATCATGTGCCCTTCCAGAGCTCGTGGTGCCTTAACAATCATTCATAAAATTTCCATCATATCTTTAAACAATAAATATAATACAATATTTCAACATTTACTTACTAGGGTCCTTCAAATGCCTAATAAAACAAATGTGTTTTCAGGGATTTTTTAAATCTTTCCACGGTTAGGCTATCTCGTGTCCGGCATGATAGAGATTTCAGGTAGAGGGATCCCTGGCCATGTAGGGCCTTATAGGTCAGCAATGTGACCTTGAAGGTGATCAGCCACTGTACTGGCAGCCAGTGCAGTTCACGCAACATAGGTGTTATCTGACTGGATCTAGGGGTTCCAGTTAACAACCTGGCCATCGTGTTCTGCACTAGCTGCAAATGGCGGATATCCCCCTCCCCCCCAGTAGACCTAGGTAGAGGGCATTGCAGTAATCAAAACAAGTGGTGAGAAAGGTATGGACCAAGGTAGGTAGATCTTTGGCCGGGACCAGATGCTTCATTCTAGCTATGTTCCTCAGATGATAAAAAGAAGATTTAACCATGGCCAAACCTGTGCCCTCAGGTTCAGACCTTCATCAAATATCATACCCGGGTTATGCACCTGGCCCGAGGCAATCAGAGGGACTCCACCAAGATGTAAACCTGATGGTTTTCCCACCCATGCACCAGTCATCCTACGATCAGGGTCTGCCACCAGCACCTCCATTTTTCCTGAGTTCAGCCTCAGCCAACTAGCACTCATCCTGTTCTGTATCTCTGACATGCTGTTCCCCTGTTGTGTTCACACTATTGGCAATTTTGGTGTCATCTACAAACAGGCACACCTTTCCCTTCAGTCCACCCACAATGTCACTGATGAATATGTTGAAGAGGACTGGTCCCAGAAACAAGCCCTGATGGACTCTGCTAGTCACCCTCCCCTCTTCTGACAGAGTGCCATTCACTAATACTCTAAGAGTTCTCCAACTTAACCAGTTTCTGACCCAGTTCATTACCTTGGGCCTGACTCCCATGGGCTCGACTTCCCAGGAAGTATTGCTTTCTCTTTTTTTTTCACTCAAGTAATGCTCGAATTAAAAAGCAGAACATAAAGTCAATAGATGATTGGCAAAAGGGAAAACTGAAAATATAAATAAGGCTTAACAATTATGAATCAAGATACTAGGCCCATTAGAAATATACTGTATAGTAACCAATCTGTGGCCTTTAAAGAGCAGCTGAAATGATCCGACAGCTCGGGCAGGCAGCTCATACCAAGGAGTTGCCTGCCCAAGGAGCTAATTTAGACCAGCATGAAATTTTATAATGCAGTAAATAATTCAGGACTTACATTTTCTAACCCAGTTTGTAATTTCTGAGTATGAACTGAGCAGTCACTGAATGCTGCAGCCTTGCCCCTAAAAACAGCACTTTGATGACACATGCTTGGGACCAGGGTTGCAGGCGCTCTACACAGGGGTCAGTGATATCCAGGGAAGGGGCCATCTAAACATGCTTACATTGCCTTTGATTGCAGTATTATTTATGAGGCTATAATATATATTAGTACATTGCATGCATATTGTAACTGCAATCAAAGACACTGTAAGCATGCCTAGATGGCATCCTTCACAAATATAATTTATTCCTATGTAAAGCACCTGTAGCCCAGGTCCCAAACACGCATCATCAAACTGCTGTGTTTAGGGTTGGCACTACAATGTTTGACAGCTGCTTAGCTCATACTTGGAAGTTATAAGCCAGGTAATAAAATGTAAGTCCTGAATTAATTACTGCATTAAACAATTTCAAACTGGGCTAAATTAGCTCCTCAGGCAGGAAGCCGCTTGGTTGGAGTTGCTTGCCTGGAATACATCAGCTGCTCTTTAAATTACACTATGTGCTGGTACTTTGCATGTTACAAACATTCAGAAACTGGAGGGAGGTAAATTCAGGAGGGAAATGAGGAGGCTTTACTTCACAGAAAGGGTGGTGCTAAGCTTACGTCCACTACCAGAGGAGGTGGTATCCTTGAAGACAGGGTGGGACAGGGTCAGGTGGAAGGTCAGTATGGTTGGGATACTGGAAGTGGGGGTATCAGCAAGCAAGGGCAGGGTATCAGATGTACAGGTTGGAGTGGGGGCAGCTCTGATATAACTGACAGATAGCTGCATACTCAGACAGATGTGATAGTACATTGCGGCCTATTTCTGCTGTCATTTTTATATTTTCATATAAAGTCACATTTTTAGCACAGAATCTCAGTTTGCAGGCTGCTAAGTAAGGACGATTATTTTTTACTCGGGTAAAATTGCTATTTTGTCATATGCTTCAATGTTATTGTTAGTTTTTGCCTTTTCTGTTGCTTTCTTATTTTCTTTTCCCAATTTTATATTTAAATACAGAGGAATTATTGCCTAATCCACAAAGATCCAGAGCAAGTGGAATACTATATGTTGCATAAATCAGGCATGTAGCTCCACATCATGTACATAATATGCATATCTTGTGATTCACTATGGCAGTAGGTTAAGCTGACAAATGCTCAAGAATGTGCAGACTGGAATGGTGTGAGTAGGGTCTGGATCTGAGAATGGAAGGACAACCCTACACAGTGCCCCTTGATCCATCATATATGGAGGTGAAACATTTTGCATGAACCTACAAGAACATACCCAAAATAAATAGCCTGTTGATAACACACCCATGGATGCAGCTGAACACAACAGAGCTGGAAACAGAATGCTACCAGATCCAAAATAATTCAGGTGTACAAAATACCACAGCCAGAATCCCCCCCCACACACTCTGCAGACCACTCCCACAGAACCAGGGAATGGCCACCACCAGCTGCCTGAATTACCAGAATTCTCTTCTAGTGGCTTTGAAGTAGAATTACATAGAATTTTAAAATTCCAATTCCAGCATAATTCCACATCATTTCAGAAATTCCACCAAATGCTATGGAATTCTGAAATTATAAAATTAGTTTGTGTCATTTCATTCAACTCAGATTAATAATTTGTGGTGCTCATTAACTGCCAGTTAGGGTTACATGGTTTAGGTAAATCACATTTATACTATATTCTTTGCAAATACCTCATTAGTGCACTAGTTAGGGTTGAAGTGACAAAGTAGGGAAATGTGGTGTTAGGGTTTCCAACCCCAACACCCCCACCCACCAGACAGCAACAGGAAAAAACATTACTGTTTCACCTCTCCGGCATCTTCGCTAATCATTCATGGGGTGTGCCTTTCGGTCAGCAGCCCTAAACCTCACCTCATTCAACCATGAAAGAATCTGAGATCTGTAGAGTATGTGAGAATGAGATAAGTGTTAGGGATAACACTACATTTCCCTTCTTTTGTCACTTTAACACTAACTAGTGCTTTAGCAAAGTTTTTGCAAAGAATGTCCTTACTTTTTTTGAGATAGTATAATTGTATCCTCATTTGTCTGTGTGAGCGCAGGGCCCTCTGGTCCCTGCACTCCCATCCCCCTTAGATGAGTACATATATGTTGCCGTACAAGCTCAGGGCCCAGAGGGCTCTGCCTTTGCATTTGTAATAAAACAGTAATGAAATTGTCAACATAGCCTTCTTATTACCCCACCTGAAGAATCCAGCAATGAAAAATGTGAAATTCCCAACAAAACATGATTTTACACCACAGTAGTACCACTGCATGCCACAGGTGCAAAAATACAGCTTGGCCAGGGTTTGAAAAATGACAACTTTCCTGATCATGAGGTGGTATAAAAAGATGCCTATGTAGACTTACACAGAGGCATGATGGCTGAGGCATCTGTGCCTTACCTCTTGCCATCTGTGTTTGAAATGTGAGTGGGTCACTGTGGGTCAGCTGAGGAGGGAGAGGATTGAGCATCCAGAGGACAGCTTGCCCCCAGGTGGAGTCATGAGGGTAGACTGGGACAGGGCACCAATGGAAGGGTGGGTGCTGTGGCACTTCACAGCATAAGTATGCTTCCATGCACACCGCTGACATGTTGTGCCCTAGCAATGGGTAGGAATGGGAAGAAAAATGGAGGAAAACACCTCATGGCAGATATATAAAGGTCGACCCCTGCAGACTCTGCCAGGCAGCCAGTCCTGTGGCAAAGACGGCAGAGGTTAAGATACTGAAGGAGCTGGGTGACAGCGCTGGGGGGGGTCAAGCAGATAGGGGCCACTGTGAGAAGACAGGTGGATAAAGTATGAATAAAAAAAAACATGTCTATGTTGACAATGTCATGTCAAAATATTTAAAATTGCCAAAGTTATGAGGGTGCGTAGCAAAATTTCAATGTATGAGCATAACTTTGAAATTGTTACATATTTTGATGCCAAAATCTCAACATAGCCTTCTTATGACCCCATCTGATGAACAAGGGCAGTTAAAAAGTGCAAATCCCACCTGAAAGTGATTTTGCCAAGTGATGGTGAAATCACCTTTCCATCTGGATTTGAGTGCTTTCACTGACACTGTTCATGAGGAGGGTTTCATAAAGGCCATGTTGAAAATTTAGTGTAAAAATATGAAAAAATAGCAAAGTTATGCAGAAAAGTTGAAAATTCCATTGAAATACATTGATCCCCCATATGTAAAAACAGATCTTGTTCGTGACTCGTCATATAAAACAAGAATCTTGTTTCATAACACACAATACGAAACAAGATTTATAATGTTACAAAATAATATTTTAAGGGCATTTCTGTAACAGATAAGTGCAGAATCCAGCTAAGTGAGTCCTGATAAGCAAGCTACATGTGTTGGTTCCTTCCCAGAATATCATTTTTGGGGGGTTCCAAATTTGATTTTTGAGGCAAAACTGAAAACAAGATGGTGGCCAAATGAAAAATTATTTTCCTCAAATGTAAAAGGATGATGTCAATATGACAAAATAATTCCTTTTTTGTTTCATACCGCTATTAAGAGGTGCTTACTCAGCATGCTCAGAACCAAATTTATGAAAATTTTAGATTGGAATAACTTTGGAATGGATTACTATTTTTTCTCTTTAAGTAGTAAAAGACACATCTGTGAGTCAGCCCCTTTCTACCCTGAAATGTTCAAACCAAAATGCCAAACCATTTGGGCTGTAGCCATATTCAAACAAGTCCTATTCAGACCGATGAGAAAAAACTATGAAAAATTCACTTTTTTCAATATCCAGGTCTCAGAAACTGCACATCCAACCAAAATGAAACTTGGTACATTGAGAGATCTTCAACACAAGACAGCCCATACAAACTTGTGTGCAAATCCATTGAACAGTGCAAAGATATTAAAGTGAAAAATGTGAAGTTTAACATAGAGACCCTAACTAGAGTGGCAATACCATGCCACTATAATGAACTGCTGAAAACAAATTCCTGGTTTTAATTAAAATACTTGAAATTCCTTGGAAGTCATGAAAACATTCCAAAGAGCATATTAGAAGCCGAATCACCATTTTATCTGAATCCACTCTGCAGAATCCCACATTATGTAGAGCTCAAGTTTAGAGTGTGCATTCCAGGGTTTGAAGCAGCTGTTCTGAGTGTGGTGGTAACATTCATGCTGGCAGTCAAGTTGCTTGTATTCATACACTGGAACTATGTCTGTTATGGCAGCCTTCTAGTTTCAGTTCATAATGTAGAAACAGAAACACAGACAATGACAGCAGAGAAAGGCCATTGTCAATCCAGTCAGCCAATAACATCCTATTATACCCCAAGACCTTTTGCAACTATGTTTTTTTTTTATCTACACTATCTACCCCCTTGCTCCATGACTTACTACCCTTCTGAGTAAAGTAGTAGCCACGGACATTGCTAGCTATTTCCCAACATTTCTGTGATATTTCTAGAGAAATCTCCTGCTTTCTGCATTTCCACAGTAGGGGCAGCAGACAGAAAGTCTTCAGAAATTTTGCAAAGTATCTGGAAATAGCTGGCAATGTGTGTAGCTTCTACTGTAAGTACTAGCCCCTAACTCTGTCCAAACCATGCTTGAAACCATTAATGGTTTTGGCATCCACCACCTCTGCTGGCAGAGTGTTCTATGGCTCAGCCACTCTCCCCCAAAAGTAAAACTTTCTCACATCCTTCCTTAATCTCCACCCCCCCACCAGCTTTCACTTATTTGTCTTTGTGTTTTAGATTCACTACTCCTGTTGAATAGTTCATCACAATTCACCTTTCAGGAACTTCAACCTCTCTGTCATATCACCCCTCTATCATCTGGCCTTCCGCAAGTACATGTTCAGTGCCCTATACTCATCTTCATAAAATCTGCCCTGCAGGCCTTGAATCATTTTTGTTACCCTACACAGTACAAATTCCAGCCTGTCCTTGTCTTTCCTTAGTTGTGGACTCCAGAACTGGACACAGTACTCCAGGTATGGCCTCACCAGTGATCCATAAAGAGGCAGTAATACCTCTTTCCTCCTACTGTCTAACCCCCTCCTAATACTCCCCAGTATCCTTTTTACCTTACTGTAAGCCTTATTAAACTGGCTGGATTGTTTAAGGGAGTTACTTATAATGACTTTTAGGTACCTTTCCTCAAAGGAAGTGTACAGCTTAACCCTGAACATCCAATACTCCATTCAGGGGCAGCATGGGCAGAGATTGTGTGCCCCAAATTGCATATTCAGGAGGAAATATGTTACAAGAACTGCCTGCCATTTTCCCAACATCCAACTTGAAGCACCTCAACTGCAGAGGGTAGTTGGTCTGGGAGGCTGGCAGGTGGTTAGGAGGGCAAATCGGGTGCCCTATCATTCAATGCTCACTACCATATCAACTCCACAAACCATATTAAAACTACAGACAGGTATATGCCTCTATCTCTGAAATTAAACAAAGGGGCAGAGGACACTGCAGAGCAGGACACTGCAGCACAGGAGCAAGCACTACAAAACTCACCCAAAACAGGGACCAAAACAAAAAAATTAAAAAAAGGAAATCCAAAACACTTTTGATCATAGGTGACTCCATGATTCAGGGAGTTGATACCTATGTCCAGACAGGGGTAATGATCAAATGTCTCCCAGGTACATCAGAATGGAGAGACACTGACCACATTGCTAAAATTGTGCAGGAAGCAGGAGAAAACATTGATATCCTGGTACACATAGGGACTAGCAATCTTGCCAGCTGGTCAGTTGTGGAGACCAAGAAACACCTGACCAGGCCGGGAGACAACTCTCATCCATTTCATCCGGCATCTCCTTCTCTAAGATCTTGTCAGTCTGGGAGAGAGGGCAGACAGATGGAAGGTCAGAGAAGGGGAGCTAGGGGAGCTAAACATGTGGCTCAAGGGCTGGTGCCAGGGAAAAGGACACAAATTTGTAGGTAACTGGCAACATTTTTGGGAGCAAAAGTTCTTTAAATTCGATGGACTGCGTCTGACTAAGGAGGGAGTCAGTGCATTAGGGCCAAAGTTTGATGTCTTTGCAGAATATTTAAACTAGCAAATGGGGGAGGGGTGCAGAACTCGATACATTGAAGGGGAAGAACACCCTTCCCCTCCTAACTAGTGATCAAACAGAAGTTCAGCATGCTTGTAGTTCATTTGCATCACCCAAGTAAGGAAAAAGGTCCGGCTCCCCACATGACACATAGGGGAAATGCCGGACCTCACCCAACAACTAACGCACCGAAATCTGGACAATGGAAGATCATATACAAAAATGCCCACATTATGGGAAACAAGATCCCAGACCTGGAGGCAACAATGACAGAGGCTAAACTGGACAAGTAGCCATTAGTGAGACATGATTCACCAGTAACCACACTTGGGAGACTTCCGGAACTGGCTATGTACTGTTCAAAGAGACTGAGGTGCACAAATCGTTTATGTCAATGAAAATATCAAAGCTACAGAAATTCAGAATACACATAAGGAGCCAGAAGAACTGTGGGTCACTCTGGAAACAGGAAATGGGACAGCCATACAAACTGGGGTTGTCTACAGGCCTCCAGACCAGGGGGAGAACATAGACACATTACTGTTAGAGGATATGTAAAACATGACAGCTAAAGTGGAGGTTCTGGTTAATGGGAGACTTCAACATACCAGATACAGATTGGTCAATACCAGAAGGAACATCTGCCAGAACTAGACACATAGTGATTCCCTGCAGGGGAAGGGCCTCAAATAAGTAGTATAACAACCCACAAGAGACAGAGCTATCCTGGATCTAGTACTGACTAATGGGGAAAGGATCACAGATCTCCAGGCAGAAGATCACCTTGTGGGCCAGTGATCATCACATGGTATGGTTCAATTTGGCCACTGAACCAAATCATCTCATTCCATGACAAAATATGGGATTTCAGAGGAGCTGACTTTGATAAGATGGCCAACAGAGTTAGGCTAGCCTTGGCAAGAAGAAATACAGGTGAGGGGATACAGGCAAAGTGGACAAGCACTAAGGATGCAATACAGTACTTGAAGCAACATCCCACTGTGTTACGGAGAAAAGCAAGAGCAAAAGAAAGAGGGAACCACTTTGGTTCTCAAAAATAGTAGCAGAAAAGATCAGAAGCCAAAAGGTCGGCCTTCAGGAAATATAAGGGAAAACAGCGGGCCAAAGATAGGGAGGCATGCCAAACTTCCCTAAGGGAAGCAGGGAAGGCAGTAAGGCGGGCAATGGCCCAAACTGAGGAAACACTAGCACAAATAGTTAAAGAAGAGGACAAGACTTTCTATAGATACATGAGTGAATGGAGAAAGTCCAGAGGGGGCATTGCTAAGATCAAAGGGGATAAGGGGGGAGTGTGTGGAGGAGGACTAAGGAAAAGCATCTATCATAAATAGATACTTCTGCTCAGTATTTACTGAGGAGAAGGTAGGACAGGAACCACAGCTCAGCATCATGGACATGGGGGGAGGGAGTGAGGTGTGCACAAGTCCCTTCACAAAAGAAATGGTCCTACAAGAACTCTCTAAGCTTAGGGTGGACAAGACAATTGGACCTGATGGCATACATCCCAGGGTACTAAAGGAGCTAAGGGTGGAACTAGCAGAGCCATTAGCAGAACTGTTTAGTGAATCTCTGAGCACAGGAGAGGTCCCAGAAGACTGGAGAAGGGCTCATGTGATCCCAGTCCACAAGAGTGGCAGCAGGGAGAAGGCAGGGAACTACAAACCAGTCAGTCTTACCTCAGTAGTTGGAAAGATTATGGAGGCACTCCTTAAGGAAAGGATAGTGCAACACCTGGAATCCATAGACGCCCAGGATCCAAGACAGCATGGGTTTACAACAGGAAGGTCCTTCAAACTAATCTCATAGATTTCTTTGACTGGTTAAGCAGAATGGTGAACCAAGGGGGAACAGTTGATGTCGCCTACCTTGGCATTAGCAGAGCTTTCAATACTGTTTCACATAGAAGATTGATTAATTAGCTGGGCAGGCTCAGGGTGGATCAGTGGTTGGTGACAAATTGGTTGGCGGGAAGGAAACAGAGAGTGGTGGTAAATGGTATACTGTCAGAAGAGATGCAAGTCACAAGTGGGGCACCTCAGGGATCAATCCTAGGGCCAGTCCTCTTCAATATCTTCATCAGTGACATTGCAGATGGACTAGAGCTTAAGGTTTGTCTGTTTGCAGATGACACCAAGATCTGCAACAGAACAGATGTTCCAGATGGGGTGGGCAGAATGAAAAGAGGTCTGGATAAACTGGCAATATGGTCTGAAGACTGGCTATTGGGGTTTAACACAAAGAAATGCAAGATCATGCACATAGGGATGAGAAACCCTGAAGCTACCTATAGGTTGGGAGGGGAGTTGCTGGCAATCACAAGGGAAGAAAGAGACTTGGGTATCATCATCACAGATGACCTGAAATCATCCAAACAGACCAATAAAGCAATAGATAAGGCTAGATGGATGTTGGGGTGTATTTGTAGGGGTATCAGACATCGTAAGAGGGAGGTAATAATCCCTCTTTACAAGACACTGGTTAGGCCCCATCTGGAGTATTGCTTGCAGTACTGGAGGCCACACCTTCACAAGGACATTAACCAAATTGAGGCAGCCCAGAGAAGAACAACCAAAATGGTGCAGGGACTGCATAAGAAAACATATGAGGACAGATTAACGGAGCTCAGTTTGTATACCCTTGAGAAAAGGAGGGAGAGAGGTGATATGATAGAAACATTCAAACATCTAAAGGGCATTAACAAGGTGAAAGAGTCTAACATATTTCAATATAAGAAAAATAACAGGACAAGAGGACACAGCATGAGATTAGAGGGAGGCCGATTAAAGGGTAAAGTGAGGAAGTTCTTATTCATGGAAAGGGTGGTGGATTCATGGAACAGCCTACCTCATGAAGTGGTGGACATGAATACAGTGCAGGGCTTCAAACAGGCATGGGATAGGCATATGGGAGCAATACAGATGAATATGACTAGATAGGCCATTGACAGAGTAAGGCTTGTGGCACATTCATAAGGTAGAAAAATATGCAGACTGGATGGGCCTTGTGTTCCTTATCTGCCAACAACTTCTATGTGTCTATGTTCTATGTTTATATGTGCATCACCTTGCACTTTTTGGCATAGAATTTCTTTTTTCCTTTTGAACTTGCTATTTTTCTGCCTTCCCTGCCCCCTACACTACACTTCTTCAGGAGCGCCTGGCATCTGCCTCAGTTCCTTCCATGCCTGGAGCCCCACGGTGGTCTCTCGATGTAGCCTTGGATCTACCCCCCCAGGTGGGGATGAGGTGGGGGCTAAGCACCCCGAACAAACATTACTTTGTCAGGGCCACTGTGTGGGACAGGCAGGGGACCATTGAGGTCTGTGCTGGCACTCCGTCTACCCGGAGTGACAGAGGTGTTTTACCCCTGTTTTTCCTGGGCGTGCCATGCACCCTGATGTCAAGGCGGAGCTCCACCGATGTCTGGCACACCCACCCCTCCTGGATTGGTCAGGCCCTTGCTGTACCCCAGGCCTCCTCCTGGGGTCAGTCAAGCTCCGAACCTTGTCCACCCTCCCTCCCTGGAGAAGGCGAGCAGTCCCACGGACACTCAGCCTTCACCCCCCAGCTGGCCCTCCAGCTCCCCGGGCTTATTCCTGAACCCGGGTCGCCAGCGTCGCGAGTGGTAGCTCTACCGCTGCACCGACAGGCTGGCGCAGCATTGCATTTCAACTGCCAAACCCTACACCACTTCCTCTAACCACTGCAGGTCCCTTGGCATCACCATTACACACTCTTCACTGTATACCCTATCTCAAAGCTTAATGTCATCTGCAAAGAGACACAGCATGCCCAGTATTAAAATGTTGTTCACTGGGGATTGAACCTAGATGCCTTCAAATACTGGCTTAGAGCTCTACCACTATGTGCTATCATGTGACATAATCAGTTCTCACCCATACACACAAAGCAGGAGTTTAGCCTCTGCCACCCGGTGTGCATGAAGGAGTGACAGAAATATACTGTGCAGAAGTCAAATAAAGAGCTCTACAGACAAAGTATTTGAAAGATGTCAAAATAAATGGTTATGTGCACTGGTAATCTTTGTGACCTCCCACTGTTGGTTTTGCTGACCCTTCAATACCCAGGACAGCACAATCAGCATATATAACATTGACAGGTGCACTCGACTGAGAACCTTATATATGGCAGAAGATACTGCCTCTCAACAACAGAGAACCAGCCATGTCATGGTACACAGAGTGATATCAGCAGCGCACTGTACTGCATACTCTACAGGGGACTGCAAACACCACTAATTACTTTCTCATATAACAAACAATTGTTTAAAGTGCAGGTGATCAGCCTTCGGGAAAACTTTTTTTTTTTTAAATTCAATATACTTTATTTGTTTGTAAAGCATACATGTAGTTTGCAAGGCTCTTGAAACTTGACATATACATTGAAATATGACATTTGGCCTTAGCGTTACATCGGCCCAACAAAAACTGTTACTACTATAAATACAAGTATATCTAACTAACCCTCCTAAAATCCTCTCCCCCCGTTCTCTTACTCCCCTACATCTCTTATTAGCCTGCATTCTCACCCCCCTACCCTGTTTTAGATATGGTATCTTCACAATTTCCGATACATAAGGCCCCACTATGTATATGTATCATAGCAGCATTTCAATTTTTCATTTGCTAAGCAGTGTCAATGTATAAACCTTATTCCTTTTTTTCTCGAAACTGGTGGAACAGTGTCTAAGACTTGCAGTCATTTTCTCTAATCTCAGATTAAATAGCAACTCTTAAAGCCATTCCAAATAAGGAATAAGCTGGGAATCTGTCCAATGTTTCAGCAACAATTTCTTTACTGAGTGAGAGATTAGGGACATAGTGTATCTTCTTTCTAAGAATGGAATTTGGGAATAGTCATACAGAATGCAGATTTCTAGTTTGAAAAGTTGGTCCAAGCCTAAGAGGGGGTTAAGCTTGTTCTTAATTGTTTGCCAAAGGGGTGTGATTAAGGGACATTCCCAGAAAATATAGAGAATAGTTCCTTCACTGATACCACGTCTGTTGCATCTGGGATCCTGCAGTTTACCCATAGCAGCAAGTTTTGCTGGAGTAAGGTATATCTTATGCAGTATATAAAACTGGATCAGACGTAGTTTGTCATTCGAAGTATAAGAATACACTACCTGCCATATTCTATCTCAGCAAAGCTGTTTTTCTGGAAATTGGTTTGTCCAATATGTGGATATTCCTTGGATTTCTTGAAAAATAACTGGGTATAACAGCTCTGTTACCTTGGAAACTGTATGTGGGCTCCATGCCAACAGGCGTAGTGTGTTGAGAAGGTCTGTCTGGTCTATGTTCCAGGTATCCATTCCCCATGTAGTGGTTAACAGATGTCTAATTTTGAAACCTCTGAATATTTGTTCAGGAGGAAGGTGCAGGGAAACAAGCAATTCTGGTGTGATTTTAAGCTTGCCTTGTTCTAACAGGTCAGAAATTTTAACTTCTACTTTAGGTGATTCATCTCTGGACCACAAATATTGGCCCTCTGCTTTAAAATTTGGATTTAAATAGAGGGGTTGGGATATATCTTTGGTATTATTATACTTAAGGGCTTTGCACAGTTGGGTGTGTACTTTTAGTGACATATGAATCAACTCATTCTTTAGGACTTTCATACCCATTTTAGGAATAATATATAATACACTGGTTGGGGAAACACCACTTTGTTTAATTATCTGGCATTCAATTTGTAACCACAATGGTACATAATCCTGGCCTATTGTGGTGGAGATAGGGAGATACCAGTGGAAATATTTAACTATGTGACTTGCCAGATAATAATGAAAAAAATTAGGCAGTTTAAGACCTCCTTTCTGCTTGGCTGCACCTAGCTTGCTATAGGATCTTCTCGGAGGTGTTGACTGCAAGAGAAATTTAAAGATGAGTTGCTGTAGTTTTCGAAACCAGGATTGTGGGAGATAGAAATTAAGCATATTCAATGGATTAAAATTTCGGGGAAGTATATTCATTTTAATAACATTAATTCGCCCTTGTAGAGAGAGAGAGAGAGAGAGAGATAGGGGGCCCATCTATACAAATCTTGTTGTATAACACCTAGTTGGGCATCCAGATTCCATTTCTTAATATGAGATGTTAGGTGTTATTGTGAGTTCTAAATATTTGATTTGAATTGACCAGTTTAGCTGGAGACCTGCCATATGTGACTGGTAGGTATGGGAATTTAATGGCATTATGGTTGATTTATCTATATTCATTTTATAGTTAGACAGGGCCCCATATGACTCCACTATGGATATTATTGCAGGGAGAGAGGTCCATAGGTTTGTGATATGTAACAAGATATCATCAGCATATGCTGATTAGTGATGGGTGAAGTGGTCCCAATTCGCTCCGAGGAGTGATTCGCAGAGTGAAGGCGTATTCGCGGAGTGCTCCGCAATGCGAAGCGGAGTACTTCGCATTATTAATGAGTAACATGAAGTCCATTGAAAACAATGACTTTGTGTTAATCTGCCTTCCCAAACCACTACTCCACCAATTCCTATCACCTTATTTCGCCTTGTTTTTAAGCTCCAAAGGCAAATTTTGCAGTGTTTCATGGGATTTCAGGTCACATGGGCTCTAGCTTGTTCTGCACAGCCTCAGTTTGGGGTAGTGTGTCTAGGAAGCTGTAGGAGACAATCTGCTCTGAGAGCTCTCTGCAATTCAAACCTTCAAAAAGCTGTTATAAAAGCCTTTTCAAGTCTTTTTTTTTTGCTGAAACTTTAGTTCATCGATTATAGGAAACACTCCTGTGCTCATATCATTGAGCGTTTATTATTTGTGTATGGATTTTGAATGTTAATGTACAACATTCAGTCTGTGTACTGACAGACAGTGGAAGTGTGCTTTGGGGGAGGGGTGTATTTGTGGTGTAGGTAGATTAACTTGGAGAAAAAGACAATGCTTTCTGTTTTGGTAATATTTTTCTTGTATAACTGTGTTAATGTACGCACAGTAATATTTTCAATAGTTCTTGCAATTTTTTTTGCTGATTGTTGTGGTGCAGCAGTGCATAGTTTTAGTTTGTTTAAAATATGTGGTTATATTACTGAAGTGTTCAATTTGCTATGCATTACTTGGTGTTTGTGTGAGTATGTGTGTGACACGTGTCATCAAATCAGACACCTTTTATTGTGCCACATAATAATTTCAGCAATGTGAAGCTGCTATCCACTGCAGTTGTGTGATTTTTGTACTTCTTTGTGGTATCTTTACTGGTACTAGTACTAGTGACTGTTACTGCAGCAGTGCATTACACTGCCCCCCTCCGCGGCCCACCCCAACCGGCAAAGGTATTCTTTTCCAGATTTGAATTTCTGATGGTGAGCACTGGTTAGGTGTTTTGCCTTTGTGTCTGCATCTCTTCAGTGCACAGTGCAATCTTAATCTGTCTGTGCATTTGCATCTCTTTAGGGCCCAATCTCCATCTGTAACTTAAGTCACAGTTGTTTCTTTGACTTCCCTTCAGAGTACTGGACAGGTGTAATGTTTAATTCTGCATGAACATTGTACTCATTAATATGCGTTTTTAAGTCAGAACCACCATCACGAGTCACTTGTGACACATCGTTCTTCATCATCACGGTCACAAATGCAGTCACAAATCATGATTCATGATCATTCACATTACGAATCACAACATTAATTTTTTTTTCTAGTTACTTGGATGTATTGTAAGCCTGTTTTGTAGTATCTCTCCAGGCTTTACCACCCCACCATTGTACTCACTGATACGTGTTTTTAAGTCTGGAAGTTTTAAGCTACAGCTCACTGGGAAAGTACAGCCATAAGCGGTAGGCATTCATGTTTCTTCATCATCACGGTCACACATGAAGTCACAAATCATGATTCACGATCAATCACATTATGAATCACAACATTAATTTTTTTTTCTAGTTACTTGGATGTATTGTAAGCCTGTTTTGTAGTATCTCTCCGTGCTTCTCCACCACACCATTGTACTCATTGATATGTGTTTTTAAGGCTGGGAGTTTAAAGCTACAGCTCATTGGGGAAATACAGCTGTAGGCAGTAGGCATTCACATTTCTTCATCATCATGGTCACAAATGCAGTCACAAATCATGATTCATGATCATGTCACGAATCACAACATTAATTTTTTTTAATAGTTACTTGGATGTATTGTAAGCCTGTTTTGTAGTATCTCTCCATGCTTTACCACCCCACTATTGTACTCATTAATGTTTGTTTTTAAGTCAGGGAGTTGGACAGTGTCTGCAGTACATACACAGACTGGAAAGAAGACTGAATGCACACATGCAGTTTAGTACAGTATACTTGCACTGCTCAGAATACAAAGTGTCACGCATACAGAAGACAACACAGAGAAGGGCATAATTACATACAAGGGTTGGGGATGGTGGAGGAATACATTTTATAACACAGCAAGGAAGGTGTGGGGGGGCACATGGTGTGAGGAAAAAAAAAATAATGTGTGATCCCATGGTGATCCAGCAGCAGTTCCAGCATGGACATAATTTGCAACTGATGTTCCTCTATGTGATCCAGCCGCTGCTCCACAGCACTCACCCTCTTGTTGTTATCCTCAAGAGCACTCCAGAGAACTGCCAAGTCAGCCTGTGTTACATGCAGTTCTCTGGGGTCCACACATTCTACAGGCTGACCTGCTGGTGGTGGTGGTGGTGGGGGAATGGGGGTGTTGGTGGAGCAGCAGGTGCTGCTGTGGCCCTCCTCTTCTTAGGGATGCCACAATGCACAGCTGTACCCTCTGCCACAGAATGGCCAGCAGGTACAGGCATGGTCCATTCTGTGGCAGCCTGCCACTCCAACTGCTGGTGATTGAGCATATGGGTGCACTGGCCCTCCGTCCCCAGGTGAGTCCCGCGGGGGACACGGTGCACCTCCACCTCACATAGGCAGCACTTAACCACACTTATGTCCCCCCACACAGTAAAAAAACTGCCAAACAATGGAGGTGTGGGGAGGACCAGGCACAGGCAGGGGATGGCCAGATGAACTGGCAGCCGGCTGGTCACAGTGCTGAACAGGGATGGGATCCACACCTGGGAATGGGGGAATAGGCACATCCTGCTCCAGAGAACCTGGACTTGGTGGTGGTGGTGGTTCAATTGCCTCATAGTCAGGACAGGAGGCGGTGCTAGTCCTGCTTTTGGGGGGGACACTCTCAAGTATCAAGTGGTCCAACAGGAATGGGTGCCCATGCCCTCCACACATGCGCATGGTACAATGCTTACCACTACCATGCTCTCCCAGATCTGCCCCCACCCCAGACATTCCCTCACCATAGTCCATCTCTCCTACTGAGCTCCCTCAGTCTGAGCAATTACTACTCACACTGTCACACAACACACACGCACAGTCACACAGACAAACAATTAACTACTTATAAAGGTAAGACAAATAAAATTTACAGAAAGAACAAATTAAGTAAAAAAAGAGTACAGAAAAGACAAAGAAATGTAGCTTTTAAAAAAGCTGTTGGGTCTAAATCAAAGTTTAAATCTCCTCCTTGCTCTGATCTCAAAGTATCAGCAGTCACAAAACTCACTACTCTCTCTCTGTCTGCACAGAAGAAAGTAAAGGTGTCTGCTTGTATGACTCATTTTCTTTCTGCCTAGTTAAAAAGCATGTGACTTACAGTACTACAAGCCATGTGATGTGTGGGGGGGCTGCCAAATCTGAAGCACCAAGTGGATCACTTAGAATCATAATGAGGAACGCAAAGTCCATTAAAAACAATGACTTTGCCTTACTTGGCATTGCCATTCTGCCTTATCATGAAGTGGTAATGACAAGGCAAAGTGAGCACTTTGTATTGTGCACTCCGCGTAGCAGATTGGCAATGCAAAGTGCCCACTTTGCGTTCACTTTGCCTGCAAAATTTAAATTCTCTGCATCTCTAATGCTGATAGACCTAGGTCCCATTCACCTCTCTGAATACATGTCACTAAGGGAGAGTGTTGTAATTGACATAGGAGTGGTTCCAGATGCAATTTAAAAAGTAGTGATGAAAGAGGGCATCTTTGGCATGTGCCTGAATATAAGGGAAATACTTCTGAAAATATTCCATTACAGTAAACCTTTGCTGTAGGACAGGTGTAAAGAATTTGTTTCCATCAGATGAATATGTGGGAAAGACCGAATTTCTTTAAGACTTTGAATAAAAAAGTCCAATTTACCCTGTCAAATGCTTTCTCTGCATGCAGAGACACCATAGCCATTGGGTGAGGTGCTAATCTGGAAAAAGAGAAAACATGGAACAGTTTCCTAAGATGGTCGGCCAAAGAGTGGCGTGCCACAAATCCCACTTGTTCTTGGCTAAGTAATGGTGACCAAACCATTGCCAGTCTAGTAGCCAGAATCTTAGCAAAGAGCTTAGTGTCATAGTTCATTAGGGAAATTAGGCGATAGTTGGTAACTAAATGTGAAGACTTATTTGGTTTAGGAAGTACTATTATGAGTTTCTAATAATGAAGGGTCAGAAAGTCCAGAGTCACATAGGTAGTTGAACATGTTAAGTAATAGGGGTGAGAGCTGTTCTTTAAATACTTTATAAAAGCGAGGTGGGAAGTGATCTGGTCCTGGTGCTTTATCATCTGGCAGTAAATCAATGGTCTCCAATAACTCTTGATGAGTTACAATTCTCATGAGGGTATCTGCTTGTGTTTGCAAAAGAGAGGGGAGTGGAAGGCCATTGAGATATTCCTGTATGTCTGTTATTTGAGGGGTAGGGACTTGAGGGGAGTATAGAGATCTGTAGTAGCCCTCAAATTCCCTACTTCCTTTGGAGTAGTAAGAAGAGAATTGTCTTTAAGGAAATTGAGTGCCACTACAATCCTAGGCTCTTCTTGTTTCCTCAGTTAAAGGGCAAGTAGGTGGTTGGCTCTATCTCCTTGCTCAATGTATTTGGTGTGAGTCTTAAATAGTGCATATTGGGCTTGTTCCCTCAAAAACTCTGAATATTGATTCCTTAATTTGGTTAATTCTTCTAGAATGTCCTCATTTTGTAAGGATAACTGTTGGCTGTCTAGGGTTTTTTGTTTGGGAAAGGAGTGAGGAAGAAAGTGCTTCTCTCTTTTTTTTGTGGATAGTTAAGAGTCGAATACGTTCTCCTCGAATCATACACTTTAGGGCACAGCAGAGTTTGTCAGTACTTTGTATGGTACCCTGATTATATGAGAGGAATTGTTCAATTGTTTCTTTAAGAGACAGTATTGCCTAGTCATGTTGAAGAAACTGAATATTCAACTTCCAGACAGTACTTTTAGTTTTTTGAATCGAGATAGTGCTTTCCATCCACACAGGCGAATGATCAGACATAGTCCTAGAGGCCATACCACTACTGACTAGGTCTTTTAGGATTGTATTATTAACTAGGAAATGGTCAATTTGGGATAGAGAATTATGTACTGGGGAATAAAATGTATACTCCCTTACATTAGGGTTTAATAGTCTCCATGGGTCATTAAGACTGTAAGTTGCCATAAACTCTCTTGCCACTCTCTGCACTGGGGAGAGGTTGGGGCCTCTGCGAGTTGATTTATCTAGTTCTGGGGAATAAACTAGGTTCTGCTTTCCTGCAATAACAGTGGGTAACCTGGGAAATGAATTTAGGGCATTTGTGAGTGCTGTAAAAAATTCAGGTGAATCAATATTAGGTCCATATATTGATCCTAAAATCACTTCAATATGGTTTAGAAGCCCTTTCAGGAATATAAATCTTCCCTGCATGTCCGCTTGACATTGTTGTATTCTAAACTGCGTTCCCCTGGTAATAAGGATTGCTACCCCTCTTTGTGCTGTGGCATTACCTGCCGCAAATACTTGACCCATTTGTTTCCTCCTGAAGAAGTTGCCTTCTTGCACCATGAGGTGTGTTTCCTGTAATAGGGCTATATTACAGTGTAAAAATTCAAGGTGCCTGAGAATTTGGTGCCTCTTAACTCAGTTTCTAGCCACCTTGACATTCCAAGATATAAATCTTACCACCATTTGGGGCAAAACCTGTAGTCTGGAATAAAGGGGGTCATTCCTGTAAAAGTAGGGTGACTGTATTGCAAAATGGGAAGGTTTTGGATACTTTATTATTGTCCTTGGCCCATGCGTAGCTGCAGTGTAACATCGATCCCTATTTTTCTTGTAATACAAAAAAACTGTATCTAGAATCTCTCTGCAAAAGTTTATCTCTAGTGAGAAATAACTGGTATATCCCTAATACAAATACAATCCCTCCCCAACAAAATATACCATATACCCCAGTCCTAATGACTGTACTCCCTTTAAGTAGGGAATATAGCTTTCTCAGATCAGTAGTAGCTTTACTTACAGAGTCAAATGAGGTCTACTGCCCATCTTTATTGATCTGTAATGCTGCTGGGTATCGCATGCAAAATCTTACCCCCGCAGCTATGAGCTTGATGACTCTCGGGTGCAATTCTGTATGCACTGAAAGCAGCAGATCTTGTGCTATTTGAATATTTTTGTTATCCCGCTGGACTTCCTTGGCATCCCTGAGTTTATCCAGAATTACCTGTTTGTCAAGGTAATTCAGCAGTCGGAATATCAGAGGTCAAAGAGGAGAGCCTGTTGGAGGTATGGGCCATAAAGTCCCATGCACCCCCTCTACGATATATGCTGGGCCATTAGGAGAAGGCCCACTACTTTGGCACACCATTTTTGGACAAAGAAGATGGGGTTAACTCCTTCCTCTCCTTCTGGGAGCCCCAATATGACCAGGTTGTTTCGTCGCGAGTGACCCACAAGGTTTTCCAGTTTGTCTTCTGTTTTTTGGAGATGCTGCCACAGAGGTGTTATTTCTGGGTCTAGCTGAGCACTCCAGTCATTGAGAGAGGAGATACAGGCCTCGTTGTCCCCGGTATGTATTGTAAGCTGTGCCATTGAGTTTTTAAGCATATGTAGATTGCCCACTACAGTTTGGAGGAACTCTTGTATAGGTGCCACGCCCTCAAAAAAGGTCACTTCAGTTGGTAGAGTCGAAGCCAAAGCATCTGCAGAGCTGCCCGCTTTAGTGCGTATTGCTGGTATGTCTTTTTTAGGTGACCGAGGGGGCGTATGCTTGGGCCGGTGAGCCTTCATTTCTGTTTTTCTGTGCAATGCATTCAATTTCTCAAGTAGGTTTTAATGCAGTTGTAGATTGTGGGTTATGAGTCGGTAGTTTGTCTCCCGATTTGAAGAAGGTGAGTGGTAAGAAGGAGGTTTTGTAGCGAGGGGTTGGCGGAGCGATGAGAATTACGACTATCTCGCAGCCATCACAACTGGAAGTCCAGCCTTCAGGAAAACTTCGGAAATCATAATATTTAGACACAATTCAGTTTATATTTCATATATCTGGGCAGACTAGGTGGGCCAAGCGATCCTTATCTGTTGTCAAATTCTATGTTTCTATATTTTATCTTCTATAGATTTTTATTCTTCATTATTTATTACTGATGAGACTCCCACAATAACAAGATCTTAATCCCTTAGAGTTCATCTGACTCTATCACATATTCCCTTTGTGAAATTATAATGCTCTATCACAGTCAGTTTTGGTTGCCATAAGAATCACTGTGATATCACAACCAGAGTATTTTGAAATAAGGTTGGGAAGAAATAATAAGTGCTGAAAAACTCTTAAGGAACTACTAACCTGTTTTCATGCATGTGACCCAAGTGATAAATAATGAGGATACAAAATACTGTACAGAACTAATGAGAAATATGTGCTGCTTTGGGTCTATTATGTTTTTGAATTATTTTCTAGCATCTATTTTAATATTTTATTGATTGATTTAAAATTGGTAACTGTGAAAGACACACTGAGTCAAGATTCATTTCCAGGTGCTACCCGGGGGGGGGGGGTGAGAACAAACAAGTAAATACAATAATAAAGATATATACCATACAGCTAAGGTACAACACAAATGTAGTGCAACATGGCAAAAGTGCAAAGTGTCAAATGCAAGTGTCTGGAACACTGCACACTTAACATCCTGAATCATAATATAACAACTGGTAGAAACACAACAGCCCATGAAATTAGGAGACACAAAACTAACCCCTGAGAGAGGACATAAACTCTGGAGTGGGTAGTAACAAATGCAGGTCAGGTAGGGAGCTGCCAGGTGCAGGAGGGGGAGGGAAGGAGTTTAGGCTGGTGATTAAGGAAAGTTGGGGAGACTGAGAGACAGAGATGGATGACAGAAGGGAGGAGGTTCCCAGAAGGAGGGGAGGTGACAGGAGAAGGCTGACTGCCCAGCGGATGAGTGGGGGAAGGGAGGAAAAAGTGTGGGGGATCCCTGGAGCAAAAGGAGTAAAAGGCAGATGGAATGGGAGATGAGTTTGGATAGTTTGAGTACAACTTCAGGGACTCTTTAATGTAATGAGGAATTGGATGAGGAAGGGAGTGGTACAGCAGCAGGTATATGTGGCAGCAGGGGATGACAACACATCCAGGCTACACTCCAGCTTCTACTCTTCTACCCAAGTGTGAGGGACCACACACGAGACCTGTTGTCCAAATGTAAAACACCAGTGAATACAATACATATAACAATACATGACAATGCATACTGCTTACTAAAGCTCTGCTCAATTTTCAAATTCCACTTCTGAGTGCGTTCCATGGAATTTCAGCAATTCCATCTATTTCCCTGAAATTAAGGAGGACTCAGAATTCCAAAATTCTGTAGGTGGTATTTAAACCTTGGATTAATAATTTGTGGTCTACAGAAACTGTAGACTAATGTTCTGTGATTTGCAAAAAATGTGGATTAGATTTCCACACACTGCAGAAAACTTATCTGAGGTTTACACTAAAAGAATTTTGTAATTCTGTGGAATTTACAGAACATTAAAAAAATCAGAAATAGAATTACTAATCTGCATAAACTCCATCACTGGAATTTCACATTCTACACTGCAGTACCATTTTCCAAGTAATATACAAATTAGCTAAAGCATGTAAAGTACTTACAGAGCTGCCAACAATTACCTGCACATAGTTAAGATATCAGAGCACCCCCCCTTTTTTTGCTGCTTCAAAGCCTGCAATTTATTTTTAAAGCAAATTATAACCCATCTAGGTCTAGTAAAGAACATAAGGGGCTTTTTCTTAAGAAGTCACAGCCATCAACTAATGTTATAATATCCTAAAAGCAACAGCAGAAGATTATTTTACACACAAAGAATTATACCTATATGGAACTTCATCCCAAGAGATGTGGTTGATATGAATTCCTTTAATATTTTTAAATCTAAACTCGATAAATATTTACTACAGAATTCGGGCAAATAGTACCAAGCCTCACTGGAGATGTACAACTATGGGTCAACAGCCTGCTGTACATCTAATAAACTCCTAGAATAACTCCTAGTATAGCTCCAATGTTTTTACTTGTCATACATTTTGGAGGGGTTCTTGGCCTCATCATTCAGCTGTATCATGATTAAGCCTGACCACTTTGGCAAAGTGACCACCTCCATCAACCGATGGAGAAGTCCTGGATAAACTTGAGCACTGGTAGAACACATACCAGTTGGGTTTCAATGCAAAAAAGTGTAAAGTTATGCATTTGGGAGCAAAGAAACATGTTTTCCTACATACTGGGGGGAGTACAGTTATCCTGTACAGAGAAGGAGAAGGATCTTGGAGTGCTAATCACAGGGCTAATGAACCATTTGGCACAGTGCAGGAAGTCAGCAGCCAAAGCAAATAAGATGTTGGGGTGTATAGCCAGGGGAATCACCTCAAAGAGGAGGGAGGTTATCTTACTACTGTACAGATCACTGGTCAGACCAAATCTGGAGTATTGCATGCAGTTTTGGCATCCCTACTTGAAGAAGGATGTCAAGCTGCTGGTGGGTGTCCAGTGCAGGATGACCCAGATGCTAACTGGACTGGAGGGAAAACCCTACGAGGACAGATGGAGGGGGCTCAACATGTACTCTGTGGAGGAAAGGAGGAATAGAGAAGACATGATTGAAACCTTCAAATATATGAGGGGTATAAACAAGGTTAGTACAGAAGGGATTTTTAGATTATAGGGGAGAGTGGGACACTAGGGGACCCAGACTGAAATTGCAGGGGGGAAGGTTCAGGAGGAAAATGAGAAAACACTACTTCATGGAAAGGGTGGTGGCTGGGTGGAATGCACTGCCAGAGGAGGTGGTGTCATTGAAGTCAGTGGGAAGTTTTAAGAGGGGGTGGGACAGGGTCGGGGAGAGTTATTACTGTACGGGGGGCAGCTGCAGAGTAAAAACTAATAGCTATGCAACTGAGCAGACTTGATAGACCTTAGGGCCTGTATCTGCTGGCATTTCTACGTTCACTTGTGCGCATGCGCAAGGAACATTTTGGGAGAGTAGCACAGTTTGGAGGTGTGCCTCTCCCTTGCAATCCAGTGCTCCATTGAGCAGGCATGGTGGTCCTGCACCAATGGGTGTGGGAGCACTGTATGACAGCGGTGTTCTTCTGCTTCAAAGAAAACCACCGCTGTCATAGCGAGCACTGCATCACGCTGCCCCCTCACGTCACGCGCTCCCCCCCGCATCATGCCGCCCCCCCCACACACCCACACACACACTCACTTCCAGCTCACTGAATAACCCAGGCCATAGCACTTTGCACTTGTATGGAGGAAGTTAATTTATTTTTTGTTTCAATGGGGTCTCTTGAAGGTAATTTTCTTAAACTACATTTACTAAATCGTTCATAGAACATGTGTTTTACCAATCTACATTTTTTTAAGAATTAACAGTGACGGTTTAGTCTATGGACGCAAACGTTTGCAATAAGTACAATAAAATAGTTGTGAAGTCCTTTAAAGATTTCTGTGTTCGTTTTATTTTACGTTCTAGTTTCCAGTCTTACTGGGCGATACAAGTTAGTATATATAAAATTAATTCACCAGTCATGTTTAATGTATTGCACCTCGGTAACAACATAGGCCTCTCAAAAGAGAAATAATCTGTACAGGGCTTAATTGAAAGTTACAAAATGAAGGCGAAAAATGTTCGTGGTTAAACGTTCCAAATGTAAAGAATGCTTTCTCGAATTAGATATGCGGGACATTACATTTTCATTAACTCCATGGTCATTTATCTGTGAATTGCATTCTCTTCATTACCAGTTCTTAAATGCTGTGGCTCCTCTTTTCCTGTAGACTGCTCAGTTTCCATATATTTCTTTGTATGTTTATATTTACTTAACCTGACTCTTGATCTGTAAAGCTGGACCCCGATCATCATGCCACTGCTAAACGTCCCTGGCCTATGCTGCGTACCTACAGTCCACACAGGGTTGCACTCTTCTGTACTGTGCCTCTAGGAACCTGTTCATGACTGGTACCATGTTGCATTTTTATTTGCTGCTCACCTTTGGCATTGTAAATATTGTTATTCCGACTACACTTACCGTTCCACTAAAGTGTGGGTTGAGTACACTTAAATCTTAAACTACATATTTCAGAAGTTTATTTTGGCTGTTCCTTGATGCATTTTCAGGAAATTTTCCAGAGTCTATTTAGACATATCTCTTGCTCTGAAAATTTAGGTGAAATTAAGTGTGTGTGGGGGTGGGGCAGCCCCCATATAAAAAAAAAAAAAAAACATTTGTGTTCTCTGGTGTTGCCTTGCTGGGAATGAACATCACTGTGTTGCTTGTTCAGCGATGTACCCTCGCTGTAACAGTGATGCTATTTGGTGATCGACGTTATGACTTGGAACCACACGTTTCAACTCTATTCACTGTTCACATTCTGTATTCTAAACTATTTATGTAGGGCAGCCCTTGAATTTTCCCCCAAGATACGTACAGAAATGGGCTTATTGTACCTCATTTGGCCCTTCCTGGTAAACAGAGAAACACTGCATCTGACAGATGATAAGGGCTGCTTGGCCCACCGAGCCTGCTCATTTTACTACTTTAATTTTTGCTGTAGACCCTACCTGATCTACTGCACTTTCTCCTCCCTCCTTTCTTACCCCAAATGTTCACGTGGGCCTGTCCCAGGAGATTTTGAACCCGCTCTCCACCCCACTGTTTTTGCCCCAACTACCTTTGCTGGAAGGCTGTTCCAGGAATCCACCACTCTTTCTGTGAAAAAGTACTTCTTGGCATCTCTCCGGAATATACCCCCCTCCAGCTTTATAGCATGTTCCCTTGTTCTAGATTGCTTTTTTTCTGAAAAATACTCCCGTCCTGTACCTTATTTACCCCGTGAGATATTTAAATGTCTCTGTTATACCCCCCTCTCCCTCCTCTGTTTCAAGGTGTACATATTGAGCTCCTTTATCCTGTCCTGGTAGGGCTGTTGATGCATACTCTGCACCACTTTGGTTGCCCTCCTCTGAAGGACCTCCACTCTTGTCTATGTGCTTTCTGAGATGTGGTCTCCAGAGCTGGGCACACCAGTGATCTATATATGGGGCAATACCACCTCCCACTATCTGGGGGTGATATTCCTTCCTATGCAGCCCAGCATCCTAGTAGCCCTCCCAAGTGCCTTGCCACACTGCCTGGCAACCTTTAGGTCATCTGATATGATTACCCCCTGGTATCTTTCCTGTTTGGTTATTGTCAGTAACACTCCACTCATTCTGTACTCTGCTTCTGGGTTTCTGTGCCAGAAGAGCACTATTTTGCACTTCTTTGCATTAAAACCCAGCTGCCATACTCTTCACAACTCCTCCATTTTTTTTCAGATCTCTGCCCATCTGTTCCATGATCACCCCAGAATGTCCACCCTATTGCAGATCTTGGTGCCATCCACAAAGAGGCAGACCCACCCTTCCAGGATCTCTGCTATGTCATTTATAAAGACATTTAAGAGGACCAATCCTAGCATAGAACCCTGAGGTACCCCAATGATCACCCTCTCTTCTTTGGAATGAACTCAGTTTACCACCACACTGTCTCCTGTCCCATAGCCAGTTTCTTAACAGATCACAGCCTTAGTGTCCACCCACAAGTTACCTACTGTAGCTTGTATACCAGTTGCCTATGTGGAACTGTATTGAAAGCCTTTCTGAAATCCAAGTAGTCCATGTCCACCTCTCCTCCCTGATGTAATTCCGTGGTCACCCAGTCAAAGAACTCTATCAGATTTGTTGGGCATGACCCTGCCCCCATGAATCCATGCTGACATAGATCCTGTAACCTGTTGTATTCAAGATACTCCACATTCCTTTCATTAGTAGTGTTTTCATTAACTTACCCACCACCAATGTCAGGCTGGCAGACCTATAATTGCCCACATTTTCCCTGCTACCACTTTTGTCAAGTGGCACTACATCTGCCCTTCTCCAGTCCTCCAGGAAAACTCTGGTCTCCATTAATCTGTTAAATAGGCATGTCAGAAGTGCAGCTAGTACCTCCCTAAACTCCCTCAACACCCTTGGATGCACCCTGTCTGGCCCCATAGCTTTGTCCATTTTCAAGATAGTGAGTGCCTTCAGGACTCTCTCCTTAGAAAAAGGATGATGCAGATTGGACTCAACTCTAAACCTTTTTTTTTTAAATCTTTCATAACCAGGTAAGGCCCACTAAGCACAAGTGCTTGTTTTTGGGGGTGACCCAGGAGCACTGAGGTGGATGTGTGACTTGCTCAGGGTTGCACATTATGCAAGTAGAGGTTGCGGGAATCACAACATGTTCTGCTGGATGTGCTACACTCATTAATAGCTCAGTACGCTAACATCTAAGCTATGCTGCCAGTCCAAAGTGATACCTGTGTTTCTGCCTGGTTCTTAACTAAATAAATAAAATATGGGACAGGCATCATATAGATGTCTGTACCCTTGACTTTAATCTCCATTTAATTTTTGGTTCTATATGTAGTAAACAATAAATTTTAATATTGTATTTCTGCAGTGTATTTTTATAAGATGATCTAGCTGCTGTGTGAGGCATTGTTTTCAATGGGGTCCTATTTTAGAGCCATGTTCTATTTATTTATTTTTTGTTACAGTTTATTGCTTGTTCACCAGCATTTTAATTTCTGACTTGGTGTTCAAAGGCCCATCCTCAGATGTCTCCTACTCTTACCTTTTGCCTCTGGCATACCCCTCAACCAGTATCAGTGATATCCATGCAAAACTCCACCCTAAGCTAGGTACCTGTACCGTAATAAAGACTGCCTACCATTGTTGGTCCGCTGTGAGCTGGTTACCAAAATGGTGCTTCTGATCTTTGACTATGCAGATGTGGTCTATGGTACAGTCACCAGTTTCTCTCTAGCCAGACTGGACACTATCTGGAATGCCATTTGCACGTTACAACAAATTCTCCTCCATATACACAGCACTACTCACTCTATTTCTATCTCCCTATCCTTACCTTCACATCACCAGTTACACTGCTCTTCCTTCATCTCCAAGTATTGCTGTGGCTTCCTTCCTTCTTAGCTCACCTCTCTCTGTTCCTCTGCTCCATTTTCCTCAGCTTCAGGGACCAGACAACATTCCCACCTTATCCCTATTCTTCAGCTGGAAGTCATCCTTTCCTATTGCTTGCCAATATACTGGAACCAGTTTCCCTTTCTCATCCACCATTTCTCCTCTTCAGGCTCCAGCTGAAGCTCCTCCCTCCACCATCTGCACCTATTTCCTATAGGAGGTCCCTCTTACTTATCTTTGGTAGCTCAGCTTTTTGTATTCCCAAGACATTTATTGATCCCTGCTACCCTATATTGCTTGTGTCTGTACTGCTTTTTTGTCAGATTCCCAGTTTTCCACCTGCACATGTATTTGCACAGCATGCTTGCACTTTAATTTGTTCCAAGTTTGTACCAAAGAAGTTAGATTTTTTTTGCTGTGTCTGCATTTTGTGTTCTCTTCCATTTAGTGCACTGAATTATGTTTTTCTGTTTCTTCCTGTAACCACCCCCCCTTGCAAGTTGCACCTGGAAATGAACCTCAGCTCAGCTCAGTGTGCCTCTCCCAGTTATCAAGTTTTAAATAAATACCCTCTGGGCCAGGGCCCTCCAGGCATGGAAACTACTGGAAGGGATGTTAACTTTTCCTTGCCTCTCTCCCTGTGGGAGATGAGTAGTTCATGGCAAGGCCCAAAACTGTAGGCTTCATCCTGCCTTACTGGAGTTTTTTCCTTTTTACATTCACTTGCGCGCATGCGTAAGGAACGTCTTGGGAGAGTAGCACACTTTGGAGGTGTGCCTCTCCCTTGCAATCCAGTGCTCCATTGAGCAGGCGTGGTGGTCCTGCACCAATGGGTGTGGGAGCTCTGTATGACAGCGGTGTTCTTCTGCGTCAAAGAAAACCACTACTGTCACACCAAGCACAGCGTCATGCAACCCCTCCGTCACGGCGCTCCCCGTGTCCGCCCCCAAAACTTTGGTGCCGCGTAGGCCACCCCAGCATGGCAAATGTTGTTTTCAATGGGGGTGCCCAATCCCCGTTGGCTCCATGGCGCCCCAAGCCATCCTTCTGCCACTGGGGCCCACCCCAGTGTGGCAAACGTCCATTTTTACAACGGGTGCCCAATCCCCATCGCCCATGCCCCCCAGCCATCTTCTGCCATGCTGGGAACCCACCCCAGCATGGCAAACGTCCCATAGTCCTCTTTTTTAAACCTGTAAAGAAAAAACGATCCCACGTAGTCTCCCAGTCCCCCCTCCCACAACCCGCACCCATCCACTGCACACCCAGCCTCCCCATCCACTGCCACTCCATACTTACCTCTGGAGCTTGGCGCGACGATCTTCGGTGTACCGGGAACATGTCTGCACTCTTCAAAGCCGACCACGAACTGAGGAAATGCCAGTAAGCTGTATAATGGGCTAGATAGGGTGGTTTCAACTTTATTGCATATCTCAGGCATTTTTTTGAATTTTTGCAGCAAAGTTTCAACATGGTTTTATTGGGAACCCTTCTCATGAATGATGTCACTGTGCATGGCGTTGTTTCGAAGGTGATTTCGCAGTCACTGCATGAAATCACCTTTGGGCCTGAATAATGCCATGACACTGACATCATTCATGAGAAGGTCCAAAACCCATGTTGAAAATTTGGGGCAAAATTCAAAAATGACTGTTTTACTGGCGTTGGTTGCGCAGTTCCTATGCAGGCTTGTAAGTTCACGAATTTTCAATATTTTCACTCCAGATTTTCAACATTGCCATTTTACCACACCTCCTTATGAGCAGTACAGCTGTCATTTTTCACATCCTGCCCAAAACGTGTTTCCGCCCATGTAGTGCACAATGGCGCAGTCGGTGTGTGAAATCAATGTATGGGATGCATTAAGAAAATCATAGTGACACTGTTCATTAGCAGACGTCTTAAAATGGCTATGTTGAAAATTTGGTGAAAAAATTCCTAAAAATGACTGTTTTACGAGTGTGCATTGCTCAGTTCCTACGCACGCTCGTAGGTTTGTGAATTTTCAATATTTCCACTCCAGATTTTAACATTGCCATTTTACCACACCTTCTTATGAGTAGTACAGCTGTAATTTTTCACATCTCACCCAAAACGTGTTTCCGCCCATGTAGCGCACAATGGCGCAGTCGGTGTGTGAAATCAATGTATGGGACACATTAAGAAAATCACAGTGACACTGTTCATGAGCAGAGGTCTTAAAATGGCTATGTTGAAAATTTGGTGAAAAAATTCCTAAAAATGACTGTTTGACAAGCGTGCGTTGTGCAGTTCCTACGCACGCTCGTACGTTTGCGAATTTTCAATATTTGCACTCCAGATTTTCAACATTGCCATTTTACCACACCTCCTCATGAGCAGTACAGCTGTCATTTTTCACATCCTGCCCAAAACATGTTTCCGGCCATGTAGCGCACAATGGCGCAGTCGGTATGCGAACTCAATGTATGGGACACATTAAGAAAATCACAGTGACACTGATCATGAGCAGAGGTCTTAAAATGGCTGTGTTGAAAATTTGGTGAAAAATTCCTAAAAATGACTGTTTTATAATTTGCGTTGCGCCAGTTCTCGCCGCATTTCGTAAGTTTGCGAATTTTTCAATATTTTCATTCAGATTTTCAACATTGCCATTTTACCACACCTCCTCATGAGCAGTATAGTTGTCATTTCCATCCTGCCCAAAATATGTCACCATGTAGCGCATAATGAGTGCGAGTCCATGAGCAACTCAATGTATGGAACACATTAGAAAATCACAGTGACATTGTTCATGAGCAGAGGTCTTAAATGGCTGTGTTGAAAATTTGGTGACAAAATTCTAAAATGACTGTTTACGAGTGCTCATTACACAGTTCCATGCACGCCTGTAAGTTGCAGATTTCAATATTTTCCTCCATTTTCAACATTGCCATTTTACCACACCTCCATGAGCAGTGCAGCTGTCATTTTTCACGTCTTGCCCAAAATGTGTTTCCGCCCATGTAGCGCACAATGGCACAGTCGCTGTGTGAACTCAGTGTATGGAACACATTAAGAAAATCACAGTGTCACTGTTCATGAGCAGAGATCTTAAAATGGCTATGTTGAAAATTTGGTAAACAAATTCCTAAAAATAACTGTTTTACAAGCGTGCATTGTGCAGTTCCTACACATGCTCGTAAGTTTGCGAATTTTCAATATTTTCACTCCAGATTTTCAACATTGCCATTTTACCACACCTCCTTATGAGCAGTACAGCTGTCATTTTTCACATCCTGCCCAAAACATGTTTCCGCCCATGTAGTGCACAATGGCGCAGTCGGTGTGCAAAATCAATGTATGGCTCTAGTAAGACAATCACAGTGACACTGTTCATTAGCAGAGGTTTTAAAATGCCAGTGTTGACAATTTGGTGAAAAAAATCCTGAACGTGACTGTTTCTGACGTGCATTGCACAGTTCCACTATGCTGCTCAGTGAGGTTTGCAAATTTTCAATATTTCCACTCCAGATTTTCAACATTGCCATTTTACTACACTTCCTTATGAGCAGTACAGCTGTCATTTTTCACATCCTGCCCAAAACGTGTTTCCGCCTATGTAGCTCACAATGGGGGTAACAAAAAGGTCATGCTGAAAATTTATTGTGCAAATACCAGCAATCGCACAGGGCATTAGGGTAAAGCACCATACATGCCAAACACCACTGCAAATACCTGCAAGCGAACGTTCGGCATTGACAAATGCTTGTTCATATATTCATATGTTCCTATGTCAGAGAGCTTTAAATTATGTGATTAGGCATGGCTATGGTTTAAATCTGGTATGCACTGCCCCTTAGGGAGTTATGTATTCTTTTATACCTTTGACATTTTTTAACTGACATAATGCACTTGGAAGTTGGTTAGTTCTATAATTTAGGATAATAGTGCTTGTACGTGTAGTCTTAGTCTGGAACCTAAAGACTTGAATGGAGCTTCAACAGGCAGAGCTATACCCCGAAGTCCAGAGAGGTTCAGATTGAGGTGTCATGTTATAGAAGCAAATGAGGAGCAGTGGGGTAACTCAAGATTGATCACAGTAGAAGCAGAATGAGTTTTAGTGATACTGGGGCCATAGGGAAAAAAACTGAGGAGAATAAGGCATCAAAGGAGGGTCATTGTTGGAGTATATGAGGAGGTAAGCATTTTTGAGAAATAACCTGAGAGTAGTGGTATTAATCTGTTCAAGTGGTGATGTTGGGCAGTATTAATGTAGTGTTTGGGACATTGCATTAGTTAGGAAAAGGGGCAGACTAGGTGGGCCACATGGTCCTTATCTGCCTGTCACCTTCTGTGTTTCTATGTTTCTATGTAACAGTGACTGTTTTCTCCAGTGAGGCGTGTGCTGTGACAGACAATGCATGATTTGGCTATCTAGTGGGTGTAGCCACCACGTGTTCATGCATCCAATTCCAACTGTTTGATCTGTTACATAAAATGATTGACAAGCCAAATCAGAATGTACAAATTAAAACAGTAAAGGAAAACAGATCTATATGGCACAGAGATAGTTTTTGCTTGATGTAAAATTAATTTCTACATATATCACTGTTGATTTTTTTTTATACTATATATTTATTATATTTTCATTTGCAAAATCATAGGACAGTTTTTACAGTGTATAAGTTAGGACAGTACATAATTACATCAGTCAGATACTTAGCAATACATTAGTCAAGGGTCTCAGGAGTACTTACATATTTTACAAAGCAATTCATATCATAAGCACTAAGACATTTATGTAAACCATCATCAGAGCCAATATGTTTCTAAGGTACAAAAGTAGACTCTAAAGATGAAATATATAGAATCCATTTCCTCCATTTAAGCTCAAATACAGACCATTTATCTGTGCTTTTAACTATTAATCTCTCTAATACATAAATTTCTCCCATTATTCCCCACCAATTCTGTATGTTTAGAGACATCTTCTTCCCCCAGTTTCTAGTAATTGCTTTTTTAGCTGCCAGCATATTAGTAATTAACAGTGATCATCTGGGTATTGGGAGAACCTCTGGTGGAACTGAAAGTAGAACTAGCTCAGGGGGTCAATACTGCTTCCACATCTACCAATTCTTTTAATGCCTTTGAAATATCTCTCCAGTAACCTGATAACTGCAGGCAGGCTCAACAAAACATGGAACTGATCCGAAGATATTTCTCCACAATTTCTCCAGCAATTGCTTAATGTCCCTGATGAGAACCTGGCCAGTCTTGCCGGAGTATAGAAAAATCTATTTCTAACTTTCCAGGCAAATTCTTGCCAGTAGGGGGCTCCCAAAAGTCCCACTGAGAATTTAGTATACTTCTCACAATCTTCCTTTGATACCTGGAGTGGAAGCACTTTATTCCAGGCATTTAGAATTCCCTGAGTTGATTTTTTTGATAACTCCCTCAAACCCCTATATTTTGGTCCCACAAAGTGGGGCCACAACTGTCATCTCCCCATGGTCATGGCTAAAGTAAACAATAAAGGGGGTGGATCTGAGAGTCTACTAAAGGCTGGTCCTTTACTTTCAACGCCCTCTATTAAGCTTGTATACGTTGAAAAATCTTGTTGTGGAAGATTGTATGTTTCTTGAAGTTTAGTAGATGAGAGGACCCCCCTGGCATCCACCAGTTGGAACATAAACTTAAAACCTTTTTGTCTCCATTGAGCCAGAGTACCCTCCTGTTCCAAAGTAAGAGTTTGGATTCTGAAATTTAATAAATTCAAATAGGGACCTACTGGTTCCAGCTCTCTTAGATGGATGATTCTCTTCCAAGTCTCCATAGTAGAATTTGTACTATAAATAAGTCTAGGTATTTTATTTACTGGGGCATATAGCATTTGTAAAAGTTCACTCCCCTCCCTTACCCCATTAAGGATGAATTCTAAGTTCTTCCATGTTATGTCATATTTTTGGTTATTCCAATTGAAAACTCGAGCTATCACTGTAGCATTTGCATACATCTGAAGATCAGGCAAATTTAAACCTCCCTTATTTTTTGGTAACATTAATGTGGACCACTTGATTCGGGGTTCTTTCCCGGCCCAGACAAATCTCACCAAAGACTTATTCCAGGAGGGAAAATACATTCCATCTGGCATCATCGGTATGGTCTGAAAAAGATATAGCAGCATTGGAAGAATATTCATCCTAATAATATCCACCTTAGAATATAGTGATAGATGAAGTTGGGACCATTGATGTAAATCAGACTCTATTTTTTGTGTTAAAGGGTTCATAGTTTACCATAGTGAGATGTATTAACAGGTTTGATAACTGTATGCCTAGATACTTTATCTTGATGCTATTCTAGCGCAGAGGCAAACTGCTCTTCAGTATCTGTGAGGGGGAGAAATGAAAGGGAAGAACTTCTGTCTTAGAAGAATTTATTTTATATCCAGAGAATTGAGCAATTGCTCAAGTATCTCCCATATTGCTGGAACAGAGGACTCTGGATCTGCTACCGACAATAAAATGTCATCTGCATATAAAGCCAACTTCCACGATTGGTTGCCCAGCTCAATACCCTTAATTTTTTCTGATTTTCTAAGCATCATAGCCAAGGGCTCAATATAAATGGCAAATAACAAAGGCTATAGGGGGGCATCCCTGTCTAGTGCATCACTGTAACTTGATATAGGGAGTAATACCGCCAATAAGTTTTATATATGCCCTTGGTTCAGACTATATTTGCTCTAACCAATTCACAAATTCCTTCGGGAACCCAAATGATATTAATGTTCCCCATAAAAATCAGCAGGACACTCTGTCGAAAGCCTTACAGGCATCTAAACTGATTAAAGCTAAGGGGGTAGCTGAGTTAGCCATATAATCCATCAGGTGGATTGTTCTTTGTACATTATCTGCATTCTGATGCATACGTAAGAATCCAGCCTGATCTGGGTGTATCCGGGGTAAGCAGTATATTCTCTAACCTATAGGTTCATATTGCCATGTATATCTTATAGTCATTATTCAAAACCGAAATGGGTCTGTATGACTCTAAATTTAATGGATCTTTACCTGGTTTTAATATAACTGAGATGGCCGCATATGACCATGAGGGTGGGGGGACACCTCCATCCTGCACCTCTAAAAAAGCTTTTTGCATTGGCTGAATTAATTTTGAAAGAAAAGTCTTATACCATTCGGCTCTAAAGCCTTCTGGGCCTGGGTTTTTTAATGTTTTAGACTTTTAACTGCTTTCTGGAACTCTATAGTGGAGATGGGGCATAAAAGTGAAGCCTGCTGGGATTCAGATAAGTGTGGTAAGTTAAGGGGTATCAAGAATTTTTTTTTTTATCTTCCGGGGAAGGGGTTGTAGGATCAGAGTACAAATCTGCATAATATTGTGGGAATGCTTTCAAAACTGCAGGGGTTTTACTAAGAATATTGCCTACTATGGGGTCTCCAATCCTTGTAATAGTGGAAGTCTGCTTAAATCCTCTAGTATGTCTAGCCAAGTTTCTGGCACCTGTAGGACCTCCCTCATAATAGTATCTTTTAAGATATAATAAGGGCATTTGCATCTTATGATCTAAAATGGATTGTAATTCTGACTGAATTTGTTTAAGCTCTAATTGTGGAACTCGTTCTCCTCTGTCTCTCTTCTGCTGTAGTTCTTGTAACTTATCTAGTAATATTTTGTATCTGGATTCTCTTTGTTTATTTAATCTAGAGGAAAAAGAAATAATCTCTCCTCTAATCACAACCTTCAGAGTATCCCAGAGGATAGTAGCTGAAACAGAAGGATCTGCGTTCTCCTCTAAGATTTGCATTATGCTGTCTTCCATTCTGGTCTTAAACACTGGATCCTTCAAGAGAGAAAGATTCAGTCTCCATAAAGTTGATATGTGAGTTTTATTTAACCTGACCTTAATTAAAAGAGGTATATGGTCTGAGAGGAGGCGGGCTTCCAGAGATATATCTTGAATCATATTTAGGTGCTCTGTAGATGTAAAAAAATAATCTATCTTAGCTGAGGTGTGAAATCTAGGGGAGACCAAAGTATGTCCCTCCACGGAGGGATAGAACTGGCGCCAAATATCTGTAAGACCCATCTTAGGTATCTGGGCTTTTAAAAGTTTTTGAGTGGGAGTAAACCTATGTTGTTTAGGGAAAGTGGAATCTTTCTGCACAGACATTATTAAGTTGAAGTCAGCTCCTATCAGCATTATCCCCTTTTGCTTTCGAGCAGTCTATTAAAGAACTGTCTCAGTAGAGAGGGAGATGCTCCTGGTGGCAGATAAACACTCGCCATTGTCACATCAGTCTCGTACAACCTACCTTGTACTATGACAAAATGCCCATTATCTGAATAGACCTCCTCTTTTGTAAATGGAGTAGTAGCTGGAATCAAAATTGCCACTCCACGCCTCTTCCCTGACTTACTAGATGAAGAAAAGACACCTGCCACCTGCAGCAAGCTTAGCATGTTCCCCTTGTGACAAATGTGTCTCCTGTAAATACTAACATACTATTTGGCAGCAGATTAGGCCTTATGGTCTATCGAGTCTGCTCGAACCTCACATCCCTAGTTGGGTGCTGAGGCCCTCCCCCCCTTGTGTTCCAGAAACCCCTATCATCCATCCCCACCCCCTGGGACAGGCCATCATCTGATACATCCACTTTCTGTGTCTGTCCCACCCTCTCTTGAAGCCCTCCACTGTGGATCTCTGAACCAGCTTGACAAGCAGTGCATTCCAAGGGTCCACCACCCTCTCAGTGAAAAACCTCCTCTTCTTTTCCCCCCTCACCCTTCCACCTTCCAACTTCAAACCATGCCCTCTGGTGATACCTCCCTGCTTTAGTCTAAAGATCCCCTCCATGTTTACTCCTATTTATTCCCTTGAGGTACTTGAAGACCTCGATCATGTCCCCTGTCTCTCCTCTCCTCCAATGAAAACAGGCAGAGCTCCTCAAGTCTGTCCTCATCGTCAAACTCTAGCCCTCGTATCATCTTAGTTGCCCTCCTCTGTACCCTCTCCAGGAGCTGTATGTCCCTCTTCATGTGGTCTCCAGTACTGTACACAGTACTCAAGGTGTGGTCTAACCAGTCTATTGTACAGCGGCAGAATCACTTCCTTGCTCCTAGAGGTGATCCCCCTTACGATGCATCCCAACATCCTGTTTGCCTTGCTAGCCACTCTTCTGCACTGCTCAGAGTTATTCATACATGCATCCACCATGACCCCTAGGTCTTTTTCCCCCATTGAGGCCTCCAGCGTCTCCCCTCCCAGGGTGTACCTGTGCATTCTGTGTTTTGCTTCCTCAGATATTGTTGTAATCTAGCTCTTTTTATGGGATGATTAATGCCATTAATATTTAATGACAATATCTTAGCTGTTTCTAATACAATATTTTGTTTTCATTTGATAAATCATTACTGATTATTGAACTTTCTCCCCTCAGCCACTCCCCTTCCAATTTCCACAAGGATCCGCAAAGTCTCCAGAATGTACCAACAAGGAATATCCTATCTTGTCTTAAATGTCCTGTCCTCTGACCTGTGCTACGTAATCTAACTAAAGTTTTCCCACTATCCCTTATCAACTAAAAATAACTTATTATCACATATATAGCTGTGATTAGCCACTGTAAACTGTTAATGTAAGTGGTGTATCCAGTAGACCAATGTAACCATAAAATCACAGTACAGTATTATAGATAGCCTTAATTCAAACACTAAGTGATGACAGATGAATATGAGGAGACTGATCAACCGATGCCGGCTCTGGCTGACAAATATGCCATAAAGGGGGCCCAGCAGGAAGAAAAGCATTCTATCTTCCCCACAGCCATATGTGTCCACCTATCCATCTCATATACAGAGTAGAGCAAGGCCAGAATCACCTTAAGATTGGGCAGTGCAGTACTTTGCCAATTTTGTAAAATTAGCCGTTTAACCTGCATGCTAAATAAGAGTAACCACCTGAGTTCCTGGTATTTAAGGGGGGAACCCCGCGCCATAGACCTAACAGCATAAGAGAAGGGTCCGCTGGGACCTGATATTTAAGTATCGTACTGGCAACAAGTATCACTTCATCCCAAAGATCATGTATCCGGGGACATTGCCAAAGAATATGAAATAGACCCCCCCCCCGGCTGGAGACACCACCAGCACATATCATGTGTAAGGATTTGCATTTTCTTTAATATAGCAGGTGTCCTATACCAATAATGTAAAATTTTATTATGTATAAGTCTACTCCTGGTGTCTTTATGAACTTTTAAACCAACCTGCCAGCACTGTTTCCACTATGTCTCTGATATTTGTATATTTAGGGCTTTTTCCCATTTTAACTTAGATTTTATATTGGTGGATGGTAGTGAGTCCCGCAGTACAGCATATGTCATAGTTGCAACTTTATTAGGTAGGCCAAGCCACCTTTCTAAGTGTGAATCACTGGTTGGGAGAGCTTTGCCCTGACTTAGGAGGGGCTTAAGACTATCACGCAATTGCAGGTATTTCAAAAAATCTGATTTACCCAGATTCCATCTGGATTGCAAGTTCTGGTACGTATCTACCACAAGGGAATTGAGGCACAGCACATCCTTTAGAAATATAATCCCTTTCCCTTGCCAGGATGGCCAAGCCACCATGGAGACACCAATAGTAATGCTAGGGTTATTCCACAGGGGCACATATGTAAGGGGAAGAATCAAATGTTTTATTTTTGTTTGTAAAATCTTCCAATATCTGACTGAAGCCCCAATAGTGGGATGCAGTGTGTGCTCCTGATCTGGGGGGAAGCAGAGAAAAGAAACTGCTGTGAGGCTGTTACTATACATCAGCTCGAGCCTTAACCACTGGGGAGAGTCAATATTATGGGGCTGGAACCATTTCAATGTTTGTGCTCCTTGAAAAGCAATCTTGTAGCCTTCAATCCATGGAAGGTTCCATCCTCCCCACAATGGATGGGTCCGGAGTTGATTTCTACTGAAACAAGGTCTGACTGGACCCCATATGAAGGAACCGATCATCGTATCTATTTTCTTGAACCAATAATTAGGGAGAAAAAGGGGGATATGAGCAAGCACATAGAAAAATCTCGGGGCAAGGGACATCTTAAAAGCAGCTATCTTACCTGCCATGGTTAGATGGAGCTTATTTATTCGCTCCATTTCAAGTTTACAACTTGCCAGAAGGGGGCACAGGTTATTATCCCACCACTTCATTAAGTTACTCCCAACCATGATTCCCAAATATTTGATCATATGCTGCGACCATTTAAGTCCAAACTGTGCCACCGTATGAGATTTGCACTGCATGTTGAGCGGGAGTATTTCAGTTTTGGATTGATTTATTTTTAACCCTGAAATGGATGAAAAGGTGTCCAGAATTTCTAGAAGGTGGGGTAGGGACTCGTTAACATCTCTTAGTAATACCAACAGATCATCAGCATACAGCAGGCATAACTATTGCTTTTAGTATTATTCTGTGCTGCAAAAGCTTTAGGACTTCCAAATGTGGGGAGAGAAATAAAAAACTCCAAATTTCCAGTAGAAACTGCTCTTGGAGCATTTGAACTCTCCCTAGAACTGAAGGGAATCCCTTAACATTGTTGTTAGGGGCTTTCAAGGAGCCAGTAAACTGTTCCCCTTTAAATAAGGCAAAAATAATATAGGAGAGGAGTATAAAACTCCAAAGAAAACCTTTAGGGACATCCCCCAAAAGCAGCATAGAACTCAAAAACTGCTCCCTCCCCATTTCCCTGCACCTCGAGCTTTCTGAAAATGTTTTCTCTCTTATGTTACTTTGTTTATCGATGGAAGGAAAGAAAAAAGAAACTACAATTAGCATAGCCAAATAATTATATCTGTAACTTCTAGTCCACCATTAGAACGCACTTGGATTATGTAAGGTAGAATCTGTTCATCATGCAGTCGCCTAATTCAGGCTCAGAGCAGCTCCTTATTATAAAGAGCACACTTCAGGCCCAAGAAATCGATGGCACAGCACTCCCCCCCCAATCTCTCTCTCCTGCTCACTTCAGCCAAATGAACTTCTCAATTAGTTTCAAGTATTGTCACTTTTTGCTTCTCTCCTGTAGACTGCTAGAGTAGATTTGATTGTTCCCCGTTCTTGTTGTTTTCCCTGTCTTCTGTTGGAGTTAGACTGCCAGCCAACTTGGAGTTTTTCTGGATTGTTGCCAACCAAACTTCATTCGGGAAAGTGCAGGCCCATTGTTGTAATTTCTTATTTTGCTTCATGAGCCATAGAAAACTCCCTCTTTCCAATAGGCAGATGGACAATTAGCCGTGCTGGATAAGGGGTTGTAAATTTGTGCCCTGCTGCTTTCAGTACTGGAAGTAACAGTAAATAAGCACATCTCAAATAAGTGGTTTTTGGTGCATAGTCATGATCAAGATATATGCGAGTTGAGCCATAGAAAACTTTCTGGCGCTGCCATGCTGTAAGCAGAATATGTTCCTTTGTTGCATAGCTATTGAAACGAAGAATTACAGATCTAGGTGGAATATTTGCAGAGGTAGGTTTGGGAGCCAATGCCCTATGCACTCTTTTGAGATGAAGGTTGAAATCTTTTGGCAGTTTTAAGGCTGTGTGTAGCAAAGCTTCTACAAATTCCTTAATGTTAGTTCCCTCAGATTCTTCAGGTAAACAATAAATTCTAATGTTTTTGTGATGTGCTCTGTTCTCAGAATCTTCTTGGTGATCAATTATTTGTTCTTGCATCTCTTTCATCTGCTGTAACATTTGTTCCAAATAATCTATTCTATTCTCCGTTATTGTTGCAGTTCTCTCTTGTTTGTCTACTCTCTGCTCTAATTGTATCACATCTCTTTGTAACTCACTGTAGATTTCTTTGATTTCTGCTCGAAAAGTAAGTATCTCTTGGTAAATTAGGTCAACTTTTGCCTTCTTCACTTTGTTTTTTGGTTGTTTCCGCTAAGATTTGAACAAGCCCCATTTAAGATCTGCAGAGTCACGGTTATTTGATGTGACTGAGGCCTCTGATTCAGTTCCATCGGCTATCTCCTCCATCATGCTGTGTTTCATTATTAAATTCAATCTCTCTGATTCTCTACACTTTCCTCTGGTTTTGTAATGCAAAATCTGTTTCAGAAATATGCAGGATTGCAGCCGAAGCGTAGTTTTTTTAGCTCGGGGTAGACGCAGTTCTCTTTCTAGGCTGCCATTACTCGGTGGGCGGAACCGGAAGCCCATTGTTGAGTTTTTAATGTTTTATAGTTGCTTTTATATAGACATTCCTATTTTTATTTAAATATTAGTATTTATTTTTTTACATTTTTAACTTGTTTAAAGAACTATTTTGATTTTTACATCTGTTTATCACTGGTGATGCTGGTCATATGTGATAATGCCATATCATAAAATAGTGCTACCGTCCCTCTCATAAATCAGATTCCCTGAGTCACTGAAGGAGAGGGAAGCAGTCTCTGCTTGCCAGTTTGTTAAAGCCTCTACTTTTATGCTTCTTGGTCAGTGACAATAAGAAATGGTCTGTTTGTTATATGATTTAGCTTTCAGCCTGACTGCATAGACATTTCCTACACAGCAGAGCAATTTCACCAGTATTGGATGGTGCTAACCTTTTTACTATTTCACATGATGCATATCATTTTCATAGTGGTATTTGTTTCTAAATTTATTGGGATAGAGTTTTGATCTTTATATTAACTTGTGGGAAGTAATCCCTGAAGCAATCCAAAATCAATACAGACATGGTTATACTCACCTGACAAGCTACTGATGCGCATGTGACTTAAAAGGTGAAATCCAACCAATCTTATGCTCTGCCCTTCTAAGGAAAGCTTAGTTTCATATGACCATCTCACCAGACTGCAGCACAGGATCACAGCTCCTGCCAACATGGTATTTTGTTTGTGCTACATCGTGATTTTTAAATTCAAGCTCCAAGGTAATATTTTTTATATGGCCTGTGACTAATATCCTTCAAATAATCAGGCTTTTCCTGCTGAATTATTGATTCCTAGCTTTGAACTCTACTTCTATAATGGCTGGTGGCCCCTCTATTGGGCCCAGCTGAGCATTTGTGAGCATCAAAATAGGTAGGTTAGAACAGGAATAATGTGGAATTTTGAATTATTCAGCTACTACCCCTGCACATTGCTTTCCACTGTTCAAATGGAGTGCCTCAGACTTCAATTCAATTTTATTTTACCAGGAAAACACCATTGAGACAGCTCATTTGCAAGAAGGCCCTAGAGGGACATATACAAATACAGCTATAACTGTGACAACATATACTAAAACTGGAACAGGACTACACAGAGGATAAGCTGTGGTAGGAATAAGAAAAATGCTAGTCTAAAGTACAGGGTACAAGAATAAAACAATGGTAGATATAAACAATAATAGTCCTAACTGCTAAAGTACTTAAATTCTTGGGTAGTAGACAGTGGTAGGAATAAACCTGTTACAGGGTGACCCCTATCACAATGGATAAAATGAAACCCCTTCCCCAAGCAGCTTATATGTTTTCTATAATGTCCAACATGCTGGTTGGCTGGTTATCAATTAACTGATAAAGTGCTTACAAAGCTTTCTACGCATACTAACCTAAAACAAAACTAAGAGGGTAGTTTTAATATAAGAATAATAAAAAGCTTGTGTCTGCTTTTTCTAGATGTTAGCAGCCCTCTTCTAAGATATATTTTGCAACAGACAGCATGAGGTAATATGACCCTTCAGGAGAGTTTAGGAGAGCACAGAATGTTCTGACCTCAGGTCTGACCTTTAAAAATGTTGTAAACAAGTTATGTAATGGTCTGCAGGTGGCTGCCAAATAATTATTCTCTATGGAGCAACAGTGGCCCCTAGTGGCTAGTTTTATGTTATGTCTGTTGTTAATCAAAAGGGCAGTGGACAATTTTTCCAGCTTCTAGTGAGTTTATAAAAAGCCCTACATTAGTGCTGAGAGGATAGATAGGGTGGTCAGTTGGATACTGACTGAGGAAGGTGGAAGACTTCCTGGTAGTGTGTGCTTTCACACTGTTTGATTCATGCTAAGCTGAAGAAAAGCCTTAGAAACCATTGAAGCAAAGCAGTTGTCTGACTTACCATTTAGCTTTTTGTATATTTCACTTGATGAAAATAAAATGATAAATGCAGCCATATATTTTTTATGTACCTGACTTGTGGTCTGCCTAAAATCATGTTATCCTAAACCCATGCCAGTTGACAAAACCATACTAGTCAAGATATGATTATAACTCAGAATAACAAGGTTCAGCACAGGGAAGTACCAGATAAAGGAAATATTGGAAGAGAAGGAAAGGGTGATAAGCTAGACACAAAGGAGGTAATGAAGGAGTGGAAAGAGTCTCAAAAAGAGAGAAGGCAGATTATAGTATAGGTTAGTGGATTGGTGGGCCGGGGGAGGAGAGGAATAGGTAGTAGACACAATAGGGTACGAGAAAGGGGGAAGGAAGTGTTGTGGGGCTGGGGTATAGATATAAGAGACATCATGCAAGTTCAGACATAGCAGTTACATTATTCCTTCAATGTAAGAATCAGCATGGCTTTGAAAGTACAGAGGCCAACTATGTGACTGAGTTTGAGTGTTTTTTGTAAGGAATTCCAGAGAGAAGACAAAGCATGATTTATAGATGAGGAACCAAACCTGGTTCTAATCCGGGGAATGTCAAGAGTGATATAGGAACATTTTCTGAGAGAGTATATACAAGGGATGCATATAAACAGGGTGCAGATATAAGGTGTAAGTTTCATGGTTAATGTTCTGAACACCCAGAAAGCTGCATTATACCATCATCTAGAGCTAAGAGATGGCCAGCTGATCTGTGTGTAGAGGGAACAGTGGTGTGTGTTGAAAGGGGCATTAAGAGCAAATCATATAGGCCTGTGATAAAGTGTGTCCAAAGTAGATAAGGCTGATTTTGGACTGTAACTGTATAACAAATCTGCATAATCAGTAAGTGGGAGTGTGACAGTTAGCATCAGCAGTGGGATCTGGTACTGGTTGTCCTGAGAAATGAGGGGGAGACCAGTACTAGACACTAGCCCTGGTGTCCAGACCTAGGAGGTAAAAGACAGGATGGCACACAAGCTGGAGTCCGTGGATGCCCAAGAACTCAAGGAAGACAGAGTGGCTGACCTGATGCAGCTTGTACATTGGCTAAGTGGAAGATGGTTGCAGGTGGACCATCATTGGAGAGAAGCTGAGCACTGCTACCAGGTGCTGCTAGAGATCCTTGGAAGTGATACAGGGAGGTCTATGGGGAAGTAGGCTGTGAATTAAGTAAAGTAGATATAGAGGTAACTAGACTGTAACTATTCTGTGGTCTCTGACTGTATATTGGAAATTGTAAGAAACCACTGAGGGAATAGTGGTTATTGACTTTGCATCTTACTTTTCATTATTTTTGATATATTTTGGTTTTCTGATTTCTTGGTTTTCTGATTTTCTGTAAATAAATGTCACATTCCTGTGTTTTAAATCTTGAAAAATTGCCTCATCTGAATTATTTCCCACCCTCTGTGACAGGGAGGAAAGTAGGTTTGGACCAATCTTTGCTTGATATCAAAGGTAAGTAAGTGTTTTATTAGATAAAAGAGACCAAGATTTTGATGCAATTTTTTAGCTAATTCTTCAATATGCATGACAAAGGATAGCTTGCTAACAAGCCAAAATCCAAGATATTTAAATTTCTCAACTGGCTTAAGTATCTTGCCCAGGAGAGTCTTATTTATTTATTTATTGAATTGATTCACCAGGAAAGGCACACTGAGCAAAATGATACTCGTCTCCTGGTGTGATCTGGGGGAAGAGTACAAGGGGAGGATAACACACAGGTTATCATAATAACAATTAAACAGTTATACAGAAGAGAATGGTAATACTTGGTTACAACATTGGTAACAGTCAGCTAAAAGCACATACCAGAGGTATACATACAACTTCCAGACATACATACATATTTACATATATACATACATACATATTGTACATAGAGTACAGATTGGTGCTATAGATTAAGACTTGGGGCTAAATCTAGGCAGGACAGAGAGAGACAGGAGTAGGCGAGTAAGTGTCAAGTTATATATATATATATATATATATATATATATATATATATATATTTATACAATGTATGTTTTGGGATAAATAGCAGGATAAAAAGTAATATCTCTGCCAGGTCATGGAGATATCACTGATATCTTCACACTCCTATATGTCATCGTAATGAAAGTGAAAGTGTTTCACTTTCCATCATCAACTATCTTTGCTGTGTCCCTTTATGAGCTTGCCCACCCCACAACACAAACATCTCTGTGATCCTGTTTGCATCTTCTAACAAATGAATTATTGAAAAACAAACTTTATCTGGTTGATCCTGCAACTTTCTTTTATCCACCTGTAACTATAATGTAGCGTGGCGGCGCTATGCCTGAAATTAACATGACCGGCGCTAGGCAGATTCAAAAAGTGAAGCACTGTAAGATATTTTTTTCATTAGGAGCCTGTAACTGTAAAACTTACAAAATGCTTCCTTTTCTGATTGCTGCCTGTATTTTGAAAAAGAAAGCTGCTGATTAGTATTAGGAAGAGTTAGTGAGACGGCAGCATTCACAACACCAGACAGAAGGCAAGCATGCGTTGCTATGCAACAGACACGCCGCTTTCTGTCTGGTGTTGTGAAGCTGCCATCTCACCGCTTCTTCCTTCAATACGTTGACTGCTTTTTCACAAAATCAGGCAGCATTCAGAAAAGAAGCATTTTGTAAGTTTTACAGCACACGCCCCCTAATGAAAAATATCTTACAGTGATTCACTTTGAATCTGCCCAGCGCCCGTCACGCCACATTTCAGGCATAGCGCCGCCACGCTTACATTACAGTTACAGGTGGATAAAAGAAAGTTTCAGGATCAACCAGATAAACTTTGTTTTCAATAATTAATTTGTTTAAAGATGCAGGCAGGATCAACCAGATATGTATTATGAAAATAATTTTAAAGTGGAAACAGCAGATTTGTTTTCATAATATATGTAATCTGCTGTTTTGGAGCAGGGGGGTATGGAGAGTTGTTGGGGGTAGCCATGACTACATAAACTTAATACTTAAACAATTTTTTTTTAAATAATTTTAAAGTAGCAGGATCAACCACATATATAGTTTTTCAACAACATATGGCATCTGTTGTGTTGGTAGAGATACTGCAGTTTTGTGTTGATATAGCCATCACCTCTATGTAGGGGATTGTATTAAGTGGACATCTGGAGCTTTTGTTGAGTGCAGCCCAAAACATACATTATATAAACAGAACATGACATGGCCTGACTGAAGATATCATATTTATCTTCACTCGAGGCCAATGACATCATGATATCTTCAGTCAGGCCATGTCATATCCCCTATATATATATATACATATACATGTATATATGTATGTATGCCAGCTGCCAAGGATAGGGCAGTGCCGCTGGTCAGGCAGTGGATATTGGGGGAGGCATTAATTTTTTGAGTGCAGGCACAGTTTACCATGAGGCAGTTTGCCAGCGCAGTTGTTAGGGAATGGGTAGAAGAAAAGAGACAAATTTGAGGGGGGAGAGCATTCCAGAGTTTCAGGAATCAGTGCAAGAAGGTTGTCTGTCCAGCAGAGGTCTTTCATCTGGGAATATTTAGTAATTGGGTGTCAAGGGACCTGAGGGCATCGGGGGGTGGGAGCCGACAACAGTAAGGAGGAGAGATAGGAAGGGAGGGCGCCAAGCCAGAATTTTGAGACAAACTTGGAGCAGTGCAGTTGTCAGCAATATTCAAGGGATGGGAAGGTGAGGGAGAGGTAGAGGTCACAGTGGTGGGAATGGGGAGGGGTATCTAGAGTGAAGCGTCAGAAAGCATTGAAGAAGGGGTCTAGTTTAGATAAGATGTATTTAGGTGCCATGCTGTAGACTATGTCACAGTAGTCTAAGGAAGGGAGGATCATCTTTTGCATTAGTTCCCACTTAGCTGAAAAGGGGAGGCTAGAGCGGTTACTGTAGAGGGCACTTAGCTTGGGGCATATTTTTTTTTTATGATTGCATCAATGTGGTCGGAGAAGGTAAGGTGATGGTCGAGCCATACCCCTAGATACTGGAAGAAAGTGACATCCTCCAGGGTTGTCCCATCCAGAGTGTGGAAGGAGGGGAGGGATGGGAGTCAGGATAGCCGCTGTCTTGTGCCAAAGGACATGGTGACAGTTTTTTTAGCATTGCGAGAGAGCTGGTGTGAACCAAACCAAGGTTGAACTTTATTGAAGTCTGTTTGGAGAGTGGATGCTACTTCTTCTGGGGAGAAGCCGGTAGTGAATAGGATGGTGTCATCTGTGTACATGTGTATAGATGAAGCTGTGCAGATTTATGGCAGGTTGTTGAGGAAAATGGAGAACAGGATTCAGCCAAGTACTGACCCTTGGGGGACACCAGTAGTCACAGGGAGGGGGGAGGACTTGGCATCTGCAATTCTTACTGATTGTGTTCTTCCTGAGAGGTAGGCACAGAACCAGTTAGTGGCTGAGATAGTGAGGCCTGCATCCGAGAGGCTTGTTAACAGCAAGGGGTGGGAGACAGTGCTGAAAGCTTTAGCAAGGTTGACAAATATAGCAGAGGAGAGCTGCCCTCTATCCATTCCAGAGAGGATGGTGTCAGTAAGTCTTAACAAGGAGGATGCAGTGGAGTGACCCTTTCTGAAACCAGACTGAAATGGTGTGAAGAAGTTAGAGTCAGAGAGAGAAAGGAGGTAAGTTGGGCGAGTGCCAAGTGTTCTTGTAGTTTAGCAAGGACTGGCAGGACAGAGATAGGATGGTAGTTTGAAGTGAAGGAAGGGGAGCCCCCTTTAGGGATGGGAATGACAATGGTGTGTTTCCAGGCCTGTGGGACAGCAGCAGTGGTAAAGGAGAGATTTAGGAGATTGGCAAGAGGAGTAGCTATGGCTGGTGCAGAAAGGTGAAGGAATTTGGTGTACAGCCCATTGGGGGAATTACCTTTAGATGGGTTTAGAGCCAGCAGGGCCTCGAGAGCTTCAGTTTGTGTGATAGGTCAGAAAGAGAAGGTGCAAGGCCCTAGTGTGTTCAAGGCTCCTGCGGTAGGGTCAGGTGGTGCAGTGGGGGGGGCAGGGAGAAGAGGAGAGTTGAGGCACAAGAGGTAAAGTATGTGTTGAACTTGGCGGTCACCGCCCCTGGGTCTGAGAGGAGTGAGTTGTTTACTTTCAGAAGCAGTGTTGTATTTGCAGCCAGAGGGGAGAGGAAGGAGTGGATGACCTTCCAGAACTTGGATGGGCTATTTAAACTTGACTGGAGGAAGGAGTTGAAGTATTCTGCTTTAGCGAGCCGAGTTGCTCTGGTGCACTTGTTACGCCTTTACGGTACATGGTGAGAGTCTTGTGGGAGGTGCAGATTTATAAATACCATGCTTTGGCTGCGGGTGTTTGGCAGGCCATAAGTTCTTGGGTGACCAAGGCAGGTGGTTACTGCACTTGCCCTTGAGGACGAGTGGGGCATAAGGGGCTCAGACACTGAGAACGGTCTTGAAGTGTAAGGAATGTGTGTGGTCCAGTTTGCAAGGGCTAGATCTTTGAGCACGGTGGCAAGGTTGAGAGATTTATAGGACCGTTGAATTAGAAACCTTGGGGCAGATGTGGGATGGTGAATTTTCCTGATTAGGTAAATAATGTGGTGGTCACTCAGGGAATCAGGAGCAGAACAGCTTGGATGACCCAGTGGGGGTGGATGGTGAGTGCCCAGTCTATTAGTGAGTGGTTCCCAGATTTGGGGTTTAGGTGGGTGGGCTCAGTGATGGATTGTGACAGGTTTAGTGCCGAGATGGCGGTACGGGGTTTCACTGTGAGAATGAGACAACCAGTTGTGGTTAAAATCACCCATAATATACAATTCCCACTTTGTGGCTAGCAAGGTGATTTGCATGAGTAGATCGGTGACAAAAGATGCTGCAGTGCCTGGCCGGCAGTATACACCAGCTATGTAAATAGGGAGTGAGAAGGATAGATCCAGTTGAACCAGTATAATTTCATGGGCCTTAGGTTCGGACTTTGCTATAACTACGGAGAAGTGTAGTTCAGTCTTAACAGTGGTTGAATTCAAGCATGCATGGGAGGTAATAAGGCAATTCTAGGGGGTGGGGGTAGAAAGAAGTAGGCTGCTGGTTAACTAGGATCTGCAGCTTATCCATTAGGTAGGGAAATGGGCAGACTGGGTGGGCCAAGCGGTCCTTATCTGCTGTCAAATTCTATGTTTCTATGTTTCTTAACATAAATGGTCACACCGCCGCTTCTGTTAGCCCTGTCCTGGCGGGTCATGGTGTAGCCTGGGATTGAGATCAAGGGAACAGAGATATTTTTGTTTAGCCATGCTTTGGACAGGATGAGGATGTCAGGGGCATAGTGGGTCATAAGTACCTGGAGGTAGTCGAGTTTGAGGGCTAGGCTTCTTATGTTCAGGTGTAAGAGGCACAGACCACGTGGGAGGGGGCTGCCACTGGTGTTTGTGGTAGTGGATGATTTTGGAGAGGGTCAAGGTGAATTTTTCAGGGTGGGGGTATGGTGGGGACCTGGGTTCAAGGTATGTCCCCAGCTGCAAGGAGCAGGAGGGCAACAGTAAGCTAGTGTCCTACAAGTTGAAGCCACCAATAAGTGGTTGAATGCCATCTTGTATGTGTATGCAGGTGGTTGTAATAGGTATGATGGGAGGTAAGTAGTTGTAGAATTATCCAAGTGTGTGAGGGAGAGAAGAGGAAGGGGCAGGGTTGTGTGTTAGAGTGGACCCATGTTAGGCTGAGGGGAGTGGTGGTTGCAGAGTTTGGGAGGTAATGGGACCTTATAAGATCAAGCAGAATGGGAGGTTGAAGTTTACAGGATGTTTGTGGTAAGTCTGAGAGGAGTGGTGGGTGGCAGATGATTAGGATAGAAAGGAGGGGTAGGTAATCTAGTAGTAGGGACATGGCTAGTGGTATGCAGTGAGCAGTACTCTAGCAGCTGAAGTTGCACCCATAATTTGGGAGGGGCCAGTGAGCTGGATGATAGAGAGGGAGAGAGAGGTTTGAGGAAAAAGTCTAGGCTGAGCACTGGCTGAGATAACTAGTATGCCAGAAGCTAAACGGTGACCTCTGGTGGATAATTTATATAAGGAACAGAAGGAAAACCAGGGCGATAGCAATTTGTGTCTCGAGGAGGAGCCACTATAAGTATAATACCAGCTAAGGGTGGGAGGGTATTGGGGGTGGGTGGGGAGGCAGTTGTGAGGCGACTGCAGGGAACAGCTACTGCTGCATTGAACTAGCTTGGTTGAAACAGCCACGTGGTGCAAAACAGCTGCCGGAGCTTTTGCCGTACCTGGATAGTTCAGGGCGTGGGGGAGGGCAGTTCCTGCATGGCCCTCATGACCTGGGACCCTCGGTGGATCCTTAAGCTGTGGAGACAGAAGGGGAGGTAAGAGAATATTTATACAGCCCAGAAGGAAATGGCAGAGCAGATTAGCATGCGAGGCAAGCAGCACACTACTTCCTAGTCTGACCAGGAGAAATCTTAGTTCTGTCGCAGTTTAAACAATACAGCATTTAAATAATCCTAGTCTGAGCTAGTTCTGTTTAAACAGGATACGAATTCAATGTAGAAGCAGTTCAGCCAGAGCAAAAAGATGTAAAATAAATCCAACAAAAATACGGATTCCTAGTCTGAGCTAGTTCAATTTAAACAGGATAAGAATTCAATGCAGAAGCAAATTCAGCCAGAGCAAGTAAGATGTTAAATAAATCCAACACAAATATTTATGTGGATACAGTGCTTAAAGATCTACCCCCTAAACTAGCGATTCTAGGAATGCATGCACAGTAGGAATTAATTTCATTTAGTACTAAGGCGTTGAGTCTAGCTCACTGCATTTGGGGACAGGACAGAGGTTACTAAAGCAATGATACAAATTATTAAATGCGTATATAGGAAGCACTGTGTCCTCTTAAGGCTCCAGTTGGAAAGTGCTTAAAGCTATGATGAGATCTTAGAAAGTCCAAGTTAACAAACTACCTCCATTGTTGTGGTGACTCAATTCAAATTAAAATGGCACCAGCTACTGCTGCGTTGAACTTGCTTGGTTGAAATAGGCACGTGGTGCGAAACAGCTGCTGGAGCTTTTGCCATACCTGGATAGTTCAGGGGTGGGTGAGAGCAGTTCCTGCATGGCCCTCATGACTTGGGACCCTCGGTGGATCCTTAAGATGGACAGTTCGGGGGGTTGGGGAGGGCAGTTCCTGCACGTCCCTTGTGACCTGGGACCCTCAGTGGATCTTTAAGCTGGATAGTTTGGGGTGGGGTAGGGCAGTTCCTGCATGGCTCTAATGACCTAGGACCCTCAGTGGATCCTTAAGCTGTCTTCATGTGGTCATTTGCATCTGATGGGTTGATGGGTGCATCTTTAGTGTTGGGAGAAAGAAACATTATTTTTTTTTGTTTTGCATTAAGAAGCAATTTTAGGCAGAGCAAATTATGTTGTAGCAGGTCAAATTCATGCTGCAGATCATGGCAAGCGAGTTGTAGGGAGGGCATTGCGACATAAAACAAAGGAGGACATTGTGACATATAACACAGTATCACCTGCGAATAGATGAACACTTGCTGTGCTAATATTGTCATTGATATTATTGATATAAATGGTGAATAGCAGAGGTTCTAGGATGGACCCCTGCATTACTCCTCTCAAGAGGGGTTTTAAGGGAGAGAGAGCACCATTGGCTTTAACTTGTTGCTGCCTGCAGGTAAGGTAGCAAGAAAACCAATTCAATGAGGTCTTGTCCAGACTGATATTGTTTAGCATGCCTGGTAATAACCGATGATCAACAGTGTCGAAGGCCTTGCTTAAATCTAATAAAAGGGCACAATTGTAGTCTTCTGGCATCAAGGGATGTTAGCTAAACATCCGTGACTTTTGCTACGACTGACACAGTACTGTGTTTGGGCCTATACCCAAATTGGAAAGGATTCAGTAAATTCCCGGTTTCGAGGTAATCTCTGAGTTGGAAATTAACTACTTTTCCTAGTAACTTAAATAGAATCGGAAAAAGCGAGATTGGCCTGTAATTATTGAGGTCACTGTGATCTCCAGATTTGACCAAACAAATGATGTGAGCTATTTTCCAGTTGGAAGGTAAGGTGCCTTAGGAAAGAGATAAATTAAACAGGTGAGTGATGGGCAGGGACAGAAAATAATATCCAAATTTTAGGAAGTTCTGTTCCAGCAGATCAGCACCAGCACTTTTTTTGGGATCCAAGGAGATAAGGAGGTCCTCAGCCTGTTTAAGGGAGACAGGACTAAAGCTAAATTGCATGGAAGGGGGGATGGATTTAGGGGGAAGGAGAAAATGGGTACTGGAGTTAGAATGGAGAGGTAACTTACTAGCTGGGGATGAGTCAAATGCAAGGCCTGTAGTGGCAAAATGGTTATTTTTTCAGGTCCAGGATATCATCACTGCTTGTGTAAGTGTAGGCCCCAGAAATTATTTTTGTAGGGAGAAATGAAGGCAAACTGTGGCCTTCAATTTCCCTGAAGATTTCCAGAATTTAGCTGCATTGCTTTTGAAGGACTTTAGAGCTGCCTGGTAGTACTTGACCTTTTCAGTCTGAATGAGTCTCGTGCATTGCTTTCTTGCAGCTCTGAAAGCAACCTAATCAGAGTCAGATTTGGTCTTATGGGCTTTCTTCCAGAGGCAGTCTCTATGATGTAAGGGCGTTTTTTAAGGATTTAGTGAACCAGGGGCCAATTTTGTTTCCTTGTTCTAAGTTTGATCATAGGCACATGCTTGTTAATCACTTCCAGGACTAGGCAAAGGAAGTAGGTACATGTCTTGGTGACAGTGTGGGCCAAGTAAAAATTTTGCCAACTGGTCTTGCTCAGATCAGACAGGAAATTGGAGGTATTGAATTTTCAGACATTCCTTTTGGAAATAAAGTTTTGATTGATGGGATGTTTTTGGGAGATGCCACACACAGGCAATGGCACTATGGTCACTCATGTCATTGTGAAACACTCTGGCACTCTGTGAAGTCTATTTGTTAAAATCAAATCAAAGACCGAGCTATGCCCAGTCTTTCCTATGTTGGGATGAATAATATCGCTAATTAATTGTGTGAGACCATGTGAATCTCAAATGCTTTTTAAAGGATCAGAACAGAGGGAGTTCCAGTCCAAATTGAAGTCCCCCAAGCAAATACATTCAGAGGCAATGGCTCCTAGAAATTTACGGAGGTGTGATAAAATCATAGGACCACCAGGGGGGAGTTATAATAAACCAGTGACGTATATAGACTCATTGGATGGAAGAGAAATTTTTAGGGTAAGACTTTCAAATTACTTTTGTATAGTGTTACAATCAAAAACAGAGAAAGCATATTTGTCATGGACATAAATTGCAACCGCCAATATCTCATGGAGAGCATGCCTCTGCACAGGTGTGATCCCTTGCTACAGCTGTCACATGCCATGCAGTGCATCCATAGGCAGTGGAGTGCTCCACTGGAAGCAGGGTGTCCACTGCTGCTAGAACTCACAGACTGATGCCCTGGAGCCACTGCTAGTGGTTCCAGGATAAATCACTTTTACCTCCACCCTAAAAAGTACTTAGAGGGCAGCGTGAAAGTAAGGTGGCAGATTCTTGAGGGTCTTTTGATAGGACTTGTCTGGGGACTCTAACTGGAATGGGTACTGCCTAGAATCTAAGATACCATTGTGCACACCACCACTAGAACTTGCCTACTTCCCACCTTCTTGCTTGGACTGTTGGCCACAAACCACATCTACAGCTGCAACTATGGGTGACAGCAATACTGTTCCTCCCCAGCACATACCGTACTGGTGGGCTTTGTCAAATTTCAGTCATGATTATGCCTTATATAGAGGATAATGCAATCTGTTCCATGTGTTTTCCCATTATGTCTCCTTCCTGCAGGCATCATGGTGAAAGCTAAGAAGTGCTGTAGTTACAGTGTACCCCTGTTTCCTTCTTAGGCAGATGTGTTGTGCCCCTCCTGCTCGAATGACCCATCAGACTTATCCGAGATGGTTTTCACTGCAGAGACCAGGAGTTCCTCACAAGACACCACTGTTCAGCTTCACAAGTTCAACAACACAAAATGACCTCCCAGAAACAGACCAGTAAGGAATGGCCCAGATACAACTACTATACTACTACAAAACCAACAGGCCATGATGGCCCTGATACAAGCATAGCAACAGTTCATGGATGCTATGATGGAGAAGCCAGCAGAGATAGCAGGTCCACACAATCCAGTCCCAGCTGACCCTACACCTCCACCACCACCAATCCTACCAACTCCAAATGGTCCACAACTTGACAATAATGATCAGAACTCAGGAGAGGAGTCAGGCAAAGAGTCAGGTGATAAGGCAGATATGGAATAGGGTCCACAGTCCCTAACTGCTATGATGTGATTCCATGACCATGTCCCAAACCTGGTATGTGACATCAAAATGATGGTGGGGTTAGCAGCATCTCACCCCAACTGGAATGGGAACTAATGCCCCCAGGGCTTCCAACAGTGAAGACCAACAACATTTTTCCAGTCTGTGAATCCATAGATAAAGTGATGTCCAAGGAATGGGAGGCAACAGAGCCAGCTAGAACACCAGAAAAGCGATCATGGGACAAGAAGTGCCCACTCCAGAAAGACAAATTAAAACTCTGTTTTACCATCCCACTGGTTGGCCCTGAAATCACAGCTTTATGCAAGAAAACTGTTTACCATCAGCAGTTAGCCATGTGACCCAAAGATCCTACAGACAGTAAAATGGAGGACGTGCACAAGAAGAGTTTTAATTGGCTGGCCTGCCACAACCACAGCAATCCATGTGACCAGAGCCCAGCTAGAATGGAGGCAGGACATCCGCAAAACACTGGCACCCAGGTCAGAAGAGGACAAACTGATGAAACATTCCATTCATTCCACTAAATATCTCATGAACATGATGGTCATCTCCCCAAAAAAATAAAAACAAGAGCAGCAACCATGGCCAACAAAGCACATGGAACACTGCTGCTAAATTGTGGGTCACATATATGAAATCTAACATAATGCTCCAGAAATTGCCCTTTATTGGAGTGCAACTGTTTGGAAAAGGCCTAGAGAAGTTCCTGAAGACCAAGAAGCAAGAAAAAGCACTGGGGAAGGACAAGAATTTGAGAAACACCTTTGCCTTTGAGAGGGTGCTTTTGCTGGAACAGGAACTTTTATAATAGGCCCCTGTCCTACAATGGAAACAGAAAGAATGACTACCAATGCTCTTATCCCACTACCAATAGCAAGAGATTCAGAAACTACAACAGTTCAAACAGAGACCACTTCAACAGCTCTTTCAAATCCATGCAACAGTCTAACCAATGACTACACCTTATCAGTCAAGGAACAACAGCACCCACTAATCAGCATGCCTCCTCCAGTCATCAAAACAATGAATAAAAAAACACCCAAGGATTCTAGACATTGTTCAAAAAGGATATGCAATAGAGCTAACAGAGACAGCAATATGGGATTGGCTGATAACTTAACCAGTCTCAAAGCAAAAAGGAAGTACAAAACAGGTACATTAAATCCTAGAATATTCTTTTTGATGCCCAAGAAAACTGGAGACGTACATCCAGTGCTAGATCTAAAATTTTAAATCAATTTGTAGAGGTTTGTTACAGGATCAGAGTGGTGGTCTGAGAGCTGGAGGTTTGCTACCTAGAGGAGACCTCCTTAAGTTGTTTGGCTTTTTGATTCATTTCCAGACAGTATGCCATTTATAGAAGACTTCCAATTTGACATGCAGCTGAAAACCAAATATTTGAATTTAGATATCTTTTTTTTTTATTTCACCAGGTTTTTAAATCATTGTATTTGTGTGCCATTCAGCTAGAATGATGGAGTATTGAGAGGAAGGACATACCCCTGTCCAAGAAGATCTGCAGACTCCAGCAGGGCAGATTCAGCATCTGTCCAGAGACACTGGAACTGGGAAGCTTTGGAGGGTGTTTCGATGTGGTTGGGGGCAAGAGGAGAGTGGAGAAAGAAAGAAAAGTTACATGCAGAATTCAGAGAGGAAGAATAGAATTTTATGACTTTTTGCAATTTCCCTGCTTTTTATTTGCAATTTAGTGAGCCTAGTGTTTCTCTATAGATTAGGTTGGGTCATACTGTGTTTGTGTACTCTCTCTCTCTCTCTCTCTCTATATATATATATATATAGATATATATATATATCTATATATATATTAGAGGCAAAAAACTACATTTAATGCATCAGTTAGGGCTGTTCCACAGCAAAAAAAAAAAAACTAGGAAATTCGGGGTTAGGGATGAAAGCCCCCCCAATCGGCATCGGGTGCGTGGTCGGAGTCGTTGGCTCCTAACTCACCCCAGCACATGTAAAGAAGCTGAGGTATAGGAGAATGGGGTGAGAATTAGACTGATGACCCCAACACGCACCCCGATGCCAGTTGGGAGGGTGGGCTTAAGTCCACAGGGGGCCAACCCTAAACCTGAATTTCATAGCTTTTTGCTGTGGAACAAACCCTAACTGATGCATTAAATGGATTTTTTTGGCTCTAATTTCCCTTCCTTTTGAGAATGAGGATGATAAATAATGAAAGGAATGCAGTGGGCCCCGCGCTCCCATCACGTGAAGTCTTGTTACACAGTAACAGGAACTGCAAAGCAAATGCAAGCTGCAACAGTAATGCACATGGCAAAGCAAACATAAATGGCAAAGCAAACGTTAATAGAAACACAAGCATAAAGTGACGCCAAAGCAAACAGTTACGTAAATGGAGACATCAAACAGAAATTTATTTATTCATTTATTTAGCTTTTGTTAAGCAGGTAAGTACACTAGACAAGACAAATTGCCTATTTTCAGGTACGACAAGGGAGAGTACAGGAAATTACATACGTACACACTTAGTACAACATGGTACATAATTAGGAAAAAAGATTACAAGTCACAAGACAACAAGGTGCAAATTAGGAAACACAACTCTCATGTCACGTGCGAACATCTTAATTTAGAATACACAAAGTACAGGTCATGTGAGGCAAATTTTAGTTAGAATAAATACAACAGAGTAAACGGTATGTGCCAGTTTGGAGCAGTACAAGGCAAGGATTGGTAGCAGCAGGTACAAAACTATCAACATAAAGGCCAACTGTTATGTATAAGGGCTGAGTGCTAACATTTTGTTATGGGTGTTTTTTGGCACCCACAGGCCGATGCGAGTTTGAGATGGTTCCATAGGGAGGAACTCAGGCAGCCCTGAGATGGGGCAACACGGACCTGGGCAGGGAAGGTGTTCCATAGTTTGGGGGCACATGCTGCAAAATCCCTTTCACCCATTTGAGTCTGAGACACAGGTACCTTGAGTGTGGCAGACCCCTGAGACCTAAGGTGGTAGGAAGAGGGAACAGTTTGGGCAAGCAAACTCACCACCCCTTGGGGGTGCCTGTGCTAAGGGCCTTTCCTGTGAAGCAGCCAAGGACAAAGTCAATGTGCTTTGAGGGAGAGAGCCAGTTTAGCTTGCTATAGAGATCACAGTGGTGAGTGAGCCGGTGGGGCCGCTAGAGCGAAGCGGCAGACATTGTTGTAGGCAGTTGACCACCTAGAGAGATGGACCTTAGTGGTGCTGGAAAACAACAGGAGCCCATAACATAGCCAGTGGAGAAGCATACCTCTGGCAAGAGCAATATGAGCAACTGGAGTGAGGTTATTTTTTGCTCTATAGGCCAGACCCAGTTTACAGTTGACAGTTTTGCATGTATTCTGGATATGGCAGCTAAGGTCAAGCTGTGGGTCCAACGTTACCCCAAGGTACTTGAAGTTGTCCGTGATTGGGATCGGGACACCCCCCTTTCTGGAAACACAGAACGGCACAGGGGAGGCCTTAATCTTAGCCTGGGGCCCAAAGAGCATGGCCTGGGTTTTTTTTAGATTATGGACTAGCTTATGGTTCAGGATCCATGTCTGAATATTTTTTAGGTCATCACTCAGGTGGCTGTTAATGACCCCCACCTCTGGGGAGTGAGACAGGATGATCAGATCATCTGCATAGAGGATTGGCTTACACTGAGCAGCGGCTGCGCAGAGATTATTAATGAAAATGGAGAAGAGCAGGGGTCCAAGGACAGAGCCTTGGGGGACCCCCATATGTTACTGGGATGGGGCCCGAGAGCTCTTTGCCATATTTAACCCATTGCATTCTATCATGTAGCTAGTTGGAGAACCAACTGAGAGCAGCAGTGGATAGTCCAATTGATCTTAGCTGTGTTGATAGCATGGCATGGTCAGCCAGGTCGAAGGCCTTCGAGAGGTCTATAAAGATAGCCCCCAAGAGTTTGCTTTTGTCCATGGCCTCCCTAATCCAAGATGAAACAGTAATGAGGGCTGAGGAAGTACCATGCTCCTTCCTGAAACCATGCTGTACAGGAGACATTATATCATGTGAATGTAAGTACTCTGAGAGTTGGCCTGCCACAACTTTCTCCAGGATTTTGCTAATCGTGGATAGGATGGATATGGGGCTATAGTTCTCTGTCAGTTTAGGGTTCCCCTATTTAAGGATTGGGACCACCCTGGTTACAGAACGCAGCTGGTAACACACATTCAAGGTACCACAATTGTAAATGTAAATGGTAACAGTAACACCAACAATAACACCAAATTTAACAGAAATGCAAGCACGTACAAAAACGCAAACCGTAACGCACATACTCACAGAACCACAATTGTAACTGCAAATGGTTATGGTAACAGCAACAATAAAGCCAAAAAAAAAAAGAGAAACGCAAGCTCATACGAAAATGCAAACTGTTACACATAAGGTCATGGTACCGCAATAGTAAACGTAAATGGTAACAGTAACAGAAACAGTAAAGACAACAGAAACAGAAATGCAAGCATATATGAAAACGCAAACCGTCACGCACATGGTGGTGTAGACGGGAACAGTGATTCGAATGGTAACAGAAGTGCAACTGGAAACACTAACTGTCACAGTAACAAAAGGGCACACTCTTCTTTTCCCCAAAAATTGCATTGAAAAAAATAATTGAAAACAAAGAATGTATGCATTATAATTGACTTCGGAGCAGAAAAGTATGACTGGGAATACTAAATTGCTTATATCTCAGGAACCGTATGATGTGGGAAAAAAATTTAAATTTTGTATGAATTATTACTTTCATGGCTAGTTTTGTGCTTAGTCCCCAATTGGGGGGCTAAGTACTTTTTTGACAAAAAGCCTGGATCTCGCACTGTTTCTGAGATATGGGCCCTGAAAGACGTGACGGATGCCATAATGTTATCCTATGGGAAAAATCATGAACTTAGGAGTGCTGTCACTTTGCCACCCTGTAATATTTTTTCTCCAAACCACCAAAAGGCACATTTCTATGATGCTGGCTTTCTTCCCTCCTAATTTTAGCCCAAAAGACCAAACGGTTATTTTCCAGCAGAGTGGCAAATAATTCCTGTAATATGGAGGGAGCCGTAATGTTATCCTATGGGAAAAAATGCCAAATTTGTAGTGCCGTATCTTTGCCGCCCTGTAATATTTGTTGACCAGTCCACTACAAGGCACATTTGTGGGATGTTGCCTTTCTTCCCTCCAAATTTCAAGTAAAAAGACCAAACCATTTCTGTGATATTCAATGTCAAAGTTTGGCAAAATGTCCCTATATATTCCACTATGAAAAAATCTGGCCACCTTGTCCCTATTTTGCGATCAAAGATCACGATCAAAGAATCTCATGATCAAAGAATTTGCAGCCTCACAATTAAAGAATTTGCAGGCTCACGAACAAAGAATAAAAAATGTAATAAATCAAAAAATAGAAGCAAGTGCAGTAAATCACCGCCAATGGTTCAACAGAATGAAGTCCCCTGAGTAAAACCCACCCTCATTTGACTTCCTAGGACACCCCTGGGCAAAGTAAATTGAATTTTAAATTGGGCCATCTTGTCCCTCGCTAGTGATGCAAGATCGTGATCAAAGAATCTCACGATCAAAGAATTTGCAGGCTCCACACAAAATGACTGGCTTTGGCTTTTTCATGTTAATGACTTGAAAAGTCAAAGCCTGGTAATTTTTTTGTGAAGTTAAACATTAATTGGTGGTTAACTAATGGATGATGTTGTGGTGTTCATCCACCTTTTCTAAATGTGTCTTGTGATTGGTGGAATCCGGGAAGATGAGGCACAGTTGAACCTAAGGGGCTTAGTAGAAAGCCTAATACTGTGGTTAGATTTTTTTCTTTCAGGATTCTCAAGCAGCAGTCATAGCTGGGAAATGGACTTATAGATTTCTCAAAAAATTTACAGATTCTGTTTTTTTTTGTATTGGCTGCTTAAATGGCTTCAGTTGTGGATACATTTTAAAGTTTTCTGCTCAAAAGTTGATTATTCCCTCCTGTGGTAACACAAGAGAATATTATACACTGGTAACTAAATGGACAATTCTGATAACATTTTTACAGTGAAGTCACTCTCTGTAAGCAGTTATTGTATGTATGCATTTGCAAATGCAATAAAATATAACTGACAAAAAAAGGAAGAGAAGGTGCAGGTTGAGCAGGGATTGGGGGGCTGCTGGTCTGTGCTTAGCTAGTTCACAAACCAGGAAGCACCGTGTAGGAGGGCAGAGTCAACTGGTGGCTGCAGAGACATCATTGATGTGGTGCAGGGCAAGGGCTCCTCAGCAAAGGACTGGCCCTCGATTCTACTCCATGCAGCAGATCCCTCAGCAGTAGAGTGAACTACAGTAGTTTATAGGGAGTGGAGCACTAATTTAAAGCCCCAAGGATTGAATTCAACAGGCAAGCATCTGATGATTGGCTGAATTCAGGGATAGGAGGTGCGACATGGGCAGGGATTGAAGTGCCACTGGTCTGCTCTTTGCCAGCTCAGGAACCAGGAAGTGTCATGTAGCAGGGCAGACTCAGTGAGCTAGTGGCTGCAGAGTTGGGAAGGCAGTGCAGGGGAAGGGTTTTTCAGCAAAGAACTGGGCCTTGACTTCAAAACTGCGTAGAACATGTCTCAGTGGCAGAGTGAATTACATCAACTTACAGGGAGCAGAGCTGGAATTTAAAGCCCTTGAGGACTAAAATCAGCAGTCAGGCATCTGGTGATTGGATGAGTCCAAGGAGAGGAGGCACAGCCCGAGCAGGGATTGGATGGCTGCTGGTCTGCTCTTACCTTGCTCAGGAAGCAGGAACTGCCATGTAGCAGGGCACAGTTGATTGACTGGATGCTGCAGATTCATCAGTGCAATTTGAGAGGGATGGTGCATTGGCAAAGAACTAGCCCTCTTCTTTAACCCCATGAAGCAGATCCCTCAGCAGCAGAGTGAATTACAGTAGCTTACAATGAGCGGAGCTCACATTTAAATCCCCAAGGACTAAATTCAGCAGGCAGGCATCTGGTGATTGGCTGAATGCAGAGAGAGGATGTGTGGCCTAAGCAGGGATTGGAAGGCTGCTGATCTGCTCTTAGCAAGCTTAGGAACCAGAAATGCCATGTGGCAGGGCAGAGCTGGTCAGCTGTCAGCTGCAGAGTCATAGATACGGTGTTGGAGGAGAGCTCCTTGACAAACAACTGGCCATCGGTTTCAACCCAGTGCAGCAGATCTTTCAGTGGCAGAGTGCATTACAGCAGCTAATTGGGGACAGAACTGGAATTTAAAGCTCCAAGGACTTAATTCAGCAGGCCAGCATCTGGCTATTGGCTGAATCCAGGACAGGAAGCACAACCTGAGCAGGGATTGGAGTGCTGCTTTTCTGCTCTTAACTAGCTCTGGAACCAGGAAGCACAATGTGTCAGGCTAGAGTCAGACAGTTGGCAGCTGCAGAGTTAGTGATGCAGTGTGGGGAGGGTTCCTCATTAAAGAACTGGCTCTCACCTTTAACCCCATGCAGCAGATTTCTTAGTGGCAGAGTAAACTACAGCAGCTTACAGGGAATGGATCTGGAATTTAAAGCCCCAAGGACTGAATTCAACAGGCAGATGTGTTGTAATTGTCTGAATCCAGGGAGAGGAGGTGTGGCCTAAACAAGTATTGGAGGTCTGCTGGTCTGCTCTTAATTAGCTTAGAAACCAGCAAGTGCCATGGGGAAGGGCACAGTCAGTCAGCTGGCAGCCGCAGAGTCAGTGATGCAGTGTGGTGGGGGGAGTGCTCCATGGCAAAGAACTGTCTTTTTGCTTCAACTTCATGCCGCAGATTCCTCAGTGACAGAGTGAATTACAGCCAAAGTCAACTAAGAAATGGTGACCAAGGTGCACATTACTCCAACAGGTACAGACATTTCTTTTCTTTTTATTATTATGCTTTTTTGCGGCTGGCCGCTTCACTATTCTCCTTCAGCCCCAACACCTGCCTTGCTCACCTGTTGCCTTACCCCTGCAGATACCCCCTGGCTTACCCCCCAGAGTGGGGCTAGGCACCATATCTGGCCCATCTATGATGGAAGAAGGTGTCGGTGGGAACCCACTATCGACATTGCCTCCCTGGATTCCCTCCAGGGCATGGTTCAGGGCTTGGTGATGCCGCAGAGCCATAATTGGTCAGCGGGGAGGCAGGGAGCCATAGAGGTCAAGTGCCATGGTGGGCATCATCCTCAGTGGCCAGCACATGTTCTGAGCTGCCCCAGAGTCAGGGACATGCAGTGATGTCCAGCATCTGCCCGGCCCCTCTAGCGTACAGCCACAGGTCACCTGTGGTTCTCCCGGCCTCTGCCATGGGGACCATTGAGCACGGGACACTCTACCCCTCCCTCCCCCGGAGAAGGAGAGCAGTCCATGGGGCACTCAATCCTTCTCCTCTGGCCAGCCCTCTGACTCCCTGGGTCAGTTCCCAAACCCGAGCCGTCAGCATCACAAGCGGAAATCCAACTGATGTGCTGGTGGGCCAGCTAGGTACACACATTTCTACAATGGTGGAGAGAGACATTAAACCTCACCAAAGGCATCCCACTAGCTATGTAACACAACATCGTAATTGATACCGATGACAGTTTGAAGGGATGGGGAGCAGTGGCAGGATCTCATACAGTGCAAGGCAAATGATAACCCTCAGAGTCGAGACTATCCATCAACATCCTGGAAACGAGGGCAGTGTACAACACCCTAATTCACTTTCATCCCATGTTCATAAACAAAAACATTGCTATATGATCAGACAACAAAGACACATTGGCTTACATTGTGAAGCAGAAGGGAACCAAGAGTTAGGCCATGCAGAGAGAGGCCATTAAAGTTCCGAACTTTGCACAAAAGTACCTGTCCACGTCTTAGGGATTCACCTTGCTGGAAGGCTAAACACTACAGTGGACTGGCCCAGCAACCAGCAGAATCACCAGCTGGAATGAAGCCTCTATCATCAAGTCTTCCTACAGATATACAGAAGATGGGAACCAGTTCACATACATTTAATAGCCACCAGAAAGAACACAGAGGTTCCCGTGTTCTACTTAGGATTCAAGGACAGCCAGTCACTAGAAGTAGATGCCCTTTCCCTGGACTGGTTCTTAGAGGTAATGTGCATCTCTTCACATTTTTGCTAATCTCTCAAGTCCTAAGAAATAGATGCCAGTCCAGAGCGAGGGTCATCCTAATAGCACCCGACTGGCCATGCAGATTTTTTGTTATGGTGCTGGACCATCCTTAGCACCTGCCCAACAGACCAACCATCCTCCAACAAAGGCCTAAGACTCATCCCAGCTTGCAAAATCTAAAGCTAACAGTTTTTATCCTGAAAGGGAAACACTATTAAAGGAGGTCTGCCACTCTTTAGTGATCAACACATTGATGCTTTCCAGGAGATCATCAGCTACATCCATATACAAAAGGCAATTATCCAGTTTCTCTAAGTGGTGTGAGGAAAAGTCAGTCATGCTGGAACAGCCCAGCATTGCAGATATACTTCTGCTCTTGAAAGAAGGACTTGACAAGGTTCTGTCTCCCTCAGCTATGAGGGTCCAACTCGTGACCATTGGAGCAGCATGTTGTCTGTTTGGAAGCACAGTAGGAAATACTATGATTTCTAATGTTGGCCTCTAACACATGGCTTACAGCCAAACAAGTCAATGCCCCTTGGGACCTCAACCAATTCCTCAAGGCAATGATGGTGGCACCATTTAACCCACTGACATCAGTTGCCCTCCAGTGGCTGAACCTTAAAAATAGTGTTCCTAATAGCAATCTGTTCCTCCAAGAGGACATGTGAACACCGTGTGCTGTCTTGTAAAAACCTGTTTCTGGTATTTCATGACAACAACATTCATAGAAGTCAAACAATTGAGCTGCCAGTGACTCCCTCCAAAAGGTAAAATGCAACAGATAACAACCTATACACCCTTGTCATGAAAAGACGGTTAGTGACCTATGTTAACAGAATGAGAGACCTCAGAAAGTCTGACAGACTATTCATAATAGTATAAGGATGCAGGAAAGGCTCACCTGCATCTATATTCACTATAATTTCTTGGCTAAAGAGAGCTGTTGAAGATGACTACAAAGCAAGGTATATGACACCACCGGCAGACTTGAAGCCACATTTCATTCTTCTAGACTGCATGTCACTTTGATATCGGAGCCAGCCAATCGTTACCAATAGAAGACCTTGCTACTCAACATGACTTCTAGTTCCTCTGTACTTGTTCATTTTAGTGCTTGTAAGGAAAAAAGTGCTCACTCAAAAATGTATTTTGGGGTCTCTTTACAAAATGTGTAAACAGAACACCTGTCCAGTATCTGATCCAGTCACTGCTGTCAAAAGCAACTCACTAACTAACCAACTAAAAACTAAAACAAGCATGTATCAATGCTGAATGTTTGCTTGCTGGTATTAGCATTGGGAATGCAGGAGTTAGAGAGATGCAGACTAAGAATGACAGTGAAGTATTGAATTTCACACCAACCCCACCTCCTCCCTGCAGAGACAGACAGGCATTGGGGTATGTGTTTGGGTCATCATCCATAACATTAGTGCCATTTCACTTCACCCTATCCTGCAGACACCGACACATGTTGAGGTGTGCCTTGGGGTGTTCGGCTGTAAAGTCACCCCATTCCATAAGGACATACGCTGAAATGGGTGCAGTATAGGAGAACGATGTGAACTGTGGGGCCGAAGAGTTCAAGCCACACCTCAATGCCTGTCACTGGCTGCAGGGTGGTGGGGTGGGGGTGGAATGGCATGAGCATTACAGTCAGCAATACAAAGGTGCACCCCTGATATCTGTCAGTCTGTACAAGGTGGGACATTATGGTTAGACACCCTAACACCCCAGGTGTTTGTTGGTATTTACACTACAAATTTTCAACATGGCCTTTTTGTGACCCCCAACTCATGAAAGCATTTGGGACCTCTTCTCATGAACAGTGTCACTGTGATTTTGTTAATGTGTCCTGAACTTTGAGTTCCCACAGTGACCATGCCATTCTGCACCAGATGTACGAAAACACAGATCGGGCAGGCTGTGAAGAATGACAGCTGTAACATTGATAGGGAGCTGTGAAGGGATGGCAATGTTGAAAATCTGTAGTGAAAATATTAAAAATACTCGAACTTCCAGGCTTATGTGGAAACTGCAGAATACATGTGCATAACACAGTCATTTAGTGGAATTTTTTCATCAAATTTTCAACATAGGCATTTTGTGACCTTGGCGCATGAACAGTATCACTATGATTTTCCTAATCTGTCCCAAACATTGATTTCCCAAAGCAACCGGGCTATTCTGTGCCTGATGTGTAAATGCATATTCCGGGCAGGATACGAAAAATGACAACTGTACTGTTCATAAGAAGGTGTGCAAAAAATGCCAATGTTGAAAATCTGGAGTGAATATATTACAAATGCGCGTAATTACGAGGGTGTGTGGAAACTGAGCAACGTACACTCGTAACACAGTAATTTAATGGACTTTTGTCACTAAATTTCCAACATAGGTATTTTAGCACCTCTGCTCATGAACAGTGTCACTGTTATTTGTTTTTAATCTGTCCCAAACACTGACTTCCCACAGTGACCACGCTACTCTGCACCGGAAGTGTGAAAACACATTTTGGCCAGGATGTGAAAAATGACAGTTGTACTGTTCATAAGGAGGTATGGAAAAATGCCAATGTTGAAAATCAGGAGTGAAAATAATACAAATTCACAAAGTTACAAGCATGCGTGGAAACTGCACAACGCATGCTCGTAACACAGTCATTTTATGGACTTTCATAACCAAATTTTCAACATAGGCATTTTATGACCTCTGCTCATCAACAGTGTCACTGTGATTTTCTTAATGTGTCCCAAACACTGATTTTTCACAGTGACTGTGCTATTCTGCAATGGTAGTGTGAAACCACATTTTGGTCAGGATGTGAAAAATGACAGCTATACTGTTCATAAGGAGGTGTGGAAAAACGCCAATGTTGAAAATCTGGAGTGAAAATATTACAAATGTGTGAAGTTACGAGCATGCATGGAAACTGTGCAATGCACGCTGGTAACACAGTCAATTTTTGGATTTTTTTCACCAAATTTGCAACATATGCTTTTTGAGAGCCCACCTCATGAACACTGGCACTGTCGTTTTGTTACTCGGTCCCAGAAGGTGATTCCATGTAGTGACTGCAGAATCACCTTTCAGGACTGAATAACACCATGACAGTGCCTGAATTCATGAGGAGGGGTCCCAATAACCCCATGTTGATGATTTGGTGCCAAAATTCCCCAAAATGCCTGAGATATGTACCAAAGTTGAAAAAAACATATTTATGCCATTATACGGCTTACCAGCATTTCTTCATTTCGAGGTCGGCTTTGAAGAGTGCAGACGTGTTCCCGGTCCAACGAAGATCGTCGCGCCATGCTCTGGAAGTAAGTATGGGGTGAGGGGGGCTGTCGGGAGGTTGGGTGCACAGTGGGTGGGCGCGGGTTGTGGGGAGAGGATGGCGACAGTTTCTTTTGTCTCAGGAAGATAAAAAAAATTAAAAGACATTGCGGGAAATTTTTTTTTTCAGGCTTGTTTCCAGCACACTGGGGTGGGCTCCCAGTGTACCACCTGCCTTTTTTGAGGTGGGATACTGAAGCTGACAGGGATTTGGGCCCCCATCAGCAAAGAACAACTCTTTGGGAGGGCCATGATGCTGAGGTGGATTGGGCACCCCCACGACACACAACAAATGGGGGAGGGGGTTACATCATGCCAAGGGGGAGTGGGCTCCCCTGTTGGCAAATTACCTGGGTCAGGGGCTGCCAATAAGGAATTAGCCACCCCCAATTGGCTTTCATGGGGCTGAGAGGGAAGTACCGCCCTGCAATGATGGGTCGCTTCCCCATTACAGAGGAATGGCTGACACTGCAATGATGATGCAGCCCTTCATTGCAGCGGTGAAAATGTTTCAACTTGGTGGCACTTTTGGAGACCAGTGTCATCAGCACACTGTGACTCCATTGGTCCACCAGCGCCAAGCCCCCAAATGCAGTGCCTCCGTTGACTGCCACAATGCTGCACCTCTATAACCCACTTCTCTCTTAAGCTGCTGCATAATGCTTCTTGAGCATGGGCACAAGCAAACATAAAAAATGATTGAGGGTTAAGAAAAAAATGATGACCAGTAGTTATATAAAATAAGACACAGAATGGTGGAGTTACTCGAATTTAATACACTTAGTGTGAGGTGCTTAAAGAAATCCCTCAAGCTTTACTCTTTGGGTTTATGTATTGTCACACACCTCGGGTGTCTATTATATTCTCATAACACACACCGCCCCATGCATTATGCTTTATATAATGCTTTAAAGTGCAGTTGGCCCAAAGCCATTTCTGGTGTAACTGCTAGGATCAAAAACTAACGATGTAAATTCAAAACACTATCTTTAAAATTGCAGGACCACTCCTCTTGAAAAAGCTGGAAGGGGTACCAGCAAAATGTTGGGGAAGCAGTTTGGTGGCCAAGCCTACAAGATTTGAAAATAAAGAATTACACATGAACTGTTTTGACATCTGAAATGTGGTTCATTGGTTGATTGAACACCTCATTACTTGCACTGATCTGGGGTCAATGCCAAAATGTGCAAAATCATACACCTAGAGCATAGAAACCCAAGAGCTGAGTAGAAGATGGGGCGAAGGTATTGAAAGTCACTAAGCAGAAAAGGAACATTGGGGTAATCCTATCTGATGATCTCAAAGTGGCAGGGCAGTGTGATAAAACAAGGGGTAGAGCCAGTGGGATTCTAGGATGTATAAGAAGAGGTACTACCAGTAGCAGGAGGGGAGTGGAGCTATCACTGCATTGATCACTGGTGAGACACCATCTGGAGTATTGCGTCCAATTTTGGAAGCTGCTTCTCAGAAAGAATATAGACAGGGTAGAAGCAGTCCAGGCGAGAATAACTAAAATGGTGAAGAGGTTGCATCCAAAGTTCTACATGGAGAGACTTATGGATCTCAACATATACAGTACATCTTAGGAGGCAGGTAATCAAAACTGGACATGATAGTGACTTACAAGTACCTCACAGGGTGAACAAGATGTAGGAGAGGAGTCTCTTTCAAATGAGAAATTGCACCAGGACAAGAGGGCATGTGATGAAGCCAGAGGGGGAAGTTCAGGAGGTATGTGTGAGGCAGTTCTTCTTCACTGAAAGAGAAGCAGACACCTGAAACAGACTTCAAGGAGATGGGGTGGAGGCAAAATAATGATGGGCTTCAAGTATGCATAGGTTAGACATAGAAAAATTTTACTAAATAAGAAGAGAGGAATGGGAATCGCTAAAAAACCGGGTAGGGATTAAACATAGAAACTGATGGCAGATAAGGATCTCTTGGCCCTCCTAGTCTGCCCATTTTCCCTATCTATTGTAATACCACAGATTCTACTTCATTTCTGGGTTTACCCTCTATTTCCTATTGCTAGGGTTCCATTGTGCCTATCCTATGTATCCTTGAATTCTCCTACTCTTTTTGGCCCCATCTCCTTCTCTGAAAGGTAAGGGGTCACATTGTTTCATGTAGTTATAACATCAATGTTTTAGGTGCTAGAAAGAAGAAGTCAACCAAGAGCACATTGTCATGATGCTTGCTTCATTTTTTACAGGAATGTAAAGAATACAGAGCAAACTACAAATACTATGACACCCACTTGAACTAACATTCCTCACAAAAAAGGGAAAATATGTGTTTGCTTTTAGACATAAAACCATTTCTGTCCTATATAATTTTCATAAAATGTTTTTGATATATGTAGAATATGGTTTTGAATATAGCAAAAGAAAGACATATAGGGGTTGCCATGCTTCTTTTGGTTATATTTGCTTTCAAAGTTTCAGTTTCAGAGGTGTTTGGCTGAGAACAAAACAACTGAAAAATCCCAATAAAAAAATAAAATTGCCAGAAAGCTATTCCAGCAACTCTAAAGTACATGCAGAATGATAAGGGCATTAATATAAAAGAAACAGAGTAAACAACCAAAGATGGACAGACATGTATGTAAAGAGCCTTGAATAATGCCAACATCTGCAAATCCAGGAATTAATTTCCTTAGAGCCATCCTGTGTATATTCTGAGCTGGACATGACATAATATGACAATATCTACATTATCTAATATGCAGTTTGGTAGCTATGAGCAATATCTGCAGTGATATTTGTTGGCATGTGTAAATATTTTGGAGAGTTTTTTTAACTTTTACTGTAAAAATGGCTTGAATCAAACAAGCAATCTGACTGGCCAAAACTGGTCACATGATTGTTCATTAATTTTAATTACTGCATACTGTACAGTAGCTCAAATTTTTATTTTTTCCTGCCTTTTTAACTCTTGAAATCATTTTATAAGCACAATAACACACTTCAGAGTGTGCCATAATGCCATAAACTGTCTTGTGAAAAAAGGCTAGGCAGAGACAATCTGGGCAGACTGTGTAGGTCAAGCGGTCCTTATCTGCCAACACAGTCTTAGTTTCTATGTTTCTATCTTGTTGATGCATTAGGCATCTCCAATAGACAGTTTAAAGACAGTAAACACAACAAAAAAGGAATAAATCTATTGACATGTGTAGCTAGACCAGTCCTTAGAATACTAAATGGGCATACATGAAGAGATTGGCAAGATGAAATAACATTTCCAATATTAGGGGGTGGGAGTCAAGTGGATCTTTGTACTGTGGACGCACATGCATCTAATAATCTAATTAAAAGATACAGTAAGAGATAGTGATCACCTTTCATTAAAATTTAGTATCAAAAGTGATCACAGGGTGTACGTAAAAAATACAGTTATGGAACAAGATGATGATAACAACATATGCATTATCTAACCAAAAAAAATAATGGAATGAATCACTGCAAAAAAAAATTAGGCAAGGTAATTACCAATTATATATATGTTAGAAATATCACTTTCTCTCAGTGCAGTTTAACCCCTGCAAGGTATACATATTTTTAAATCAAGGATGGAAATGAGAAAGGAAAAGTGTGGCCTACTGGGATTCGAACCTCAGATCTCTGGTATGCCGTTCCAGCGCTCTAACCATTAAGCTACAGGCTCACTGATCAAAGCGTCTGAGGAATTTCCTTACAGGCACACACACATTCCTTTCTCTAGTGTTGCGTAATTATGCAACTAGGAACCAATGTTAGAAATACCACTTTCTCTCAGTGCAGTTTAACCCCTGCAAGGTATACATATTTTTAAATCAAGGATGGAAATGAGAAAGGAAAAGTGGCTTGGGAGCCTGAACTCAGATCTCTGGTATGTTGCGCTTCTAACCATTAAGCTACAGAACGGCATACCAGAGATCTGAGGTTCAAACTCAGTAGGGCCACACTTTTCCTTTCTCATTTCCATCCTTGATTTAAAAATATGTATACCTTGCAGGGGTTAAACTGCACTGAGAGAAAGTGATATTTCTAACATTGGTTCCTAGTTGCATAATTGCGCAACACTAGAGAAAGGAATGTGTGTGTGGCTGTAAGGAAATTCCTCAGACGCTTTGATCAGTGAGCCTGTAGCTTAATGGTTAGAGCGCTGGAATGGCATACCAGAGATCTGAGGTTCGAATCCCAGTAGGCCACACTTTTCCTTTCTCATTACAATTATATATATGTTAATTTAGTGTAGTGGAAAAAATGGACATGGTTGCTACAAATACAGAAATGATGGCCCCTGGGGATATTATTTTGGATTTTTCTAATTATATGAAGGACAAAGACCTTAAATTAACTCCATCTAATATAAAGCCAAATACATGAGGGGTGACAGAAATGAGATCCCGGTATGATAATGACTGTGAAACAACTCAAAAGGTTAATAAATAAAGTAAGGAGGTTGTAAAAAATGTTGATATTACATTTAGATTGGCATCAAAAATGTAAAAGTGAATATAAGAAAATTATAAGTATGAAAAAGAATGGCTATGAAAACCTTTTATGGACAGATCTGCAGGAAGCCATCAGGCATAAAGATATGCAATCATTTCTGACCCCTGTTGCTCATGCTACCTCAGTGGAAAATAGAAAATATTTATAGGGTTTCTGATTGTGAAGAGTATTAGTCAATGCTTGGAACCTAAGGGAACATAATTAATTTGTGAGACTTTCCTGACAGAGAGGTGTGAATGCACCTAGCTTTACCCTAAAGGTATATTTATATTTATTTATATTTCTCTTCATACTGAAAATAGCAGTGTAAGTGGGAAGAAAGAAAATATTTGTAGGCAGTCTTTGGGGAACTTTGAAACTTGTCTTTAAAACTATTTCAAGTGGTGTGGAAAGGTAAGTCAGGGCATTAATCTTGGCCTGAGTAGATCAGAAAGCTCTGTGAATCTGGTGTGTAATGGGAGGGGGGGCAGCTTAGTGCCTTCTAATGAAAGGCAGCATATCTAAAAGGTCAAGTTAATTGAAGTGCTGAACTGGAAGAACAAACTCTGCCAATATAAAGTTGAGAAAGCACATAGACTTACCTTAAAGGTATACTGTATTTATTTATATTTCTTTTCATTCTGAAAATATCAGAGAAAGTGGAGAGAAGAAAGAGATGTGTAGGCAGTATTTGGGGAACTTTGAAGCTTGTCTTTAAAATTTTAACAGGTAGTGTGAGGGATACTAACTCAGGCAATTAATCTTGGGCTGAGTAGATTCAGGAAGCCCAGTGAATCAGTTGTGTAACTGGGGGGAAAAGCTAACAGAGGCTTAGTGCCATCTTACAAGAGCACTGTTAAAGCACATCCTCTCTATCATGTCCAGCATGTTCATGTCCAAGCAAGTGAGTGGAACAGCGAAGGAGTGGAACAGGTGACTGGTGTCTTAGGCATCGGCAAGTGTCAGGAGGAGGAAGCAAGGAAGAAGTGTACTCTGCCACTCGACTAAGGTAAGGCACTTGTTCACTACTCTGTAACAGTTACTGCTGTGAAGGGTAAAAGGTTGAAGGTAGGCTACCTATCTAGGGTAAGAATATAAAGAGACTCAAACAAGACGCAGGGGAACCCAAACAGAAACAAGTAAAAAAGGGGAAATGCAAGAAGCACCCTTTCAGGAGTAAGGGTACAAAAATATTTCCAGGTAGCACAGAAAGAATAGAAGTTGACAATGCTGAGAGTGTTGCAATGATGTGGCTGTGGGGTGGCAGTTTTCACAGAGCCTTTTTGGAGACCACGGTACTGCCCCATCTGCACACACCTCTCTGGGTTGAGGGAGGAAGTCTCTAGACTCCAGGTCAAGTTGTCTAGGATTCAGGGGACCCCTTCTCCCACTCAGGGTCCAACAAGTCTGCCACTGATACCTCAGAGGATTCCAGGGAGGATGAACAGCTGGACTATCGTACATCTAGTATGGGATCTATTCTGAGACCATTTTCTTTTCAAAACAACAAAAAATCAAAAATCATTCTGTTATACAGTCATTAAACTATGGAACAATATTGATTTGCGAATCAGAAAAGTTACCAACATTGATCTTTTAAGCTGAAATATAGTACTTGAGCAGTGGAACAGAGCACATGGAAAAAAGTGCTATGGTGCTAAGTAAAGTCAAGTCCAATTCAGTGCAAAACACAAAGCACCCAGAGAACTCTCTCTGAGGAAGCTTGGCTCAGTCCAAGTGAAATGTTAGCAGTATACAGTGCTAGCCATGATATCACTTTGTTGCATCTGACAGCCAGTTGCCGAGGTTCATGTTCATATGGATGAAGGATTTGTACAGTAACTTTTTGTATAACTAAATGGTAAGCTTATGAAAACACCGTTTCAGTGTGACCTTTATGCTATGGGTGCTTTGTGTTTATGCACTGCACTAAGCTCAAATATAAAGAATATATTTTTATGGAAGATAGATGGACTTATTTTTAGTATGATCTTGTGCTTTCTATTGTATGTGTATGTAATGCTCCAGAAGTTGTCTGACCAGCAGACCAGGGAAGACCTTCGGGAGGGAAAGGGTTAACCTCTCACCCACCCCATACCTAGCCAGCTAGCTTGCTGACCAAGCTAGCTGGCTCACCACTTCCTGTTCAGATCCCACTTCCCCCCCTGCACATTTCCCAGGCTGGATAATTTGTCCTGGCCAGGCCAGAACTCCGGACAACACCTAAAAGGGTCATAAATCAGCACAAACTGTGCCCCAGGGACCCAATCACTTGTCCAGAAACTAAGTCTGCCCACAGGCTAGAACAAGGTCTCCCCTGCTAGCCGGAGAACAGTTCTGGACTGGGTGGCCTACAGAGTGGAGAGTACAGGGGTATGGATGCCTGGAAGATTACCTTAAACTCGAGTCCATAGCTCCCTGGTGGCTGCTCCTCTGTAGCCAGGGGTCCAGGGGACTTCGCCAGCAGCAGTAGTCTACCAGTCAGCAGCAGCAGTCCTCCAGGCAGTAGCAGCAGTCCTTCAGCCTGCAGTAGTCATCCTCCAGCTTCTCCAGGGATCCAGCAGCACCTCCCCCAACAGCAGCCATCTCAGTAGGGTAAGTCCCTGTAATTGTCTGCCCCCTGTGTTAGTACGCTCTCCCTCAGTTTTCTTGGTGGCCAGCTGGGGTGTTTCTCCTGCCTGGGTGGTTTCCCATTTGTTCTCCAGCTGTAAGCTTTGGGACCTAGTGTGGTGGACAGGCCCCATCTATCAGGCATCAGTACCAGCCACAATCCAGGGGTTTGTTCCGTTTGGTCTCCGTCCCTGTTTTTTGCTGTTTCGATTTCTCTTCCCCTTCCCCAGCTGCCTGCAGAGCCCACCGTTGGTGGGCAGCTTGTGGATGGTTGTGCCCAGATTTTCTTATATTCTTTCTTGTTATTGTATTATCCCTCTCCTTTGATGCTCCTCTGATTGTCCCCGTTTTTGCTGCTCCAGACCCAAGTCTCATCTGGTTGAGTGCCCATTGGTGGCAGGTGGGGGCGCTGTTGCTGGCTGACACTGGCTTCCCTCTCCTGCATCCCCAGAATGCATATGGTGCTACTGTGGCTGCTAAACTCCCTGTGCTCGAGTCTATGAGCATGAGAGGGTGGACTGTCAGATGCAACACGAAAAGCGTCTGGGCAGAAACCAGAGCCCAGATGACTGAGGTTCCATTCCATTGCTGCACAGGGCAGTCTGAAGCACAGAGGAGAAGTGGCGCTCTCTGACTAACACCACTAGCACCACCAGCGATTCTCCGGCTGGTGGGGAACCCCTGCCAGGAGGTAGGCGGGCTGCAAGCCCAAAATTATTGTACTGAGCCACAGGGGAAAAAAGAAAGGGTGGGAAGGGTTCCCACCCATAAGCAATGGGGGGGCCAAGAAGTAATTGTGCTGCAAGCCTGAAATAATTATTTCCAGCACCAGAGGTGCTACAGAAGAAGAGACAGGGTGCCAGAGGATGGAGAAAAAGGGAGAGTAAGTGGGCAGAGCACCCACAAATGAAAAATAGGGGCACCACATGGCATGAGCCCCAGGGGGTAAAGTTTGGTACCAGGTTGCCCCCCATCAGTCGGAGTGATCAGAAGGGAAATTGGGGTGGGTGTGGAAGAAACATAGAAGTTTACGGCAGATAAGGGCTGCAAGGCCCATCCAGTCTGCCCATTTCTTTTTCTACCTTATAAATGTGCCATTGGCCTTTGCTCTGTCAGTGGCCTATCTATTCATACTCATTTGTATTGCTTCCTTGTGCCTATCCCCTGCCTGTTTGAAGCCCTGCACTGTATTCATGGCCACCACTTCCTGAGGTAGGCCATTCCATGCATCCACCACTCTTTTTGTGAAAAAGAATTTCCTCCCATTCCCCCTTAATCGGCCTCCTTCAAATCTCATGCTGTATCCTCTTGTCCTGCTATTTTTCTTATATTAAACATGTTAGACTCTTTCACCTTGTTAATGCCCTTGAGGTGCTTGAATGTTTCGATCATATCACCTCTCTCCCTCCTTTGATCAAGGGTATACATATTGAGCTCCATTAATTTGTCCTCATATGTCATATGTCTTCTGATGCAGTCCCTGCACCATATTGGTTGCCCTTCTCTGGACCGCTTCAATTTGGTTAATGTCCTTGTGAAGGTGTGGCCTCCAGTACTGCACACAGTACTCCAGATGGGGCCTAACCAGTGTCTTGTAAAGAGGGATTATTACCTCCCTCTTACGACTTGTGATACCCCTACTAATATACCCTAACATCTCCCTAGCCTTACCTACTGCTTTAGAGGTCTGCTTGGATGTTTTCAGGTCATCGGTGATGATGATGCCCAAGTTTCTTTCTTCCTTTGTGACTGCCAGCAACTCCCCTCCCAGCCTATAGGTGGCTTCAGTGATTCAGCTTTAAAATTAATATTCATAAGGGGTGGAGCAAGGCCTGGGTACACTGGGTAGCCCAGCTGCCAACCCCTCTTGCATGGGTAGAAGGTGGGGCAAGGCCTAGTAAAATAAATCCCTTCCCTCACTAGGCCTGCTGAGCAAGGAAGGGATCCCCCATATACTTAAAAGGGCCAGCATCCCATTTTAGAATAAGGCCACCCCCCTTCCCTAGACTGTCAGCTGGTAGTTGATGGGACTATAGGCTGAGAGGATGGACAGGTCTGTGCTGTGCTGCCTGCCATCTGGAACCTGGCCTTAGGAAAACCCAGTCCCTGGTACAAGCAAGTGCTTATTGTGTAGTTGCTGTGTTTAATGTCACCCCGGGTTGCATCCTGGGGCGTTAGTGACCCCAACTGCCTGAACTAATTGCTTCAGGGTCAGATCAGAGGTTGCAGCATGGTCTGAACTTGCCTTCCCTGCATCCTGGCGAGTTGTTGCTTGAACTGTCCCTGAAGAGGCTTGAACTGCCTGCCCTCTTGCCTACAGCACTGAGCCAGATCAGTTCTCTCTCTCCACCCCCAGTCTGAGCTGTTCCCATGGGGAAGTGGATAGACTGCCCAAGAGTGGGAGTCCCATTGTCCAGTTAACTGCCATAAGAAGACTGCAGTTGCCTGCACCCCTGAGGTCAGGGGTCACCCGCCTTTTGTCCAAGCATCAAATGCCTTCCGCCCAGCCTGCCAGCTACCCCTGAAGATGACAAAAGCCTGCATTAGCCAGCATAGCTGTAGTCAGTAGCCCCCCAGTTTAGTCAGCTTAGGAGCTGCCCTGGTACACGACAGTGAGGTCCCCCCGAAGTACGCGATTATGAAATTGTCCCGTATTTGTTTTGCTTTTTTGAGGTGGCCATAGCTCCCTTCACCGGCTGGGCGGCACCACGTCAAGAGCCTGCCAGAGGACCCGCCATTGAAAGACATCACCTCGACCATCTTTCATCCTCTCATCGCCTGCATCTTCAGCTCCTGACCAGCCTGCAACTTCTTCATCTTCATCCTCAGCTTGCTCTCCTTCAGCCCTCCTGCCAGCCAACGAGACTGATCGGTCACTCAGGTACTGTACCCCATTCTTCAAAGCTATCTTGCCACCACCTGCACTGCACCAAAAAGACTGCTCCTCCTAAGGGGCTGTCGGACTATAACTGATGTGCCTTCTAAGTAGCCTTGGTCAAGGTGGTTAGGTCTTGATAAAGTATTATTATTAACATCTGCAGACGTAGGGCACTAGACCCTTTTAGAGATATCGTATATATTGATGTTGTGTGTATGACCATTTACCTTTACCTTCAATGCACCTAGACCTGTATAGTAGCCTTCCATCACTAAGTATGCCTGTCTAAACAAGATACAGCTCTGCTTGGGTACTGGCTGCATAAACGACTCCTTGCTCCCAATCCTACCACTGCCCATGGCATCTTCTCTTCCGGCAACTTGCCCTGGGTAACTGTCTCTACTCTCCTCTTGCTGCTCCAGGCTGGGGACATTGAAACCAACCCTGGACCTGCACTTCGCTCTCCCCCTACTCAATCTGCAGTGTCTATACCTACTATGAAAGGTCTGAAAATAGTACACATTAACATTCGCAGCCTATGCTCCAAAATCACTGAATTGGAAACTGGACCATACGAATGTCTCCTGACATCCTATGCATATCTGAATCCTGGCTAAATCCTGCTATCAAACAGCATGAGGTGTCCCTTCAAGGCCATGGCATCTTTAGACTTGATAGGATTGGCAAATGGGGTGGAGGGATAATGAACTACTATAAGACAGGCCTCAAAGTCACTGTCCTCCCCACTTCTGTCTCCTCACCTCCTCTCGCTAAGCCCCTTTACGTCACCCTTATGCTTGGAAACATTAAAAAACTCAACATTGGGTGTGTTTATATGCTCCCCAACCATGCCACTGCTGACCTGCCCCCTCTCTTTGAATCTTTAGGCAGACTCCCAAAGCATGACTTCATCCTATGTGGGGGACCTCAATATTGACTGGCTGCACCCCAATATTGGTAATGTCCGTGCTTCTCTTGCTGATGGCAACCTTACCCAGTTAATCCATGATCACAAACAAGTCAATCCAATATCTGGCAGTCACACTCTGCTAGACTGGATAGTCACCAGCTGCCCACTTAAAATCAGAGCTGCTGGCACACTCTCCGACTGCATAAGCAATCACCCTCCCACCTTCTGTGTATGGAGAAACAGCGATACCAACCCTCCTCCCAAGATTTCCCTGGTCTGGGATATGACTAAGTTTCATGTCAACAGGTTCCTGTCATCCATTAACTCTACAGACTGGGGCCCCATTAATACACTTCCTGACATAAACCTAGCCCTGGACTTCCTAATCTCCACTCTCACCAAAATAATCAACCAGCACACCCATCAGAAGAAATGCAGATCCAAGGGTGTTAAAGCCCCATGGCTCTCTGGGGATATCAGATTTGTTATGGCACTCCGGAACAAAGCATGGCAAATATACAAACAAAGTGGACTCCCCTCGGACTGGCTTATCTACAGACAGCTCAGGAATAAGTGTAAAAACGGTGTACAAAAAGCTAAGAGATGCCATCTCAAATCTCTTCAAACGGAGCGTCTAAATGACCCAAAGGAATTCTGGAGACAAGTTATGGTAACGCTTTAGTAACAGGAAAAGGCTGTAGAAAACCCAAGCTCTATTTCTATAAATGGCACCACCCTCAATGACCCACTCTCCATAGCCACTGAATTCAACAATTTCTTTACTGACCTCCAAAAATACACCTCGATCTTCCACAATGCTCCATTGATTTCATTGATTTCATTAATATTACAGAGCATTTGAAGACTAGAGTCCATAAGCTCGCCACATTGTACTTAAACATAACCTTTTATTCCTTTATTAGTACAATATTTATCAAACTTTGTTTTGAATTCAGATATGGTTTTACTTTCTACCACCTCACAGGGCAATGCATTCCATATTTGTGTTACCCTATTATTAATCCAGTGTCTCCTTTTATTTGTATTAGATCTTTCTTTAGCCAATTGATGGCCAAGTGCTCTTGTATTATGCCTGTGGTCCCTATGCACTAATCCCATGCTATCCCAAAGATAAGTGTCTGTATGTGTCCTAAAAACCAGACACACATCCCATCTTATCCTTTTATACTCCAGTGAATACAACCCCAATGACTGCAACCTCTGCTCATAATACTGTCCTTCTAATCCCTTAACAGTTTTTGCGACCCTCCTCTGAACTTTCTCCATTGCCCCCACATCCTGCCTCTTGTAAGGTGCCCAGAACTGCACACGATACTGCATATGGGGCCTCACCAGCGCAGTGTAGAATGGGATTATGACTTGCCTTTCCTTACATTTAATATGTCTTTTAATACAATGTACTATGCCACTAGTCTTTTTCATAGTCTTGCTACATCGCATGCTAAAATCCAAGTTTCTACTGATGTTAATCCCCAGGTCACTCTCTTCCTGTAAGACCTTTAATGCGGTGCCCCCCTAAGTTGTATTTAAACTGTTTGTTATTTTTTCCAAAATGCATAACAGAGCATTTATCAATGTTAAATATAGATTGTTTTTGGGAGGCCCAAATTTCCAGTTTATTTAGGGCAGCTTGCAAAGTGTTATGTTCAGCTATACTATTTATTCTATCCCCTAACCTAGTGTCATCAGCAAATTTTGATAGCCAAACCCCTGCATCAGCCTGCATTGTTGATATATATAGATTAAACAGGCAGGGTCTCAGCACAGATCACTGAGGGACACTGCTGGTCACTCTGGCCTGGCCAGAGAACTCTCCCCTCACACATGCCCTCTGGCTTCTATTCGCCAACCATGCCCTTATCCATAGTGCAGTCTAATTTGGAAGTTTTAATTGCAAAATGACTTTAACAAGCTCCTCATGGGGGACCTTATCAAAGGCTTTCACAAAATCTAGATAGATAACATCAACTGGATTTCCCCCATCAATAGACTTACTGTTTTATTATAGAATTCTAAAAGGTTAGTCTGGCATGACCTCCCTTTTGTGAACCCATGCTGAGATTTATCTACCTTGTCTAAGTTTACGAGGAAGTCAGTGATAAAGTCCTTTAGTATGCCTTCTAATATTTTTCCCAACACAGAAGTCAGGCTTATAGGCCTGTAGTTAGTCACCTCCAGTCGTGATCCTTTCTTATGTATAGGGATACCCATGGCCTATCAACATACATTAGGGACCTCCCCAGTTTCAATGGATTTTTGAAATAAATACGTCACTGGGTCTACCAGGACCTCCGCCAATTCCTTAATCATCCTTGGATGGATTCCATCGGGTCCCTGTGCCTTATTTTGTTTAACTTGCTTGAGTTTTTTAAGTACATCAACACAATCTATTCTATAACTGGAATTAGTCTGCACTGTGACTATTGCGTCCTGGCTGGAATATGGACTTACATTAAAGACTGTGGAGAAACAGTTGTTAAATTCCTCTGCTAATACAATATTAGCTGTTATAGTCTCCCCATTGCTGTCTTTTAGGGGTCCAACAGATGTGCTTTTCCCTTTTTTACTATTTATTTATGTATAAAAGGATTTATATTTCAGATGAGACATTAAACCGAGGTCCCATCTGCCTGGATTGGTGGTAGTTCAGGTGGATGTTAAAGATCCCATGGCACTTATCGAAAAGAGTAGGGGAATTTCCCTGGTGTCCTGGCCAAATTTCCCTCATTCACTAAAAATATCACCAACAGCTTAATCTGGTTCAAGGTCAGTTGGCATTCATCTGTATCCCCCTCCTCCGGGTCATGCCTGAAAACAGGCAGGATTTGTCTAGTGCACTTACCCGGTCAACAAAAAGTGAAATAAATATAGTTATCCTGTACTTTAATAGCTAAGGTGTAATCGTAATTTCTTTTTGCCAAAAAGATACTTGTTTTTGCCAGCTTTTGTCTATTTTTGTAGGTCACCCAACTGTCCTCAGTGTTAACCCGTTTAGAATGCTGGTATGATCTGTGTTTCTCTTTAATTAATGTTTTAACTGATTGGGTCATCCAAGGTGGAAGGGCATTTTTTTTTTGCCCTAATGTATTTATTTGTAACAGGTACATATCTCTGAACCAAACTGGTTAATTTATTTGCTACTTTATCCCATATTTCAGCAACTGGCTATACACCAAAATCTGTTTTCCAGTCCCAAGCTTCCAATTCATCTCTCATCATTTCAAAATCTGCTCGATTATACCTTTGAAGTACAGTTGTACCCGTACTTGTTCCCAATGCTCCTATGTACTGGAAGGTATGTACTGTAGAATGGTTACTAGACCCGAGTGGGGGACTTACATTACAATCAGTAATATTCTCACCCAGGTCACTTAACACCAGATCCAGAATATGGTTTCCCCTAGTACTTGAAACAACAAATTGGTCCATCCCAGCAAGGTTAAAAGTTTCCAGATAACTTGATTCTATGCTTGAACTAGCTTTTGATATGTCCCATTTAATACCGGGATGGTTAAAATGCCCTACCAATATAACATTCCCGGCTAGGGACAGTTGGTTAATAAAAGCTATCATATCTTCATCTTCTTTTAGCTTGATGGATGGTGGCCTATATAGTACTCCAAGATTGATCTTAACTGCTTGGGGGGGGGGGCTAATCTTAACTCAAAGGGCTTCCAGTTCTGGCCAACTAGTTATGTCTATTTGCTCAGTAGCAATCGTGTCATTAATATACACTTCCACCCCACCACCCTTAGTTAGAGATCTATCTTTGTTATAAAGTGTATACCCTTGGATTTATTTATCCCAAGTATCCTCGGGCTGCCACCATGTCTCTACTATAGCGCAGACATGAATATTATGACTAGATAATATTACTTGAAGCTCATCGAATTTGTTATTTAAGCTCCTAGCATTAATGGACATAAAATTCCACCCTGTGTCTAGTTCAGCTGGATTTAGTACCCCCACGTCTCCCCTCCTGTGGAGTTTAAATGATGATGTATGGTGTCTTTAAGATGTTGGGCCAGTACACACTTGCCCATTTTGTTAAGATGTAAACCATCCCTTGCATATAAATGTACTGTCTGGAATTCCTACCAATGATCAATATAAAAATATCCTACTCTTGTAGTCCATCTTTTAAATCAACCATTTAATCTATTTATCACCTGGTTTATTGTTTCACTTGCTCTAGGAACTGGTAAAATCCCAGCAATTCAAACTTCAGATCCTCTATTTTTAGTGCAGCACCAACTTCTTCGAAATCCCTCTGTATATCTGTAATTTATCTTTTTCCCACATCATTAACTCCTACATGTAAAATTGTAGTTGGTGTATTAGTGTTCTCAAGTAGGCCTGGGAGAAGATTCTTTATGTTACCAATACTGACCCCAGGGAGTACACTAACTGTTGTAGATTCATTGTGATGTTTGCACAGGATTCCATCAATATTTTGTAGCATAGAGCCACCAATAAATAAAAAGTCCTTACTTTGTCCTGGTACACTGGTTAATTGTATCTGCCCCTGATTATTGTTCTGTGTGCTTGTCCAAACATTAGTTAGTGGGTTAGGTTCTGATTCCATAACTGCTGTTTGAATCTCCTCGACTTAATCCCCTATAACTAGGGCCTGGAATCTATTCGGGGTTAAAATGTTTGATATCCCTCCAATGTTCCTTCTACCCCTTTTGAATGTTTGTTTTCCAGTGACCATGGACCAATCCCCCTTCATTTTCAAATACCTCATTATGGGTTACACCAACAGTCAGGTCCCCAGTTACACATTTGGTCTCCTCCCTAATATCCTCCACCACAGAGTCTATATATTGCTCAAGTGATGATTTCTGTAACTGTACCTGTAGTCTTTTTTTAAGGGTCTCTATCTCTGACTTAAGTTGTCGTATTTCAATACACTGACTGCACACGTAATTTTAGACCTCCTCCCCCTGCTTGAACATCCCGCATAGATTGCACTTCAGCAGGTTTAAATTAATACTCACGCTTGTGCTGTCTCTCCAATTCACAGCTGACTACAGCTGACACGACCGACATGCACCGGAATGCTTGTGTCTCTGCGCTCGTCTCCACGAGTGCCGACCGCGCACCCCACTCACACTCGCTCCTCTCGCAGCGGAGCTGAGTGATATAGTGTAATGTGACACAGAAGGAGTTGTGTAGGGTCAAAGCTACTCGCAGACAATGTCAGATAAAAATATGAATATATCAATAATTTTTTAACCTCCTCACTGTACGTTTGCCATTCATGCTTGACCTAGGCGCAGGATACAGGTGTCCAATTAAATTTAAAAGATTAGCACACAAAGACTACTGTGCCCTCTTCCTGCTTCCTGTTCTCACGAAGCAGGGCTCCAAGTTACAGTACTGCTGTTTAAAAGTCACAGAACCTTCAGGTTCACTTAAAACAATTAGCCTGCCTATCTGTGGGGTGCTCAACACTTGCACTTCACTTCAAAGTATGTAATAGCATGGCAGCTCGTAGCGGGGCTGAGTAATATAGTGTAATGTGACCCAGAAGGAGTGGCGTGAGGTCAAAGCTACTCGCAGACAATGCCAGATAAAAATATTAATATGTCAATCGTTTTTAACCTCCTCACTGCACGTTTGCCACTTATGCATGACCTAGGTGCAGGATGTAGGTGTCCGATTAAATTTAAAAGATTAGCACACAAGTTGTAGTTCTAGTCTTTCCCCTCAAAGACTGCTGTGCTCTCTTCCTGCTTCCTGTTCTCACGAAGCAGGGCTCCAAGTTACAGTACTGCTGTTTATAAGTCACTGAACCTTCAGGTTCACTTAAAATAATTAGCCTGCCTATCTGTAAGGTGCTCAACACTTGCACTTCACTTCAAAGTATCTCTTCCCACAACTCTCACGCCCAACCTAGGGGGTCATCCTGAATTCCATCTGAAGCTAGATACAGTCAAAGAGGTACACCAACTTCAATCCAACCTAAAACCAGAGGGATCTCCTGGATACGACTCGCTGGTACCAACATTTCATAAGGTGGGTGCCTCTGCCCTAGCTCGCCCCATCCACAACTTGTTCAACCGGTCCTTCCTCTCTAACATAGTGCCAGATAAGTGGAAGGTGGCAGTAGTAGTCCCAGTCCACAAAGGAGGATCAAACTCCATCACAGAAAACTTTAGCCCTATATCTCTACTTTCTCACCTGGCAAAGATCCAAAAGCGTATCGTTTACAATCATCTCCAAGACTACCTTGACCCCTACAAGGTGCTATCACCCTGCCAGCATGGCTTTTGAAAGAATCACAGTACCCTCACTGCACTCATAAAAGTAACATCTGACCTCTTCCATGCAACGGATCAGGGCCAAGCCACTGGAGCCATATTCGTGGATATCACAAATGCATTTGACCTCGTGAATCATGGGCTACTGCTTCGACAGCTTCATCTACTTGGCCAGGACTACAATGCACTGCACTTGATAAAGAGATATTTTTCTGATCAATCCCAGAAATTTAAATGGGATGGCTAGTAGTCTGACTTTCCCATGTTGCCCCGCATGGCTCAATTCTGGGCCCCATGTTATTTTTGCTCTTTATCAAAGATCTCCCCAACTTCTGTGGGGGTGCCACAGTTCACTTATATGCAGACGATGCCATCATTTACTGTTCCTCTCCAGATATTGACCAAATCAATTGGAACCTTGCCTCAGAGTTTCCCTTCCTGGAAGCCTGGTTCCAATGTAATCATCTTGTTCTCAACTAAAAGAAAACGAAATGCATGGTCTTTGTCCATCGGCTTGGAAAAAAGCCTAATCCACCTACGCTTAGTATTTTTACTAACAAGGGTGACCCGTTAGAGGTAGTTCACATCTTCAAATACCTGGGTGTGACCTTGCACCCTGCCCTATCGTTCAACTCCCATGCCTCTAGCACTATCAAAAATCTCAATCAGAAACTTGGACTTCTATATCGCGTGCACCCACACCTCACACTTGCCTATTGCTACTGCATCCCTCCTTCCCCTACAATCCTATGTTGCACCCCTCCTCCTCTTCACTAATTCCTCCTCCATGTCCCTCCTTTCTCAGGCATGCCAGAGGGTTGGTCATTTTGCCGTGGGGGCACCTACCCATTCTCACCATTGTGATGTTCTCGCCTCACTGGGATGGCCATCCTATGGAGCAAAACTGAGGTACTTCACCTTGAGCCTCATGTTCAAGCTTGTCCACAAATTCACCCCTCCCTGCCTCAGGGAATTTATATGCCTGAAACCAGCACCACGCACACTTCACTCTACCTCTCTCCCCCTTCTCATTGTCCCCAAAATATATCTTGCTGTATCCAGACGCTCCTTTTCATATGCTGCTCTGACTGGAACTCCCTCCCTTCCTCCATTCTCTCGTGCTCCTCCCTCTCACAATTTCAGTCCCACCTGTCTGCCTTTCTGTCTTCCTCCACTACCTGCTCTTGCTTTTGCTAAAGGGTGCCTACCCATGCACCTAGCATAATATGAGACTAATGTGTGTAGAATTCTCTGGTCCTAGCCACTCCCATGTATATTACTAGTATGTTTACTATGAAGTTTTGTACTATAACTGCCCTGTATATAGCCCATCAGGCATTCAATTTCATGAATCACTAGTCATATCTGTTGTCAAATGTTTGTGTACTTGCAACATTTTGTCTTGACATGTACTCTGCCTAATGCCATCCCTGTAACATGAGAACCGCATTGCTTGTTGCACTTATACCTTTGTGGTTGATTCTCAACCCCGGGTCGACCCTGAAAAAGGGACTGTAATTGTCTCAGTGGACTTACCCAGTTACCAAAACTCAAATAAAATAAATAAATAAAAAGTATTGTTGTTGTACATGACAATCACTGTAAGTGCCTTGTACTTTGCAACCATACAACCAATTTCTTTCCAGCATAACCACTGGCTGTCCCAATAAAAGCTTGCTGTTTATACCTGGAACTGTTGTGCCTGCCTCTCCTTGAATAAAAGAGACGGATCACCCTCCTAAGTCCGGTCACCACATGTATATAATAATTTTCCTGTTTTATGTCCTTACACCTTCCCTTCTGTTTTCATGTATTTTTGTTGAACAACTGTGTAAGAGTGATGTTGTAGTCATGCATTTGTCTTAAGTCTATTATTTTCTATAACCAGGTCAAGACTGCAAAAGGGCAGTGTGGTCCAGTGCTTCTCCAATTAGTTAACAAAATTTTAAATAAAAAAAGAAAATATTGTAGGTTCTGGAAGGGGGTGGTGGTAAGACAGAAGCACATTCCTCAAGTTGTACAACAGCATCATTCCTATGCCATTCTGGTGGGGCAGGACTGCCGGTATGAGGTACCAGAGGTAGCAACTAGGGAGGATGTGGGGGCACTAAATAGTGGAAATCCCAAGAAGGATGGTAGAGGAACCCAGAGGTGGAGAACGAAACTTCTGGTGGGAAACTCAGCTGTAAGGGGGGGATGGTTTGTGGAATAGTAAAGGGAGGAGGCAGGTTAGGTGCCTATGCAGTGCCATGACCCATGGAGATGGGACGTGAATCCTGAGGATCTCTAGGATAGCAGTACAGGAGGGAGAGTTGGATGTCATTGTCCACCTTGGGGCTAACAACCTGTCTAGGGATGAGACTGGGATAGTGAAGGGGGAGTTTAGGGAGCTGTGGCGTGGTCTTCAACTGGTATATTGTTCAGTGGTTTCATCTGAGGTGCTGCATGCCTACAACAGAGGGGACAAGAGGGATCTCCACACCAGGAGCTTCAACTCATGGCTGAAGGAGTTGTGAAAAGAGGAGGGTATCAGCTACAGCAGCTACAGCTGTGTCTAGGGATCCACCTGAGAGAATAAAGACCTATACAGGTTGATGGCCTGCATCCATCTGGGAGGGGAACTGCAGTCCTTAGGGGATGGTTTAAATATTACTTCAATGACTTAGACTAGCCAAGGTGGGGGTGTCCGAAGGAAATGGGGAGGCAGACACTGCCCCCTCCACAGGCTTAACTAGAGAGAAAGGAGGACCAAAGGGGAAGGGAATCCATCTGGGTGCAAATTAATAAAGAAAGCAGGGTGGTAGAGACAAAGGGAAAGGGGCATTAAATAGGTGGGGAGAAAGGAGGGAAGGCAAATAGGAAAAAAGTAGGGCAACAAGAGAGGGAAAAAAATCTGGATGGCCATGTGTACAAATGCTAAAAACATACAGATTGTTGGGAGGTAAGGACCTCCAGGCCCATCCAGTCTGCCACATTTTCCTACCTTAATTGGCAGCCAATACCCCTATCTGGTCATTAGCTTTAGCCAATTCTTCCCACCTCTAGGATTCCATTATGCCTATCCCATGCATGTTTATATCCTCCCACTGTTGATGCTCCTACAACATTCTGGGTTAGGCTAGTCCATGCATCCTCAACCCTTTCTGTGAAAAAGAACTTTCTTGACCTTTCCCTTATCCTGCCCCCTTCCAATCACATATCTTGCCCCTTTGTTTTTGTGCCCCTCCTATATTGAAAGGTGTATTCCCTTGCACCTTGTTTATGCCCTTAAGATACTTAAAAGTTGTTATCATATCCCCCTGTTCCCTCCTTTTTTTTTCAGTGTATACATATTGAGGTCTTTCAGTCTCTCCCTATGTCTTCTGGGTGTAAGCCCTGCACCACCTTTGTCGCTCTGCTCTGAACTGCTTCCACCCGGTCTATGTCCTTCTGAAGATGTGGTCTCCAGAACTGTACACAGTATTCCAGATGAGGCCTCGTCAGTGTTTTGTATAGTGGTATCACCACCTCTCTTCTTCAGCTAGTGATGCCCCTTCCTATGCACCCTAACATGCCATTGGCTTTCCCTACAGCCTTTGTACTCTACTTGGTTACTTTTGGTAGTCTGAGATAACCCCCAAATCTCTTTCTTCCCTGGTGACTGTCAGTAATTACCCCCATTTTGTTGCTCTCCAAAAGGTTTCTGCGGCCCAGGTGCATGATTTTGCACTTCTTGACATTACCTTAGTTGCCACTGTTTGGACCATTTCTCCAGTTTTTCTAGGTCATCCCACTTTCTCTTCACCCCATCAAGAGTGTCTACCCTGTTGTAGATCTTGGAGTCATCTGCAAATAGGCAGACCTTCCCTTCCAGCCCCTCTGCAATGTTGCTAATGAAGAAATTAAAAAGGACAGGCCCAGGACTGATCCCTGATCACTTCTTTTTCCTCAGACTGGATCCTATTTACCACCATCGTCACTTTCTATCGTCTAACCAGTTGCTAACCCATTTTACCACCCTGTGTCCCATACCCAGGCTTCCCAACTTGTTCAACAGTCTCCTATATGGAACGGTGTTAAAAGTCCTGCTGAAATCAAGGTAGGGGGCATCCACAGCTCTTCCCTGGTCCACCTCCTTCATCACCAAGTCAAAAAAGTCTATTCAATTTGTTTGACATGATCTTCCCATAGTGAATCCATGCTGCCTCAGGTCCTGCACTCCAGTGGATTCCAAGTGTTTTACAATCCTCTCCTTTAGCAATGCCTCCATTATTTTCCCTACTATCAAGGTGAGGCTGACTGGCCTGTAGTTTGCTGCCTCTTCCTGTTACTACTTTTGCATAGGGGTGTGACTGGGAGATCCTGTCACTCTTGAGGACTGATCTTCCTTAAATCTGTTACAACAGTTCTTCTGTTTTTTAGCTTAATCTATCCTTTAAAATTTCTAGTCCATAAGGCTGGCTACCTATGGGCCCCCCTCCCCTTTCTTGACTATGATATAGTGTCCTCTTTAATTTGCCTTTTCCCTCTCAGATCCTTGTACAGTGAGGTTATTGGGGTGCCCTCCAAGCTTACGTAAAAGAACTGGTTGCATTTATCATTGTTGGATTTAGTATGTAATAGCACTATGTTCATAAAATACCTTGATGTATTTACCTTATGGTTATGAAACCTGTAAATGTTGAAAATACCATGGCACTGTATGTTTTTGATACAGTTAAAAAGTACTAGGTGACTGTGCTATAAAAATTAAGTTAGTTGTGCTATTTAAAATGCATGTAAATTGCTGTAAACTGAACAAGTCTGAAATGTCATGGTGATTTGCATATATCCCATGCTACTTTGCATTATGTAAGTATGTGTGATGTTGTGTTTCTTTGAAACATGACTTATTGTCAGTGCTCTTTGGGGTAACCCTTGTTTCAGTGCTTCTGCACTGATGTTCTTTGTCTTTAGCTTGTTTTGTGCTTTATTTGAGCCCCCACCACCTAAGTAAACAAGGCCCACATGGGGGAGGCTAAATCTCAACAGATAAGTTAGATCAGAGATTAGTGAGTCAATAGGTGCTGGCTAAGCGCAGAGGAAGGACATGCATAGTCTGTTGCTGCAAACTGATGTACTGAAGAAGGGATATGCCAGTTTCTGAAGGTTAACTTCTATATTTTGAATAAACATCACACAGTGATTGTGTGTTGAACCTGAAGATCGGTGTCTGTTCCATCTGTCATCCCACAACCCCTCCACAGACTTGGTGTCAGATGTGGGATAACTTGCTAGAAGCATCTGGACTGGCTGAAGTGGGATGTTTTTTGGTGGATATCACCCAGATATCCCAGGAGGATTGATGCACCAGGAGTTGCCAGAGGAGAACCCGGAGAAGAAAGACTGTGGAGTTTTGACCAGAACCATGGCTGACAAACAGAGAGAAGCTGCTTGCTGGACTGGACCTGGGTGCTCTGAGGAAGGCTAAGCCTGAAGACTAAGAGATGCAAAGGGATGAGGAACTACCGCAGGGTTGAGGCAGACTGGAGGTGTGAAGACAACACCCAGGAGGTGGAGATCCTGATGAGGATGATCCACTGAATGAGTGGGCAATGACTGGAGGCAGACTGACTATGCAGAGAGGTGGAACACTGATGTCAGGTGCTTGAGAGGTCCCTGTCAGAGAGTTTGGATAAAGAATCGGAGGAAGATTTTTCATGGGCTCAGCTGGAGGAGGACCCCTTGAGTGAGCAGGATATTTCTTTGTTTCCTGTGTTCCCCGAATGAAACCTGTTGGAGGTCAGAGATGCAAGTATGGAACTTGAGTGTAAGACCCCAGGTAAGACTGTGCCTAGTGATATTGTGCTGGGGTTGAAGACTCCAAGCAAGCAAGAAGAAGTCTATGAGGCTGAAGGGACTTTTTCTTGTACTGATGCAGCTAAATACATTAACAGCATTGACTGGGTTATACAGCAGGCTAAATATGCTAATGTTGCCAAACTGTTACAGTATGTTAAGATCAAGAAGTTGGTATATGCATTTTTTTTATGGAAAACCTATATAGGAGGTGGTGGAAAATGGATTGGAACCTGTGTTGGAGTAACCCCTAGAGTGTCTACCCTCAGGTGTCTGTATCAGTAGCAAGTGAAATGAATGAAGAGACATAGTGGGTTTATGTAGAGGGGTTGAACCTAGGATTTGGCCCTTACTTAAAACTGACATGTCTGGTGTTGTTGGAGCAGGTAATTACTCACCTTAGAGAAAGTCTTTCTATGGTATTGGACTTTATAGCCATTCAGATTTTCAGTTAAGAAATATGACAGACTTTACCTAAAAGGAGTTAGTTCAGGGAAGGTACCATTAGTCTATGTTGAGAAATGTGTTAATGCCTCAGGGTAAACAATGATGATATCCACTATGTTTATGATGGAATGTTTATCGTTAATAGGGACCCTGAGACTGAGCTTCTGAAGATGGATGGGTGGAAGCTCCATCCCTTCCTGGAACAGGAAGGTGGTAAGCAGTCTGCAATAATTGCTTCCCTCTTAAGGTGGGGGATATGTGATAGGGAGAGCCTGCCACTCTTGTGGACTGACCTTACTTAAGTATGTTGCAACAATTCTTCAGTTTCTTATCCTAATCTATCCTTTACAATTTCTAGTCCATAAGGTTGGCCACCTATGCCCAACCCCTTTCTTGACTGTGCTACAGTGTCCTCTTTAATTTTCTTTTTCCCTATCAGGTCCTTGTACAGGGAGGTTATTGTGGTGACCTCTGAGCTTATGTAAAACAACAGGTTGTGTTTCTCATTTTTGGATTTAGTATGTAATAGCACTATGTCATACAATACCTTGATGTATATACCTTATGTTTATGAAACCTGTAAATGTTGAAAATACCATGGCACTATGTGTTTTTGATAAAGGTAAAAAGCACTAGGTGACTGTATTATAAAAAATAAGTTAGTTGTACTATTTAAAATACACGTAAACTGTTGTAAACTGAGCAAGTCTGAAATTCCATGGTGATTTGCATATATTATTTATTTATTTTATTGAATTTTGTTGACCCTGTAAGCCCACTGGGCCTAGCAGTCCATTTTCCGTGGGTGAGCGGGGGAAGGGAGGGGATACAGATGGTAAGCAACTGAAATTGAACCTGATTAAGCTGTTGGTGGTATTTTAGTGAATGGGAGAAATTTGGCCAGGACACCGGGGAAATTCCTCTACTCGGCAATAGGGGGACCCTTTGGCCATCTCAGGGTGGCTGAGTCAGTTGCTGTACTGACAAGCAAGGAGATGGAGGGGCAGAAGGTCGAGCAGTCTGTCTCCTCCTTGGCTCAAGATTTGCTGGAACTGGAAATTTTTTTCGATGCTACTATGATTTCTCATGAGGAAGGAGAGGTGGATTTCACAATACCTGAGAATGGTGAGATATGTGACCAACCTATGGACTTAAAAGAGATGGCAGCAGCAGGTTTGTGGACGAAGGCAGAGACACGGCAGACTTTGGAGCAGCTGTTGCTTATTGAAGCTGAGCATTTACGGAGGAAAAAAGAACTGGTGGGCCGGTTTCACTCAGAAGACCGAGGGGAGGCCTGGCCCAGACACTGAACCAATAGTTGCAGGCATCACTATGGCTACCATTCATGAGGCTGCACAGGAACAACTGTGAATTGTTTTTTCAGATGGCACTGACCAGGATTCAGCTACGGTTTTCTCTTTTTAGGCCACTATGTACAAACAGCCAGTAGATAGTAGGATTAAAAAAGGAACTTCTAGAAAGTTACGCTGGGCAGATACACCTTTGCAGGAGGCTGGGCTGTGGTCTGTAGAAAACTCCCTTGCAGCGGCAGGCTGGGTCTGCTCTCCTGACACACAACAATGGATCTCGGGGTTTGCGCCTATCAAAATACCTGGAGTTTCTTTGGCTTCTGCACACTTGATTCCCACAGTAAGTACTGTATCTCAGCCTAGCTCTAAAGGGCACATTTCTACTGAACAGATGCTGCATAAAAATTCTTCTGGCCAACCCTCAGACATTACAACTGGGGATGTGCACTCCCCTTTACAATTACTCCCAGAACTTGAGCTCACCCAGCACCCTGTCCTAATTACGGCTCTCGCTGATGGGCCCGCTGACTTTTCACAGGACAATCTTGGGGATGGTAAGAGTGATCTGATTTTCCAGATGTTCCATGACACATCCCTGCAGACATCAGGAATAGGCCAGTAGTGGGAAAGGAGGTTTTACTTCAACATGACACAACCCATAACCAGAGAACTTATGCATCTTTTTTTCAGCAGACTACTTATCCAGCAAAACAACATAATGCCATTAGACTTATTTGTAAAGGTGGTTTAGAAACTTTTCTCGACAGGGTTTATGTAGGGAAAAACTATTAAAAGAATGTCTGCAATTTAATGTGTCAAAAATACATGCATTAATCCATGTCCCTGGTGAAAATATCTTTGATGTGAGTTTTAAGTTGGGGAGTGGCCTGAATAGGTTTTGGGCCCGATATCATCAGAGGAAAAATACATCTATTTGGGCACCTTTTGAGGTAGTTCCCTTAACCAAACCTGCACATAAAACAATAATGGTCTTATTTAGAAATGAGGGTGTCAGTGTAACAGATCTCCTGTTTTGGTTAAAACAACGGTGTACTGTCATGGGTCATCCTGAAGCAATTTTTGACATGGAGGGAATCTGAACTGGAGGATGGGGAATACAGGTCATTGTAAGGTCTGAGGATGATGGTTATCAACATTTGCCTAACTGTTTTTTTAGGCAGGGATAGGGGTGTCCTTTTTTTATCTGTGACAGTCCAAAACTTGTTGTAGGTGCGGGCAAGTAGGCCACATTAGTAGTGTCTGTGCTCAAAGGAAATGTACTTTGTGTCAAGAGTCTGGTCATACTAGTGCTCAATGTAACAATTTTGTATGGTGTAACCTGTGTGGGACTGATGGCCATGCTTATGCATCCTGACCTGAAGCAGCACACAGGAAGCTGGCTTCAGCTGATACATAAGAAAAGCAACTTTTGGTAACCACTGCACAGAGGGAGTTTAACAAGTAGAAACCAACGTGGGTGCCACCTGGAGTGGTCCTGCAGGGTAAGCAAGTTTCTTTGGATAGTATGGAGCGTCAATTGTCCTCTAGAGGTAACTTTGATAAGTTAAATGTTGTAGTGGATCCCCCCCCAACCATTCTTTTTGAAAGTGCAGGTGCTGGGCCTCCAGTGGTGGTGGAACTCCCTCAGGTAATTCCAGATGGTAGTCCGCAGACTGTCATGCCCCCTCCTCAGCAAGTTGAAGAGCCAACGGGAGGGAGGATGACCAATAGGAGAAGGCAACCCTGGTCTCAGCCAGTGCCTAAAATTCCTAAAACTGCTTAACTCTCTATTTCCAATAGATACCAGGTTTTGGTAGACAACGTAGCCTCTGATAACGAGTTCAGTAACCTCGTCAGCAGACTGTCACTCACAAGATGTAATATGTGAAATAGTACCTTTGGAAGGTCCAGACACAGGCCAAAAACCTACCCCTCAGAAAGGCAGGATTAAGAAAAAAAAACGGAGTTAGTTCTACACATGCCTGTATGAATGACTTTGTTACCTTCTCTGTTTGTTTGTTTTTTTACATCAAATGTCAATAGTATTAAGAATGAAAGAAAACTGGGAGCAGTTTTTCATCTTTTACGTTCCCATCCTTCAGGAATCTTTTTTTTTTTTTACAGGATGCTAGGGTCCAGACCATTCATGAAGTAATGAAAGTTACTAAAGAATGGGTTTCTGGGGTATCCTACTGATCTCTGGGTCTCGAGAGTTGCTCTGGAGTGGGTATATTATTTCACCACCTTTAGACGAATGTGACAAAGATTCTAGATCTGATTCCAGGCAGAGTACTTTTATTAGATTTCCATTTTCAAAACATTCCCTTTTGAGTCATTTCTATCTATGCCCCACAGACTAAGGCTGAGCAAACAGTGATGTTTCATCTCATCAGTGCATACCTGCTTGCAACCCATAACATTATTTGAGGAGGGGACTTTAATTGCAGAACTAGTAAACTCGATAGGGGGGCTTTGACAATGACTAAAAATGTTTTTGGGGCTATGACAGCTCTTAATACTATCACACGTATAGCTGGTTTAAAGGATGCAATTTTGGAACACTCCAGTGAGAGAGAGAACTTTTTATAAAGGGAACTTGTCTACCACAATTGATGTTATGTTTATTTCCAGAGCAATACTCTTAAAACACACATCTGTTCAACCTGTGGAATATTCGGACCATTGTTCTCTGAATATTCTTTTAGGTGGTCCTGAGGCTCCCCTTGGTCCAGGATATTGGAAATTGAACTGAAAACTTTTGGAGCAGACTTTCTTTTTCCAACAGACTGTTTACTTTTTGATTTGCAGGAAATCAGTTTTTCATCTCTATGAGAGTCCTATCATTTGCTGGATGGAAACTAAAGCTGAACTTTGGACTCTGCTTATATGGGCCAGTAAACATTTTAGATCTATTGCTCATATAGATTATTTGAATAATAGGAAACAGTTACAACATTTACTTTCCCTTTCACAAACTACTAAACAAGTGTTTTCGGACCAAATGTTTTTTTTTTTTATTTAGTTGTTTAACCAGGTATAGCACACTAAGCTGAAGGCTTTTTTACAGGAGCAACCTGGGAGCACAAGACGGTTAAGTGACTTGCTCATGGTCACACAGTATGCAAGTGGAAGCTGTGGGATTCAAACCCAGGTCTGGTCTGCTAGATGTCACCAGATTTGCAGCTCAGAGCCTTAGACCACTGTGCTATTCTGCCCATATATATATAAATTTCACTTATAAAACAAAAAATGTTACAATACCATGCTAAACAGAATGAAGGTCTGCGTTTAAAGCAACAGCACTGGACAGCTGGTTCATTCAACAGTATTTGCCCTTTACTTAGTAATCAAGAACATCTCAAACAGAAACTGATATCTGAACTCACTGTCTGCTCTCCCCTGCTGAGACACAGTGCCACATGGCAGCTACTGCACTCTGGTCTACCTCCTGAGACAGCAGCCCAGATCCACTTATAAACCCGGGTCACCTGCATGGTAGCATGATGCACTTCTATAGGGCCATGGGAGGGGACTGCATTTCATTTGTCATAATGTGATTAGCCACTAAGGGGGTCTGCAGTTTGAGGTAACTGACGTGGAGACAGCTGCAAGTTTGCTGTTGGTAAAGTAATGCAGATGACATAGACTCAGCTCAAGCAGAGGCTCAGGGCTGCTCACACAACTCAGAGCAGTGGTGTCTTTACACTCTGCACTGAGGTCCCCACACTGCCTGCATTTTGACACTTTGTTGCATGTACAGATAACACGATATTACGGTGTCATGGCAGTGGAACAAAGGCCATGGTACAGTATACAAGCACTGGCAGTTAAATGCAAGTTACCAACTCCCTCTAACAGCATCCATTTTTAAACACTTATACTCCTGAATGGCTAATGATTTTGCTTCCTGGCAAAGAAAATATCTGCTTGAATAGCAGAGTACAACATAATGGCCCCTGTTACATACACCATGAGGAGACGCAGAGTGAGTTCTGCAGAAGACGAGGCAGTGTAGTCTCACAGATCATGGGTGTAGGAAGACACACTGCACGTACACTGTGGTGTACAATTTTATTTCAAGGGGGTAACAACAAGGCTCCACACTGCTACTATGGTTTCTTGTAATGCATCTGGCCAACTGATACTTTCTGTACTTTCATTCCTGGGAGTCAGAACTAGAACGGTATGCCACTGAGAATGTTTTTGTATTCCAAAGACTGTACAACATTACAGGTTTGGGGGTGGTTATGTGGATACCTGAGGGAGCAATGTATGGCAGCTGTATTTACCAGTACACAGAATGGGACAACAAACACTGCCATGGTGTACAGAAATTGTGTTTATAGTGCCGGGTGGGGCAACAAACATGGTCCTGGTATACAAATTGTTATTGTCTGGCTACACCTTTGCCACGGAGAGAGCTCAGAAATGAGTGGCAGGAGATCCCTGGTCCCTGGTTTCAGATCCCAGCAGAGCCACTTACTCAGTGGTCTGGAGCCAGTCACTTAAACCCTTCAGGGTTTCCATCCTATTCACTGTAAAACTGGCAGAAGCTATACCACAGTGGAAATGAGATGGGAGCATCTCAGTCATAAGTCCTAGGTAAATAAATTATAAATATGTACAGAGCGAGTTTCATAGCAGGTTAATACACATGGGGCAAATTGATTCTCTTCCATAACAGCTTGTTCCTATTTAGCTGTATCATCATGGCATAGCAAATCTAAAATTAAGTCCTTGTTTCCCTGCGTAGTATTTCTCTCTTGAAGTAGTTATCCTTTCCATAGCGTTACAGAAGTAACAAGATACAAGTGTGGTGAATGGGGTTCCCACGGGTGAGCAGCTGTTAATCCACAGGTTTCTGTTTTAGTTTTGATCTAGGCAAAATGCAAACTGGTCCAACCAGAAATGGGCAGTTGCCATTTTTAACCAAGCAAGGGGTCCACTCTGAACAGAGCTTATTGGGAGGGGGAGCTAGTAATGACTGGAGTTCATTTTAAACCTTCATGTGTGGGGCCCTGGGGTTTCACTTGGCCTGTGCTGCAGTTTTCTGTTACTGTCCCTGCTGTGGAGTAGTCAAGCAGTTGAGGACAGTAACCATTCGATAGCACTACTGCATGATAAATTACTGTACCTTATAATGCAGACAGGGACTTTATTGCGGGGAAAGATAGGAACTCAGCCAGTTCTGAAAAGATGTCTGTAGGTACACTTTATTTTGTTGGGGGTTTGCATGTAGATCACCATGTCTTGCACCAGGATCCCTTGTGTTAAACATCGAGGGTCCTAGTACATGACATAATGCTCTATATGCAAACCTTTGATGAAGTGGGGAGTACATGGGGACATTTTTTTTGAAGTTGGATGAGTTTCTGCCTTTCTCCTCAAGTACTAGTCTGAATCAGCCCCAGTCTCATCTTTCAAACTATACGTACTGTATACTGGGAGGGTGCCCAGGGGTGTACCTGCAGTTTCCTGAAGGGAATTTATTTACCCACCTGCTTACAGAGTGAGGTAGGAATTGCTGCTCTGTCATATTGACCACCACAGTAGCATGCCTGAAAAAGTCTCCCTAAGTCAGATAGGGCTAGGATAACCTTTTTGTGCATTATCTCAGTTATTGTGCACTGATAGTTTAAGTTTTTGTTTTGATTCACTGATTCATAAGATCAGTGATACAAAGAAGCAGCAGCAAGGCTCCATTCTTAATATGCTCTGAGCAGACAGGGTCAAAGAAATCTGAATATATGAATTTCCCTGTATAAATAGGGCAAGTTTAAATGTAATTCCTGATTGACTAAAATAGCATCTTATCTTTATGCATCAACTGATGAGGGTGGGGACACAGGTTTAATGGCACACTGTAATGTTCCACTGATTAAGATAGATTTTACGACTGTCCATGGGTTTCTGGTGAACATGCAGTAACCTTTCATAGCCCACTGAGCTATGAGGGCTTTGTTTTACTTCTTTTCTTATAACCCCCCCCCACACACACACACACACCTACCTTGTGATTGTGAGACCAGCAGCTGCATTTTATTTCCTTCCTGTATAATATCAGTGCTGTGCCTTGACTGACCGGCAGGGATGGCTCTTGTGTTATGCATGCAGGCCTGGCTGAGCAAATTGCACTGCAGCATACTCGGGAGATAGGTGTCAAGAGTCCAATTCCTAACACAGATATCCCTGTGCTGCTGCCATTTCACCAATTCAGCTTAACTGAACTGGATACTCTTGAACAAGAAGACATGCTATGACACTGGAGGGAAGTAGACTCAGGAGAGGTGTGAGGAAGTACTTCTTCACAGAAACAGTGGTGGATGCCTGGAACAGCCTTCCAGCAGATGTGGTGGGGGAAAAATGGTAACTGGCTTCAAGAATGCATGGGATAGACATAAGGGAACCTTAGAGGTAGGGAAGGGGGGGAGTAAAACCAGAGATCAGGTAGTGTCTGTGGTGTTGTAGTAGGTAAGGGAAATGGGCAGACTAAATGGGCCAAGCAGTCCTTATCTGCTGTCAACATCTATGTTTCAGTGTTTCACTGATGGATTCAGAGGGCATAGTACACTCCTCTAAACAACAGACCCTTAAAATTGTTTTGGAGTATGCTATTTCATTATTCAGCTGCCATGCTAATGTTAAGATTGATTTTGAATCCTTACTTTGGAAATTCACGATTCCATCGGTGCCCCAGGAATTACTTGAGGCCCTGATAGAACCTTTCACCATATCAGAAATTATGGAGACTATTAAATCTCTCGCAAACAATAAAACACCTGGACTAGATGGTTTACCTACAGAATTATATGCCATACTGGGGCAAGAAATTCCAGAAGAACTTACAAAGGTGTTTAACTATCTTTTACAGCAGCATGATGTCCTATTGGATATGGCTACTGGTGTGCTTATATTTTCATATAAGAAAGGGGAGAAGTTGAATATCTCAAATTGGAGACCAATAAGCCTTCTGAATACTGACTTCAAACTACTTGCCAAAGTCCTAAATAACAGACTATTAACACTAGCGAAACATTTAATTTCCCCAGCCCAGTCATGTACAATCCGGGGTAGTTCAATCATGGATCCATTAATTCTGTTACGTGAGGTGTTTGACTGCCATAATACCACACCTTTAGATGGGTTAATACTCTCTTTGTATCAGAAACAGGCTTTCGATAATGTAAACCATGCCTTTTTGTGGTATACCTTAAAACGTTATGCATCCCTCGTACCTTTAGTGACTGGTTAAAAACATTATATAGAACTGCTACAGTTAAACCTTGTGTTAATGGGTATTTGGGACATTATATTCAAATACAAAAAGGTGTCCAACAGGGGCGCCCTATTAGCCCTTTGTTGTGTGTATTTAGAATACACCCGCTTTTAAGATATTTAAATACGGCAACTGACATAGCTCCAATACAATTACCCAGTCAAGAGGTCCCATACATACCCCTTGCTTATGCGGATGATCTGGTTATTTTGACAAAGGATGTAGTTTTGGCACAAACCGCAATAAACCAATATTTATTTATTTATTTATTTCGTTTTTGTTGACCGGGTAAGTGCACTAGACAAATCCTGCCTATTTTCAGGCACGACCCAAGGGAGAGGGATACAGATGTATGCCAACTGACCTTGAACCAGATTAAGCTAAGCTTGTCAGTGGTATTTTTAGTGAACGGGGGAAATTTGGCCAGGGCACCAGGAAATTCCCCTACTCTTTTCGAGAAGTGCCATGGGATCTTTAACATCCACCTGAACTACCACCAGAACAGGCAGATGGGACCTCGGTTTAACATCTCATCTGAAAGACGGCACCTCAGGAGTGCCACACCCCCCTCATGCTGCACTACAGTGTCAGTGTTGGGATATTAACCCAAGTGCCTGGTGTGGGGATAGAACCCACAGCCTTCTGATCTCCTGGCCTCAGAGGCGAGTGTACTGTCTGCTGAGTCACTACATATAATATATAATATAATGAATATGGGACCTATGCCGGGATAAAACTGAATGCTTTAAAAATGAAAGGGAAATTATTGGGAGCTCCTGATGCTTCTCGATACACTGTGGCAGGGATTCCACTTATACTTGGGGATTTAAGAATTTTAGGATTTTTGGGGGGGGGGTACCCAGATCGATATTGTAAACTGGGGTAAAAAAATACAGTTGGAAACACAATTGATACAAAGTTGGAATAAACAGAAAATGACTTTGTCAAAAAAAAGTATATCTTATAAAAACTTATCTTATTCCGGTATTTTTATTTTTAAGTGCAATTTTTCCTGTACCCAAATCCAGAGAAGCTACAGTTTATAGTCTTTTTTTTCAATCCTTTTGGGGGAGCAGGTTGAACCCAATATGATGGAATGTTCTTTATTTACCCTTGAAGAAAGGTGGTCAAAATATGGTGAATCCTATACTCTTTTTCTGCCAGTTTCTTCAGGCTAATTTGAAATCCCTATTGATATCCTTGAATAAATATTGATGTATAGGTTTTTTGAATTCCATATCTGTATGGTATACTGTTTGGGTGGGGGGATCAGGTATGGCAAATTAAGAACTATACTCCTTCTTTAGCAAATCTTCATGAGATCTTTGTTAAGCTCCGGCTGTGGGGCCTTACTCATACAATGGTACTGATTAAATAAAAAAAAAAACTAATTTATTCCCATTTTATTGAGACACATTTTCAGGAGGCTGATACATTTCCCAAATGTCCACATATATCCCATGTGGCATTACAACATTATATTTTAGAACGTAGAATACCAGATAAAATAAAGCATATACACTGGTTGACTTGTCATGAGCGCTTAAATGTTAAGGCTAACCAAAAACATAAGAAAGTGGAGGAGAGGATCTGTTCTAGGCCCTTATGTATACTTCAACCAGAAACCCTTGAACATCTATATTTTTCCTGTTCTTATGTCATTTTATTTTGGGCTTTTTTATATTCAGAAACAAATATGTCTATTTTCCAAAAAGTTTCTTATTCTAGGTTAATGTTTGGGGGCTATCCATGTTCTTGGTCAACATGGGAAAGCAATACTTTGAATATTATTTTTGCTGTGATAAAATGGTATATTTGGAATTCTAGATGTCTCTTTACTTTACAACAGACAAATATGTCCTATGTGGAGCTTTATGGCAAAGTCTTGAATGAATTGCAAGGGATTTATTTTCAGGAAATTAAAATTATGGATAGGAACAGGTTACAGCAAATGTGGAGAAATTTGCCATGGGTGATGCATAGTGATGTGCCTGTAACATAGGAGTTGACAGTTTAAATGTATGTTTCTTTTACTTTATTACTTTTGTCATAAGGATTGTGTAGTTCATTCCATCTCCACATATATTGTCAATACATTGTTCTTTCTTTTTTTGTGTATGTACAGTTTATTCATTTGTTTGGTTTGTTTGATTTCCTAATAAAACCTTCCCCAACTCTTTTTCAATAAGTGCCATGGGATCTTCAGCATCCACCTGAACTACCACCGATCCAGGCAGATGGGACCTCAGTTTAACATCTCATCTGAAAGACGGCACCTCAGAAGTGCAGCACCCCCTCGTGCTGCACTACAGTGTCAGTACTGGGATATCAACCCAACCCAGATGTGGGAACTGAACCACAAACCTCTGATCTCCTGGCTTTAGAGGTAAGAGTGCTACCTACTGAGCCACTGACATTTCTCCCGTGATGTATTCCATGATGCTTGCATTACAGAAGTATGTATGATGTTTTGTTTCTTTGAAATATGGCTCATCGTCAATTCCCTTTGGGGTACCCATGTTTCAGCAGTTCTGCACTGAGGTTCTTTGTCTTTAGCTTGTTTTGTTGTTTTTTATTTGACCCCCACCACCCAAGAAAACAAGGCCCACACAGGGGAGGTTAAATCTCACAGATAAGTTAGATTAGAGATCAGTGAGTCAGTAGGTGCTGGCTAAGTGCAGAGGAAGGACATGCATAGTCTGTTGCTGCAAACTGATGTACTGAAGAAGGGATATGACATTGCTGAAGGTCATCTCCTGTATTTTGAATAAACATCACACAGAGATTGCATGTTGAACCTGAAGTTTGATGTCTGGTCCATCTGTTATCCCACAACCCCTCCACAAGGGGGACCATGTGTGCCCTCCTCTAGTCCTCTGGAACCACCCCTGTGCTGAGTGACTCACTGAACATGGCTGCCAGTGGTGCTGCTAGCTCCATCCTTAGTTCCCTCAATAATCTGGGATGTATATCATCTGGTCCCATTGCTTTGTCTACCTTTAGTTTTGTGAGCTCCTCTAGGACTCTACCCTCTGTAAATGAACTGGTGTCCACCTCCTCCCTCCCTCCCTCCTTGTTTTGGCACTGTCCTTATCTGTGGCAGCTGTCCCTACCCTTCCTCAGTGAATACCGAACAGAAGTATCTGTTCAGCATTGACGCCTTTTCCTGGCCCCCCCTCCATACACTGCTACTCTTCCCCTCTGAGCCTTACAACCCCTCCTTAGACTCCTTCTTTCACTGATGCACATATAGAATTTTTTATCCCCTCTCTTCACTGTCTGTGCCAATCTTTCCTCTGTTTGCCCTTTTGGACTTCTAACAGCTTTTCCTGCTTCCTTCAGACAATTCAGGTACATCACTCTATTCTCTTCCTTCTGTGTCCCCTTATACTTTCGGAACACCACCCTCTTGGTTCTAACCCTCTCTGCTACTTCTCTTGAGAACCATAATGATTTCTTCCTTCCTTTCCCATTGTTTATGAGCCTAATGCACTGGTTTGTCACCTCCACTATGGCTTCTTTTATATTGGCCGACTGCTCCCCCCCACCTGCCTCCATCCTTTCCAGGGCTTCTTGATATCCATTCCCATCCTAGCAAAGTCTGCCCTCCTGAAATCTCAAGCCTTTGCCTTTGTGTGGCTGGACTGTGACCTTTTACCTATGTTAGACCACACCGTGTGGTGGTTGCTAGCCTCAAGATGACCTTCCACAAGAAATGCTATGATTCTGTCCCCACTGGTCAGGACTAGATCCAAAATTGCCCTTTCCCTGGTGAGTTCTTTCACTAACTGCCTGAGGCCTACAGCCTGCAGGGAGTCCAAGATGTCTTGTCTCCTGTGTTCACCACTTGGATGGACCAATCCACATCTGGCATATTGAAATCACCCAGCAGCACCTCCCCTTTTGTTGCCATCCCATGCATTTCCTCCACTGTCAGTTTGTCCACCTCCTCCCTCAGAGCCAGGGGTTTGTAGATCACCCCATTCGAATTGCTGTGCCATTGCCTGTCTCAAGGATGACCCACAGTGCCTCAGCCTCCCCCTATCTACCCTGTACTGCAGTAGCTTTTATGTCTCAGTTGTGTCCTTTCCTCCTTAGGTTATGGGGTTGTGTTGAGCCTCAGCCATACGGGATCTCCCACCCCTCCTCCTTAACAAACTGCAGAGCCACCGTTGGACCCCAGCAGCCTGCAGAAACTTCTGAATTAGGTTACAGGGCCATGTAGAACCTTGGCCATATAGGCTTCCCCCCTCCGAAAAAACACAATGTCATCCTAGGATCCCAGCAGCCTGCAGGAACCTCCTCAGCAGGTTACAGGGTCACATAGAGCCTTGACCATGCAGGCTTCCCACCCCCCCCGAATGAACTGCAGAGCTGCTGTAGGACTCCAGTATCCTGCAGGAACCTCTGCAGCAGGTTATGGGGTCATGTAGAGCCTCGGCCATATAGGCTCTCCCCCTACCCCTGAACAAACTGTGGAGCTGCCATAGGACCCCAGCAGCCTGCAGGAACCTCTACAGCAGGTACAGAGCAACCGGAGACCATTTACTGTTGGTCAGGTGTTGTAAATAGGTTTTCCATCTGCTCGTTCCATCAGTACTGCTGTATTTTAGCCCTAAAGCATGGGACACCTTAAGGGGGTGGACTAGCTCTATAGTGGTTTGGACTACATATCAGTGTGCTGGGTCAGTATTGAATCATCTTTTAATGTGTGCATTTACTGATTTGTACTGCACTTTATTACTGCTGTTGCTCGTTCTATTGTGACAGGTTGTGCTCCATGCTCTACCCAGCCCCCCCACCTTTGTCTTCTTCCTGCTTCTGCCTTGCCCTTTGTTCTCCCTTCATTTACCTGATGTGTCCCTGCTCTCCTACTCATAGTTGTGGCCTTTCCTCCTTAGGTTATGGGGTCATGTAGAGTCTTAGCCATATAGGATCTATCCCCTCCTCCAGAATGAACCATGAAGCCGTCTTAGGACCCCGGCAGCCTGCAGGAGCCTCCACAGCAGGTATGGAGCATGCAGACACCATTTACTGTTGGATGAGTGTTTTCCTCACTGCCACTGTGGCTGCCCCACCGTCCCCTCCCTCCACCCGCCCACCCATGGTCATCATTTCCATTATCCCTGCTGTCTGTCACATGACCAGTGTTCATTCTGATTATCTACCCACTCTTCCCTTAGCAGCTTAATACAGATGGACCACTAGAGGGCACAGCGGTGCTCTGCTCTCCCTGCCCTTACTCACTTTCCCTGCTATCTGTACAGAATATAATTGCCATAGATTCTCATCCCCCTCCACCTACTCAAACCTCCCATTCAGCCACACATTTCAGTATTAACTGCTAGGTAACTTCACTTCCCACTCTCCATCCTGGTGTGGGATCTGAATCCTTGGCCTGTGGTGTCTGCTCATTCTGAGCCCTTAGCCCTGACCACTACACCACATTGTCTGTAGGGGTTGTTCCCTTCTCTGCTCCTATTGTATCTAGGACCCTTCCACCACTCTTGGTTTAGCTCAGTTTGCTCTGCCTCGACAGCTATTCCCTTTTCTCTTTTGGTTTTTAGCCCTTACCTCACTGCACTCACCCTTGTTCCTCTCTCTCAGCACTGTACTGCCCTTTATCATTTCCTGTCATCTCTGCCATTCCCTTCTCCTGTCTTACCCCTATCTACACCATGCCTCCCACCACCTATTTCTTGACCTTCCTTGCTCCAATCTGCTTCTTAACTTTGGACTACTTTATCCCCCCACTATCATCCACCCCCATCCAATTGAGGGGTGCCTGGTGGACTATGCATTTTCGAACCTGTTAGTGCACACCTCCCTACGCACTATTACCTATGAGTACCTCAGACTGAAGCCTTTTGGATTTGCTATCAGGTACTTACTGCTATCTAAATGATCCTCTTCTGCCCATGCCCCAGCTGCTCTTACCTTAGCTGCCACCTGGATCATGGTCATCTCCCTAACCTTTATAGCAACACAGAAACTAACCCAGGACCCCCTACCCTACTGCATCTATCCAACCAGACTGGCTCTGCAGCTGTTAACCAAACAAAAGGCCTAAAAATAGGACACCTAAGTATTAGAAGCCTGTTAGCAAATGACTCTGAGCTAGACACTTGAGCCAGAACCTATGAGCCTGATTTATTGGGTATAACTGAATCATGGCTCAGACCTTCCCTCCCTGACTCCTTGTGTTCTCTCCCCAGGTACAACATGCTATGTGTCAACCGGTCTTCATGGAAAAGGGGTGGTGGCCTAGCTCTTTACTCTAAGATGCATCTAAACCTATACCTACTCCCTTGTCCCTCATTTGAGCATTGTGAAGTTCTTGATTCTCTTCTACTACTAGGATACACTAAAGATCTCACATTATTTGTGCCTATGTCCCTCCTAAATCATGCAAGCAAAGCCTAGAGGAATTCTTGTGATTTCTACCTTCGACAACCAAAGAAAATGAGGTTAACTGTTTTGGGGATTTTAACCAGGACTGGCTTTGCCCCAACTCTCCTGCCTTAGCTTCCACTATTAGCAAAGCAAACTTAACTCAGCTTGTCATGGAGTCTACAAGGCATTCCAGCAGAAGGACTACCCACACTCTTCCCAACTGGGCTCTTACCAACTGACCCAACAGAATATCTACCATTAGTGTTCTCACAGACTCCTTTATTCGAACATTCCCCTATTTTCTGTGTCTGGGATGCTAGAGCCCCCTTCATACCCATGTAGGATAGTCACTATGTCTGACTATTCAGCTTTTGACCCTACTGCTTTCTTAAGTGATCTAAGGATGGTCGATTGGTCCCCCCTATTCACTATAGACAACATTGGCCAGGCCACAGAGTATTTCACCAACACCCTAGTTGCCTTGCAGACTAAGTACATTCCCTCCACTAGGTGGTGGGTTCGGAGCATACCCACTTAATGGTTAAAGTGCCCTCTTCTCCAGCAGCTTAAGGTGCGCAACAAACTTTGGGCCAAATGGAAAGCCTCCTCTCTTCATTCTGACTTCATTGCTTACCGCTCTCTATGAAATTCATGCCAGAGAGAGTTTCACTTCTCCAAAAGTAACTATTTTTGAGGACTCCTCCAAGCCTCTGCTTGAAGCACTAAAACCTACTGGACTCAAATTAACCATATCCGGGCAATTCTTGAACCCAAGCCCCCATTGACATGCTAGTTGACAATGCCTCCTGTATTAATCCCACCACTATAGCAAGCACCTTTAACTCCCCCTTCTAAAATGGGTGAACAAGCCTTCTCCTACTATGCTCCCAAATTCAGGAACTCCCTTCCCTACCACCTTAGACACTCCAAATCAATTCCCTCTCTTAAACATTCCCTTTTTAATTACCTTGCAGCCTTTGATACTTGCAAATGCTAATTTTTTTTTAAATTTTATTTATTCATTTGTTAACTGGGTACATGATACTGCACCAAAGGCCCTTTTTCAGGTCCAACCCGGAACATGAATACAAAAACATACAAAACATTACAAAAAATACACAATACATAATACTTTAACATACATTCAATATTACAAACACACTGATGCTTCAACAACAGAAATTCCATCAATTATTTCTTAAACAGTCCCGCTTAAAAGATTAATAAACAAATTTGACAGTCTGGAAGTGGGTTCCAGGCTGGTAGCCTGGGTAAAACACTGGCTGGACAAGAGAAAATGGAGGGTAATTGTAAATGGAGTCCACAGTGAAGAAAGGGGGGTTACTAGTGGGGTACCACAGGGTTCAGTACTGGGACCAGTCCTTTTTAATGTCTCTATATAAGTGACATTGCAGAGTAACTGGAAGGAAAAGTATGTCTCTTTGAAGATGATACAAAGATCTGCAACAGAGTTGATATGCAAGGTGGGGTGGAAAGGATGGAAAGGGACTTGGCAAGGTTGGAGGAATGGTCAAATGTATGGCAGCTTTGATTCAATGCAAAGAAGTGCAAAATAATGCACCTGGGAAACAAAAACCCAGGGGAAAAGTACACAATGGGAAGGTGAAATACTGACAACAAGAAAATCGGAAAGGGACCTGGGGGTAGTCATATCAGATGAACTAATGGTATGCATAGGAAGAGGCATCACCAATAGAAAACAAGAAGTTGTTGTCCCTCTGTACAGACAGTTGGTAAGACCACATCTGGAGTACTGTGTACAGTTCTGGAGACCCCATCTTCGCAAAGACATAGACAGGGTGGAGGCTGTCCAGAGGAGGGCAACCAAAATGGTGCAAGGTCTGCACCAGAAGACATAGGAAGAAAGACTAAAGGAGCTTAAGATGTATAGCAGCGAGGAAAGGAGGGAAAGAGGGGACATGATAAAACTTTCAAATACCTCAAGGGAATCAGCAAAGTTCAAGAGGGTAGCATCTTTCAGAAAAAGAGATGTGCAAAAACGAGGGGGCACAATTTAAAGATAGAGGGGGGAAGGCTCAGAGGTAATGTGATGAAGGATTTCTTTACAGAGAGGATTGCAGATGCATGGAACAGCCTTCCTGAGGAGGTTGTAGAGTTTAAAACAGTGGGAGAATTCAAGAATGCATATGTAACCCATAGGTGGCACTATCCCAAGGGCAACTACCTCTGCCTGCTTGGCTAGTTGCAGGTTAAGGGGCCTAGGCTCTGATATGGGTGCCTCCACCCAGAGGTCACGGTTGGTAGTGGTCAAGCTGACCTGGGCACAGCCCTCCAGGTATGAATAGTACACAATAATCACTTTCGCAATGACCCTTATTCACCAGGCAGTTACCCACACTGTTTGCACTTACCACCAGGGCAGGTTCCTCTAGCTTGACCCTGGAGACCCCCTGTAAAACAAGGTTAAGCACAGCAAATAACAACAGTACAATACTCTTGGCACAAACTGGAACCACAGTAGGTTAAATGCAAACAAAATTAAATCTGATTTATTCAGGGGACTTGAAGAAGAGAGGGGCGTAATCAGGATGATATGGTTAAAAGCTATATTAATCAGACAGTTATAAATGCAGTTCAGAGTCCTTACACAGTCACACACGCTGCGTACCCAGGTAGGAAAACGGTGGGCTTGCCAGGAACGTTGCAGCTGGTTGGGGTCCTGTGATGGAAGAAATCAACAGGCACAACACACACTATTTGTAATCCAGAGCAGGAGGCTCAGTTCATGAAAGAAAAGGCAACAAGACAATCAGATGACAACACTTTTAGATTTAGCTGTTGTTGCAAAGTGCTACCTTGATGTTTACTCATGATACCCAATACTGGACACAGGCAAGATGAAATTGAGACTGCAGTCTGTTGAGCTGGAGTGCCCGGAGAAGCAGGGCCCACACATATCACTGAGGAGTGGTTCCTGTTCATGGTGTTGAGCAAGGGGCTGATACCCAGGCCAGTCTTTCATTGATGACTTTCTCTGCATAGCAGGTATTCTGGCTGGGCCAGTGTAGCAGGGCCCAGGCAAATGGAAATGGATACAGAGTCAGTCCATGGAGCTGAATACAGCCTCGATCAAGCAAAACACACTTCAGACATACAGTGGGGAACCAAATCACAACCCACTATAAACACACAGTACATTCACATGTAAGGAAATTCCACTGTACCCGGTAAATGGCTCTGTAGTTGCAATTAGAGTCTCTGCTCAATCTGGGAGTTCAGAGGTAGCTGGAATTCCTGATAGACTGATCGCATTCAGCAAATCTTTGGTCTTCTTCTGGTCACAATTCAGTGGCTTAATTCGCTCTCCAAGTTAGGATTCAGTCAGACAAAAAAAACACAAGTTCCCTCTCAGAAACAGCAGGCAAGCATGCAGGCCAAACGCAGGCCTTTCCACAGTTCTCCTGCACAAATCCAGTATGGATTGCTGCTCAAACTATCTCGAGCTGTTACTTCTTCACTTCCCAACTCAGATCTAACTGAAACTGCAAGCAGTGTGGGACTTTCCGCAAGATTCAAAAAGTTTGGTTGGCTAATCTTTCTGTCAGTCACAACAAGGGCTCCCCCTTCAGGTTAATTTAGGCTCCAAAACCCCAAAACTACAATACCTACATGTTTTGGCCCCACCAAGACCCAGTAGGCAGGCTCCATTTTAGAGTCCAAATGTACTGATTGGCCCATTCTGCAGTCCAGGACCAAGATGATGGAAACAAACATAACTGTCCATGCTGCAAAGAAGGCAGGTTAGAACAAATTGCAATAACATTACTACTCTAACAAATGATCAGCAAACAAGTACATCTTCTAACAGAGCTCCCTCTGAATTAATTATGACTGCAATTAAGGCAGCTCTTAAAGAGACAGTACACAGGGACTATACAGACACTCTCTGGCAATCACATTTAAACTGCTGAAATGCAGGACACCAGCCTGGCAGTGAGCATTTAGCCATCTCAAGGAAGACTTTTCGGGAACCCCAATTTTTAGGGGGGTTACACATGGGACAGACATAAGGTAATTCTAGTGGGGGGTAGGGGGTAGGAGGAAGTAGGCTGTTGGTTAGCTAGAATCTGCAGCTTATCCATTAGGTAGGAAAATGGGCAGATTAGGTGGGCCAAGCGTTCTTTATTTGCCATCAGATTCTATGTTTCTATGTTAAAACTGACAATTGATGTAGCCTGTCAAATAATCAAAGGAAGCGCACTCCAATAAAGGGGGGCAGAAATAGAAAAGGCACGGGATGCAATTTTCAATTTGGACAATTCAGTAACTAATGCGATACCAACAGATGAGCACAAACCAGGGGGAACACTTCTCAGAATAATTAAATTATTGAGTGGAAATTTGGACCCTGAAAACACACTTTTAAAAATCATACAACAAAAAACATATACTATTCTTGCAAAAGGAAACAAGCAACCTAACTTAGAATACAATAAACAATGATGTAATTGAGGGGATTCTAATAAAACAAATTGACAAATGTTATTATAAGCCACCTTCAGGAGTTGTAGTTCCCTACTGCCCAACCCTAAATAAATACGAGAAACATAATCATATAATGGTAACAAAGAACCTTCAACTATAGTCTTCCTAACCTCAAAAGAAAAAATAATCATTATATTTATATAACAAACCTAACCTAATAACCACTTGAGATTTCCAGCTAACCTTCCCTTCCTGGCACTTTCTGTTCTATCTCTTGTTTCTGCCCCTTCCCCTTGTAACTATTCTTCTGAAGCTGTATGACACGCACTTATGCCACTCTTAACATATTGTGCACAATGCCTACATTAAACCAATCCTGACTGTATAATACCCTATGTCAACTAGTTAATGATGATGTTTAATTGCTTTATGTCTACTGTTTTATTCTCAGCAACTATGTATCCATCCGTCGTTCCCTGAGACTCTAATATATTCATTTGATGTGCCAAATATTTGTTAATCCCTGTGTTGCTACCTGTACCTCTGCATTTGAAGTGTACTCTCCAGGGTCTTGCCTGAAATAGGCAAGTGTTTGCCTAGTGCACTTACCTAGTTACCAAAAGAAAATAAATAAATACAGGGCTACCCCCCTTTGCCCTTCCTATCCCTTCTGAACAGGGCATATAACCTGCTACACTTACCACCCAGTTGTGTTTTTCAGTGTACCATGTCTCTGTATTGCTACTATGTCCAGGTACATCTCTGCCATCATGGCCACCAGGTCTGGGATTTTATTTCCCAGACTGCAGGCATTTATATACATTGCCTTCCATGTGTTGCTGCCTGTCCACTTTCTATTCCCATGACTTCCCACTGGATTCTTCCCTCTTACTCCGGCTTCCTTTTCTTGCTGCCTCCCTTTGTCTGCCATACCCTTTAGAACTTGATTAGGTATGTCTGCTGCCATTTTACCTGTTTGATTTCTCTTTCTGTCTGTTCTAACCTGTGGGGGTGGGTTGCTTGAGACTCCCTGTTCCCATTTGTCCCCCTCCTTGGCTAGTTTAAATGCTTGGTAGTGAAGCACGCAAACTTTTCATTGAGGACTGCTGTCCCCTTCCAAGATGGATGCAGGCTGTCACCCTTGTACAGATCCACATCATTCCAGGTGGATCCCTAGTCTCCAATGAAGCCAAAACCCTGTTCCTTGCACCAGCCCTTCAACCAAGTGTTGAAACTTCTGATGTGCAGATCCCTAGCCTCCTACCTGCTTTGAAGTTTTAACACCTCCCAGAAAGTTACGGAGCTTGCCACCTCTCCAAGGCACCTTCCTAACACCCTGAGGTCTTCCTGTTCCTGTACCTGCCCTATATCCACCCACGTCCATGCTAGGTAATTTGTTCCCATGTGGATAATGACCTCCAGCCCCCCTCTCCTTGCAATTGCTTTAGCTGTCCTCTGAATCTGCTCACCAACCTCCGAGATGTGCCTCTTGGAAGACACTTTACCTTCCTTTCTACCTTACCACCTGTGCCCAAGTCCATTCCCCTAAAAATTGAGTCCCCCACCAGGAGTAGCTTCCTCCTCCTCTGGGGTCCTCCCACCCCTGTGTCTCCCTCCTGGAGGACCTGCCCATCCTCCCTGGTCAGTACCTCAGTTTCCCCTATGGGACTGTCCTGCTCCTCTAAAACAGTGTATGAGTTATTGAGTTGGGCCAGATAGGGGATGTGCTTTTGTTGTACCTACCTTAGTCTCTCTCTGAGCCCACTGTACTCCATACAGCCCCCTGCCTGGGTAACCTTTTTGGCAATGGCTGGGGACATGGTGGTTCCTGGATGTGAGTGATAGTTGCCAGTACTCCTGCCAGCTTGACCTGGAAACTGGCCACCTCTGCTCTCATTCCAGATAGGTGCCTGCATATGGGGCAGCACCCAGAAGGTTCTCCTGAAGACTGCTGCTCCACACCCACTGCACTGCACCATGTCCTTCATCTTCCACCACTGATATCTATCCCCTTCTTTTTGATATATATCCCCTCCAGCTGGTAACTATTTTACCCAGTGTTCTCTGATTAGCCCTCTAACACAGACCCTATTTCCAAAAGTATTGTTTTCTTCCTCTCTATTTCTTTCCCCCTTATTCCATCTCTCAGCCTCTCTTTTCTGTCTCTTTTGCAAGGACTTGCCTTATGAATGGGCTACCCTTCAATTGCTTTGCTAGATTAACAGTATCAGAGAGGCTGTTTTATCCCACCTTGATATGTCTCATATTGTGTAGTGTCAGGAAGCGTTATTCTATCAAAGTCCTACAAAGGTAGATGAGCCAGGCGTGGGGAGGGAGGGTGGGAGCTTCCAATTTCCAAGTAGCCCCTGAGGAGAGAGAAAACAATCAGCCAACTATTGTCAGTATCCCCTGTAATGTGATATATGCACTTCCTTCTGCTTAAGGTACAGACACTAGCCAATTACAAACAGCCAGAAATTTACCAGCAAACAGAAGCCCCTACTGCTGCCCAAACAAAATGGCTAAGCCCACTGAAATCTAGGAAATAAAATTCTGGACCTAGAGGCCATCATGGCAGAAGCCAGCCTGGATACTGTGACCATTACCAAGTCATGGTGCACGAAAACCCATGACTGGGACATGGCTGGCCAAGCTATACTGCATTCAGGAAGAATGGGGCCAGAAGGAAAAGAGGAAGTGTGATGCTTTATGTGAGCAAAAGCATTGAAGTGTCGGAGATGCAGGGAATACAGGGGTAGGTAGAGGTACTGTGTGTCACCTGGAGATGGGGAATGAAGCCACTATTCATACTGGAATGATCTACAGATTTCAGTTACAGGGGGACAAATTAGATAAGGTACTAGTGGAAGTCACAGACAAGATGGCAGAAAAGTGGGAGTTGTTGCTGGTGGGGGACTTGAACCTACCTGATGTAGCTTGCAGTCTTCCTGCAGTCACTTCAGCTAGAAGCAGGGAAATCTTGCACTCTCTCCAAGGAGTGTTCCTCAGACATCTAGTTAGTGAACCCACTTGTAATGGGGCAATACTGTACCTGCTACTCACTAACAGGGACAGTGTTGCAGATGTTAAGGTGGAAGGCCACCTGGGGATCGGTGATCATCGTACTGTGTGGTTCAATACAAGGACGACTGCAGAACTGAACCACACAATGGTGAAGGTTCTGGACTTCAGGAGAGAAGATTTCATAAAGATGGGTGAATGCCTTAGTGATGACCTATCTGGTGGGGATGGAATGGATAGGGTGGAGGAACAGTGAGCAAATTTAAAAGGGAACATAGTAAAGGCACAAACCTCTGTATCAAACAAGTGAGCAAAAGCAAGTGGAAAAAGACGCTGCTATGGTTCTCGAAAAAGGTATAAAGGAGCATAGTAAAGGCAAAAATCTCTGTGTCAAACAAGTGAGCAAAAGCAAGAGGAAAAAAATACTGCTATGGTTCTCAAAAGACGTAAAAGGGAGTATAGTAAAGGCACAAAACTCTGTTTCAAACAAGTGAGTGAAGGCAAGAGGAAAAAGAGACTGCTATGATTCTTGAAAGAGGTGGCTGAAAAGATAAAGGCTAAAAGAGTAGTATTCAGAAGGTACTGTATAAGGAGATGTAGAGGGAAGAGGAAAGGGAGGTGTATCAGGGGAAACAGATGGAAGCTGCGAAAGCAGTAATGAGTACAGAGGTGCAAACTGAAAAAAATAGCCCCAGAGATATTGGAAGGGGACAAAACATGTTTTAGGTATGTAAGTGAAAAGAAGACGACCAGGGGAAGGATTGTAAGGTTAAAAAGGGAAGCAAGGGACTGCACAGAACGAGACCAGGAAACGGCAAACATACTGAACAAACACTTTTTTTTCAGTGATCACAGAGGAAGGAGAGGGGTAGAGGCCACAAAAAAGTAACAGAAGTTTGGAGGGAAGGAGGTGGATACTAGTCCTTTTTTAGAGAAGCACCGCTGATGTTCCTATTTAACAGGTTACTGGAAACAGAGGTGGTTCCAGAGGACTGGACGAGGGCAGATGCAGTTCCACTACACATAAGTGGTAGAAGGGAGTTTGCTGGCAATTTTAGGCCAGTTATTCTGAAATACGTAGTGGGAAAGTTAATGGAATCACTGCTGAAGGAAAGGATTGTGTAATATCTTGAATCCAGTGGGTTACAAGACCAGATGCAGCATGAGTTCACAGGGGGAGTTCGTGTCAAATGAATCTGATAGGCTTCTTTAACTTCTTTAACTGAATGACAAAGGAATTTGATCAGGGTGGAGTGGTGGATGTGGCCTACCTAGATTTCAGTAAGGCTTTCAACACTGTTCCACATGGGAAAGTAGTAGCTGAGGAATGAATCCAAAGGTGATAAACTGGATATAAAATTGGTTAGGAGATGGGTGACAGGGGTGGTGGCAACTGACATTCACTCTGAGGAATGAAGGATGACCAGTGAGGTGCCTCAGTTAGTAGGTCCAGTCTTCTTTAATGTCATAAGTGACATTGCAAAGGAGCTGGAAGAGAAGGTTTGCCTCTTTGCTGATGACACCAAAATCTGCAATAGGGTAGACACTTTGTGGGGGATGGGGGTGGAAAGGTTGAGCAGAGATCTGAGGAAATTAGAGGACTGGTCATGGGTATGGCAGCTGGGTTTCAGTGCAGAAAAGTGCAAAAATAATGCATAGAAGCCGAGCAGCAGAGTACAAAATGGATGGAGTGATGTTGGGGACTACCAAGACCTGTGGGTTGTCATACCTGATGACCTAAAGGTGGACAGTCAATGTGACAAGGCAGTTGGGAGGGCTAGTGGGATGCTAAGGTGCATAGTGAGGTTATCACCAGCAGAATGAGGGAGGTAGTGTTGCCTTTGTAAAGACCGCTGGTAAGACCCCACCTATAGTACTGTGCCCATTTCTTCAAACCACACCTACCGAAGGACATAGACAGGAGGTCATCCAGAGGAGGGCAACTAAAATGTTGCAGGGTCTGTATCAAAAGCCATATGATGAGAGAAACTAAAGGACCTCAATATGTACACCCTTGAAGAGAGGAGGAAGGGGGTGTATGATAGAAACCTTTCATGGTGGGGGCAAAAACAGAGGTGGGGTTTAAGAATGTATGCAATACATACGGGAATTATAATAGAAATGAAGTGGGGAAGCAGAAGGAGCTGTACATCAAGTAGGGTGTGCAGTAATAATGTAGGTAGGGAAAATGGGCAGTGTGTGGGTCGAGTGGTCCTCATCTGCAGTCAAATTCTATGTTTCTGCTGTATGTGATTCAAAATTGGCTGCTGTTCACCTTGCTGAAGTAAAAGTAGCAATATTAGTATAAAATGCAACAAAGCAGCTGGCTGCAACACCTTCCCTGCTGGAATTTTAATTTTAATGTGGATTTTTGGTCAAAGTTATTGGCATTTATTTTAAGAAAAATTTATAATGACCTAAATTTACTTTGTGATTGGAACTGTAGAGATATTGTTCCATTATTTAAAAAAAAGGTTTATGTATTGGTCCTAGTTGTTATAGGTCGATCAATAACTTCCATTTGTCCAATAAAATTTTATTTTTTGATTCTGGATATTCTAGAGGCCTGGGTAGAAGAAAACAATGTGATCTCCTGGTTTCAATGTGGATTATGTAAAAATGTCAGCACAATGTATACTTTTTCACATGAAACTATATTATTTGACTCTCATGTGATTACAGAGAGAAGGAAAATGTATGCATGTTTTACAGACATAAAGCAGTCAATTCTCAAAAGATTTAGAATGCCGCAAGCCCCAAGTGTGCCAAACACATGGCGCATGGGGCTTACAGCATTCCACATCTAGCAATCAGGATTATCGATACAGTGGGCTACATGCTGCGAGTTAGACCAGCTTTTGCTGGTCTAACTTAAACTTAGAAACATAGAAGCTCTTAGCAGGAAAGGACCTCTTGGTCCACCTATTCTGTCCTAAAGTCACTACCTAATGTGCTACTGTAGACCGTAATCGATCTCTGGTCTTACCCCCACCCCATTACTAAGGCTCCCTGTGTCTATCCCATATATGTTTGAAACCTGTTATAGTTACCCACACCTTTGCTGGGAGGCTGTTCCAGGCATCATTCACCTTTTCTATGAAGAAATATTTCCTCCCATCCCTTCTAACTCTCCCCCTACAGAAAAACCACGTTTAGCAGCATTGATTTTTGAGCATGTTGTAGTGCTCTGCACTGTTCTGATTCAGGCTGTTTTTGCTTTGCTGTTTCCTGTTGGCACCATTTTCTCAGTGCCATTTTCACATAGAACCACTGCTTCCTTGGAGAACCATAGTGGTGTCTTTTTTTCTCTTGTTCTTAGTAATCTACTTGACACAGAGGTTTGTTGCCTTCTCAATGGCCTGCTTTATTCTTGCCCACTTTTCCTCTACCCCACCCTTATTCTCTATTCCTGTTAGGTATTCCCTAATGCACACTCCCATTTTCTTGAAATTGGCCCTCCTGAAGTTCAGGGCCCTCATTTTAGTGTAGTTTGGTTCTGGCACTGCCCTTATACTGAACCACGCCATACAATGATCACTGGTCCACAGGTGGCTTCCCACTGTGACGTCAGTGACGCCGTCTCTGTTTGACAGTACCAGGTCCAGTGATGCTCACTCATGATTGGGTTCTTTAACCAGCTGTCTAAGAAACTCCTCCTGCAGGGACTCTAAGATTTTCCTACTTCTAACTGATGCTGCAGCAGGTAGTCTCCAATCCACATCTTGTAGATTGAAGTCCTCCACTAGCAGTACTGTAGGTCATTCTTATTAGCCATCCCTTGTATTTGTCTCCTTCCTCTCCCTCTACTGGAAGTCTGTAGATCACCCCTATCCTAATAGCAGCCCCTCTCCCTGTCTCCAGGGTGACCCACAGTACCTCTGCTTTACTCTGTCTAGACCTTGCCCGCTACCTCCTAAAAATTTATCTGATTAAATGGTTAACCTACCCCCTTAAAATTTACCCAATACAGCAGTTAACCTACAGGCTAACAACTATCAAAAGCATAATTTGCACACACCCTTTAGCACTGCCTACCCCTAAAAATCCACCCAATCCAATAGTTAGCCTACAGATTAACTCTCCCAGAAGCACTATTTGCATAAACCTCCTACTTAGTTGCCTACTATTTTTTTCCTTCTTCTTTACTCTCCCTTTCTTCCTCCCTACCTGCAGATACTTTCTACCCCTACTTCACCAACTTGGTTTTCTAACCCCCAATGCAAAACCTCCCAACCATCTGTAACCACTTTCAGGTGCCCCATTTACAGCTTCCTCCCTTGGAACTACATCTTTCCCACCACCTGTGGTTTTATCAAATTGGAGGATTTGTAGGCTGTACCTCTTGTGTATGTGTGTTTTTAACCTAATTTAAGGTTCCAAATTCACCGTGCAGACCCTACACCTCTTATAAATTATCTGTCTGCTTACCACCTAGTCAGAAGTGTCCTAGAAGGAAATTTCTAGCTGCCTTAGTCAGCTGCCTCCTTGGCCTTGCTCTGATAGCAAGATTGCTCTCTGGCTAAAATTTAACTACAGGGTGGTCTAAATGCAGATACCTGGTTTACTTCTGCCTAAGCCACACCTCAATTTACAGCTCTCATCCTCACCCAGCTAACTGTAAAGATGATAACAGTTCCCTTCCCCCAACTCAGACAAGCACACTAACTTTTGTGTATTTTTTTGCCCTAATTGAAGGTCCCAATTTACCTTGCAGACCATACACTTCTAATAAAGTATCTGCTTACCCCCTAGTCAGAAGTGTCTTAGTAGAAAAGTTCTAGCTGCCTTAGTGATCTGCTTCCTTTTCAGCTGCCTCCTTGGTCTTAACTCTGGTGGAAAGATTACTCTGACAAACACTGTGGACCTGTTTATGGGGCTTGAACCAAATATTTGGCACAAACTGTAGTAAAGTGGGTAAAGTGTTGCAAATGCATGCAACCTTTGTAAATCAGGTGCACGATGCAGCAATGAGTTTGGAGCAGCGCAGGGTCAACTTTTGAGAATCGAGTCCATGGTATGCTTTTGATTCTGTTAATAGGTAACTTTTATGGAGTAGGTTAAAAGGCTTTAATATAGACTTATTTTTGTTGTTTGTTTTTTGAAATGCTTCATATCAACACCTTTGCTAGAGTCACATATTCGAAGATGGTGCCAGTATAGAACCGTTACCATCAGTTTTGAAGATAAGCAAGAGTGTCAGCACCCTACTATTTAAATTTTATATATATATATATATATATATATATATATATATATATATGTGTGTGTGTGTGTGAGAGAGAGAGAGAGAGAGAGAGAGAGAGAGTAAGTTTGTGAACTGCTTGAGTAAAGTAGACATTTTTCCTCCAGTCATTAATGGATCAAATGTAAAAATGATGTTGTAGTGTACATGCATATAGATGATGCTTTTTTTTTTTCATAAACCCCTTTAGAGCTTTAAGGAGTCCTAACAGCCATCATGAAACCATTGGAAAAAATGGATCTTGAACTGAATATTTCAAAAACAAAAAATTATTTTTGGTGATAAATGTTTTAAATTGAAGAATTGGTGATGGGTGGGCACATCTTTCAGGAAGTATTGGATTATGGATACCTGGATGAATTGTTTGAGAAACATTTGGCATGGAAGACTTGTTTGGAGTCTGATAGACTATGCTCGGAACATTAGCTATTAACTGATTCACATGCAGATTTGCTAATAATTCATTTAAAGCATTACAAACTGCAGTTTGAGGCTAGAACTATTGGACAATGTATATATGGGATCGAGGTATGTGGAAAGGCAAAAGGCCAGGAAAGGCAAAAGTGGATTGATCCTCTTATATATAACTAGCACTTTAGCTCAGACCATGATAAGTTAGTGTATTTAGTATTGATATTTTTGCATTTGCTGTTTGCTAAAATGGCTGCTTTGTCTTCTCAATCTGAATCTGTGAAATTGAATTTTATAATGCTTTGTTATTTATAAATGTGAAATTTGTATGACTCTATGTGTATGAACACACAAACATGAAATTGTCAGTGGAAGGAGGCCTAGTGGTCTATCAACCTAGTGGTCTATCAAGTCTGCTCATTTTGCAGCATATGATACTTAAGAGGCAGTATAGCGCAGTGGGTTAAGGCTCTGAGTTGTAGATCTGGAGACCTGGGTATGAATCCCACAGCTGCCTAGGTGTATACTGTGTCATACTGAGCAAGTCACTTAACTTCCTTGTGCTCCCAGGTCACATCTGGAAACAAGCTTCGGCTTAGTGTGTTACTCCTGATTAAACAATGTTCCCTTTCCCTTTTTATCTATTTATAATTTTTAATAATGTTGTAATTCTGTGTGAATTGTATATATTTCAATAAAAATAATCTGAAATCTGAATCTGAATATTCTGTCCAGTATCCCATACTCTTCTCCATATCCCCAAATGGTGCTGGCAGTAGAGTCTAGGGGTTAGAGCAATGACCTGTAAATGAGCTTGGTACATACAGCAGACTTGGTTTTGATTCCTACAACCTCCACTTGCATACTATGTGACTCTGAGCAAGTCACTTAACCTCCCCAGTGCTCCAGGGTAGCCTTTCTGGCCATTAGGGCGTTGACATTACAACGCCGAGTCATTATGGTGGCAAATGCCGGATATGCCAGTCCTCTCTGAGGTCTCCCCCCCCCGAAGTTAGTATCCTTGGAAAGGGGTAATTTGCGGGCAAAGAGAAGATGGTGACTTTCCCACTTGGTGCCATAATGACCAGATGCACTGCCGCCAATGCTCTGAAGTGATGGAACCACTGGGTTGCTGCAAAAACAGACACTCGTTCATATGGTCTACCTGATTAATAAAGAATGGAAAAAAAAGACCTCCCCTGTGCCTGTTCCTCTGCATTCATCCACATGTATGCAGACAACACTGTGTTATTTGCCATTGGCTTTCCTGTTGCTGACCTTGCTTCCATCTCCAATAGGATTTTGACAGTGTTCGGCGCAGGTTCCAGTCAAACCTTGTGTTGCTCATTGATAAGAAAACGTCCATAATCTCTGGCTCCTGGCAGCGTCTCACCTGATTCTCCCCCTTCCATACCCTTGATGGAACTGCAGTGGAGGATGTCTCCTCCTTTAAGTACCTTGATGTCTTGCTGGACCAGCACTTCAGTTTCTCTGCTCACATTGACACCATCCACCTCAAGCTTCACCTCAAACTGGGCACTCTCTATAGGAACAAAACAAGTAATCCTCCCTCTGCCTGCCAGGAGCTAGTCATGAAGCTGATCTATCCTATCTTTAACTATGGCGACATTGTCTACAGATCTGCTCCCAAATCTGCCCTTGTAAAATTACCCTCTCCTTCACTCTTTTGTCATTTTGCCTTGGACTGCCCCCCTTGTACACACCATTGCATTCTGTACTCCACCATTTGCCTCTCTTTGCTCAGTGCCAGATGTATCACCCACTGTGCCACTTTCACCTCCAAAATCTGACTTGGCTCTTTCCGTCAACATTTCTGCCCTCTTTTCTTAGAAACATATAGAAACATAGAAACATAGATTTTGACGGCAGATAAGGACCGCTTGGCCCACCCAGTCTGCCCATTTCCCTACCTAATGGATAAGCTGCAGATCCTAGTTAACCAGCAGCCTACTTCTTCCTACCCTCTTGTTCCACCTACCCCATCCAGAACACTGTTTTCCTTTCCCACTCCTAGGAAAACCTCCATGGGTCAAGTTGCCTTCTCATTTTGTTTTCTTAAGCTCTGATCCTTTCTTCCCCTGTCTATCCACTCAGTGTTGTTGTTCTCCTCCCTCAAGAGCCTTTTTCATGACTTTAATGCCCCCTTCCTGCAACTGTTCCTGATCCCTGACCCCTTTTCCCTCCTCCCTGTGTTGTTGATGTCCCCCTTGCCCTCACCAGCTATGAACAGTAACCTACCCCCTCATGCTAACTGCACCTAAATCAGTTAACCATACCTCCTTAGCTTTCCTCCTACACTAGCTTTGTTAGCTCTTGTACCGTAGCAATATGTGTTGTAGCAATCTGCTACTATCTGGCATTGCTTTCAGTTCTGTTTTGCACTTGTACCCCAGTAATGTTGTGCACTTGTACCTTGATTTTGTGTTGTGGCCATCTTTATTTTGTGTCACACTGACTATCTGTCTATAGTTCTTGATTGTACACTTATGTAGTTTGACGTTTATTTTATTGCAAGTATTTTTAGAAACATAGAATTTTATGGCAGATAAGGACCGCTTGGCTCACCCAGTCTGCCCATTTCCCTACCTACTGGATAAGCTGCAGATCCTACTTACCAACAGCCTACTTCTTAAGCCTTGCTGTCTATTGTTCAAATACCAAGTTGCTCCAGTAACCCCTAGCCTTTCCTTGACAATACCCTCCACCACCTTGCTGATCACCGACTTCAGACTAATGGGCCTGTAATTTCACACCTCCTCTCATGATCCCCCCTTGTGGATCAGCACCACATGGGCCACCCTGCAGTCTTGAGGCACCCACCCAGTCCTCGGTGAGATGTTGAAAAGCTCTACTAGGGGGACTGCCAGGACATTCGCCAATTCCCTCAGCACCCTGGGATGTATCTCATCTGGCCCAGGTGCTTTCTCCATCCGAAGGGAAATGAGGGCTTACCTTACTCTCTTTACCTTGATTTCAGCCTCCATGTCCTCCCCCTTTTCATCCTGTACTGCTGGCCCCCCACCTGTCTGTGGTGGCCACTCTCTTTCCCCAGACCCATCAGGGCCCCTGATCTCTACCGGTCCCAACCCTTCCTCCAGTTTGCCCCTGCTCCCCCTGCAAGCCATAGCCCATCCCCGCCTGGTAAAAATGGAGGCAAAGTACTTATTTAGGGCTTCTGCCTGTTCCCCTGCCTCTTGTGCCCAAACATCCCCTATCCTTATCCTGCTGATCTGCCCCTTATTTTCCTTTTTTCCCCTATGTATCTAAAGAACCTATTGTCTCCCTTCCGGATCCCACTGGCCAAGGACTACTCCTTTTTTGCCTTAGCTGCTCTCACCACCCTGGGGACTTTCTTGGCTGTCAGCTCATATTCCTCCTGATCCCTTTTTTCTCTATGAGTGCTTGAAGCTCCTATAGGATGCCTTCTTATCCCTCACCACCTGCTGTACCTCCTGGGTCCACCAGCAGGGTTTTCTGGGCTTACAGAACTTACGCATTTTCCTTGCGCAGGATCTGGTAACCTCCTGTATTCCCCTCCTAATGATCTCCCACTTGCTGTCAGCATCCATATCCAGCCTTCTCCTGTTCAAATGATCTTTAAGGATTTTTCCCATTGTGAGGGAATTTTTATATAACCTAAAGCTATATTTGCTATTAAATGCCTTGAAGCTATGCTTGCTTTGAAAGCCATGCTGTAACAAAGTCATAATGAATGTAGTAGAAATTTCTGAGTTCATGTTTTGTTCTTTTAAGGGTTATAGAATTTGTACTGAGGTTACTTGAAGTACATTTGTAAAAAACAGAAAAATAGATAAAACTGAGCAGAACTGGTTGTTCCAGCCTAAATAATGGGCCTGGGCAAATATAATAATAACATGCGTAGTGGCATTGAAGATAAGCTGTACGTTGCTATGGTGTGAGTGAAACTCATTGTCTCTCTCAGGTCAGCTTGACCCAGGCATATGTATCAAGCAGTGTTGGGAAAGAAATGGAATAAGTAATGAAAAAGTACCTCATACATAAACTTGTTTTTCTTTTTTCTGTTACATTGCTGAAAACTTGTTATGCTGTTTTATGCTTGGCTCATACTGAAATGCTGCTATTTTTCAAGATAAGAAGTGCAAAATCTAGCTTATAAAAGCTGCTGTAAACTTTAATCAATGACTATCTCCTTTGTAGAAGTCCCACATGCATGTGTGAGATATTTGATCAAATAAAGCGACGTTAAGACAAAACCCAGTGGTGTGGTTTTTGGCCCGTGACGACGGGAGTGGTTGCTCAGGTAATACTTACAATGAGAGAATTTGCGATCACACCATCTCCCTGAAGTCTGCACCCCTAAAATTGGTTACTACCATTCTTGTTCGGCTTTCCTCCCCCCCCGGGTCCAGGAAGAACCAGACTGTGGCGTGATCACTCCCCGCCAATGGGTCCCTCACTTCTAGGCCCCTAATCTGATCACTGTCCACCAGGACTATGTCCAGTGTCCAGGCCTCCCTAGTTCACTCACCCACCTGCTGGGTCAGGAAAGTGTCCTGGAAGACATCTGGCAGCCTCTCCTTCCTGGCCACTGGTGATGTCATAGTCCCCCAGTCTGTTCCCGGCATGTTGAGGTCCCCCATTACCACTACCCTTCCCTTTCCCAATCTATAGTATCCCTCAGGATTTTCCACCATACTTTCTTCCAGACCTCTGCCAGTGCTGGTGGTCTGTATATCACTCCAACCTCTAGTCTCTTACTCCTCTGCATCAGCAGGGTGACCCAAATAGCCTCCATGTTCTTCTCCGCCTCCTCTACAGCTCCAATATCCATGCTATTCCTGACTAACAGTGCTACACCACCTCCCTTCCCTTCCCCTGTCTTTTCTGAACATAGCATAGCCCTCCAGATTTAGGTCCCACTCATGGCCCTGAGTGGCCCAAGTCTCAGTGACTGCTGCCACATCCACCACCCCCTCAAGCAGCATCAACTGGAGCTCAGGTATTTTATTTCCTAAGCTCCTGGCATTTATCAGGACCACTCTCCACCCTTTTTCTCTCCTCTCCTTCCCCCCCCGAGCTCCCATTTCTCAGCTCCTGTACCCTACCTGGTGACTCATTTCCATATCTCCCTAGCCCCCTAGAGGAGTGGAGACCATGTCCTTCTTTTATCCTACCTGCTGGCACTGCCCCTTTTTTGATCCCTTCCCCTTCACAAGTTTAAACCCCACCTTTAGCTGATGAACCCAGCTAGTTTGAGCTTAAGGATTTCCTTCCACTCCCTTTAAAGAGCAGCTGACACCTTTGGGAAAACTTTGAAAAACATAATAGCTGGACACAATTTAGCTTGTATATTATGTATCTTTTGCAGATTTCTCATCTCTATTATTTATTACTGAAGAGATTCCAAAATCACAAATATTATGTTTTCCAAAGTTATTCTTGAGGTGTCAGTAACTCTTTAAATAAAGTCAGTTAGGTGCTGGTCCTAGTAGGCTTAACCCTCTCCCTTAAGTGGTGCTCATGCTGTTTGTACCAAAACTGTACCAAGGATACAGAAATAGTCAATGGGTTTCCACACAGGAAGTCACACATAGTATTCTCTGGTTATTTGGGCAGTAGTCAAACACCCCCACCTCGATCCTGCCAGACTTAAAGGAACACAAATTCCTACTAAAGGGGAACATCCATCACCCAGGTCTCACACCTTAGTGTGGGGCAGCCTCCAATTAGCACTTTGAGAAAAATTACATTTTACCTAAGTTGCTGCTGCTGCATACTTTATACTTTATCTAGTTGATCCTGCCATCACTCCCACCCAATATCCTATGATTCCCAAAGCCAGAAGGATCCATGACAGTTGGTCGACAATTTTATCGTTGACCGATGTTACATGATGCTTTTATGTCGACCGCAATTGCAGTCGGCATTAAGCCATTCACTGGAGACTTTTGTTTCCCCCCCAAACTCCCATGTAGGGATCTCTGCCCACTATAGAATTTGACAGCAGATAAGGACTGCTTGGCCCACCCAGTCTGCCCATTTCCCTACCTAATGGATAAGCTGCAGATCTTAGTTAACCAGCAGCCTACTTCTTCCTACCCCCAACCCCTAGAATTTCCTTATGACTGTCCCATGCATGCTTGAATTACACCACTGTTTTTGACTCCACAACCTCCTCCAGAAGGCTGTTCCATGCATCCACAACCCTCTCTGTGAAAAATACTTCCTTAAATTACCTCTGAGCTGACCCCACCTCTATCTTCAAATTGTGCCCCTTGTTCTTGCACCTCTTTTTTGAAAGATGCTACCCTCTTGGACTTTGTTGATTCCTTGAGGTGCCTGAAAGTTTCTATCATGTCCCCCCTCTCCCTCCTTTCTTTGAGGCTATACATATTAAGGTCCTTAAGTCTCTCTTCATATGTCTTCCGGTGCAGACCCTGCACCATTTTAGTTGCCCTCCTCTGGACAGCTTCCATCCTGTCTATGTCTTTGCGGATATTGGGTCTCCAGAACTGCACGCAGTACTCCAGATGGGGTCTCACCAGCTGTCTGTACAGAGGGATAATAACTTCCTGTTTTCTACTGGTGATGCCTCTCCCTATGCATCCCAGTATCCCCCCAGCCCTCATGGCTGCCCTCTCACATTGCTTGCCCACCTTTAGGTCATCTGATATGACTACCCCCAGGTCTCTTTCCATTTTTGTTGTTGGTAGTATCTCACCCCCCAATGTGTACTCTTCCCCTGGGTTTTTGTTTCCCAGGTGCATTGTCTTGCACTTCTTAGCATTGAATCTAAGCTGCCATACATTTGACCATTCCTCTAACCTTGCCAAGTCCCTTCTCATCCTTTCCACCCAACCTTGTGCATCAACTCTGTTGCAGATCATTGTGTCATCTGCAAAGAGACATACTTTTTCTTCCAGTCCCTCTGCAATGTCGCTTATAAAGACATTGAAGAGGACCGGCCCTAATACTGAACCCTGCGGTAGCCCACTAGTAACACCCCTTTCTTCAGAGTGGACTCCATTTACTATTACTCTCTGTGTCCTATTCTCCAGCCAATTCTTTACCCAGGCTCTCATCTTGGGACCCACTCCCAGGCTGGCTAACTTGTATATTAATCTGTGTCAAATGCCTTGCTAAAGTCTAGGTAGGCCATGTCCATAGCCCCTCCCTGATCTACTACTTTGGTCACCCAGTCAAAGAAATCTATCAGATTTGTCTGGCATGACCTTCTCGCTGTGAATCCATGCTGCTTTGGGTCCTGTGCCCCTCTGGCCTCTAGATACTAGACAATTCTTTCCTTCAGAAGTGATTCCATCATTTTCCCTACCACGGAGGTTAAACTAACAGGTCTGTAGAAACATAGAAACATAGAAGTTGACGGCAGATAAGGACCGCAAGGCCCATCCAGTCTGCCCATTTCTTTTTCTACCTTATAAATGTGCCATCGGCCTTTGCTCTGTCAGTGACCTAGCTATTCATAGTCATTTGTATTGCTCCCTTATGCCTATCCCATGCCTGTTTGAAGCCCTGCACTGTATTCATAGCCACCACTTCTTGTGGTAAGCCATTCCATGCATCTACCACCCTTTCTGTGAAAAAATTTCCTCACATTCCCCTTAATCGGCCTCCCTCTAATCTCATGCTGTGTCCTCTTGTCCTGCTATTTTCTTATATTTAAACATGATTGACTCTTTCACCTTGTTTATGCCCTTAAGGTGTTTAAATGTCTCGATCATATCACCTCTCTCCTCCTTTGCTCAAGGGTATACATATTGAGCTCCGTTAATCTGTCCTCATATGTCTTCTGATGCAGTCCTGCACCATTTTGGTTGCCCTTCTCTGGACTGCCTCAATTTGGTTAATGTCCTTGTGAAGGTGTGGCCTCAATCTGCGCAGTACTCCAGATGGGGCCTAACCAATGTCTTGTACAGAGGATTATTACCTCCCTCTTACGACTTGTGATACCCTACTAATACCCCTAACACCTAGCCTTACCTACTGCTTTAGAGGTCTGCTTGGATGATTTTAGGTCATCAGTGATGATGATGCCCAAGTCTCTTTCTTCCTTTGTGACTGCTAGCAACTCCCTCCCAGCCTATAAGTGGCTTCAGGGTTTCTCTTCCCTATTTGCATGATTTTGCACTTCTTTGCATTAAATCCCAGTTGCCACTCTTCTGACCATTCTGCTAGTTTATCCAGATCTCTTCTCATTCTGCCCACCCCATCTGGATCATCTACTCTTTTGCAGATCTTGGTGTCATCTGCAAACAGACAAGCCTTACCCTCTAGTCCATCTGCGAGGTCACTAATGAAGATGTTGAATAGGACTGGCCCCAGGACTGATCCCAGAGGTACCCACTTGTGACTTGCATCTCTTCTGACTGTATACCATTTACCACCACTCTCTGTTTTCTGCCAGTCAACCAGTTTGCCACCCAGTTGACCAACTTCTGACCACCCCGAGCCTACCTAGCTTATTTATCAATCTTCTATGTGGAACAGTGTCAAAAGCTTTGCTGAAGTCAAGGTAGGCGACATCAACTGCTCCCCCTTGGTCCACCACTCTGGTTACCCAGTCAAAGAAATCTATGGGATTAGTTTGACAGGACCTTCCTTTTGTAAACCCATGCTGTCTTGGATCCTGTGCCCCTATGGATTCCAGGTGTTGCACTATCCTTTCCTTAATGAGTGTCTCCATAATCTTGCCCACTACTGAGGTAAGACTGACCGGTCTGTAGTTGCCCGCCTCCTCCCTGTTACCACTCTTGTGGAGTGGGATCACATGAGCCCTTCTCCAGTCTTCTGGGACCTCTCCTGTGCTCAGAGACTCACTAAACAATTCTGCTAATGGCTCTGCTAGTTCCTCCTTTAGCTCCTTAAGTACCCTGGGATGTATGCCATCAGGTCCCATTGCCTTATCCACCCTGAGCTTAGCAAGCTCTTGTAGGACTCTTTCTTTGATAGGGAGTAGTGCTCACCTCCCTCCCCCTGTGTCCATGATGCTGAGCCTGCCCTACCTTCTCTTCAGTAAATACTGAGCAAAGTATCTATTTAGGATAGATGCCTTTACAGGGTCCTCCTCCACATGCTCCTTTTCTCCATTAAACTTAGCAATACCCCTCTGGACTTTCTCCTTTCACTAATGTATCTATAGAAAGTCTTGTCACCTTCTTTTACTGTTCGTGCTAGTGTTTCCTCAGTTTGGGACTTTGCCTGCCTTACTGCCTTACCTGCTTCCCTTAGGGCAGTTTGGTATGCCTCCCTATCTTCATCCCGCTGTGTTCCCTTATATTTTCTGAAGGCCAGCCTTTTGGCTCTGACCTTTTCTGCGACTGTATTTGAGAACCAAAGTGGTTTCCTTCTTCTTTTGCACTTCCTTTTCTGTCTAACACAATGGGATGTTGCTTCAAGTATTGTATCCTTAATGCTTGCCCACTTTGCCTGTACCTCCTCACCTGTGTTTCTTTTTGCCAGGGCTAGCTTAACTCTGTTGGCCATCTTATCAAAGTCAGCTCCTCTGAAGTCCCATATCTTTGCTTTGGAATGGGATGATTTAGATGTAGTAGCCAAATTGAACCATACCATGTGATGGTCACTGGCCCCCAGGTGACCTTCTACCTGGAGATCTGTGATCCCTTCTTTGTTAGTCAGTACTAGACTAGGATAGCCCTGTCTCTTGTGGGTTGCTGTACCAGTTGTTTGAGGCCCTCCCTGCAGGGAATCCACTATGAGTCTAGTTCTGGCAGATGTTCCTGCTGGTATTGACCAATCTGTATCTGGCATGTTGAAGTCTCCCATTATCAGAACCTCCCTTTAGCTGTCATGTTTTGTATATCTTCTAACAGTAATGTCTATGTCCTCCCTCTGGTCTGGGGGCCTGTAGACAACCCCAGTTCTTATGGCTGTCCCATTTCCTGTTTCAGGGTGACCCACAGTTCTTCTGGCTCCTTATGTGTATTCTGAATTTCTGTAGCTTTGATATTTTCATTAACATACAGGGCCACCCCTCCCCACTTTTGCACCTCGGTCTCTTCTGAACAATTCATAGCCAGGTACTGAAGTCTCCCAAGTGTGGTTACTGGTAAACCACGTCTCACTAGTGCTACTATGTCCAGTTTAGCCTCTGACATTATTGCCTGCAGGTCTGGGATCTTATTTCCCAGGCTGTGAGCATTGTGTACATGATTTTCCATTGGCCAGATTTTGGTGTGTTAGTTGTTGGGTGAAGTTTGGCATTACCCTGTGCATCGCATGGGGAGACAAACCTTTTTCTTACCTGGTGATGCAAATGAACGGCAAACACGCTGAATTCCTGTTTGACAACTAGCTGAGGGGAGGGTGTTCTTCCCATTCAACGATGGGGTGCTGCACCCTCTCCCCATTTGCTAGTTTAAATATTCTGCAAAGACGTCAAACTTCTGCCCCAATGCACTGACTCCTCTTTAGTCAGATGCAGTCCATCAAATTTAAGAACTTTCGCTCCCAGAACTGTTGCCAGTTCCTACAAATCTGTGTCCTTTTCCTGGCACCAGTCCTTGAGCCACGTGTTTGCTCCCCTATCTCCCCTTCTCTGACCTTCCGTCCATCTGCTCCCTTCTCCCAGACTGGCAGGATCTCAGAGAAGGAGATGCCGGATGAAATAGATAATAGTTTGTCACCCAGCCTAGTCAGGTGTTCCTTGGTCTCCACAACTGACCGGCTGGCGAGATCATTAGTCCCTATGTGTACTAGGACATCAATGTTTTCTCCTGCTTTGTGAACAATTTTAGCAATGTGGTCAGTGTCTCTCCATGCTGATGTACCTGGGAGACATCTGACCATCACCCTGAGCTGGAGATGGGTATCAACTCCCGGAATCATGGAGTCTCCTATGATCAGAAGTTTTTGGATTTCCTTTGTGCTTGTTTAGTTTTGGTTCCTGATTTGGGTGAGTATTGTTGTGCTAGCTCCTGTGCCGCAGTGTCCTGCTCTGCAGTGTCTTCGCCTCTTTATTTGATTTCAGAGATAGAGGGAGATACCTGTTTGTAGTGTTTATATGGTTTTGGAGGTAATGTGTTGGAGAGCAGAGAGTGATGGGGCACCTGATTTGCTCCTCCTAACCACCTGCCAACCTCCTGGACCAACTACCCTCCTTGATCGAGTTTTCTGTTGGATGCTGGGAAATGGCGGGTGGTTCTTATAATGTATTTCCTCTTCAATATGAAATTTGAGGCGTGCAATCTCTGCCCATGCTGCCTGGAGCTGAGACCTAAGATCTCAAAGGCCCAGCATGTAGGACAGTGTCCTAAATCCTGTAAGACTGTCCTTCTGAAAATTGTTCCACAGTACCTGCAGTTAATGAAATCCATTCCAAATAAGTTGCTGGGTTTGTAACCTAGTCAGAGTAATTAGAAGGAAAAAAAAATGTAAGTAATGGTTTAATTGTGCTTTGTTTAACTTGTTATAACAAGTTAAATTACTAGTGCCCTGTAATAAGATCACCTTGTGGAGCCCCACTGATCAGCCCTTCCTGCTCTGCCACAGGAAATGTCACAACTGTGGTACCCTATAAAAGGAGTGTAGCGTGGGGTGGTTGGGGATGGGGGTGGGTGGCTGGGCCCTTCCCCTGCCTAAAAAGAAGAACCACGGATGAAAGAACAAGGAGGTAAGAGCAGAAACAATCAGTCAACAACAAATGCAGTAACCCTGAAAGCTTATCCTAATGTTAGATAAAACTGTAAAACCTGTAAAGCACCACCTGTAATAATTTCAGAGAAGATATACGCTGTAAGAAACACTTTGCTCCAGAGAAAAATAAAGCAGTAACAGAAGATATACCTTGCAAAGACAATTTGAATCAGAAGATTACAGCAGTAATCTGTTAGCACAACCTGTAGGCACACCTTGTAATAATGCAGAAGAAGGTATACCAGCAACAACAATTTGAATCAGAGAAAAATAAAGCAATGAAATGTTAGCAACAAACAGTAGCAATCCTGTGAGTAAAAATAAAAACACCACCACACAGTAAATCTGCTTAGCCAAACTAAGTCTTAATCCTTCTCCCTTGCTCTGGTAAGTTTTCTACTCTGCCTTTCAAGCAGTCTTAGAAGGAAAGAGCTCAGGTGAAGCTAGGTGCCTTGGCCAGCAAACCAAGTCTTCTACCTCTAGTTTCCTGCTTCTGCCTTGCTCCCACTTTTGTGAAGGGGAATCACATCTGCCCTCCTCCAGTCCTCAGGTACCACCCCATCCTCCCATGATTTGTTAAAGAGAGTAGTCAGTGGTGTCACTAGTTCTACCCTTAGTTCTTTTAGAATTCTGGGATGATTCCCATCAGGCCCTATTGCTTTGTCCACCTTCAGTTTTAAGAGTTCTTTCCAAAGCATTTCTTCTGTAAATGGGCTGGTATCAACTTCTGTATCCAGAGTGTTTCTACTGTTTGTTTTAGGTACCTCCCCCTCTTCCTTTGTAAATACTGAGCAAAAATATTTGTTTAGTATCTCTGCCTTTTCACAGTCACCCTCTGCTCACCCTCCCTCCCCTTTATTAAGCCTCACTATCCCTCCCTTGGTCTTCCTTCGCTCCCTGATGTACCTATAAAAGGTTTTATCCCCTTCTTAACTGAGTTGGCTATCTTTTCCTCAGTTTGGGCCTTTGCTGTTCTGACTGCCTTCCCAGCTTCCTTTTGCTTTAACTGATACAGTTCTCTGTCCTGCTCCTTCTGTGATTCCTTGTACTTCCTGTATGCTTTCTTTTTCTCTTGAACCTTCACTGTTACTTCCTTTGAGAACCATAGTGGTTTCTTACATCGTTTTGTTTTGTTTATTTGCTTCACACAAAGGCTTGTTACCTCTGTGATGGCAGTTTTTATTATTCCCCATTGTTCTTCCACCCCTCCTTCCTGCCCATTTGCTAGTGCATTCCTTAGGCACTCGCACATTTTGGCGCAGTCAGCCCTCCTAAAGTCCAGTACTTTTGCCTTTGTATGGCTTGACTCTATTGTTGTGTTTATTGTGAACCATACTGTTCGATGGTCGCTAGTTCCCAGATGGCTACCCACTTCTACATCTGTGATCCTCTCTTCATCTCCATTTGAGAGAACCAGGTCTAAGATTTCTCCCTCTCCCTCCCTGCACCCCATAACTAAAATAATCAATTCCAAGTCAGAGATAGTTCCGGGAGGGGTGCAAGACCCCCAGAAACAGTGTCAGGGTCCCACACTGACATTACAGCGACCTGATGCTTTTGTCGCTGTAATATCTGTTGTGCTAAAATTGTCATGGTAGCGATGGCATACCCTGCCAGAAGTGCATCACAGAATCTCCTGCTGAGTGTTGGACTTTAGTCTCAATAGGGCAGGAGGGCAACCCACCGATGGCTCAACAGTAGCACACTGCACTGCCGCACAGATGGCCCTGGTTCAGAAGCAAGCCCAGGTAGTCAGGTGGCAGACCATGGCCAAAACAGCTATTGCTCAGCCAGAGAAGGTTAGCTATGGGTTCCACCACCACCACCACCGTGACCTAGGCCAGGGAGGTTGCCTTTGCTGCAGGGGAAGGTGTGTGTGTGTGTGTGTGTGTGTGTGTGTGTGTGTGTGTGTGTGTGAAAACAAGAGGGGAAAAAATGTTAGCCATGTAAATGACAGTTTGAATCCTTGGCCCGAACAAGGTAAATCCCTGTCAACAGGGTAAATCCCTGAAAACTAACTACTGGGCTAGGGATAAAATGTAAATCATGGGAAAAAAGGGCAGCAGGACTGGCATCTGGCAAAAACTTCTGGGTAGATTCTGGGATGTGATCCTTGTGACAGGGATCATAAAAGGCAGACTATATAGTATGCAGGAACAAGTTACGTAAAAAGTGTCACAAATGCTCTAAATCGAGGGCTCCCCCACACAAAGACATGGGATATTTGTGATGGATGGGGGAAACACAGTCACAGAATTAAATGGAAAAATTCAGTCATCTCACCCCTACACACAAACACATACACACTCCAGCCAACCTTCAAGGAACAAGGTTTTCAAACCATTTGGGTGCTACCATCAAAATAAAGCTGAGTTCACTTGTCAGAGTTGGGGTGGGGAGGTATAGCCTCATCTACTGCTAAAAGCCATCCTGTTACCCCAACCAAAATACATGGAGCATTACTACAGTATCTTTCCTCTGGCTGATTAAGGGGTTTGGGGTGGAGAAATGTTGGGGCAAGGGTGTATGCAAGAATGTCCTTATTTGAATCCCAATTTAAACCACAACACAAATGATGCTCAGTCCCAACTCTAGTCCCAACTGTCCCCCGAAACAAGCCAAGGGGCTGATATCATGAAAAACATGTATACATATGAGGACAGATGACAAGAACTGAATATGTACTCACTTGAGAAGAGGAGGGAAAGAGGTGACACGATTGAAACCTTCCAGTACCTTACAAGGTGGATACCAGGGACCTTTTTTTTCCATTTTAGTGACAACAGGACCACAAGGGGGGTACTGTTACAAACATGGTGGGGGGAAGGTCCGAGACACTTCTTTAAAGAATATGTGGTGTCAGAGTGGAATGAGGTCCCATCTGACACAATCAATCAGAAGACAGAGGGGTGTTCAAAAAGGGGCAGATAGGATGAAGGGAAATGTTAGGGTTGGCAGTGGGGGGGGACACCAATGTCAAGATCAGGGGCTCCACAGTTTGAGCTGACTTGATAGACCAAATAGCCTTCTTTTACTGGCTTATTTGTATGCTTGTACATATTTTGTCCCCCAAACTACTATACCCTCCAAATACAGAAGCTATGTTCCCATTCACTCCCCAAATTGCAAGAGCTGTGCCCCCCCAGTGCAGGAGCTGAGCGCCCCCTTCCCAGAATATTGGAACTGTGCTCCCCACCCCTAAAGACAGGACTTGTGCTCCCCTTCCCCTCCCCATACACAGGACTTGTGCTCCCTTCTTCTGAACACAGGTCCTGTGCTTCCCCCTCCCTCCAGATAACAGGACATGTGCTGCTCCTCCCTGCTGAACACAGGAGATGACTAGCCTCTCTGTGCTCCTTCCACACTGTTCCAGACTGTAGCACCACTCTTTCTCTGTCACCTCAGGACCCTTCTCCACTCTTACCTTTTCCTGGACTGGATGTTTACCTGACAATAGCCCCTCATCTCCCAACCACTTAAAACTGCCCTTCCTGGCAGAGTGAGACAAGAATTTGGATGTCCCACAAATTGTGTGTGTGTGTGGGGGGAGGAACTGGTCTGTCTAGGATAGAAGCTCTTAAGATTATCAAGAAAAGGACTCAAGGAGGCAGTATTGCACAGTGGATTAAGGCTCTGAGCTGCAGATCTGGAGACCTGGGTTTGAATTCCACAGTCACCTAGGTGCATACTGTGTGATCCTGAGCAAGTCACTTAACTTCCTTGTGCTCCCAGGTTGCATCTGGAAACAAGCTTCTGCATAGTGTCTTACTCCTCGTTAAACAATGTTCTCTTCCCAAAAGGCAACTATGTTCTCTGGCAGTACAGCCTATAAATGTAGAATCTGTGAGATGCCAAACTGAACCATGTGTAAAATGTGCCCCATCATGACCCAAGTTCTTATTAGGTACCTTAAAAGTCAAAGCCTAGTCTTTACAAAGAAAGAAAATGATTACTCAATGGAAGAACCTCCATGGAAGACTAGCAAGAGGGGTCAGTGAACCAATTAGGTGAGTGGGTAGGTACAGGAGCAGTAAGAAAATGAGATGGGGGCTCATAATTTCCTAGATAGCATCTATGACCATCATAAGGACACAAAGAAGACTCCCCTTGTAACAGGTGCATGTTCCCAGTTACTGTACAGTCAACCCACCCAATGTAGGTTAAGTAGAGTATCTTACCTGAGCACTAGGGATCCAGAGGTTGGAGTCTCTGAGAGATATTGTCTGTCGCACCTGTAAATAAAAGAATAGAAAAAGGATCAGCAGCTCTTAGAGAGGGACAACAGGATGATAAGCATAGGATGGCACAAAACTATACTTATCTGGTAGGGTAGGAGTCTATGTCCTGTCAGAAATGCAAAATAAAAATAAAATTAGGTTAGCCAGGAAAAAATGCAGTGGAGTAGAAACAAAGGAAGGGAAGTGTGGTTTGGGGAGGGGGAAATGCAATAAAAAAAAAAAACAGTCCCCAGCCCTCTTTCTCAGCCCAAATCCCTAAATCCAACCCCCCCATTTCCTACCCTCTGTCAGTAACCCAATCCCACCCCCACCTCCTGGCACCCACAATTCAAGTCCCACGATGGACGACCAACACAACCCACCCACCTCCACAGCTGGCCACCAAAATAAAACACTCATTTGTGCTTCAAAAATTGAATGCCTCCAACACCCCCGGCCCTTACTGACAGCACCCATCAACTGTCCTCACAAACACCCAATTCATATTATTAAATTAATTTTAAGGTGACTGGCACAAACCCACTGACCTCTACGGCCGGCCAACAATCTGAGCAAGTGCTCATTTGGGGGAGTTTCAAGTCCCTATCCTAAACACCCCTCCAATCCCTGCTAGCAACACCCACCAAGCCTCCTCCTGTACAGCACCCAATTCATATATTAATTCATTAAGGCCACCGACACAAGCCCACCCTCCTCCATGGCTGCCCACCTACACGAGTGTGAACATGTGCATGCGTGGGTGCATGTCCCCACTCAGTTAAGTCATATTTTTGTTTCCCCAAAACACAGCATTATTATGAGAATGCTAGAGTACAACAGTTGATTTACTGAAAATTCAGTTGATTCTTGATGCCGGAATCAAGTTTACAATTTATCAATAACCTTCACACAGTGTCCCACAGAGAGAAACGCACACACACACACACACACACACACATACACACACTAATGACACATGCACCACAAACACTGCAACATGCCTAATACTCCATTGTTCTGGATCAATGTTGCCACCTTACATTGACCTTGCACAACAGGGGTGTGGGATGCTGTGGTGTGTGTGATGTCATGTGACTGTGTGTGTGTGTGTGTGTGTGTGTGTGTGTGACCCCACTCAGTTATGTCATATTTTATTTCCCAAAACACAGCATTATGAGAAGGCCAAAGTACAGTGGTCAATTTACTGAAAATTTACAGAGCTCATTCTTGTAAGTGCTACCTGATGGGGTGGGGGAGGCCCGCTAACCACCAGGGATCATTTTACTAAATCTCAGGTGGGGGACTGCTAGCCACCCTTTTTTAATTACATGTGGGTGTGTGGCAGGGTGAGGGACTGCTAGCTACCAGGGCCTTTTTGGGGTGATCGCAGGAGGAATTTCCACTGAAAGTCAGACTTTTACTTGAATTCCACCTGTGGAAGTTTTTTCTGCACACCCCTAGCTGAGGACGTTTATGGTAAAGGTTTTCACTTAATGCAGAGATTACATCCTCATGCAGAGCATACAGAGAATATAAATCGTAATCATTAAACATTCAAGCAGTGTTAGTTCAGCATGTCGTCAGAATGCCTGTTTGGTGGTGTACTTGTCTGGCGCCCATACTTCCTGACATCCCAGTAAAGAGTCACTACCTATGGGCATAAGCAAAGAAAGAAGGAACATTGGAGGGGAAGGATGATACAGGCAAGTCTAAGAGTATTGTGAGGTAGGGCCTTAAAACAGACCCGATGGACTTCTTCTGTCTTTACTTTCTGTGTCTCAGTTCTACTGTGACCTACCTAAATTTCAGTAAGGCCTTCAGCACTGTTCCATATGACACCATTAAACAAGCCGAGCAGCCTAGGAGTGGGTCTAACGGTGGTAAACTGGGTAAGAAATTATTTGGGGGAAAGGCAACAGAGGGTGGTGGTAAACAGAGTTCATTCTGAGGAAGGGATGGTGACTAGTGGGGTACCACAAGCATCAGTACTGAGACCAGTCCTCTTTAATATCTTTATTAGTGACATTGCAAAGGGGCTAGAAGGGAAGATCTGCATTTTTGCAGATGACATTAAGATCCGCAACAGGGTAGACACTCCAGGAGGGTGGAACAAATGAATATAAATCTAAGAAAGCTTGAGGAGTGGTCAAAAGTGTGGTAACTTAAGTTTCATTTTCAAGTGCAAAATCATGCACTTGGCATGCGGAAATGCAGGGATAGAGTACAAAATGGGGAAGTAGTACTGGCAATCACCTAACAGGAAAGAGACCTGGGGTAACCATATCTGATTACCTAAAGGTGGCTAACAAGTGTAACAAGGCAGTGAGGAGAGCCAGTGGGATGCTAGGGTGCATAGGGAGGTATATCCTCAGCAAGAGAGAGGTGGTGATACCATTGTATGGATCACTGGTGATACTTCACCTAGAGTACTGTTCCCAGTTCTGGAGACCACATCTCCAGAAGAACATAGAGCAGAGGTGGTTCAGAAGAAGACAACTAAAATGGTGCAGGGTCATAAGCCTGAGAGACTGAAGGACCTCCACTTGTAAGCACCAGAGGAAAGGAGGGAGAAGGGGTACAGGATATGGGCTTGCTGACTAATTTTCTGAAGCCCCAAACATTAGCACCCCTTCCTTCAGAGACACTAGCCCCCCCCCATGGCCCCAGTAGGCACAGTGGGGTTAGAGAGGGACAGAGACTTTGCAGACTGGCCTGTAAAAGGAAAGAGACATGACTTGCAGGCTTGCTGCAAGAGAGACTGAACAGGCAGGCCTGCTGTAGGAAATCAAGTGTAACTAGACTGACAGGCTCCACTAAAGGAGAGAGATAGTGAGACTGAGATCGGACAGGCAGGCCTCACTACTGGGCAGAGGGCTTAGAAACACTATACAGATCGACCTGCAATGGAAGACACAGTGCAGATATACAGGCTTGCAAAAAGGGATACTGAACAGGCAGGTGAGGGGGAGAAGAGAGGGATGGAGACTGTACAGACTGGCCCCTACAACAGGAGAGAGACCCGAAATGCAGGCTTGCAGCAAGGGACAAACTGAACAGATCAAGTGCAACGTGACGAGACAAACTTCACTGCAGGAGAGAGAGAGAGAGAGATTGTGTATGTGTGTGTGTGTGTATTCAGGGTCATCATAGGAAACAAACTGACAAACAAGAAGAGGGAGGGAGAGAGACCAGGAAGGTCCCACTATTGGAGATGTAAAGCATACTCTCTCTGGTAGTCTAATGAATTCCCCGCCCTTACCTTGTAGGAATAATATCAAAACAATGACAATTGCTACCTGCTAGTCTAGTGGTCCCATACCCCAATCCCTGAGAGATAGATTTGCAATACTTTGATAGTCCATTGTCAACCCCCCAGTTTGACCCCTAGCTCATCCTCATCTGTGTGCAGATCGTTGAATGGGACAGACTCCCTCTCAACACCTCACTCACCTACTGTATGTGTGTGGGACAGGGACAGAGTGCATGCATACTGTAAAAACTGATCAGTCCCTACCATCCAACCAGCTGCAGACCATGGTTATGTGGGGGGGGGGTCAGTCGCCATACAGTGTGATTACTGACACAAATGGGCTTTGCTAGGGCATCAGATTTCAGACATGGGATGTTAGGCGTTATATGAGTGGGCCAGGGAGAGGAGCGATGGGGTGAATGGATACCATAATGGGGATCAGGTGAAGAGGGTGGTACCACTGGACTGTCGGGGGAATGTACAATTCCACTGCAGGGATAGGGGGATGAGAAACTACACTGCCATGGAGGGTTTGTCATAGTTTTGATATTTCTAATGAGGTTGGGTCCCACTAAACTTTATCCTCATAATCTTGACAATGGGGCTAAGGCATGCCAATCATAGGGAATTACCTTCCTAATCTCAGGGTTTATGGGGGGGATCACTTGACTGTCAAGAACTAAAATTAATAATCTTTAGATTTGCGTTGGGAAGAAGACATGCCACCAAACTGGCAGGGAATTAAATAGGGAAAGACTAGATGGATGTGCCACTTTAAAAACAGAATTAAAACATATAAGATAGACTGAAAATTCATTTCAATCTCCATTCAGGCCACAGATGGCAATGCATGCAAATTTATTCAGATCACATGCCCATGCACATTTTAATGCTGCTGTATCGGGCAAGACCACCCTGTTACAGTTAACTCACATAACATAAGTAAAATATAGGGACTTACCTGCCCCAGGGAGCCATAGGTAGGAGTCCAAAGGGGTGATGTACACTAACTGGAAAATAAAAGATAGAAAAGGGGTCACAAAGGATCTGCAGCTCATTATGGGGACTCAAAAGGAAAAAAGGAACAGGATAGACAAAAATGTACTTATCTGATGAGATTTAGGAACCCTCGTCCTGTCAGACCTTTAAAAAAAGTAAAATAGAAAAATAGGTTAGAATAAAAAAAAAAGCAATAAAAGAGCAAAAGCCCAGTAAATATAGTGAGGTTTGGGGAAGGGGGTTCAGCTAAAACCCTTTTGTCTATACTGGTGGTCGGGCGGCCAGAATTTTTACTTAGCTCAGGTGGGCTAGTGAAGACCCTTCTGTAAAAATAAAAGGGGCATGCCTCTCAAGTGTCCATCATTATGAGGTACACCCTCTATTTTACCCCTTAAGTGTCCTGTCCATTATGGACAAGCTGCTGCCCACAGAGAGAATGTGATGTACATTAAGACTTCCGTGCCGTCAAATTCTATGTTTCTATGCAAGAACAAGAGGGCACAATTTGAAGATAGAGGGGGGGCGGCTCAGAGGTAATTTAAGGAAGTATTTTTTCACAGAGAGGGTTGTGGATGCATGGAACGGCCTTCTGGAGGAGGTTGTGGAGTCAAAATCAGTGGTGGAATTCAAGAATGCATGGGACAGTCATAAGGCCATTCTAGGGGGTTGGGGTAGGAAGAAGTAGGCTGCTGGTTAACTAGGATCTGCAGCTTATCCAGTAGGTAGGAAAATGGGCAGACTGGGTGTGCCAAGCGGTCCTTATCTGCCATCAAATTCTATGTTTCTATGTTTCTATGACTTCAAAGCAGAAATTCATTATATTGTAAGATGGTGAATCAAAAATACACGTTGTACAAGTAAACACAATAATTCCCACAGTGCTCTGTGCCTGTATCTTTGGGGTTTGAAGATGTGCTCCTCATTCTCAGGGTCTGATGTCCCTCATTTCAGTAACAAAAGGTTATGTATGGTGGCATTGGTGCTCTTGGGGCTAAGCAATGCCAGGGGGGAGCAGTACTACAGTTCCCAGCAGCCAGCTTACTTACATGTGATTTTTAAAAACAACTTTTGCTCGGTATCCCTGATAACTTTCTGAGTTATATTAAGATTTTGTATACCTGTCCTTCCGCATGAATTTCTTGTAACAACTTGATATCATCTCCTTTTAAGTTAACGCGAGGTACCCGACAAGGCTGTCCCCTCTCACCATATTTATTCAATTTATATTTGGAACCCTTAATTAGAGCAATCAAATTGGACAACGATATTCAAGGTGTAAGTATCCAAAATGCTGATTTTAAGGTGTCTGCTTTTGCAGACGACCTTTTAATCCACATTTGGCATAGTTGATCCTCTCTTCCGCAGCTTTTCTCCATTATTTCTCGATTTTCGGAATTCTCTGGTTACAAGCTGAATAAGAGCAAAACATCAGTCTATTCATTATCTCCTCACTTACATCGTGCTTGGTGTGACTCGCTGGGCTTATCCTGGCAGACCGGTTCATTCTCATATTTAGGTATTAAAGTTTCTGAAGATTTTTCACAACTATATGACTTAAATTTTAAACCCCTTCTTAAACAGATCAGAGATGACCTTAACAGGTGGTCCCAACTGCCTCTCTCCTTTTGGGGGAGAGCGAACACTATCAAAATGATGGTTTTGCGAAACTAATTTACTACCTCCTTAATCTCAACATATATTTGCCCAAGTCTTTTTAATCTTTGCCACAAATACTGTACGATTTTATTTGGAATGGTAAACCCCCCCGTTGGGCCTATCGCAAACTCACCCGTCGTAGGGAAGAGGGGGCTTACAGGTGCCTGATTTTTACATTTATTATTTAGCAAGCCATATGGCAAGGTCGGCCAAGTGGGCGTCCGACACGCCAGCATCCTCGGCTAGTGGCGCTATAGACGAATTGGTAGCCAAAACTGCTAGGTTGGATCTGGAAGCCTTCCTCTTCACTCCCTGGAGCAGAATTCCTCAAAAAATTAAAGATACCCCACTGTGATGGGACATTAGAGCCCTTCTACAGTTTTTTGCGCTCTTAAATATCCCTTTAAAAGGACTTACTACAACCCTTGCTAATAACTTGAACTTGTTAATTGGTAATCGGCCGATAAAAAGGATGGTGGTGCCACCTCCAGCAAACCCAGGATGGCTGATTTTTTATCGGGTGGTCACCTGATTTCTCTTCCAGTTTTGATAGAGAAGTTCTCAGTCAACCCCAAGGATAGCCATCGGTTATATCAAATCAGGAACTGTATTTATTCATTCCTCAAAGATGCTCAGGGACAGGATCAGGCGGGGAATCTGGTAGCGAAGATAAAAGCTATTGCCGTGTCTAGTAAAGCGGTCTCTAATATTTATAAGCTCATTCTTTCTCTTAGGAGGCCAAGGCCTCCTTGCCCTCATTACTGGAGCGAACTTATTTCCAAATTGGCCAGATCGGACCTGGTTGACAGTTTGGGGGATTTATATAGTTATGTCAAGCAAGATAGGCTGAGGGGTCTACAATTTAACAACCTGCATGATTTGTACCTTTCTCCAGCCAAGCTTTCACGCATATACAGAAATAGATCCCCTGTATGTCAGGACTGTGGTTACCCATGGGCCACCACTTTACATAAACTCTTGGAGTGCCCTAAGGCAACTAAATTCTGGGGCTCTATTCGTTCTTGGATGACCCTGTTCACTGATGTAGTGGTGTTTTTTAGTCTAGAGACTTGTGTTTTGGGCAATTTGGCGGATATTCCGTCCATAACTTACAAATGTCAGTTAGCATTAATATCTCTAGTGGCCAAACTGTTACTTCTCCGTTATTGGTGCAGAGAAGGTGCTCCCTCACGTATGGAATGGTGGAACACCTTCTTAGAAGCCCTAAATGCAGAAAGAATGGTTGCCTTGATGTTTAACTCAGGTGAAAAATTTGGAAAATGCTGGGGCAACATAACTCGAATATTTAAGGCTGACAAGGTGACTAGTTCATCAGTTGAGTAATTTTGCTCTGGGCTCCCCCCAAGGGGAAAGGTATCTCATCCCCGTAATATATAATGTGGATTAAGGCACTTAGATATGTGGTTATTTGAAGTTCTGCTACCCCTCCCTCCAACATAGCTGAGGTTGTTTCTTTCCCTATTATCTGGTTTTCCTTCTTCGGTATTATACACCTTAATCCGCCCCAGAAGATTTCTACCTTAATTATCACTCTTTCTGTTTATGTTTTTTTTTTTTCCACTTGGGGCGGTGCCAAATAGGGATCACGTTCCCTTTGATCATCTGGGTTATCCTTCCTTTCCCTGTTCTACATATGGTGATCCCTTCTGGAGTTTTGTGGTAAAATTAATATTCTCCTCCTTTTGCTGGGCTGTCAGACCTGGGGGTTGGGAGGGTTTCTTTAGGTTCGGTTTTAGCTCTTTTGTCTTGTTTTGTTTATTTATTTATTTATTTTTGTTATTGTACTGTATCCATCTTTATACCCTATTGTAAAGGTACTACGTGTGTCTGGATCATGTACAAGTTGTTATTGCTAATGTTGTTGGTGCAATAAAGTGCAGTTATTTGCAAAAAAAAAAACAACTTTTGCAGCCTCCCAGGTCCTTCACTCGTGTCTCTGGACATTGAGTCGGTGGTCCAGGAGCAGTGGGGGAACCTCCATTTTGCCAGAGTGGCTTTAAAAGATCTGCACTTCCTCACATCTGAGCTCCTCTGGCCTTCCACTGTCAGGAAAACATTGCAGAGGTGGGGGCCAGCTGAAGTTTTCAGATGGTTGCAGAGGACCTGGGCTGGTGGTGAGCAGTGGGAGCCAAAAGCATGAGTGCCCCCTGCTCACTGGAGAAGGCAATCAGACATTCCCTCTATGCAGCTTGCTCCCATTCCACTGGTCCTCTCCATATCTGTTAGCAATGGAAGTGGTCATTTACACCACTGAGTTCCCAAAAGGTGAGTTATTTATGAAAAGTGTTGGCCACTTGAGGAATTTAAACATCCATGTATATTATTTAAATTCAAATCACCACACTTTTCATATGGAAGTTTGCTTTGCAGTTATTGGGGCTTGCTTCATTTCGAGTACTGCAAATGTTTAGTGATGTAGTAAAAGTATTTTGCCTCATACTGATTTGTTTAAATTATGAAATAAACATTTATTTGGACTGTTAAGTCTCATGTACTTAAAAAAAAAAAAAAAAAAAAAAAAAAGAGGGCACTCATTTTTTTTTTAACCCGAAAAGTAGTTGCTTTATAAACTCACTGCTGGACTTACACACTTCAGCAGAACACATGCCACAGACAGCACACGCACACGCACACACACACACACACACACACACATGGCAAACTCAGGCCCCTCCCCCACATCACACTGCCTCCCTCAACCCAGAATAAATGCCACAGACAGCACATACACACACACACACACACACACACACACACACACACGGTAAAGTTAGCCCCATCATAATTTGTATCATTTATATACCAGCCAAAATGCAGCCTCTCAACTGGTTGCCCCTGTCGAAACACTTGCCAGTTGCCCCCACCCAAACACAGACTGCCCCTGCTAACAGAAGCGTAATTGCAACATGGAAAAAATATTACAAGTGAAGCATTATATGGCAGTAAGTGAGGAAGTACGTTGGGACACACCACGTGTGAGAAGAATCAATCCATAACCACGCACCCAGTGAGGTTTAGAGGTTGGGGTTAGACAGGTTAATAGATGGTATTACTAGCATTCAGGTGGAAATACTACCAGGTGGAAGTAGTTACAGTAGCAGTAAAAACTTGTCAGCACAAAACATTATTTGGGCCACTGGCTTGTTGTATTCTTTTAATAACCAGGTAGGCCTATTAGGCAAGCAGGTGCCAGTTTTCAGAGGTGACCCAGGAGCACTGGGGACTTGCTTAGAGTCAGTATGCAAGTGGAGGTTGTGGGAATCAAACCCCATCTGCTGGATGTGCCAAACTCATTCACAGTTTGTTATTTATGAAAACATGAACAAAACATATAATTATGAAACACATCAAGCACAGTATTTTTCTAAACAGCCACTGAGACATTTCTCAATAATTATGCTAACAAAGTTGAATAAATCCATTTGGTCTGAAAAAAACCCACTGCATTCTAATCAAAGCTGGTACCGTGATGGAAAAACAATGGTTAACTGCTACCCTACAGTAAGGCTACTGAATGGATATACAGAGAGCAAATACATTCTCAGTTTTCTCATTCATACAATCTTCCTGCTGCTAATAATTAACGTCCCTCCCCAGAAGATACTACAAACTTAAAGTAACTAAATTAGTAAAAAAATACCACAAATTACATGTACAGTGCACACTAGACACTTTAAGGAGTGATTTGATTGAAAATAAACTGTGTATTTTAAAGACTTTTCAAAGGTTTGTTGCCACATGAGTTCAGAGCAGAGGCAATCTTCATAACAAAATACTGATAGTGCAACCTGCACATTTCAATTAAATAAACCCTGAATAATAATTCCCTTACTGTATTTAACATTTCAGGGAGTTAAAATGATGCACTTTTCTGTTTAAACATAAAGCACTTACCTCATACTTTTGAATCTTTACTGTTGGCAACAACAGGTTTTTCTCCTCCAAAATGGAGACTGCTAGTGCTCATGCAGTTTGTGATTCCCTTCAGTCTGGGCAGCAAACAGAAAGTGAGCTGGGAAATGTAGTTTGCAGACTGTGTAGACTTCTGGAAAAATGTAGTTCAGTAGACTTTTTAAAGGGACACTTTTCTTTTTGCTCATATTATTTCTAGACAAAAACCCATATTTTATGATTGCTTACATTCTCGAAAATTCGTTAATTTTGCTGCATGTTTCATCTACCTCCTTGCTTAGTAAAAGAAATGCATGGGAATGTACCCAGCCTTATATGGCTAATTCAAATCCTTGAATTACTTGGCTGATTGTAATCGTCATTTATGATTCAGTAGCAAAAATTGTACATTGAAGAGCATTACAGTTCTATTTTAATTCTCATTTAGTAATAATTTACTCTTTAACACGTAGTCTGCTGAATATCTTAGAAATAAGTATGCTTAGCGGTTGTGTTTTAAATTATAATTAAAGATTATTAAAAATAATTAAAATTAGTCTTCTAAGACAAATTGATGACTGCTTTAATACTAAATTTAGTATTATACTTCAGTGAGGGCTGTCAGTCTGCAGTGGTCTGTCTTCTTACCAGTGCAGACAAAAAGATTATCAGAGTATGTCACCAAGGTATTTTTAAAAAGTTTGAACAAAAAGAATTGTGTGCTGTGTTTTATTATTAATTGTTCATCTTTTTTCTATAAATTACATGCAGCAAATCTATTTTTATTTCTTATAATAAAATTGGGGGGAAGGGTAACTTGTTTCATGCCACCTATGTAAAAACATACACACATCATAAATGTATGTAGCAATGGTCAACCTACTGGCACATCACTAGCACAACCACTTGTGACACCAGTTCAAGTCATCAGAGGCAAGACAGAGGAGGAGGACCAAACATTGAAGAGGATGATACCCTCTTTGAGAGAGGGGAGGACTGCCAGTCTTCAATGTGGTACTGCCCTCATCTTGTTGGCTCTGCATTTCAGCCTGCACTTTCAAAGTATAAACTGTTTCCTCTATTACAGTTTATTAGAACATGCTTTTTTTAATTTTAATATTGTTTTCCAGGATTTATAGCAAGCCAAGTTATAGCCCTTCCAGAAGTGCTGTATAGAAAACTTTTGAAAACATTTGTCTCTTCCCTGTTACTCTCACAGCTGCTTTTATGACATCATAGCGTGTTCACTAGAGACTGAAAAACAATTGTGTGATTATCAGGGTAAAGCTGCAGGAATTTTGAAAATCAGAGGAATAAATAATTGTTGCATTAACTACAGTATTTAGTAGACAGACAGCAAGGGCAAGTGAAAAAAAAAAAAAACAACAACTAGAAACCAACAGGAATATTAAAACATATCGCCAGACCCAGCCTGGTGGGACTGAGGGGCGAGGCGCTGGATGCCAATTACCTCATGGTATGCAAGAGACTGCAATAGGTGAAGGGGACCTATTTAGCTTTACTTAAATTGCTCCAGTAGGAGGACAGGGTGAGGGGACAGCCATATTCAAAATGTATTTAAATCATGCTCCTGCTTGGAGCATAGTGCAGGGATGAGCGGCATTCAAACTGAGTAGCTCCAGGAGGTGGGGCAGAGGACAGGACACTCCCCAACTTAAACAGGGGCTTCAGAAGGAGCAAAGGCACGATAAAGTGAAGAAGGGTGTATATTCAGAAATAAGCACCTGGGGGCCAGTTAGGGGAAGTAAGCACCCAGATTATAAAGTAAGAGTGCCCCAGGATGATAAAGGTGGCTATAGTAGCCAGGCTAAGGCTAGTGTTGTAAAATTGCAGAATTTTCTGATTTAAATTTCACTAAGATGTCGGCTCCAGTCAGGAGCAAGGGGATGGTAGTGGACCAGCCAGTTAGCCACCACAGCAGCATAGTTGACATGAATCCAGCCATGGGCTAGTAAACTGAGAAACTCACCCATAGCCATCTACAGCACTAGCCTTAGCTTGGCTACTGGTGGCCACTTGGCTAATAGCCACCTTTATAATCAGGGGCACTCTTTTTATTTATTTGTGATATCAGAAAGACCTTTGAGCGTGAGCTCTTTTACAAAGGTTCCACGTCAGGGTGGACAATAATGCAAAACACAAATACAGTAGTTACAGGGTTCAGTACATTAGGCATTAAAGAGCAGTTACATGAGAATTTTCATCAAATCGGAGAAAAACAAAGCGATTGTAAGAGGATTCAGGCTATATCTAGGATGTTGCCCTGGGTAGCTCAGCCCTGGAGACCACCAAAATCCATTGATAGACTATGGTTGAGAAAGTGGGTGAGGGGGGTTGGGGGTGGCAGTACCAAGAGCGGTAAATAGGATTAATAGCTTACTTGTGCCCCTGGCTAGGCTGGGATGGGGGAAGGTTTTTCCTAGGTTTCCATGCTGGGTGTTGTCTAGGGTGTAGGCTAGTCTTTTAAGTAGGGCCTGAGAAGCAGGTGCATTTTGAGCTAGACATTAGGTGCTGTTTGAGGTCTGTTTTGAACTGGGGCAGGCTGTTTGTTTGTAGTTGCAATGGGAGTTCATTTAGCTAGGGGGGCTCGGTAGGAGAAAGTAAACAGCCGAAGTGAGGTTCGCTGGAATGGGATGGACAGTGCTCCATTCTTCTTCCCTCTGGTGATGAGGGATGAGAGAGTCCTCAAGCAGGTTTTCTACACAGCGTGGGGTGTTTCCAAGGACTGCCTTCTTTCCCAGGAGACAAGTTTGGTATTTGATCCTGTCTTTTAGGTTAAGCCAGTTTGTACACTTATACAGGGTGCAAGTATGTGTGTATTGATCTGCCCTCAGGGTCAGGCGGCATGCCTTATTTAGTGCAATTTGGACCCTGCTGAGTGCTATACCAGTAGCAGCTGCATAGACCACTAGCCCATAGTCTATCGTGGAGAGTATGGAGCTGGAGACTGAGATTCAAAGTTCTTCCAGGGTGAGAGATTTCTTATGTCTATAGAGGACCCCGATCTTTGTATTTACTGATCTGACAAGGGAGTCAATATGGTTTGAATAAGTGAGAGAGTCATCAATGGTGACCCCTAGGTACTTAAACAATTATACCTGCTCAATCTGCTCACCAGCGTTATTGGTGATTTCGAAGGGAGTGTGCTTGCATTTATTGTAGAGGCTGGAATGAAGCATGGCCTTGGTTTTCTTGTAGTTCAGTAGCAGCTTTTGCCTACAGAACCAGTCCTCAAGTTTGTTGAAAGAGGTCTGCAGTTCTATTTGTTGGGCAGCCTGGGAGGTGCTGCTGCTCAGCAGCACAGCATCGTCCGCATACAGGATGAGTTTGGTGTCACAGGCCACAGGTAATTCATTAACAAAAAGGCTGAAAAGCAAGGGGCCTAGAATTGATCCTTGAGGAACTACTAGGAATACATCTCTGGAGCTGGATAACGACTGCCCGATTTTGACTCTCTCATTCCTGTGTGATAGGTAATCATTGAATCAATTTAGGGCATTTGGAGCCACTTCCAGTCTTTGGAGCTGGAGTACTAGTAGAGGGTGGTTGATGGTGTCGAAGTCTTTGGTGAGGTCAATGAAGATGGACACCACGAATTTGCCTTCATCCAGCTCCTTGTGCACATAGTCAGAGTATGCCAGCAGTGCTGTGGTTATACTGTATTTTTGCATGAAACCATGTTGGTTTGGGCAGAGCAGATTGTACTTGTTGAGTATTCTGTGAGTTGATTTGCCACAATTTTTTCCAGAGCTTTAGATAGTGGGGAAAGGATAGATATTCACCTGTAGTTTGATACCAGTGCCTTATCTCCATTCTTGTGCACTGGAGTTACCAGTGCTTGCTTCCATACTTCCAGGAATTGAGCTAGGGCCAAGGATTTATTAAATAGCATTGTTATGGGTTTGATCATAACATCAAGGGTCAGAGATAGTAACTTCATGTCTAGCCCATCACTCTCCAACTTAGTTTTGCCTAGGAATTTCCTGACCATTGTTTGGGCCTCCTTTGCTGTCACCTTCTTAAAGTAGAAGGCTGGGTGGTTAGTTGTGGTCAAGTTGGCACAACCTTGGTCCTCCACTGGCAGAAGGTAGTCTGGGGGCAGTACTGGGGACAGGTCAGTAAAGGCCTGGTTAAAGGCATCAGCAATGGCTAGTGGATCTGTGGAGGGTGCATTACTGATATTGAGCATTGTGGGATTCAGCTTCTGGTCTTTATCAAGGGTGTTCTTGAGCTTGTCCCAAAACCTCTTTCCAGCTCCCCAAGCATTGTTGAGCTGGGTCTTATGGAAGTTGACCTTTGCATGCCGGATAAGTTTACTGCACTCATTTCTAGCAGTTTTGTAACATTGTAGGCCATGCTTACAACCTGAGTTTAAAGCTTTTGCCCAGAGGCAGTCCCTTTCTTTTAGGAGAGAAAGGAGCTTACCATCCAGCCAGCCATTCTCCACTCCCTGAATTTTCTGTTTAGTGCGTGGAGCATAGATATCACAAATGGAGTTGAATCCCTCTGTGAAAAAACTGAGTGCCTGGTCCAACATAGGTGCCTTGTGTATGGGGGACCAGTTGTAGGCAGACAGAGCCAATTTGAGGGAACCAAGTTTGCATTTTCACAGGACCCTGCTCTCGATGAGGCGCGGGCGGCGGGCTTTTGGCAAGTTTAGTGGTCCAAAGAAAGGAGATCGGAGAGTGGTCTCAGCATGTCCAGGAGAACTCTGGGTTCAGAAAATTGAGACAGTGTGCTAGCCAGGACACAGTCAATTAGGGTGCAGGTACCAGCCTTGTAGTTCTGCCTGGTGGGGTGAGTTACGAGTTGTGTGAGATTGTGGGAGGTGATTAGGTCACTGGTGGGTGTTGCCTCCTTACATAACCAATTAATGTTAAAGTTGCCCGTCAAGATGAGTTCAGAGCTCTTTTTGAGGGCGCTTATTTCTTGCATTACCAGAGGAAGGCCATCCTTGGCTTTTTTGGGGGGCAGGTAGGTAGTGGCAATGGTAATGGTCTTGTCATTTAGGCTGGCTTAAATTTTTACCACTACATAGACTTTGACATAGAAACATAGACTTTGACGGCAGATAAGGACCACTTGGCCCATCTAGTCTGCCCATTTCTCTACCTACAGGATAGGCCGCAGATCCTAGTTAACCAACAGCCTATTTCTTCCTACCCCGCACAAGAATTGCCTTATGTCTGTCCCATGCATTCTTGAATTCTCCCACAGTTTTAGACCCCACAACCTCCTCAGGAAGGCTGTTCCATGCATCCATTAGTAGCTTATATTCCTCCGCAACTTTGGAGATGGGGAGGACAGAGCAACTCAGTCAGTTTCTGGCATACAGGAGGCAGCCGCCACCTTTCTTGCCTATTCTATCGAGTCTAAACATTTGGACTCCTTCAATGGTCACCTCACCATCTTTGATCCTATTTGACAGCCAGTTTTCAGGCAAAGTATATCCGGGGTGTGAATGGTCATCCAAGCCTGGAGCTGGTCGAATTTTGCAGTTAGGCTGCAGATGTTTAGTGATGCTATCTTTAGGCCGTTCACTGAGCAGGCTTCCCTGTTCCTCAGGGTTGTTGGTCCAGGGTTTAGGTGAACATTGTCAGAGAGTAGCAGTAGCAGGAGGATAACCTTTCTGGCAGATAGGGTGATGTTTGTCTTCCCTCGTGTTTTCCGTCGCTTGTGCTTCAGGTGGGGGGGGGCCTAGATGCCTGTGTTAAATTACGGGGGAAGTTAACTGTTAAGGTTATGGAGGGGGAGGCTAGCTTGGCAATAACTGTGAATGGGAGTTGTGGGGGGATGGGGAGCCTAACATTACCAGAAGTGATAGTGGCCATGTTTATGCTTTTGGTCCAGAATGCACCCAAATAGGTTTCAGAGTGTGGAGGTTGGGGTCTGAATTTGAATGTGATGCCAGCAATGCCAAAAGAGGTAGAGAGGAGTAGTAGTAGTATATAGTTGTACCCCTTAGTAGTTTGTTTGGTGTGGCTGTCCTGCTTTAAGCTGCTCGCTGGTAAATAGGTGATTTACTTTGTGGCTTTAGGCTAGATTCAGAGTGCTAGAGGGCAGGGAAAGAGGGAGGAATCTACAGACAAGTTTAGGAGTAGGAAAGAGACACAGTTAGGCTGAGAGTGGGTATTGAGGGAGAGCTAGAAAAGGTAAGGAAGCAGCAGGTTAGGTACTCAGTTTGGGCAAGGAGGATTGGATGAGGCTGGGTGTGCTGTATCAAATAGGGTTAGCAGTCCAAAGGTGGGAGGGGCGAGAGTGTATTTAAAGGAGGCCTGGGAAGGGGTGGTGGGGGTGAGAAAAAAAGAACCCAAATAGCAGAAATACTACAGCTGGCAGAGAAAATACAGATTTGGCAGCAGTCCCTGAGTGCACCAGTGGTTGAGGAGCAGAAGCTGTCCTATCCAATCACGGGCCACTTACAGTGACGCTGTACCAATCTGTGAACAGCCGCAAGGTATGGGCTCCCATTGAGTTCTGCTTGTACCTTTGTTTGGGATCCGAGGCCGAATTACAGGGAGGTGGGCAGAAGTCCCTGAGCAGGAATTAACGTGTGGTGGCCATTGGCGTCGCTTTTAGGCGGTAGTGCCAAAATTGTTCCAGGATCCCTAGTGGGGCCAAAAGAAGAAGCAGAAATATTAATAACTGGCTAGTGCAGGAGGGAGACTGGTGACAGTTCATCAGCGGGAGGCGGGGGTGCTAGAGAAAATTAAATAAGAAAGAGGTGGCGTGGCTGAGGGTGGGGTGGAAGGACAAAGGAATCAGGTAGCACAATTAAGAGAGGAGATCTTGCTAAAGATTGGGGGAAGGGAGAGGAGGTGAGAGCTCGGGTGACATAGCACTGGGCAGAGTAGTAGATCAGAGAATGGGCCAAGCCAGGAGTTCCCAAACCACCGGGGGGGGGTCGGTATTACAGCTATTCAGGCTGAGGAGGGGTCCTGGGAGAGATTTGGTGCAAGTGAGGGGGCATATAGAGGGAATCCAAGATAGAGAGAGAAAGACAGAGAGAGAGAGAGAGGACAAAATGAAAATAATAGGGTCTAAAACAGAATTACAGCATACCAGAATGCAAGAGTTAACAGTGGTTTTGCATACTGTTTGAAAAAAGGCTAGCAGCTATGGACATGTTCATGCTAGGATTAACAGAAAGCAGCTAAACAAAACATTTTTTTAGACAGGAAATAGAAAAAATAATTCAAATAGCAGAAATACTATGGCTGGCAGAGAAAATACAGATTTGGCAGCAGTCTGCGAGTGCACCAATGGTTGAGGTGCAGAAGCTGTTCTATTCCTATCCAATTACGGGCCGCTTGAAGTGACGCTGCACCAATCTGTGAACAGCTGCAAGGTATGGACCTCCCACTGAGTTAAGCACTCGTACCTGTGTTCGGGATCCAAGAGTGAGTTCCAGGGAGGCGGGCAGAAGTTCTGAGCAGGAGTCGACATGGCGGACGTTGAGCACCGCTTTTCAGTGGCAGAGTCGAAATCACTCCAGGATTCCTGTGTTCGGGATCTGGGGGCGAGTTCCAGGGAGGTGGGCAGAAGTACTGAGCAGGAGTCGGCGTGGTGGCCATTGAAGCGCTGCTTTTCAGTGGTAGCGCCAAAATCGCTCCGGGATCCTTGTGTTTGGGATTCAGGGGTGAGTTCCAGGGAGGCGGGCAGAAGTCCTGAGCAGGAGTCGGCGTGGTGGCCGTTGAGCGCCGCTTTTCGGCGGTAGTGCCGAAATCGCTCTGGGATCCCTAGTTTACTTTATAATCAGGGACATACTTTGCCTAACTGGCCCCATGGGTGCTTATTTCTGAATAATAAATACAAAAAAATGTTGGCCAGTTAGCCCTTATTCTCTAGCCCAGCTAGCTAGCTTGGCTATAACTGGGGCTTTACCCTGCCTTTGCTGCTTAAGCCCTGTTTACTATCTAATTCATGGACTTCCCTGTCCTGCCCTGCTCCACCTCTGGGAGCTACTTAATTTGAATGCAGTCTGCCCCTTCCCTATGCTCAAAGCAGGAGTGCAATTTAAATAAATTTAGATAATTTTGAATTGGCACACCCTCTCGCCATATGCTCCCTTTCTGGAGCAAATTAAATAAATTTGAATAGATCAAACCTTGTGCAGTCCCTTGCTCCCAGGACGTGCCCAGACTGCACTATGGCCACAGCCATCCTTTACTGTGCCCTCAGTGTGAAAAGAAACTTATAAAAAAATGTTACTATTAGTTTAGGTGGACAGCACCTGCTTTATGGCACTGCCACTGACACACCACCCCAACCTAGGGAGAAGCTGAGGAATGAGGAGGTGGAAGTGTGGGTTGGATGTCCAGCTGACTGCAGGCAGGTGGAAGGTTTTCCCTTTGGGCCATATTCTGCCCCTTTCGAATCAAACTTAGGACCTCTCAGAGCCTATTTACACATCTGGATAATCAAAGGGATCCCCCCATACCAGGTTTTCCCAGCTAGCCTCCCTTTTCCACTGCCTAGACCTCCTGGAAACACACATACTACACTACCCCACAAATGTTCTATCTATTTTCCAATCTGGACATCCCAGAGGACCACCAGAGCCTTGCTGCCCTTACCCAGGATATTGACTTGGGTGGCTTGGGAGCCTACAACCATAATCAGGGTAGTCATCAGGCAAATGACTTGGCTATGGGGCCTGAGAAGCCTGAAGCTGGGGACAGGGCTCGAGAACCTGCTGCCAGGGCTAGGAGAGGTACAATGGAGTGTATGACATAATGGCTGAGGGGGCTCAAGAGCTAGTTTCCCCACCTTCAGCAAACCCATCTTCCTTGTCACTGGGCCACCCTCCCTTACCCTGTGCCAGCCCCATCAGCTGACCTTCCTCCTTGTATGTGAAATCCCCTTCCCACCCACAGACCAGCTTTGTTCACCCCAGCATTGCTGTGCTCCTCATGGAAAAGATGCTGCCACACACAGCTAGTTTTGGCTGTGGAGTTCAGCTACAGGGAGGGTGGGGGGTCCAATTGCAGAAGTGCCAGATCTGGGGGCTGACCACATACCTCTCAAATGTCCCTCATGAGGCTCATGGCACCCACCCTTCAGTGCATGGTATCATGTCAATTCATCCCAATCTATCTGCTCTGTGAGAACTCATGCTGTACTACTGTAGCTCTGGTGTTACTCAGATGACCGTACAAATCATTCTCTGACAATTCTTCCCCAGCATAAATGTAATATATTAAATTCCTGTGGGGGTCCCAGTTTGGGAACAAATTGGGCACAGATCCAATTAATGTGGCAACATACCATGGGTCTTAGTGAGTTCTTTTTCACTCTGCATGCTCTACCACCCCCAAAACACTGCCCTCCCCTTCGTAGCTAGCTACTATCCGTGCAGCTGGGCTAGCCTCCTTACCACAATCCCTGTAGGTGAACCACCACTCTACAGCTTAACCACCCTCTGCTCCCCCAAACTCCCTGCGACTGGACCAGCCCTAAGTCCAGCATCCCTCTAGCTGACCACTCTCTCAGTAGCCAGAACTGCTCTGTCTGACTTCCCTCCTGCTACTGCATTCCCATTCCAGACCTCTGACCAGGTGCCTTGCACAAACCTCTCTTGACTGGTATCACTGGTAGTACAGTGTGTGCAGGCAGTATACATGGTGGGAGACTCTGGAGACATTGAGGGTGTTGGAGGGGACTACGGAGGGACTGATGGTGATGGGGCTGGGGAAAGACAATGGTGAGGGGAGTTAGCATTGGGTTGTGAATGGAGGGGTTACTCTGGAGCGAGCTGCAGGGGAATGCACAGGGAGGGTGAGTGCAAGACAAAAAAAAATCAATAATGTTGAGATCTGAACCCAGATCAGGGTGCAGCAACCCTTCACAAAGCTGGTGACTCTACTCTCTAGGCTACAGAGCCAGCATGGCTTTCCCCAGACACTGCTGACTACATTAGTCTCTACCTGTACTCCCTACAGTGCTAAACGACACTATCATAGCTTAAACAAACAGGCGCTATATTAACACAAGGTAGTCAAAATGAAATTTGCTATTTTTGAAGTGCTCTTGTTTCCTCTCTGCTTTGCACTCCCTCATTTCACGGGATACCTGTACCTTTCACTTTTGCAATGCCCCAAAAGTGTAAATGCTTACTCTGCTGAGCCCAGCTGATAATACATGCTACCCTTTTTTACTCTTTACTGTCCCCCCAAGGATTTCTCTGTCATTGAAGACAAGAGGAGTGCTATTGCCAGATGTATGAACCTACTCCAATAAAAGAAATTCTAAAAATGGTCTCTGGACCAGCCCATTGGCACAGCAGTGGTGCTACCACTCAGAATAGGAGTCAGCTGGAAGAAGGAGGACTGAGCATACCAGAGGGTAGGTCACTGCTTCTGCTGTACTACTGCCACCTAAGTGACCACCTAGGTGACCACACCTGGCAGTGCAATGGAAATAACATCCATATTTGCCTTGGTTGCCAGATCAGCTTTTGTTTTGGTCCAGCCCCCAAATCCCTGCCATGGGAGCTTAGTCCCCACTCTGCACCATCCCATCATGCCCTGGCTTATCCACCTGGTCAGGGTGCTAGGAGGGCAACCCCCATCAATGGACAAGAAAAGGCACCCCCCCAGGATGGGACCATGGGAGCGGGACTCCCCAGTGGTCAAAAAAGGGCAGTGGGAACAGCAGCAAAGCAGGAGCATCATGCCTGGGGACCAGATGTTTGCTGCTGCAGTATTCCCATTGAGGTGGGATATGCAATGACATCCATGGCACAAACCCAAAGTCTGTTCCACCTCCCAGACATCTAGGCACCAGTTGCAGTAGATCCCTTGGCCTTATTATAATGTTGTGTATTTGCCTCTGTCAGGGGTCTCTATCATGGCAGGCACTAGTCCCCCCTTCCCCTGGAGGAGAGCAGTCCCTTGGATGCTCAATCCTTCTTTACCCAGCTGGCCCTCTGATACCTGAGTCTGTTCTCATAGCAGGGGTTTTGGCATTGCACACATATGCCTTTCCACTGCGCCAGTGGCCCCGCTCAATGGACCAGCTTTTTCAGAGCCTGACACTGACCTAAGAAGGTTCCCAACCCATCTGCAGCTGAACTGTCTCTAGTGACATCGCCCTGCCTCGAAGCTCCACTACAGTGTTCCCGTAACAGTTTTGCAATGGTAAGTTGTAGAGAGCTACTAATCGGGCATCCAGTACCAAGGGTAGGTGTCTACCGGATGCCAGTGCCTGCAGCACTCCAGAGAAGGAGATCAATCTTTGGGATGTTCATCCTTCTCCACACACCCTCGCCCAGTCCTCCAATGGCCTGATTTCACTTCTGAATCCATACCATCAATGTTACAAGTGGTCACTACCACTGCGCTGGTGTGCTGGCCCACATTGCTAAACTTTGTAAAGTAGTTCAATCTTATTCATAATGTTGCAGGTTTGCCTCTGCCAGGGATCTCTGTTATACTGGACACTAGCCTTCCCTCCCCCTGAAGAAGGGGAGCCATCCCTTGGATGCTCAGTCCTTTTCCACCTAGCCAACCATCTGACACCTGTGTGCATTCCCGAACCCAGGACACCTTGCCGCTGTGCAAGCAAGCCATCTCCCTACTGGATCAGCTTCCTCAGAGTCTGACTGTGACCTAGGAAGGTCCCGTGCCCTTCCTCTATCTGGAGTAGAACTGTCTCCAGTGATGTCACCCTGCCTTGAAGCTTGGCCACAGTGTTCCAGTATCAGTTCTGTGACAGCAAGTAGAAGAGAGCTGCTAGTCAGGTACTGTATCCATTAGAGAGGGGTCAGTGTCTGCTGGGTTCCAGTGCCTGTGGCACTCCAGAGAAAGAGCGCAGTCTTTGGAATGCTCATCCTTCTCCACACCCCCTTGCCCAGTCTTCCAACAGTCTGAGTTCACTACCGAACTCATATCATCAGTGTTGCAAGCAGTCACTACCACTACGCTGGCATGTTGGCCCACATTGTTAACCTTTGTAAAGTAGTTTAATCTTATAATTTGATTTGGAGGGGTCCTACTTGACACACATAGGTTGCCCCGCCACCCTACCGCTAACCCCACCAAACATCCCACCAGCTCCTCTTTCCACCAAAGCACCGTGGCTCACCCCTCACAGGTGGCGCTCCACCACAAAATTGGTACTATGGTACGGGGCAGGGGGGTTACCAATGCGTTAGCTTACCCTCCCCGGGTGGGGCCGCCAGCTTACTGGTAGGCCTTAAGCAGTATTGGAGGTGAGCGTCAGGAGCATGGAACAAGGTCCGAGCAACATCATTTAGTTGGTGAACCATTCTTATTGCTATGCTCCCCGAGGGGGCAAGACATGCAATGATGTCATAAGCTGACACTGACATCTGTCCCAGCCCTCTGAACTATGTCAGTGTTTAGTGCAGCCACCCTCCTGGCCTCTGCCACAGGACAGTAAGTGCCAGTCACGCTACCCATCCTCATACCAGAGAAGGAGAGCTGTCCTGAGGATGCTTGAGCCATCTCCCCCTGGCCAACCCTCTGACATTCCAGGTCTGTTCTGGAACACAGGTCACCAGAGACACGGATGGTCACCATGCAGATAAAAAAAATGCTGTTAATCTGTTCTAAACTGTTCTGAATTATTCTTAAGTATAGCAAAAAAAAGTAATTTGAAAAAATGTTTATAAACTTCTTCACTGAGAGAGTGGTAGAATCTTGGAAAAGGCTGCCATAGGAAGTGGTGGGGGCTGATGCTGCGGCAGGCTTCAAAAAAGCATGGGACAAGCACTTGAGGTTACTGAAAGGATCCCTCAGTGGGAGGAGGGTGGACTAAGAGGGAGTGGGAGGGGCAGACTTGATGAGCTGAAGGATCCTTTTCTGCTACCAAAGTCTATTATTCTATTATTTCAGCAACTTTTACTGATTTAGTTGTGTTTTGCACAGGTGCTCATGGAGTATGCTAGACATTTTCCAGCTCTGTGAAAGTTTGTCAACATGGGTATCAATAAATTGTTTGCTTAATGAAAACAAGGTTCTTGCAAAACTATGTGTATTTTATGGTCTATTTGAAGATTTCATGGAGTCCTATATCACGATCTTCAGTAACTCTTTGTATTTATTTTAGGTTGCTGTCCATGCACTGCTACTAGTGTTCTTTGAAATCTTTATACTGCTTCTGATTGCTAATGACGGTCATTAAACATGTTAGCAATACTTAACATCAGCATCGGGTCAGAATGACTGCTAAACTGAAGGCTAAATAGTAATAACAGTAAACCTGTTAGCAGTATTTAACATTAGCATCGGCTCAAAATGACTGCTAAACTGAAGGCTAAACTGACTGGTAAAATACTACTAAGGAATTCTATTTTTTCAGTCAGAAGGTCATCTGAATGCTAATCTACTGTTAATATAGCAGTCTTCTTGGGTAAGGGTTCCCCCATCTCAGTTACTGCTTTGACCACTACTGCCTCCCAGGCCTTTACAATGGCTCCTAACTCTGTTCATCAGCAAGGAAAAACTAGGGAGCACTCAGCTTCGAAGTCTCCTGCCCATCATCCCCCTACCTGAGGACTGCCCAGCTGTTTTTTTTTTTGCAGGCAAGACTGTTCTGAGATGCATGGCCAGGTTTTCCAGCTGCTTGAAGTACCATCAATACCTGTGGAGATTTGTGTGACTTTTTTGATTTGGTGGAGACCTGCACAGCTCTTTTGATGTTTGATGTATTGTGCCTGAAATGTTATACTGTCCCCATATGCATTAAAAATGCACCTCCTCAGAGCACATGGTTTAATGACTGCTGGTTAAGGTTTGTCGGGGACTTGACCTTGCCTCCCTAAATTTTATATACTGTGCAATGCCCATTATACTGACTCCTTGCATGTTTTTGGAACAAATCATCATTGTACAAGTTCAAATGTTTAATGGTTTAGGTTTCAATATTGGGGTTTATGGTGGAAAAAGCTAAGTTGTCTTTTTTCTTGGTTCACCGTTTGCCTTCCAGTCACTGTGGGGCCATCTGAGGCTACACGTGATGGCATACAACATTGACGAGAATGTTCTTCTTACCTGTTGCTTCATTATACTGTGTGGGACGTATCCTTCAATCTCCCTAAAGTTGGCTTATACATTCCCTACTAGATTACAATTTAATGTTTATTTTCTTTTGTATCACTGAGAGGATTTATGATGAGAGAGTGAGTATATTTTATTCCTGATGGCTGGGTATCTGTTCTCGGGTCACTGAACAGCTGCTGGCTATTTTGTTGCATTTGATTCGGTGTGATTATTTTCATTGCTGTACCAGATGTTTTTGTACCATTGCCTGTGGTCCAGGTCATGCCTGAAAATGGTTCCTCTGATCAGTGCACTTAGCCAGTCACCAAAGTCATAAATAAAAATAAAATAATTACCCTGCAACAATGTGCTGTGTTATTTGACCGATCCACATGTTGGCTTCTTTTCATACCTTCCAATGCTGTCCCTTAGAATGTTGCATTTTCTTGGGCTGCCCAGCCTCTTTTTTTTTTTTTCTGGAATTGACCCCTTTTCTGAAACAGGTGCAGTTCCAACTCGGATCCATACCAGGAGATGTATCTTCCCTTGGATTCTATGCCCGACCCTTGTCAGTTGATCCCTTTAGCTATACTTGCCTTTGACCCCTTTGTATTTGATGCTTTTTAACTACTACTAAGCAACTTTCGGAGCCTGCTTTCAGTTTGCATTTATTCTTCTACTTGGGCGATACCAACATTCTGCAGGTTCTTATTCTGTCTCTCCCCATGATGCTGGAACAAGTTTCTGGGCGATTAGCCCCCTTTGTTGTGAGATGTCCCCCATGTTTGCTCTTTTCCTTGCTTCCCTTCTGCTTTCTGTCTCTTTTTCCACTTTATCTGTCCTCTTCTTTCCTTTCCCATATCTTCTCCTCTATTCCTATATCTGTAGCTCAGTGCCTGCTGCTCATTAGGCCATCTATGTGGGCTCCAGATTTTTAGGAGATTTCATCTCTGGTTAGCTCTGAACCCTCTTCTAGACAAGGCTTTTCACAGCCCCACCAGACCTGGGTTTCTCTTCCAACCCTGGTGATGGCTCCTTGTCTTATTCTGCTGTTGTGTCCATTTCCCTTTTCTTTTGGTGCAGAAGGAGGGCTGTTTGAGAATACATTGCTGCCCTAGATTATTAGTTGGCATACACCAGGTGCTTCTAGTCTGATGTTTGCCACCCCCCCATGCAGGTTGCATGAACTAACACCCCCCCCCACTCTCCCTGGCTCTGTACTGTTTTTCCTACTTTTAGGTGGTTTGCCTGTCATTTTTCTTGCCTTTCTGACCACTCCTCTGTATTGTTCTTCCCTTACTTCCCCCATCTACCCCTGCCATTCCTAGCATTCCTTTCTCTGCTCCAACTGCCTGCCATTGCTGCTGTCACTGTCATCTTATTTGGGCATCCCCACCTTGTTGCCCCAGTACCGTGTAACTCCACTCCTTTGTTGCTCCCCCTGTTGCTTGTGAATCCCTTGCCCCTCACCTATATCTACCCCATCATGAGGGCATTGTATGAATCATGCTTTGCTGGTCGAGCGGAGGAGTTTGGATTCAGTGACCCCCTTTTTCTTTCTCTTAGAAGGCCAGAGTTTTCCTCATCAAATGTCTAATGTCACTGACTACTGTTTGCTACATCAGGAGCCAATCAGCAGGCTCTGACCTGGCTTGTTTCCACCTGCGAGGGTCTGCAGAGAAACATAGAAATATAGACTTTGACAGCAGATAAGGACTGCTTTGCCCATCTAGTCTGCCCATTTCCCTACCTGCAGGATAGGCCGCAGATCCTAGTTAACCAACAGCCTATTTCTTCCTACCCCCCCACAAGAATTGCCTTATGGCTGTCCCATGCATTCTTGAATTCTCCCACAGTTTTAGACCCCACAACCTCCGAAGGAAGGCTGTTCCATGCATCCACTACCCTTTCTGTGAAATAATACTTCCTCACATTGCCCCGGAAGCCCCACACTTCTATCTTTAAATTGTGTCCCTTGTTCTTGCCGTCTCTTTTCTGAAAGATGTTACCCTCTTGGACTTTGTTGATTCCACTGGGTACTTAAAGTTTCTATCATGTCCCCCCTCTCTCTTCTTTCCTCAGGGGTATACATATTAAGCTCCTTTAGTCTCTCCTTATACGGCTTCTCTTGCAGACCCTGCACCATTTTAGTTGCCCTCCTCTGGACTGCCTCTATCCTGTCTATGTCCTTGTGGAGATGAGGTCTCCAGAACTGGATGCAGTACTCCAGATGGGGTCTCACCAACTGTCTGTACAGAGGGAAAACAACTTCCTGTTTTCTGCTGCTGATGCCTCTCCATATGCATCCCAATATACTCCCAGCCCTCCCTACTGCCTTCTCACACTGCTTGCTAACCTTAAGGTCATCTGATATGATTACACCCAGGTCCCTTTCCTTTTTTGTTGTTGTTACTACCTCCCCCACCCATTGTGTATTCTTCCCCTGGGTTCTTGTTTCCCAGGTGCATTATTTTGCACTTCTTTGCATTGAATCCTAGCTGCCATACTTCTGACCATTCCTCCAACCTTGCCAAGTCCCTTCTCATCCTTTCCACACCTCCTTGTGTATCAACCCTGTTGCAGATCTTTGTGTCATCTGCAAAGAGGCATACTTTTCATTCCAGTCCCTCTGCAATGTCACTTATGAAGACATTAAAAGGACTTGACCCAGTACTGAACCCTCGGTGCCCACTAGTAACCCCTCTTTCTTCAGTGGACTCCATTTACAATTACCTTCTGTGTCCTGTTGTCCAGCCAATGTTTTACCCAGGCTAGCACCCTGGGACTCACTCTCAGGCTGGTTAATTTGACTATTAATCTTTTGTGTGGGACTGTGTCAAATGCCTTGCTAAAGTCTAGGTAGGTCATGTCCACAGCCCCTCCCTGGTCTACTACTTTGGTCACCCAGTCAAAGAAATCTTTTAGATTCATCTGACATGACCTTCGCACTGTGAACCCATGCTGCCTTGGGTCCTGTGACCCACTGGTCTCTAGGTACTCTAGGTACTCAACTATTCTTTCCTTCAGAAGTGACTCCATCACTTTCCCTACCACAGAGGTCAGACTGACAGGTCTGTAGTTTCCTGCCTCTATCTTGGTCCCATTTTTGTGAAGGGGAATCACATTCACCTTCCTCCAGTCCTCAAGTACCACACCATCCTCCCATGATTTATTAAAAAGAGTAGCCAGTGGTTTCACTAGTTCCCCCTTAATTCTTTTAGAATTCTGGGGTGAATTCCATCAGGCTCCATTGCTTTGTCCACCTTCAGTTTTAGGAGTTCTTGCAGAACCCTTTCTTCTGTGAAAGGACTGGGATCGACCCCCCTATCAAGAGTGCTTCTGTTAATTGGATGAGGCACTTCCCCCTCCTCTTTTGTGAATACTGAGCAGAAATATTCATTCCGTATCCCTGCCTTTTCACTGTCCCCTCTGCCCACCCACCCACCACAGAAAACTTTGGGCTTGGTCTTCTGTCTGGTTCTTATCCTTGGCCCCTTTGCTTAGTCCTCTCATGCCCTAATGTTGACTTGTTCTTGTTCCTGTTGTTGTTGTAATGAGATAGCCCCATACGTGTATACTGTTCAGATATGATATATGTACATGGGCTGTACATCAGAATTTAAGCAACTAGCCCTTTAAGCATCCTATGAAATAAAGGTGGGGAAAGATGTTTTTCAACTGAGTGCTGGGACTAGTCCTCAGGCAGGTTTACATATCAAATTACAGGAAGCCAAGATCTGGCTTAAAATGAAATCATTTAAAACTTCATTTGTGTTTGAATGTCCAGACCTCACAACCAGGAGAGTGCTGATGTGATGTCTGGAGTCCTTTTGTAATATATGTTGTGGGTTTCCTGAGGGGTTAACATGGTAAACTAAACTTGTTAGACCACGGCGGGGGGCTAGGATGGTTGACAGAGATCCTAATTTGAAGGATTGTCTGGTATTTTATACTCTGGAGAAACTAGGGTGGAGCGAGAGAGACCCCTCCAGGAAAAAGGGTGACCTGTTGAATCATCCCAGTGTAAATAGCTGAACAATCAAATAGGTAGGCTGGAATGTTATCGCTGGAGGTATAAAAAAGGGATACAGCCAGAAAACAGTGCTTTTTATTATAATTTTGCCAAGTGTTAACTCTGGGTAGTTTTGCTGAAAAAGAGCTACTGATTAGTGAGAACTTTGCCTCACTGAAGAAAAAGAGAAAACCTCTTGGGAAAGGAACTTTTCTCTGAAAAACCCTGAATTTTGCTGAGGAAGCAAATTCAGGGACTTACATTTTGAGAACTCTTTTCAGAAAACTTGAAGAAGTTTTCTGACAGATGGGACTTTTCATACCTTGGATTCCAAACATCAATAAAGTAGAACATTTTAGCATTCATATTGTTTAAGTTTATTGTTTAATTCCATATTTTTTAAAACTGTTGTCTGCAACCCAATACCCTAAATTGTGTAGAATATTTTAATGTATTTTCTTTCTTTAAGTAAACCTTTTATGATTTTCTTATCAGCTCTGCCTGGGTCTAATTTGTGTGGTTTAACATTTTAAGGGAAAAGGTTTTGTCAGACCAATGCTTCATTTTAGTAGGACCAATCAACTACTAACTACCAAATTTTTGGAAAAAAAAAGATTCCTTGGATAGTGGGAGAGGAAGCTCTCTTTCTTCACAGTCACAGTCACAGGGTTCATCAAGGAGGAGGTATCCAGGGAGTAGGGGACCCCGCTGTGCTTAGGGGTGAGCTCATAACAGTTATTTGTGATCTTGTTGTGCTGTTTACATGGTTGTGTTTATTATCTTTCTGAATGCTATATACTCTATCTCCTAAGTCATGCACTCATGTTTGTTCAGTTCAGATGGTACAAGGCTTCCTTAAGACTTGGTGGGACAATAGACGCTTTTAACTTCATGCAGGACTATACTTTGCATTGTCTTCAGCATTTGCCTACTTTGGGTTAGACCTGTCCTTTCTTGCCTCCCTCTTTCCAGTATAAGGCCTATGACTGATTTACACTGTCACAGTTGGAATGTCCCGGGGGCTAAATTCCCCTATCAAACATAAGCAGGTGCTGACCCACCTCTGCAAATTCAAGACACAGGTGGTTCTTTTGTAAGAAACAAAACTTACTGATCAAGAAGCCCAGAAGCTCCAGAGGGGTTGGCTGGGTTTGAAAGTTCATAGCTTGGTCCAGTCAAAAAAAGAGGTGTCTCCATCCTTGTATATAAATATTTGTATTGGTCCCTTGACAAATCTCATACTGATAAAGACGGGTGATGGGCACTAGCTCAGTTTACTACCTATAAGTTCCCTCTGGTTATTTTGAACTTGTATGCCCCGAATCATGACTCTCCCATTTTTTCATGATTTAGCTACTGAACTGTCTACCTTTACCAACCCTCAGGCCCGAGGTAGTGATTTTAACCAGACCCTGGATTCTTAAATAGATCGGAGTCATGGTAAACCTTAACTTCATGCCCATGATTCAGGACCAAGATCTCACAGATGTTTGTAGGCAGCATAATCCAAGGAGTAGGGACTATACATAAACTCATTAGTTCACAACATGTTCATCCAATTAGACTTCTGGCTCATTGCCTGTAGTCTCACTGTGGTAAAAGTGTGCTACACTCCCTAAAGAATTGAACTGTTGAACCCTGTTCTATCTTCTTTTTCTTCCCCGTTACAAACTTCTGTTGTGCAACAGTACCTCTTTTTCCTTTTTCCTCTATATGTATGTTTGTTGAATTTTGTTGACCCGGTAAGCCCGCTGGGCCTAGAAGTCCCTTTTTCAGGGGCGACCGGGGGGAAGGGGGAGATACAGATGATAAGCAACTGAAATTGAACCAGATTAAGCTGTTGGTGGTATTTTTAGCGAATGAGGGAAATTTAGCCAGGACACCAGGGAAATTCCCCTTCTCTTTTCGATAAGTGCCAGGGGATCTTTAACAACCACCTGAACTACCACCAATCCAGGCAGATGGGACCTCGGTTTAATGTCTCATCTGAAAGGCGGCACCTCAGAAGTGCAGCACCCCTCTCATGCTGCACTACAGTGTCAGTACTGGGATATTAACCCAAGTGATATTTCTCTTAGCCTAGGTAGGCCACCTAGGATAATACTGCACTATCCACTTATATATTTTAACTCTCTTTCTCTTGTTCTCTATCTAAAACATTTATCTTTCAGTTCATACAGCCCCTCCTTAAACTCCAAAGAGACATTAGTTGCTAGAATACTGTACAGTAAGAGAAGCAAGAAGCATGTATGTCCTCAGACATTAAAACAAAAGAAGATTATTGTTTGCCAATCTTATAGTCAATGTGGTAAAGCAGACTAAAGAATAAAGGTCTGCTAATATAAAAACAGGATCCTGAGATATGAAAGTATATTGCCAGAGGTAATATAAGAATATAATAAAATGAATAAAAGATGCAGTCTTGAATTGGGTTGTTGCATGTACTTGGGGCAAAGCGTTGTCCACTTTTCCAGCCACCTGAGTAAAGAAATAATAAGAAATGTTTTGTTTACTTCTAGGTGCTTGCAACTCTGTGCCTGAGCTGTTGGAAGTGAAGTTGTGGTATTTAGTTACAGCCTGTATTGACAAGCTCTGTTAAATACTGTAGAGAGAGAGAGAGAGAGAGTAAACCTGAGAGGTGGGGTAGCAATGGAATTTGCAGCCACCTGCCCGAAAAGAAAAGTGAGAAAAAACTTTCACTTTCAGCACGAGTCAAGCTGCAGATGACTCACGCAGAAAACAATGGAAATACACTCCTTATGAGTTACTAGAAGATTGCTATCTTTGTTCCTGATGTTCCTGTAAGGGTAGCAGGCCTCCAAATGAAGAATTAATTAAATACATAAGCAAGGCAAGGTGGAATCAATAGCTGAGAGCAAACATGAGTTTGCAATTGCAGCCGCTGCTCCTGCAAGACCTAGGAAGCTCACTCGTCCCCAAAACCAGTGGCAGTGATATTAAACAAGGGTGCCCTGACTAAATACCAGCATGCAAAGCATTACCTTAAAGTACAGTAGACTTTGTGAAATGCAAATGGGAAACCAGAAAACATCAATAGAAACAGGAGCAAAGTCTCAGGGGAGTAAGCTAAACCCTCTGTTATTCTGTACAGCTTGACCATAACATATTGTGCTCTTGTGCATAAACTGATTGGTTTAAAAATAAATAAATGCAACATGTTTTCATCCAAGTAAAAAATCTTGCCTGAGCACCTAGAAATAAACAGTGCTGTGCTCAGCTTGCAGACATTGAAATGGGGGTTTTCTTAAGAGATTAGCACCCTCTACTGTTCTCTTTTTATATGGATATCTGCTAATCCCCTGTCACTCATATGATAACCAATGCTGTCACACGTGGGTTGCTAAGTAATTAGCTGCCTAGTTCAGTCTATAATATGAATTAATGTTTTGCATTCCAGACTGCTGTGTAAATGGAAACAACATTGGAGAAATATTGAATTAAGTAAGGATTTGGGTCACTTGTTGCTTTCCAAACCTTTACTAAAGGCTCATAATTGTAGACATGCTGTTAAGGGTCTAGTCAGGTGACCAGGGCCCAGAAGTATAGATAGCCCCCTCCACTGTTCATTTGGCAGATGAGCCCTGACAGTGAGACAGAGATGTCTACAGTGAGGTAGACTGTGAGATCCCAAAAAGAGTAATACAGAAGTATTTAGACCGTAGTAATTCTATGGCCTTGTGACTGTATTTCAAATCTATTGCAAGAAACCACTGAAGGAACAAGTGATCATTGTAATTACATATTATTTTCCTGACTTTAATATTATTTATTTTTTTCTGATTTCTTGGTTTATTTTTCATTTTTGTATAGAAGTTCTTGTAAATAAAAGTCACATTCTAGTGGGTTTTAAATCTTGAAAAATTGCCTTGTCTGCATTATTGCCCATCCTCTGTGACATTCACTCACCTGGTTGCGGTGGTAAATATTAATCCTTTAGTTATCTCTGATCATGCTCCTATCGAAATTGACCTGCTTTGTGGCAGTGTCCTGCAGTGCTCCTCCTGCTGGTGGCTTGATCCATTCCTTTTCCAGGACCCACAGTTCTCAACTTGGCTCCGGGGTATTGTGGTTGACTATTTAGAAGATGATGACATGGGTTCCACCTTTGTTACCACCCTTTGGGAGGCCTTCAAGGCTCCCCTCTGTGGTTGTATAATTGACTATGCCGCACATTGACGTAAGCAGCATGAGTGTCAACTGGCCATGCTGGAGTCTCAGCTAGTGGCTAAAGATGCTGTTCTTAAATATAATCCTTTCCTCACTGAAACTTTTACAATACAGAAGGAAGTTATCACTCTCCACCAAGAAATTAATTCCCTCACCATGCAGAAGGCCAAACTTGCCCTCACTTGCCTAAAACAAAAATACTGGGAGTGCGGCAAGAAGAGGAGTAAACACTTAGTCTACTGGCTCAAAAAACAGCAATCTGAGAGGTACAGTAAATCCCCTTCCTACGTAATCAGGTAGGGCATCTCTGTACTACCCCTCAGGACATCAGTGATTTTAGACCTTCTATCAACATCTCTACTCCTCTGTTTCTGCTTCATCCCAGAGCTGCTCTCCTCCTTTCTCCATGGTCTGCAGCTTCCCAGACTTGATCCTGTGGAGTCAGCAACTCTGGAGCGTTCCTTTTCTCTTCAAGAAATAGAGGCAAAGATTAAAGCTCTTAAACCTAGAAAGGCCCCAGGAGAAAATTTTTTCACAATTGAATTTTACCACCTCCCTTCCACTCAGTTGTGTCCTATATTGTACCAACTTTTTGTGGAAATCACTTCCACTAGGTTGCTTCCTCCTTCTATGTACTTAGCCACCATTACTGTGCTCCCTAAGCTGGTAAGGATCCTTCTCACCCCTCCAGCTATCACCTTACATGCCTCATTGCAGCAGATAGTAAAGTTTATACTAGGATATTAGCTGCCCATCTAGAGCCCCAAATCACTAATCTAGTACACTCCTCACAATTTGAGTTTGTCTGTGGCCGGCTTACAGTAGCTCAGATCATATGCGTACGTTTCTTAATTTAATACATTTAGTCCATTCTTCCCCCTTCCTTGTCGAGGCTGTGGCTATTGATTTTGAAAAAGCATTTGATTCTGTTGAATGGAACTATTTATATTCTGTTTTGGCACACCTGGGGTTTGGGCATACTTTTATTTCTACAAATCACACGTTGAAGTGAGAATGAAATAATGTGAGCCACTGGGATTTGAACCCAGTCCCAGTGCTCTTTACCACTAAACTATGACTCACATGGATTGGCCTGTACTTTCCCTTGTACACACTTTCTTTCTCTAGTGTTGTGCAATCCTGCAACTAGGAACAATGATGACAACCAGATGTTTTTTTTTCTAAGTGCAGTACTAGCCACTGCTAAGTAGTTTTTAAATCACAACTTGAAGTGAGAAAGAAATAATGTTGACCGACTGGGATTTGAACCCAGGACCTGCAATACCTTCCCAGTGCTCAACATCAGAGAAAGAAAGTGTGTCCAAGGTAAAGCACAGGCCCAGCCATGTGAGCCATAGCTTAGTGGTTAAGAGCACCAGGACGCAGAACACAATTCTACTTTTTGTCACTTTTTCAATAAACAAATGAGAATAACTTTAAAACAAAAAATGATGGCATGGTACTGTGAGCACGAAAGTTGTTCAGCATGGAGTCACGTGATGGGCAGCAGTGGATGAGCACTTGCTGATGACTTCCCCACCCCTTCAACACATTTTTAAATTCAATTTCAGTGATTTTTTGCATGTGTACCCAAATTCATTTTACATAGAAACATAGAAACATAGAAATTGATGGCAGATAAGGACCGCAAGACCCATCCAGTCTGCCCATTTCTTTTTTTACCTAATAAATGTGCCATCGGCCTTTGATCTGTCAGTGGCCTATCTATTCATACTCATCTGTATTGCTCCCTTATGCCTATCCCATGCCTGTTTGAAGCCCTGCACTGTATTTATAGCCACCACTTCCTGAGGTAGGCCGTTCCATGCATCCACCACCCTTTCTGTGAAAAAGAATTTCCTCACCTTCCCCCTTAATCGGCCTCCCTTTAGTCTCATGCTGTGTCGTCTTGTCCTGCTATTTTTCTTATATTTAAACATGTTAGACTCTTTCACCTTGTTAATGCCCTTAAGGTGTTTGAATGTTTCAATCATATCACCTCTCTCTCTCCTTTGCTCAAGGTTATACATATTGAGCTCCGTTAACCTGTCCTCATATGTCTTCTGATGTAGTCCCTGCATCATTTTGGTCGCCCTTCTCTGGACTGCCTCAATTTGGTTAATGTCCTTGTGAACGTGTGGCCTCCAGTATTGCACGCAGTACTCCAAATGGGGCCTAACCAGTGTCTTGTAAAGAGGGATTATTACCTCCCTCTTACAAATTGTGATATCCCTACTAATACACCCTAACATTCCCCTAGCCTTACTTACTGCTTTAGAGGTCTGCTTGGATGATTTCAGGTCATTGGTGATGATGATGCCCAAGTCTCTTTCTTCCTTTGTGACTGCCAGCAACTCCCCTCCCAGCCTATAGGTGGCTTCAGGCTTTCTCTTCCCTACGTGCATGATCTTGCACTTCTTTGCATTAAATCCCAGTTGCCACTCTTCTGACCATTTTGCTAGTTTATCCAGATCTCTTCTCATTCTTCCCATCCCATCTGGATCATCTCCTCTGTTGCAGATCTTGGTGTCATCTGCAAACAGACAAGCCTTACCCTCTAGTCCATCTGCAATGTCACTAATGAAGATATTGAAGAGGACTGGCCCCGGGACTGATCCCTGACATACCCACTTGTGACTTGTATCTCTTCTGACTGTATACCATTTACCACCACTCTCTGTTTTCTGCCCGACAACCAGTTTGCCACCCAGTTGACCAAATTCTGACCCACCGAGCCTACCCAGCTTATTTATCAATCTTCTATGTGGAACAGTGTCGAAAGCTTTGCTGAAGTCAAGGTAGGCGACATCAACTGCTCCCTTGGTCCCACCACTCTGGTTGCCCAGTCAAAGAAATCTATGAGTTTAGTTTGACAGGACCTTCCTTTTGTAAACCCATGCTGTCTTGGATCCTGTGCCCCTATGGATTCCAGGTTTTGCACTATCCTTTCCTTAAGGAGTGCCTCCATAATTTTGCCCACTACTGAGGTAAGACTGACTTTTCTGTAGTTCCCTGCCTCCTCCCTGCTACCGCTCTTGTGGAGCAGGATCAAATGAGCCCTTCTCCAGTCTTCTGGGACCTCTTCTGTGCTCAGAGACTCACTAAACAGTTATGCTAATGGCTCTGCTAGTTCCACCCTTAGTTCCTTAAGTACCCTGGGATGTATGCCATCAGGTCCCTTTGCCTTGTCCACCCAGAGCTTAGTGAGCTCTTGTAGGACCCTTTCTTTTGTGAAGGGAGTAGTGCTCACCTCCCCCCCTGTGTCCATGGTGCTGAGCTGTGGGCTTTGCCCTACCTTCTCTTCAGTAAATACTGAGCAAAAGTATCTATTTAGGATAGATGCTTTTATAGGGTCCTCCCGCTCACATGCCCCCTTTTCTCCTTTGAGCTTAGCAATACCCCCTCTAGACTTTCTCCTTTCGCTAATGTATCTATAGAAAGTCTTGTCATCTTCTTTTACTTTTCATGCTAGTGTTTCCTCAGTTTGGCTCTGACAACTTGGCAAGTGCTCCTGGCGATTATGTGAGCATTGGTTTTCATCAGGTTGGAAACTGAAATGAAGGTGGTTTCATATGCCACACTCCACCAGCTATGCCTTAGAGTGAGAAAGGATCAAAAAGATCCAAAGCACAGGTTGCAACAATGTCACGGACATCATCAGCTTCTGCAACTCTGACAGAAGACCACTTTCTGGAGGAGATGTCACCTCTAATTGAATCTTTACAACTAATTACAGATGAATTAAAAAAATATTAGAGCAGTAAATTAGATAACCAACAGACAACTCATAGATGCTGAAGCACACATTAGTTCTGCAGAGGACTGGCAGTTACAGCTGGATACTGAATTGGTGGCCCTTCAGAAAAAAAAATTCCTGACTCGATGACAAACTGGAGGACCTTGAGGGTAGGAATTGCTGCAATAACATTGTTTTTATTGGCTTACCTGAGGGCATTGAGGGCTCTAATGATTTGGTATTTGTACAAAAGCTCTGTGAATGCATAGAGGGTCCTTCCCCTAACAGACCCACATATATGGTGGAAGGAGTTCACTGAGCCCTTAGATCTACCCCGTCTACTGGTTGAAACCTGTGACCCTTCTTTTTCAAGTTCCTTCCATACATGGATCATCAGTACCTTTGGAAGAAGGTAAAGGATTTGAAGGAAGTGGCCTGGGATGGGTATAAGCTCCATATAGTACACAACTTGCCCCAGTCGCTTAGGCAAAAATGAGCTGCCTACAGCCCAGCGGTTTCAAAATTGATAGCAGAGCATATTCCTTTTCAAATGCTGTATCCAGCCAAATTGCAAGTTATACATCAAGGATCCTTCTGATGCTTTGATTCATTTGATCATGCCAAGAGTGAGCTCCCTAACCTATTTCCCAAACTGTTCAAGGATGGCATCTGATTTTCTTACAAGTTTCATTTCACCCTACAATGTGCAGTATGGTTCTACAGGTAATGCAGGTTTGGTCATTGTTTGTATCTGCTGCTGCTCGTGTGGTTACAGATCTCACTTGTTGTAACACCCTGGTGGCTCTAAGCTGGATCAGTGGTATGTATCAATCAATACTTTATTTTTAAAAAGTGCAATTCACAAAAAAGATCAAAGCGCTTGAACAATCATTAGAAAACCTAAAGTTAACATTTCTAATAAATAATAAAAAACTCACATCAACAACGGTTCACATTAATTGGACCCAGAAAAAGCAAGATTGAAAAGGTGGGTCTTAAGTGCAGATTTGAAACTCTCCATGGTCAGGCACTCTCTTATCCGGCGAGGTAAAGAGTTCCACAGGGTAGAGGTCACAAACGCAAATGCACAGGCACCCAAGGTCTTCAGACGAACACTGGGAACCTCTAACAACCCATCGTCAGCAGAGCAGAATGAGTGCAGGGGGCAGTAAGGGCAAAGGAGATCTTACAGATACCATGGTTCCTGTCCGTGTAGGGCCTTACAGGTCAGCAAATCGAAAAATGGTATGCTTCAGTTTAAATAATGGTTTCCAGCCCTGCACAGTATACCATGTTTTTAGCCTTTGCTGCCCTTTCAGGATTATTCTTTGGTGACATTCCTTCTTTTTGTGCATGTTAACCCTATGAGTATATCAGATGTGCAGTTGGAGCGATCACAACTTTATTATAGACTGCCTGCTCCTTAGTTGCCTTCGTGTAGACGGACTCTGTGTTCTCCACTCAGACTGCAGGACCCAGGCATATTCTTATTACTGGCAGTGGATTGACTTATTTTAGGACAACACCCACTTCTACAATCTGCTCCTTGCAGCTATGCTCAGAATGCCGTTGTCCTACTGAAGTGGTAACTGGGATTGTTTGTTATTGTTGTTGTCTTCGGAGGCAATAGAACTTATTGGCAACTCTTTTACTCATTTCATTTAACCGGAACTCACATGTGAGTCGAAAATGTTCCATGCTTAACCTTTTTCAAAATGGCTACCTAGGGATGAGTGAGCTAAAGCCATATGGATGTGACTAAGACTTTCTACTTAAGCTGGTGCTCTTTTGTTTTTTTTAAGCTCCTGTGTGGCATTGCCTTGCTTTGATCTATCAAACAGTTATCCTCCATGCTCTAGCAGGGCTGTTGGAATGTTTATTTTTATGCACGGACTGACTGTTCATTTTGAGGTATTTTCTAGCAAGGATCTTGCCCTTTTTAATTTGAACTTGGAAATACGCTAAACTGAGATATCTGGGGGCTGACTGAGTCCTATCTGTACTGCGCTGTGCTGAGGAGATTTCTGCCTGCGACTTTACTTGGGACATTGTCCACGTCCAGCTTTTGTTTTTCTTTTTTTTTTTTATGTTTTGTATACCCTGGGCTTCCACAAGTTTACTTCTATGTCTCTTTGCAGATGACACAAAGATCTGCAACAGGGTTGATATACAAGATGGAGTGGAAAGGATGAGAAGGGACTTGGCAAGGTTGGAGGAATGGTCAATTGTATGGCAGCTCAGATTCAATGCAAAGAATTTCAAGGTAATGCACCTGGGAAACAAAAACCCAGGGGAAGAGTACACAATGGGGGTGAGGTATTGACAACAGTAAAACTGGAAAGGGACCTGGGGATAATTATATCAGATGACCTAAAGGTGGGCAAGCAATGTGAGAAGGCAGTAAGGAAGGCTGGGTGGATACTGGGATGCATAGGGAGAGGCATCAATACTAGAAAACAGGAAGTTGTTATCCCTCTCTACAGACAGTTGGTGAGACCCCATCTGGAGTGCTGTGTGCAGTTCTGGAGACCCCATCTCCACAAAGACATAGACAGAGTGGAGGCTGTCTAGAGGAGGGCAACCAAAATGGTGCAGGGTCTGCACCAGAAGACATACGAAGAAAGACTAAAGGAGCTTAATATGTATACCCTTGAGGAAAGAAGGGAGAGATGGGACATGATAGAAACTTTCAAGTCAATCAAACAATCAATCAACTTTATTTAACCAGGTGTAAACACCATTAAGTGAGCCCATTTTCAAGGTGGTCCTGGACAAGATGTTACAGACACAGGTAACCAATCACAGAGTACATAAGAAGGTATTACATGTCAAAACATATAGATAACAATATTACACGCAGTTATCAAGATATCGCAGAGCAATAAGAATAGGCTTGTGTGCAAACACACATATACATATATATACACATGCATACCTACACGCATATATATATATATATATATATACACATATATATATATATATACATATATATATATATATATACACCCATACATACACATACACACATATATACACACACTTGCACACACACATATACACATACACACACATATGCACTAGGCCATCATATAATAAAGAAAAGCGAAAAAGTAGAAAGATAGAGGGTAGAAAAAGAGGTTTGAGAGAGGGGGGGAATGGAAAAGTGCGAGAGGTAGTAATAGGGAGAGGGACGGTGATTGTGGAGATTAGAAAGTGAGGGAACACGATAAAGGGGGGATGGTAGTGGAAGGGAGGAAGAGGGAAGAGGGGAGAGGGGCATTAAGAGAAGGAGAAGGAGGGAGAGAGGGGGAGAGTGCAGGATGGAGGTAGAGGGAGTGGGGCAGGAGGGAAGCTCTCTAAATAGGTAACTCGGTGAAGTAAGTGCTAGAGCACAATGTGAAGAATATTGGAGGTTATGGAAACTGGTTACCTCAAGGGAATCAACAAAGTCCAAGAGGGTAGCATCTTTCAGAAAAAGAGATGTGCAAGAACAAGGGAGCACAATTTAAAGATAGAGGGGGGACGGCTCAGAGGTAATGTGAGGAAGTATTTTTTCACAGAGAGGGCTGTGGATACATGGAACAGCCTCCCGGAGGAGGTCGTGGAGTCAAGAACAGTGGGGGAATTCAAGAACACGTGGGACAGACATAAGGCAGTCCTAGTGGGGGGTAGGAGGAAGTAAGCTGTTGGTTAACTAGGATCTGTAGCTTATCTGTTAGGTAGGAAGATGGGCAGACTAGGTGAGCCAAGCAGTCCTTATCTGCTGTCAAATTCTATGTTTCTATGTTTCTTGCTTCCTATATGGTTGCTGAGTTAACATTTAATTTGTTGATTAGAACACTTGCTGGTTTAAATACTTATAGAACAGACTGCTTTTTTGTGTTTTTTTTCAACTGCCTCCTTTCTTCCACACAGTAATCTAATTGTGACTTTTGAGCTAGTAATTCTGTTTATGATAAATGTTTCTTTATGGCTTTTTGGATGTTGGGAATTTTTTTTATATTGCACTGTAAGCCAAAAGCATCGGTTCATAGTTCATCTCCTTTTTGCTATTTGCGGGTACGTTGCTAAAGGTTTAATTGTTGGGTGGGGAGGGTGGTGGGCAAACATGGGTACAACATCATGGGTCAATATTTTTCAGATGGTACAGTTGTTAGCACTGGGGGGGTGTCTGGGATTGTTATTTAGTGTTACAGGGATATTATCTTTGATGATTAAAAGGGTTTCTTTTTTCTGTTGAGGTTGGGATACTGTCATTTTACCTCTCATACCTTTTTGATACATCATCTGTTTTTGAATATTCTGCGTTGGTGTGAGCTCTCAAATGTTTTTGTGTGTTTTTCTTGGTCGGTGGGGGGGGAGTTAGGAGCTCAGTTAAATAGAAAAGTGTATAATGGTGTTTATTTTAGAACAAGTGACTGAATATACCCATTTGGGTAATATTTTCGATCAGAATGTGACCTTTGTAAAACATATAGGGGTATGGATTGAAAGGATAAATAAAAGGGTGGGAGCCCTTAGAAGAACAACTAAGTGTCCAACAGGAAATAGCAGAAAAAGGGTTGCTGAACAACTAAGTACTCCAGTACTGACCTATGGGAATCTTTCGTATCATACCACAAACAAGATACCAATAAGTAATCTAGACAGAGTGTACTATAGGATAGCAAGGTACGTTTTGAGGTGTAGTTCAAGAACACATCACTGCAGCTTGCAGACTCCTCTGGAATGGTTGCCACTTGACGTAAGATGTGCCATGAGATGGCAAAAATTGATTTACAAATACCATACAGATAGTCCTGAGCACTATATAAATAAAAATTATTTGGAGGGTGTTATCAAATTGACTCAAGATTGAAGAGATCAAGTTATCAAAATAAAATCTCCTTTGCGGCTTTTAAAAATAAATATAGGGAAAGGACATTATGCTCTCAAGCAGCAAAATACTGAAATATCTTATCCAACCAAGCGTGCACATTTCCACCGTATAGCCAGTTTATGCAGGCATTAACTAAACTAAATAAATTCTGTAATATGTCTATGTTTTGGATGATTTAGTAAGAATGGACTAAAGGAAGCCTGGAGAATGTTATTGATTTTTGATGAGTGATTTACATATATTTATTGTGAATGTTAATACCCATTTTGTATTTTATACTTAAATGTTTTTATATGTATAGGCAACTTCTAGAAAACAGGACAATCTTGTTTACTAGGACAACTGGCCTAAAGGTTTGTTTTTTTCCTGCATAAAAATAAAGTTTTTACTACTACTACTATTACTCAACAGGAGGGTGTTGGAACTAATCATTTGAATGATAAGTGGGACTTTCATATAACTCATTTCCTTTATTTGCTGATATTAGTCTGATTAATTATAAAATTGTTAGTTGAAATATTAAGGGGGGGGGCTAGACAAAAAGAAATGTTACATAGTTTTGCATCATCTCAGGAAATTCCAAACTGAGATCACTTATCTGCAGAAAGCTCACCTAAAGAGAAAAGATGTTAACCTGTTTTGATGGAAATGGGTTGGTCAAGTCTAAGGGTCAGGGTGTAGCACTAAGGGGGGCAGGATTGCCATACTCATTGCCAGGTGGGTTCCTTTCCATTTGGAGAAAGAATACTGGGATGCAGAGGGCAGGTTTATTTTTCTTCAAGGAAAATTGGGACTTGCTGATGTGTCTTTAAGGTCCATTTATAGCCCTAATGTAGATTTTCCCACCTTTTTTGCAAGTCTACCTCCCAACCTGGCCCCTTTAACTCCCACTCCTTTTTCTCTAGGCAGGGACTGGAATATTGTCTATAAACAGGATATCAACAGATCTGGATCCTGTAGGAGAGGGCCCTCCCCTGGCCAGCTGGGCTTTGGGATTTAGTGGATAGGCTGGGATTTGTGGATCCATGGCATAGCCTCCACCCCAATGTTTGACACTATACTTTTTCGTCTGCCCCACATGACACTTATTCTAGAATATCATTTTTTCTTATAAGCCAGGAATGTTTATCCAGCTAAGTTTCCTATGAAATTCTTCCAATGGTTATTTCTGATCATGCCATAGTGAGTCTTACACATACCATCAGTGGGGTGGAGGAGCGAGATAACACATGGCGTCTCAATGCCCAGCTTCTTCTGGACCCCCAACTCCTTAAATCTATACATTCCTACTTTAAACATTTTTGACAGCTGACAATGACAGCTCTGTTACAGCAGTTGATGTGCTGTGGGGCATGCTTAAGTGTGCCTTACATAGAGAGTTTATACATTTGGCCTCTAAGCATTTAAGAGCTCAGCAAACTCATGAAGAACAGCTGTTGAATGAAATTAGTTACCGCGTAACCTCCATTCCCACTCCTCTGCCAATGTAGGGGCTAGGTTATATCACCTAAGGTCTCAAAATGTAGACCTCCTGACCCAGAAAGCAGAGATGGCAATAATGAGGATGAGGTCTTGATACCTTGAAGTAGTGGGAGAAAGGGCTGGCAAGCATCTTGCCTTTTGGCATTGCACCTTGACTTCTACCAGCTTCATTCAAAATGTTAAGCCTAATCCCAACTCTGAGAGTGTTACCCACCTTAGAGAGAGCACTGTGGTCTTTCAACAATATTATTTTAACTGCTATGCCAGTGAACCCTCAGATCCCCAGGCTGAGGACCATCTTGATGCATATCTTGATTCTATCCAACTGCCTACATTAACTTCACTTCAACAAGAATCCCTTTAGGGCCCAATTACTAGTACTGTGCGGAATGATGAATTCCGCCAGTGGAATTAGCATGGAATAGCCATTCTGCTGGCAGAATTTCTGCCAGGATTTCACTGGTTCTACAGTGGAATTCCACCTACTGTGATCCACAGAATAATATTCTGCGGAAAAGCAATTTTTCTACAGAAAATTATTCCGCAACAATTTCTGCAGAAAATATTGAGATCCGGGGAACAGCAAATTTCCCAAGGAAAATCATTCTGCTACTATTTTCTACAGCAGAAATTCAGCATTCCATTTGCGACAAAATTCGATGGAATTTTGAAAATTCCGGAGAATTCCGTTCTGCCGGAATCTGAAAATTCCACACAGCACTACCAATTACTATTCAAGAAGTTAATCAGGCTATACAACAACTTCCATCAGGAAAGGCTCCTGGGCCAGATGGTTTCATTAATGATTTCTATTCAGCCATTTCAGAAGAACTTGCCCCTGTATTGGTCTGGCTGGACAATCATCAGTACTATTTTTTTTAAACAATTCTTTTACCGAAGCCTGGATCACTTTGATCAAGAAACTGGATAGAGAAGAAACATCCCCAGGCAGCTACTTCCCAATCTCCCTAATTAATGTAGATTTAAAAATATTATCTAAAATTTTAGCCAATAAACTGGCCCAGGTTTTGGACATGCTTATTGGTCCCTCTCAAGTGGGCTTCATGGCTGGTCATCTATCAAGCACCCATCTTAGGAAATTGTATTGCCTTATTTTGGTGTCCAGGGTGAGCTTGCACCCTGCTATCCTGGTCACCCTGGATGCCAAAAAAGTCTTTGATTATGTGGCCTGGCCTTACCTTTTTCAGTGCTGAAGAAGTCTGGCTTTCCTTTGGAATATATAAATTGGATTAAGGTACTGTACAGTAACCCTGCATCTTGAATCAGATGCAACAGGGTTTTATCTGACTCATTTCCTCTGCAATAGGGTATACAGCAAGGCTGTCCTCTCTCCCATTTTCTTTTTAATTTGTATTTAGAGCCCTTGCTTTATTACCTTCAACATTGCCCTGATATTAAAGACATCAGTGAGGGTGGGCGTTGCTACACTCCCTCTGCTTAAACAGATGACTTTTTGCTGTATGTAGAGGATCCAGTGAGGTCTTTACAGGCTATTCTACAGGAGATCCATAGGTTTTTATACATTTCTGGCTATAAATTTATCTTAACAAGACAAAGATGCTGCCTTTATATAATATGGTTAAAAAACAAAATATTATCCACCTTGGCCTGGCCTGGGAACCTAGACCTCTAAGATATTTGTGCATTCTCATTTCCCATTTTCTATCCCAATTAGTGAAGGATAACCTGTTTTCCCTATTGTATACCATTCAACAGGATTTACTGCGGTGCACCACATTGCCTATCTCTTTGTGGGGACATAATAACATTATCAAACTGAATGTTTTACTACATATACTGTACCCACTGGGAATGTTGAATGTGTCTCCCCCAAAGGTATGGTTCCTCTGCCTTCAATCCATGATAAATAAAATCCTTTGGAAGGTGGTGGCCACTCGAAGGTCATATTTTAAATTATCTATACCAAAACAGAGTGAGGTTCTGCAACTTCCTAATTTTTTCCTCTATTACAGTGCTCTTCACTGCAGTCAATCCTTGCTGTGGGGCATACTTGAGGATATGCTCATAAATAGGTCTTACATCCCACTGCGGCTGGACCTGGAATGGTCTATATGCAACACCTATGCCGTGGGTTTTCAGATCAAATGTTTATTTTACATATCCCCTTCCCAGCTCCCTCATTCTCTATGATCATTGCATTGGCCCCTGAAAGCTCACCTTCATCTGAGTGTATACCTGGGGCTCCGATTGAAAAAGGCCACTACTCAACCCCTGTTTGATAATCACAATCTGTATTGATGGACAGTTGATCCTGCCATCTTTTTTTGCTCGTCTTAAGGATATAATAATTGATACCTTGCTGGAAGGAGACAGATTTATTTAATTTACTACCTTACAGCTAATATTCTTCAGGTGACACTACCTCTGGCTGGAAGCTGCAATACTGAACATAGGATTTGCAAGAAAGTGAGTTGTGCTCACAACAGAGGGCGGTGAACCTTACAATTGTCTTTGGTTTGTAGCAGATATTCTGCAGGTGGAGGCTACTTCTTACTGAAAGGTGAAATAAGGAACTTAAAATTATCAGGAAAGACAGACTTTCAAGCAACAGAGAGAGGTGGATCTTGCTTTACTTTTGTTACAATTGTTAAGATTTTCAGTGCAGGAAGAGTTTAAACCCTGAGGGACAGAATACTGTTTACTGCGTCTGTCCTGGTGCACAGCTGACTTATTTTGGGGCTGACTGCTCTCAAAGCACAAATCACCAGGCTGTTTTGGGGCTGGGGAGGTTTACCTGTGTCTGACTTGGATGTCTGGATTTTTCTATGTTTGATTAGCAGGGTATTTTCTCTGTCAAATTGTTGTGTAGGGCATCTTGCTGACAGAAAGGAACTCATCGCAGTGGTGGGTCAGAGCTTTTAGCTGATTGTTTTGTGAGGGCACAGTTTAGGCCCAACCCCTGCCCACCCATCACCCCACCCACCCCTGGAAATAGTTCCTTTATACCCGGGGTTCTGACATCATTTCCTCAAGAGTGCAAGGTGCATATCATTGTCATATCCTCTCTAGCACACTGCACTGACAATATAAGCATACACATTGTATAATATATATATTTCTATATAACAAACCAATCACATGCACACACACACACACACACAAAAGTAGTTAAACATGTGGGGAGTAGTGCAATGTAATGGCTGTGGGGCAGCAGTCTTCTGGGAGTCTTTCTGGAGGCTGAGATGCTGCCCTATTTGCAGACAACTCTCTGCCCTGAGGGAAGAAGTTGCCCATCTTCAGGTCACACTGGACAGTACTAAGGGAACCTTCCCCCAGGCCACACTGTACAGTAGGAAGGGAACCTCCCCCATCCAGGAAGCACCAGAGCCACCACCACTACCTCAGAGGTTGTGAAGAAAGCACAGCAGTTGGACCAAAGTGGGCTCAGGGAGGGTGAGGATGGTGGAACAGAGGCACACCCAGTCAGTTGTTCCACTCCACAATCCATACACCATTCTTGGGGAGCATAGCACCCCATGGATGCACCTGCAGAGGAGACTAAGGAGGCTGAGGACAACTGTCACAAAGGAGGCCCACAGGAAGGAGGCAGAGGACACCACAGGGAAAGGAAGCAGCTCTTGGTGGGGGACTCAATTATTAGGGTGATAGAACTGGGGGGAGTAGAGAAAACTGAAGTAAGGTGCCTGCCTGGTGCCATGGCTTGGAGGGACAGGAAGTTCATCCTCAGGATCACGAGAATGGCTGCACAGGAGTCTGAGCTGAACATCATTGTCCACCTAGGGACAAATGACTTGACTCATCATGAAATTAGAGCAGTGCAGGAGGACTTTGTAGAGTTGGGGAGGGGCCTAAGACAGTAGCACACATGAGTAGCCCTTCTGGGGTGCTGCCACTGTCAATAGCTGTTAGGTGAGCGGTACTTGAACCATGCAGTTTAATGAATGGTTGAAAAATGGTGTGGAGCATGGGGCTTGGCTTCATTGGGACTGGGGTTCCACCTGGAGGGACACCAGCCTATACTGGCAGGATGGTCTGCATCTGTCCAGGAAGGGAACAAGCCTTTTGAGCAATTGGTTTAAATGCTTCATTGGCAAGCTTTTAAACTAGTCAAGGGGGAGGCACTGATAAGCAGCAGGAAAATCCCAGCCTCTCCCTACAAAACAGGGTACTAAATGAGAAAAAGACCGAGGTAGAAAGGTCAGTGGGGGATGCTGCAACAGAAGGTAAAGCCATCAAAAAAATGGAGAGCAATGAGTACCAATGCCCGTATTCTGGGTAACAAGCTTCCTGAATTAGTGGCCTTGATGGAGAAGGAACATCTGGATATCGTGGAAGTCACAGAAACATGGTACACAAAAAACCATGACTGGGACATAAATATACCAGGATACACTATCTACAGGAGGGACAGGGAGGGTAAAAGAGGAGGAGGAGTAACTCTTTACATAAAGGAAGAAATCAAAGCAACAGAACAAAAGGGTAAACAGGGAGGAGAAGAAGCACTGTGGGTCAATTTGGAGACAGGCAATGGCACCACAATCCACACAGGGGTGGTATACAGACCCCCTCTCAAGGGGAGGAAATGGACAAGGAAATGATATAAAGTATACTTAGAATGGCAGAAAAAGGGGAGATATTGCTGATGGGTGATCTGAATATGGCAGATGTTAACTGGAGGGCAGTTGCAGCAGCCACTTTGAAGAGTAGGGTTAATCTAGATGCCCTACAGGGGGCATGCCTTAGACAACTAGTATTGGAACCCACTCAAGAGGGAGCAATCTTAGACCTGGTTCTCTCAAATGGAGTTGGAGAGAGGATCACAGATGTAGAAGTGGGTAGCCATCTGGGAACTAGCGACCATCGAACAATATGGTTCACAATAAACACAGCAATAGAGTCAAGCCATACAAAGGCAAAAGTACTGGACTTTAGGAGGGCTGACTTGCTAAAATGGGTGAGTGCCTAAGGAATGCATCGCAAATGGGCAGGAAGGAGGAAGAACAATGGGAATAATAAAACTGCCATCACAGAGGTAACTGAGCCTTGTGTGAAGCAAATAAACAAAACAAAACGATGTAAGAAACCACTATGGTTCTCAAAGGAAGTGGCAGTGAAGGTTCAAGAGAAAAGAAAGCATTCAGAAGTATAAGGAATCACAGAAGGAGCAGGACAGAGAACTGTATCAGTTAATGCAAAAGGAAGCTGGGAAGGCAGTCAGAACAGCAAAGGCCCAAACTGAGGAAAAGATAGCCAACTCAGTTAAGAAGGGGGATAAAACCTTTTATAGGTACATCAGGGAGCGAAGAAAGACCAAGCGAGGGATAGTGAGGCTTAATAAAGGGGAAGGGGGGTGGGCAGAGGGTGACTGTGAAAAGGCAGAGATACTAAACAAATATTTTTGCTCAGTATTTACAAATGAAGAGGGGGAGGTACCGAAAACAAATAGTAGAAACACTCTGGATACAGAAGTTGATACCAGCCCATTTACAGAAGAAAGGGTTCTGAAAGAACTCTTAAAACTGAAGTTGGACAAAGCAATGGGGCCTGATGGAATTCATCCCAGAATTCTAAAAGAACTAAGGGTAGAACTAGTGACACCACTGACTACCCTCTTTAACAAATCATGGGAGGATGGGGTGGTACCTGAGGACTGGAGGAGGGCAGATGTGATTCCCCTTCACAAAAGTGGGGGCAAGACAGAAGCAGGAAACTACAGACCTGTTAGTTTAACCTCAGTGATAGGGAAAATGATGGAATCACTTCTGAAGGAAATAATTGTCAAGTATCTAGAGGCCAGAGGGCACAGGACCCAAGGCAGCATGGATTCACAGTGGGAAGGTCATGCCAGATGAATCTGATAGATTTCTTTGACTGGATGACCAAAGTAGTAGATCAGGGAGGGGTTGTGGACATGGCCTACCTAGACTTTAGCAAGGCATTTGACACAGTCCCACACAAAAGATTAATATACAAGTTAGCCAGTCTGGGAGTTGGTCCCAAGATGACAGCCTGGGTAAATAATTGGCTGGAGAATAGGACACAGAGAGTAATAGTAAATGGAGTCCACTCTGAAGAAAGGGGGGTTACTAGTGGGGTACCACAGGGTTCAGTATCAGGACCGCTCCTCTTCAATGTCTTTATAAGCAACATTGCAGAGGGACTGGAAGGAAAAGTATGTCTGTTTGCAGATGACACAAAGATCTGCAACAGAGTTGATGCACAAGGTGGGGTGGAAAGGATGAGAAGGGGCTTGGCAATGTTAGAGGAATGGTCGAATGTATGGCAGCTTAGATTCAATGCTAAGAAGTGCAAGGTAATGCACCTGGGAAACAGAAACCCTGGGGAAGAGTACACAATGGGGGGGTAAGATACTAACAACAACAAAAATGGAAAGGGACCTAGAGGTAGTCATATCAGATAACCTAAAGGTGGGCAAGCAGTGTGAGACGGCAGCAAAGAGGGCTGGGGGGATACTGGGATGCATAGGGAGAGGCATCACCAGTAGAAAACAGGAAGTTATTATCCCTCTGTACAGACAGCTGGTGAGATCCCATCTGGGGTACTGTGTGCAGTTCTGGAGACCCAGTCTCTGCAAAAACATAAACAGAATGGAGGCAGTCCAGAGGAGGGCAACTAAAATGGTGCAGGGTCTGCGCCGAAAGACATATGAAGAGAGACTTAAGGAGCTTAACATGTATAGCCTCGAGGAAAGGAGGGAGAGGGGGGACATGATATAAACTTTCAAGTACCTCAAGGGAATCAACAAAGTCCAAGAGGTAGCATCTTTCAAAAAAAGAGGTGTGCAAGAACAAGGGGACACAATTTGAAGATGGGGGGGCAGCTCAGAGGTAATGTAAGGAAGTATTTTTTCTCAGAAAGGGTTGTGGATGCATGGAACGGCCTTCTGGAGGAGGTTGTGGAGTCAAAAACTGCGGTGGAATTCAAGCATGCACGGGACAGTCATAATGCAATTCTAGGGGGTTGGGGTAGGAAGAAGTAGGCTGCTGGTTAACTAGAATCTGCAGCTTATCCATTAGGTAGAGAAATGGGCAGACTGGGTGGGCCAAGCGGTCCTTATCTTCCGTCAAAATCTATTTTTCTATGTTTCTATTACCACCTTCCCAATTCTGCCAGTGTTAAATACTTTTAAATTATACAAGCTATATCTACTTTGCTTGGCACAAGACCATGGTCTTGGTGGAACCCCCACTGTTTTTCAGCCTGTGCAGGAGGCAGCAATGCAGTCCCATTCAGTCTCTAAAATGTATTGGCTCTTTCAGAGTATGGATCCCAAAAGTCCCATCAGGGTTTGTTATTAATGGAAACAGGCACATCTGAGTGTATACATAAACTGAACTTACAAACTTAAATGGGCAGACTGGGTGGGCCATAGGCCTTTATCTGCCGACACTGTCTATGTATGTATGTATCTATGTATACCTGGGGCTCCAATGGAAAAAGACCACTACTCAACCCCTGTTTGGTAATCCCAATCTGTATTGGTGGACAGTCAATACCGTCATCTTTTTTTTGCTCATCTTAAGATATAACAATTGATACCTTGCTAAAAGGAGGCAGATTTATTTCATTTACTACCTTGCAGGCTCATTACCACCTTCCCAATTCTGCCAGCTTTAAATACTTTCAAATTATACAAGCAAAATCTACCTTCCTTGGCCCAAGACCATGGTCTTGGTGGAATCCCCTGTTTTTCAGCTTGTGCAGGAGGCAGCAATGCAGTCCCATTCAGTTTCTAAAATGTATTGGCTCTTTCAGAGTATGGATCCCAGAAGTCCCACCGGGGTTTGTTATTATTGGAAACAGGCACTAGAACTCTCAGAGAACCCATTGTTACGGAGCTCAGCCTGGAGAGCCTTATATAAATATGTCAAGAAGGACAGGTTTTTAGTTACTTCAGTATCGTATATTACATAATATGTATTACACCCTTCTCAAACTATACAGAATGGGTAAATTATCTTCCCCAGTGTGTTCTAGATGTGGCCTCGTGGATGATTCTTTGAAACATGTGTTCTGGGATTGTAAACAAGTATCTCTCTTTTGGAATGCCATTAAAAACTCATTAGACCCTCTTCTTGGTTTGAAAGACCTTTTTACTCCAGACATATGTTTTGTGGAGTATTTTCCATCTGGTTTACCTGGCATGCATAAAGCTCATATGGCTTTGATATCCCTGACAGTGAAGTTAATTATCTAAAGGCATTGGATGGATATGTATTGTCCTTCTTTTAAAGCATGGCATCAATAAATCCTATCCACCTTAATGGTGGAGAAACATACAGCTTCAGTCATGGGATACCCAGATCAGTTCCAGACCAGATGTGCGCTGCTATATCTGTTGCTGTCATTCTTATCCACTAAGCCAAGCTAGAAAGGTTTTGTCTTTTCATGGCTGTACTTCAATGCTGTCTTATCGCCCAACAGGTACATTTATCATATTTTGTCTGTTGGTACTTTGCAGATTCCTCTTGCATCATAGAAACATAGAAACATAGAATTTGACGGCAGATAAGGACCGCTTGGCCCACCCAGTCTGCCCATTTCCCTGCCTACTGGATAAGCTGCAGATCCTAGTTAACCAGCAGCCTACTTCTTTCTACCCCCACCCCCTAGAATTGCCTTATGACTGTCCCATGCATGCTTGAATTCCACCACTGTTTTTGACTCCACGACTTTCCTCCGAAGGCCATTCCATGCATCCACAACCTCTCTGTGAAAAAATACTTAAATTACCTCTGTGCCGCCTCTATCTTCAAATTGTGCCCCCTTGTTCTTGCACACCTCTTTTTTTGAAAGATGCTACCCTCTTGGACTTTGTTGATTCCCTTGAGGTACTTGAAAGTTTCTATCTTGTCCCCCCTCTCCCTCCTTTCCTTGAGGCTATACATATTAAGCTCCTTAAGTCTCTCTTCATATGTCTTCTGGTGCAGACCCTACACCATTTTAGTTGCCCTCCTCTGGACAGCTTCCATCCTGTCTATGTCTTTGCGAAGACTGGGTCTCCAGAACTGCACACAGTACTCCAGATGGGGTCTGACCAGCTGTCTGTACAGAGGGATAATAACTTCCTGTTTTCTACTGGTGATGCCTCTCCCTATGCATCCCAGTATCCCCCAAGCCCTCCTTGCTGCCCTCTCACATTGCTTGCCCACCTTTAGGTCATCTGATATGACTACCCCAGGTCCCTTACCATTTTTGTTGTTGTTAGTATCTCACCCCCCATTGTGTACTCTTCCCCTGGGTTTTTGTTTCCCAGGTGCATTACCTTGTACTTCTTAGCATTTAATCTAAGCTGCCATACATTTGACCATTCCTCTAACCTTGCCAGGTCCCTCTTCATCCTTTCCACCCCACCTTGTGCATCAACTCTGTTGCAGATCTTTGTGTCATCTGCAAAGAGACATACTTTTCCTTCCAGTCCCTCTACAATGTCTCTTATAAAGACATTGAAGAGGACCGGTCCTAATACTGAACCCTGTGGTACCCCACTAGTAACCCCCCTTTCTTCAGAGTGGACTCCATTTACTATTACTCTGTGTCCTATTCTCCAGCCAATTTTACCCAGGCTGTCATCTTGGGACCCACTCCCAGGATAACTAACTTGTATATTAATCTTTTGTGTGGGACTGTGTCAAATGCCTTGCTAAAGTCTAAGTAGCCATGTCCACAGCCCTCCTGATCTACTACTTTGGTCACCCAGTCAAAGAAATCTATCAGATTTGTCTGGCATGACCTTCCCGCTGTGAATCCATGCTGCCTTGGGTCCTGTGCCCCTCTGGCCTCTAGATACTCGACAATTCTTTCCTTAAGAAGTGATTCCATCATTTTCCCTACCACTGAGGTTAAACTAGCTGGTCTGTAGTTTCCTGCTTCTGCCTTGCTCCCACTTTTGTGAAGGGGAATCACATCTGCCCTCCTCCAGTCCTCGGGTACCACCCCATCCTCCCATGATTTGCTAAACAGGGTAGTCAGTGGTGTCACTAATTCCACCCTTAGTTCTTTTAGAATTCTGGGATGAATCCCATCAGGTCCCACTGCTTTGTCCACCTTCAGTTTTAAGAGTTCTTTCAGAACCCTTTCTTCTGTAAATTTGGCCACTCATATGCTGCATCTGCATTTCTCTGTCTTGCAACCTTTTCACTCATATATGCACTCCTTTATTAATATCCCTTATGCTGGGCCCTCTCACCCATTGCTTTATGCCCAACAAGGTATTGGGTGACCTATGTCTCCAGGTACAATCACATCTGACCTTAAAGCATCAAGTACCCCCTTTTCCTGATGCTTGCCTTGTACCCCTCCTACTTGATCAAGTACTCATGACTACTCACTTTTTCTTCTTTAATATATAGCACTCAAGTTTGTATGTACATAGTTTTTTTGAAATGTAATTTATTTTATTTTCAACAAACAATAACAACATACCAAACAGAAAAAAAAAACAATCATAACAAACTATATACAGTACATATGTGGGTGCAATCCATAGTGAAGGCATCCAAAGCACTATAATATGTAAACAGATACCCCAACAAAATAATGGGCAATAATATAGAACCAAGGTATTGCATTATTGAAGATTCCATAATATGTAGTGACTAAAGCCAAGGGGAATACTAAAAAGGTGGGAAATTAACCAACATGTGGGACTGTGGAAAGAGCATACTGTATAGAGAGTATATAACATACACCATCTTTTTCCATAGACTGACAATCTATCGTGAATGCTGGCTATTAATCTTTCCATGCAGAGATTACACAGAAGCTCATTGAGCCACTCCATCTATGACAATGGCACCTGATCTCTCCAGTGTTGAAAAACCAGTCTTTTAACTGAGAGAGCGAGATTGGCACCATATTGTATTTCAAAACCTTGGCAGATATGGTGTGAAGATCAACAATAAAGATTTCAGGCATAAAGAAATCATTAATCCCGAAAAGAGGATTCATCCAATCCCTGATTTCCATCCAAATTGAACAAACTAAATCACAGTCCCATGACATATGTAACAAAGTACCCTCACCAGACCCACACCTGGTGCAGACCAAAGTGTGCTTTCTACCCATTTTGACTAATTTTTGAGAGGTGCAATAGAGATCACGCAAAATGAGGAATTGGGTCAAACGTAATTTGTCCTGTGTAATGTTGCAAACATTTTTTTTCCATATCTTGGACCAGTTACATGAAACCTCTGGGAAAATGTTATGCCAACAAAGACATGATCAATCTCTCTTCCTAATTAGTTCAGTTAGGAGGTCCTGATATATTTTAGAAATAGAATGGGGAAGCAATGCCAGGGCTTTTAAAGAAGAAATAAATGTGTCAAAAGTCACCAGCCATGGTGGTGGGCCCATATGTTATGACACTGCATGTTTGAGTTAAAAATACTTAAATCTCATAGAGGTGGAAAGGGCCAGGTGGACTTCTGCCTGTTGAAACGGGATAAAGTGCCACTCACAGTGGAGTTTGGAAGGGAGACATTTTCCATGTTAGGTAGCCAGCCTGGGGGGGTGGTCTTACCACACATTTTAAAATTGGGGTTCCTAGCAATAGGATGTGCAATGTCTGTAGTTAAGTTTAGGGACAAGGCTGTGGTTATTTGTTTGTGTATCAGGAGGGTTGTTCTAATCACTGTGTGACAGAGCGTTGAAGGGAGTGAATTGTACTTCATATATAATAATGAGTGGGGAGAGATATTTCATACAAGAAAATCTGTTCCTGTTCTATCTTAAGCCATAATGGGGTATAGGGAACAGAATCAGCCACTTCTGCTGGGCTGTCATTGGAGAGATTTGCTTATGTGGGAGGCCCAGTAATAAAGCCGAAAGTCTTAAAATTGTAGCGCACCTATAGTTTTAGAAACCTAAAACACAGCAAAAACAGCTCCAGCTGCTAAGGAGTGTGCATGGATCCAAAGTCAAGCAAAATGACAACAAAATCAGCACTACTCCTGACCTGTGAGCTTGAAATGGCTTTATTACAAATATAATATTAAAAAAAGACACAATGCCTGCAACATACCGTCAAGTGGCAGCAAACAAAACCCTGACCAGTTTCACAGCTAGTGCATCATCAGGGGGATGGTCCATTAACACAATGAGACCAATTTAAATAGGGTGTCTTAAAGAGACAGTATAGACACAACCTACTTCTTCAAAGAATGCATTTATGTACACATGTATATGTATATATTAATACCACCACAAAATAATCACTGGGATATTTAGAAATCACTACAGCAAAAGCAAGTAATAATATTAAAATTAAAATACAGACAAAGCTGCACAGAGGAACTACCCCATATTTTCCTAATTACATTTAAGACACAAGAGATATTTTGTTTACATATATATAAGAGTAAAGAATTAAATCAAAGAAATTATAGGTAATCTGATCTAGTCTCAAGTACCACCAATATAATCCATATTTGAAACAATATTTTGTTTTCTTTTGTTTCAGTATTTCAGGAACATGATGGTGCAACAAAAGTCATTAAGGACCTAGAGACAACAAGAAAATTATTTGTGAGAATACATTCAAATAAATACAGCTATTTCAACAATTGAGAAATAAGATTATCTATCCCAATCCTATATTCCATTTCCTTTTAATATTATATTCTGTTTCCTAATGCACGTCAACAACTCAATTATATCATTGAAACCTGGTGCATTTAATGCCCCTAATGTAAAGATCCAAAATGATTACCTATATTTAAGTTTTTATTTGAGGTTACCACCTCTTGGCCCCATTTTAACTTTTTCTATTGCACGGAACTTGAAAGTGTGTCCAATATTTTTTTGCCATTCTACAATGGTTAGCCAGTGCATTTGAAAGGTCTCCAGCCTAAACTGACTAAAATGTTCACCAATTCTGACCTTAAAAGGTCTTTTCATCATTCCGACATACAATGCTAAGCACTCGCAAGTAATCAAATACACCAAATTATCTGTACTACAGTTAAAGAAATAATTTATCTCATATATTTTTGTGTTATTAACTGTAGTAAATGTATTAGTTTTAAGAATGGAGGTGCAAAATTTATAATTGCCACATGGAAAATTACCATGTGGCAATGATGGGAACCATTTACCATCGAGCAAAGAGGGAAACACCTTAGCTTCATAACTGTGGACTAATTTGTTCTTCAAATTCTGTCCACGTTTATATACCTTTCTAGGTTTTTCTTGCACACTTGCTTTAAGTAGAGGTTCCGATCTTAATATGTTCCAGTTATCATTAAGAACTTGTTCTATATCCCTAGTATGTCTGGTATATTTTGTAATAAAATTCATCCTACCAGTGTTTTGTTGCTTATAATTTTTTACTTTAAGGAGATCCCTCCTATCTTTTTCTAGTGCATCACCAAGTGCTTTGTATACTATATCAGTATTATAGCCTCTAGCCATAAACCTAGTATACATTTCAGCTGCATTTATCATAACATCAGAGTCATTACTACAATTTCTGTGTACTCTCAACATCTGGACTGCGGGGATATTCCTTACTAAATGTTGTGGGTAGTAGTTCGTGGCATGTAATAGTGAATTCCAGTCATGTTCAGCATGTTTGCAGTTCATTTGCATCATCAGGTAAGAAAAAAGGCCTGTCTCCCCATACAATGCACAGGGGAAATGCCAAACCTCATCCAACAACTAACACACCGAAATCTGGCCAATGGAAAATCATGTACACAAATGCTCACAGCCTGGGAAATAAGATCCCAGACCTGCAGGCAATAATGTCAGAGGCTAAACTGTACAAAGTAGCAACAAGTGAGATGTGGTTTACCAGTAACCACATTTGGGAGACTTCAGTACCTTGCTATGTACTGTTCAGAAGAGACCAAGGTGCAAAAAGGGGGGGTGGAGTGGCTCTGTATGTCAATGAAAATATCAAAGCTACAGAAATTCAGAATACACATAAGGAGCCAGAAGAACTGTGGGTCACCCTGGAAACAGGAACTGGGACAGCCATAAGAACTGGGGTTGTCTACAGGCCCCCAGACCAGGGGGAGAACATAGACACATTACTGTTAGAAGATATACAAAACATGACAGCTAAAGGGGAGGTTCTGATAATTGGAGACTTCAACATGCTGGATACAGATTCGTCAATACCAGCAGGAACATCTGCCAGGACTAGACACATGGTGGATCCCTGCAGGGGGAGGGCCTCAAACAATTGGTGCAACAACCCACAAGAGACAGGGCTATCCTAGATCTAGTACTGACTAGCAGGGAAGGGATCACAGATCTCCAGGTAGAAGGTCACCTGGGGGCCAGTGACCATCACATGGTATGGTTCAATTTGGCCACTACATCTAAATCATCCCATTCCAAGGCAAAATTATGGGACTTCAGAGGCGCTGACTTTGATAAGATGGCCTACAGAGTTAAGCTAGCCCTGGCAAAAAGAAACACAGGTGAGGGGGTACAGGCAAAGTGGGCAAGCATTAAGGATGCAATACTTGAAGCAACATCCCATTGTGTTAGACAGAAAATGAAGTGCAAAAGAAGGAGGAAACCACTTTGGTTCTCAAATACAATAGCAGAAAAGGTCAGAGCCAAAAGGCTGGCCTTCAGAAAATATAATGGAACACATTGCAGATGGGCTAGAGGGTAAGGCTTGTCTGTTTGCAGATGACACCAAGACCTGCAACAGAGGAGATGATCCAGATGGGGTGGGCAGAATGAGAAGAGATCTGGATAAACTAGCAAAATGGTCAGAAGAGTGGCAACTGGGATTTAATGCAAAGAAGTGCAAGATCACGCACATAGGGAAGAGAAACCCTGAAGCCACCTATAGGCTGGGAGGGGAGTTGCTGGCAGTCACAAAGGAAGAAAGAAACTTGGGCATCATCATCACCGATGACCTGAAATCACCCAAGCAGACCTCTAAAACAGTAGCAAAGGCTAAGGGGATGTTAGGGTGTATTAGTAGGGGTATCACAAGTCATAAGAGGGAGGTAATAATCCCTCTTTACAAGACATTGGATAGGCCCCATCTGGAGTACTGCGTGCAATTCTGGAGGCCACACCTTCACAAGGACATTAACCAAATTGAGGCAGTCCAGAGAAGGGCAACCAAAATGGTGCAGGGACTGCATCAGAAGACATATGAGGACAGATTAACGGAGCTCAATATGTATACCCTTGAGCAAAGGAGGGAGAGAGGTGATATGATTTAAACATTCAAACACCTTAAGGGCATTAACAAGGTGAAAGAGTCTAACATTTTTAAATTTAAGAAAAATAGCAGGGCAAGAGGACACAGCATGAGATTAGAGGGAGGACGATTAAGGGGGAATATGAGGAAGTTCTTTTTCACAGAAAGAGTGGTGGATGCATGGAACGGCCTACCTCAGGAAGTGGTGGTTATGAATACAGTGCAGGCCTTCAAACAGGCATGGGCTTGGCATAAGGGAGCAATACAGATGAGTATGAATAGATAGACCACTGACAGAGCAAAGGCTGATGGCACATTTATAAAGTAAAAAAAGAAATGGGCAGACTGGATGGGTCTTGAGGTCCTTATCTGCCGACAACCTCTATGTTTCTATGTTTCAGTCTGTGTCCTTTCTGTACAGGTCAGCTGTATAGGTGCTGTCTTCTTTTTTCATTATTACAAGATCCAGGAAGGGAACAAACACAGGATCACATTTTACAGTAAATTTTAAATTTTCATTGCTTGTTTCCAAATAAGAGACAAATTGATTTAGCTCACTGCTGCTGCCCCTCCACACCATAAATACATAGTCTATATAACAATGCCATTAGTCAGTCCTATCAAAGAAAGGTTTGACCTGGTCATTGTAGACATATTCTATTTCCCTTTTTCCCAGGTATAGATTCGCATAATTGGGTGCAAATGTTGCCCCTATCACTGTGCCTTTGACCTGTAGATTATACGTATCCTGAAAAAGAAAGCTATTTTTGGTAAGCACTTGTTCTGCACATTCAAGAAGGAATTCCTTTTTCCAATTATGCAACTGTGAGTCAAGGTTTAACCAATATCACAGAGCTTCCAACCCATCATCATGTAGGATATTGGTGTATAAAGAACAGACATCCGTTGACAACAATAGCCAATCCCCCTCTGATTGCATTTCCTCCAGGACTTCCAATATATGTGTGGTGTCCTGCACATAGGATATTAACACAGCTAAATAGCCTTTAATATGTGAATCCACATATTGCAAAGTGGTTCAATTAAAGAACCAATGCCTGCCACTATTGGTCATCCTGGGGGATTACAGTAGCAGCCACAGACACTGCCAGCTATTTACCGAAATTTCTGTGATATTTCAAGAAATATCTCATGTTTTCTCCATTTCTACAGTAGGGGAACCAGAAAGAAACTCTTTAGAAATTTTGTGAAGTATCTGGAAATAGCTGGAAATGTCTATGGCTAATGCTATATTCCAATATTTGTGTATTTTTGGTAGTGTATAAATACTGGCTCTAAGAGGCTGTTCCACAGTAAGAAAACACATTTCAGCATGATCAATGATACCATTAGATTCTGCATGAAACAAAAATGAATCTATCTCCCTTTTAAATAAAAAGGTAGTGTCACTCAAAAGTTTTTTTATAGAAAAATATATCATTGAGTTGTCTCTTAATTTCTGCTGTGCATTGTTCTGTGGACATCACCACAACAGATCCCCCTTTTGAGTGACTCTACTTTTTTATTTAAAAGGGAGATAGATTCATTTATACACTACCAAAAATACACAAAGATTAGCATAATCCCCCAGGACGACCAATAGTGGCAGGAATTGGTTTTTTAATTGAACCACTTTCGCAATATATGGATTCACATATTAAAGGCTATGTACCTGCACTAAGATCTTATGTGCAGGGGTGAGGCTTGGATGCCGATGAAGATGGCCGCTTAGACCAATGGCTCTATCCCCAGCGTGCTGAATCTGTGTTGATGTGCGAGTATCCAGGGATTTCTACCCCCCAACGGTGATCGAACGAATTCGTAGACTCCCCTCTAAGTGAGACACAGGTTTTATTGAGCCTCTTTCTCTGGTAAATCGCATTACCGTGCCAGCTACTGCGTGGCCCACTTCTACTTCATACAGGCCCTGCAGCACTGCTCTAGTATAGCGGGCACAACACTCCTCTTTGCTTCAGAATTACTGATGCATTTGGTACTGTGAAAGATTGCCTATAGCCAAGGGATGTCCAGGGGAGCAATCCTTAATCTTGAGCCTACAGAAGGATTTCAAGAAACCCAATAACTCGAGAATGGCCTTGCACAATCGGGAAGCACACAGTTCAGGGACACCTATTAAAGAAGCCAGTCCCCCAGACCTCAGTGCCTCATTACAGCACATTACTTCAATGCTATAAACCTTATTATTGAGAGTTGACTCCATTTCAGAAACATTATCTGGGACTGTAGCTATGATACGAGTGCTCAGCAATATGCTAAATGTTACAGAGCAGCATACAGATGAGTTAAAAACTGGCCATGCAAAAATTCTTTGACGGATACAGGAACACGAGGAAAAACTAGCAGTGCTCTGGCAAAGAGCAGAAGACCAAGAAAATAGGGGGAGGTGCAACAATATCAGGATCCTTGGTATTCCTGAGGGTGCCAAAGGCCAAAAATCCAGAACAATTCTTGAAAGAAGTGATCCCCAAAATGCTAGGGGATAGGTGGCATGGACCTGTTGAAGTGGAGAGAGCCCACCGTGTTCCCAGCAGTCCTCATCCTCTGCACTCCTCACCCAGGCCCATTATACCATACCTTCTACGCTACTCTACCAAAGAGAGAATCCTGAGAGTGGCTCATGACATAGGAGACCTGACTTAGCAAGGGGCTAGAATCTCATTGTTCAGAGATTTTATGTCAGAAACAGCTGTTCGATGAAAAGCCTTTTTGCCCCTCAAGAAAATGCTGGCAGAATGTGGTTTCAAATATGGGTTTAGTAACTTAATTTACCTCTATGTATCTAAAGTAGGCTGGGACATAATATCAGAGAGCCCTCAAGAAATTGTAGAATGGGCATCCAGGCATTGGCCGCATTTGTCAATGCACACTACAATTCCCAGGAAGCTTTGGGCCCTGTGACCACAAACAGGGGAAAGAAGGAACCCCTCCTTCAAAGAGGGCTACAAGGAGGCACTTAATTTCAGCAGGATGACGCAGCATCCTAATACTCCCCCCAGGTCTCCACCATATGCTGAATGGGCTGGCGTAGATAAAAATGAGGTGAGCGGCCAGTCAGTGATGCATCCTCTCCCTCTGCTACCCAGGCACGGAGCACCCCAGATATCCCGAATACGCCAACGCTTGGTAAGCGAGCAGGGATCTCCTACTAAGAGCCCAGAGAAAGCTCCACCAGCAAAACAGACCAAAGATGAGTTTTCAGAGACTTGTTACCAAGCAGAACAGGACATTCCTGATGAACTACTTATGGAAGTCATGGAACCCACAACCTGGGTGGACTCTGCAAGTGACATAGCAGATGGTAAGGACCTCTCTCAACTCCCAGTGAAACCAGGACTGTTAACTTTCACAGCGGCCTTATCTCAAGATGTTTTTTGTGTATTGAAATCAGCTGCACCCGAAGGGCAAGCACCGAAGGACTGATTATAATAAGTCTGCTTAGTGTCTTATTTTCTATGGGTACTATGAGCAACAGGGATTGATTCCTGGGAGAGGAAGCCTTGCAACCTTCCCATGGCATCAGATGGACCTGGGATTGTAAAAGTTGAGACCTGAAGGCCTCTCCCCTGGCTGGGAAGTTAACCCCCCATCTTATAGTTTGATATTCATTCACTTTAATGGTGTGCCTAGTTTTTGGCTGGCACTATGGGCTGGATGTGGGCATCATAGGATTACAGTTTTCTCTGCCCTGCCCCCTATGCTAGTGGATGACTTCTAGGTTATACCGGCGCTATTGGCAATGGCCATAGCCCGAGGTGTTACCACATTAGAATCACCTCCCTCCCCCCTTTAAACCCCACTATTTTTCCCTGGAAATCTATATCCGGTTGTATAGTGGGGGATTGTGAGGCATGGGATATAAAAGAGAACACTTGCTCGCAGTTGTAGATGCATCAGAGGAAATTTATTTAACAAAAATTAAGACCAGCCGGACTTAAGGCGCAATACCAAAAAAATAAAATAAGTTCAGAAAATATAACAACAGTCTCTTGAAACACTAGAATGGGCTAGTGTAACATACTTCGAGGTCAGACTAGGTCTGTACCTCCCAGAGTATCTAACTAACTGTTTCAGGTACCTGGTTTATATACCACGTAAGTGGTCAGGTGACTACCTAGCTCACCCCTGTACCTTATGTTCAACTTTATATTTCTATTTCCAAAGGATTATTTTATTTACAACAATAATATCCCTTTAAATCAGTGTGACAACACATACACAATCTTTGCAATTGATTTTATACCCTTTTTAGGATTTACATCAAAGTTCTGGCATCTGAAAGCACCACCTCCTTTTCAGTAATATAAAAGTACTCAATTTGAAGCCGGTCAGCTCCTAAGGAAAGGGCTGGAGCAGATAGGGTCCTGGATTTTTAAGCACTGAGAGGAAAAACGCTAGTTTTATCAAGTGCCCAAAAACAACACAGGAATGCCCCAATTCGGCTTCGGGAGGAATGTGCACATAAAGACAATTGTTTTTTAGTCAGAGGACGATGCTCCGTGCAAATATAAGACTAAATGCCTTTTCTTGACGTGCCCACATTCGAGGAGGTTGTAAGCCTCTTAGCGTATTTATTACTCCATTCGTGTAGGCGCTTAGCAGCGTAGGTTCTAAAGAAAAATTGTTTTTAGAAGGGTTTTCCTCTGGCCAACCAAAACAGAACACCAGAGGGAGAAACCAAAGGTTCTCAACAATATTTCATGTTCCTTAAATTGCGCAAATGAACCCATGGAGGCACAACAACGAGGGGGGGGAGGGTTCTATAGCACAAACAAATATCAGAGTCTACACTCTGACAGTATCTATTGTCAGCTTTATTTTTGAGTTCAGTTCTAATATTCAATTGCATCGTTTGGGGGGGGTTCATTATACCAGTGACTGTATACATATATCTATATATATCAGGACCATGAAATGAGAAAGAAGTTAGAGGAGAGAATATAGGTGGCCAGCCTATATAATGTTTAGAAAGAGGAAGGAATACAGAAGAAAAAGGGGGTATACAAAACGAGCTGTTGCAACAGACTTCAACAAACATAAGGTCTGATATACATGATGTTTCCTTTTTTTTTTTATTTTATATATTTTTTTTCTTTACAGGGATGGAGTAGTATGTTGTGTGTTAGGCTCATCTCCATTGTTCCTCATGCAGGTTAAACATCAGAGTGGCTGAGTGCACCTCCTCGATTGAGCGGAGGATTGCACCTCGCTCATACGTGAACTCACCTTTAGATTAAAACTTGTTTACTTAAGTATAGTCTGTTTACTCTTACTGTTTAAAGATTGAAATAACATATCCCCCTTGGGGGTGCAGAAACTATTTTTTGATTATTATGCCTTAACCTGCTTGTTCTGTTTCTACATCAGGCTTACACATTTATACTCTGTTTTTGGACAACCTCTTTTTTCCTCCCATGCAACTGCTTTTCTCTCTCCTGATTCTGGTAAATTACCTACTCCTGATTTTCTATCTTTTCCGGATTTTGGTGGTGAGTACCTACACTTTCTGTACAAATTTGGAAAAACCATGCAAAATACCAGCATAGGTTTAATACTAGTCTCCTGGAACGTGAAGGGACTAAACCACCCGGTTAAGTGGGCTGTGGTTCTAAAGCATCTACGCTCCTTGCAGGTGGATATTGCACTAATCCATGAGACTCATCTCACTGCAAGAACTGCAGCATGGCTTAAACAGACCTGGGTGGGTAATGTGATAGCTAGCTCAGCATCAACCAAGTCTAGGGAAGTGGTCATTTTGGTTAAGAAAAACTCCCCCTGGGTGCAAGAGCAGACAATCTCTGACACACAGGGCTGATGGATAGTGGTCCGCTTTTCACATCCTGGAGGGCTGGTGGTATTGGGGAATATGTATGGGCCAAACATCGATGATCCCGAAACTATCATGGACCTAAACAAGGCAGTGAACACCCTAGCTGACGGGAACCCACAAATCCCAATTATACTTGGTAAAGACTTTAACTGCACCCTTGACATTTTCTTATACAAGTCTAAGCCTACTCCTCAAACACACCCAAAAGTAGTATTGGCACTACAAGGGGTCATGACAGAGTGGGGAATGACTGATGTGTGGTGACGAGAACACCCGACAGGGTATGACTTCTCCTTTTTTCCTCAGTGCATGCCACATATAGTAGGATCGACTACTAGCTTGCTAATTCCTCTGCAGCCTGTGAAATTACTAGTACTAGAATTCATGATATTCTGGTCTCGGACCGTGCCCCAGTGTCCTGCCTGTACACCCCTCAGGGCTGCATCAGGTTGGGAATGAGATGGTGAAGTAATCCCATGTTGCTCGGAGAACCACAGTTTCAAACCATGGTACGGGACACGGCTAGGGACTACTTCTCACTAAATCGGGCGGCAGACACCTCAGCAGCCGCTCGGCACACAAGAATAAGATCAGAAAGGTGAAGCTAAATGACTTGCAGGCCAAACTATCCTCTTTGGAAACCAGCTTTAGAATTTTTACTGCCCAGTTACCTGACCAGATACTCCTCAGGGAGATTGTTGGATTGAAGTATCGTATTAACAATATACTGCACCATAAGGCTGAGTGGGCCCTGATTAGGTCCAAGCATTTGCACTGGGAAGGGGGAGACAAAGGGGCCAAGCATCTGGCCTTTCAGCTAAGGAAGCAACAAGTGGCATCCTGTAATCATGCCTTAAGAAATACCTATGGATCGGTGATTGCAAACTCTAAATGAGTTAATGAATGTATGCGGCACTACTACCAGCACTTGTACCAATCTCATATCTCTGTAGATCCCAACCAACTAAAAGGTTGGCTTGCTGACTTATGTGCCTTAGCCAAATCCCCCCATATTTCTGATGATGTTAAAGGCCTACTGGATAAGCCTTTCACTGAAGCAGTACTTCAGACGGTGCTTCACCAACTGGCTAAAGGTAAATCACCTGGTCCAGACGGCATGACCACAGACTTATATCAGGTCATGAGTACAGAGATCAGTGCCCCCCTCCTCTCAGTGCTACATGAGGCTCATGTGATATGCTTCCTTCCCCCTACCATGCGGGAGGCACTGGTCACCCTATTACCAAATAAATCAGATGATGCTCTCAGCTGTTCCCAATTTCCTTAATCTCGGTTAATAATAAAATTGCTGCCAAAATGCTTGCCACATGGCTGATGGAGGCTATCCCACATATTGTCCATCCCTCGCAAGCTGGTTTTACCAAGGGAAGGGCGGCAGTGGATGACATCAGACTGGTTTTGGATCTGTAATGGCTGGCTCTACAATCTAACAGCCCAATGGCAGCAATAGCAGTAGAATTTTCTAATGCCTTTGATTCAGTGAAGTGGCCATACCTTCATGAAATACTCCGGCTTTATGGGTTCAGTCCATATTTCAGACAGTGGATCAGTGTGCTATATAATACCCCAGTTGTGAGGATCCTAACCAACCAAGATATCTCCCAACCCTTTTCACTGCAGTGGGGTACACGGCATGGTTGCCTGTTATCCTCTCTGGTCTTCTTGGTGGCTTTGGACACTCTAACCCAAAAACTACAGGCCACTGAAGGCATTACAAGCATTCAGGTTGGCCAGCAAGTGTACCTAACAGCCCCGTATGCAGATGATCTGCTCTTAACACTGGACCATCCAAAAGAATCCCTCCCCACTATATTAGACACTCTGGGAGAATTTGCACAATTGTCAGAGTTACATATTAACCAGAAGAAGACCAGTGTTGCCCCCCTCAACAAAGCTTGTATGAACTCCTGTATACAACGCCTGCACCTGTCCTGGGCCCCATATAGTTTCACGTACCGGGGTGTGACCATTCTATTATCTTGGAAACTCCTGGAAAAGTGGAAACGGCGGCCCCTATTATCCTCATTAACGACCAAGGTAAGTCACTGGTTGGATACAGAATGCTCCACTTCAGAATATTATGGGTTGATGACTGAGCAACTATCATATATTTGGCTCTCATGCACCTTTTCTCACCTTTTAGGTCCTCTCTCTCCTTTCTATAGCTCACTACCACTCCCTGGTGTCTTTAATGCTTTAATAATGATTACTATTTACATTTGGATTAAGGAGTGGGGTAATTTGGACTGCAGAAGAATTGGTTGCCTTAAGTTTCTCCTTCCCCCTCCTTCTTACAAGCTTTACATGTAGTCAACTGAGGTAGTGTACGAATTCTCTCTCCTGTTGGTTTTTTGAATGAAAAAAGTTATCTAAATCAGTTAGAGAAATGTTAACCTGGTTTACTTAAGATTTGCCACTATGTAATGCAAACATATGTACAATTGTTGAGATGTGACTATATTGAATAAATAAAAAGTATTCTATGATAAAAAAACAAAGATCTTATGTTTGGGACACCACGCATATATTGGAGGTCCTGGAGGAAATGCAATTGGAGGGAATTGGCTATAAGTGTCAATGGAAGTCTGTTCTTTATACACCAATACCCCAGATGATGATGGGTTGGAAGCTGTGCGATATTGGTCAGACCTTGACTCACAGTTGCATAATGAGAAAAAAGAATTCCTTCTTGAATGTGCAGAACATGTGCTTACCAAAAATAGCTTTCCTTTTCCAGAAACATATTATCTACAGGTTAAAGGGACAGCAATGGGGGCAACATTTGCACCCGATTATGCAAATCTATACCTGGGAAAATGGGAAATAGAATATGTCTATGATGACCAGGTCAATCCTTTCTTTGATAGGATTGACTTATGGTGTTGTTATATAGATGATGTATTTATGGTGTGGCAGGGCAGCAGTGAGCTAAATCAATTTGTCTCTTATTTGGAGACACACAATGAGAATTTAAAATTTACTGTGAAATGTGATCATGTGTCTGTTCCCTTCCTGGATCTTGTAATAATGAAAAAAGAAGATGGTACATATACAACTGACCTGTACAGGAATGACACAGACAGGAATTTACTATTACATGCCATGAGCTGCCACCCACAACATTTAGTAAGGAATATCCCCACAGCCCAGATGTTGAGAGTACGCAGAAATTGTAGTAATGACTCTGATTTTATGATAAATGCTTCTGAAACGTGTACTCAGTCAGCCTTAATTTAGAGGGGAATGGGAAAGATGCTTCTAGTTGGATGCTTGGAGAGTAAGGAGACTTGAAATATTTTCTTAGTTGGTAGTGCTTGGAGGTGCAGTGAGGGGCTGATACACTCTCGTGAGAGTCGGGTGAAGGCCCTGATCCCACCCTTTCCCACCCCTCCCTCCTGAGAGCTCGGCTCTATCATAGGGGAACAACTGCCCTGCAATTGGAGGAAAAGGATTCAGGTGCAGCTCATGTAGTTCTAGCCACTAGAGGTTGGGTTTAAGGGCTTGGAGAGAGGAGCTAAGGGAGTTGTACACTTCCCCTGTAAGTATACTGTGTAGTACTGCACCTAGTAACAGGGGTACCTGTTTACTGTGGGACTGTATCTAGGATTAGTGGATGACCTGATTAGTGGATAAGGGTGTATCTTGGACTAGTGGGGAATCTGGTGGTTCACCGAAGGAATCCTACTTGAAGGGAGATGGGACCACACGTCATTAGGGCTGGCATCTTTGGGAGGGTGGTGGGGTGCACAGGGTGTGGGGCTGCCATGATATTGGACTGGGCTTGGAAGTTCAGTGGTTGCCCAGTGTGCTACAAACTGGCACAGCTTAGGGAGGAGATTGAGGGGATTAGGAGACAGCTGGAGGGAGGGGGGAGGTATGGTTGGGGAATAGGGCAGGGTCTCTCCCGCGGGATTGCACCAAGCACTGGTGCTGGGGCATATGGAAAGTAGTGCAGGAGAGTACTCTGGGGTCACATTGGAAGCCTGACAGAGGGGGCCCAAAAGGAGGACACTACCACGGAAGCAGGCAGGTATCTAGGGACCCTCACAGAGGGGGGCCAAAGGGAGGACATTCTCAGGGAAGTAGGCAGATGGCTGGTGCTGGACAGAAGGAAGCAAGGGGGAGAGGTAGATTGGACCTTAAGCTCAGTAACCACTTCAGTTCTCTTCTTCTGCTTAAGGATGAGGGGGTGATGTAGCCATGACAGGGGTAGTTAGAGATGGAAAGAGAGTTGGGGGTAGGAGGAAGGGGCTGGATAGCAGGAAAAACAGGGGGGAACTTGGAACATGGGAAAATGGGGGGAGCAGTGGATCAGAGCAGGAGGAGGAGGGGATAGAGGGCGGAAAGCACAAGGAGAAGGGTCAGCTGGGAGGAAAGGGCAAGGAGAGGGACCAGAAGTCCAAAAAGGATGCAGTAAAGGCAGCTGAGGGTTTATGCCAGTGGAGCATGACAGGCATGGAGGGGCTGAACGGAGACAGAAAGGAAGGGAGGACGAGCCTGGCAAGTTTAGCAGATGGGGGGAATGACCAGTTGCGAGCAGTGATGGGGGGATAGTGGGGTGAAAAGGATACTTGGGAGGAGGAGAGGCATAGGTTCGGAGGGGAGGTGGTGGCTGGAGTAAATAAGGAGGGGCAGCAGGGGGAACCCAGATAGGGGGAGGAGCAAGGAGCCAGCTGGGGGAAGGGCCAGTAGAAAGGATGAGGGACAAGGAAGGGGGAAAATGGAAGAAAAGGTGTGGTCAGAGTGATCCTGTTGGGCGATTCCATTATCAGGGGTATCAAATGGGATAGGGAGGGGGAAGCCTGTCTGGTTAGAACAAAATGCTTCCCTGGACTAACAGTGCACAAGGCCAAGCATGAGGTATATCAGCTGGCAAAGGATTGTGGAGGTTCCCCGGACATACTGGTCCACATGGGTACCAATGACATTGAGGGAAATAGTGAGCCGGAGATACAGGCAAGGTTCAGGAAGCTTGCCAGGGTCAGTCATGACGCAGGATGTGTGATTTCTTTCTCAGAAACCCTGCGGTGCCAAGGGCTAGTACGGAACACAAGAGGAAGATTAGGGAGATAAACCAGTGGCTCAGGGAGTGGTGTGGGGCCAGAGGTTATGAGTTAATGGGAGACTGGGGGAGACCGGGCAGGATAAGGAGCTGTATACTAGAGATATGCTCCATCTCAATTTTGGGGGAGGGAAATCCTTATGTTGAAAATAGAGGGGTTTGTTGGTGAAAGGTACAGTTTAAACTTGTGAAGAAAGGGGGGAGGGATGGGAGAAAAGGCTGCCGAGAGGGGTCCGATAAAGGAGGGACTCTATCTCCACCCCCCCGGGGAGCTGGAGGAATGTGGGAAAAGGCCAACTGGTAATGTGCTGACTGAGGGAAGACAGAATCCCCATGGGAACGCGAGCAGGGGAAATGGAAGTATATGGAAAGGGTGGAAGGTAGTCCTGCTAAATGCCAGGAGCTTGGGCAATAAAATGCCTGAGCTCCAGGTGATGCTAACTGAGGGAGAGGTGGATGTGGCAGCAGTCACTGAGACCTGGACCACCACAGGGCATGGCTGGGACCTGAACCTGGAAAGTTACACCATGTTCAGGAAGGACTGGGGGAAGGAAATGGAGGAGGGTAACAATAATAGTCAAAAACTGCATTGGCATAGGAGGAGTGCAGGAGGTGGAGGGAACTGTGGAGGAGATTTGGGTCACCTTGATAACAAGGGGGGGCAGGAGAGTAAAAATAGGAGTGGTGTATAGACCCCCTGTGCTGGTGGAGGAGCTGGAAAAGAGTCTGGTGGCAGATGTTGGTAGGCACTGCAGATTGGACAGGGGAAGGGTGGTGGTGTTGTGGGACTTAAACATGCCAGAAACAGACTTGGAGACTATGACATCCTCAGTGGCCAGGGAACAGAGGTTGTTGGATGTCTTTCAGGATGCATTCCTAACTCAGCAGGTGGGAGAATCCACCAGGGAGGCGCAGATACTGGATTGGTCCTGACAGACAGTGACCAGATTGGGGGCCTGGAGGTGAGGGACCCATTGGCGGGGAGCAACCATGCCACGGTCTGGTTCAGCCTGGACCTAGGAGGGGTAGAAGGCTGCATAAAGACAGAGATAGCTGACTTCAGGGGGATGGATTTCAAGGAAATGGGAAGGATCCTTAAGAAGCATTTGGATGAGATTGGGCCAGACATGGACCCTGACAGCAGGTGAGAAATCATCAGGAGGGGGATGCAGGATGATACCAGCAACTGTGCAAGAGTAAGATGAAAATGCGGTAGGGCCCATAAACCCTGCTGGTGGACCAGGGAGGTTCAGGAGGTGGTGAGGGGAAAGAAGGCAGCTTATAGGCATTTCAAGTGCTCAAGGAGTGAAAGGGATTGAGGGAAGTATGAGCTGGTGGCCAGAAGGACCACTAGGGTGGTGAGGGCAGCTTAGGCAAGGAAGGAGCAGAACCTGGCCAGGGAAATTAGAAGAGGGAACAAGGGGTTCTTTAGATACATTGGAGAAAATGAAGGGTGAAGGGGCAGATTAGCAGGATTAAAACAGGGGAAGGATGGTCACAAGACCTGGGGGAGCAGGCTGAGCTATTAAATGAGTACTTTGCCTCAGTTTTCACTAGTGAAAATGGGGGTACTGCATCATACGTGGGAGGAGATGGTGAAACTGAGGAGTGGGGGAGGACCCTTGCCGATCGGCTGGTCTGGGGAGTGGGGGGCCATCACTGGCAGGACAGGGTAAGGCAAAGCAGGGAGAAGAGGTAGCAGAGGTGGAAATCACAGCAGAGAGTGAGGGAAACCCTCAGGTCCCTTAAGATGGAGAAAGCACCAGGGCTGGATAAATTACATCCCAGGGTGCTGAAGGAACTTGCGGATGTCCTGGCGAAACCACTGGAGGAGCTTTTCAGCATCTCTCTGTGGACAGGGTGGGTGCCCCAGGACTGAAAGGTGGTGCATATACTGCCTATCCACAAGGGGGGATCAAGGGAGGTAGCAGGGAACTACAGGCCAGTCAGTCTGACATCGGTGGTGGGCAAGGTCATGGAGGTCATTGTCAAGGAGAGGCTAGGGGAGGACCTGGAAAAGTTGGGGTGCCTGGACGATAGACAGCATGGATTCATCCCAGGGAAATCATGTCAGACAAACCTCGTGGAGTTCTATGACTGGGTGATGAGTGCCTTGGACCTGGGTAGACTGGTGGACATCCTCTATCTTGACTTCAGCAAGGTGTTTGACTCTGTTCCTCACAGGTGCCTGTTGAATAAGGTGGGAGAAATGGGTCAGGGAACCAGATGATCAGATGGACAGGCAATTGGCTCCAGGACCAGACCAAGAGGGTCATGGTTGGCAGGATAGTCTCATCCCCAAGGAGAGTCATTAGTGGGGTCCCTCAGGGATCAGTTCTTGGGCCCCTCCTGTTCAATGCCTACATCTCTGACATAAGGAAGGGTATCAGTAGTGAGATGAGTCTCTTTGCGGATGACTCAAAACTGGGGTCATTGCTGGATGGGGAGGAGGGGAGGGTGGCCCTACATGGGGACCTGGAGGCTCTGGAAAGGTGGTCTAGAAAGTGGAAGCTGAGATTCAATGCAGGGAAATGCAAGGTACTGCATCTGGGAGCCAGAAACCCAGACCAAGTGTACACCGGGGGGATCGCTACAAGGCTCAATGACTGAGAGGGACCTGGGTGGTGGTGGTGGATGTCAAGATGAACAACTCTGAGACTTGTAGGAGGCAGCGACCAAGGCCAACAGGATGCTGGGATGCATCACTAGGGGGATCACCTCCAGAAGGAGGGAAGTGATACTCCCTCCATATAACTGCTTGGTGTGGCTACACCTCGAGTACTGCATGCAGTTTTGGAGGCCACATTTAAAGAGGGATATTGAACTCCTGGAGAGGGTCCAGAAGAGGGCAAACAAAATGATCTGGGGCTTGGGGGACAGGACCTATGGAGAGAGACTCAAAGAGCTAAATATGTACACATTGGAAGAGAGAAGGGACCAGGGGACATGATAGAGGTCTTCAGGTAAATGAAGGGTTAAATAGGGGAGGAGCAGTCAGGGTGCTCCGAAGGAAGGAGGGGGGGCAACCAGAGGGCATCGGTGGAAGCTGGAGGGGGGAGAATCAGGGGAGAAAGGAAGAGGTGCTACTTCACTGAAAGGGTGGTGGAGCCATGGAATGCACTCCCCAGGTGGCTGGTGGAGGCAGAGACAGCGGAGGGGTTCAAGAGGGGGTTGGACAGGTACAGGGGAAGGTTTCTGGAAGCAAAGTCCTGTGCAGAGGGAATATCTGGGACCTGGAAGGGAGAAGCCAGAGAGGATGAGGGGGGCAGTAAGGTTGGCTCCCAGGTTGGGGGCTGACCAAACGAGCAGACACGAAAGACCATTAGGCCTATTCTGCTGGTATTTTAGTATGTTAGTATGTTAATGATAACTGGAACATATTAACATCAGAGCCTCTACTTAAAGCAAGCATGCAAGAAAAACCTAGAATGGTATATAAACATGGACAGAATTAGTCAACAGTTATCAAGCTAAGGTGTTTCCCTCTTTGCCCGAAGATAAATGGTTATCACCATTGCCACATGGTAATTTTCCATGTGGCAACTGTAAATTTTGCACTTCCATTCTTAACACTTATACATTTACTACAGTTAATAACACAAAAAGATATGAGATAAATTATTTATTCAACTGTAGTACAGATAATTTGGTGTATTTGGCAACTTGTGAGTACTCTGCATTCTATGTCAAAATGACAACAAGACCTTTTAAGGTCAGAATTGGTGAGCATTTAAGGTCAATTTAATCTGAAGACCCTTCAAATACACTGGCTAACCATTATAGGATGGCAAAAAATATTGGACACACTTTCAAGTTCTGTGCAATAGAAGAAGTTAAAATGGGGTCAAGAGGTGGTAACCTCAAATAAAAACTTTAATATAGGGAATCATTTTGGATCTTTACATTAGGGGCATTAAATGCACCAGGTCTCAATGATAAAATTGAGTTGTTGACATGCATTAGGAAATAGAATACACTATTAAAAGGAAATGGAATATAGAATTGGGTTAGATAATCTTATTTCCCAAATGTTGAAATAGCTATATTTAGTTGAATGTATTCTCACAAATAATTGTCTTGTTGTCTCTAGGTCCTTAAAGGAGAAGTCCACCCAAAACTTGAAAAAATATACAGTATGTTGTGCAGAGAGTTTTAATTTGTATGTGAAGTTCTAGTGTTTCCTTCCCTCTGACTGGTATTAGGAGTTTTTCCTAAATTAGCTTGCTAGCTTTAGAGTAGTTTTACGCCCCTGGGGATCTTCATCCCTGACAACTTAATTGTATTTCTTGTTCTCACAGTGATTCTTGTCTCATGTGACAGTGATGTAAGAGAGACCCAACATATATTGCACACATGCCAAACAAACTAAATATCTTGAAAGCTTTACAAGCTGCACAAAAATTACCAGCAGCAAAGTTTATCAGGACAGTAAGACCTTTATGATGAGAGTAGTCACTAAGCTGAATTTTATAGATTTTAAAATATAGCCATCTCTACTGTTGTGAACTGATTGTAAAGCAATGCTTTCTGCTGAATTTATGGTCTCTGCTACATCACTGTCACATGAAACAAGGTGCAGCGTGCGACAAAGGAATACAATTAAGCTGTTTGATATGGAGATCTCCAGGGGTCATAAAACTACCCTAAAGCTATCAGGCTAATTTAGGAAAAACTCCTATTACCAGTCAGAGGGAAGGAAACACTAGAACTTCACATACAAATTAAAACACTCTGCACAACATATATTTTTTCAAGTTTTGGGTGGACTTCTCCTTTAATGACTTGTGTTGCACCATCATGTTCCTGAAATATCGAAACAAAAGAAAACAAAATATTGTTTCAAATATGGATTAATATTGGTGGTACTTGATACTAGATCAGATTACCTATTTTTCTTTGATTTAATTCTTCACTCTTATATATATGTAAACAAAATATCTCTTGTGTCTTAAATGTAATTAGGAAAATATGGGGTAGTTCCTCTATGCAGCTTTGTCTGTATTTTAATTTTAATATTATTACCTGCTTTTGCTGTAGTCATTTCTAAGTATCCCAGTGGTTATTTTGTGGTGGTATTAGTATAAACATATATATGTGTACATAAATGTATTCTTTTATGAAGTATTTCGTGTTTATACTATCTCTTTAAGACACCACTATTTAAATTTGTCTCATTGTATTAATGGACCATCCCCCTGATGACGCACTAGCTGCGAAACCGGTCGGAGTTTTGTTTGCTGCCACTTGACGGTATGCCACTTGACGGTAAGTTGCAGGCATTGTGTCTTTTTTTAAAAGTACTTTTGCAATAAAACCATTTCAAGCTCACAAGTCTGGACTAGTGCTGATTTTGTTGTTATTTTACTTTTAGGAACTTCCAGTTTATTATACGTCCTATGAGGGGGTTTACCAATCCAAATAAAATTAGAAATTACAGAATACACCATTTTGAACAAAGATAAAAGGATACATACTGCATGTGTAACATTTGTAAGAGGTAGAAAATCCTGGGATGAACGTTCATTTTGATTATATTAACTCTACCGTAAAGAAAGAAAGGCAGAAAACTCCATTGCCCCAGATCTGATTTAATTATGGCTATTAATGCATCTACTTTAAGCTTTTTAAATCAGAATGGGTCTATTGTAAGATAAATCCCTAGATACCGCAAACTGTGAGGTGCCCAAACAATGCAGAGATTTGAGATGTCTGCACTAGTGAGATACGTGTTTAAAGGCATCACAACTATTTTATCTGTGTTAAACTTGGAAAGGGAACCATAAAGACTGATTGTGTCTAGAACTGTAGGAATAGCCATCACCAGCTGGGTGACATGGAGTAAAATGTTATCGGCATAATCAGAAAGTTGGTAGCGGAATGGTCCTAGGAGTATTCCTGTAATACAGTAAGTGGATTCGCTTTAGTTTAAGTATCAGGGGTTCCAAATACAAATTAAACATAAGTGGAGAAAATGGGCACCCTTGCCTGGTACCAGAATGCAAAGTAAACAAAGGTGAAAAAAAACCATTACAATGTATTTTATAAAATGGGTAGAGAAAATTCTGTATTTTGATTGGTTGCTAGCCGTCCATTAGAACTGTCTAACGCATGGCTAGCAATAAGTTCAGATAACCAAAGTCGCATATAAAAATGTATGTATTAAGAAGCCAAATAAAAAATAGAATGTTCACTTCTCAATCGCTGCCATTTTTTTTGCCCTCTAAGCATGAACTTGCGAAAACCCACAAAACCTCATAGTCATCAAACCCCTTGCTGTAGATTACCAAGCATATTTTTTTTATATTTGCTTACTGTACCTGCTATGCCACACACAAAAAATAAACCAAGTAGCACATTAAAACTTTTTGTTTTCCCAAAGCTGTATAGCCGCCATTTCAAGAAATCCTAACAGTCCTTGGGAACAGCTTGACCTTGACACCTCACAGACAGTGTGTCCCACAATTTTACACATCTTCCCAAAAGTGACAACATTGAATAATTGTTTAAATAAATGTTTAATAAAACAAGACTGTGCCAATGTTTGCTGCCTGTCCCCTTCCCTAACCACAATCGCTTGTTCCTTAATCAGAGCATGACAAAGCTAACACAATGCTGAACATGGCACACCCTGCAGAACAGTCCTAGGTCTCAACAGACTGAGCACAGCTACTTCAGCTCGGTGTTCTTTTTGTTTTGTTTATTCACTTATTTTTCTCTGTTTTAAAAGTCTTACCAGCACTCTTTCTTTCCTCCTGCTTGGCCATCCATGTACTTATTCTGGTCACTTGTGGCTCGACTACCCACTCACTTGCTCCACAGTCAGGAACTGTTATTTTATATTAAAACTATAGCCAAATTAAAAAAAAAAAAGAAAGCATAATCTTACTTTCCATGTGCATTGTGTATATGTGTGAGTGTGTGTGTGGAGTGGGGGGGTGCAGCAATTGTGCCTACATAAGGACAAAAGTCCAAAGGGCCCCATAAATTACAGCTATCCCTTGCAGATGGAGGAACTATTTTACAGCCAAACAGATTAAAGATTTCAATTTATCTCTATAGAAACATAACAATTTCGATTTTTTTATGCATTTAAAATACAGATGCCCATTTTATAAACACAATAAGCCATACTCCAAGGTGTGCTATAAACAGTTCTAGTGCATGGCTAGGGGGCTGGACGCATTGGGTCTGTGACTTCATGCATCACTACACCCCCCTAGCCATGCATTAGAATTCTCTAACGCACACCCCGTTGTCTCATTGCTTACTTAGTGCAGGAACAAGCATACAATGCCCAAAGCCAACTCATAAATTGTGGTGGAAAACCAAGTCAATCAAGGACAGTGAACAAAAAAATGCCAGTAGACCCTGTCAAACACTTTCTCAGCATCTAGATATGCTAGGGCTGCTGGCTGCCCCAGATTCCCAGATACCGAGAGTATATGGGCAGGTTTACGAAAATGGTCTGCGGCAGACCTAGTGGGCATGAAGCCAACTTGTCCTGAGATTATTAAAGAGCCCCATACTTTGTTAATATGTGTAGCTAAAATTTTACAAAGGATTTTCAAATCCTGGTTTGTAAGGGATATCAAGCTGTAATAGGAAACATGGTCTGAATCTTTACCAGGTTTGAGTAAAAGGACAAGCAATGCTTCAGCAATAGTTGTATCCGAAATACCATTCTCTAAAATGACCACGAAGACTTGGATTAGAATGTGGGCCAATTCCTGTGCATATGTTTGATAAAAATTGGTTTTAAAACTGTCAGGATTTTTGTCTAATGCCAGAGAGGAGATGGCCATACTGACTTCTGCCAGAGAAATTGGTTGAGTCAATTCCACTTGTTGAACTTCAGATAGAAACGGTAAGGGGATTGTATCTAAATAGGTAGAAATAGAATGTAAAGAAGGCAGGGATGGGAGCAGACCATATAAGGATTTATAATTAATGTAAAGCCCATGTGCTATATCTCTGGGATGGGACTTGAGCAACTGACATACCGGGTCATAATGTCATATGCTTAATAGTGTACAACATTATGGCTAACCTGAAACAGTGCTGTCTAGGACAGCAAATGGTACAATACTGCGTATACTGCTGTACACGGTATTTATTCATTTATTTATTCATTACAAATCAGGTGTACAACCTTTGAGTCAGAGACTCATTTACAAAGGCACCTCATCGCGGGGGAAGGGGGCAGACATCAAGACAGTTATTACAGTGCAGATTAAAACAGAGGATAACATTACAGGTGCAGTAAAAGGAACATTTAACATAGATACACTTAGGTTACATAATGTAGCAGTTTGTATGCTACTTAGGTTACATAATGTTACAAAATTGTGAGTTACACTTATGGATAATAATAGGTCCTCAGAGAAGACAGTGGGTTACATCCCTGTTTGGACCTAGTAGGGAAGGAGTGGGTCTGGGGAAGGGAGAGGCTGTCCAGTAGACGTTGTCAAGCCAGGGGGCAAGGCGGGCATGTACTACAGGTTAAAACCGGGTTAGTTGCACCTGCAACAGCGGGTATTAAAGATATGGTTCTGAAGGGCTGTTTTGAAGGAGCCAATTTTTGGCAAGTTGGAGATGTAGCTAGGGTGAGAATTGAACCAAGTGGGGGCTAGGTAGAGGAAGGATCTCTGGGCAAGAGAAGTCTTGCTTCTGGGCACCTTGGAAGTGGCCTTAACAGAGCTACGGGTGGTGACGGATGATGATGACTGCTATAGGGAGGTGGAGACCCCAGGGGGGAGAGTCCTAGCAGTGATTTCTTAGCAAGAAGGCAAGTCTGGTAGAGCAGTCGCTCCTCAAAGTTGAGCAGATTGGTGGTAGTATAGAGAAGGCAGGTTTGAGTTCAGCTGGTGGCACTGATCAGGAGCCTACAGGCCTTATTGATGGAGAGTTGGATTTTGGAGAGGGCAGTGTTGGAGGCTGCGACATAGATGGGCAAGCCACAGTCCATGAAGGACAAGATGGAGGAGGTGAAGGCCAGCCTGAGGGCAACCTGAGGCAGGCCGTCCCTGTGCCGGTATAGCAGGCCAATTCAAGAGTTAATGGTGGCTGACAGGGCATTAATGTGGGTGTGGAAGGAGAGGTCAGTATTGAACGTGATGCCTAGATACCTGTATGTGGTCACTTGTTCTAGCAGGTGCAGAGTGCTGGGGATTATCAAGAGGGGGGGTATTTTTAGCTTCATTTTGGTGGTGGGAGAAGAGCATTGATTTGGTTTTCTTTAGGTTAATGACCAGTCTGCGGTCGCCGAACCACCTTTCAGCTTGGTTGTAAGCTTGCTGAAGGGATAATTGGAGAGAGGTGGGATTGGGATGTGAGGCAACGAGGACTGCATCATCGGTGTAGAGGAGCATTTTCCTAGTACATTAGCTGGGGAGGGTGTTGAGGTAGAGACTAAAAAGTATTGGACCCAGGATTTAGCCCTGAGGGACCCCAGAGCAAACGTGAAGTGTGCTGGAGGGGGAGCCGCTGATCTTGACACACTGGGATCTAGCAGAGAGGTAGCTAGAGGACCAGGAAATGGGACCGCCAGAGAAGCCAAATTGGTGGAGACAGTCGAGTAGAAGGGGATGACAGACAGTGTCAAAGGCCTTGGAAAGGTCAATGAACACTGCTCCTGCAAAGCTGCCAGAGTCAAAAGCAGCATGCAGGTGTTGGGAGAATTCCAGGAGAGCTGTGGTTGTACTGTGTCCTGGGCAGAAACCGTGCTGCTGGGCACAGAATGTCATACTTGGTTAGGTATTCAGAGAGCTGGATACCACTTTTTCATGGGCTTTAGAGAGTGGGGGGAGGATAGAGATCTGCTGGTAATTGTTGGGGGTGGACTGGTCTGCACTCATGTGTATGGGTGTGATTTTAGCAGTTTTCCAAGCACTTGGGAACTGACACAGGCATAGAGACCAGTTTAGAAGGTCAGTCAGGGGGACTAGGACTTCGTCCAAGATCATACGGAGGATCCTAGAGTCGAGGGGGTCACTGCTGGGGTTATTGCTGCCTAAGACTTTTAGCAGGTGTGGCCTGGCTTCTTGGGAGGATAGGGTGTGCAGGTAGAATGGTGGGTGATGCAGGACCAGAGGGAGAGAGGTGGAGATTGGGTTAAAGAAGCTGCTAGGGAGGACTGAGATTAAGTCAGAGAAGGCAGTGTTAAGGCAATCGGCTATAAGGAGTGGATCTGTGGTGGGGGTGCCATTGATGGAGAGCTGAGATGGTGGGGGAGGAGTGGGACTTCCCATTTAGCTCTTTCGTATTATCCCAGAAGGTCCAGGCTGAACCCCAAGTGGAAGCGAGGGTGGTCTGGTAGTGCTCTGCCTTGGCCCGCCTAATAGCCCAAGTGCACTTATTGCATTCTGCATTGTAGGCCTGTCTATCAGACGCCTTTCCAGATTCTAGAGCAATGTGCCAGAGATAATCTCTGTTTTTGAGTCTCTGGAGGAGGGGTGAGGTGATCCATCGGGCATTGCATTTTTTGAAATGAATCCTGGTGAGGGGTGAAAAGGTCACAAGCCTTACAGAAGGCATTTGTGAAGTGGTCAAGAGCTGAGTTAATGTCAGGGGCATGCTGTTTAGGGGACCAGTCTAACTGGGCTAGGTATTGTTTTAATTTTCTGAGGCCACTGGGCCATAAACAGTGGTGTAGAGTGGCATGGGACACTGGCTTCAGAGTGGACGATGACCAGAGACAGAGGACTGGGGTGTGATCGCTAAGATAGTCAGGGAGGACAGTGACATCCTTTATTTTGTAGGGGCAGTTAGATATAACAACATCTAGGAGAATGCTGGTGCCAGCTGAGTGGCTGAATCTGGTGATCTGGGTGACTAAGTGGGACATATCCAGGGCAGCAAAGGACTCCTTTATATGAGAGGCAGTGTAGGCAAGCCAATTAACATTGAGATCACCTAGGATGACTTTGCTCCACTTTGTGAGGGAGAGATGTGAGGTAGTCAATGAGGGACTGGACCACTTGGTTTTGATTCCTCGGGGGTACATAGGAGACTGTGAGGAAGAGAGGGCCTCGGGTGGCATCAGGTGTGATTTTGAAGGTGGGGGCTTGGGCTCCATTATCAAGTTTATGAGCTGGGAGTGCCCAACATATAAGGGAGTCCCATACAAGTAGTGCGCAACCACCACTGCGTTTGCCTACTCGGTCTTCCCTGTAGATGGTATATCCAGGTAGTGTGATAGCAGAGTCAGGGGTGGATTTGGAGAGCCAAGTCTCTACCAGTGCAATTATGTAAGGTTGATGCTGAATGGCCCAGCACTGGAGGGCAGCAGATTTCTTTAAGAGACTGCAAATGTTTAAGGATGCAAAGCGGAGGCCAGTTGCAGTACAGGGTTTAGAAGGGCTGGAAGCCATAGGTCCTGGGTTTGGGTGTACATTACCAGATAATAATAGCAGTGTAATTATTCCTGTGTTGCACCATTCACACACACTCCCAGGCAGAGGATAAGACCTCTGCTGGGAGTGGGTTCCACTGAGCAGCTGCCATAGCTCACTGGACAGAACCACAGCAGCAGGAACCCAGGCACTGCATCTGGGACAAGGTTTGATTGCCGGTCCCAGAAATTGTATTTTTTTAAAGACTTTGTGCACTCCCCGAATTGGACCCCAACTGGAGTCAAGAATCTTTAGTGGGGGGAAGGTCCGGGGGGTGCAGCCACCCACAACGGGGGATGTAGCAGCTGATCCCCCCACAGAAAAAAGAGTTGTGCCGCATGGCATAAATCGGGCTGAATTGGTAGTGCAAATTTAGCCATGCGGCATAATGTCTTGCAACATTATGACCCCATGCCAGCAACTGATCAGCTAGGGAGCAAACAGGTGGAATAAGTTTGGAATTCTCCTGCTTGCAGAGATGAACAGCCATTAATTTTCCAGTCTTTTCTCCTTGATCTATATATTTTGACTTCATCTTAGAAATAGAATATTCTACCTGATCTTTCATAGGATCTGTGTATTGGTCCCATAGCATTTCCAAATGTATTCTTTGACCTTCGGGGAAAGACAGGTTAAGTTTTTTCCACTAGGGTCCTGATCTTGTTTAGCATTATTGATTCTTTTTCCTGACAAAGTTTCTTATGTTAAGTAGCCAGTCGAAAAAATTCTTCATTTAACATGGATTTACAAGCAGCCCACTCCATATCCCTCCATGTAATAGTATCCCAGTTGTCCTGGTTACAATGTTGGATAACTTGCCATATATGTTCTACAACACAATTATCCTTTAAAGAGCTTCTGATGCCTCAAAATAAACTTTAAAAAAAGATGCTAATGAGGTACAATTCTGCTTGCATTCCATTTATATTTTATATATTTCTCCTCCCCATAATTTATTACTAAAGAAATGTGTATGAATATATGATCATTGTCCCTGAGATTTTATTTTCAGTTCATCTGCCTCTATAGCTTACTCCCTACTCCAAGTCATAATCCGCTGTTGTGACATCAGTCTTTTGCCATTGGAGTAACTGTGAAGTCACTAGCAGTGCACTATGACTTCAGGTAGGGAGAAAGCTGCAGGAATAGATGAACTCTTTAGGAGCAGAAATCCTGTTTTCATACAAATAGCCTCAGTAATAAATAATGGGGACGAGAAATACAGAACTAATGGGAAATACAAGCTGGACTGTGTCTAAATATTATGTTTTGTTAAAGTTCACCTGAACGTGTCACCAGCTCTTAATAATGAACTACTGTGTTGCCAGATAGAGTCTCTCTGTCAATATTAGGTTTAAGAGAGTGGAGTAACCAGACAAAAGAGTTGTCAGACAGCACGCTGGGGGCTATGTCGCAGGCATGAAGGCCTGATAAGGTTGCCCTGCTCACTAAAAAGAAGTAAATTCTAGAGTAAGAACTGTGGGGATGTACAACATTTAGCAGTGGGATTAAGGATTCTCCATGGGTCACAGAGACCTATAGCGTCCATCGTATCTAGCAGGGAGTGCTATGCAGTGGATAGGCCCACCATAGGATTATGGGTTCTATTGAGATTACATGTTAGAGTTAAATTCTAGTCAACCCCCAAGAGAATAGGCAAATGAGCAAAGGGAGCAAGAGAAGCAGCTAAAGCCAAGAAAAGGGAGGGTAATACACATTAGGACCATAGACATTGCCTCGAAAAACTGTAATCTGGCCCAGGCAACCTTGCAAAAAGATGAACTGACCATTTGTGTCAGCAACGCTACAGGATATGGTAAAGGGTACTGATCTAGGTAGGAGAATGGCTACTCCTTTCTGTATGGTACTATCCCTTGCCCTGTAAATCTGCCCAATATAATCCCGATGGAAAATATTACATTCAGTGGATAACAAGAGTGTTTCTTGAAGAAAGACAATGTGGACCCCTAGGTGAGCTAAGTGTCTAATAATCTGGTTCTGTTTGGTTTTAAACCTTGCCCCTTTAATATTCCAGGATGCAAATGTCAGACTACTGGACATATGATTTAGGAAATTATACAACACATTGGCCATACAAAATCACCACACCATGACATCACAAGAAAGATGGAATGCATTCACTTTTGCCCCTACCCTCCCAAAATAAATTCCACAAACAATCTAACATGAAAAAACAGTAACTAATAAAAACCAAGGTAATACACATGACACTGAATCCTGCCACCAGTCCCCAGACTGCACTCCTGAAGTCAGGCCCATTTAGGGTTCCTTGGAGGGGATCTTGATCAGCCCCTGGTGAAGTAAAATACCCAAGACTGGTTGCCATAGCAGTGCACGCGAAATCTAGGAAATAACAAAATGAGGTGCTCCATGATAAGACACAACACAGTAACTATAAAACACTATACATGTTAATTTTCCAAAGCCAGCAACAAATAAGAATTCCAGGGCCCTGATAGAGACCAAGGCAGGGAAAGTTGACAGACACCCCCTGAAAGAGAAAAACAGACAGTCAAAGAAGCTATTATGTTATGTAAAAAAGACTACTTATAGGCTATTGGACCTGGCAAAAAGCTGGTAGTGCTGGGTGAGTTAGGCTATGATCCCCAAAAAGGGAAAATAATTATAATCACAGCCACCTGAATTGGGAGAGAACAGAGAAAATGAAATACCCAGCCCCAGACACTGGGAAAATAAAGATCAAAATGATAGTGAACCTTGCAGCATTATGGAAAGGGGGATGGGAAATAGACACAGCCAAGGGAATAACATATAGAAATGGAACAAAATTAGGGGAGAATATCCAGGAGGGCTCTGTCATGCTAAACTCTTGTGGCATTGCCTAGAACTCTGTGCTGACAGAAAGAAAATCAGCCAGATGCTACTGCCCCATTTAATTAAGTCATTAAGTGGAGTCCAGATAAGTCCCAATCACTGGGGCATCTATCAACTGATGACTAAAAATAATGTGGCCAAAAACATGATGCTCAGTGAGAGAAGATAAAAAGAAAATATGCAGCCTGCATCTCATCCAGAGCTCTTCTGTGTTTCTTGCCACAAAGCAAGTCTAACCTAGAAAAGAAAAGCCAACAGGTGCAGCATGTTTCTGTACTGTGTATAAGTTGATCCCTAAAGGACCCATAGCATAAATATATCATAAGTCACAACAACAGCTGAACAAAGAGATCCATGCTGGTGAGTGATGACCAGGACCTCTCCAAGTTAACAAAAGCCAAACTGTAGAACACAGTTCAAACAGTAAAAACAAGATGACAGTTCCTTTCACTGATCAGAACAATTCATGGCATGCCAGTGCTAAGTCAGTGAGCAGGTATACATTGTGGGGGAAACAGATTATGAAAATATTTTGGCAGCTTGCTTGTGCATCTGCGACTGACTGAAATAGTTTCTCTCCCACCGCAGTAGTAACGTACAGGATAGCAGGGTACCGGAGGTGAAATCTTATGCCCACAGCATATAGCTTGCACTTAATGTCCCTGTATGCCTGCTGCTTTGCATGGACACCTTGGGCTGAGGTCGCTGAAAATGAAAATGCGTGCCCCTTTCTACCTGATTTGTTTCTGCTCTCAGATTTTAGACAGGGTGTGAATTTTGTCTAAAATTCAGCAACCAAAAAATGAGGTTGCAAGGCTTTTCACCTGGATTGGAAGTGGTCTCAAGGAATGGTATACACGCTCTGTTATGTAGGTAGTGCCACAGGGAGAGTGACCAGGGATTTTCTCTAATAATTGTTGCACAAATAGGATAGGGTCCTTTCCTTTGGCTCTCTGGAATACCTCAAATGATTAAATTGTTGTGCTGACTTTAGGCTTATTGGTCATCTAATTTCTCTTCTAACTGCTTTAATTTGCGGCACATATCGACCAGCTCTTGTTCCATTATGGAGGCTTGGTCTTCCAAAGAGGCAATGCGAGCTTCTGAGTCCAAGATGCATCAGCTGAGAAGCTCTAAAGTTGGCTTCACTGTTTAAAATTTGGCAACCAGCTCAAATAGAACATCTATGATTGTACTCAGGTACTGGGAGAAGCAGTTAGGAGTGGATGGGTCATCCTCTGGAGCCAGGGAGATGGGTGGAGAAGCATCCTCTTTTTAAGCAGGGGCCCATTCCTAGGTTCAACCCCTCTACATAAACCCACTATGTCTCTTGATTCATTTTATTTGCTACAGATACAGACACCTGAGGGTAGACACTCTTTTGATGTTACCCCAACACAGGTTCCAATCTATTTTTCACCCACCTCCTCCTTTTTAGGTTTTTCATCAAAAAAATAAAACACATTGATCTTAACATATTGTAACATTTTGGCAATATTAGCATATTTAGCTTGCAGTATACCCCAGTCAATACTGTTAATAGATTGAGCTGCATCAATACAAGAAAATGTCCCTTCAGCCTCATAGGTTTCTTCTTGCTTGCTTTGAGTCTTCAACCCCAGAACAATATCACTAGGCACAGTCTTACTTGGGGTCTCACATTCAAGTTCCATACTTGTGTCTCCAACCTCTAATAGGTAACATCCTGGGAACACAGGCAACAAAGGAAAATCTTGCTCAGTCAGGGGATTTGCCTCCAACTGATCCCACGAAAAATCCTCCTCCAATTCTTTATCCAGCCTCTCTGGCAGGAATCTCCTGAGCACCTGGCACCAGTGTTCCACCTATCTGCATAGTCAGTCTGCCTCCAGCCATTGTCCACTCATCCAGTGGATCATCCTCATCAGGGTCTCCACCTCCTGGGTGTTGTCTTTGCACTTCTGGTCTGCCTCGACCCCACGGTAGTTCCTCATCCCTTTGCATCTCTTCATTGTCTTCAGGATTTACCTTCCTCCCAGCTCCGTGGTCAAGTCCAGGCAGCAGCTTCTCTACATCTGTCAGCCAAGAATCTGCCCAGAACTCCACAGACTTTCTTCTCTGGGTTTCTACTCTGGCAGCTCCTGCTGCATCAGTCCACCTGGCATATCTGGGTGATATTTACCAGAAAATGTCCCTTTTCAGCCAGTCCAGATGCTTCCAGCAAGTTATCCCACTTCAGACAGAAAGTCTGTGGAGGGGTTGTGGGAAAACAGATGGACCAGACACCGAACGTCAGGTTCAACACACAATCTCTGTGTGATGTTTATTCAAAATACAGGAAATACGCTTCTGCAATGCCATATTACTTCTTCAGTACATCAGTTTGCAGCAACAGACTATATATGTCCTTTCTCTGTACTTAGCCAGAACCTGCTAACACTGATCTCTGATCTAACTACCTTTCAGTGAAAACCCTTCATCTCTATGTGGGCCCTGTTTGCTTGGGTAGTGGGGGCTCAAAAATAAAAAAAAAACAAGCTATAGACATAGAACCTCAGTGCAGAATCACAGAAAAAAGGGTTACCCCAAGGGCATTGGCAACAAGTCAAGTTTCAAAGAAATACAACATCATACATACTTCCATAATACAAAGCATCATGGGATATTTTCAAATCACTATGGCATGTCAGACTTGTTCAGTTTACAGCAACTGACATGCATTTTAAATAGCACAACTAACTTAATTTCTGTAATAGTCACCTAGTACTTTTTACCATTATCAAAAACACCAAGTGACATGGTATTTTCAACATTTACAGGTTTCATAAACATAAGGTACATACATCAAAGTATTCCATGACATAGTGCTATTACATATTAAATCCAACAATGATAAACACAACCTGTTTTAGGTATGCTTCAAGGTCACCACAATAACCTCCATGTATGAGGATCTGAGAGGGAAAAGGAAAGTTAAAGAGGACACTATAGCATAGTCAAGAGCAGGGAGGGGGTGCCCATAGGTGGCCAACTTTATGGACTAGAAATTGTAAAGGATAGATTAGGCTATGAATTAGAAGAACTGTTGCAACAGATTTAAGAACAGGTCAGTCCTCAAGGGTGGCAGGAACTTCCTGTCACAGATATCAGGCATCTCAATTGGCATCAAGAGCAAGATCAGTTTGTTTGCAGATGACACCAAGATGGGAGCAGTAGTGGATGACTTAGGAGGATGGCATGGGTTGCAGGATGACCTGTCAAAACTGGAGACTGGTTGGACACCTGGCAGTTGGGGTACAATGCCAAAAAGTGCAAGGTGCTACATTTTGGGGCACAAAAACAAAAGAATCTACCAGCTGAGGGTGGGGGTTCAGGTATCCAAGAGAGATGAGGAGAAGGATCTGGGGTTGATTATGACAGGCTCAATGAACAACTCAGCACGATGCAGGAAGTCAGCTGCAAAGACTAACAAAATGCTTGGTTGTACTGCCAGGGGTTCATCTTTAAGGAGAGGAGAGGTAATCCTGCCATTGTATAGGTCACTGGTTAGGCCACAACTGGAGTACTGCATGCAGTACTGACACCCATACCTGAAGAGGGACATTAAGTTACTGGAGGAGGTGTGGTGCAGGGCAACAAAGATGATCCAGGGACTAGGGGACATATCCTATGTGAGCAGGATGAGGGAGTTGAACATGTACTCACTGGAGGAGAGGAGAGACGGGAGATATGATTGAAACCTTCAAGTACATGAAGGGAATAAACAAGACAGTCATGGAGGGACTATTCAAGTTAAGGGGGATAGGGATACTTGAGATCACGATCTCAGATTGGAGGGGGGAAGGTTCAGGAGGGAAATAAGAAGACACTTTTTTATGGAAAGAGAAGTGTCTGGGTGGAACGCATTGCCTGTGGAAGTGGTATCCTGTAGAACACTGGACTGCTTCAAAGGGATGGGATAGGTTAAAGGGAGGGGAGGGAGGGGCAGCTGCAGCATACAGGTTGCTAGCTGCACACTCAAGCAAACTCAATAGACCATAAGGTCTTTATCTGCTGGCAAATTCATATGTTTGTATGTTCATATGTAAGGATATATGAATATTAAATGGAGCAGGAAATTTTATCATAGTGAAAAGACATAAAAAGTGATACATTATCATACACAGATTCACCGTGAGTAGGGAACATACCAGCAGTGACTACTGCAACATCATCGAGAAAAAGCAAACATATCAGCGTAGTCAGGTAGATATGAGGACTACATGTGAAAAATTATGTGCTGGCAAAATTAGACTTTAATTTAAGGTGAGCCAACAGGGATCAGGTTGAAGAACAACAGACAGCGAGTGGGTGAGAGGCAACTGTGCCATCACAAACGGGTAGATAAGGTTGCCATATTAATGTTGACAGTAATGTCAGTTCACAGGCAGACCATAGGGTGACACCACTTTGTGGCAATGTACAACAAAGCCATCCCCTGTCAGTTAGGTACTGTGGACTGTGACTTGAACAGTATTTGGTCTACAGACATTGCCTGTTGATATACTATTCATTTAAGGATACTTCATGGGAGGGCAGGCCACAACAAGTGGAGGATACAGACTACTGAGGGGAATCACATCACCACCAGTGTGTAAAGATGCACCACCCCAGGCCACCACTGCTGTCATCTATCAGGTCCCTGCTGGATACACTATTCCAGGAGGGATATGGGTACTAGAATGAAAAGGGGGATTACTGGAGTCTGGTTGAAGCTCCCAGGGTAGTTGAGTATTAATATTTGCCTGTGTGCCCCATTAATTATTGTACTGAATTTCCCCCTGATGGCCACCTCATCATGTTATTGCAGGGCAACATCAGGCACATGGCCACAATCATGCTGCAAAGGGGGGAGGAAGGACTGAGCCCCAAACAGTGTGCCATATGATACTAACATTGACCATGTCCTTTGTATCCCTGAAAGGATGAGGATAGAGAGCAGGGTGACAGGATGATTGAAATCCACCAGGTGCTCACCAATTAGAAGTGCTGTGGGAGGATTAGTGGTAGCGGGTCTTCTGTCTAGGTAGTATTTTGAAAGACAGAAACTTGACTCCCCACGTTTCACTATCCCGATGCCAGCAGCCTGCAACATGGTTGCCTGACGTACAAAGTTTGCCTGTGGTGAAGTTTGTTATACAAAGTATGGGGGTATGGAGGACAAAGGCCCCCCCCAAAAAACAAACAAGAAAAACTTCATGTGCTAGGCAACCATGTTTCTGGCTGCTGGGGTTGGCTTAGTGAAAGTCGGGGAACCAAATTTCTGGATTTTATAATACATCCTGCAGTCTACGTCCTTTAGACAATGCCTGAGGTGTCTTACTGGACAGCCCAGGGTGCAACATAGTCTGGTAAACATGGCAAATACCCATGGGCAATTACACTGTAGCTCAGAAGGCTATGTGTGCCTTGCCTGTGTGTGCCATATTCCAGGTACTGGGGCAAGGACATTGGCCTAATATTCTGTTTCAGTTGTTTCAATAAATATTATTATTCTGCCATAAAAACTGTTAAATTGGTTTAGCATTTTACTGGGTGTGCATGTCCTGCTGATGTTTTGTGGAATGCTTGGATGTGTACTGGGAAAGTACACCTGTGTGATGTCATCTATACATGCATGAATATTTAATTGAAAATGTGTTTACTAATTGTTTGTCTGTGCTTTACAGTGTAGTTGTAAGTTTCAGTATTATGTGCTTTTGAAAAGGAGATTTGCCAGTTGCTACTGCTGCCCAAATAGTCTAATAGTTTCAGGACCTGTGCACTGCACAAGTGAACAACAGTCCCTTTCCTGTTCCGGGGCCTTTTCATGTGAACAGTTTGAATGTCTGAGAATGCCCACATGCGTTGGGCTGCTGCTATGTTGTGCTAATATGTGCGGATATTACCTCTGCCCAGAGTGCAGTTTGCTTTGTATTCGCACCCACTGACATCCATGACTTTGGTGCAGAAATGCTAAAGAACTCTTACTATGGAGCTGTATAAGCAGACTGGTGCCTTTGTGGACCAGGCCCTAAAGAGGATTTGAAATGTATAGTTGCTTTCTTTTTAAAAATAAATTTGTTACTGTAAAAATGTGTTTTGTACAATAAGTAGCACAATTCAAAATGATTTGTAGAAGCAAAGGAGCAATTTGATCATTTCATCTGTCTTGTTCATTCAACTGATCATTTTCACAGTTTGCATTGCCTGGTTAGTGTCATGCTTGTCATGCTTGTTAGGTTTTGACTTTTGAATACAGTGAAGGCCAGAAAAAAATTATACACCTTAATCTGCTCTGGTGGCATTCAATCACTTTATCAGCAGGATTTCATATAGTTCCCAATCATATGCAGCTGCACATGCAGTTTGATTGTACACTATAGTGCCAACTTTGTTTAACTGGGCAGAACCCAAGGAATAACCCCTTCATGCCAATGCTGATCTCAAGCTGTTAAAAAACCTAGGGTTCCAGAAGTGACCGTCTGAGAAAGAGAGAAACATGAGAAAGAAATTTTTTTCCAACTAAAATACATGGATTTCTAATGTTTTGTGTGGTTTAAAGAGCTAGTGGAAACTAAACAGACAGAAAGGAAAATGATAGAAATTTTAAGAAGTAGTGAGTTGAAACCTTTTAATTTCTGAAGTATTGTTCTATTTCCTCTTGCCCATTGGAACTATGTGATAAGATTGTGCTGAATGTGTGTAACAGCTCTCAGCCTGGCAGCTGAGATATCTATCTCTATTCCCACAACTACATCATCATCATTGTGATCTCACTGATAGTGACATAACAGGTGACTGAACTGGCAGCTGCTGAGTGGCTGTTTGTAAGCAGCAGTGATGTCACAGTCAGTGAGGTCACAATGCTGAATATGTAATGGGGGAACAGAGCTAGATATGCCAGCTGCCAGGCAGAGTGCTGTTCCACACATCACACCTACTAACATCAGATGAACAATCTTTGAATTAACCAAAGGGAAAAGAAATGCTACCTCAGATACTAAAGGTAATGTTTGACTGCTTTTAAAACTAATATTAGTTTTGTACAGTACACTATCTCTTTAAATCAGAAAGTATAACGAAAAGAAACTTTACTTGAATTCTACTCTTCCATAGACAAGCAAGTCTTGATCAACATGGTCCTAAAATCAAATGACGTATCTGAGGCTCAGCTGCATTTTTGTTATTGTGAATTTTAATAAGAGGTTATCCAAGCCAACTGGCCTGCACTTCCATTTTAAATATTTAGGTCTGACTCTAGATAGCTGTCTTACTTATCATCAGCACATTGACAATGTTGTGAAGGCTGTAAATCAACAATTTGGCATGCTGTATAAGCAAAGATTTTACTTTACTCAAGAAGCAAAAAAAACTTACTGTTCAAACTCATATTTTATCCATTATTGACTATGGTCTAGTCCTTTACTCATCTGCCAGTAAATCTTTGTTGCAGAGAATAGCACTCTTACTCAATAAATCCTGTAGGTTTGCATTTGATTTACCTTTAGAATGTCATGTTTGTTGTTTATATAACACATCGTAGTGGTACACTTTGCAACAAAGAATAAATCAACAGCTGGGATGTTGGGCCTGGAAGATGTTAAATGAACAAGTACCAGCTAATTAGGATTATTGGTAGAAAGCCCAGCATTGTCAAATGTTAAAACCTGATCTATAGATCGCTTATATTTTAAATTACCTAGTTGTTCAAAGAAGGTTGGACAAACAGCTTTCCATTATAGAGTGGGCAATTTTTGGAATTTCTTACCTTTATCCATAAAAAACATTAGCTAATTACAAATCTTTTGCTACAGCTTTAAAACAAGCATTTGTCAATGCCAAATGCTGATTGCGTCGCTCTGTGGAGCTCGCTCAGTGGCCCTCTGTCACTGGCTCAATCTGTTTGTCCCGGTGCTGCAGGCTGCTCTTTTGTAGTGGGCTGCTGCCTGCATTCAGCACCTGCTGAGGAAGAAATCGCAGCTGCCCCGACACAGCTGCATTGAGGTGGCTCACTCCCCCTCCCTGACTCGCTCATTCTGTTTCTCCTGGTGCTGCAGGCTGCCCTTTTGTACTGGGCTCCTGCTTGTGTTGGTGGCTTTTTCTACCCACAAAGAAATCCACAGCTTTCCCGACAGAGCTCTGTTGAGGTTGCTTACTCCGCCTGTCTCAGTCACTCATTCTGGTTCTCCTGGCGCTGCAGGCTGCCCTTTTGTACTGTACTCCTGCCTCTATTGGCGCCTTTTTCAGCCCACAAAGAAATGTGCAGGAGTTACAATATAGTTCTGTTGAGCTTACTCACTCACTCATTTTGGTTTTCCTGCCACTGCAGGCTGCCCTTTTGTACTGGGCCACTGCATGCATTGGCAGCTTTTTCTGGCCAGAAAGAAATCTGAAGCAGTCCCGACACAACTCCACTGAGCTCGCTCCCCCTCTGTCACTCTCACATTCTGTTTCTGCCGGCGCTGCAAGCTGGCCATTTGTACTGGGCTCCTGCCTGCATTGCTGCATTTTCTGCCCACAAAGAAATCTGCAGCAGTCACACTAGAGCTCCGTTGAGCTTGCTCACTACCGCTCTGTCACTCACTCGTTCTGTTTCTCTTGGCGCCGCAGACTGCGCTTTTGTATGGGGCTCCTGGCTGCGTTGGAACCTTTGTCTGTCCACAAAGAAATCCACAACTGTCCTGACAGAGCTCCGTTGAGCTCACTAAGTCCCCTTGTCTCACTCACTCATACTGTTTCTCCCACCACTGCAAGCTGGCCTGTTGTACTGGGCACCTGCCTGTATTGACGCCTTTTTCTGCCCACAAAGAAATCTGCAGCAGTCCTGACAGCGCTTCGGTGAGTTCGCTCACTTCCCCTCCCTCACTTGCTCTCTCATTCTGTTTCTCCTAGTGCTGCAGGCTGCCCTTTTGTACTGGGCTCTTGTGTTGGAGACTTTGTCTGCCCACAAACAAATCTGCAGCAGTCCTGACAGAGCTCAGTTGAGCTCGATCACTCCCCCCTCTCACTCAGTCGATCTTAATCCATCCGAAACACTGATTTCCCAGAGTGACCACGCTATTGTCTGGCAGGAGTGCAAAAACATACTGCAGGCAGGATGTGAAAAGTGACAGCTGTAGTGTTCAAAAGGAGTTGTGGAAAAATGCCACTGTTGAAAATGTGGCTTGACAGTATTACAAATTTGCGAAGTTACAAGGGTGCGTGGAAACAGTTCAATGCACACTGGTAACACAGTCATGTTATGGCAGTCCCGACAAAGCTCCATTGAGCTTGCTCACTCCCCTTCTCTCACTCGCTCATTCTGTTCTGCCGGCGCTGCAGGCTGCCCTTTTCTACTGGGCTCCTGCCTGCATTGCTGCCTTCTTATGCCCACAAAGAAATTTACAGCAGTTACAGTACAGTTCTGTTGAGCTCACTCACTCTCTCATTCTGGTTTTCCTGCCACTGCAGACTGCCCTTTTGTACTGGGCCCCTGCATGCATTGCTGCCTTTTTCTGCCCACAAACAAATCTGCAACAGCCCCAACAAAGCCCCGTTGAGCTCAATGACTACCCCTCCCTCACTCGCTCGTTCTGTATCTCCTGGTGCTGTAGTCTTCCCTTTTGTACTGAGCTCCAGCCAGCATTGGCAGCTTTTTCTAGCCAGAAAGAAATCTGAAGCAGTCCCGACACAGCTCCACTGAGCTCGCTCACTTCCCCTCTGTCACCCTCGCATTCCGTTTCTGCCAGTGCTGCAAGCTGGCCATTTGTACTGGGCTCCTGCCTGCGTTGCCACATTTTCTGCCCACAAAGAAATCTGCAGCAGTCACAGTAGAGCTCCGTTGAGCTCGCTCACTACCGCTCTGTCAATCGCTTGTTCTGTTTCTCTTGGCGCCGCAGACTGCGCTTTTGTATGGGGCTCCTGGCTGCATTGGCACCTTTGTCTGTCCACAAAGAACTCTGCAGCTGTCCCAATAGAGCTCCGTTGAGGTCGCGCAGTCTCCCTCTCTCATCGCTCATTCTGTTTGTCCTGGCGCTGCAAGCTTCCCTTTTGTACGGGGCTCCTGCCTGCATTGGCGCCTTTTTCTGCCCACAAAGAAATCCCAGCAGTCCTGATAGAGCTCCGTTGAGCTCACTAAGTCCCCTTGTCTCACTCGCTCATACTGTTTCTCCCACCACTGTAGGCTGGCCTTTTGTACTGGGCCCCTGTCTGTATTGGCCTTTTCTTACAAAGAAATCTGCAGCAGTCCTGACAGCACTTCGGTGAGTTCGCTCACTCCCCCTCCCTCACTCACTCTCTCTCATTCTGTTTCTCCCAGTGCTGCAGGCTGCCATTTTGTACTGGGCTCTTGTGTTGAGGCCTTTGTCTGCCCACAAACAAATCCGCAGCAGTCCTGACAGAGCTCAGCTGAGCTCGGTCACTCCTCCCTCTCACTCGGTCAATCTTAATCTGTCCCAAATACTGATTTCCCAGAGTGACAGTGCTATTGTCCGGCAGGAGTGTAAAAACATATTTTAGCCAGGATGTGAAAAATGACAGCTGCAGTGTTCATAAGGAGTTGTGGAAAAATGCCACTGTTGAAAATGTGGCGTGACAGTATTACAAGTTTGCGAAGTTACAAGGGTGCGTGGAAACAGTTCAACGCACGCTTGTAACAGTCATGATATGGAGTTTTGTCACCAAATTTTCAACATAGGGATTTTACGACCTCTGCTCATGAACAGTGCCACTGTAAATTTCTTAATCTGTCCCGAACACTGACTTACCACAGTAACCACATTATTCTGTGCTGGAACTGTGAAACCACATTTCAGTCAGGATGTGAAAAATGACAGCTGTACTGCTTATAAGGAGGTGTGAAAAAATGGCACTGTTGAAAATCTGGTGTGACAATATTACAAATCTGCAAAGTTACAAGGGTGCGTGAAAAGTGCGAAAAGCACATTTGTAACACAGTCAACTGATAGGCTATCATCACCAAATTTTCAACATAGGCATTTTAGGACCTCTGCTCATGAACAGTATCATTGTCATTTTCTTAATGTGTCCTGGACAGTGATTTCCCACAGAGACCGCTCTATTCTGTGCTGGAAGTGCGAAAACACATTTCGGCTAGGATGAGAAAAAGGACAGCTGCACTGTTCATAAGTAGGTGTGGGAAAATGGCAATGCTGAAAATCTGGAGTGAAAATATTTTAAATTTGCGAAGTTACGAGCGTGCATGCCAACTGCGCAATGCACACTCGTAACACAGTCATTTTATGGAGTATCGTTACCAAATTTTCAGCATAGGCATTTTAGGATCTCTACTCATGAACAGTGCCACTGTCATTTTCTTAATCTGTCCTGAACACTGATTTCCCACAGTGACTGCGCCATTCTGCGCTGGAACTGCGAAAACACATTTCGGCCAGGATGCGAACAATGACAGCTGTATCGCTCACAAGGAGGTGTGACAAAATGCCAATATTGAAAATCTGCAGGAGAAAATATTGTAAATTCACAAAATTACGAGCTTACGTAGCAACTGCGCAACGCACACTCATAAAACAGTCATTTTTTTGATTTTTTCCACCAAATTTGCAACATAGAGTTTTTGAGAGCCCACCTCATGAACACTGACACTGTTGTTTCATTAATCAGCCCCAAAGGGTGATTCCGCACAGTGACCACGAAACCACCTTTCGGGGCCGATTAATGCCATGACAGTTCAAGAATTCATAGGAGGGGTCCAAAACCCCATGTTGAAAATTTTGTGAAAAAATTCCCAAATACCCAAGATATGCACTAAAGTTGAAAAACCCTATTTATTACATTATACAGCTTACCGGCATTTCCTCAGTTAGCGGTCGGCTTTGAAAGAGTGCAGAAGTATTTCGGTCCAGCGGTCGTTGCGCCGAGCTCCGGAGTAAGTATAGTGTATAGGGGTGTGTGGGAAGCAGGGTGGGCAGTGGGTGGGTGCAGGTTGTGGGGGCAGGAGACTCTGAGGACCGTTTCCTTTTACAGGTTGTAACCAAAATTAGACATGGGACCATTTTCTGACTTAACAGGTGCTTTGGCATGCTGGGGTGGGCTCCCAGCGTGCCACCTGTGTGGATGGGATTGCTTGACCCAGAGTTGGGAACCCCTGTAAACAAGGCAAAGGGAGGGGCTACAGGAGCCGAGGGGATTGGGCACCCCTCAACTACAGCAACAGAAGGGGGTATCATTATGCCAATGGGGATTGGGCACCCCATTGGCAGGAACAAACTGGGGGTGGGGGATAATCATTATGCCAATGGGGATTGGGCACCCCATCAGCAGGAACAATGGGGGGGCTACAGAATGCCGACGGGGAGTCGGCTCCCCCATCGGCAAGTAAACACAGTCGGGGGGAAGGGGTATATTGTTTGTGAACACGGTGGCAACCCACCGCCATGTTCACAAACAATATCAGGGATCCCACATCCCGCCCTGCAATGACGGGTCACTCCCTCATTGCAGCCGATGGCTGACGCTGCAATGATGAGGTGGCCCCTGATTGCAGTGGCTGATTTTTTAGAAAGTTGTGGGATGCTGGCTGAACTAGTGTCAGCAGCAGCGTGCCATGGCATTGGGGGATGGGGGACAAGCCTTTGCAGGCTGTGGTGGCATTGGGCACAACAGTGCCACGCCTTCACAACCTGCTTCTGGAGAAACCTGCCACAACATGTTTCTTGCACATGTGCGCAATCGACATAAAAATGTTATTGGTGTTACTAGAGGTTGGTGAAAGTTTCAAATTCTGCTTTTGCAGAACTTTAATGAAATTTTGGAAATGTAACAAAATTTTCTGAACTTCCATCATTAGCGTGATCAGTATCTTCCAAAGGTATTTGCTGGTTTTTCACCCTGTTCTGTGGGATTTTTTGGCTGAGCTACAGAAAAATACTCATGATCTGCATAGTAATAGTTCTGAGGAATTTTAATCCGCAGTTTAATGGATTATTCCACGATACATGTAATTATTCCACTGTTCAGTGATAACAGAAACATAGAATTTAATGGTAGATAAGGACCACTTGGCCCACCTAGTCTGTCCATTTTCCCTCTTTCATATACCGCAGATCCTAAATGATCTGCAGCTTACCATCTTTCTCCTATCACTAGAGTTCATTTATGTCTATCCCATTTGTTTTTGAATTTCCCAATCATTTTTACACCTATAACCCCATCTGGCAGGCTGTCCATGGATCCTCCACCCTTTCTGAGAAAAAATACCTTCTCTCGTTAGCCCTAACTCTACCCCCATCTTCATCTCATGGCCCCTTGTTCTTGAACATCTTTATTTTTTTCAAAGATGCTACCCTCAAGTACCTTATTTTCACCCTTGAGGTATTTGAAAGTCTGCATCATATACCCCTTCTCTCTCCTCTACTCCTGGGAATACATGTTGAGATCTTTCAGTATTCCCTTATTTGACTTTTGGTGCAGCCCCTGCACCATTTTTGTCGCACTTCTTTTTTCCCAGAGTTTAATACATTAATCCACATTCATACATCCATTCCACAGTTCAGTGACTCACTGAAGTGAGGAATAAACGTATGAAGTGTGGATTAATGTATTAAACTGTGAAATAATATTCTGTAGAACTGACCACGGGCAGTGATCGTTCTGTAGAATTTTTTCCCACAGTTTAATACAGTAATCTGCAATTCACACATTTTTTTTGCTATTCTAAGCTGGAATTTTTGTGAAAGTTTCTAATTTGATTTCTGAACAAGACACTGGTTAGGCCCCATCTGGAGTACTGCGTGCAGTGCTGGAGGCCACACCTTTACAAGGACATTAACCAAATTAAGGCAGTATAGAGAAAGGCAACCAAAATGGTGCAGGAACTGCATCAGAAAACATATGAGGACAGATTAACTGAGCTTATTATGTATACCCTAGAGCAAAGGTGGGAGAGAGGTGATATGATTGAAACATTCAAACACCTTAAGGGCATCAACAAGGTGAACGAGTCTAACATGTTTCAATATAAGAAAAACAGCAGGACAAGAGGACACTGCATGAGATTAGAGGGAGACCAATTAAGGGGTAATGTGAGGAAGTTCTTTTTCACAGAAAGGGTGGTGGATGCATGGCACAGTCTACCTCAGAAAGTGGTAGATATGAATTCAGTACAGGGCTTCAAGCAGGCATGGGATAGGCATAAGGGAGCAATACAGATGAGTATGAATAGATAGGCTATTGACAGAGCAAAGGCCAATAGCACATTTATAAGGTAGAAAAAGAAATGGGCAGACTGGATGGGCCTTGCGGTCCTTATCTGCCATCAACTTCTATGTTTCTATGTGCTGTGTACATGTAGAATGCATGCCACATGCTTTATTGTGCAATATTTGCATGCGATTTGCATGCACAAAGTGAACATAAGTTAACCAGTTCTAAAAAGCAAATCAGTTTTTCATACTGCAAGCTTGACATGTGTACAGCAGGTAAGCTGGTATGAACATCTTCTAAAAATCACATCAGGAGCACTTGTCCCACCCCCACATTTGTGCCTAGGTTGTTCTGATGGTGTGGCAATAATGGCATTAAATTTGTATTTAATCTTTTGGACGAAAAGTGGCCCTCTGTTCTGTGTGCACTCATGCTGCAGAGCACTTCTGACTTGACCATGTCTGCATTGCGTTGTCCAGTATCTCTACCTATTAGCAGTGGTGCCATCACATATTACATGGAGGAGCTCCAGCAAAGCAAGAGAATATGAATCATGTGAGTGTGACACTGTCTTTCTCGCCACAAAGTAGACAGGCTGCACACTACAGTTTGAAGGAGTCATTGAGTACTGAACTCTCAATAGCAGTGTTGTGGTGGCATATTTTTGTTGATCTACTCTTATGGAGTCTCCTTCTCCCCTGGTGGTTGAAAGGGCATAGGGTGAGTTAGAAGCTAACTGTAAACTAGACTACCTACTTACTCTACTAGGCTCGCATCGCAAAAAAAAAAAAAAAAAAGCACAGGCCACCTGCTGCAGCAGTGACAGCAGTGTCAGCAGCCTTCAAAGGCCTTGACCAGTGCCATGTGGCAGCAGCCAAGCAAGAAGCAAACAAGCCAGGTTGGGTCAGTTCAGTTGGTGAGGTGACATTATCGCAGACATTGTTGAGTACCTGGGATGGTCAGTTCTAGTGTCCAGCTTCTGGCAGAAGGACAGAGAAGGAGCTGACTGAAAACTGGGCTGGTGGCACACTGGGCCAGGCCACAGGTTCTAGAAAGATTGCCAGGTAAGTAAAAGTAAATATATACATTTTTTGTTACAGGGAGATTGTGAAAGGAGGAAGGACTTAAATATCAATGTGTTTTTCATATTTCTGTGCTTTTGGGTGGCTTCATGACCCATATGGGATGGGTATTGAATAGAATGGAGTCAGGGAGAGAAATCAAGACAATGTTCTTTTTTTGCAAGGGGGTCAGAACTTTAGCCAAGAAAAAAAATTATTAATAGCTGAGTGGCTTTAAACTCAAATCTGATGCACAGCTCCAGGGTATAGACATTTGAATATTATACATTTGAGATGTTTTCTGATTTGCAAATCACTTTTCAGTCACAACAAATTTGATTTAACTTTTACAAATGTTCCAGACATTCTAGAGCTCGCCACCTAGGGGCTAACTGGTTGTTGGCTCCCCCCTGCTGAAATCTAAAATCTCGCCCCTGCCAGAAAGTCTAAATTTAAAGGACATTCTCTGTGTGAGTAGCATATTTTCCATGAGGGATGGATGAGGAGCAGAGCAGTTTTTAGGGGTAAAATGACAGTTGTCCCTTTCCTTCAGGGACAGTTGAGTGGTAGGTATGTACAGACTATTGGAGTCCCACTATAGTCAGGCAACCCCCCCCCATGAAGCTGACCTCCACATCCCCATGCTTAGGCATATTATGACATAGGGCAAGGGAGACTGCAGGGGCATGCACCATTGAAATTAATGGTGGTATTTTTTATTACTATTTCATACATTATTGATGGAGAGTTGGAGATTAATGAAGGTGACTAACAAGGGCCTTATTAGTAGAACAAGTGGCCTTCATTATTCTCCAACTTGCATTCATAATGTATACAATAGAAATGAAAAGTAATTCCTTTCATTTTAAGGGGGGATGCACCAGTACTCAGACCCATAGACATCATCTTTTAAATACTCCTGCCACTTGCTCCCTAGTACTCAGGTAAGAGACTCTTGACTTATATCTATACTTGGTGGGCTGTCTGTAGCAGCATGGCTGCACTCACTATAGTGTGGGTGCATGGGGGGACTGGAAATGTGGGTGGCTGTTGAGCTATTGCTACATTTTTGTTTGCCCCTTGAAGTCTGTTTGTGTGGAAGCACTCAAAATTATGGAAAGAAAATAGTTAGAGTACAGGCAAGGCAGAAGTAATTACATAATTTTTGGAGTAGATGTATGTGTATTGGGTGTTGGAAGAACCACATGTGTTTCCATTGGTATGTGTGCTACAGTTGAGCTGTGCAGCTGAGATGAGGGGGTACAAGAAAACTAAAGTAGAACAGTGGCTATAAGCATGCTGCATGCATCCAGATGTATGCAGATTTGTACTGAAGTACCAGCAAGTCATATGTGTTCAAGCAGTATAGCTTAGTGGTTAAAGGCATTGAACTGCACACAAGGATTCTGGGAAACTACCTGAAGACATGGGTTTCAGTCTCATCAACTTACACTTGTATATGGTGTGATACTGAGCAAGTCACTTAATTTTTATGTGTGCAGTGATCAGTGATCACTTACTTTTAGCACACATGCCACATTCATGCAGTCTGTTCCTATTTAAAGAAGACTCCTGTATATTTAAGATTTGGATATGTCTGATGCATTTATTATACATCACATCAAGTACTGTACATATGTCAATAAGAGATCTGCCATTTCTTCTGTTGCAACACATATCTAGACTTTGAGGCTTTGGCACGAGATAGTAAAATGTCAAGCAAGCCTCCATTTACATGCAAATGAGTCACTTGTAATATAGCCCCTCCCATTCCTTGATGTCACTGCAGCAACACTGCAGAACAAAACACAAGGGTATCAATGCTGTCTAGCCTGAATTTAGTTTAAGTCTGCAATGGCTTAAGACAGTTCTGTCATGCAATTCACACATGGAGTGGTACTTGTAGCCTTAATACTGCATACATAGAGCAAATAATACATCTAATAGTGTTGCATTCACAATAAACAAAAGCTGTTCCTGTGTACTGCTCATTTCTCTCTGTGAGACAGTTGTAACACATTGTGGAAAGCAGTAGACTCAATCAGTTAATCAACCAATCAACCAACCAATCAATCAATTGAGCAGTCAATCAGTCATTCTCTAGTGAACCAGGTGAACACCCTTGAGAGCATTCATTTACAGGGTAGGCTTGAGCAGTTTCCCAAAGGATCACAGAAGACTGAATTCTTCCTTTGCACAAATTATACACTCCCCTTTCAGCAGCCGGAAAGTGGAGAGCTAGTTCACTTACTTTATAAAGTATATTGTTTTACATTTCAAATGCTCCTTACCTCTGGGTTCTGACTCGAAATACCAAGACACAGAATCCATATGACATGGGAGGAATGAGCTAAGCAAATACAGAGTACTACAAACACTGAGACTGATTAGTTTGTTTACCTACAACAGCTGAAGTGTAGCATCTGATTTGTGAGGGACATCCTACTTCAAATGCTGGTATTACAAGGGAGGGGGGCTGCCACAGCTTGTTTTCAGTACCTTCAAAGTGAAGTGCTGTAGCTCTCATATCACTGCTAATGATTTATAATGGGAATGGGGACACTGTTAAAGTCATGGACCTGAGGGGCCATCACAGTTCCCAAGGAGGTCAGGGGAACTTGTTAAGGGTTAGATAGTAAGGTACTTTAGTAGGATTTGAACCAGAGTTTCCCAGTTCTTGTGCCTGTGCTTTAACCACTAGATTACTGTTCTTCCATATGCTGCAGCTGATGTCCTGGTAACCTATTCCTTGTTATAGCTGAACTCTGTATTGCCTTACATCAGCCATCCAATCACTGACTGCCTAGTCACAAAGGGAAAGGGGAATTTTTGCAAGATTGTGTCTCACTGCTGGTGTCAATCAAAACAGAGAATGCCTACAACACAGAACATAATAAAACAGCTATATAATGCCACTTAAGACTCTGGTTGTACCCAGAGTCATTTATTGGGTAAACTGTTTTTGCTAACAGAAACATTGACACAACTCATACAGGCACTTCCTTATAGGCATACTGTATGTACATGTGAAATCAGTGCTGAATCACACTCATATGGTCCTAGTCCCTATTAGACCTGCACTTCAGGATGTGCACAGCACTTAAAGAGTTCCCCCATTACTCAAGTGAAGGACCAAACATTGTGGGTTATGTTTACTGGTGGAACAGCATTTAGTGCAGCACCATTATCTGTTGCTCTGATGACATCATCCTCCAGCAGCATTGATGGTAAAATGGAGGACAAACACATTGCTAGCTTCTGGGGATGTATATTTTTATTTATAATCTGGATTTGGACAGCAATAGGACTGCTGGCAACTAGAGGAGGAACACAACAGTTACACATAAGGAGTTGGGAAAATATGGGTGTGAAACTATGGGAGGCTTTCCCTTTAACATAAAAAGTATGCTTTTCACACTTGCTTGCTGCATGTATGCAATCGGATCCAATTTATCATTTAAATTATACTTTCAGCATGCATATCACATGGGTAGTTTTATGTGTGCAGCATGAAAACATTTTATATAATTATTTCTATAAGAGATGTCACAGTCAGTGAAGTCACAGTTCTGAATATATAACGGGGGAACAGAGCTAGATATGCCAGCAGCCAGCAGAGTGATGTTCCACCATCACACCTTCTAACATCAGGTAAACAATCTTTGAATTAACCAAAGGGAAAACAATACTAACTCAGATATAAAAGGTAATAGTTGACTGCTTTTAAAAATGAATATTAGTTTTGGGCAGAACATTAGCTCTTTAAATGAGAAAGTTTAAAGAAAAGAAATGTTACTTGAATTTTACTTTTCCATAGACAAGCAAGACTTGATCAACATAGTCCTAAAATCAAATGACATATCTGCGGGCTCAGCTGCATTTTTGTGATTGTGAATTTTAATAAGAGGTTATCCAAGCCAACTGGCCTGCACTTCCATTTTAAATATTTAGGTCTGACTCTAGATAGCTGTCTTACTTATCATCAGCACACTGACAATGTTATGAAGGCTATAAACCAACAATTTGACATGCTATATAGGAAACGATTTTACTTTACTCAGGAAGCAAAAAATCTCATTGTTCAAACTCATATTCTTTCCATTACTGACTATGGTCTAGTCCATTACAGATCTGCCAGTAAATCTTTGTTGCAGAGAACAGCACTCTTAGTCAATAAATCCTGTAGGTTTGCACTGGATTTACCATTAGAATGTCATGTTTGCTGTTTATATAACACATCGAAGTGGTGTACTTTGCAACAAATAATAAATCAACAGCTGGGATGTTGGGCCTGGAAGATGTTAAATGAACAAGTACCAGCTAAATTAGGATTATAGGTAGAAAGCCCATCATTGTCAAATGTGAAAACTTGATCTATAGATCGCTTATATTTAAAATTACCTAAATGTTCAAAGAAGGTTGGACAAACAGCTTTCTATTATAGAGTTGGCACTTTTTGGAATTCCTTACCTTTATCCATTAAAAAAATAGCTAATTACAAATCTTTTGTTACAGTTAAAAAAAATGTTATTGGTGTAAGAAAGTTGCGAATTCTGCTTTTGCAGAACTTTTGTGAAGTTTTGGAAATTTCGGAAAATTTTCTGAACTTCTGCCATTAGCGAGATTGGTATATTCTGAATGTGTTTGCTGGATTTTTACCCTGTTCTGTTGGATTTTTTGGCTGAGCTGCAGAAAAATACACATGAACTGTGGAATAATAGATCGGAGGAATTTTATTCTGCAGTTTAATGGAATGGAAATTTCCATTTGCAGCAGCCACTTCTAAGAGTGGGGTCATTCTAGATGCCCTACAGGGGGCATGCCTTAGACAAGTATTATTGAAACCCACTTGAGAGGGAGCAATCTTAGACCTGGTACTCTCAAATGGGGATGGTGAGAGGATCACAGATTTAGAAGCGGGTAGCCATCTGGAACTAGTGACCATAGAACAGCATGGTTCACAATAAACACAGCAGTAGAGTCAAGCCATACAAAGGCAAAGGTACTGGATTTCAGGAGGGCTGACTTTGCCAAAATGGGTGAGTGCCTAAGGAATGCATTAGCAAATGGGCAGGAAGGAGGGGTGGAAGAACAATGGAGAATAATCAAAACTGCCATCACAGAGGTAACAAGCCTTTGTGTGAAGCAAATAAACAAAACAAAATGATGTAAGAAACCACTATGGTTCTCAAAGGAGGTGGCAAGAAAGGTTAGGGAGAAAAAGAAAGCATTCAGGAAGTACAAGGAATCACAGAAGGAGCAGGACAGAGAATTGTATCATTATCCCCTGCTGATCTAACCTCCATAAATGGCCTAAGCTTCCTTCACTTCAATGTTTGCAGCCTTCTAAAAAAGTTCTCCTTAATACAGGCCTGGGTTGGACATACTCTACCTGACTTCCTGGTTATCTCTGAAACTTGGCTCAGACCTACAACAAACAACAGTGATATAAATCTTCCCAATTATCAGCTCTTCAGATCAGATCACCCTTCCAGGGGTGGTGGGGTGGCCATATACATTAAGGACACCATCTCTGCATCCTGCCTCATCAATACATCCGAACCAAAGGAATTTGAATGTTTGTCAATTAAAATATCCCTTCCAAATTTGTCTTCATTTAAATTGATTGGCTGCTATAGGCCCCCCTCTGCAGACCTCAAACTCCTATCTCACCTAGGATCAATACTCATTCTAGGCCCTGAAGATACCATCATTCTTGGTGATTTGAATTTAAACTGGCTATCTAATGTATCTGCACCACTGGTAACCTTCTGTGACACCCATGGATTCACACAATTAATCAAAGATCCAACCAGGATTAACCTAAAAAATTCTAGCAACAGCTCACTCCTGGATATTATGTTGGTAAACAAGCCTCACTTATATTCACATGCAGGAGTACTACCGAGTGATGTAAGTGATCATTGTCCTATAGCTGGCATAAGATCTACATTCAAACCATCCAATCCTGCAGAATTTGTCCTCAAAAGGTCAAAAAAGAAATTCAACATCTCAGGATATCTCTATGATTTGTGCAATACAACATATTGGCAAGACTTTTACCTTATAAACTCAGTTGAAACAGCTCTCCAGATCTTAAAGGACATCATCACTAATGCTCTCAATATTCATGCACCAATCACCAGTATCAGAACTAAAGTAAGATCTTGTCCTTGGTTCACTACTGACCTTAAATCAGCCTTGTTAGCCAGAGACAAACTTTGGAAAAGGCAAGAAAAACAAAGGATACCAGAGACTGGCTTCAATTCAGAAAAGCAAGAAATTCATGTACAAAACAAATAAGAATTGCCAAAGCTGCCTATTATAGAGCTGAATTAGATGCTTCCTACAATAACCCATCCAGACTCTGGGGTACTATAAAGGGAATTCTGGGCAAAAACTCTATCCTCCTTAACCTCCAAACTGCTACTAAATGACACAGAAATTATGGGCAAGCAAAAATCCTAAACACCTTCAATGACCACTTCACCACAGCTGGCCTAGCATTTGACTCCTCACCTGCAAGTCTCTTGAGATCATCTTTGAACCTTCAATCCACTGTGGGACAAAGGCTACTTCAACATTCTCCTTCAACCCAATATCCTTGAAAGAAGTAGAAGACCTCCTATCTAATTTAGATACTTCTAAGAGTGCAGAGTACAGACTCCTGGATCCCTACTTCCTTAAAATAGCATCACACGCTTATCTGCCCCCTCACTCATCTCTTCAATCTTCTAGCTACTGGATCCATTCCCTCCACTTGGAAAACAGCTCAAGTAACTCCACTACTTAAATCTGGTGATCCCACGGACCTCAACAATTACAGGCCCATTTCCATCCTACCGGTACTATCCAAGATGCTTGAAAAATTAGTAAACTCACAGTTAAGGGCCTATCTGGATAAAAACAACCTCCTAAATCCAGCACAATCGGGATTCAGATCAAGGCAAAGCACCATCTCTGCCCTAGCACAAGTAACTAATGACTGGCAGATTGCCTTGGACAAGAAAAATTGTACCTGTGCTGTGTTCCTGGACTTGAGTAAAGCATTTGACACAGTGGATCATGAATCATTACTCACCTCCCTTAGCTCTCTAGGCCTGGATTCTCTCTCACTCAGCTGGTTTAAGTGCTATCTATCTGATAGGTCACAATTAGTAAAAATGAAAATTACCTATCACCTTAAAACCACTGTTAAGAGGTGTACATGAGGCTCTATTCTTGGCCCTATCCTCTTTGCCATTTATATTAATAATATCGATGCCAACCTCTCTCAATCTAACATTCATCTGTTTGCTGATGATACTGTATTATATGTCAGTAATCCTCATTACCTAAAGCCTGTAGCTGTTACAATCAGAATTCTCCATCCTGCAACACAATCTATTGGAAAAAAAAACTACTAAATGCCAAAAAAACAAAAGCTATGCTTTTCCACAAAGAGTTGCTCTGCCATTACCCATCACCCACCCCTACAATTATTCACCTTACTTGGAGAGAAGCTGGAATTTGTGGACAAGTTCAAATATCTTGGAGTCTGGATTGATAATAAGCTTGACTACTCTGTCCATATTGAAGAGCTACTAAAAAAGTTGAGACAAAGGCTTGGCCTATTTTACAGGATAAAACACTACCTTACCAGAGACTCCAAACAAAGATTAATCCAGGCATCATTCCTATCCCTCATTGACTATGCTGACTTTCTCTATGGCCATTGCTCACTCTCCCTCTTAAATAAGCTGGATACCCTGTATCATAGATCCATCAGATTTATTACTGACCTTCCCTCTAGCACCCATCATTGCTCTCTTTATATGGCAGTTAATTGGACATCACTACAACACAGAAGAAATAGGAATGCTGCAATCTGGATCTTCAAAGCTTTATCATGCAAACTCCCCTCCTATATCACAGACTGTTTTACCCGAATTACTTCTAGGCCATACACCCTAAGGATCAGTAAACTCATCATGTTAAAGGTCCCCAATGCCTGTACCCAGTTTGGGAGGGCCACTTTCAGCTACTCCCTTGCAGTTACTTGGAACTCACTCCAAAAATCTATGAATCTCAATACCCTCTTACCCTTATCATCCTTCAAAGATTATTCTCCACCATATTTCCAGAGTTCTGCAATTGCTTTATAGGCCTAATCTCCATCAACTTACACCCCCTTCCGTATTCCATTATGTTAGTTCCCTTCTATTATCCAGTCAGCTGTAATCTCTTATAAAAGCCATATAGGCTTATTATTTGTATACTATGCCTGCTATATCTATTCTCTCCTTTTCCTACAGGTTAAGTGATTTTACTGTACATTGTATATATGTAAATTGTTGTAAACTCTCATTCTATGTCATTGGACTGTTGTTCATGTTTTTCTTGTCTATGTAAAAATACTTGTACTCTAATTTGTATGACCACTCAGGTCCATCTTGTAAATGAGCTACGCTTAATGATGTTTGCCTGACTAAATAAAGATTTTGATTGATTGATTGATTGATTTAAAGCAAAAGGAAGCTGGGAAGGCAGTCAGAACAGCAAAGGCCCAAACTGAAGAAAAGATAGCCAACACAGTTAAGAAGGGAGATAACATTTTTTTATAGGTACATCAGGGAGCGAAGGAAGACCAAGGGAGGGATAATGAGGCTTAATAAAGGGGAGAGGGGTGGGAAGAGGGTGACTGTGAAAAGGTAGAGATACTAAACAAATATTTTTGCTCAGTATTCACAAATGAAGAGATGGAGGTACCTAAACCAAACAATAGAAACACTCTGAATACTGATGTTGATACCAGCCCATTTATAGAAGAAAGGGTTCTAAAAGAACTCTTAAAACTGAAGGTGGACAAAGCAATGGGGCCTGATGGGATTCATCCCAGAATTCTAAAATAACTAAGGGTAGAACTAGTGACACCACTGACTACCCTCTTTAACAAATCATGGGATGATGGGGTGGTACCTGAGGACTGGAGGAGGGCAGATGTGATTCCACTTCACAAAAGTGGGAGCAGGGCAGAAGCAGGCAACTACAAACCTGTTAGTTTAAACTCAGTGATAGGGAAAATGATGGAATCACTTCTGAAGGAAAGAATTGTAGAGTACCTAGAGGCCAGAGGGACACAGGACCCAAGGCAGCATGGATTCACAGTGGGAAGGTCATGTCAGATGAATCTAATAGATTTCTTTGACTGAGTGACCAAAGCAGTAGATCTGGGAGGGGCTGTGGACATGGCCTACCTAGACTTTAGCAAGGCATTTGACACAGCCCCACACAAAAGATTAATGTACAAGTTAGCCAGCCTGGGAGTGAGTCCCAAGATGGTAGCCTGGGTAAAGAACTGGCTGCAGAACAGGACACAGAGGGTAATAGTAAATGGAGTCCACTCTGAAGAAAGGGGGGTTACTAGTGGGGTACCGCAGGGTTCAGTACTAGGACCGGTCCTCTTCAATGTCTTTATAAGTGACATTGCAGTGGGACTGGAAGGAAAAGTATGTCTCTTTGCAGATGACACAAAGCTCTACAACAGAGTTGATACACCAGGTGGGGTGGAAAAGATGAAACGGGTATTGACAAGGTTGGAGGAATGGTCAAGTGTATGACAGCTTAGATTCAATGCTAAGAAGTGCAAGGTAATGCACCTGGGAAACAAATCCCATGGAAAGAGTACACAATGGGGGGTGAGATACTAGCAAGAACAAAAATGGAAAGGGACCTGGGGGTAGTCATATCAGATGACATAAAGGTGGGCAAGCAATGTGATAGGGCAGTAAGGAGGGCTGGGGGGATACTGGGATGCATAGAGAGAGGCACCACCAGTAGAAAACAGGAAGTTGTTATCCCTCTGTACAGACAGCTGGTGAGACCCCATCTGGAGTACTACATGTAGTTCTGGAGACCCAGTCTCCGCAAAGACATAAACAGGATGGAGGCAGTCCAGAAGAGGGCAACTAAAATGGTGCAGGGTCTGCACTGGAAGACATATTCAGAGAGACTTAAGGAGCTTAATTTGTATCGCTTTGAGGAAAGAAGGGAAAGGGGGGATATGATAGAAATTTTCAAGTACCTCAAGGGAGTCAACAAAGTCCATGAGGGTAGCATCTTTCAGAAAAAGAGGTGCGTAAGAACAAGGGGGCACAATCTGAAGATGGGGGAGTGGCTCTGAGGTAATGTAAGGAAGTCTTTTTTCACAGCGAGGATTGTGGATGCATGGAACAGCCTTCCGGAGGAGGTTGTGGAGTCAAAAACAGTGGTGGAATTCAACCATGCATGGGACAGTCATAAGTCAATTCTAGGGGGTGGGGATAGAAAGAACTAGGCTGTTGGTTAACTAGGACCTGCAGCTTATCTATTAGGTAGGGAAGTGTGGACAGACTGGGTGGGCCAAGTGGTCCTTATCTGCCGACAAATTGTATGTTTCAATATGTTTCTATGTTTCTATTCCACATTACATGTATTTATTCCACAGTTCAGTGTTCATAGAAACATAGCATTTGGTGGTAAATAAGTACCACTTGGCCGACCTAGTCTGCCCATTTTCCTTACCTGTTTCATATACCTCAGATCCTAAATGATCTGTGGCTTAACCTCTTTTTCCTATTGCTAGAATTTCTTCATGTCTTTCCCATTTGTTTTTGAATTTCCCTATCAGTTTTGCAACTACAATCTTTGCATGGAGGCTGTGCCATGGATCCACTACCCTTTCTGAGAAAAAATAATTTCTCTCAAGAGCCCTAAGTCTGCCCCCCTCTATCTTCATATCATGGCTCCTTGTTATTGAACATCTTTTTTTTTTAAGATGCTACCCACTTGTACCTTATTTACAACCTTGAAGTATTTAAAAGTCTCTATCATAAACCCCCGCTCTCTCCCCTACTCCAGGGAATACATATTGAGATGCTTCAGTCTCCACTCATATGACTTTTGGTGTAACCCCTGCACCATTTTTGTTGCCCTTCTTTTTTCCCACAGTTTAATACATTAATCCGCAATGCATACATTCATTTCACAGTTCAATGACTTACTGAAGTGTGGAATAAATGTATGACTTGTGGATTATTGTATTAAAATGTGGAATAATATTCTGTAGAGCTGACCATTGACAGTGATCATTCTGTAGAATTTTTTTTCCTCCAGTTTAATACAATAATCTGCAATTCATACATTTTTTTTTGCTGTTCTAAGTTTGAATTTCTGCAAAAGTTTCTAATTTGATTTCTGAACATTCGCAATGCGAAAGTCCAACTTTCACAGAAGCTGTGTTCACGCTCCATGAAATGCTTGATTTCATTCCCTAGTACTGAAGCTCATGTCAGAGGAGAGTTTCACTTATGTGTCTGTAGGATGATACATGAGGCGTGGTGACTTGCTACACACATCTATGCTTGAGGACGAAGTCCAGATAACAGGGCTACACAGCTTGTTTTATTTAATGAAAGGAATGTCATAGAGTGCCTATGTGAGTGCAGCCTTTTTAGATCAACTTATTGCTTTTCACCCTCTGGTACATGTCAGTTTTTCTCTCCTGTTTTCTTTCTTGCACATAGAAGAAAAGCCATGTTTTTCGATTGAGCACTGGGGCAAGAGTGGAGTGCATGTAAAGAGGCCCATCGGAAGGCTCACACAAGAGAAGATTGCTACTTTCCTACTATATTTCTGACTAACACCAAACCACTCAGGAAAAGAAGCACTGCGGCAGAAGTGCTGTGTATTTTAATTGTATTTTTATACTGCTAGAGTGCAATTGATACATGCTACCAGAAAGATACTTTATAATAAAAATAGTAAACAAAATAATATAAATATAACTTGCCTGTGGGATTCAGTGGAACTAAAACAGACAGGAAAATGATAGAAATTTTAATAAGTAGTGAGTCATAAGTTTTTAACTTCTGAAGTATTTTTCTGTTTCCTCTTGCTCATTGGAACATTTTCTATGTGATACGATTGTGTTGTATGTGTGAAACAGCTCTCAGTCTGGCAGCTGAGATATCTAGCTCTATTCCCCCAACTACATCATCATCAACACCTCCTGTACTCCAGCACCTGCGATTGCTACTAGCCCTAAGCTCCTCCTTTCTCCCCACCACTCTCATTTCCCCACATCCAGCCCTCAACTGTTGCCTTGCACCCTGCTCCTGACTATTTCTCTTTCATCTTCCCAACCCTGCAGTCTAGCAAGGGATGCCTTATCCTGCTCTAATAATGCTGACCTTCCCCTATTGTGTATATGCAACCTCATTTGCTGCGACTTACCTATTATTATTCACTATGTGTTGTATTAATTTTAATTCTGTCCTCTCTGTGCTCTGTACTTACCTGCAATGTTATTATGTTTTGTACCCTGACGTGGAGCCTTTGTAAATGCGTCTCTGACTCAAAGGTTTGTAATTCCAATATATATAAATAAAATAAAATAAGCATTGTGATCACACTGATAGTGACATAACAGGTGACTGAACTGGCAGCTGCTGAATTGCTGTTCATAAGTAGTGGCGATATCATAGTCAGTGAGGTCACAATGCTGAATATGTAATGGAAGAACACAGCTACATATACCAACTGCCGGGCAGAGTGCCATTCCACATATCACACCTAGTAACATCAGGTAAACATTCTTCAAATTAACCAAAGGTAAAAGAAATACTACCTCAGACATAAAAGGTAATGGTTGACTGCTTTTAAAAACTAATATTAGTTTTGGGCAGTACACTAGCTCTTTAAATGAGAAAGTTTAAAGAAAATAAACTTTACTTGATTTTTACTCTTCCATAGACAAGCAAGAATTGATCAACATGGTCCAGAAATCAGATGATGTATCTGTGGGCTCAGCTGTATTTTTGTTACTGTGAATTTTAATAAGAGCCCACACAGAAAAAGAAGGCCTTCAAATTCAAGTCAAGTATTTGTCAGTTTTTTAAAAAATTGATCCAGTTATTTTCATGTTTTTGAAGTAATTCAAATTGACTTCATTTGTACCTCAAACACCAGTTTTTATCCATTGAAAAACATCTCAATTTGTTCTCAAATGCCCTTAAAACAAAACATGAAATATGCTAATTAGCCTTCAAAAAGAAGGTTAAAAGGTTGGTAAAAAAACTTATGAAAAAGCCCTTCAAATGCACCCAGGACATCCTTCATTTCCACCTAAAATGAACACCTTCACATGTACTTCAGTTTTTGAAGTAATTCAAATTGACTTTGTTTGTACCTCAAACGCCAGTTTTTATCCATTGAAAAACATCTCAATTTGTTCTCAAATGCCCTTCAAAAAAAGCATGAAAAATGCTAATTAGCCCTCAAAAAGAAAACTGAAATAATGGTAATAAACTGTTATGAGCAAGACCTTTAACTCTACCTGAAATACCTTTTAAAGTGCAAATTTCATGTAGTCCTAAAACATAAGAATCAAATGGCCATCAAATCAGGAAAACTATCCCTCCCACCTATGAGCCCCATTTTCTTCCACCCAGACCAGCTCTAGGACCTCTGACTAGCATCCCCTGCATACATGTCCCATCTCTGCCCACCCTGACCAGCAACTAGAACCCAAATCAGTCTTCCCCACCTACATTCTCCCTGTCCCCCACCCTGAATCAGTCATGGGACTGCTGGGCTGACCTGCCTCACCTATATCTCCATGATATCCTCAAAATGACCAGCTTTTGGATGACTGGAATGGCCTCTGATGTCTATGTTTCCATTGCCCACCCACTCGGACCTGGCCTGGGAGCACTGGATCTGCCTCCACACTTACAGGTGAAGCTTGCCAGGATTAAACTCAATTCTGTAGCATGCTACAGCAGAGTTACTACAGTAAACAATGCAATTTCAATGGCATTCAATCCCTTTTGTCATACAGGAAATTGCGACACTGCTCTTCATCCTGGCGGGCTTCACTGTACGTCTTCTATGTCCCTTGATCTGGATCAGTGTTGGGATCCAAGGTCCAGCTTTCTCTAGGAAAATCTCCCCTTTTTGCCCATTTGGATTATCCCTGGTAACCCTTACTGGCTGTCCCCATTTATGTCACCATGTTCCTTCACCCAGATAATCCCTTGGACTACGAGACAAGCCTGACACATCTATGACTCTCTTGCCTGCCCACCCAGACCTGCTGTGGGAACCCTGGACCAGTTTATCCACCTATGTCCCAATATCCTTCCACCTGGACCAGCCCTGAGACCTCCCTCATTTAAGTCCCTCCTCTTCCCCCACCCAGACCAGCACTGGAATCTCAAACTGGCATTTCCCACCTAGTGTATGTCCATCGTTCTGCCCACCAGGACCAGTCCTACAAACCCTAGAAGAGTATTTGACACCAACTTCAACATTCATCACCTATGCTATCCAGAACTTGAACTCCCAGTCAGGGTTCCATGTGATAATGGCAACCACGTAATAGCGATTGCTGTTTGGGTGAGTCTAAAGCACCGAAAATGAATTTCGCCAATGTAGACTCATGGAGAACAGCAAGACAGCACTGAAGACTTAAATTTTATTGTTTTATGTGGGACCTCACCCACGTGGGGATTTGCCCCCCAGACCCCCTACTAAAAGATTCTCAACTCCACGGGGGTGCAGGTTCGGGGGGGGTGCAAATCTAAAAACAAAAAAAAAAACGCAACCCATGGTGCAAAAAGTGAGCACGCTTAGAACTGAACCAGGCACCGTTCAACCTAGCCTGCCACAAACCCAACACACCACATGGCCAGCTTGGCAGCCCACTGCTGTTCTACACCTCACAAACTTTCCCCTTCCCTTCTGTCCATCTCACAGCGTGGTCCCTCCCCACCCCCATGTGCATGTATACATAGCGTCATCCTGTCACTATAGTCACTGAGCCCCCTAGCCAGTTGCCCTCCCTGCCTGGTAACCCTGTGTAAAAGTGCCGTGATTGAGTCACCTTTTTTGAAAGTGCTCAAACGCGGTCACCTAATACACAGGGATACCCCCAGACAGATTTCCTAAACTCAACTCTACCTCCTGCTTCTACCAGGACCAGACAAGGGATCCATGGAAGGGTGTGCAACTCACATCTTTCCTCTTGTTTTCTAATTGGATCAGCCATAGGACTCCTATACAAGGGTCCCACACTTGCTTCCACCCCCATCTCCCACCTGTAGCACCCCTAGGTCCATAAAACTTGGGTCTGTAACACATCTGCATCCACCTCTCCCACTCATATCATCCTTAGGAACTGAAAACAGTGGCCAGATACCCTCTTGCACCATCATCAGATTTACTGCAGCATACCAAAATGCCAAATCCTGAAACGCAGGAGCCCAAACATTATAGCCCGATAGTCGGTATCCCATAAGTTTTGACTTGCCCACAGCGGAGTTTTTTTCTGTGTTTCAGGGGGCGTCACCACCCACACCCCCCCTTATTCATGATTACCAACTCTGCTGTGGGCAATTCCACATTGTCGGGATACCGACTGTTGGGCTATAATTTTTGGGCTCCTGGGTATCAGGCTTCAGGAATTCAGTATGCCATAATACTCCCCCTTCATCTTCCACTTGGATCACCCTTAGGGTCATCATACTAGAATTCTAACACCACCTGCACCTTCTTTCATACCATTCCTAGAACCCCAGAACCAGAATTCAACAGCCACCATACTTTGTCTCCCCCAAATACCACCTATAGGCCCCCCTGGAGAGTACTTACTCATCTGAATCACCAAAGGCATCCCCCAACAAGGCTTTCCAAGCTATGGCCTCCTCTTCCCCCACCTGGTCCTCCCAGAGGATGCACATGATAGACTCCCTCACATATGTTCACCCTCTTCTCCCATCTGGACCACCAAGGGGACCACCCAAACCCTGTTGACTCCACCCAGGACACTAGGGGATTGCAAACCTATGGCCATGATTGGGGGCAGTCAGGAGCCTAACAACATTGTTATGGGGTGGGGAAATCTGAAGCTGAGGGTGTGGGTGGGGCTTGAGAGCCTGCTGCCAGGGCTAACAGTGTTATGACAGTGAATATGACACCATTGCTGAGGGGGGCTTAAGAGCTAGTGGCCCTACCTTCAGCATGTAATGGGTATGGGCACACCATTACAGTCAACCCATCCAATACAGATTAAATAGCGGGTCTTACCTGAGCACTATAGGAGCCAGTGGTAGGTATCGCGAATGGATGTTGTCTACCACACCTGTAAAAAAAAAAAATAGAAAAGGGGGTCACAAAGGATCCATAGCTCTTAGATGATACTTTAAAGATGGTACAGTAAGGATGGAAAGGACAGGTTAGGCATCGAAATATACTTATCTGATAGTTAGGGGGTCCATGTCCTGTCAGACATGTCAAATAAAATAAAATTAGTTTAGCTGGGGAAAAAACAGAGGAGCAAATGCTGAGAGGAAAGGAAGTGTGGTTTGGGAGTGGGCTCAGCCAAACCCCCCTGTGCTCCTGTTGGTCGCCTGTGACCAGTATTGTACCTGATAGCCAGATTGAGTAGTGAAGGCTTTTTGAGGGCTAGTAGGCCTGTTGGTAAATAAAAGAATGGTACTGGTGGTCTTGTGGGATAGGAATGCCATGGGATACTAAGTAAAATGATAGCCCTGCCTGTCTAGTACCCTGTGGCTAAGGACAATGTTCCTCTGAAATGAATTAGTACCCTTCTCTGGGGTCTAGTGGGGGCTCTTTTAGCCCTAGTAGTGTGTAGGTGCTGCTGATATGGAATAGTTGTGGGAGGAGGATACACTTGGGTTGCACCTGCTGCCAGCTGCATAGCGCAGTACTGCTACAGTGAAAGTGCCTGTGGGCACTTGCAACTCCCAGCCCTCACAGAGCTCAGGTTGCAGCCCACTCTGCATGGGTGGGGGATAGAGAGAGAGAGAGAGAGAGAGAGAGACTTGAAATAGAGAGAAAGGAGCCAGAGGGAAGTGGAGGAGGCAATAACAGAAGCACCTCCCTCCTCACCTTCCAGAACCATAACTTTGGCAGCAGAGTTTGTTTATGCCAAAGGGGCTGAAGCAACAGCAAGGATGTGTTCATGGCAGTGCCACATCCCCTGGCTACAACAGCAGTTTTTGGAAGTTGATTCTGGAAGGCAGCAGGAGCTGCCATTGAGTGAAACCACTTCCACAGTAATGCTGAAGCCAGGAAGGGAGTACAGAGGTGGCAGGAGCTGCCAGGGAGTAAAAACACTCCTGTAGCAATAGTAAAGCCTGGTGGGGGGGTTGCAAGAATGGGAAAAGAGAGGATGGCAGCAGTAGCAGTGGCAGGAGTTTATTTATTTAGAAGAGATTCACCAGGAAAGCAACATGAACTGCAAACAGCTCTTTTGCAGAAGTGTCTGGGGGTTGGGGTTTCATAGGAAGACGTGTGGGACAATCATCAACAAGAAACAGAGAACAGAATCATAGACATTATAAGTAGTAGATAATTAAGAACTAGTGCAGCTTACAAAATCTATACATTTCAATTACTGACCAGGTGAAAAACATGAACATAAGTTACATCACAGCCTCATGGCGAGCATAGCAGCAAACATAATTGGATATGACAGCTGGCTTAAGTCAGGCGATAAATTGTGTAGAGACTGAAAATAGATTACAATGCTAGTACTTTGAAAGTGTAAGGATGCCTAGGGGGTAAGTGCTTGGTTGGGATGACAGTAGACAAGTGCTAGATGATTCACTTAGTATGTAAAATAGGAGGGGTGGCTGTAGGAGGGAGGAGAGGGGAGAGGTCTAGGCCTTTACCCTCTCCCAAGGTGCTGAGAACCCCTGTTAGGCAACATTTTTTAACCAACTTTTAGGGGACATGGGAGCCGGCATTAGAAAAGATAGAGGAGAAAGGTGGAAAAAGATAGAGGGACATGGACTACTGGTGGGGTTATTATGGATAGTGTGAGGTGGGGGGGCAGTTAAGGAAGAATTGGAGGTAGAATGTTGGAAAAAGGAAGGAAGCCATTGCCTTCATCCCTTCAGGAGGCAAAGAATCCTGCAGTGGCAGGAGGATGGGAAGCTGGCACAGGAAAGTAACGTTGGACTAAGGGGAGCAGGATAGGGAAGCCAGTGCTTACACCCTCTGCAGGATGCAGAGAACCCTATAAGAGGGTGGTGGGTGCTGTCAGAGGAAGGAGAAAAGTAAGTTGGCTAAGGGTAGATTTAAGCCAGTGCCAACACTTCCTTCAGAATGCAGAGAACCTTGCAAGGGGATGGAAAGCTGGCAGACAAAAGTATTGATGGTCTAAGGGGAGGGGGATAGGAGGGGGTAGGGTGAAAGGGTGACATAGAAGGGAAGATAGAGGAAGTGGAAAGACAGAGCCTTCATCCCTTCAGGATGTAGTGAACCTTGCAAGGGGCTGGGGATCTGGTAGAGGAAAGTGGAATTGGGCAAGGGGAGAGACAGAAAGAGAGAGAGAGAGAGAGAGAGGTGTCACATAGTTTAAGCCATACTGTGTCTTTAGGAATGCCAGGGTGCTAAATTTCATTGTAAAGGTCTATTAAATCCTATTTTTATTAGTACCAGTATTATTTTGATTTTTTTATATGTTGGTTACTGTGGCTTTAAATTCCTCCTTTATATGTACTAGTTCGTTTTTACTATGTACCACCCCCTGATGACATGCGGTTAGCATGAAACCAGTTGGTATTACTTGCTGTTTTGAACCTTTGGCTGATTGTGGCATCCGGTTCTTTTGTTTCAATAAATATGTCCATTTGACGCCAAGTGGAGGAGTGCCAAGTTTGTTGTTCTTTTATTAATTCATTATTTGAGCACCCTCATGACAGTCTGAGCTGTTTTTGTCTGGATTTCCATTGTAAAGGTCAACAGGATGCAGGGAAGATTGAGCGGTCCCCAACAGGAGCAACAGACAAGCCACCTGCAGCTGTAATAAAGCCTGAGAGGGTCGGTAGATGAGCTTGGGGGAATGGTAGTGCACATTTGGGCCGGGAGAGCCTAGAGATGACAGCAGCAGCCACAGCAGAAGCCCAAAAGAGAATAAAAAAAACTATTACAAAAATATATAGATTTAATTAAGTGGCTATCGGGATGGGGGGAGCAATCCTCAGTTTAACTCCAGGCAGGCCATGTTTGGCACATGCTGTCTAGTGCTGACATTATTGGGGCATCTTGACATTGGCAGCAGGATCAGTCAGATAGTAAATGAAAGCTGGTGGCGGGGGCTGTTATTTGGCTGTTCCCAACAGCTAGAGGATATAACTTGAAAAAGTATAAATTAGCATGTCTAGGGACTCACCAGCCCTATCCATCCGCACCATAACTTAGCAGCATTTATCTCACAAAGGGTGAAAACAAGGGGCTCAAAAGGGGTAAGGACAGCAGTCGGGAGGTGCTACCTTGACAGGTTCCTGCCTGGGGGTGATCTTACTCCTGATTGGCTGCAAGGGGCCTTGGCAACTTGAAGCACCAATCAGGAGTCGAGTAGGGTTAGCTAAAAGGCTGCGGAAGAGTCCATGCTGAAAAAAAGCATTATTGTCCAATGTCTGCATATTGCATTTTCTTTGCCTGCTTAGTTCCTTTCCTATACCTGTAGCATACCTGCAAAAGGATGCCTTGTACAGGCCCTGTACAGTACATGTAAAGATACAGTTCATTTCCTGCCCTGTTTTGTGGGGGAGGGCCTGCATCCAGTATGTATCCCACATCAAGGAACAGGGCACAAATGTAGCCCCCCATCAAAAAAACAATTACACCACTAGAATCACGGAGGACATTGGGACATAGACCAAAGATGGAGGAGATTCACATAGCGGGTAACAGGAAAATACATGTGATGCAATATACTGTAAACATAGACAAAGATGACAGAAAAGACCAAAGGTCCATCCAGTCTGCCTGTAGTTCCCTATTAAACCCCAGGACCAATTGCCCATACAGGGGGATAGTCCTCACTATCTACCCCACTGTTACCCTACATACTACCGCTATCTTGAGTAACTATTACATCCTTTACTCGGTCCCAGCCGTACTTGAAATCATTTATGGTTTTGGCACCCACCACCTTGGCTGGCAGACTGTACTACCCTTTCTATAAAATAAACCTTTCTCATATCGCTCTTGAACCTCTTTTTCATCATTTTCTAATCATATCACTCATGTCTTCATTGTTGTCCAGGTTAAATGCTGTTCCTCACAGTTCACCTTGTTTATTCCTTTCAAGGGATTCCCTAGGGAGAGGCACAGGGAAGGAAGTGAGTCTAACAACACTCAACCAAGAGGTGGTGCACTGTATCCTAGGGGTAGAGGCCTTGAAGCAGGGTGTGAAAACTTTATTAACTCATGCTTTTGGTGTTTAATCATCCCCACTGTGTTCTGCACCCAACACGAGTCCCCTCTCTCCAAAGCTCCCAAAACTATGCCACCTGCCTCCACAGTATCCAATTCTAGACTTCTCCCTCTACAGCTCCCAGCACTAGCCCACCTGCCTCCTCAGTATCCTACACCAGCTCACCTTCATCGACAGCAGTCAACACCAACCACCTGTGTCCACAGCACCCAATACTTGCCACCTCCATCCACTGCCTCCACAATATTAGCCCCCTTCCTCCACAACAGCTGACAGTAGCATGTTTTCCTTACAGCTCCCCATGACAATAGCCCCCTTGACTGTAAACCTTCCACAGCTCCCAACACTACCCTGGCTCCCTCCATCACCCCAGGCACCAGCCTCCTCCCTCTACTTCCCGACTCAACACTCACACACCACCTCTCCTTCACAACAGTCTCTCTGAACACCCTTCCCTCTCTAGGTATCCCACTTTTCTAAGCCCATGGATATCACCTCCCACCCACCCTCCTGGGCCTTCCTGACCCCCAGAAACCACACCCCTTCCTCCTCAGCCATTTGAGAATCATATATACACTTGTTATCCACCTGCCCTACAAGGCCCCCTCCGGACACCACCTCCTCAGACACCTGAGGCACACATACACCCTCCTCTACACTATACCTCCACAGGTTCTGAAGCTAGCCCCCTCCCTCCTTCCACAACCCCTGACCATAGCTAACCCATCTTCCAAAGCCCCAGACACTAGCGTCCCACTTCTCCACACACTAGCCTCCCCTCAGCCCCCGACAATAGCCCCACTTCCATCCTTGGCACAAGACACTACCCCCATCTCCTTCACTGGCATCAAAATTGGTACTGTCCCACTTGCAAAATGTAGCATATTTTGTATCTAGCTAGTAAGATTTTCCTTTGGCTAGCCCCATGGACTTGTAATGGAGAAGGTAACACATCAGCAAATATACCAGCAGGGCCAATGGAGAAGTCTGCGGGGATTTTTACCTGGTTACCAAACAAGAAAATCAGTTTTCCCTGTCACTAGCCCTGCTTGCTAGTGGCTGTAAAACCTAATCTTGACTCCTAAATTAAATATGACTTACCTGCTCTGTTCAAGTCAAAGTGTTCAGGGTTAGACTGGCTTGGTTTTCGGGTATTCTGGTAGTATCTAAAAGAAAACCACAGAGAAGGATGTGGCGACAAAAGTGTCAGAGGTTCTAGAGGAGAGATTAGGGGTTAGAATTAAACAAGATAAGATACTTCTCTGAAAAGTAGACAGTCAACATCTGGCCAGATCTGTTAAAATAAAGGTAAAATGAGGAAAGTATAGTAGCTTGAGTAGAGATAGAGAGAAGCAGAGAGATACAAATGGTAATACAACATAGGAGTAAAGAAGGCAGAGTTTTAGTGGAAAAGAGAAACTACTATATTATAATAGTTTAAAAATCACTAGATTTTCACCAATAGTATTATAACTTTATGCATTTCTAGTTAGGTTATTTTACTTCCCCATGCTGTTGATCTACTAAATATTTTAGGTAATGCAACACTTATTTCACTAAGTCTTTCAAAACCTAGACTCAAACTGTACTTATCTAATAGGTAAGGATTATGGGCCCCATATTCAAAGCCAGCCAGCTGCACATGCACGCAGTGGTGCCACATGAAAAAATGGGGACATCCGGCTCTGGCACAATATTCAAATGAATAGTACAATCTGAACTGACTGCACTATCCATTTGAATATCAGCCATGGTAGAGTAGCACCCAGCCAGTGTTCACCATGCTTTGTACTGCACTAAAAGGATATGGACGGAAGACCAACCATGGGGGTAATGTGCAGCACACACTGGTTAGTCCTGCACCCCTGTGGGTGAATATTCAAACAAAGATGCAGATGAATCTACTGCACTACAAGGTCATGTGCATGCCCATTATGGACTCATCTTCATGCTACCACGGCTGCTGAGTGTGCTGGACCACGTCCACCTTCCATGTACCAATTCCCATCTTTGTTTAAAAACAATGCACTCCCTGGTGGTCCAGCCCTGATCCCCATCCTTGTTTGGAAAATGAAAGAAGTCCCTGGTGGTCCTGTGGTTCCCTCTCGCTAACCCCTGCCTGTCTGTAGCAGACAAAACCTGTCCCTGTTGATTTAGTGGGCCCCCATTCTGGCAGGTAGTGTCCTATCACTCCACTGGCCCCCTTGACCCAACACTGAGAGCCAGTGACTGGTACAGCCTTCTGATCACCTCCACAACCTGGCATAGACTTAGTTTTCCTGGCACCCATACTGTACAGTGCACCCTACAAATGCAGTACAAATCCCCCGCCCCCACAGAAATTCACTTTGGAAAAAATGTAGTAGACAGGCAGAGTCATGGCATTAATGGTATTCACATCCCCTATATTATTTCCATCTGCTGTGATGCCTGGGTCACAAATTGTAGTTGCTCCAAGAACAGTATAAAATTCACAGTACATATAAACATAAAATCCATGTCAGATATTAGTGGCATAGTCTTGTTTTCTTTCACAAAATACTATGCACAAGCACACAGCCACAATTTCTTCAGCTAATATTAAATATTTTGTTAAGTCAGCTGTTCCTGATTTTGACCCCTTGTTCCAATGAAAAAAATATATTATTACAGCTTAAATGGCACAGGGTTGGTTAATACTTTTTATTATTGCTTTCATTTACACATAAGGCATACATTCAGCAAACAGATAAGCAGTGATTATCTAAATGATCTAGCCATACATAACAATTCCAGACAATGAGAGTGGTACATATAGGACATAGTTATAGATATAAGCCATGAACCAGAATACAACAAAAGGTCCACAGGAGAAGTCCAATGAAGTAGCACTGGGATATATCCATCTATTTTGTAGATAACAAGAATAGAGATTGAGGAGGTGTTGTTACATTCCAGAAACCTCTCAAAAGGAATCCTGGTGCATAATCTCAGCCTGGAAGGAAAACAAGAGAACCACCATAATTCATAGACCACAGTATCACACATCCAGACATCAATTCTTTAGATTCAGGGAATGATAGGGCTACTTAGTACATTATGAGGGACAGACATACATATCTTAGAAGCCTATCAACAGGAATGCCCCATCAGCAAATTGTTTAGACCACCAGGAATTGGTGGCAGAGCTCACCCTATGCCCATTCATGGGGACAAATAGGCTAGATAAGGGGCCCAACATGGATGGTACTGGGGCAGTGTATTAGCCACCACATGAGATAAGTGATCAAGAGAGGCAACCACTGATAGGGAGTTGTAAAGCTCAGACATCATGAGGGCCTCGGCCGTCCTCCAGTGGCATAATATTAGCTGCTTGACTTGCATATTAAGCATTGTCTGCCATCTGAATTGCTGCCACTTCAACTTTACTCTCTCGGGGGGCTAGTACCAGAATCCACACTAGGAGGTCCAGACCCAGGTCCTGACCTAAGACCTGTACTGCAAAATCACACACTGTCACCCAGAAAGAGTGGAGAAGGGGCAATACCAGAGGATATGCAGGAGGTCACCCTCCTTGGCATGGCATTTCCAACACAAGTCAGTGTCCAATAAATTTAATCTGTACAATAGAGAAGGAGTGCAATACCAGTGGGAGAGGATTTTGTTTTGTATAAGTCTGCTTCTTGCATCTGGGATCAGGGAGTGGGCATTTTTCCAGCAGAGTTGCCACTGGGCAGCATAAAGGGAGATTTGAAGGGCCTTTTCCCATTTAGACTTAGCTTGTGTAGAATGAGAGTGGAGCTGCTCTGTGAGAGTAGAGTAGATGAGGCTGGCCCGACCTGTCTTGAGTGATAGCTATTTATGTAGCTGAACGGTACCTCCACACCTTTGTCCCGGGACAGCTTTGAGAAATGATGTAATTGCACTATGCAGCTGCAGGTACTGCCAAATACAGCCTTTCCCAAATGAAATTTATGGTCTAGTTTCTGAAAGGACTATATGGAGATGCCATTGGCTGTCAGGACATCTGCCAATGTAGATATACCCTTAGCCACCCAGTCCAGCCATAAAATAGAATGCCCATCCACTCTGATGGAATGGTTATTCCATAAGGGTGTGGTCTGTAAGGGGCAGGGGTTGGTGCCAAGCTTCTTATGTGCTAAATGCCAGACATGCACCAAATTAGCCATTGTGGGGTGGTGGCACAGGTGCTTAGGAGGGGTTATAGATCAGAAGAGGAAGAGAGTGCACCTGGGCTATGTCTGCCTCCATTTGTACTCTTTGTGGTGTATCCCCCCCCAGTGGGGAGAAACCTGGCCAGGGTTTGAGCAGTGGAGAAATACCACTTGTACCCTTCTATCTAGGGGGCACCCCGCCACATGTCTTCAATGCACTCTTACTTTATTTCTACTGTAGCAGGGTGCAGCACCTTCCCAGAAAAAAATGGAAAAGACTTGGTTGATAGATTTCACCCATTGTACCGGTAATGCCATTGGGATGTGCAAGATTATGTACAGAAGTCTGGGGGTAGCCATCATCTTCAAGGCAGAAATTTTGCCCACTAGGGTGAGATGGAGTTTTCGCCAGAGACCACATTCTGTCCTGATGTCTGATAAGAAGGGTTTTAGGTTTAGATCTCAGATATTGGTTAAATCCAGACCCAGGTGAATGCCTAGATACCTCAACATGTGCGGGGTCCACTGAAGTCCCTGCCATGATATCTTAGCCAGCGTGCATATGGGATTTTGAGCCAAGACCACTGTCTTATCTCATTTGACCATTAGTCCAGAGTATATGGCAAATTCCAATAGCAAAGAGAGTAGTGGGGGTAGGGATGTGGAAGCATCTGCTAGGGGTATTAACAGATCGTCCGTGTACATGAACATGGAAAAAAGTTGCCTCCCAGACGGACACCCCCAATGAGGGGAGAGTGATGGATGGCAATCACAAGGGGTTCCACTGCTAAAATAAAAAGCAGAGGTGAAAGGGGACAGCCCTGACTTGTACCCCTACCCAGGAAAAATGGGGCAGACAAGGTAGAGTTAGTAAGGACCCGGGCTGTAGGGTTGTTATACAAAGCTGCAATCCAGTGCCGAAAATTGTACCAAAACCCCATTGCTGAAAGCATGTGCTGTAGATAATCCCATTCTAGGGAATCAAAAGCTTTCTCAAAGTCGATAGTCACTACAGCAGCTGGGGTGGTACACCCTGTGGCATAGGCTATAATATTGATCAGGGATCTGATATGATCGCTACTATAGCTGCCTGGGACAAATCACACCTGGGAAGGGTGAATAAGTGAGGAAAGAAGAGGAATAAGAAGGTTAGCTAAAATCTTGCTGAAGATTTTGCTGTCTGTATTGATGAGGGAGATGGGGCGGTAACTCAAAAGGAGCATAGGGTCTTTTCCTTTCTTTGGGAAGACTGTTATAATAGCTTCCTGGAGGGTCAGAGGGAGAGATCCAGTGGTGATGGTCTGGTTAAACATGGTTCAGAGGAGAGGGGCAATTTTGGAGGATACGATTCTCCATAGCTCAGGGTGAAACTCATCACCCCCCAGCACTTCCCCATGGTTTAGAGCATTGATAGCTGTTGATACTTTCTGGAGAGTTATGGGAGCCTCCAAGAGCTCCAGCTGCTGAGAGGTCAAACATGGAAGGGGGAGTGCATCAAGGAATCTACACAATGCTTGAGGTTCTACCACTTGAGAGGAGCTGTATAGCTCCTTATAGAATTCTGCCATGATTTCATTAATTTGCTCTGGGTGGACTTGTATGGCACCCCCAGTCTCTTTAATCCTGAAATGCAATGTTCAGTCTGCTACTTCCACAGCCAGTACACAAACACTTCCCCCCCTTCCCCCACCAGTACTTATGCTTTAGCCATAAGATAGCCAGCTCAGCCTTCCTGGCCAGCAACTCGTTGATGTGCAGCTGGGTCTGGGTAATTTCTCAGCAGAGTGAGGATTGTGAATTAGCATGAAGGGATTGCTTCAGCTGAGTTTCCACATCTGCCAGCCGAGTCTCCAAGGTAGTGAATTGCTGCTTTCTCAGGTACCTACAGTGGACTGAAAACCCCATGATCAATCTTCTGAGGGTAGCCTTGAGCACTTCCCAGACAGTGGATGGGGAGGACTCAGTGGGGGGGTCATCCAGTAAAAAGTTGGATACTTGTGTCTTGAGTCATTGAGGGAATTCTGGATTGCTCAATAATAGAGGGTCAAAGCACCATCCTCTAGAATGGGAGGTTGGGGAGCCTAGTACAAGATGGAGCTGGGAAGGGGCATGGTCAGAGATTATTATCGAATGCATTTTAGCATCAAGGGAGGCATTCACATTTGGGAGGATACCAGCCAAAAGTCCAACCTGCTGAATGAGTGATGGATGGGAGACTGGAATGAGTAGTTCCTATCCCAAGGATGTAGGACTCACCATGGGTCCTGGAGCTCCAAGTCTGCTGTGAGCTGGGGAAGGGCAAGGTGGGAATTTGGGTGCTGATCGAGACAAGTACAGCTCTGATCTAGAAATGGGTTCAACACTAAATTAAAATCACCCCCACAATAACTGGGACATTGGGAGTGGCCAGTGAACTAATCACCTGAGCAAGGGAGTGAATCATCTTGGGCTGATCCTCATTAAGGCTGTACCCATTAGCGATAACTAGGGAGCCTTCTGGAGTAGACATGAAAGCAACAACCCACCTGCCATTGGCATCCCACTTGATAGTAGTTGGGACCCATTTGAGGGACTTCTGTAATAAGATAGCATCCCCTCACTTATATGTGGGAGCAGATGCAGAGATAACTTGGCTGACCCAGGCTCACTGCAATTTAGCATGATCTTCCTGTGTAAGTTTAGTTTCTTGGAGGAGGCTGACATCCGCTGTCAGTCTCTTAAGGTGAGTCATCACTTGGGCACATTTTACTGGGGTATTTAAACCCTGCACGTTCCAGGTGAGTAGACATATGTCATCCATAGTCCTGAGGTACATATGCATGCCTGGTACAGATTATGGATGAGTGATGAGTAGAGATAGAGATCAGAGGTTGCCCCAACCCAGCTAGGTACACACCCCAGCCACCTGATGAGAGCCCCCTAAGTAAACAGACAATTACAATGCCAGAACGGACAGTCTGGACGTGATACTACAGAATAAACACAATTAACATGTAAAGCCAAATATTTACACAACTAGTAAAACTAGATACAGAGTAAAGCTGAATTATAGTTAGTGGGAGGCCCAGAGGCAAGTTGCCGGCCAAAAGGTTGCAAGACACACTCTGGTTTCCAATGGTGGTGACAGTATCAACTGTTTTACTTGGACAATGGTACGTTTTCCCCTGAGCTACTGAGGACAGCAAGGGATCACACATTCTAAGGGGAAGTGAGTCCTCCAGATATCCGAGGGATGCGCCGAGATACAGCTGCCAAGTTGCCGTCCCATATGGGGGGCAGCTAGATCTGGAGTGTATATGGCACAACCTAAAGCACTGCTCACTGCCAGCCTGAGCTTGGTGGTTGGTCAGAAAATGGTCAGCACAATGCTGGCAAAATAGCGGAGCTACAGACGGAGATGGGGGGGGAGACAGGTAGCATCCAACAAGCAGCCCAAACACCAAAAGCACTACTTAGCTTGGTTCAGCATGGGGAGGCATGTTTTGCCAGTGAGTCAGTAATGTCCACATTATGTTTGCTTGAGCTGCGGCTGGGTGAGGTCTTGTGGCCAGGCTGGGTGGACGCTTCACTCGCATATGGAGTATCTGCCTCAATGTCTGCCCAAGATCTGCCTTGGGAGTAACCCGGTGTAAGTCCAGCATCTTCTGCAGGTGCTGAATCACTATCCATTCCATCCGGTGCTTCAGTCTGCTCAGTCAGGAGTGGCAAATATGGGTTAGGGGTAAAGTAAGCTCGTTGATTGGATGTCTTCTGCCCATGGTGGTCGTCTTCTGCTTTTGGGCTGGGGGAACTGGTGCATGTAGCTGGATGTTGCCACCTTGCAAGTCGAGGGGAAGTATTTCTCTTTTTGGACCGTGGGGGAAGTGAGGCCTTGAAGATCTTGACTGCAGACCTTGTGGGGACATCCTGAGGTGCTGGGGCATTGCTTTCTGGTGTCTGGGAGGGGGATGTAGGTGTTGAACCCTCCAAGAAAGCAGCATCTCAGAAGTTGGCTGGGTGTTTGGCCTGTAGGAAGTCCATTAGGCTTTCAGGCACAGCAAAATGTGTGGGGGGGCACCATTATTGATGGCCCATATAGTCGCAGGGTATCTCAGCGAGAATGAGTATCCATGTTTGTGCAGGATCTTCCTAGGAGGGGCATATTCCTTTCAGCATTTGGAAAGTTCACAGGAGTAGTCCTGAAAGATTTGCACCTTGTGCCTCTACCACAGTATATTGTTGTTGTTCCTGGCAGCTGTCACAACTATTTCCTTCTGCCAGAAATCTAGAAATCTTGCAAGTAGGGGCCTAGGCCATTCACCTGGCTTAGGTGGTGGAGCAAGGGAATGATGGGCCCATTCGATCTGTGGCCTAAAATCCTCTAGCAGGCCCAGAAGTGTAGGTAGAGTAGCCTGCAGAAAGGTGATGGCGTTGTTCTGCTCGGCACCTTCCGAGAACCCCACAATCAGCAAATTATTGCAGAACTTTGATTCTCAAGGTCATTGACTTTATCTTGCAGCTGATGAATCATTTTATCTTGCTCTCACAAGGTATCTGTAAGTTCTCATAGGGCCGCATCGTGCGAACTAAGTCTGTATTTGTTGTGTAATATATGGATTTCAATACTTTGCAGAGTGTGTGTGGTAGCATTTACTGCCATGGTAGGTTGGGCCACTTGGGCCATGATTTGGCTGAACATGATCTCTGTCCGCATATTGTCTCCAGAGGCTTGATGTAAGGAGGCCATATTTGCAGTTGGGAAGCCGCGGAGTAAGGGTTGGGTTTCTGGTGCTCCGGTAGAAACAGGCACTCGTGGTTATTGCGGTCACTAGAACATGCCAAAGAAGCTCTGCTGGACAGCTGAGTAAGTTTTAGCTAAAAAAGTGGGTCCTTAAGCCAGAAAATGACAGATTTTGTCCCCAAAATCATTGAGCTCCACTCTTAGGTGTCCATACTCATTCAGTGCTAAACCACACCCTCATGGCACAGGGCTGAGAAGTAAATTGCCTAGTAACATTCCCTGGCTTGCAACATACTACAATATATAAACACAATACCATTGAACATATTGCACTTGAATTCAAAGCCTGGAGGAGAAAGCCTGAAGTGTCCTCCTACCAAACACTAACACATGTTGGTATAGATTCAAATAACTGTAAATGCACACATTTCTTAGTCTAAAAGTCCAGTTTCTTCATGGCAAAACTTTAGTAATGCAGTAAAAACAAAGAAAGCACTAAGCATATGCAGCATGTAATTAAACAAGCAAGTCAAGAATTTAAATTGCAGTCTGACCCACCACAGCAGTTAGAAACTTTAAAATTGCACTGTATTTAAGCTAAGAGACTCTCTAATACTATTCTAGATTAAAAAAAAACACCTTTCTGTGTTAAACAGTTTACAAAACTATAGAAAACAAATACCTGAAAAGTCTCTGCATATTTTTTTCTCACTGGTCTCACAAAGAAGCTGCAACTGTCAAGACTGTTTTCAAACTAGGAGGAAACTAGGAAGTGCCTCCCTCTGGCAATATCACATCCAGACAAAAAGCAAAAGAGTCATGGGAAAGGAAGTCTTTGCTGAGTAGATTTTTAAAGCAACATGCAAGTGCAATCTGTCAGTTTTGCAAGATGTTCCAAATTATTTATACACAAAATGAGAGTCATAAGGACAATTACTCAAGGGTGTATCTTAGAGGACTGGCTTTATTTATCCATTTACTTACCTAGGGTTGTCAATAATGAAGGATCTCTGCTTCAGTGAAGTCCTGCTTTTTCTGCACAAGTTTTCAAAATTGAATAGAGTCTTGGGAGATTAAATATGGCCACAGCTGAACAAGAAGCTACTGTGACAGGCCTGAAATATTTAATCAATAAGAAATGACCAGGGGTTTGCATTAACCATATGTAAATCACATCCTTGCGAGGTAATGTGGCATAAGGCGAAGTCGAGAGACATGCCCGAAGGGTGTGATTAACATATCTGCAACCCCTGTGAGTACCTTATTGATTTTTTAGCAATGTGAATAAAAAAAACTAGCTTTTTAATTTTTTTTTTATTAATTGTACCTGATTTTATATTCAAACAGTCCTTCCACCATCTGGTCATCAGTCCTTCCACAGTCTGTTTATGTTCCAGTTCAGCTTGCAGATGTTCAAAGACATATGTGTTTCTGCAGAGCTGTAGAGCACATCAAGAACATCAGTGCAGTTGAAAAACAGTATGTCAAATTCTGACATCATGCTGATGTCGGTATTGGCCAGCCAGCAAGTTTGTCTAACTAGGAAAATTAAAAAAAAAGTTGACAGTTTAGTGTGAATGTGTGGGGTTGATGGCTTAGATGCCAATCTTGAGCTGTAAAAAACAATCACACTGTTATCATGGAAACACTGACTGACTAAACATGCCATCACAGAGGGAAGATTTGGGTCAAGAGCACGGCACACGAATGATGACAACATTGGTTCCATGATGATTGTCATGGCAACAACCAATGGGGTTTAGTGAGTTCTTTTTCACTCTGCATGCTGTACCCCCCACAACACTGCTCTCACTGTCTTAGCCAACTATTATCACCTGAAGCAGCATACTAACCACCCTCTCTGTAGCTGAATCAACACCCTATACCTCAACCACCCTCCACCCCCTATAACTCCCTGCAACTAGACCTGTCCCAAGTTCACCATCCCCCCCAGCTGACCACTCTCTCTGTAACTGGAACCCTTCTCCTGGCTTATTACACTCAACACCACTGCATTCCCCTTCCAGATCCATGACCAGAATCCCTTCTCAAAACTCTCTCAGTCAGTATCACTGGTAGCAAAGTGCAGGCTGGTGGTAGAGGGAGTGGGAGACTATGGAGAGAGTGAAGGTGTTGATGGAACTATGGAACTATAGGGTGATGGGACCTGGAAGAAGAGGTGGTAAGGGGACTTAGAGTTGGGTTGTGGATGGAAAGGTTACTGTGGAGGGAGCTGTTGTAGGATGTGAAGGAAAGGCAGGCAGTGTCGGGGGCCATAGATGGAAGTGAGGTTAGTATCTGAGTCTGTGTAAGAATACTTAGCTAGTGTCAGGCAACAAAGGGAAGGGAAGGGGGCTAGTTTCTGAGGCTGTTCAGGCCTGTGGAGGAAAAGTATCTTGACAGTCTGTATGGGGTGGGTGGGTGATTAATGGGTCTTGGTGGTGTCAGTGGGGTGCCATGCAGGGAGGCACTGGGTTAAGAGTATGAAGCAGACCTCAACTAACTAGACAGGGACAGGAATGTTAAGGTTTCTGTGCTGATAGGTGTTACTGATTAGAAGAAGGGCTGAGGGGGAGTGCCCTGGGGCTTTAAAAGGAGTTCAAAGGGCATGAGAGAGGATTTAGTGATCTGTAAAGAGAGGGGACATCAAATGTTGGGGATAATTGACCAGTCTACCCCCACAGCTGTAACTCCCTTCACAAAGACCAGCCAGCCCCAGAAGCTGGATCCACTGAAGAACATACTGGCCGTGTGCCTCCATCCAACATCTTGAACCCCCCTTTCCACAGAGGGGGTTTGGTGTGGTGTAAAGGGAGTATATGTCAAGGGTAGGGGGGCAGTGGACTAGCAGTCCCTAGCATGCACTGGGTAAACACCTCTCTCCTCTCATTCCATGTAAATTAAGTCATTGCTATCCAGTGGCACCTCTTCACTCTCCCCTACCCATATTGAAAAGGCAGTCTTTGCTGTCCAGGTGTTCCTCATACCCCTGCTTTGTCACTCTACCAAAGGCAACTAGTAAAGCTCTCCAATCCACTTCTTCAGTTGGATGATGTTTAATGTGGGCCTTTAACTGACACTGATTACTGTGATTACAGAAATTCATGCAGCACAATCATATTTTTCGCACAATGAGCTGAGTAGTATGTATTTATGTAATTGCCATTTGTGACAATGACCCATGGCAGTGACGGGCTGTACTTCTCAACTTTTTTGCCACTGGAATGAGGGACACAGACACTCTGAATTATTGCTCTTTCTTCCTTCCCTTGTGACTTTCACATATCCCAGATGGGAGAGGGGGATTTCCAAGGACATTGCTCAGCTGGGGAGGCTGGTTGTGGAGCTGATAGTGGTCCTGGTTCATGAAGGGTGGTCATGCAGGGGAGGTAGATTGGGGGGATGCAGATTCAATAGTTGATGAGGTGCCATCCTTCAGATGAGATGTTAAACCAAGGCCCCTTCTGCCCATCACTGGTCTACATTCAGGTGGAAGTAAAAGTTCATATGGCTAATTAAAAAAAAGAGCCACAGAGGTTCTCAGTGCCATGGCTAACAATGGTATCAGTGTAGAAAAACTCATCTTTTAACAAAAATCCTGTTTAAGAAAGCTTATATTCACAGAAATGCACAAAACAAGAACTTGGCCACTTCAAGATGGCTTACACCTTGGGTGCATGTGACAAGACGAAAATAAGAATAGTATAAGTGAGACTAAAACACCAAAGCCAGGAGAAGTAGGGTCACTCCCCCTAGCCAGGAGAAGTGGAGGGCACCCTCTGAGCCAGAAGAAGTAGGGTCATACCTGCCCCCATGCCAGAAGAAGCATGGCCATTCCCTTTGAGCCAAGAGAAGCAGGGCCACCCTTCTGAGCCAGGAGAAGCAGGGCCATTCCACCATGAACCAGTAGACGTAGGGCCATCCAACCTCTTTCTAGCAGCTATCAACCTCCCAAATTGGTCCCAATGGATTATTCACCCACAGTGGCAAGGCCAGGAGATAGAGGCCCATGTAAGCGCTCCCTTGAGTACCTCCATACCCCACAGTACTGAGACATTTTCAAATAAGCACAGCCACTTACCTCAACAAAAAAGGCACAAGAAGTCAGGAACTTGTCTCTGGTTCTGCAGGCAGCTTCTCTTTTGGTTGCTAATGCTGTAGCCATTGCTGTTGCTGTTGTTCTGTTGCTGTTGTCTGGAATTTTACTTGAGGGACTGACTCTGCTGCAGCAACTGTCTGGGCAAGGTGGCTAGCTACTGCTACTCTATCCTGTTACTGACTGGACCATGCTCTAGTTTTTTGTAACAAAACTACAATAGAGTCAGTACAGCTCTTTTAAGGTTGGCTTTATTGCTGGGTCATGGGGGGTCTATTCTGGCTATTCCACAACACAAATGTAAGGGAGAGCAACTGGATAGACTTGGCTGAAGGGGGGGCCACTGGACTGGTCATGAGTTCTAGAAGGATCCACCAGGCTGGGCTTTGGTGCAAAAGGGGGCCCACTGGGCTGTGCATGAGTGCAGGGGAGGACACACTGTGCTAGCTTGGGTGCATGAGAGAGACTCAGTGGGCTGGGCATGTGTGTAGGTGAGGATCCCAGCAGGCTGGGCTTGGGTGCAGTAGGAATTTAGTGGGCTGTGATGAGGGAAAGATAAGGATTCTCCACCAACACCAAAAATGAGCTGTGAGGTACGAAGAGTTTTACTGGGACTGTTGCAAAACAGATAAAAAACAATTAAGTGCCTCTTTTGTTATCAAGAAGTAATTATTTATTGTGAATTTTTCTAACTTAGCTGCTGCATGCATGTCACTTGGTGTATGCGAACCACCTACAGTCACTGAACAATTCTGCGTGTGGCATGCATTCTGTATGCATGCTGCACACTTGTATTTCTGTAAGAGACTTGAGAACTCAGGAGCCAGCCAACATGGCTATGTGGGCTGAGATGCCTGAGGCTGGGGATGGGACTCGAAAGCCTCCTGCCAGGGCTAGGAAAGGGTGGAAAATAAAGCATGCCACCATGGTGACTGTGTGGTTTACATGAACCAAATGCAGATACTGGTGGCAGTGCATACCTGGAGTAGATTTACCATAAACAAGTTATATGTATGAACCTAAGATGACAGTAACATTAACTGTGAGATGGTGAAAGGATAACAAAAATTACAAAAATTTTTTTTTTTAAATAAACTAATCTAAAGAAATATGTATTAGGAAAATTAACTCTATAGCTGTGTTAGTTAAACCAGAATAACAAAATCAATTTGAACATTTACAAGGAGTTTCCATTATGTTAGCAATAACGATTAACTATAATGTGGGAAAAAGTGTGTGAGAATTCTCTAAAAATTTGCACTAAGTGTGTGCAGTGCTACTACAGTGTGCACCTAAAAATACCAAAAGTAATGCAGTCGTAAAGAAGTGTACAAGAAAAGTTAAGTGTGTGCAGTGCTACTGCAGTGTGCATCTAAAAATAAAAATTATGCAGTGGTAAAGGAGTGTAGTAGAAAGTCAATGCAGTGTAGTTACAGTGCAGTTAATAACAGCAGTGATACTTGTTAACACTGAAATGGGACCCTAGATTGTAGTGTGCACTCCACTTCCCTCTGGCTTATCTCTTTAGTTCCTTGCTTCCCTCATATGTAATGGAAAATGCCTTATACCCTTGCTTCAGCCAGTCAGCACTTCTTAGTCCCACCCTGGATTTTGTTTTCACCCAACCATTGATTTTACTTAACATCAATTGAGAAAAAGCAGTAAACTGAAGCCACCACAATAAAAAAAAGAAAACACGTGTAATGGTTAAAATAATTTAACTGCTACAAGATGGGTCATTTGCTCAAGAGTATTTGAATGGATACTGGTGCAATTTTGACAATGAAAGATAAAAAATGGAAAATGAATGGTTCAGAAGAATAAAAAATCGAAATTGAATTGTTCAGAATAAACTGCTCAAAAAGATGGGGCATTTCAAGGGTATTTGAGGGGATATCGGGGGCAAGAAATGAAGGGTAAAGATAAAAAATGGAAAATGAATGGTTGAATGCTACAAACAGTGGGAAATGAATGGACTTTGAGAATAAAACAACTGAAAATTCACCCTTCTTTTCTGTGTGAGAGGTTATCCAAGCCAACTAGCCTGCACTTCCATTTTAAATATTTAGATTTGACTCTAGATAGCTGTCTTAGTTTTCATTAGCACATTGACAATGTTGTGAAGTCTGTATACCAATGATTTGGCATGCTATACAAGAAAATATTTTACTTTACTCTGGAAGCAAAAAAACGTATTGTTCAAACTCATATTCTATCCATTATTGACTATGGTCTAGACCTTTACTGATCTGTCAGTAAATATTTGTTGCAGAGAACAGAATTCTTAATAAATCCTGTAGGTTTGCATTTGATTTAACTTTAGAAAGTCATGTTTGTTCTTCATACAACATATTGAAGTGGTACACTTTGCAACAAAGAATAAATCAACAGCTGGCATGTTAGGCCTGAAAGATTTTAAATGAACTTGTACTAGCTAAATTAAGATTATTGGTAGGAAGCCCAGCATTGTCAAATGTTAAAACCTGATCTATAGATCACTTATATTTAAAATTAGTTAAATGTTCAAACAAGGTTGGACAAACAGCTTTCTATTATAGAGTTGGCACTTTTTGGAATTCCTTACCTTTATCCATAAAACAAAAAATTAGGTAATTACAAATCTTTTCTTACAGCTTTACAAAAAATGTTATTGGTGTAACTAGAGGTAGGCCAAAGTTATGAATTCTGCTTTTGCAGAACTTTTATGCAATTTTGGAAATTTTGCAAAATTTTCTGAACTTCCACTATTAGCGAGATCGGTATCTTCTGAAAGTGTTTGCTGGATTTTCACCCTGTTCTGTGTGATTTTCTTGGCTGAGCTGCAGAAAAGTACACATGAACTGTGGAATAATAGCTCTGAGTAATTTTATTCCACAATTTAATGGATTATTCCACAATACATGAAATTATTCCACAGTTTAGTGATCATAGAAACATAGAATTTGATGGCAGATAAGGACTGCTTGGCCCACCTAGTCTGCCTATTTTCCCAACCTGTTTCATGTACTGCAGATCCTAAATGATCTGTGGCTTACCCTCTTTTTCATATTGCTAGAGTTCCTTTATGTCTTTCCCATTTGTTTTTGAATTTCCCCATTATTGTTGCCCCTACAACCTCTGATGATAGGCTGTTCCATGGATCCACCACCCTTTCAATGGAAAAATACTTTCTCTCTATAGCCCTCAGTCTTCTCCCTCTGTGTTCATATCATGGCCCCTTGTTCTTGAACATCTTTTTTTAAAGATGCTACCCTCTTTTATCTTATTTACACCCTTGAAGTATTTGAAAGTCTCTATCATATACCCCCCCTCTCTCTCTCTCCTCTCCTCTCCTCTCCTCCAGGGAATACATAGTGAGATCCTCCAGTCTCCCCTCAAATGACTTTTGGTGCAAATCCTGCACCATTTTTGTTGCACTTGTTTTTTCCCACAGTTTAATACATTAATCCACAATTCATGCATTCATTCCATAGTTCAGTGACTCACTGAAGTGTGGAATAAATGGACGAATTGTGAATTATTGTAGTAAAGTGCAGTAAACATATTATGTTGAACTGACCACTGACCATGATCATTCTGTAGAATTCTATTTCCACAGTTTAATACAATAATCTGCATTCATACATTTTTTTCTGCTGTTGTAAATTGGAATTTCTGGGAATGTTTCTAATTTGATTTCTGATCTTTCACAAGGTGAAAGTCCAACTTTCACGGAAGCTGTGTTCACACTCTGTGGAATGCTTGATACCATTCTCTAGTACTGAAGTACACGTTAGAGAAGAGTTTCACTTATGTATCTATAGGACAATACCTGTGGAGTGGTGACTTGCTACATGTATCTGTGCTTCAGGAGGAAGCCCAGATAGCTGGGCTGCCCAGCTCATTTCATTTAATAAAAGGTATGCCATTGATTGCCTATGTGAGTGCAGCCTTGCCAGATCAACTTATTGCTTTTCACCTTCTGGTACAATCAGTTTTTCTCTCCTGATTTCTTTCTCACACACTGAAGGAAAGCTGTGTTTTTTGATGGAGTGCTGGGGCTGGAGCTGAATGTGTGTAATGAGGCCCATAGGATGTCTCAGATTGCAGAAGATTGCTTCTTTCCTACTATATTTCTGACTAACACTGACCCACTCAGGAAAAGAAGCACTCCAGGGGAAGTGCAATATATTTTATTTGTATTTTTTACTGTACCTTTACAGAAATATTAGTGTGCTGTGTAAGTAAGTAAGTAAATAAGTAAAATGTTATTTATATTAAGCGCCCTTCCCAAGCTCAGGGCGCTTTTACAATAAGTCAAATCACTTAAAATCACCTTTCAAAACAATAAATCAATCATACAATGCACTTACTTATTATGTACCGGCAAATGCTAGGGCAAAAAGAAAAGTCTTTAGTTGTTTTTTAAGTAAGTAAGTCAAATTTTTATTTGAAGATGCCCATTCCCGGAGGCTCTGGGCACCGTACAATAAATTAAACAAATATTCAAAAGCATCAACAAAATAACAGAATATAACTATACTTTCACTTGTAAAATTATTAAAATACAGCAAATAATCAATTAAACTCTAATTAAAACCTGAGTTCAGACAATTCTCAGTTTAATCCAAAAGTGCCTTGGTGAATAGGTGGGCCTTAAGGCGAGCCTTAAAAACCTCCAACTTTGGGGCCTCCTTAACCCCAGAAGGGAACGAGTTCCACAGGACTGGAGCAGCGACACTAAATGCCCTACCACCAGCTGATTTCAACCTCAACCTGGGAACTGCTAGGAGGCCCCCCATTGGAGGAACGGAGGGAACAAGCTAACACAGCAGGAACCAGAAGGTCTAACAGGTAACTAGGACCCTGACCATGTAGGGCCTTAAAGGTGAGAAACCTCACCTTAAAGAGGATCCTCCACCTGACTGGCAGCCAGTGCAGGTCACGCAACACCAGTGTAATGTGACAAAATTTTAACTGCCCAGTAAGTAACTGTGCAGCTGCATTCTGCACTAGCTGCATTCTGCAGAGAGATCCTCCCATGACCCCAAGAAAGAGCACATTACAGTAGTCAAGCCTCGATGTAACCAAAGCATGTATCAAGATAGGGAGGTCCAGAGGCGGAACAAGGGGGCTTTATCCTGGCACTATTTCTAAGATGGAAAAAACAGGAGAGGAAAACAGAGGGAATCTGTACCTCCATAGTCAAACTCCTACCTAAAATAACGCCAAGATTTTGCACACTTGTGGAGGCCTTCAATGGGACAGAGCCCAGAAGTAGTCCAGTCCCTGAATCAACGGCCAACCTATTATGCACTCTGTTCGACTCCACTACCAGTACATCCATCTTATTGGGGTTCAGTTGCAACCAACTGGATGCCATTCAGTCATTAATCTTTGCCAGGCTGCTGTTTAGCACATCCACTGGGTTGGATGTTCCTGGGGCAAAGGACAAGTATGGTAGGGTATCATAAGCATAACAGTGAAAACCCAAACCATACTTCCTAATGACCCCCCCATCACAACCCTCTGTCTCCTATTGGATAAAAAAGACTCAAACCAACAGATGACAGTGCCAGTGAGTCTGCAGAGTTCCCCAAGACAGTCAAGTAACACACCATGGTCTACAGTGTCAAAAGCTAAAGAGAGATCCAGGAGAACAAGAATTGTCTTGTCTCCCCAATCTCTAGCCCTGAGGAGGTCATTCTGCACTCGAACAAGTGCGATTTCTATGCCATGCCTTGCCCGAAACCCTGACTGGAATTGTTCGTACAAATCATGGGTCAAGAGGTGCTCCTCCAACTGAAGTGCCACTACCTTCTCCACAACCTTCTCTAGAAAAGGAAGGTTGGAGATAGGTCAGTAATTTGCCCTAATCTCAGGGTCAAAAGATGGTTTCATTAAAACTGGTCTCACCAATGCCTCCTTCAAGGCATCAGGAAAGACCCCCTCAGCCAAGGAACACCGGACAATCAGGACAAACAGCAGGCTGACAGTATCGATGAATCTCATCAAGAAACACATCGGCACCGGGTCCAGTTCACAAAAAGTGGGCCTCAAGTTGGTAGCCACCTCAATAACCTCATTGGCATCCACTGGTTTAAACTACCCCCAACCAGGCAGAGTGTACTCAGGATACCTCTGATGACCACTGCCAGCTATAACATTGCTGACTGGAGGAACACCCTGCTGAATACTAGACACTCTGTCCGAGAAGAACCAAGAAAACTCTTCACATTCGAAGTCTGAAAAAACCTTCTTTGGCTGCAGACAGGCAGAATGAAGTAGCCTATCTATAGTCTGAGAAAGTATAGATGGTCAGTTCTTCCCAGCAGCAAACTCCCTGGACAGGAATACTGCCGTTTTATGGTTGATTACCCCCTGGTATGCATTATAATGCACACACAGGGCCAGTTTGTCTGCATCCAGGCCAGATTTCCTCCAGCAGTGCTCTAACCTCCAACCCTTCCTCTTCATCTCCCTGAGGTCCCCATCAAACCAAGGAGACCTCAGGTATGAAGATTTGGGATGTACATGGACAGGTGTGAGGGAGTGAATGGCATCGGATAGAATCCCATTATAAGAGTCTACCATAACACCAACATCTATGATGCATAAATTTCCCACATCAGATAGATCAGCTGCCACCAAAAAAACCCTCTGGGGTCAAACCCCATAAAGGGTGGCAGCTCATCGTCAAAGTAGGGGAAGGGCATCTGGTGGGAGCCCTGACCATGAACTGCACCGTGCAATGATCAGACCAAACCACCCGATCAATCCCAAGATTATCTATCTCAAGCCCCAGTGAGAACACCAGATCCAACACATGGCCACTCTGATGGGTTGCAGCAGGAACAGCTTGTGACAGGCCCAAAGAAGACATAGTGTGAAGGAGGTTGTAACCAGGCCTAGACAATTTGTCATTGGCCCAAACATTGAAGTCCCCCAGAATAATACATCTGGGGGCCTCCAGTGTTTCACCGGAGATGAATTCGGCAATCTCCTGAAGAAAATTTCCCACCTTCCCAGGAAGGTGATAAATCAGGAATATTCTGCAACCTGCACCTGGACCCCCACGAATGGCCGTGCATTCAAAAGAATCTGGAGTTCCCACTGGGTACACGGTGAAGCCCAAGTCAGATCTAAAATAGATGGCTACATCACCACCCCTACGCTCCTCTCTGGGGCAGTGCACTACAGTATACCTGGGGGTAATGGCAGCCTCAAAATCTGGACCCGCATCGTCCCCAGCCCAGGTCTCTGTAATGCAAGCCAGATCGACAGAGGAAACCAAATCAGCAATAATTACGGTTTTATTCCTACTCAACCGCTATTTCATAGCACTACCCTCAGGGGATTTGTGGAAAAGGTAGCCCCACTGGTTACCTGACCACGTGGTCTAGTGGAGACCCTGGAGAAAGGCACCAGACACTTCTGGCCTCTCCTTTGTGCCTATCATCCAGGGCGCCTCCTGGACCAAATAATCTCAGTTCTACCACCCTCTGCCATATATGGAGCATCTTTCCGGCCTCTCCAAATCCCTACCTCTTGTCAGTGTCTTACCGTGGTATTCAAAACCGGGGGACAGATGAACAGCCAAAGGTCATGCAGGAGAGATGACCCATATACAATTGTAGCCTCCTCATGCCCCCCCAAACAACCCTTAAACATCAGAAATATCTAATCTCTCTATTAAAATACCACAAAATCTCTTATCTGTACCATACAATGTTTAGGCTAAGAATCAAACATACAGCAATCCTAATAATAAATCAATCAATGGAAAAGTAAACATGAATAACTAGAAAAGACTCATAAACATCACTACAACCATTAAACATAAAATATAACAGTTTAAATATCCCCCTTCAGTGCCATTAAGACCCACTAAATACCATAGATTACAAACTCATAGCATCCCAGGGTCCTTTAGACTAATCACATATTTGCCCAGAGAAAACAATCATGTAAAGGAAAATTACCAAATCAGGATAACACCCGGTCTCAAAACTGTTTTAAATACTTTCTTCTGTCACTCACTACACTCATGCTAGGGAGCAGCGCGGACATTTAACACATGAGTAGTCCCTCCCAACAGCTGAACTCAATCCAAATTGGCTGCAAATAACAATACCAATGTCTCAATCCTGCTTGCTGGCCATGATGTAGATTTCAGGGTATAATTGCAGGCGACAGTCTTTCACCCTGCACATTCACTATCAGCCCCCTGCTCTTCCTGTTGTTATTTTGCACACACAGACAGTAAAGTGGGTGGTTCCAACCAAACACCTTAGCCCACAGATAGCAATAGTGTACATGTAGAATGCATGCCACATGCTTAATTGTGCAATGTTTGCACGTGGTTTGCATGTGCATAGTGAACATAAGCAAAAAAAGGTCTAAAGAGCAAATCAGGTCCATATGCTGAAAGCTTGACACGTGTGCAACAGGTAAGCTGGTGTGAACATCTTCTTAAAATCACATCAGATTCACGTGTTGCACACTTGACATGAGTGCAGCAGTTAAGTTGGTGTGAACATCATTTTAAAATCAAATCAGGCTCACATGCTACATGCTTGCCACATGTGCAGCAACTAAGCTGGTGCAAATCTCATCTAAAAAACACATCACTATTTCTTATACTACTACTAGCAATTAGAGCTACTAAAATAGCCTTTTTGTTGATTTTCCAGTAAAATCAGGTAAACACCAAAAATTCTGATACTTTCGCAAGTTGTTTAATGGCTTTTGAGTTTTGTCATTAAATTGCCATTAATTTGTAAACTATTGTTTGCTTACTGCATTAAATGCATAGGCTATAGTCAGCCAATATCCCCCATTCCAGATGTCTGAAGAAAGGCCTCTGTGTTGTGAAGCCTGATATTTTTGTTTTGGGCTATGCAAATCCCATTATGCATATTTACTGCTAAAAATGTGTTTCTCCGTGACTGTTTTGGCTCACTTACTTTCTCTTTGTCATTCTGTATGGAGCATGTGCACTATGGCCATGCTCAGCACTCTTTGTGCAGAGTAGGGTCTTGGAAGCATGCACCATATCTCATATTTTGTCACTGAAATGAGGGACATGGACACTCAAAAGAGGGACAATGAGGGACACTAACCCTCATGATGATCAGGACATATCCTGAAGCATGGAGATACAGTACCTCAGAACACAGTGGAAACCATTGTATTTACTTGTACCAATATTAGTACCTTAGAATGAATTTCTACCATAAATTAAGGATGCCATTGGTTTCAGCAGAGGGAAGCGAGTTCTCACATTTGTGTGTTCAGTTGTTCTTATGGTGTTGCAATAATGACATTAAATTTGGATTTAATCTTTTGCACAATAAGTGGCCCCTGATCTGTGTGCGCTCACGCTGCAGGGGCACTCCTGACTCGACTATGTCTGTATTGCATTGTTCAGTATCTCAACCTATTAGTGACGGTGCTATCACATGTGATGTGGAGGAGCTCCAGCCAAGCAAGAGCACGAGTCATGTGAATGTGACTTTGTCTTTTCCGCCACACAGTAGACAGGCTGCACACTACAGCTTGGAGGAGTCAGTGGGCACTTAACTCTCAATAGCAGTGTTCTGGCAGCATATTTTTGTTGGTCTGCTCTTATGGAGTCTCCATCTCCCCTGGTGGCTGAAGAGGCAGAGGATGAGCTAGAAACTAACTGGAGACCAGACTACCTACTTACTCTACTAAGCTCACTTCACAAAAAAAAAAAAAAACAGCACAGACCCCCGTGGCAGCAAGCTAGGCCTAGTGGCAGCAATGGCAGCAGTGTTGGTGGCCTTCATAGGCCTTGATCAGTGCAGTGTGGCAGCAGCCAAGCAAGAAGCAAACAATACAGGTTTTATTGGCTCAATTGTTGAGGTGACTTCATTGTAGACCACGCTGAGTACCTGGGATGGTCAGTTCTAGCATCCAGCTTCTGGCAGAAGGATGGAGAAGGAGTGGACTGAAAACTTGGCTGGTGGCCCACTGGGCCAGGCTGCAGGTTCTGGCAAGATGGCCAGATAAGTAAAAGTAAATATATACAGTATGTGTTTTTGTTACAGGGGATTGGGGATGGAGGAAGGACTTAAATACTGATGTATTTTTCATGTTTCTGTGCTTTTGGGTGGCTTCATGACCCAAATGGGATGGGCATTGAATGGAACAGAGTTGGGGAGAGAAATCGGGACAAAGTTGTTGTTTTTTGGGGGGGGTCAGAACTTCAGCAAGAAAAAAATTGGTTAGTAACTGGGTGGGTTTAAGCCCAAATCTGATACACTGCTCCAGGGCATAGACAGATGAATCTTATACATTTGAATTTTTCCTGATTTAAATATCACTTTTCAGTCACAACAGATATGTTTTATCTTTTAGAAATGTTCCTGACATTCTAGAGCTTGCCACCTTGGAGCTAACTAGCACCTGGCCTCCACTGGTTGTTCACGACCCCCTACTGAAATATGAAATGCACCCCTGCCATAAAGTCTAAATTTACAGGACATTCTCTGTGTGAGCAGTATGTTTTCCAAGAGCAATAGATGAGGAGCAGAGCCGTTTTCAAGGATAAAATGAGAACAGTCCCTTGCATTCAGGGAAAGTTCAGTGGTATAGTATGCACAGACTATTGGAGCCTTACTATAGTCAGTCTTATCCCACCCACTCCCAGTGAAGCTGACCTCCACATCCCAATCCTCAGGCACATTATGACATAGGGAAAGGGAAGCTGCAGGGGCATGCACCATTGAAATGAATTGGGGTATTTTTGTTACTATTTTATACATTATTAATGGAGAGTTGGAGATTAATGAAGGTGACTAACAAGGGCCGTATTAGTAGAACAGTGGGCTTCATTATTCTCCAACTTGCCTTCTTAATGTATAAAATAGTAATTAAAAGTAACTCCATCATTTCAAGGAGGTACTGCCCAGCACTCTGACCCTTGGACATCATCTCTTAAGGACTCCTGCCACTTCTCCCTAGTACGCAAGTAAGAGAATCTTGACTTATATCTATACCTGGTGGGTTATCTGTAGCAACATGGCTGCACCCACCACAGTGTGTGTTCATGGCGGGGGGCTGGCCATGTGGGTGGGGGTGTTAAGTTATTGCTACTTTTGTGTTTTCCCCATAAAGTCTGTTTGTGTGGAAGCATTTAAAATTATGGAAAGAAAATAGTCAGATTACAGGCAAGACAGAAGTAACTACATAGTTTTTTGGGTAAGTGTGTGTATTGGGGGTTGGAAGAACCACATGTGTTTCCCCTTGGTATGTGTACTACAGTTGAGCTGTGCAGCAGAGATGATGGGGTACAAGAAAATTAAAGTATAACAGTGGCTGTAAGCATGCCGCATGTGAGCAGATGTATACAGATTTGTACTGAAGTACATGCTACCCATATGTGTGCAGGCAGTATAGCTTAGTGGTTAAAGTCATTGAGCTGTACACCAGAAAACTTGGAAATGACCACAAGACGTAGGTTTGTATCTCATTAACCCCCACTTGTATATGATGTGATCCTGAGCAAGTCACATAACTTTTATCTGTGCAATGATCAGTTACCACCTGCTTTTGGCGCACATGCCACATGCATGCAGTCTGTTCCAATTTAACACAAAAAGAATGCTTTTCAATTTTGCTTGCTGCAGGCATGCAACATGCATGCAATTGGTTGTAATTTAACATTTAAATCCTACTTGCAGAATGCATATCACAGGGGTAGTTTTATGTGTGCAGCATGAAAACTTTTCATATAATTATTTCTGTAAAGGTATTGTTGAAGTGCACTTGATACATGCTACCAGAAAGATCCTTTATAAAGAAAATAGCAAATAAAATAATATACATATAACTTGCCTGTGGGATTCGGTGGAACCAAACAGACAGACAGGAAAACGATACACATTTTAAGTAGTAGTGAGTTGTAACTTTTTAATTCCTAAAGTATTTTTCTATTTCCTCTTGCTCATTGGAAGGTTTTCTGTGTGGTAATATTTTGCTGGATGTCTGGAACAGCTCTCAGCCTGGCAGCTGAAATATCTATCTCTATTCCCCCAACTACATCATCAGCATTGTGATTTCACTGATAGTGACATAATAGGTGACTGAACAGGCAGCTGCTGAGTGGCTGTTTGTAATCAGCAGTGATGTCTCAGTCAAGTGAGGCCATAATGCTGAATATGCAGTGGTGGAACAAAGCCAGATATGCCAGCTGCCAGGCAGAGTGCTATTCCACTCATCACACCTACTAACATCAGGTAAACAATCTTTGAATTAACAAAAGGGAACATAAATACTACCTTAGATATAAAAGGTTATGGTTGACTGCTTTTAAAAACTAGTATTAGTTTTGGGCAGTACACTAGCTCTTTAAATTAGAAAGTTTAAAGAAAATAAACTTTACTTGAGTTTTACTCTTCCATAGATAAGCAAGAACTGATCAACATGGTCCTGAAATCAAATGATATATCTGTGGGCTCGGCTGCATCTTTGTTATTGTGAATTTTAATAAGAGGTTATCCAAGCCAACTGGCCTGCACTTCCATTTTAAATATTTAGGTCTGACTCTAGATATCTGTCTTAGTTATCATCAGCACATTGACAATGTTGTGAAGTCTGTAAACCAACAATTTGACACATTGTATAGGAAAAGATTTTACTTTACTCAGGAAGCAAACAATGTATTGTATAAACTCATATTTTATCCATTATTGACTATGGTTTAATCCTTTACTCATCTGCCAGTAAATCTTTGTTGCAGAGAATAGCACTCTTACACAATAAATCCTGTAGGTTTGTATTTGATTTACCTTTAGAATGTCAAGGTTGTTGTTTATATAACACATCAAAGTGGTACACTTTGCAACAAAGAATAAATCAACAGCTGGGATGTTGGGCCTGGAAGATATCAAATGAACACATATTAGCTAAATTTAGATTATTGATAGAAAGGCCAGCATTGTCAAATGTTAAAACCTGATCTATAGATTGCTTATATTTAACATTACCTAAACATTCAAAGAAGGTTGGGAAAACAGCTTTCTATTATAGCGTTGGCACTTTTTGGAATTCCTTACCTTTATCCATAAAAAAAAAAACATTAGCTAATTATAAATTGTTTGTTACAGCTTTATAAAATGTTATTGGGGTTACTAGGGGTGGCCAAAAAATGCAAATTCTGCTTTTGCTGAACCTTTGAGAAATTTGGGAAATTTTGCAAAAATTTTCTGACCTTCCTCAATTAGTGAGATCAGTATCTTCTGAATATGTTTGTTGGATATCCACCCTGTTGAGTGGGATTTTTTGGCTGAACTGCAGAAAAATACACTTGAACTGTGGAATAATAGTTCTGAGGACATGGAAACATTCAAACATCTTAAGAGAGTCTAACATGTTTCAATATAACAAAAATAGCAGGACAAGAGGACAAAGCATGAGATTAGAGGGAGGCCAATTAAGGGGAAATGTGAAGAAATTATTTTTCACAGAAAGGGTGGTGGATGCATTGAACGGCCTACTTCAGGAAGTGATGGATATGAATACAGTGCAGGGCTTTAAACAGGCATGGGACAGGCATAAGGGAGCAACAAAGATGAGTATAAATATGTGACAGGTTGACCCCTGTCATAGGTGAGGTGCCCCAGTAGGGAGAGAAGGGTCTTTCCTGGCTCCCTGTGAAATTGCCTTATACTTATGTTAATGTGCAGAGTAGGAATAAGTGAAAGCACTTTACCAATCAACAATTAAAAATACTGAGATACAAAGTAAAGAATTGAGAAAAGATAAAGTGCATCTGTGCAGTAATAAATAAATAAAAAGAGACAGTAAAGTGCTATGGAGTACAGTATTTCAGAGATGTATTGTATACAATCCATAGTGCTCTAGAGTTATATAAGATATTGGTATAAATTGCAGCATACATAATGTGAGGGGTTTAACAAAACAAGCTGCTTTGTGGCCCCAGGAAATGCCCAGATTAAGTTAGAGCAAAGCAACATTTCATTTTCCTTAGCCCACCGCTCTGACAATGTATAATTAAACTGCTTATGATCAGGAATGTCCATAGTTAAGCAGCTTTTACTCTTGGAGTGCCGCTGCTCAGAACCCCCCCCCCAAGTGTGTCACAAGTCTCCTGGCTACTGACTGTATGCTGTAGTAAAATAGCCAGCTAGCTGTAGGAAGTCAAGTGGTGCACCCCTTCTGGTCGACACCCCATTGGCACACCCCGACGGGGCGAACAGGAAAAAGACCATTATGGCAACATTCTGGTAATGGTCCTTTTCAGTATTTTACCTTCCTCAGTGATCTGCCCCTCCCGGACCAACTCTGAACTGGGTTGGAATCTAGAGTCTGGGGATGGGGGCAGAGCCCCCCGTATGGGGGGGTGTGGGGGCGCAGTCCCCCAGGGAAAACACTTTTGAAACAGGCGGCACAATACCTGTGTCAGTATTGTGCCATCACTGTGGTGGAGGTCAGCATTTTCGCTGTCGACCTCCCTTGGTGCTTCCGAAGTCAAGACATGCTCAGCTCTTGGGAAAAACTAAAAAAAAGGCATGTTTATATTAAGGGTCCCTTGTTTCTATGTTGTGTCTAAAAGCAACTATTTTAACTCACTTGCTCCTGTTGGCCATTTTGGATCCATTCCAGCAAGGAAAAGGGTTGTACTGTGAAGTCAGAAAACAGGGGCTATGCATAAAGAGTTAACAAAAAGAGCAAATAAAAGGGAAGTAAACCGAGCAGGCAGCCTCTTGCTCTGCTAAAAAGCTTTGCATTTAAAGGAACAGAAGCTTCCCTGTACTATAATGTATAATGTGACAGCCCTAAAGGTGAATAAAGGGTTGCAAGGTAAATAAAATAAACATGTTGCTGTTGTCCCCACACCACATAGTTGAAACAAAATGGGAAGAATGAAACATGAAATAATACAGTCTACTTTAATGAAAGAGGCTGGGTACATTGCGTTTGTTCAAAACGTATGTCTCTTTTCTGTTTAAAACCCTGTGAGGAATAAAAAATACAGGGTTATTCATTACTGGTAAAAATGCTTAACCTTGTACTGTGGACTGACCTGTTTGCAGGAAGGCTCAAATGGAATGACTGAAGGCTATAGGGAAGCAATGGCCCCTGGTGGCCTATATTTATAGCAGGCTGTGTGCTAGTTATTTTTCCCAGAGGGAGAAACCTATAGTAATTAAAGCCAATTATGTATATAAGGGCATTTTTCTAACCTGGAATATGGGAAATAATGCTACCGTTAAATCAGAATGCATACTTCTAACAACAAGGCTTAGAAGCAACCTTTTTATTTTTCTATAGGTGCTGGTTGTGAGCTTTGGAACCTATGAATGTATTAAGTATGAAATAAATTGATGTCACATTACAGTGAGGTCATCAGTAAAATCATATAAAAGCCTGCCACTACAGTGGAGAGCTGACTGTGCGAGGTGTAAGACCGCTGATGCAAGAGCGTGTGTTTGCACTTAATGGAGCTGTATGTGTGCCACTGGACACAACTGTGACTTCTGACTTAAAAACTGCTGAACTAACTAATATTTATTTTGAATTCTGTTCAATTACTGGTCATTTTATGAAAGGAAAATATAATGATAAATGCGAATGGCATTTTTTTATGCACTTTAGCTGTGGTCTGCCTGACTTCATTATCCTGAAATCCCTACCCCGTTACAGAATAAATAGGCCATTAGATGGGAGATGGCCTTAGAAAAGCACTAGCAAACAGGCTAGAAGGAGGGGTGGAGCAAAAATGGGGAAATATCAAAACTGCCATCACAGAGGAAACAAGCCTTTGTGTCAAGCAAATAAACAAATCAAAATGAAAGAAAAACACACTGTGGTTCTCAAAAGAAGTGGCGGTGAAGGTTAGGGAGAAAAAGATAGCATTTAAGAAGTATAAGGAAACACAGAATAAGCAGGACAGAGAACTGTACCAGTTAAGGCAGAAGGAAGCAGGGAGGGTAGTCAGAATAGCAAAGGCACAAACTGAGGAAAAGATAGCTACCTCAGTTAAGAAGGGGGATAAAGCCTTTTAGATGTATATCAGGGAGTGTAGAAAGACAAAGGGAGGGATAGTGAGGCTGAATAGAATGGATGGTGGGTGGGCAAAGAGTGACAGTGAAAAAGCCGGGATAATGAATGAATACTTCTGTTCAGTATTCACAAAAGAGGAAGTGGAGGAGGTGCCTAATCCAATTAACAGAAGCACTCTGAAGAGGGGGGTTGATCCCAGCCCTTTCACAGCAGAAAAGGTTCTGAAAGAACTCCTAAAACTGAAGGTGGATAAAGCAATGGGGCCAGATGGAATTCACCCCAGAATTCTAAAAGAATTAAGCAGAGAACTAGTAACACCACTGACTACCCTTTTTAATAAATCATGAGAGGATGGTGTGGTACCTGAGGACTGGAAGAAGGCTGATGTAATTCCCCTTCACAAAAGTGGGACCAAGACAGAGGCAGAAAACTACAGACCTGTCAGTTTGACCTCTGTGGTAGGGAAAGTGATGGAATCACTTCTGAAGGAAAGAATTGTTGAGTACCTAGAGGCCAGTTGGGCACAGGACCCAAGGCAGCATGGGTTCACAGCGGGAAGGTCATGTCAGATGAATCTAATTGATTTCTTTGACTGGGTGACCAAAGTAGTAGACCAGAGAGGGGCTGTGGACATGGCCTACCTAGACTTTAGCAAGGCATTTGACACAGTCCCACACAAAAGATTAGTAGTCAAACTAACCAGTCTGGGAGTGGGTTCCAGGGTGGTAGCCTGGGTAAAACATTGGCTGAACAACAGGACACAGACAGTAATTGTAAATGGAGTCCACTCTGAAGAAAGAGGGGTTACTAGTGGGGTACTGCAGGGTTCAGTACTGGGTCCAGTCCTTTTTAATGTCTTTATAAGTGACATTGCAAAGGGACTGGAAGGAAAAGTATGCCTCTTTGCAGATGACATAAAGATCTGCAACAGGGTTGATACACAAGGAGGTATGGAAAGGATGAAAAGGGACTTGGCAAGGTTGGAAGGCAACAGAGGGTGGTGGTGGGTGGGGAGCTCCCACACCCAAGGGCAGTGACGAGCGGTGTTCCACAGGGCTCGGTGTTGGGACCAGTGTTGTTTGGGATATTCATTGCAGACATATCATGGGACATCAAGAGCAAGATCAGTCTGCTTGTTGATGATACCAAGGTAGACGCGGTGGTGGATGACCTAGGGGGATGGCAGGGGTTGCAGGATGATCTGACAAAGCTTGAAACCTGGTCAGACACCTGGCAACTGGGCTTTAATGCCAAAAAGTGCAAGGTGCTGCATTTTGGGATGAAGAACCCAAGGAGGAGTTACCAGCTGGGGGATTGCAGCTAACCCAGACAGAGGAGGAGAAGGATCTGGGTGTGTTCATTAGAGGGTCAATGAACAACTCGGCACAATGTAGGAAGGCAGCTGCAAAGGCCAACAAAATGCTGGGTAGTATTACAAGGGGTATATCCTCGAGGAGGGAGGAGGTGATTCTGCCACTGTATAGGTCATTAGTTAGACCACACCTGGAGTACTGCGTGCAGTACTGGCACCCGTATCTGAAGAGGGACATTAAGTTACTGGAGGGGGTGCAGCGCAGGGTGACAAAGATGATCAAGGGGCTGGGGGACTTATCATACGACAGGAGGTTGAAGAAGTTGAACATGTACTCACTGGAGGAGAGGAGGGACAGGAGTGACATGATTGAAACCTTTAAATACATGGAAGGAATAAACAAGACTTGTACAGAGGGGCTGTTCAAAGTAAGGGAGGGGAGGGCCACCAGGGGTCATGATAAGAGACTGGAGGGAGGAAGGTTCAGGAGGGAGATGAGGAGACACTTTTTTACAGAGAGGGTGGTGGCTGGGTGGAATGCGTTACCTGCAGTAGTGGTATCCAGTAGAACAGTGGACTGCTTCAAAAGGGGATGGGACAGGACAAGGGGGAGGGTTAATGAAGGGGAAGGGTGGAAGGGAGGGGCAGCTGCAGAATAAGGGGTGCTAGCTGCACATTCGAGCAGACTTGATAGACCTCTAGGCCTTAATCTGCTGGCAAATTTCGTATGTTCGTATGTTCGAATGGTCAGAAGTATGGCAGCTTGGATTCAATGCAAAGAAGTGCAAAGTAATGCACCTGGGAAACAAAAACCCAGGGGAAAATTACACAATGAGGGGGGAGGTAGTAACAACAACAAAAGTGGAAAGGGACCTGGGGGTAATCATATCAGATGACCAGAGCAGGGACACTGGTTTACTGGGATTGAGAAAGGGCATATTCCGTTTTGCACATTGTAAAAAACGGTATTGTCACCGGTGTCTGCTAAGTCAAAATCCGGTTTTACCAGTGTTTGGTTTTGTGTACTTTTTTTTAACAATTTTTAACTCTGCTAACATGCATTTTAGTAATTTTGACCTGTAGTATTACACATCCTTCCATCCTTGTACAAATTTAAAGTTATTTTAGGTACAAGATGTGATGGCAGCAGCAACATTACAGCCCCCATCCCTAATGTGTGATGGAAGCAGCACTACGGCCCCCATACCTCTGGTGTGATGGCAGCAGCAACAGCACTACGACCTCCCTCCTTCAGATGTGACAGAAGCAGCAGTACTACATTCACCATTCCTCATGTGTGATGGCAGTATCAGCACTATGGCCCCCATCCCTCAGGTGGGACGGCAGCAGTACTACATTCCCCATCCACCAGTGGTGATGGCAGAAGCACTACAGCCCCCACCCCTTCGGTGTGATGGCAGTAGCAGCAATGCAGTCCACATCCCTCAGGGGTGATGGCAGTAGTGACAGCACTATGATCCCCTTTCTTCAACACCCACACCCCATATGCACAAGTTACAAATTACTTTTGGTCTCTTTGCTTGTTAGAACTCAGAAGTGAATTTAATCTGAACTAACACTGCTAAGGTGGACAACCTTTGTTTTTTCCCCCCATCTATAATTTAACTGCCTGAATTGGATTTCTGCATGTGACACCGCTGACCAGGGTCAGGAAACAGACTGGGTGTAGGAGGGCCAGCTGGTGGGTGAAGGCTTGAGTGCCCAACAGCCACTCACCTTCTCCTGGGAGGGAGGGTGAGTTCATGGCTCAGCATTTGCTGGCCTGTGGTGGAGGCCAGAGGCATGACAACATGTCAGCCCTCACTGCAGGAGGGAGCATGATTGACGTCGGCTTGTGCCTTGACATCATGTGGCCTGTCACGCTCATAAGAAAATGGAAAAACACCCTTTGACCAACTTAAGGATGGCTGTTGGTCGCTCGATAAGTCAGATGTCCCAGACATGTGTCTGGTCTGACTCCTGCCATGCCCAGGATACACAGGAAGCTCTTTGGGGCAATTATCTTCCCCTGGTAGCCTCCCACAGGGGTAGGGGCCCACTCAATGAATGGTGGTTGGGACTCAGCAGGTGGTAGGGGGCCTTGGCAGGCCTGACGAAGTGGATGGCCAGGGGGTAGACGAGCAAAAAAAAAAACTGCTTGAATTTGCTTCTTTGAAATAAAGTGTCTTCACCTAAAAAGTTCACAAGTGAATAGTGGAGGATGTTCAAATGGATTCATGCATCTCCCAGACATGTGGATGCCTTTTTTTTTTGACTTGGTGTCCATGAAGAGGTTGTCTCCCAGTTTTCATGTCTTTGTTCAGATGTGAATTGAACACTATTCTGCCCACCAGCATCATACAGCCCCTGGGGTCTTATGTTCTGTATGTCATTGACTGTGCTTTCAAAATCCACTGGACAAACATAAGTACTTTTAAATACTTAACATTTGCTTTTTGTTGAAGCAGGCTATCAGAAAACATTTTGTTGTCACAGACACTGAAACAGCAGGTGGGGGAAAAGGTGTAACTGATCAATTCACCTAAATGGGGTGCTAACTGTGAAGTCTTTTCATAAGTAGTAAGTCTGTTTCTTCTTCGTGAACATACTTTCATTCAGACTAGTTTTCATACAAACAAATTAGGATTTTGTATGGCCCTACTGATTATAAACTTGAATAAGTTAATTGGTAACAGGGATCCTGCATTTAGCAATCTACAACCTAGATGCTTATGTGCAAAGAATACAATAAAAACCTGACTAAAATCTAAAAACAAGCTTATAAAACACATAAAATGTATCTAAACATTTATCTTTACCTATACAAAATCATTGCAGCCCAAGTAAAACTCTAGTAAATTACATGGTACCCTGACTACTATTCTATGATGTAGTAAACACATATTGGTATTTTTTTTGTATATTCTTTGTAAAGCAGGTAAGGTCCACTAGGTAGAACTGTCTGTTTTAAGGAGTGACCTAAAAGCACTGGGGAGGTTAAGTGACTTGCTTGAAGTTGCACAGTATGCAAGTGGAGGTTGTGGGGCTCAAACCAAAGTCTGCTGGATGTACCCAGTTCAATCACCATTTGTTACTCTAACCACTAGACATGGGTGGTTAAACTGAATGGCTGATTACAACAAAGCAGTGTGGGTCATTTCCTTACTGACTGTATATGCAGTAAAGCAGAAAGAATGCAAAGCACAGCAGCATTCATTTTAAGATGCTGAAATCTGGGTCAGCCCGCTGGTGCTGCGGTAGCACTGTTGCCTGCCTTGCAATGCCAGCAACCCAGGGTCAGAAGCAAACTCGGGTTGCTGGAAGTCTGGCCAGGGAAATAGGATTGAGCACCTGAGGGCTGCTCTCCTCCTCCAGGGAGGGTGGGCTGCAGGTCCTGCTTCTTTACCACCACCTGTGTTACCACGGGTGGTGGTGCAAAGGTGCTGCAGAGTAATCAGGAGGGGAGGACACTAGCCAGGATCTGGAGCAGTGGCATGTCTCTGTGACCTACCTCCTTTGATCTCTAGTGCTGGTGCCCCCAGGGACAGAGACCAGAAAACTAGGAACAATCACTCCACATCGGCCACTGGCAGAAGGGACCCAGATGCCCCAGACCATAACCAGGCTCCATGAGGGACCCACTGAGCTGCCTGACACACACTAAGTGAGTGTGGAGGGGTGACCTGGGGTCCCTTGCCTTCCCACCTGGGGGGAACAATACAGGCAGGATAGGGGGAGGCCCACAGGAGCTCCTGAGCATTACCTGGGGATGAAGCTAGGGGATACCCAGCCTAGGGATCTCTGAAAAGTGGAGACTGATGATGTGAGAAGGGGACATAGAAAGAGAAAATAAAAAAAAAATTTAAAAAGATGGCTAGTTTTCCATTAGCAGGTTATACAGACCTGCCACTAGAGGGATTCTTGGTCTTCTATATAAATCACTGTATTCATTCGTGGGCAATATGGCCTGCATTATCATTCTACTTCTTTCCCGGTTCTGCTACAAGGGGACTTGAGTCTGAAGGGTGGATGGCCACTAACTAAGCTGCTCCTGCTCTCCTTGTTCCCCTTTCTGCTGTATTTTCTCATCTAGGATTTAAGTGAGTACCTAGGTGGGCAAATTTCTTACCTAGAAAATATTGCACTAATACAAATCACAAGACCACTCAATCTGGGACCATGGCTCTCCTTATTGTGTTTTTATTGCTCCTGGGTTAGCTTTAAACTTGCTGAAACAATTCTAATCTTCTGCCTACTGTCTACCACTGCCACTGTAGCCTTCGTGCTTCTCATAACGTAGCCTCAGGACTTATAACTGAAGCCTGTGGTAAATATTACATAATAATTTAGCTCTGTATTAGCTGCCTAAATGTTAGTCATTGATTTTGCTGACCCTACACATTCTAGGTGGTACTGTGTTGTAAGTTCTAATCCTGCTTTCTTCTGTGACAAGACAAAGTGCTGCCGTAGGTTCGTAAGCAACCCAGCCACCAAGTGTCTCCTGCCAGTTTTGCTCTTCCCCGAGGCAGGAATTGCTTGTTGTACCCCTGGTGGTGGCCTGACTTAGTTGTTTCTTCACCTAATGACCTATGGCTAGTACTTTCTTTCTGGGATCCTGTTAATTAGGGCGCGAACTGCTCTTGCTTTAGTTGCTCTATGAATCAGACTGCCGAACTTGCTTCTGCGCACTAACAGTGGAAGTGCGGTACTTGGGAATTTGACATAGGCTCTATCGCCTGTAGCTAACCCTTGGCCTCCAGGCCCTGCTCTTGCTATCAAGGCGAGAAGCACAGATAAGCCACATCATGCCTCCTCCCTACTGGAACAGGGGCATTATCCTGGCAACAATTTACATACTGGGGCAACTTGGGACTGACTCCCTCGCTAAAACTGCCTTCTGCCCCCACAACACCAATGGAGGGTCGAGAGAGGGGAGGATCGGACACTTTGCATGTCCCTCCCCAAGGTGCAATTTACTTCTCTTGGCAGCACATGAATTCTCAAAGAAAGGGGTCCTCTACAGGGACCTTCTCTTCAGTAGGAGCCCAACCCCTAGTCAGGTCATCCTGTCCATACCCCTTCCAACCCTCACTCTCCTGAGCTCACTAGCTGCCCTTCTACTAATGGCAGGAGATATCCAACCAAACCCTGGCCCAGAGACAGCAAATGTCTCTATCTCCTCCCCCCTTGATAAGGCTTGGGACGGAGCCAAGGGTCTGAGGTTGGTGCATATGAATATCTGCAGCCTGAGACCGAAGATCTCAGAGGTACAGGCATGGCTGGCAGTCTATAATCCGGATCTATTAGCGGTCTCGGAGACTTGGCTAAAACCCCACATTCTGGATCATGAAGTAGCAATCTCCGGATATGTCCTTTTCAGAAAGGATAGACCCTCCAAAAGAGGAGGCGGTGTGCTAATTTATGTTAAGGACAATATTTCTTCCTCCCTCGTCAGGCAGCCCCTTGACCTGTCCCTGAATGCTGAAGCTTTATTCGTTCGGCTTAAAATAGGTGGGGCTAAACACCTCACTATTGGCTGCGTATACAGCCCACCATCCAATGCTCTCGGCTCTCTGGATGAGCTCCTGAAGAGCCCAGTGGTTGACACTGCATCCGAGACTATCCTTCAAGGTGACTTCAATTTAAACTGGGGACAGGAAGGGAAGTCTGCCATCAACGAAACCCTACACGACTCCCACCTTGCTCAAATTATTACCCTACCGACCAGAATGAACCATAAATCAGGTAGGCACTCTATAATAGACTGGGTCCTGACCTCATCCCCTAGTAATGCAAAGCTGGCCGGGATCCTGGGAGATGCCTTGAGTGACCATTCACCTATATTTGTCATTTGGAAGAATAATGCTATTAAAGTCCCTCCTAGATCTTTTACTACCAGAGACTACTCCAAATTCCACCCTGACCAGTTCATAGGCTACCCAAATAGCACTAACTGGAACCCCATTAGACACCTACCTAACCTGGAGGAAGCCGTAAAATTGTTCCAAACCACCCTCACTAAAGTCACTGACCTCGTTGCCCCTATGAAAACCTGTAGGGTCAAAGGTAGCTGTTATAAGTGGATCTCACCCCCTAAAAGTCCTGATGTCTACTGGACAAAGCGTGAAAAGTTCAGGAAATCTAAGTTTCCAGTGGACTTTGCTAGCTACAGGCCCTCAGAAACCAGTGCAAACTGGCCGTGAAGAAAGAAGGAATATATCACCAATCTCCAAAAGCTAACCTGGGAAACCCTAGATACTTCTGGTCACACATTAACGAACTCCTAAAAGGAGGTACGAAATCAACAACCGCCCTATCCTGGTGAACGGGCAAGTATCAAGAGGCGCCTCATCGTGAGAGGCCCTAAATGGTTTCTTCACAAACCTGATGCGCATAAGGTGGGTCCCTTAGATAACAAGAACAAACCTAATAGGCACCTGCCCCTTGAACTAGACTGCCCTCTGTTTCATCTGCGGCTGGTTAGGGAAAGAGAGGTTCTGCTCATCCTTAAATCCCTGCGGGCGAGAGGAACCGGGGGCCCTGATGGGATCCAGACTTGAATCCTCAAGGAGGGCGCCCCATCTTTAGCCAAGCCCCTAACCTGACTGATAAACCGGTCCTTTATGGAGGGGTCTTTCCCTGAGCCATGGAAGCAGGCCCTAGTGATCCCCATTCACAAGGGAGGGTCCACCGAGCCTATTGGGAACTACAGGCCTATCTCCCCGTTGTTCGCAATAGCGAATTTACAAGAGAAGCTTGTATACTCTCAACTATGCGAATATCTGGAAACACACCAAATAATCTCTTCATCGCAGCACGGCTTCAGAGCCAAGCATGGGACGGACACTGTATTAACCAAATTTTCGGCTGATATCCTGGGCAATAATGACTCAGTGGTCAGCACAGGTGTGGTCTTCATGGACCTGTCTAAAGCGTTTGACCTGATGAAGCCACAACCTCCTTTTACTAGGTATGCGCTCTTGGCATGGAATGCACATGCCTAAGATGGTTGCTAATTACCTTACGGGCCGGACCCAGAGGGTCAAGTGGAAGGACTATGTCTCCCAGTCTGCACCGCTCAAAGTAGAAGTACCTCAGGGTCAATACTTGGTCCCCTTCTCTTCACTTTGTTTATAAACGATCTGCACTTACATTGCAGGAGCAGCAGCGTCATCCAATACGCGGACGATGCTGTCATTTTCCAAGCCTCCCCTAACTTAGGAGAACTGGGGAATGCCCTCCAAGAGGACATTCTTCAGATGTAGGACTGGCTCACTCGGAATAAAATGGTATTAAATACCAGTAAAACTAAAGCGATGTTGTTTGGGCCCAGATCCTTGGGAACCGAGAGGTCGCTGCTCCTTCAGCTGCAGTCCAGAGGGGGTGATAAACTTGAGGTGGTTACCTCCACTAAATACCTAGGGCTAACCTTGGACCAAGGCTTCACCCTAAAAAATCATGTTGACCAACTCACCAAAGCCATGCATGGAAAACTCGGTATCCTCTACAGAATAAAGGACCAGATTATTCCTGAAGCCAGAGTTGCCATCGCAACTAGCGTCCTTCTCCCCAAGCTCACTTATGCGGCACCTGTTCTTCAAGGCGTGGCTTCTACGGAACTTGGCAGGCTCCAGACCTTATATAATAAGATTGTCCGATTTACAACATTATCACACCCTAGGACACACCACTGTGAGGCTCAATCCAAGCTCAGCTGGCCGTCATTGGAAGCCCGTCTCATCTACCCCACACTATGTCTCACTTTTAGGCTTCTGGGGCCCTTACCTCCCCCTAGTCTCAAAGGACTAGTTAGTGTCAAAACCAACCTGAGAAGTCTCCATTCCTCAGGACAAAACCTCCTTGTGGTCCCCAAAACAAAGACTAAAGCTGGGTCCAGGTCCTTTGCTTTTACTGCACCTTCCCACTGGAACAAACTCCCACTGAAGGTATGGGAGGCAGGGTTGAGCCCCTGCTTCGGTCTAAGCTCAAAGCACACCTGCTCGCCAGAGCACTTGCCAATGCATAGGAACTGACCTTATGCCACGGCCCCTCCCTCTCCACCTTCCGTATTGTAAATGCCATTAAGTCTTTCACAGTTATACAGTATGGAATTTGCCTTATGTGTGTTATCACTGTTAAACCATTTGGTATTTACGCAAGTTTACAGCTCTGCTTACCTACTTGTACTGTCTGTTTACCTGTATGTTATTTTTACAGCTCTGCTTACCTGCTTTTACTGTTCTGTTTACCTGTATGTTATTTTTTACCCCCCGGGTCGCCCCTGAAAAAGGGACCTCCGGGGCCCAGTGGGCCTACCCGGTCAACAAAATTCAATAAATAAATAAATAAAATACTGAAATCTTAGAGATTCTGTGCAGTGACATGCAATTTCCGTGAGGCACCGGTACAAGAATTCAAAATCCGCAAACCAAGCAGGATTCCGTGATTGTTACCGGTGTTACCAGTAAAAATGGAAAACCAGGGTCCCTGCAGATGACCTAAAGGTTGGCAAGCAATATGAGAAGGCAGTAGGGAGGGCTGGGGGGATATTGGGATGTATAGGGAGAGGCATCACCAGCAGAAAACAGGAAGTTGTTATCCCCCTGTACAGTCAGTTGGTGAGACCCCATCTGGAGTACTGTGTCCAGTTCTGGAGACCCCATCTCCGCAAGGACATAGACAGAATGGAGGCAATTCAGAGAAGGGCAACTAAAATGGTGCAGGGTCTGCAAGAGAAGCCATAAGAGGAGAGACTAAAGAAACTTAAAATGTATACCCTTGAGGAAAGAAGGTAGAGGGGGGACATGATAGAAATGTTTAAGTACCTCAGTGGAATCAACAAAGTCCAAGAGGGTAGCACCTTTCAGAAAAAGAGATGTGCAAGAACAAGGGGACACAATTTGAAGATAGAGGGGAGAACGGCTCATTGGCAATGTGAGGAAGTATTTTTTCACAGAGAGGGTAGTGGACTCATGGAACAGCCTTCCTGAGGAGGTTGTGGGGTCTAAAACTGTGGGAGAATTCAATAATGCATGGGACAGACATAAGGCAATTTTTGTGGGGGTAGGAAGAAATAGGCTGTTAGTTAAATAGGATCTGCAGCTTATCCTCTAGGTAGGAAAATCGGCAGACTAGGTGGGCCAAGAGGTCCTTATCTGCCGTTAAAGTCTATGTTTCTATGTTTCTATGTTTGACAGCGTACAGGCCTATGGCACATTCATAAGGTATAATAAATGAGCAGACTGGATGGGCCTTGCGGTCCTTATCATCCGTCAACTTTTATCTTTCCGTGTTTAATGGATTATTCCTCAATACATGTAATTATTCCACAGTTCAGTGATCATAGAAACATAGAATTTGATGGCAGATTAGTACCACTTAGCCCACCTAGTCTGCTCATTTCCCTACCTGTTTCATATATTGCAGATCCAAAATGACCTGCGTCTTACCCTCTTTTTCCTGTCACAAGCAACCCTTTATATCTGTCCCATTTGTTTTTGAATTTCCCTATCATTTTTGCCCCTACAACTTCTGAAGGGAGGCTGTTCCATGGATCTATCACCCTTTCTGGGAAAAAAATATTTCTCTAGTTAGCAGTAAGTCAACCTCCCTCTATCTTAATATCATGGCCCCTTGTTCTTGAGCATCTTTTTTTAAAAGATGCTACTCTCTTGTACATTATTTACACCCTTAAGATATTTGAAAGTCTCCATCATATACCCCCTCTCTCTCCACTCCTCCTGGGAATACATATTGAGATTCACCAGTCTCCCCTCATATGACTTTTGGTGCAGCCCCTGCACCATTTTTGTTGCCCTTCTTTTTTCCCCAAAGTTTAATACATTAATCCACAATTCATACATTCATTCCACAGTTCAGTGACTCACTGAAGTGTGGAATAAATGTATGAATTGCAGATTATTGTATTAAACTGTGGAAAAACATTTTGTAGAACTGATCACTGACAGTGATCATTCTGTCAAATTTGTTTCTGCAGTTTAATATAATAATCTGCAATTCATACATTTTTCTGCTGTTGTAAGTTGGAATTTATGTAAATGTTTCTAATTTGATTTCCGAACTTTCACAAAGCGAAAGTCCAACTTTCATGGAAGTTGTGTCTGCACTCCGTGGAATGTTTGATGACATTCCCTAGAACTGAAGTTCATGTCAGGGAAGAGTTTAACTTATGTATCTGTAGGACAATGCCTGAGGAGTGGTGACATGATCATCTGTGCTTAAGGAGGAAGCCCAGACAGCAGGGCTATACAGCTTGTTTTATTTAATAAAAGGTATGCCATTGAGTGCCTAAGTGAGTACAACATTTCCAGATCAACTTATTACTTTTCACCCTCTGGTGAGGTTAGTTTTTATCTCCTGTTTTCTTTCTCACACACATGAGGAAAGCCACAATTTTCAATGGAGCACTGGGGCTGGAGATGAGTTTGTGTATAGAGGCCCATCGGATGGCTCAGACCAGAGAAGATTGCTACTTTCCTACTGTATTTCTGACTAACTCAGGAAAAGAAGCACTTTGGTGGAAGTGCCATATATTGTATTTGTATTTTTACTGTATTACTGAAGTGCATTTAATATGTGGTACCAGAAAGATCCTTTATAATGAAAATACCAAACAAAATAACATAAATATAACTTGCCTGTGGGATTCTGTTTGTTGTGACCAGATATCACAGGAGGAGGTTCCTCTCTTTGTTGTCTACTGATAGGGTGTTTATGGGCAAGAGACAGTTTATAGTTAAAATTGTTGCTATTCTATTTTGTTATTCTTTTTTTTTAAATGTTGCACCACTACACCTTAGTAGATCACATGACTAGCTAGTATTTACTGTGCATGTGTTTACCTGGCATTCAGTGTCCATGGTCGCTATGCTGGGAAGACATGCAACAGCAAAAACTAGGGCAGCTATTTTCTGTTTCTAGCACATGAATGAGGAATAGTGTAGCGTTCCTTTATTTTTACAAACCCTCCGCTTTGTAAGAGAAGCAACTTTTAATTAGTGTTTGATTAGTGCTTATGCGTGTAGACTGGAAAATCAAAGAAAATCAAGGGAGCTCTTTATAGTTCTAAGTGTCTGTGTATTAAGAAGCAAGAATATTACACTGAAACATGGCCCGATATCTACCTAGAATAGGCAGATGGAGTCTGGATTTTGCGGCTGTGTGCTTCTTGAACAAAAGTAAGTTATAAGGAACTTTGATGTGCAGTACCTTACAGAAACAACTGTGTAAAGGGAAGTGCTCAGTATTTTAGATAGCACATGTGTTAATACACTTGCTAACTGTTTAAACTGAGTTTATTTTTAGACACAGTGGGCCAAATATTCAAAACTTTGCCCAGGGGCTAAATTAGCACTGCCCAGCGGGCAAACTTAGCCTGGAGCACAGAGCAAGCTATATTGAAATGGAAATAGCCTGCTGCTAATCCTGCTGAATATTGCAGTCTAAGGAAGCCGGGCAAACTGGTCTGGGAGTGCAGGGCAAAAATAGCCCAGGAATAAGACAGCACTAAATAAAGCAACCAGGAAGTGCAACCCACAACAACAACACAGTGCACAGCAATGTGAGGGGCAGGTACAGACGAACTACATGGCCAATGTGTGTGCCAGCAAATGCATGGACTCAGTACAGCTGCAGGAAGCAGCAGATGTGAAAGAACAGTGATCAAAACTGTATATTATTCCCCGTACCGTTAGCGCCACGCTAACACATTAGCGTGGCATTAGCGCTGAGCCAAGCAGTTAGCCCGGTGCAAACACATTTGCCTGAAGCTAAAATATGCCATATTCAAAAAGTGCCATGCAAATGAGCCTACTTAGGTAGTCTCTGGGCAAACAACCAGATTAGTATCTCATTATACCCTGATTTGCATGCAGTTTGCCCAGCGTTACTGCAGGGTCCCACAGAGCCACCTGTAGGTCAGTCTGGAAGTACAGGGGCTGACCAGGTCCAACCACAGCTCCACCTGTAGGTCAATCTGGCAGTGCACAATGATAGCTGCAGGCTACATGTGAACAGTACAGCATAGCATAGCATATTGTACCCCAGGGGACAAGACAGCATAGGTGGTGGTGCTGCTGCATGCAACTGTCACACTTGAGGGCATGCTACAGTGCACAGCAGACACTACAGTACCAAGGGGGCCAGTAGTGTGAGGGACACAGCACTGCCTATGGTGTGTAGGGCAGTGATGATAACTGCACTGTACACAGTGACAGGCACAACCTGCAGGTGTTTACTGACAGTGGACATTACTGTTACACTGTTGTGTGACCCACAGATGCTGTACCTGTGGCATGGGATGCTCACAGTGACATGCACATTTCTGGCTTTGTGTGCTGTGGCAGTTGTACAGCTGTGCGGTATGTGGCCGGGGGGGTATATATTATCCGAAAGGCACACTAGTGTTGGGGTATTCCCAATACTGGCCCATGTGCACTGCATGATGTGTCCCAGCCTTGTGGCCACACCTGGTCTGTGGCACAGCCTCGCCACCCATACATGCTCCCCTCAATATCCTCCATGCCCACAGTGCTGCATGTGTGTGCTGGCATCTGTTCGTGTCCACAGATGTGTGGTCCACAGTTGTGTGCTGTATGGCCACACTGCCATGCTGTCCACTAGTGGCAGGGTCACCACTTACTGCCTGGCATGGCTGGGACTGGTGGCAGATGATGGCATCATTGTGATGCCATCAGTAAGCAGCATGCTTCCTCTATGTTTGGCTTTATCTATGTGTCATATTTATTTGTTAGGATCATGCAAAACCAACGCTAAACCCATGCAAACACCGCGCAAAGCCAAAGTGTCGTGCAAAGCTGATTGCCCAGGGTTAAGACAAGCTTTTCCTGGGCAGTAATTTGCACTGCGCTAAGTGTCGCGCTAAGTCGTGCGCAAAACCACTTCGCGCGGCGCTAGTCACTGAATATAGCATTGCACCTGTATTCATGTCAGTTTACCCCTTGCATACATTATAGTTTTGCCCGGCGCTAATGTGGTTTGCCCGTGCTATTTGGCCTTTTGAATATAGCAGACACCCGCTAATCCCGCTCTAAACCTGCGCAAACGGTTTTTGCTCAGCGCAAAGTTTTGAATATCTGGCCCAGTGTGTTTTATATGCTCTGAAGTTTTTATCAAGTAGCTTTATAATTAGTGCAGCTGATATATTTAGGTAAGCCACGAGCAGCATTTTGACCTTGTAACTATATTTTGCAGGTCTACTAAGGTGTAATAAGGGGTCTGACTGCTGGACTTATTTTAGATATTGAACCTCACTGGAATTCTTTTGCTTTTTAACAGTGTTTTATTTGGAGTCTAAGACTGGAGCCCAGCAGTTGAGAACTCAAAAAAAACACAATAATAATACCAGATTTTACAAGATCATTACCTTCACAGAACAGAAAAAGGTGATTGGCTTCAAAGTTGGGACACATTATAAAAAGTAAACTTGGACTCAAGATCTATGCAAGCAACACAAAAAAGGAACTGTGAGAAATGTTGACACTTTTGCACATAAGTTAAGACTCTGGAAACTTTTATTCTCACCTACTTTTTTCCATCCGGTTCTAGGAGGAAGCTGTATATTTTCAAAAAAGGACAATTTTATATTGAATATTAAGTTGCAGATTCTTGTCAGTATAACTTTTGCTTGTGTGAGTTTTATTTATTTTTAAAGTATTCAATTGTTTATCTGATTCTAGTTGCTTAATTGTACAATCTACTTACTTAGAGTGGGCAGGTTATATCAAGTGAGGCTAGCTGGTAATTAAGCTGTGATCATGTTTCTTACTAGAAAGCAAACACTTGATGCTGGCCTGGATATAGACAGGGATGATGTGCAATTAGTTAATATCAGCACTTTAAACACAAATCCTAGCAATACAACTACAAACCTAGAAAAGGAGGCGGTGACTCCACTCAGTGCCTCTCCAATGGAAAAGAGAAAAAATGATACAAAAAAATAATAGGAAAATTAATATAATTTAGAAGCCCAAATCTAAAGTTTCTAAGCAGCAGAAAAAAAACAAAACAGACTAAAATTAATGATCACTTCAATAAGGTTATTCTTCTAGAGACAGAAACAGCAGTTGCATAAATTATGTCTCCATCTCGTGTACCAATTGATTTGGTTCATAGTGGAGACATAATAAGACTCAGTCAGGAAAATTCAGGATTATCATCTACACCTTAGATTTTTAATAACAGCAGCCTTCTTTCTCACTCTGGAGAATATAGTAATTTTTCAAATATTTCAGTAGAGATAGTTAAAAAGAATACAGTTAAGCAGAATGACTTAAGTAAATTGGACAGTAAATCAAAAAAAGAGTTTTTGATTGACCTATATTATGACTCTCTTTCTGGTCTATTGGAATCATTAGATTTTTCTCCTGAGCAAATTAGTCCTATAAACAACCAAAGTGAAAAATGGTATGCTGATTTAAAGAATATCAATGGAAAATTACAGAAAACTATAACTAGGTTAAAAAATTAGATGAAGCAAATGGGAACAATGAGGTAGTTAACCCCACTGTGTATCAAGCAGTGGAGAATCATTCAATAATTGATCCTGTGGCATCTTACCCACTTAATTTGAGTGAAGACCATATGCAGCACATCTTTTTATTTTAAACCAATTGGTTGTAGTTCAAAATGAAATTGGTACACCTAAAGAAAATATTGCCCTCAATTGTTTCAGGATGGATGATATCTTAGTTAAGCTAGATATATTGGTTCCACAAACTGGTTCACTCTCACTGGCCATGAAAGACACTTCACAAATAAGGCCAGATGTTCCCTCTGTTTGCATTCCTGAGACACCAGAAAAAAAAATTAAAAATGAGGTAAAAATAAAAGAAAAATAACCAAAACTTCTTTTAGGAAGCCTGCTACATCTGTATTGTCAGAACATGCTAAATGCGTTACTCAACAAGATGTAGTAGGGAGGAATGGCAATGCTAGCAGTGAGTCTCTTATAGTCATTTGTCCTACAGTGAATCTGAATACAGAACAAAAAACTGAACAATCTGTTAGAAACCAGCAGGATCATATTGGGATATTTGAGGAACATAAGAGGCTAGACAGTAAGCCTCAACTGGAAACAATATCTGCACACATAAGCAAGCTTAATTTAGATCTCAAAATATTTAGGGAAGAATGGCAACAGTGGTGCAGTACAGTTTGCACAAATATAAACAAATCAAAGTCTACCCAGCCCACTATGACTAAGGAAAATAGGAGTAATATGCAAGAACAAATTTCTGTGAAGATTAACATTGCAGATTGTGCCATCTTAGGGCTGTATGCTAATATGTGGGTTCAGACCGAAACCTTGTTGTATAATAAAAACAAGAGTGTACACCTTTTAAGGGCAGCAACTGGAGGAGAGGAGAGACAGGGGGGACATGATTGAAACCTTTAAATACATGAAAGGAATAAAGAAGACAGGTACAGAGGGGCTGTTCAAAGAAAGGGAGGGGAAGGCCACCAGGGGCCATGATATGAGACTGGAGTGAGGAAGGTTCAGGAGGGAGATGAGGAAACACTTTTTTACAGAGAGGGTGGTGGCTGGGTGGAATGCGTTACCTGCTGAAGTGGTATGCAGTAGAACAGTAACTGGTCATGGAACCAACTCAGCAGAAGGCAATACTGGACCTTGTGCTCACAAACAGGGACAGTGTGATGGGGGTAACAGTGGGGGAGCACCTGGGGAACAGTGACCACCAGTCATTCTGGTTTGAAATCACAGAAAGAGCAGAACCAAACCACACAAAAACACGTATCCTGGATTTTAGGGGGGCAGACTTTGGGAAAATGGGGAGATACTTGAAAGAGGCATTAAAGGGAATGGGACAGGAATCAGGGGTTGAGGAACAGTGGGCAGTATTTAAAATGGTGATTACAAGAACAACAGAATTATGCATTAAGCAGGTTAGCAAAAGGAAAAGGAAGAGGAAACCATTATGGTTTTCCAAAGAGGTAGCAAAGAAAGTGAAAGCCAAAAAGATTGCATTCAGGCAATACAAAAAGACACAGGCAGAAGGGGATAGGGAGAAGTACCAGGAGAAGCAAAGGGAGGCAGGGAGGTCAGTAAGGGAAGCCAAAGCTCAGACAGAAGAAAACATTGCAAAATCAGTGGGTTGAGGGGACAAAACCTTTTACAGGTACATAAGTGAAAAAAGAAAGACAAAGGGAGGGATAGTGAGACTGAAGGGGGAGGATGGGGGCCGCATGGAGGATGACAACAGTAAAGCTGACATATTGAACAGGTATTTCTGCTCAGTCTTTAGTGAGGAAGAGGAGGGTAATGGGTCTGAAGGAAGTACAAGGGATGAGAATGGTGCAGAAATGGACACAAGTCCCTTTACACGAGATAGGGTCCTGAAGGAACTGGAAGTAATAAGAGTTGATAACACAATGGGGCCAGATGGGGTGCACCCCAGGGTCCTTAAAGAACTAAGAGAGGTGGTGGCTGAACCTCTGGCTATCCTGTTTAGCCGATCACTGGAAACAGGGGAGGCACCCAAAGACTGGAGGACAGCAGATGTAGTCCCCTTATACAAAAGCGGGAACAAAGAGGAAGCAGGGAACTACAGACCAGTCAGCCTCACCTCGGTAGTGGGAAAGATCATGGAAGCACTACTGAAGGAAGATTGGTGGAACATCTGGTTGTCCAATGGACTACAGGACCCAAGGCAGCATAGTTTCACCAGGGGGAGGTCATGTCAGACCAACCTCGTTGAATTTTTTGACTGGGTGACTAGGGAGGTGGATCAGGGAAGGGCAGTGGACATGGCCTATCTGGACTTCAGCAAGGCCTTTGACACTGTGCCACATAGAAGACTATTACACAAACTGGGGAATATGAGTGTGGGCAGGACAGTAGTGTGGTGGGTAGGTAACTGGCTTGGTGGCAGGACACAGAGGGTGGTGGTAAATGGATGTCACTCCACAGAGGGAAGAGTGACCAGTGGGGTACCACAGGGATCAGTGCTGGGACTGGTCCTATTCAACATCTTCATCAGTGACATTGCACAGGACCTAGAAGGCAGAATTTCACTGTTCGCTGATGACACAAAGCTCTGTAACAGAGTAGACACACCAGAGGGTGTAGACAGAATGAGAAGGACCTGCAGAAACTTGAAGAAAATGGTCAGGGTTTGGCAGTTGAAATTCAATGCAAGAAGTGCAAGATAATGCATATGGTGCACAAAAACCTGGCACAATATATCAGTTGGGGTGAGGATATAGCATGCACCAAGCAGGAAAGGATCTTGGGGTTATCATTTCTGATGACCTCAAGGTAGGGAAACAGTGTGACAAGACAGCAGGTAAAGCAAATAGGATGCTGGGATGTATAGGCAGGGGCATCACCAGCAGGAAAAGGGAGGTCATAATTCCGCTATACAAGACACTAGTGAGGCCCCACCTGGAGTACAGCGTACAGTTCTGGAGAACATACCTACGTAAGGACATAGACAGGGTAGAGAAGGTTCAGAGGAGGGCAATGAAGATGGTGCATGGATTGCATCACAAGCCCTATGAAGAGAGGTTGAAGGAACTGAACATGTACTCCCTGGAGGAGAGGAGGGAGAGAGGGGATATGATAGAGACATACAAGTATCTCACAGGGAGGAACAGGATGCAGGAATACACTATTTTTAAGTGAAAAAGATGTTCCAGGACTAGAGGGCATGGGATGAAGTTGGAGGGAGGATGATTTAGAGGAAACATGAGGAAGAATTTCTTCACAGAACGGGTGGTGGACAAGTGGAACACCCTGCCAGAGGAAGTGGTGGGGGCTGAAACAATCACGGGATTTAAGAATGCATGGGATAGACATAAAGGAATTCTGGAGGTCAGAGGTAAGGGGCAACAGACTTCTAGGAAAACATAAACTGAACTTACAAGCTCAAATGGGCAGACTGGGTGGGCCATAGGCCCTTATCTGCCGACACTGTCTATGTATCTATGTATCTATGTAACAGTGGACTGCTTCAAATGAGGATGGGAGAGGACAAGGGGGAGGGTTAATGAAGGGGAAGGGTGGAAGGAAGGGGCAGCTGCAGAATAAGGGGTGCTAGCTGCACATTCAAGCAGACTTGATAGACCTCTAGGCCTTTATCTGCTGGCAAATTTTGTATGTTCGTATGTGATGGATATTGTTAAATTTTTGAGAGATAAGGATGTTGATGTTGTTGATTATGCATTTATTTTTTGTGCAGCAGCTAGAATAGCTAATCAGGTATAACTGAATAATAGAGCAAAGGAGAACTATGGATGTACAATTGATTTTATAAATAGAAATGCCATAAATAGAAAGACAAAGGGTAACAATAGGCAACTTAGTATTTTTGGCTCAATGCCATACCCAGTGAGAAACTAGGCAAATTAAAGCATGCTATTCTAAATTTGTGTAACCATGTCCTAAATATTTCACCAACAGAAATCAAAATCTCTAACGTTTTCAGACAGAAGTCTAGAAACATGATAGGACAGGTCAATGTCTTTGTTCTAGGGGATAAGGTTGCTGATAAAATATTATGAAAACCTTCAATACTGGACACAGCCAGAGTCCACATAGTTGATAGTAATATACCGAATATGCCAAGAGTACAAAATATTGCTAATATTAGAGAGCATGAGATTCAAGTTACAATTAACTTTTTCTCTATGGTCTTAGCAGAGAAAGCAATGAAAATGATGCAAAATGAAAAATAGTCATTATGGATCTATTAGAACAATTATTAAAAATTTCTATAGAGGATCCAAGTGCTTTACTAGTGACAAGAGTTGGTTCTAATCCAGATTGTGATCAGATTCAACTTACAGTAAAATTTAGCAGTCTGTACAATAAAATAGTGGAAAGCATGGCTGCTTTGGATATTATGGGACTACATTTGGTTGTCCCGCAAGATATAGGTGTTCACTATGCTAAAATGATCTCTGATCTTTCAGACAAGGCTACTATTAGATTAGAGGATCCACAAAATAACATCACAGCCCCACAAGGTTATAATGTTCCCACATTAAATAATTATGAAATATTAAGCAATTTGCAAGATTGACTACCCAGAACTCAAGAAGTGGAATTGACTTATCCTAACTCTCATACCCTGCCTATTCTGTCATGAAATGTGGCTGAACTGCTGTCCAAGTTTCTGGACAAGGAATGGTTTGGTTAACCAATTTTTAATTATTTGCCTTCAAGAAACATGGCCTTTATCAGAAAAGGATGTTTTTCTGAATGGGTATACTATGTTTTAAGTGCCTGGCAGGAAGATAGCAAACTTATGTAGACCCTTGGGTGGACTTGTAACATGGAATAAGATTAATGAAGAGGTAAAAGTGGAACAAATACAGAGTAATTCAAATAGGCAAGCCTTTCTTGTACAGCTAGGTAAAGTAGATTTTTGTATGATTAAATGTTATGTTCGTCTATCTAAGTCGAAGTACTATTGTGAAGAAATTTGGATTGATTTGGAAGCTGCCATTCATAAAAGTTGGGCTATAACAGCTTGCAAAAATACACTAATGTGTGGCAATTTTAATGCCAAAGGATGCAACTATGATGGCTACTGTAATAGTGATATTCACAGTTGGTGTTATGAAGGATCATTTAAATGGCCCAGATCCTCAACAGATTCATTAACTAATAAAATGGGACATAAATTAATTGAGGTACTCAGGAGTCACAACTTAGCGCCCATAAATGGTAGGATAAAGGGGGACTTACAGGGATCAGCAACCCACTATTGTGCTAAAGGCCCTTCAGTGATTGACTTTTTCTTTTGGAATGGAAATATGGATGTATGGGACTCTTGTGAGGTGATTTCTAAATCAGATAGTGATCACTTCCCTCTAGCCCTATTTTATAAAAATGTTGGAAGGTTAGACATAGAGGTTCATTCACATCCTCAGTTTGAAATAAGACAATCAATAAAAATGTGGCAGATTGAGATATGGCAATTAATACAGACCATACTTTGTATGGTACAGAATGGTCCCAGATTACTGGAAGAACTAGATACATGTTTTTAAAAGATTAGAGCACTGTTAGCAGTTAGTCTCAAAAAAATATTCGAAATAAAGCTCCTACTACTTGGTTTGACCAAGACTGTGCAAGTGCTAAAAAGGCCTTAAACCAACTTATCAGATATGTTAAAATAAATAAGTGCGCGAAAGTAACTATAAACTACTGAATAGGGTGAGAAAAGAATATACACTTTTATTGACAAGTAAACAATTGGATCATAGATTAAAATAGTGAGATGAGACGTTGACAGCTATAAATAGCAATGATCATCAAGCATACTGGATTTTGGTAGCCAATGGCACCAATTATGTTAGATATGAGATTGACTCATGTCCCTATAGATACCTGGGTTGAGCATTATTTAAAAATATTCCATGATCCAAAACAATCAGAAGATAACTTACAGCTTCCTTCTGATATGACTCATTTCAGAAGTTTCTCATTGTCAGAAGTCTATTTGAGTCTAGCTGCTATGAAAAAGAAAAAAGGCACCAGGTCCTGACCAGATTCAGGTGGAAGTTTTCTTACTGACCTTGCACTTTGGGCACCTGTTATTACTTCCATATATAACTACTGTATATTAAGCCTTAAATTTCCAGAAGGGTGGAAAGGAGCCATGATTATTTCCATATAGAAACAAGCATTTGTCAATGCCAAATGTTGGCTCGCTGGCACTGGCATTGGTAGTGCAGAAGTTAGAGAGATGCACAATAGGATTGGCAGTGAAGTAGTAAACTGATGCCTACCCCAGCCCAACCATTCAGAGAGTGACAGGCATTGGTGTGTGCCTTTGGGTCGTTGGCCATAACGTTCATGCCATTTCACCTCACCCTACCCCACAGAGACTGACAAATGCCGTGATGTGCCTTGGGGTCTTCGGGCCTTACGCTCACCCCATTCCATAAGGAAATTTACTAACATGGGTGCAGTGTAGGAGAATGGGGTGAAAATTGGCGCCAAAGAGTCCAAGGCACACCTTGATGCCTGTCACTGGCTGCAGGGTGGGGGGGGGTGGAATGGTGTGAGCATTACAGCCGACAATGCCAAGTCACACCCCTGATGCCTGTCACTCTCTACAGGGTGGGTCATTATGGCTGTAAACCCTAATGCCCAGGGCATTTGTTGGTATTTTCACTCCAAATGTTCAACATGGGCCATTTGTGACCCCACTTCATGAACAGTGGCACTATGAGTTTATTTGCCGAAAGGTGATTTTGTACAGCAAAGACTGGTTCAGGTCAAACCAGCTATTCCTAAACCATAAAAAAACTGTGTCACTAACCTTCATCTCACAGCAAAAACTCTCCCACCAAGCCCCCTGCCCCCATTTCAAAACCCTGGATGGGTCCCTTCTGGAGCAATGCACCAGCTTCAGATAGTTAGGCATCTGGCTCGACCCGCACCTCAATTTCACCACTCATATTGACTCTGTACACAAGAAGCTTCTCCCTAAACTTGCCACCCTACACAGGAACAAAAGCTTCCTTCCTTTTCCCACTAGGAATGCTATTGTCCAAAAGATGATACTACCAGTTCTCGACTACAGCAAAATAGTATATACTATCACCCCCCTCCTCCGCCTTGGCCAGCCTTGACACCCTGTTCCACTTTTTTTGTTGATTTATCTTCAACTGTCCACAAAAAAAACACCATTGCACCTTATATAGCTCACTAGCCCTGCCATCCCTCCAAGACCGTAGATTAAACCGTAGTGCTAGGTTCTCAGAAAAATTTTGGTCCCATTCCCTACCCCCCTACCTGGCCTCTACCCTCTCCCAACAACCCCCCCTGCTTACTCCCTCAGATGCACTGACCTCAGGCTCCTCCACGTCCCCCACATGCGCACAACCAAAGGTCAGGCCTCTTTCAATTACCGTATCCCACAGTTGTGGAACTCCCTGCCAGCTGATATAAGACACTCACCAAGCCCCAGCCATCACAATCGCCTACTCAGCACACACTTCTCCTCCAGCTGCTCTTGCTATAGCTAATGATGAATTATGTATTAAAACTATGAACCTGAGCTCAGATGAACCATCTAAAAAAAATGTATTATGTATTCATTCTTCCTACTGTCTGTATCCATCTACCGATTGTCTGTATGGTGGATGGCCATTTCAATGTTTGTATCATATCTGTAACTAGTGTTTTGTACTATTGTCTTGGGTCTTGACCCCCAGGTCGCATCTGGAATCGAACAGCACTGTACAGTATGCCTTCCTGGTTAAACTCGTAAATAAATAAATACACTTTGGTGCCACAGGTGCGAAAACACATTTCAAGTAGGATGTGAAAAATGACAGCTGCACTGTTCATGAAGAGGTGTAAAAAATGGCATTGTTTAAAATCTGGAGTGAAAATATGGAAAATTTGTGACATCACGAGTGTGCGTAGAACTGCACAATGAACACCCGTAAAGCAATTATTTTGGGGATTTGTTTAACAAAATTTTCAACATAGGCATTTTGGGAACTCAGGACATGAACAGTGTCACTCTGATTTGGTTAATCTGGCCCAAACATTGATTTCCCACAGCGACCGTGCCATTGTGTGACACGTGCGAAAACACATTTTGGGCATGATGTGAAAAATGACAGCTGTACAGTTCATAAGGAGGTGTACAAAAATGACAATGGCGAAAATCTGGAGAGAAAATATGAAAAATTGGTGACATCATGAGCATATATAGAAATTGCGCAATGCACGCCCGTAATGCAAATATTTTGGGTATTTTTTTACCAAATTTTCAACATAGGCATTTTAGGTACTCCACTCATGAACAGTGTCACTGTGATTTTGTTAATGTGTACTGAACGTTGATTTCACACAGTGACCACCCCATTGTGGGCCACATATACGAAAACATATTTTGGGCAGGATGTGAAAAATTACCGCACTACTGTTCATAAGGAGGTGTGAAAAAAGGACAATGTTGAAAATCTAGAATGAAAATATTAAAAATTGTCAAAGTTACGAGTGTGCATTGAAACTGCACAATGCACGCTCGTAACACGGTCATTTTTTTGGGACTTTTTCCACCAAATTTGCAAGACAGGGTTTTTGGGACCCCACCTCTTGAGCAGTGACACTGTCATTTCATTAATCAGTCCTGAAAGGTGATTTCACGCAGTGACCATGAAATGACCTTTTGGAGCTGAGTAACGAGATGACAGTGCACGTGTTCATGAAGTGGGGTCCAAAACACCCCATATTGAAAATTTGGAGGCAAAATCCCAAAAAAATGGCTAAGATATCTACCTAAGTTGAAAAAAAAAACATTTTTGCCATTATACAGCCTACCAGCATTTCTTCAGTTCGCAGAAGAGTCCAGACATATTCCTGGTCCACCGAGGATCATTGCGCCGGGCTCCAGAGGTAAGTATGGGGTGAGGGGGTGTGGGGAGGTGGGGTGCACAGAGGATGGCTGCAGGTTGGGAGAGGGGACTCCATGGCAAGGGACCATTTTCTTTCTTTCATGTAACTTTAAAAAAATGTACACAGCGGATAGTTTTCTTTTTTTACAGGTGTATGAAAAACTGTTGTGCACACTGGTGTGGGCTCTCAGTGTGCCCCATGACTTTGGGGGGTTGATGTTGGTCACACTGGGGTGGGCTCCCAATGTGGCACAGAATGGGGGTGGGGCTGGAACATGTCGACGACAGTCGGCTTTGATTACAGGGAGGCATACTGGGGTGGGCTTCCAGTGTGCTGCACAATCTTGGGAGGCAGTTATTTAGCATGCCAATAGGGGGATTGGGCACCCCATAAGTCCCTGAATTCAGCTTTGTAGGTAGTGTGTGGCAGGTGGTGGCGGCAGCCACTGCCTCCATGTTTATTGAAATACTCCAACAGGAAAGGCACATTGGGAGGCGTGTTATTGTGTCATTGCATGATGAGCTTGTCTCTCATTGCAGTGTAACATTATGTACAAGTTTTGACCACTTTACATATTTTTTGTGTGAGCACCTACATGCTGGCTTGATGGGGAATGAGGGACACACCTACTAAAGCGTGCCCTGCATTCGCCCACACTGATGCACCTCCAAAATCTGCTACTACCGCAAGATATTGGCTTGCATGCAGGCGCATGGCAACATAAAAAAGAAACAAAAAAGATCCTTTGATATACAGACCCATTCGATATTAGACAACTTAGGCAAAGTGTTCTCTAAAATAATTCTTGCTAGGCTTCTAAGAAAAACAAGAGTCTAGGTGACTTTTCAGAACATCAAGCTGCTTAACATTCTAGATACTGTACTACTGTTAGTTGCTATGTTTTTATGTATTTATGTGAAAAATATGCTAAATTATAAAAACAAAAGTTATATGTGGCAAATATAGATTTTACCTCTGTTTTCGATACTATATCTCGGAAATAATTTTGGACACTCATGAATGAATGGGGTATTAATCCTGAAATTATTAATGTCATCAGAGAATTATACACAGGCAATTGGGCACTGACTAGATATGGGAATTTAGGTCAAACATCTACAAGAATTCCTATAAATAGAGGCATCAAACAAGGCTGTGTCTTAGCCCCCATACTTTTTTGTCTATATATTAACAAACTACTTATATCTCTTGAACATTCTATTTCTGATTCCCCAAATGTTGGCAATAAGTTACCTGGGCCAACCGTCCACACCACCACTGCTCACCACCAAGGAACCCTCCTCTTGCTGATCTCTCAGCCCCTGATCGGGGAAACATCTGAGCGGCCGGGGCTACCTGGGCCAGCCGTCCACACCATCACTGCTCACCACCAAGGAACCCTCCTCTTGCTGGTAAGCTGCCAGGCCGAACCAGGAAGTGCTGAAAGGCTCCCATTTGCTGCTGCCTGTTGCTTTCATCTCCTGTTGGACTGTTGTGCTCCGCACGGCCACTGATTGGCCTTGCAATCTTGACTGATTCAAACTGTTCTTCTGGGCTCTGCGCCCATAGACTTCAGTGGGTTTCAGAAGAAAATGTTTGCTAAATTGCTTGACAGCTTGCTTATTTTTCAGTTAAAGTCTCTATTAATGTGTAGACCAGTCATAATGTTCTTAGCACTCGACTTCAAAAAACTCCGGGTCTCAGCCGATAATCTATGTTGCTTGCTATTTTTTTGTCAAAGTCAAAATTAGTTGTGTAGACCTGCCTAAATGTTTTAGCAATGAACTGTAAAGTGCAGATGGAAACTGCTGTAATTTAGAGCTGTGAAGTAATTCCTGCCCCTCTACCTTCACTCTTTCTTTCCACTCTCCCCCCTGCTGCTAAATCCTGCATCTCTCTTCTCCTCCCCTTGTAAATTTCATATTCTACTAAATCTCCCCTCTGTCCTTCCCTCTGGTGCCAGTTCAAGCATATTTCTCTTGTCTGTGGCTGCCTCCCCCCCCGCCCAATTCCCCTCTGTCTCTCCACTGCCCACACCCCTTATTTACTCTCCAGTGGCACCCTTTGTTATTAGTGTGACTCACAATCTGTTGCTCTGTTCCTTCCCTCAGATCTCACAGCCTCTGATCAGGGAAACATCTGAGCGGCCAGGGCTACCTAGTCTAGCCATCCACACCACCACTGTTCACCTCCAAGGAACCCTCCTCTTGCTGGTAAGCTCCCAGGCTGAACTGGGAAGTGCTGAAAGGCTCCCATTGGACGCTGCCTGTTGCTTCCATCTCCTGTTGGACTGTTGTGCTCCGCATGGCCACTGATTGGCCCTGCAACCTTGACTGATTCAAACTGTTCTGCTGGGCTCTGCGCATATAGACTTCAGTGGGTTTTGGAAGAACATTTTCACCCACCCCCCACCTCCCACCTTAATTAAACAGGCCTTAGCTCTGCCCACTTCTGTCTAGGGAACTAGCCTTTCATTTCCTATTGGATACTATCTTTCTTGTACCTCCTCTCTTTACTGACCACTCTCCCTCCTCCATGCTCCTCCTCCTCCCCCTCTACTAATCAACTCAGTCCCCTCACTGCCCTGCCTCCTTTCTGTGCCTGACACCCTCCTTATATCTCCTACTGCCAGTCACTCTGTCCTGCAGCCTTTGTTAACCCCTTTAGCATAGCTCCCACACCCTTTCACTCTGACTGGCCAACCCCCCCTTTGGCATTCCATAGCTCCCACACACCCTTTCACTCCTGAACTCATTTCTAGAGCTGCTACCTCCTGTTTTCCTGTCTTGTTACACTCTTTAATGCCCCCACTACCTCCCTGCTACTTCCTCCTCTTTTGCTACTGCCCTTGTCTCCTCACTGCCCCAACCTCTGCCCGTACTCCCTCAGCCTCCTGCTTACCTAGTTCCCCCTGCCCCTGAGCCTCCACCTCATTGTCTAACTCCTGCCACTTTCACTACCTGCCTCCCACCTACCAAGCACCCTGTGCCCACTCTTCCCCCTGCCCCCATTCACATTGAATCATGTATGACACTGGTACTCTGTACCCCTTTCTCTTCACCTTACTTGCCCTCTTCCCACTCCTTTATCCACTCTGCTCATGCTTCCCCACAGTCACGAACATCTACCAACTCACGCTGTCTCACCCTCCATGGTACCCTCCCTCTCAATCTCATGTACCCACCTTGGGCATCTCCAATCACTACGAAATGGCCCTTTCCCCCAAATGGCCGTTGGGTACTCCCCCTGTCCACCGCTACTACTGCCACACTTTACCCACAGCTCCACCTGTTTACTTGCCCTGGTGAATCTCGGAGTTCTCTGGCCCAAAAAAGTAGGTGCCAGTCATGAGTATCTCAGATCAGTACTCTAAATCATATTCTTCTTCTCCTGTTATTGTCGGGAAACATTCATCCCAATCCCGGACCAGCCCCTACAATAAGAACAACTCAGGCCAATCAACCAGGATCCCTCTTAATAATCTCACTTAACATATGCAGTCTTCTTCACAAAATTGATGCCCTTCAAACTTTTGCCTGCCAGCATAACCCAGACATACTAGCAGTCATAGAAACCTGACTCTCACCTTTGGTTCCTGACCATGCTATCACCCTCCCTGGATATAATGTCTATCAGCTTGATTGAACATCAAAAAGAGGTGGTGACTGCACCCTGTACCTTAAGGACACAATCCGGGGGGCACCTCATCAACCTAACCCCCCAAACCACCACTGCACAGATTCTTCCTGTCAAGATCCTTCTTGTTGCACACAATAAAGCCATCACAGTTGTCACAGTCTACATTCCACTGAGACAGCAAGGTAATGGGCTTAACACAGTCCTGGAGTTTAACAAACTTCTCTCACCCGACTCAGAAACCATCCTACCCGGTGACTTTAATATTAACTGGCCTGTTACAGAGGCAGGGGCATACAGGGACTTGATAGTGACAGCAAACCTTTCTCAGATGGTTAGCTCCCCAACCAGGACAAACTATAAAATGGGTACCAGCACCCCTGTGGATTGGATCCTAATGAGCCATCCCGACAGGATCACAAGCACCACTGTCCTCCCTGACACACTTTGTGACCACTCCCCCGTTATCTGCTACTGGTCCAATAAATTCATCAAGCCCCCTCCCAAAACCATTACTAGCAGAGTTCTACCTAGAGATAAGCTACCTCATCTCAAAGCCTTCCTTTGTCAACAGGATTGGTCCCCAATCCTCACTGCAACCAATGTGAACACTGCAGTGGAACACTTCACCAGGATTTTCAACCAAGCATGCAACATACTTGCATCCCTCAAGAAGCGCAAGGCCAAAGCCCTATGTAACCCCTGGCTCACCAGAGACCTGCTTAGTTGACTAAAAGCTCAGGACCACCTTGGGAGATTGCTAGAAGCACCAGGAGACAAGCTGATATTGCTAACTATAAACGTGCATGAAATGACTGCACCAAATATATCTGGGATACGAAGACCACCTATTTCCATAATGCTTTCACTAACTCATGGGGCAATGGTAGGGACTTCTAGAATAACATTAAAGAAGTCACTGGGAAGCAATCAAAATCACCCCCATCAGTACTCAGCATAAATGGTGAAACTACACTTGACCAGAAACTCATTGCTGATACATTCAATGACACCTTCATGGACCTCAGTGCTGTACTCCCACAGGGTTTTTTCGATGAGGTGGTTCCCATTGCCCCACAGACACCTCCAGACACCCTTCCTTCTACTTTAAAGCAGTAAAAATGCATAAAGTCTGCAGCTACATTACCAAAGCCATTTGCAACTCCAGAGCCAGCAGTGACTCCCTCGACCTCAAACTGCTATCGCTCACACTTGAAGAAGTACTCCGACCACTGACCAGGATTTTCAACCTCTCCCTCAGCCTCAGCCAGTTCCCTGACTTATGAAAATCTGCCACGGTAACCCCAATTCATAAAAGTGGTGACAAAACAGCTACTGAGAATTACCACCCAATTTCCATCCTAACTCCACTCTCCAAGACCCTAGAATGGATTGTGTCAGACCAGCTCACCGACTTTCTAGACAATCACAACATCCTGTGCAAGGTTCCCTCCCAGGCTATACCTTATACCGGGAGGACTGAGTAGGCAAACGAGGGGGAGGCTGTGCAATCTACACCAGGGACACAATACCTGGACACGCACTCCCCACCCCTGCCCTCATAAATGGGGCCCAGGCCCTTACCCTCAGACTCACCCCAGACCCCTCTAGGAGCCCTCTCTATCTCACCACAGCCTACATTCCCCCAAAGAATCAGCACCCAGCCCTGGTATCTTTAACGGACTACCTGGCCACCCTCCACCATAAGGCAGAACAAATCCTAGTGGGGGACCTTAATGTAAATTGGCTCAGCAGCTCCTCATCCACCACCAGAGACTCATTTGCCGCCCAAGATCTGACACAACTCGTCACCCAGCCCACGAGACTTAACCCTAAGAGTGGTACCAGCACCCTTCTGGATGTTGTTATAACTAACCGACCCCCATAAAATCCAAAACATCCAGGTCCTCCCAGACTCCCTGAGTGACCATTCCCCTATCCTATTCCACTGGGCAGCCCCCAATCCCAAACCCAAAGCCCAGACCACCCTCAGCAGGTGCCTCAGCCCCGGTGGGCTGAAGAAACTTAAAGCACTCCTCACCCAGATAGACGGGTCCCCCATTCAGCAGGCAATCAACATTGACACTGCCCCTCACCTTCTTCACTCACACCTTCAACATGGCCTGTGATCTCTTTGCACCCTTAACCAAAATCCGGTCCAAAAAACGGACGCACCCTGGGTTAGCCCGGCCCTCCTACAATTACTTAGAAACCGGGATAACCTCTGGCACCTTACCACTGAAACAGGTCGTCTGTCTGATAGGCAAGCATACAATGCAGCCTGGAATAAGTGTTCATGGGCCATCAGGAAGGCCAAGGCAGACCATTACCAGGCCTCCCTTACCTCCTCCTGGGGCTCAGCCCGGACCTTCTGGGATAATATTAAGCAACTCAATGGTAAAGCTTGCTCCTCTGCCCCATCCCAGCTCACTAGAAATGGCACCACCTCCACCGAGCCTGCCACCATAGCTAACTGGTTCAACACCACTTTCACTGACCTTAGCTCAGTCCTCCCTAGTAATTTCTTTGACCCTCCCCCCAGCCAACCTCCCCCTGTCCTCCAGCACCCCAGCTTCCTCCTGCGAAAGATTTCCACCCGGGAAGCCAGACCGATCCTAATCAAAGCTCTCAATGGCAACAATCCCAGCAGTGACTCACTGGACCCCAGCATCCTCAGGCTGGTGCTAGATGAAGTCCTTGCACCACTCACAAGCCTAATTAACCAGTCACTCTGCCTGGGACAATTCCCACAGCTTGGAAAACAGCCATTATCACACCTATTCATAAAGGGTGACAGGTCAGTGGCCAACAACTACCGGCCAATCTCCATCCCCCCCTCCCTCTAAAGCCCTGGAGAAAGTGGTGGCCATTCAAATCACTGATTATCTGGCTAAGCATAACATTTTATGCCCAGAGCAACATGGCTTCCGTGAGGGTCACAGTACCAGCACTGCCCTTATTGAATTCTCCAACTTTCTACACTCCTCCTTGGATACCAGCTCCCTAGCTGGTGCAGTGTTCATTGACCTCTTAAAGGCTTTCAACACTGTCTCCCATCCACTTCTGCTGAATGCACTCTGCCACACTGGTCTCTCGGCTGGCCCCCTGGCATGGTGTCCTAGCTATCTTGACACCCGATCTCAGTGTGTCAAAATTAATAGCACACTCTCCGATACCCGTCCCATTCTCTCTGGGGTCCCCCAAGGCTCCATCCTGGGCCCCCTTCTCTTTTCACTGTATCTGAACACCCTGCCCAGTGCATGCCCTGGCAAAATTCTGCTTTATGCAGACGACGCTGTCCTTTTTGCCACCCACCGCAATCCCATCTTCCTACAGGACTCCTACAGCAGTCTTTCAACAGTGCTGAGGCTTGGTTTAGGGCGCAGACTCGTCATCAATCTTAAAGAAAACCAAAACTATGCTCTTTCCCACCCCAAAACAAAGCTAGCAACCACCCACTCTATATCCTTCCGAGTACCAACCAGCCACTGGAACAAGTCTGCTCCTACAAATACCTTGGGGTTACCTTCGATTCAGCCCTCACATTTCACAACCACATCGACGCCCTAACATCCGCCACCAACACACGGCTTGGCATCCTATTCCGCCATAAAACCTGCCTTCCCCCAAATGCTCTCCGGCTAGCTGTTACATCATCCGTGCTGTCCCTTGTAGACTATGGTCTACCAGTATATGGTGCTGCCGACACCACTGCACTCAACAAAATTCACCTAACCCTGAATAAAGCGTGCAGATTGATTACTGGTGCCCCCCAGGCTCACACACACCTGTCAGCTCTATGTCGATGCTAACCTGCTTACCCTGGATGAACGGCTCCAATACCAAACCTGTCTCCTCACCAGAAAAACCCTACTCAGGCTCTCCCCCCCTGGAGTAACGGCTTCCATCCACCAGAGCCCTCCCACTGTTGCAACACGGTCTTCCCACAAGACCACTCTACAGGTCCCCAGATCTAGAACCAGCCGTGGCCAGAGGTCCTTCTGCTATAGAGCCCCAACCTGGTTTAACTCTCTCCCTGCCACCATCACCAATGCCATCACCATCTCCACGTTCAAAACCACACTTCGGAACCACATCTTCAGCACTCGTAACTGCTCCTGTCTCTGAACATAGCCTCCATCTCTGCTTCTCTTGACAATGCCCCCCAGGCAGCTCTCCACCTAACCATCCCCCTCCACCACTTCCCTGTACACCATGCCTATGTTTAACCTGGCCAGTGCCAGCAGTTTCAGTGTTTACCTACCAGAATGCTCACTTGATACCAACTTGTGGAACACCTGTTATCAATTACATGTACCCTGTGCCCAATTTGTATTTGTCTGTCCACAATGTGACGTGGCGCCTCTGTTGAACGCCTATTGTTTTGCAAATCTTTGCTATGTAACCAAAACACAATGTATGTCTTAATGTGACGAAGTACCTTTGGAAACGAGCCTCTGGCTCAAAGGTTGTAAACTGATTCTTAAATAAATAAATAAATAAATAAAAAAAAGGAGCAACATGGCTTTAGAACAGGCCATAGCACCTCCACAGCGCTACTTGAATTCACTGGTGCAATTCATCACTCACTCGATAACAGTCATCTTACTGGGTCCACCTTCATCAACTTAACTAAAGCCTTTGATACCATCAACCACAATCTCCTACTTGCCCAGCTTCGACTAGCAGAGCTCTCACCTAACTCAGTGAACTGGTTCAAAAGCTACTTAGACAACTGCTCCCAAAGTGTGAGAATTGCTGGCACACTCTCAGACCAAAGACCAGTCCGATCTGGTGTCCCACAAGGCTCAATCTTGGGCCCCCTCCTTTTCAGCCTTTTTCTGAACTCACTGCCAGAATCCTGCCTTGAATAGATCCTACTCTACATGGATGATGCTGTCATCCTGGCATCTCACCATGATCCAGTCCGTCTACAAGGCAACCTCCAACAGGCCTTCTCTGCAGTCAAAAACTGGTTCACAAAACACAGTCTTATCCTTAACCAGAAAAAATCAAAGACCATGATCTTCTGCAGCATCCAAAACAAATACAAACAATATAAGCTCTCCATTAAAATCAAGCAAGGAATCACCCTCAAACAAGTTCATACCTTTAAATATCTTGGCCTCACCCTTGACTGTAATCTCTCCTATGTCACATGCATCAATAACATGGCAAAAGTAGCCAATACCAGGATGGGCCTACTATTCCAACATAGGAAACATCTAACCCCCAGAAGCTCTGTCCATAGCTGTCCAGAGCTCCATCATCAGCATCATTGACTACGGTCTCATCATCTATGGATCTGCCACAACCTCATCTCTCAGGCATGTTTCGACTTCCCTCAATCAAGCCTGCCAACTCGTTACTGGTTCCCACCTTCTCACCCACACCTGCGACCTCTACTCCAAAACAGGCTGGCTGCAACTGAACAACAGAATCAAATACCAAACCTGCATCACTGCTAAGAAAATCATGATGGAAAAGGCACCACCAGGAGTCAGCACCCTCCTCAAACCCAAAATCACCAACCGCAACACCAGGAGCTCTAAGCCCCAAATCCTTCAAATTCCCTGCTGCCGCATGTCCCAAGGCCAAAGGTCGTTTTCATACAGGGCTCTGAGTTGGCTGAATGAGCTCTCTAGTGACACCTCATACACTGCAATGCTTGGAGCATTCAAAAAAAGCTCCGCCACTCCATAACTGGCACCTCCACCTGTGCTTGCACCCCATGACATCTTCATCCCCTACGCTTCTTCTGACCTTATAGGTGTCAGTTTCTGTCCTCTCTTCTTGCACTTATCTGTCCAATGCAACTTCTAATGTACTTGCCCTGTATCTGTCCTGACAGGGCCCCTCAGCTGCCTCACCCTAACCCTCTACGTCTATGCCTTCCCCTGCCCTCAGCCCTCTCCCCTTCTTGCCCTCTTCTTCCTATTGTTTCTTGAGTTACTCATCACTCAGTCTGATTTTATCAAGCAAAGTTACTGTCTAAAACCATGGATCTGTAACTGTTTTATGTTTTAGTGTCTGTTACCCTCTAACCAGCATGACATGGAACCCTTGCAAAAGAGCCTTGGCTCAAAGGTACTTTGTAATCCTAGATACAAATAAATAAAAAATAAAATAAATAAAGTTCTGTGCGGCTCTTACCTATGCCTATGACCTGGCAATAGTTTATCTTTCTAAGTCGGGTTTGAAAATGAAATTGAACTTATTAAACTCTTATGTAGTAAACTACAAACTCAGAATAAATGAGAATAAAAGCCAAGTAATGATTTTTGGGTCTAACAAAATAGATAAAACATGGTGAATAGGTGAAAGTAAACTAAGCATGGTAAAAACCTATACATACTGTATTTAGGATTACAGTTTTCAAATGATGGCCATTGGACAAAGCATGCAAATAACTCGAAAATCAGGCTAAGCCAAACTGCCAATTTCTGAAATGTATTCAATTTTAAATATGGGGGGATATACTTTAAAATCTCTTATTCAAGCAGTCAAATCAAAATATAACCCCCAAGCACTTTTTCAAGCTGAAACCTGGGATTATGATGCTTCCGACATACTAGAAGCTCCTGTTAACAAACTTTATAGAGCAAGTCTAGGCCTGAGCCAATCAGTTCCTGCTCCCCTAGTAAGGGCTGAGTTGGGCATTGCTAATCTGAAAGTACTCATGGATGCCAGAAAAATTAATTACTGGATCAAAATAATGTCTCTAGATAATAATAGACTCCCTTATATCTTTCTGAAAGAAAAATATTCCCTGGGAAAGACTGGATGTTTAAAATCTAAATGGGTCTCTAAATTGTTCAATAAACTAACCAATGCAGGATTGAATATATTAAGAGTTTATGTGACTAAAAATATCACTATTAGTTTAAAGTATAAATCTTATGTTACCAGAAAAATTATAAATCATTATAAAAATAAAGATTTAAACACCATTTCACAATTAAAAGCGTCTCCACGGTAAGTGCAAAATGATATAACATTCTGCTATAAAAGTTGTCTGGATCTTCTTACAAACCCTAAACAAAGACAGTTGTATACTAGATAAAGGTTGAAGTATTTCCAAGCAATGTCTTACTAGCCAGATATCAGAAATCTAAGAACATTCAATCACGTTTTTGTTCTTGCTCTGACTTCTACTGTGAGGATCTTTATCATGTCATTTGTAAGTGTCTTTGTTATGTCAAACCTAGGAAATACTGGCTAACACCAATCTGGGATACTATAGATTCATGTGATGAGAACCTCTTGTTAAAAGAAAACTACACCCAAAACTTGAAAAAATATATGTTGTACAGAGTGTTTTAATTTGTATGTGAAGTTCTAGCGTTTCCTTCCCTCTGACTGGTATTAGGAGTTTTTCCCAAATTAGCCTGCTAGCTTTATACTAGTTTTATGACCCCTTGGGATCTTCATACCTGATAGCGTAATTGTATTTCTTGTTCCCACAGTGCATCTTGTCTCATGTGACTGTGATGTAAGAGAGACCCAACATTCAGCACACACATGCCAAACAAAATAAATATCTTGGAAGCTTTACAAGCTGCACAAAAATTACCAGCAGCAAAGTTTTTCAGGACAGTAAAACCTTTAGGATGAGGGTGGTCACCAAGCTGAATTCTACAGATTTTAAAATATAGCCATCTCTATTGTTGTGAACTGATTGTAATGCAATGCTTTCTGCTGGATTTATGGGCTCTGCTACATCACCATCACATGAAACAAGGTGCATTGTAGGACAAAGAAATGCAATAAAGCTATTTGATATGGAGATCTCCAGCGGTCATAAAACTACCCTAAAGCTAGCAGGCTAATTTAGGAAAAACTCCTCATTCCAGTCAGAGGGAAGAAAACACTAGAACTTCACATACAAATTAAAATACTCTGCCCAGCATATATTGTTTAAGTTTTGGGTGTAGTTTTCCTTTAAGTGTCCTTTTACTTCAAATGATGAATTAATAATACAAAGAACTGCAGGCTACATTGAGGCTATTACAAGAATCAGATTTAAAAAAAATAACTAAGATTCTGGTGTAAAAAATGATTTTGTCTCATTTGTAAAGTTAATGAATGTTTAATATTGCCTATCCTCTGTTAAGGCTTAAGATGGCTGTTAATGATTTAATAGTAGTGATTGAAGAATATATAGAAGACAAGAAAAAGTTACTGACAATTATTTATAGCATGCTCTGACCTGATAAAACTGTTTTGGAAAATTGTATTTATGGATTTTATAATTATAAAGCTTTTTATGTATATTGCCAATTTTATAAGAATGTTATACTGTATTTTGTAAAGGTTTATGACTGATCAATAAACTATTGAACTATTAAAAAAACTTTCAAGGAAATTCCCCTGGCAGAAGTTTTTTTTTGCACACCTCTAGGTGTTACACACATTTCAAGTTTCAAGTTTTTCAAATTTCAAGTTTATTTCAGGAAAACTCCATTGAGCAAGCTCATTCACAAGGAGGTCCTGAGACATGTACACAAACAAAGGACATTACATAATAATACAATGCTTATTAGAGCAACACTGATTACAAATGTACAAAATGCAAACATAGATGAGGAAGGATATAGCATGATAGGATATAGCATCAGAAAACAATGATCAGTGAAGGAACATTTGTTTCATAGTGTGCAAGCAGTGTAATCAATACAAGGTAGGGTATATAAACGTAACACTGAATTTACAATTAATACTGTTAGTATACTGAACAACGACAGGAGAGATAGGATAAATAAATAAGGTAGGAAGGGCTGAGGGAGAGGGGGATGGTTGACTTAAGTAAAGGGAGTAATATATAAGTAGGAAGCCAAAAGTAGGAAAGGGTAGAGGAGAAGGTGTGGAATTCTTGTAGTATTAGTCATGAAGTGCAAATGATAAACTATGAGAATACAGTAATATTATTAGTGCTAATGTGGACAATAAGAATGAGGCATGTCTAATGGTGGAGAGGGGCTTCTTGATAAGTGTATAAAGCACACATAATGTTTTGCAGGGGCCTACTAACAGTTGCAAATACAGTATATTTTATATTGGATGCACTTAGCACTTTGTAGAGGTTAACTGAGACAATGCTAGTAAGTTTTAGTACAGATTGGAGTTGGTTTCAAATAGTAGGAAGAGCATTTAATGAGCACTAATGCTAATCTACTTTATGCGTGAAAATTTGATTCTTGTACTATGTATTTTATTGTCTGCATATATAGTCTTGTATTTTGTACTCTCTGTTATGTGTACCATGAGTACAGCTGATAATGAAATCAGGCATTTATTGTCCATATGCTCTTGTTTTAAATAAAAATAAATGAATGAATGCATTTTGTATGTCATTGCAGATGAACATCAACATCAGATGCTAGCAAACTGCACCCTTCATTTCAAGAAGTGTTGCAACATGTTGGGTGGTGTCATGTGTCATGCAGGTGAAGTTTAGTTCCAAGAGAGGTAGTGCACAAGTCATGCAGGATTCACACATCCTTGCTGTTAGAAGAAGGAGCAGCATGGACATCAGCAACAATTACAGTGAGACAAGGCTACAGTTCATTACAATTACCTTGAACCATACCTTGGGAATCCCATAACTCACTTGAGGACATCAGTGGGGAGATTTAAGGGGGGGTGAGATAAACTTAAGGGCAAAATCAAAATGGGGAATGGAGGAAAGGGTAAAACAGTGGGATCAGTTGGTGGGGAGGGGATGAGGGGACGGGGGCAGCATCAGTGCACAGCACAGAGAGCTGCACACTCGAGCAGACTTGATAGACAACTGTCTTTATCTGATGAGAAATTACCTCGGTGGTCAGCTTATTTTCTGCCACCCCCGGCACAGGGAGAGGATGACAACCCCCACCACAGGCTGGACTGGGGCCAGGTAACACCCATTTTCAGGTGATGGGAGGAGAAGAAGGCCCTGGGCTAGTGTGCAAGGTGGTCAAATGACCACTCAAGGGGCAGGGATGAAGCTGGGGAAGGAAGAGAGAGAGAGTGAAAGAGAGATGTGGACTTAAGAAGTGACAGAATTATCTGGTTGGTGAGTAGCATCTGCAGACTCTGGGCTCAGAAAAGGCATAGCAACCAAATGATACCAGAAGCATATTTGCTGGACAGCATGCATAATCTGGTGTTACTGACAATATTAATGGGTTAGATTGGTTACCTAGATCCACAAATTGGAGTGCACTCAGAGGTCAACAACTAAGCACTGCATTAGGAAAACTAGTTATATTGGTACATACTGGGATATCAGAAGAATGAATACAGTCAATCCTTATCTCGGCATTTTCAAATTATTCTATGCTTCTATGAATATCAAATCACCAGGGCAAATATTGTTCATAAAGGCAAAACAAACAAGAAAAAGAATCTCTACACTGCTGTCTTTTATGTTCTTCACAGCAGAGAAAAAGTGTCTCAAAATAAATTTTTCTGAAGAACTTGAAAGTGTCTATATTAATGTCAAACAATTTAACATATGGTGTTGACACAAATGAAAGACTACATCCCAACATGCTTTATTCCTTCTTTGTTAATTGTCAGCCAGAGACACTGATTATTTGTATAATGTCGGTTTCTTCCATTCAGAGTGGTGTAAAGTTCCTGCCCCTCTGTTTGCCCCTGCCTCCCTCCTGGTCTTCTCTTGCTCAACAGTGAGGAGATACCTCTTTCACCTTTAAATGATGTCGTTATAATTAAGTTGCACATTTAAACATATGTCTTTTCATGTGCTTCAGTATTCAGGATCAGATACCATGTAATTTTAACAGTTTGTATTTATTCTGGACTTGGTTGCATTTTATTCTTGTGAAGCTCTGTGCACTACTGAGTATGATGCCTTTTGGTTAGCATGTGTAGATGCAGCTTTCTCTTGCATTGATGCCTAAAAATTAGCTATACTCAATTAATTAAGTGTTTTTGAAAAATGTATAACCAATCAGAGTACTTTGGCTTCTACTTGGGAGACTGGACTAACCGTGTTGACAATGCTCCCTGAGGAAGCTCAGTGAGCAAAGCACGGGGGTCGTCCTTGAAGCAGCATGGTGGGAGGTCTGTATAGCTAGAACTTTCTAACTGCTGTTTTGTACTGCTTGCATCTTGTCTTTTTTGCCTTTCAGCACACTGTTTCCTGATGATTTGATGTTCACAGAAGCATGGAATAAATTGAAAATGCCAAGATAAGTAGTAGCAGTATTCCTTTTTCTGATATCTCAGGATGTACAAGTATAACTAGTTTTCCTAATGCAAGGTTTATTGTATAAACCTCTGATTGCTCTCTAATTTATGGATCCAGTGCAATAGCAAGGGTGTAGCCATAACTCTAGGAGTGTAATGACTGTGCATGTGCTGCACCTACTTACCTGTTTGGTAAATGATAGGTTGGATACCTGTTGTGTTATTGTTGCTTGAAAGGAGATCAGCATATATGAAAGGAAAGAACCCTCTAACTCTGCGTTACAGCATCACTGAATTGGGCCCAGTGGTATCTGGCAGTCATGGCGGTGGGCCTGTTACGGTAATATGGTCTGGCCATTCAGGAGTTCAAGAGGGTCTTTGTCCCCCACAGTGCTTATGTCACTCAAAGCACATCTTCTGATTGCAGAGCTTGTTTGGAACAACTTGCAGTAACATGCCATGGCTGGTGTTTGACAGTAGGTGAGGACTGTTGGTTCTGTAAACAAAAAAACAGATCAATAAATAAATAAAATATACGGGGGGTGATCCTGACATAAATAAAACAGGAATAAAGAAGCAGTGGAAGAGTGGCACAGATGGAAGGGAACATAAAGCTGTAGGTAGCCTGAGGAGGCAGAAAACAGGTTGGGCTTAATCCAGTTCATGGATTTAATAGAGGGCCAATGGGTTAGACCTTAAGTGGAATGAAAAAGCATAAGAAGTGGTGGTCAAAAGGTAGCTGCCAAGAAAAGGTCCAACCCTGCAGGCTCAGGTGAGATACATACAAAAACAGAACCTGAAGGTGGGAAGTGTAGAGACATAGCAAAAGGGAATGCAGGCAATATGTTATTTATTTATTATCTATCAGATTAACACCTTTGAGCAAGAACAGCTCATTTACAAAGGTTCCATGTCAAAGTGAAGATAGACAACAAACAGGGTGAACCTTTTTACAGAGTAAAACAGAAATTACACAGATGATAAAAAACATACAGGGGTGAACTTCATTTCATGGTTTATACAAGAAAGGTTGAGATAGAGTAAAACAGCTGGTGGTATAAGACAGGATCCTAGTTATGACAGAGAACTAGGCATAACTAGGAAGATTAAGTGAATAGGTACATGTGGAGTAGACAGTAGGGGAAACCCGGTAGGAGTAGACAGGCTAAAGGGCCATTGTCAAGGTCTGGAGGAATGAGTGAGAAGTGCTATAGGTTAGAGGGAAGATAACAGGGGAGTGAGAAGTGCATATGTGGATGAGAGTGGGGGGAGGATATAGGAGGAGTGGGAAAGCAAAAGTATATTGCAAGGAAGGACATTATAAACAGAAGCTTTGGTGAGAGTTAGGGAGGAGGTGCTCTTATATGAAACAGTCACAACTACTGGTGGAGGTAAGGTGTTCCTGGAGGGCCGCTTGAAAGGTCCAAGTTTGGGAGTTGTTAGGATATCCCAGTTGAGGACATTATACCAGTGTGATGCCCTGTAGGCAAACTATCTCTGCCCCATGGAAGTGCGACACCTGGGGACCTGAAAGGTTTGGTTTGAGGCATTCCGGGTATACTGAGAGTTGCAGTGCGAGTTTAAGAGCTTTTCGACACCTGGTGGCATGAGGCCAAGGAGTACCTTTTTTGATAGTAGGCAGGTCTGGTATTGAATGCGACAGTGGAGTGGAAGCCAACCAGCTGGGGCATAGAAGTCACAAGTGTGAGTTAGACAGGCAGCACCGGTGAGATGTCTACAGACTTTATTAAGCACCACGGTTATCCTATGGAGGGCTGTGGGGCAAGCAGTGCCATAGACAGCTAGACCATAGTTAATAATTGAGGTGAATGAGCTATGGATTGTCAGTCTCAGGGCATCAGTAGATTGCCATTTGGATATACAGTATACAAAAAAGAATAAAAGTTAAGTAAGGGTCAATCAATGGACCACAAAAAAGAGAAAGCGAGCATAAGAGGAGGATCCAGTGACACATGTTCTCTGATATCAGTTGCAGAAATGGTTGCTCAGAAGTTGAAGGCTTGGGTGAAAGCATCCTTGTCCCTTCCACAAGCCAAGAACGGAGTAAATGAGCCATTGCCACAGAAGAAGAAGCCGCTGAAGGGCAAGGTGCAGTCAAATAGAGAAGAAGCAGGATGCCGGAATACCAACCAGTGGACCCAAGCAGTACATGAGGTATGTCACAGCTTGATATGAAGAAAGTGTCTGATACTGTAGCATGATATGGGCAATTTTGCAAGACTTTTTACATAGAAACATAGAAACATAGACTTTGACGGCAGATAAGGACCACTTGGCCCACCCAGTCTGCCCATTTCCCTACCTACTGGATAAGCTGCAGATTCTAGTTAACCAACAGCCTACTTCCTGCAACCCCCCACTATAATTGCCTTATGTCTGTCCCGTGCATGTTTGAACTCCCCTACTGTTTTAGACCCAACAACCTTCTCAGGAAAGCGGTTCCATGTATCCACCACTCTCTCTGTGAAAACATTTTTCCTGACATTACCCCTGAGCCATCCCCCCCATCTTTAAATTGTGCTCCCTTGTTCTTACACATCTCTTTTTCTGAAAGATGCTACCCTCCTGGATTTTGTTGATTGCCTTGAGGTACTTGAAAGTTTCTATCATGTCCCCCCGTCTCTCCTTTCATCAAGAGTATACATATTAAGCTCTCTCAGTCTCTCTTCATATGGTTTCTGCTGCAGACCCTGCACCATTTTAGTTGCCTTCCTCTGGACTGCTTCCATCCTGTCTATGTCCTTGCGTAGATGTGGTCTCCAAAACTGCACACAGTACTCCAGATGGGGTCTCACCAACTGTCTGTATAGAAGGATAACCACTTCCCTTTTTTTACTTGTGATGCCCCTTGCTATGCATCCCAATATCCCCCTGGCTCTCCTTACCGACTTTTCATATTGCTTACCTACCTTTAGGTCATCTGATATGACTACCCCCAGGTCTCTTTCCATTTTTGTTGTTGTTAGTACCGCCCCTGCTATTGTGTACTTTTCTACTGGGTTTTTGTTTCCCAGGTACATTACTTTGCACTTCTTTACATTGAATCTAAGTTGCCATATGTCTAACCATTCCTCCAACCTTACCAAGTCCCTTCTCATCTTGTCTACCCCCTCTTGTGTATCAACTCTGTTACAGATCTTTGTGTCATCTGCAAAGAGGCATACCTTTCCCTCCAGACCCTCTGCAATGTCACCTATAAAGATGTTAAAGAGGACTGGACCCAGTACTGAGCCCTGAGGTACTCCACTATTAACCCCCCTTTCTTCGGAATGTGTTCCATTCACTATTACCTTCTGTGTCCTGTTGTGCAGCTAGTTTGCTACCCAGACTATCACCCTGGGACCTAGTCCCAGGCTGTCTAACTTGATTAATAATCTTTTGTGTGGGACTGTGTCAAATTCCTTGCTAAAGTCTAGGTAGGCCATATCCACAGCCCCTCCCTGGTCTATTACTTTGGTCACCCAGTCAAAGAAATCAATTAGATTCGTCTGACATGACCTTCCTGCTGTAAATCCATGCTGCTTTGGGTTCTGTGCCCTGCTGGCCTCTAGGTACTCAACAATTCTTTCTTTCTTTCAGAAGTGATTCCATCATGTTCACTACCACTGAGGTCAAACTTACAGGTCTGTAGTTTTCTGCTTCTGCCGTGCTCCCACTTTTGTGAAGGGAAATCACATCTGCCCTCCTCCAGTCCTCAGGTACCACCCCATCCTGCCATGATTTGTTAAAAAGCATGGTCAGTGGTGTCACTAGGTCCTCCCTTAGTTCTTTTAAGATTCTGGGGTGAATCCCATCAGGCCCCATTGCTTTGTCCACCTTGAGTTTTAGGAGTTCTTTCAGGACTCTTTCTTCTGTGAATAGACTGGTGTCAACCCCCCTACCCAGAGTGCTTCTATTGTCTGGTTTAGGTAACTCCTCCTCATCTTCTTTTTGTGAATACTGAGCAAAAGTATTCATTCAGTATCTCTGCCTTTTCACTGTCTCCCTCTGCCCACATCCCCTCTCCTTTATTAATCTTCACTATCCCTCTCTTAACCTTTCTATGCTCCCTAATGTACCTATAAAAGGTTTTATCCCCCTTCTTAATTGAGTTGGCTATTTCTTCCTCAGTTTGGGCCTTTGCTATTCTGACTGCCTTCCCCACTTCTTTCTGCTTTAATTGATACAGTTCCCTGTCGTGCTCCTTCTGTGATTCCTTATACTTTTTGAATGTAGCCTTTTTTCTCCTTAACCTTCCCTGCCACCTCTTTTGAGAACCATAGTGTTTTTTTACTCCGCTTTGTTTTCTTTATTTGTTTTACACAAAGGCTTGTTGCCTCTATGATGGCAGTTTTTATTTTTCTCCATTGTTCTTCCACTCCTCTGGTTTGGCCATTTGCTAGTGCATTCTTCAGGTATTCACCCATTTTGCCAAAGCCAGCCCTTCTAAAGTCCAGTATCCTTGTTTTTGTATGGCTTATCTCCATGGTTGTGCTCTTTGTGAAGCACACTGTGCAGTGGTCGCTTGTTCCCAGATGGCTACTGACTTCTAAATTTGTGATCCTCTCTCCATTTAAGAGTACCAGGTCTAGTATTGCACCCTCCCGAGTGGGTTCCAACACTAGCTGTCTAAGGCCTGCCCCCTGTAGGGCATCGAGAATGACCCTGCTCTTGGATGTGGCTGCAGTACATGTCATCCAGTTACCATCTGGCATATTCAGGTCCCCCATCAACAGTATCTCCCCTTTTTCAGCCATTTTGAGAATATCCTCTATCATTTTCTTGTCCATTTCTTCCCCTTGAGACGGGGGTCTGTATACAACCCCTATGCAGATTGTGATGCCATTCCCTGTCTCCAAGGTGACCCAGAGTGCCTCTTGTCCTCCCCGTTTACTTTTTAGTTCTGGAGCTTTGATCCCTTCCCCTATGTATAGAGCTACTCCACCTCCTCTTTTACCTTCCCTGTCCCTTCTGTAGATTGTGTACCCTGGTATGTTGACATACCAGTCATGGTTCTCTGTGTACCATGTTTCCGTGACTGCCACAATATCCCATTGGTCATTTTCCATCAGGGCTACTAGCTCAGGAAGCTTGTTTCCCAAACTACAGGCATTGGTACTCATTGCTCTCCATTTAATGTTGGCTTTATCCTTTTTCCCCCATCCCTGCTCTCATTGCCCTTGCCTATTTTTCCATTTACCCCTGTTCTGCCCTGTGTTGAGCTCTGTACCTCAGTGTTTACCTTACTACCTGCCATGGTTTGTGGGGGGAGGCTTGAAATTTCCTGCCTCTTATCAGCACCTCCCCTCTTGGCTAGTTTAAAAGCTTGCCAAGGAAGCATTTAAACCTGTCACCTAGGAGCTTGGTTCCCTTCATGGACAGATGCAGACCATCGTGCCAGTATAGACCTTTATATCTCTTTATCTTTAGCAGACAGGGCGGGGCATGTGCCTTTCCTTTTGAAGTTGTAGCATCCTCCATGGAGGGCAGTAAATGATGCCACAGGCTTTCCCAATGGAGTGATGCTAGTGTCACAAATACTGGCACCTCCTACTACCCCTCCCCATCAACTGTTCCCCATGTAGTCACCTTCCTCACTGTCGAAGTTGACACCTCAGCCTTGCCAGTTATCAAACTGGTCCCTCTGCACCTTATCAGAGCAGGCCCAGCCCCAGTGGTCCCAACACAACCTGCCCCAGGTTACATTTACAGTTAACCCAGTTATTAGAGGTGAGGATGGCAGCAGAAGCAAACCATACAAGGACAAAGGTCCTGGACTTCAGAAGGGCAGATTTAAAAAAAAAATGGGTTGCATGCCTAAGATATGATCCTGCCCTTAGCAAAAGAGGGGATAACTTGGGTGGGATAGAGGAACAGTGGGCTGAGTAAAGGGAAGGAATAGTGAAGGCAACAAATCTCCGCACAAAGGAAGTGAGCAAAACAGGACAAAAAAGACAATGCTATGGTTCTCAAAGGAAGTGGCTGAAATGGTAATAGCCTAAAGGGTAGTATTCAGGAGGTGTAAAGAGATGCAGAGGGAGGAAGATAGGGAGGTGTATTAGGAGAAGAAGAGAGAAGTAGGGAAAACAATGAGGAGTGCAAAGGAACAAACTAAGGAAAGAATAGCTCAAAGGATAACTAAAGGGGACAGGACCATTTTAGGTATCTAAATGAAAAGAGGAAGAAAAGGGGCGGGATTGTAAGGATAACAATGGCCAGGCAGACAGTGCAGAGAAGTATCAGGAAAAAGAAGATATAATGAACAAATACTTTTGTTCAATCTTCACAGAGAAAGGGGAAAGGAATAGGCCACAAAAGAGCAGCAGTAGCACTGGTGGGAAGGATATAGTCACTTATTTACTGAAGAGAGAGTCCTGAAGGTGCTCACAAATCTAAAAGTGGACAAAGCTATGGGGCTAGATGGGGTACACCCAAAGGTACTGAGGGAGCTCAGGGAGGTACTCGCTGCACCTCTGACAGCCTTATTCAAAGCTCACTGGAAACAGGAGTTATTTCTGTGGACTTGAGGAGGGCAAATGTAGTCCCACTTCATAAAAGTGGTATCAGGGAGGAGGCTGGCAACTTTATGCAGGTCAGGCTGACATCAGTGGTTGGGGAGTTAATGGAGCCACTGCTAAAAAAAAGGACTGTGGAATATTTTCAATCCAGCAGATTACAAGACCTGAGGCAGCACAGATGCATGGGGGGAAGGGGTCATGTCAGACAAATCTGATAGATTTATTTGATGGGTGTCCAGGAAGTAGATCCGGTTGGGGTGGTGGATATGGCCACTTAGATTTTAGAAAGACGTTTAACACCATACCACATAGGAGGATCATAAGGAAACTGGGCAACTTATGGTGGGTCCTGACATCCTCTTTAATGTATTTGTAAGTGACATTAAAGGTGAGCTGGAAGGGAAGGTGTGCCTTTTCGCAGATGCCACTAAATTCTGCAATAGGGTTGACACTCCAGAAGGTTTGAAAGAATGCTCAGAGACCTGAAAAAACTCAAGAAGTGTTCAAGGGCTATGCAGCTGGGTTTCAATGCAAAAAAAATGCAAAATCATGCACCTAGGTCAAAGAAACCCAGAGGCAGAGTACAAAATGGGGGAAGACATATTATTGGTCAAAAAACAGGAAACAGACCTCAGAGTAATCATATTTGATGACCTCAAAGTAACAAGACAGTGTGGCAAGGAAGTTAGTAGGGCCAGTGGCATGCTTGGGAGCATAGGGAGGAGGGTATCCAGTCAATATTGCGCAAACAACATAGCGCAGCATAATATAGCGCCTACAAATCAGTGCCGCAATAACACACTACAGTGCAAGTACAAAAGAGCGCATGTCAGTACTAATCATTAAATCCCCCGTGATATCACTTCTTACCTAGATTTATGTTTTTGAAGAATGGAAGTTCAGTTTATCACCAGTCAGAAGGGTGGCAGTCTTGCATCCCTTGATGGATTTCTTTTCAGAAAGGAAAGAATTGCAGGTAGCAAAATATACTGGAAATGCTTGCAGTATGATAAAGGACATTGTAGTGCTCGAATGCAGTGGATTTTGGGATTGGTGTGGGTCCGGGAAAGGATATACTAGGCAGGGTTCACATGATGACTGAAGGTAGGAACTAAATGTTCCATACCCAGGGACAACTATAGATGAGACACTGAGATGGTACAACTTTGCAGTCACTCCCTCAGTTCATCACTTCGTTAATACACTCAAAATAAGGTATGTGACTTCTTAATTTTAGTAGAATTGATAGAGTCAGCTATCGCAACATGCAATACACCTTGCGACATTATACGCCATTATGTAGCTACGTGATTAATGCGTAGCTTTGATTTGTATGCGCTTATATTTACCACGCTAAGAATACAACACTATTTTGACAGTGAACCTAGGGAGGAGTACTGCCAGCAGAAGGAGGGAGGTGGTGTTACCATTGTATAGATTGCTAATCTATACAATGTGGAGGGACTAGAAGGAAAAGTATGCCTCTTTGCAGATGACATAAAGATCTGAGACATAGAGTTGACACACAAGGGGGGTGGAAAGGATGAGAAGGGACTTGACTAGATTGGAGGAATGGTCAAACTATGTCAGATTAGATTCAATTCAAAGAAGTGCAAAGTAGTGCACCTGGGAAACAAAAAACCAGGGGAAGGAGGTACTAACAACAACAAAAATGGAAAGAGACCTGTGGGTAGTCATACCAGATGACCTGAAGGTAGACAAGCAATGTGAGAAGGCAGTAAGGAGGGCTGGGGGGCTCCTGGGATGCATAGGGAGAGGCATCCCCAGTAGAAAACAGGAAGTTGTTATCCCTCTGTACAGACAGTTTGTGAAACCCCATCTGGAGTACTGTGTGCAGTTCTGGAGACTCCATCATCGCAAGGACATAGACAGGATGGAGGCAGTCCAGAGGAAGGCAACAAATATGGTGCAGGGTCTATACCAGAAGCCATATGAAGACAGACTAAAGGAGCTTAATATGAATACTGTCGAGGAAAGGAGGAAGAGGGAGAACATGATAAAAACTTTTAAGTACCTCAAGGAAATCAACAAAGTCCAAGAGGGTAGCATATTTCAGAAAAAGAGATGTGCAAGAACCAAGAGGTACAATTTTAAGATAGAGGGGGGATAGCTCAGGGGCAACGTGAGGAAGTATTTTTTCACAGAGGTGGTGGTGGACACATGGAATGGCCTTCCTGAGGAGGTTGTGGGGTCAAAAACAGTGGGGGAATTCAACAATGCATGAGACAGACAAAAGGCAATTCTAGTGGGTGTAGGAGGAATTAGGCTGTTGGTTAGCTAGGATCTGCAGCTTATCCAATAGGTAGGGAAATGGGCAAGCTGGATGAGCCAAGCAGTCCTTTTCTGCCATCAAAGTCTATGTTTCAATGTTTCTATTGCTGCTGAGACCCCCCTTGGAATACTCTTCCCAGTTCTGGAGACCACATTTCAGGAAAGACATAGACAGGATCAAGGCTGCAGAGGAGGGCAGCTAAAATGGTGCAAGGGCTGCATCAGAAGTCCTATGAGAAGAGGCTATAGGACCTCAATATGCACACTCTGGAAGACAGGAGGTAGAGGGGGGAAATAATAGAGACATATAAATACCTCACATGGTTAAATAAGATACAAGAGGGAAGTATTATTCAGAGAAAAAGATGCAATGAACAAGGGGTTATGCAATGAAGCTGGAAGGGGGAATTTTTGGAGAGATTTGAGGAAGTACGTCTTCAGTGAAAGGATGGTGGATGCCTGGAACAGTCTTCCAGCAGAGGTGGTCAGGGCAAAAACAGTTCTGGGCTTCAAGCATGCATATGATAGGCACAAGGAAATCTTAGCTTGGAAGTAAAGAGTGGAGGGAGCAGGAGATCAAGTTGTATCTGTGGTGAAAAAATAGGCAGGAACAAGTGGGCAGACTGGGTGGGCCAAGAGTTCCTTATCTGTCATCAAATTCTATGTTTCTATATTCAATGGGTTCTTTACTGCCATAGTAGCCCAAATGTTGAGTACCTCAAGTTGGGACATATCAGCTCCTCCAGTGGAATATGTAGCTCTGAAGCCTATAGCGCTGCAACATCCGCAGTGCTGACATCCCAGACAGCAACAGCCCTAATGCAGAGTGTCAGCATTGCACTGTCGGGGATGTCTCAGTGTTGTTATCATGGGGCTGTACCTCCCGAACACCCCATGTGGGGGGCTCCAGCCCCCATTCCCCCGGTCTCTAGGGATAGAACTCCGAGTTGCAGTTGTCTTGGGGAAGGGGGTGAAATACTGGGCGAGGCAGTCCCAGTGCCAGCAGAGACCATCACAGTGACCCGAGGTTTTTGCTCAATTCCTATCACTGTGATGGTCTTCATGCTAGGGGGTTCACTGTACCATTGACATACTGCTGAATCTCCTCCAGCCTCATCATATGATAGTGTGACAGAGCAGGTCGAGTCCCACCTTATGGAGATAGTTCAGCAAAAATTAGGAATAGGGAATATGTGAACATATGTTCCTTGATGCAGCAGCTTAGAAAGACTAACCGTATGGACAATAATTAAAGTGATGACAAGGAGGAAAAGAAGCCTAAGGTCAACACCACATTTTAGAACTGGTCTGCAGGTTTCTTCTTGTTGGCTGCAGCCATTATGAAGCCATCTCAGAGAGGTGCATCAGTTTTTTTTTAATCATTGGTATTGGATGTAGTGTTAACAAGAAAAGATTGGAACCAAGAATCCACTCAGACAAATATTTCAGATATTACAAATTTTTCCATGTTCACACAGAACAGGGTTATACAATCCAGACCTGGTACACCATTAATGTTTCACAGCAAGAAGTTACTACCTCAGGAAAAGAGATTCTGGTAGAAATACTCACTAGTATCTTTGTGTGGTTAACCATGGCAAGGCTGTCAATGCCAAGCTCGGAGTGCTGTACAGGCAAAGAAGGAATCTAATGCATGCTGCCCTCTGCCTCTCCATCACCAGCTCTGTTCTGTCCACTGTAGTCTATGGGCTCATGGTCTATGGGGCAGCTTCAGATACTGTACATAAGTGGGTTACCATCACTCTCAACAAGGCATGTAGGCTTGCCCTTGCTGCTGATCTTTTTACACACACCTGCTCACTGTACACTGAGACAAACTGGCTCTCCCTTGGAAACAGGATCAAATTCCATACTTGTCTCATTTGCAAGAAGGCTCTACATTGCACAGCCTCACCCCCATGCATCTCTGAAATTTTCTCCTTGGCAGATACCAAGTACACAACTAGAGGTAGAACACAGAATGCTCTCACTGTGCCTTTCTGATGAATGATGCTAGGTCAACGCTCTTTCTCCTACAGAGCTCTCCTCTGGCTCAACGAGATTCTGAAGGTCCTGCACAACACCTCAAGTCTCCAAGCCTTCAAGTCTGAACTCAAATGTCACCTAACCTCCAAAAACATTTATTTATTTATTTATTTATTTGTTTGTTTGTTGATGTCTTCGGCAACTGGGTAAATGAGCTGATCCAAAGGGCCATTTTCAGTCATGACCCGGGCCACACAGTGGCATTAGTTGGACAATACAGTACATGCAGATGCAGAGTGGTAAGAGAAAACATACACCTCAACATGAGGTGGGTACAAAGGTATCAAATAGGTTATACAGCATAATGCCAATAGGAGTACAGAGTGATGAGATCACACCTCAAACACAAGGTGAGTACACTGTTAAACAAGTTGATTTAACATCATGGGGACAATTCAGATCAGCAAGTACGTGTAATTATAGGGAGCCTGTGAGGGGTGAGTACAGGTAGAAACAGAGTTGAGGGGTAACCACACGTAGAAAGAGTGTTGAGGGGTAATTACAGGTAGAGACAGCATAAGCTAAATCAGTCAGGAATGAGGACACTGGGTCAGTCTGAGAAATTATCAGTAGGTCGGGCAGGACTGCATTAGAGACATATAGAGTGCATAAGTGCTATATGTTGTCACTGGGATCATGGGACATGGGGTCATGGAGGAAAGGCACGGGTAGGAGGAGCAGGTACTAGTCAGGAGCATTCAGCTGAGGAACAGGGACAGGATGCTTGGTGTTAGTCTGGAGGACAGTGACAAGTGGCCCCAATTAAGATCCAGTCTTTTAGAGTTTTCTTGAAAGACAGGTAGGAGGAGGATGATCAGGTTGCTAAAAGGAGACTGTTCCAAAGGGAGGTGGGAGAGACAGAGAAAGCTTTTTTACCCATGGAGGTAAAGAAGCATGGGACATCTAATGGAGGGACAGATGAAATTTGGAGGCTCCAAGGAGCCACTCCGCATGTCAGGAGGGATGAGTATGGAGACTGATTTCCGCCCCAATAGTACTGTCTATCAGACAGCCCATGGCATAATCAAAACAGTTTTGTAGAGGGAGCCACCCCAGGGCCTGGTAGAGTGCACAATGGTGAGTTGAGTATGGGGCTAAGAGAACAAAGTGACATATGCTGTTGTACACTGTGGTAAGTTATGAGTGTAGTGTAGCTGCAAAGAGAGATGAGACAGGGGAGTAGTAGTCCAGTAGGAGAAGTAGGTTTCCTTGCACAATAACAAAGTGTGCTTCATCAGATAGAAATAGCTTGTGTCAGTAAGCAGCACCAAGTTCTTGGTAGACTCGCTGTACTGTGTTATCTGTATGCTCCGAGAAGGTGAAAGAGGGGTCCAGAGTAACATCTAGGTATTTAAAATAGTGTACATTTTCAAGAGGGTGGCCAGCAGGGGTTTAAACCAGGAGGGAGGAGTTTGATTTGGTGACCTTGTCAAGGAATGGTTTTGATCCAAAAAGCATGGCCTTGGTTTTCTTTTCATTGACCAGGAGTATTCTGGAGAGAAAACATTGGTGTGCGGTTCCATAGTTTAGTGTGAGGGTAGAAGAGATGGCTTCAAGGGATTTATCACTTTGGTAGAGGACCAAGTTGTCCACATACGGAAGTGCCTCACAAGTGAGGCTTTCAGCAGGAAGAGCATTTATAAATATAAAGAAAAGGAGTGGGCCAAGAATGGATCCTTGGGGGACTCCAGTGGATATTGGTAGGGCAGTAGAGGATGTTTTACCTATTATGACATATAGTGACCTACCAGAGAGATAGCTTTCAAAGCAGGTAGCAGTTTCAGGGGAGCCTCCCATAATCTTAGTAGTAAAGTATTCATGGAGCTATGTCAGGAGTTGGACTTAATACAGTATGTAACTGCCCCTGCTAGAGGACATAACACCCTACATCTAGTTATGGCAGTGAAGGATATTAACATTATGGGATGCCAAACGACTGCACCGCTGGGGGGTAGTGACCATGAGGGTGTTTGCTTCTTATTCCAGCATTACACACCCTTGGAAAAAGGATGTAGGGAGGATTTTAGTATAAAGACAGCAGATAAAGAACAAATACTAAAGAAAATGGATACCATAAACTGGGAAGGTGTACTGCAGGATAAAACAGATGAGAAAATATGGGTTACTTTAAAAAAGGAAATATATACAATTTGTGATGAACACATAAAAAAGGTGATGGTATATAATAGGAAAGGAAAAAACCTAGATGGCCCACAAAGACAGTAATAAAGTTAATAAATAAAAAAAAACATGAATATACAAACAATATAAACAAGATAGTAGTATAGTCACCTGGGCAAAATATAAGCAGGCACAAATCAAGTGTAAGAAATTGATAAAAAAAAAATAAACAAAGTATGGAACTGAGGCTGGCATCCTTAGCACATAAAGATAACTTGCAAAGTTTCTATAGCTATGTGAACTCATTGAAGAAGACAAACAATAACCTGTGTATCATAAAGGAAGGGGGGCCCAAATATCAGATCCCATCTTTAATAAGTACTTCAGTACAGTTTTCACTACTAAATCAGTAGGAGTGGTAAAATTTAACTCTAATAAAATTTTAGGCATAACAATTTCTGCCAAGGTTATTTTAGATAAAATTAGGGCACTAAAGAATACTAACACAGCGGGGCCAGATAACATTCTTAAATTACTCTCTCCAAATATCGCTATCCCTTTAAATATTATTTTCCAGCGATCACTGGTGGAGGGGGCAGTGCAGAGAGACTGGCTAACGGCAAATGTGATACCCATTCATAACAAGGGAGATAGAGCAGATTGCACAAACTATAGACCCATAAGCTTGACATCGGTGCCAGGCAAGTTGATGGAATCAATATTAAAAGATGTCATAAATCTGTACCTAACTGAAACTGAACAGGATGATAGAGAGCAGCATGGATTCATGGCTGGGAGGTCATGTATGACAAATCTGTTATGCTTTTATGAAAAAAGTTTGGCAGTATTGGATTAGGGAGAGATGGTGGATTTCATATATTTGGATTTTGCCAAGGCCTTTGATAAAGTGCCACTTTTTGAAATATTAAAAAGTTTGTTGGAAATTGAAATGGACAGTAGAGTATGCCAGTGGATTCAGGCCTGGCTGGCAGATGGGACTCGGAGGATATTTATAAATGGATATTTGTCAGGGGAGATCCCTGTGACTGGGGGGGTTCCCCATGGGTCGGTGCTGGGACCTACAGTATGCTCTTCAGAGTATTCATAGCATCAATGGGGAAAGGGGGCAAACAACTGGGTAAGCAAGTATGCAGATGACACTAAACTGGCCAGTAGAGTAACACAGTTAGAAGGGGCAAAGATGATTTAGAAAGACTTGGCTATAATCTACAAATGGACAACTGAAAGGGGAATGAGTTTTAATATAGACAAATGCTGTGTAATCTATATGGGCAATAGAAATCTGGAACATAACTATAAGATGAATGGATATACCCTAAGAAAGTCAGAAGTGGAACGGGACATAGAAACATAGAAGTTGACAGCAGACAAGGACCGCAACGCCCATCCGGTCGGCCCCTTTCTTTTTCTACCTTATAAATGTGCCATCAGCCTTTGCTCTGTCAATGACCTATCTATTCATACTCATCTGTATTGCTATGTAAATATTGTTTAGTGGGTAATGGTTCTCTTCTAGGTTCTTCGGCCCCCAATCTAGGCTTTTAAATTCAAGAAAAAATAGAAGAATGTTGGGGGGCCCTTTGAAGTAAACACTCTTCGATCAAGTCAAGCAATCTATCCAAAAGAGATAACAAATAATGCTGTTATAGAAAATGTACTAAGAGAAGTTAAAATATAGGGATATTATAAATAACATAGTACAATCTCTATTTAAAACAGTAAAGATGATGTTTTAACTCTAGGGCAACTTTCAGTATTTATGGCAGGGAGGTCAAGTTGCATTTGACCCCAGTGTTATCTGAATAATGATTTTTAAACAATATTATTAAGCAATAAGGCATGACCAAGGGTTATGTTAATGGTCTGTTAATCACCTTCTAGGGGTGTACTGTGGCACGAGGTGTAGCCGAGTGCCACATGCCCTTGGTGATTTAACTGACCATCAACATAATCCCTGGGAGTGCCTTATTGCTATTATAATAAAACATGTTTTTAAACAGTGGTAAACCTTGTTCAATATATAGCTAAGTTCTACATGTATGTTAATAAAAGATTAACATAAGGCTGTTAGAATGTTTGCACTCAATGAGAAAGCTCCATTTCTCAGACCCTTTTATAATGGTGTTTAACAAGCTTGGTATTATGTGAGCTAGAGATTTTAATGAAAAGGAAGGTCAAATTGCAATTGACCCCTCAGAAAGTAAACAATAACTGTTTGTATTACATTATGAATTTCACAGTTTGGGTTGCAGAAAGCAGTAATGTAAGGTGATATAATTAAGCAATAAGGCATGACAAGGTGTATGTTATCGTGTAATAACGTCACTCCTGGGGTGGGTTGAAGCACGAGGCAAAGCTGAGTGCTTCCACACCCCAGGTGATATTTATGATGCTACCTGAGTGCTATTCAATGTCTAATGGCTCGATGTTATACAAAACCAAATGAAAATAAAAATGTTTTCAGTAGATTTTTAGTGAGGCAGTATATCTTTGTTTCTGAAAAAAAAATCCATATCATCCAAAAAATCAACACAGTGATGTTATTGTGTAATATCATCACTATCTCAGGCACACACTGACCAATCAGAGTCCAGGAACTGTTCTTGCCATTGTATAATAACAAATAATAACTCTGAGAAACCTGGAATTTATTTGCAGCATTTTTAATCAAGGCAAGAGAACCATTGATATTAACAAAAAATCATTGTTACTGTCATGTCACTATGTGAAAAGAAAACATGGTATGAGAACAATGTATTTTCATTTCAATAACCTCACAAGAAAGTTACAAAATAAATAAAAAAGTAAACTAGCACAGAGCTGCAGCAACTAGGAACAAATAGCCCATTTTTGTGAGCACCCAACTGCACTGATCAGTGCAGTATTGTTCGGTTGCTTAGCAACCGAGATCGCACAGGTGCAATCAGCCGGATGTGACGACATGGTTAGTCACACCATGGGATCTCACAAAAATGGGTGAGAGGTTATCAGGAAGTAGCTAGCATTAAAATTTGTTGGGCTTCAGTGCTTACATGCAGAGGAACTTAACCAAAAAGGAGAAACTTGAGCCAAAAGGAGTGAGGGTAAGCAGTTAAAATATTAAAGAATATTTAGAAGTTGGTATGTGAACCTTTAATTATAAAAGTAAAATTATGGCTATGAGACCAACAGGGGAATACTATGATTGTGTTTTCACAGACTACAAAGAACACTAATTCCACTCTAAGAAGCTCACGGCCTCTTTTAAGGTATGCTGTTAACAAAATAAGTAAATAGAAGACACAATGTGGCCACATTGAAATACTAAACAACATAATAACAGCAAAACTTTACAAAAAATTATGTTTATGTCATTACAGGCCCAAAATTATTCTTTACAAGAAAGGCAAGAAGTTTTAAGTAATATAAAAGGTATGCTGCAAACCAAGAAATATGGAGAACAAGCCTTACAGGCAGTAGTTAAACCTTGTTCCAAGTTATTAGCAGCACTGTGTTCACTAACATTGTGTATGTCTTTTTAGGATGCAACTTAGGATCTAAACAAGTACAAATAAATTAATCCTGTGAAAAATTAAAAATATATACAAGGGTGCACAAGCAATACTCTTTATTGAATGGAATGTGTATACACCAAAGAATTAAAAATGTAACAATATCATATTAAAAAAAATGCTGATCAATGACATAAAATAAATGTATTTACAGATGTGTAACAAAGAAGAAACCCCATGAACAAGCTCCAGGTCGAGCGAAACATAGGGGGAAGAGAAATAAAAAGAAAGATTGAAGAACAATAACTTGAACGAAGAGTGTTTACTTCAAAGGGCCCCCCAACATTTCCTATATTTTTTCTCATTTGTATTGCTCCCTTATGCCTATCCCATGCCTGTTTGAAGCCCTGCACTGTCTTCATGTCCACCACTTCCTTAGGTAGGCCATTCCATGCATCCACCACCTTTTCTGCGAAAAAGAACTTCCTCACATTACCCCTTAATCAGCCTCCCTCTAATTTCATGCTGTGTCTTCTTGTCCTGCTATTTTTATGTTGATTGTGCGCATGTGCAAGAAACATGTTGCATCAGCTTCCTCCACAAGCAGGTTGTGGAGGCATGGCACTGTTGTGCCCAATGCCCTAACAGCCTCCAAAGGCTTGTCTCCCATCCCCCAATGCCATGGCATGCTGCTGCTGACACTAGTTCAGCCAGCGTGCCACAACTTTCTAAAAAATCAGCCGTTGCAATGAGGGAGCGACCCGTCATTGCAGGGCGGGATGTAGGATGTCTGATATTGTTTGTGAACATGGTGGCGGCTTGCCACCATATTCATAAACAATATCTACCCCCCATGTTTATTTGCCGATGGGGGAGCCCACTCCCCGTCGGCATACTCTAACCCCGTTTTATTGTCTGCCGACAGGGTGCTCAATCCCCGTTGGCAGAAACTAATTCCCCCCTTCTGTTGTTTGTCGACGGGGTGCCCAATCCCCATCAGCAGAAACGAATTCCCCACCCTTTTGTTGTTTGCCGACAGGGTGCCCAATCCCCTGTTGGCTACAGCCGGCCTCCCCCCCAAGCAAGACTCCAGTGGCATGACATTCCCCTGGAAAGTTAACAACGGTCCCACAAAGTTTGTTTTTATTTATTTTACCGGAAAAAAAGGAAATGGTCCCTCGTAGTCTCCAGGGTCCCCCTCTCACAACCCACACCCACCCACTGTGCACCCTGCCTCCCCACACCCCTCCTCACCCCATACTTACCTCTGGAGCTTGGCCCAACGATCTTCTGTGCACCAGGAACACGTCTGCACTCTTCAAAGCCGACCACGAACTGAGGAAATGCCTGTAAGCTGTATAATGTAATGAATAGGGTTTTTTCAACTTTAGTGCATATCTCGGGCATTTTTGGGAATTTTTTCACCAACTTTTCAACAAGGGGTTTTTGGGACCCCTCCTCATGAATTCTTTAACTGTCATGGTGTTAATAGGCCCCGAAAGGTAGTTTCGCGGTCACTGTGCAGAATCACCCTTCCGGGCCGATTAATGAAATCTCAGTGCCACTGTTCATGAGGTGGGCTCTCAAAAAGCCTATTTTACAAATTTGGTGGAAAAAATCTAAAATGACTGTTTTACGAGCGTGCATTGCATAATTGCTGCGTATGCTCGTAACTTCATGAATTTACAATATTTTCATGCCAGATTTTGAAGATTGGCATTTTGTCACACCTCCTTGTGAGCAGTACAGCTGTCATTGCTGACATCCTGGCCGGAATGTGTTTTCGCACTTCCAGTGCAGAATAGCGCAGTCACTGTGGGAAATCAGTGTTCAGGGCAGATTAAGAAAATGACAGTTCCCGCCAATGGATCTAGAAGGGGAAAGATCTTGCTACGATTTTTAAGGTTGCCTCCCAATCACACCCAGTTTCTAATATATACAAAACTTTACAGGCATGGGATTGTAGGTTACCTTCAGGTGTCTGTCTTTATTGGGCAAGAGAGTTAGGAATGACAGAGGACCCTGGTCTATGGAGGAAACTATGGGTTTCAATGTATAAATTCATAAAACAGGACAGAGTCAGATTAGTTCAGTTTAACATTATTCAGAACATTTATCTCACGCCAGCTAAGCTCTTCAAATTTGGGTCATTAAATACTTCCTTATGCAGTAAATGTAAGGGGGACGTCAGTTCCCTTTATCATATGATATGGTTGTGCCCCTACGTGCAGACCTTCTGGCAATCCGTTAATAGGGCTTTGGATCCTATTCTTGGCTTGAAGACCTTATTTACCCCTGAAATCTGTTTAATAAATTATTTTCCAGATGATATTCCTAAAGTTAGGAAAGCACATATGATACTTATCTCTGCGATAGCTAAGCTTATAATTATGAGGCACTGGACGGAAGATAAGTCTCCTAATGTAATGGAGTGGTACAAGGACTTTAATCTGGCATTACAATTGGAAAGACACATTGCATCTATGTATAATAGGTTAGGAGCTTATTTCTCTCTCTGGGGTAGCCTAGAGACTGTACTGTTAGTCTGGAAACCATAGGAATGTGTAGTCATATTAGAGGTGAGACATACTAAAGATATTGGATGGTGTGTAGTCAGGGTGGGGGGGTTAAGTTTTGTATGTATTTTAGCGCCTATTACTGTGATATGTTCACATAGTATCTAATGTACTTTGACTGGTGCTCAAACTAATAAAACTTGTTAAATTAAAAGAAAATGACAGTGACACTGTTCATGAGTAGAGGTCCTAAAATGCCTATGTTGAAAATTTGGTAATGATACTCCATAAAATGACTGTGTTATGAGCGTGCATTGTGCAGTTGGCATGCACACTAGTTGCTTTGCCAATTTATAATATTTTCACTCCAGATTTTCAACATTGCCAATTTCCCCAGACCTACTTATGAACAGTGCAGCTGTCATGTTTCCCTTCCTGGCCAAAATGTGCTTTCGCAGTTCTGGCGCAGAATAGAGCGGTCTCTGTGGAAAATCACTATTTGGGACAGATTAAGAAAATGACAATGATACTGTTTATGAGCAGAGGTCCTAAAATGCCTATGTTGAAAATTTGGTGATGATAGCCCATCAATTGACTGTGTTACAAGTGAGCATTGTGCACTTTCCACACACCCTTGTAACTTCGCAGATTTGTAATATTGTCACACCAGATTTTCAACAGTGCTATTTTTCCACACCTCTTTATAAGCAGTACAGCTGTTATTATTCACATCCTGACCAAAATGTGTTTTCACAGTTCCGGTGCAGAACAACGTGGTCACTGTGGGAAATCAGCGTTTGGGACAGATTAAGAAAATGACAGTGGCACTGTTCATGAGCAGAGGTCCTAAAATCCCTATGTTGAAAATTTGGTGATGAAACTCCATAACATGACTGTGTTACAAGCGTGCATTGAACTGTTTCCACGCACCCTTCTAACTGCAAATTTGTAATACTGTCACACCACATTTTCAACAGTGGCATTTTTTCACAACTCCCTATGAACACTACAGCTGTCATTTTTCACATCCTGGCTAAAATATGTTTTTACATTCCTGCCGGAAAATAGCACGATCACTCTGGGAAATCAGTGTTTGGAACAGATTAAGATCGACCGAGTGACAGGGGGGAGTGACCAAGCTCAACTGAGCTCTGTCGGGACTGCTGCAGATTTGTTTGTAGATAGACAAAGGCCCCAAAACAAGAGCCCAGTACAAAAGGGCAGCCTGCAGCACTGGAAGAAACAGAACGAGTGAGGGAGGTGGAGTCAGCGAACTCACCGAAGTGCTGTCAGGACTGCTGTGGATTTCTTTGTGGGCAGAAAAAGGCGTCAATACAGGCAGGGTCCCAGTACAAATGGCCAGACTGCAGCGGTGGGAGAAACAGTACAAGTGAGTGAGACAAGGGGACTTAGTGAGCTCAACGGAGCTCTATCAGGACTGCCTGGATTTCTTTGTGGGCAGAAAATGGTGCCAATGCAGGCAGGAGCCCCGTACAAAAGGGCACCTTGCAGCGCCAGGACAAACAGAATGAGCAATGAGAGAGGGAGACTGAGCAACCTCAATGGAGCTCTGCTGGGAGAGCTGCAGATTTCTTTGTGGACAGACAAAGGTGCCAACGCAGCCAGGATCCCCATACAAAAGCATAGTATGCGGCACCAAGAGAAACAGAATAAGCGATTGACAGAGCGGTAGTGAGCGTCCTAAACAGAGCTCTAGTGTGCCTGCTGCAGATTTCTTTGTGAGCAGAACATGCGGCAACGCAGGCAGGAGCCCAGTACAAAGGCCAGCTTGCACCACCGGCAGAAATGGAATGCGAGAGTGACAGAGGGGGAGTGAGCGAGCTCAGTGGAGCTGTGTCAGGACTGCTTCAGATTTCTTTCTGGCCAGAAAAAGCCACCAATGCAGGCAGGAGCCCAGTACAAAAGGGCAGCCTGCAGCACCAGGAGACAGAATGAGCGAGTGAGGGAGGGGGAGTCAGTGAGCTCAAAGGGGCTCTGTTGGGACTACTGCAGATTTGTTTGTGGACAGAAAAAGGCAGCATTGCATGCAGGGGCCCAGTACAAAAGGACAGCCTGCAGTGGCAGGAAAACCAGAATGAGTGAGTGAGTGAGCTCAACAGAGCTGCATTGTAACTGCAGCAGATTTCTTTGTGGGCATAAGAAGGCAGCAATGCAGGCAGGATCCCAGTAGAAAAGGGCAGCCTGCAGCGCCGGCAGAACAGAATGAGTGAGTGAGAGAAGGGCAGTGAGCAAGCTCAACGCAGCTTTGTCGGGACTGCTGCAGATTTCTTTGTGGGCAGAAAAATGCACCAACAGAGGCAGGAGCCCAGTACAAAAGGGCAGCCTGCAGCGCCAGGACAAACAGACTGAGCCAGTGACAGAGGGCCACTGAACGAGCTCAACAGACCAATGCAAACAACATTCAGCATTGACAAATGCTTGTTCTTATATTGAAACATGTTACATAGAATTCTTTAGAAACATAGAATTTGATGGCAGATAAGGACTGCTTGGCCCACCTAGTCTGCCCATTTTCCTACCTAACGGATAAGCTGCAGATCCTAGTTAACCCACAGCCTACTTCCTCCTACCCCCGACTAGAATTGCCTTATGTCTGTCCCATGCATTCTTGAATTCCCCCACTGTTGTTGACTCTATTACATCCTCAGGAAGGCTGTTCCATATATCCACAACCCTCTCTGTTAAGAAATACTTCCTCACATTACCTCTGAGCCGTCCCCCCTCTATCTTCAAATTGTGCCCCCTCGTTTTTGCACATCTCTTTTTCTAAAAGATGCTACCCTCTTGGACTTTGTTGATTCCCTTGAGGTATTTGAAAGTTTCTGTCATGTCCCCCTCTACCTCCTTTCCTTGAGGCTATACATCTTTAGTTCCTTTAGTCTTTCTTCATATGTCTTCTGATGCAGACCCTGGATCATTTTGGTTGCCCTCCTCTGGACAGCCTCCACCCTGTCTATGTCTTTGCGAAGATTGGGCCTCCAGAACTGTACACAGTACTCCAGATGTGGTCTTACCAACTGTCTATACAGAGGGCCAACAACTTCCTGTTTTCTACTGGTGATGCCTCTCCCTATGCATCCCAGTATCCCCCCCAGCCCTCCTTACTGCCTTCTCGCATTGCTGGCCCACCTTTATGTCATCTGATATGACTACCCCCAGTTCCCTTTCTATTTTTGTTATTGACAGTATCTCCCACCCCATTATGTACTCTTCCCCTGGGTTTTTGCTTCCCTGGTGCATTACTTTGCACTTCTTTGCATTGAATTTAAGCTGCCATAGATTTGACCATTCCTCCAACCTTGCCAAGTCCCTTTTCATCCTTTCCACCACACTTTGTGTATCAACCCTGTTTCAGATGTTTGTGCCATCTGCAAAGAGACATACTTTCCCCTTCCAGTCCCTCTGCAATGTCTCTTATAAAGTCATTAAAAAGGACCGGCACCAGTACTGAACCCTGCAGTACCCCACTAGTAACCCTCCTTTCTTCACTGTGGACTCCATTTACTATTACTCGCTGTGTCCTGTTGTCCAACCAGTGTTTTTCCCAGTCTACCACCCTAGGACCTACTCCCAGGCTGGCTAATTTGTTTATTAATCTTTTGTGCGGGACTGTGTCAAATGCTTTGCAAAAGTCTAGAAAGGCCATGTCCACAGCCCCTCCCTGGTCTACTGCTTTGGTCACCCAGTCAAAGAAATCAATTATATTTGTCTGACATGACCTTTCCACTGTGAATCCATGCTGCCTTGGGTCCTGTGCCCCACTGGTCTCTAGGTACTCAACAATTGTTTCCTTCAGAAGTAATTCCATCATTTTCCCTATCACTGAGGTCAAACTTACAGGTCTGTAGTTTCCTGCCTCTGTCTTGCTCCCACTTTTGTGAAGTGGAATCACATCTGCCCTCCTCCAGTCCTCAGGTACCACCCCATCCTCCCATGATTAATTAAAAAGGGTAGTCAGTGATGTTACTAGTTCTTCCCTTAGTTCTTTTAAAATTCTGGGGTGAATCCCATCAGGCCCCATTGCTTTATCCGCCTTCAGTTTTAAGATTTCTTTCAGAACTCTTTCTTCTGTGAAAGGACTAATATCAACCCTCCTATCCAGAGTGCTTCTATTGACCTGTTGGTATTTCCCCCTGCTTTTCCATTGTGAATACTGAGCAGAAGTATTCATTCAGTATCCCTGCTTTTTCACTGTCGCTCTCTGCCCAACCACCTTCCTCTTTGTTCAGCCTCAGTATCCCTGCCTTAGTCTTTCTTTGCTCCCTAATGTACCTATAAAAGGTTTTATCCCCCCTTCTTAACCAAGTTGGCTATCTGTTCTTTAGTTTGGGCCTTTGCTATTCTGACTGACTTAATCACTTCCTTCTGCTTTAACTGGTACAGTTCTCTGTCCTGCTCCTCCTGTGTTTCCATATACTTCCTGAATGCTGCCCTGTTTTACCTTACTTTTCTCGCCACTTCTTTTGAGAACCATAGTGGTTTTTTCTTTCATTTTGATTTGTTTATTTGCTTCACAGAAAGACTTGTTGCCTCTGTGTTGGCAGTTTTGATGTTTCCCCATTGTTGCTTCACCCCACCTTCTTGCCTGTTTGCTAGTGCTTTTCTGAGACACTCTCCCATTTTGACAAAATCAGCCCCTCCTTAAGTCCAGTACCTTCACTTTTGTGTTGGTTGACTCTACAGCTAAGTTTATCATGAACCACATTGTTTGGTAGTATCTTGTTCCCAGATGGCTACCCACTTCAAAATCAGAGATCCTCTCTCCATCCCCGTTTAAGAGTTCCAGGTCTAAGATTGCTTTCTCCCGAATGGGTTCCAAAAGTAGCTGTCTAAGGCATGCCCCCTGTAGGGTATCGAGAATCGTCCTGCTCTTGGACGTGGCTACAACACAGGTGCTCCAGTTAACATCTGGCATAGTCGGGTCCCCCATCAGCAATATCTCTGCTTTCTCTTCCATCCCAAGGATGCCTTCTATCATTTCCTTGTCCATTTCCTTCCCCTGAGACTGGGGTCTGTATACAACCTCTGTGCGGATTGTTGAGCCATTTCTGTTCTCCAGGGTGACCCACTGTGCATCCTCTCCTCCCTGTTTACCCTTTAGTTCTGTTGCTTTTATCCCTTCCCTTACACAGAGAGCTACTCCTCCTTCTTTTCTTCCCTTCCTGTCCCTCCTGTAGATTTTGTACCCTGATATGTTGACATCCCAGTCATGGTTCTCTGTGTACCATGTTTCTATGACTGCCACAATATCCAGACATCCCTCTTCCATCAAGACCACCATTTCAGGGAGCTTTTTACCTAGACTACAGGCATTAGTACTCATTATCTTCCATTTTTTTATGGCTTTATTTCTTTTTGTCCCATCCCTGTCCCTACTGCCTTTGTCTTTTTCTCCATTTACCCCTGCCTTTCTCCCCATCGACTGCACTATTTTGGTGTTTACCTTACTAATTATCCTAATTTTTTTGGGGGGGCTAGGATTTCCATTCTCCTCTTCAGTGCCTCCCCCTTGACTAGTTTAAATGCTTGCCACTGAAGCATTTAAACCTATCACCTAGGATCCTGGTTCTCCTCCAGGATTAATGCAGACCATCACACCTGTATAGGCTCGCATCTCTCCAGGTGGAGCCCCAGTCCCCAATGAAGCCAAATCCCTGAGCTCTGCACCAGCTTTTCAACCAGTCATAGAATGCCATGGTGCGGCGTGCCCTAGCCTCATCCATGCCATAGTTAGGTAGCATTTCTGAGAAAGTTACCGTGTGTGCTACTTGTCTAAGGCCCCTTCCCAACTCCACAAACTCCTGTTGCACTGCTCTGATCCCATTCTCAGCCAGGTCATTTGTCCCTAGGTGGATAATGACATCCAGTTCCCTCCCCCTTGCTGCTGCTCTTACAATTCTGAAGGTTCATTTCCTGTCCCTCCAAGCCTTGGCACTGGGCAGGCACCTTACCTCCCTTTCCCCTCCCTTCCCCAGTTCTACCTCCCTAACAATTGAGTCCCCCACCAGGAGTTGTTTCCTTCCCCTGTGGGGTCTTGGGCCACCCTCCTGTGGGTCTCCATTGTGGAGGTTCCCAGCATCCTCCTTGGTCTCCACTGCAGGTGCCTCCATAGTGGAACCATGCTTCACCAGAGTAGTGAATGAATTGTGGAGAGGCACAACTGGAGGGATGCACCTCTGTTCTACCACCGTCACCCTCCCTGAGCCCACCATGGTCCAACCACTCCTCTTTCTTGGCAACCTCTGAGGCAGTGATGGTGGCCTGGGTGGTCCCTGGGTGGGGGAGCAGGTTTCCTGAATTCTTGCCAGGTCAGCATGGAGACGAATAACCTCCTCCCTCAGACCAGAGAGGTGCCTGCAAATAGGGCAGCAACGCAGTTTCCAGAATGTCTCCTAGAAGATTGCTGCTCCACAGCCAGTGCATTGCGCCACTCCCCACATGTCTGTGTCCCTTCCAGTTACAGATGTTTTTTGGTTTTTGTTCTTGTTTTAGTGCGTGCAAACTTGTGAGTGTCTATACCCCCTATTCAGTGTGCTGTGCCTTTAAGGATATGAACAGGTGTATGGTGTTAGCAGTTTTGAGGAAGTGATGTCAGAACCCCTGCTATAAAGGAAGTTATGTGCTTGGGGCAGGTGGGGTGATGGGAAGGGTAAGTGGGAGTAAACCTATGCTGTCCAGAAACAATCACCTACAACTCTTACCCTCCACCACGGGGAGTGCCTTCCTTCCTTCCTTTCAGACACCTAATTCACAAAGGCTAAGTAACAGGTCTAGTCACAACTGACTGCAAATATCTCCCAGCTACAGTTCCTCCCTGCAAATTACAGTTAAAACTAAGAAAAGTTCACCCCAAAAAAACAGAATTAATCCTAGTTACTTACACAGGTCCAAAAAGTAATAATTCAGTTCAGTGTAGTCTACAAAATAACCTCCCTGAGTCAATGACTTTTCCATTAGCAGATTATATCCTCTCACCACTAGAGGGCTATATCTCTATCTCTTTATCTAGTACGTAAGCCATGTGGGATCTCTCTGCCTTTCTCTCACCTCTCCTCCTCCTTCTCCTTGCCCTGGCCCCCTCTTCTCTCTCCCTGGTCTAGCCACCCCACCCCACCCCACCCCGCCACCCTCTACTCTGGTTTCTCTGCTACTCCAAGGGAACTCTCCACTTCCACTTTCGAGACTTGGCCTTGGCGCACCATTTTGGATATTCCTGGTTCTTAACCTATTTTACTCTCAACAAGTGTGGCCACCTCTCTCTACACTGTACCACCTTGCAGTCCATATGGGACACCGCCTGGAACCGTAACATCTACTCCAGGAAACAACAATCAAAACTTTTCTCAAAGAGCTGTGACTCTGCTCCTTAAAATTCTCTCCTCCTCCTTCTCATCTCAGGCAGCGTCCATCCCAATCCTGGACCTAGAAGCTCAGGCCACACACAAACTCCAGGTGCCCTTATCCTTGCAACCATTAATATCTGCAGCCTACTACCAAAGCTGGATGCACTCCAAACCTTCATATGCCAACACAACCCTGACATCCTTGCAGTGGTGGAAACTTGGCTGACACCTAAAATTCCTAACTCAGCAGTAACAATACAGGGCTATAATGTCCACAGGCTGGACAGGATATCCAAAAAAGGCAGTGGTTGTGCAACCTATATCAAAGACTCCCTGTCTTGGCACTGTGTAGCAACTCCATCACTTTCTGCCTCAGCCCAGATTCTGCCAATAAAAATCATCCTAGGTCCCAACCATAAAGCCCTGACTATTGTCTCCGTATACATCCTGCCCAGGGACCCTAAACATGGATTCAACGATATCCTAAACTTTATCAACTCTCATCCTCCTGAAGCTGAACTTATTCTACTAGGGGATTTCAACATAAAATGGTTAGCATCGAGTGCCAGTGCCTATAAAGACTCCATCTCAGCTGCTAACCTCACACAAATGGTAAACTCCCCTACTAGGATTAATTACAAGACTGGCACCAGTACCCTCTTGGATTGGGTCCTCACCACTCATCCCACAAGGATTTCTTGTATGACCATTCTCCCAGACTCACTCAGTGACCACTCCCCAGTCATGTGTTCATGGTCTAACAAATTCCTTAAGCCCCCTCCCAAAATTATCGCTAGCAGAGTCCTTCCTCGTGGAAAACTTCCACATCTCAAACAACACCTGCTTCTACAAGACTGGCTACCCATTTCTGAAGCAACAGATGTTAACTTGGCTCTTGATCACTTCATCTCAATTTTCAACAAAGTCTGCAACCTCTTTGCCCCTGCTAAAAGGCACAAAACAAAATCTCTCTCTCTAACCCATGGGTCACCGCGGCTCTTCTCTCACAGCTGAAACTAAGGGATCACCTCTGGGCAGTTGCCAGGGCCACTGGCAAACAACTGGACATCCAAAATTACAAACAAGAATGAAATGCCTGCACAAAAGCCATACGGCTAATGAAATCCACCTATTGCAAAGACGCTCTCACCAATACATGGGGAAATGGTCTTGCTTTCTGGGACAATATCAAGGATGTCACAGGGAAGCAGCCAAAAACCTCTCTGGCCATGTTAATGGTTGATGGATCCTCAACCCTTGACCCCAAGGTGATCGCAAACATCTTTAACACGGCTTTTTCAGACCTTAGTGCTGTTCTACCTCATGACTTTTTCGGAAACAGGGACTACTCCTCAAATAACTCAGCCCCTCAGTCTAATCATCCCCTCTTCTACTTTGGGAAGGTAAGGCTGAGTGAAGCTCACAGCTATATTACTGCAGCTATCTCTAAATCTAGATCTAGTAGTAACACCCTGGACCTTAAGCTTCTGTTGCTCACCTTCGATGAGGTAATTCATCCATTAACAAAAATCCTAAACCTCTCTCTCAGCTGTGGAAAATTCTCGGACGTATGGAAAACAGCCACCGTGACACCCGTCCATAAAAGTGGGGACAAGACGATTCACTCAAATTATCGCCCTGTCTCCATACTGCCCCCACTCTCTAAGGCACTTGAGCGCATCGTGGCTGATCAACTTACCGACCACTTGGATTAATACAATATACCTTGTCCACAACAACACAGCTTCTGGAAAGGTCACAGCACCACCACAGCCCTTCTTGAGTTCACTGGAGCTTTGCACACATCCCTTGACAACGGCCTTTTCACAGGGGCGGTTTTCATCGACCTCTCCAAGGCCTTCGATATAGTACACCATGGACTACTAATACACTAACTACTGAATGCCGGGCTATCACCTGACTCTTCTCTCTGGTTTAAAAGCTACTTAGAAAACCAGTCACAGAGAGTAAAAATTTCGGACGCTCTTTCTAACACCCTGCCTGTTCGCTCGGGTGTCCAACAGGGATCCATACTGGGACCCCCTCCTTTTTAGCCTTTTCTTAAACTCCCTCCCTTACCACTGCTCTGAGCCTATCATACTATATGCCGATGATGCTGTTGTATTCTCCACTCACAAAGATCCTGCAACTCTTCAACACAACCTTCAACTTGGTTTCAGTTCTATAGAGTCATGGTTTCTTAATCATAAACTGGTCCTCAATGACAAGAAAACCAAATCTATGCTCTTCTGCAGCTCTCATAACCCACACAAGCTACACCACTTGGCTATCTCCACCACCCAGGGAACACTCTAGATCAGGTGGTTTCCTTTAAATACTTAGGGATGCAGCAGCCCTAACCTCTCCTATGGACTTCATGTAGATAATGTAGCTAGAGCTGCTAATACACGGCTTGGTCTCCTCTGCAAACACAGACCACACCTCATGCCAGAAGCTTTGAAGGTTGCAGTCCTGAGCTCTGTGATCTCTGTAATAGACTATGGTCTCATCATTTATGGCTTGGCCACAACCACAACCCTTAGATGCCTCTCAACTGCCTTAAATAAAGCATGTTGGCTCATCACTGGTGCTCACCGTCTCACCCACACATGTGACCTGTACACTCAGACCAGCTGGCTCCAACTATCAAACTGTATAAAGTTTCTCACCTGCTCCATGGTCAAAAAAATCTACCTTGGCCTTGCACCTTCTGGGGTCTCAACTCTGCTACAACACTGAATTAACAAATGGTGCCTTAGGAGATCCACGCTACAGCTACTGAAAGTCCCCCACTGTCACACTTCACAGGGACAACGCTCTTTTGCTTATCGAGCACCACTCTGGTTCAATGGCCTCAGCCCAACCATCTCCTCTGCCCCAACTATTGGTATGTTTAAAACTAGGCTCTGGGACTATCTCACTACCAACAGCTCCTGTGACTGCCCAACTTAACCTTGTTTCTCCACTTCCTTTCTGCTCTAGTTGTCCCCCCCCACTGGATTCTACCCTCACATCTTGGTATACCCAATGCTGCACTTTTCACCCTCTTGCCACCCTTCCTACATTCCTTCTCCCCCTACCCTTCCTCTCCCTATGACTCTGGCACTTCTTATTTGTTGTCTATTTTCTCTGACAAATGCCGATGGCTGCCTTGTTACAATGCTACCCTTGAACTGTATTAATCTGTACTCTGTTTGCAATGTCCACATTGTTGTAATGCCTGTCTTGATATTCCCCATAATTTGTATTTCTCTGACATGGAACCTTTGTAAAAGAGCCATGGCTCAAAGGTATTTGTAATCCTAGACTTGATAAATAAATAAATAAAAGGAAGTTGTGGCTGCTTTCTCACTCTCCCTGTCTTCAATGTGAGAAGGAGACTGCAACACCTTTGAGACAAAAAAAACCTTTTCAGCAAAAAATAAATAAATAAAATAGGGGCAAACATTAATTTTGCTTAGCCTAATGATAAAAAGTCACAAAAAATGAAGCACCACCTGTAATAATTTCACAGAAGATAGACCCTGTAAGAAACACTTTGCTACAGAGAAAAATAAAGCAGTAACAGAAGAAATACCTTGCAAATGACACTTTGAATCAGAAGATTACAGCAGTAATCTGTTAGCCCACACCTGTAGGCACACCTTGTAATCATGCAGCAGAAGGTATACCCAGCAACAGCAATGTGAATCAGAGAAAAATAAAGCAATAAAATGTTAGAAACAACCCGTAACAATCCCTCTGTGTTAAAATAAAAACAACAACACACAGTAAATCTGCCTAGCCAAAAGTCTTATTCCTTTCCCTTACTCTGGTAAGGTTCTTAGTTCTGTCCTTTCAAGCAAGCTAGAAGGAATGAGCTCAGGTTAAGCTAGGTGCCTTGGCCAGCAAACCTAGCCTTCCACCACATGTTAGACTCTTTCACCTTGTTAATGCCCTTAAGGTGTCTGAATGTTTCTATCATATCACCTCTCTCCCTCCTTAGCTCTAGGGTATACATATTGAGCTCCATTAATCTGTCCTCATATCTTTTCTGATGCAGTCCCTGCACCATTTTGGTTGCCCTTCTCTGGACTGCCTCAATTTGGTTAATGTCCTTGTGAAGGTGTGGCGTCCAGTACTGCACGCAGTACTCCAGATGGGGCCTAACCACTGTCTTCTAAAGAGGGATTATTACCTCCCTCTTCCAGCTTGTGATACCCCTACTAATATACCCCAACATCCCCTAGCCTTACCTACTGCTTTAGTGGTCTGCTTAGATGATTTCAGGTCATCGGTGATGATGATGCCCAAGTATCTTTCTTCTCTTGTGACTGCCAGCAACTCCCTTTCCAGCCTATAGGTGGCTTCAGGATTTCTCTTCCCTATGTTCATGATCTTGCACTTCTTTGCATTAAACCCCAGTTGCCACTCTTCCAACCATTTTGCTAGTTTATCCAGATCCCTTCTCATTCTACCCACCCCATCTGGATCATCTACTCTGTTGCAGATCTTGGTGTCATCTACAAACAGAAAAATCTTACCCTCCAGTCCATCTGCAATGTCACTGATGAAGATATTGAAGAGGATTGGCCCCAGAACTGATCCCTGAGGTACCCTACTTGTGACTTGCATCTCTTCCGACTGCATGCCGTTTACCACCACTCTTTGTTTTCTGCCCATCAACCGGTTTGCCACCCAGTTGGCCTACTTCTGACCCAACCCGAGCCTACCCAGCTTATTAATCAATCTTCTATGTGGAGCAGTATTGAAAGTTTTGCTGAAGTCAAGGTAGGCGACATCAACTGCTCCCCCTTGGTCCACCACTCTGGTTACTAAGTCAAAGAAATCTATGAGATTAGTTTGACAGGACCTGTGTTTTGTAAATTCATGCTGTCTTGGATCCTGTGATCCTATGGATTTCAGGTGTGCACTATCCTTTCCTTAAGGAGTGCCTCCATAATCTTGCCCACTACTGAGGTAAGACTAACTGGTCTGTAGTTCCCTGCCTCCTCCCTGCTACCACTCTTGTGGAGCGGGATCACATGAGCCCTTCTCAAGTGTTCTAGGACCTCTCCAGTGCTCAGAGACTCACTAAACAGTTCTGATAATGGCTCTGCTAGTTCCACCCTTAGCTCCTTTAGTACCCTGGGATGTATGCCATAAGGTCCCATTGCCTTGTCCACCCTGAGCTTATCGAGCTCTTGAAGGACCCTTTCTTTAGTGAAGGGACTAGTGCTCACCTCCCTCCCCCATGTCCATGGTGCTGAGCTGTGTGCCCTGCCCTACCTCCTCTTCAGTAAATACTGAGCAGAAGCATCTATTTAGGATAGATGCTTTTACATGGTCCTCCTCCTCACATGCCCCCTTATCTCTTTTGATCTTAGCAGTACCCCCTCTGGGCTTTCTTCTTTCATTAATGTATCTATAGAAAGTCTTGTCACCTTCTTTTACTGTCTGTGCTAGTGTCTCCTTGGTTTGAGCCTTTGCCTGCCTTACTGCCTTCCCTGCTTCCCTTAGGGAAGTTTGGTGTGACTCTCTATCTTCACCCCACTGCTTTCCCTTATATTTCCTGAAGGCCAGCCTTTTGACTCTGACCTTTTCTGCTACTGTTTTTGAGGACCAAAGTGGTTTCCTTCTTCATTTGCACTTCCTTTTCTCTCTACCACATTGGGATATTGCTTCAAGTATTGCATCCTTAATGCTTGCCCACTTTGCCTGTACCCCCTCAACTGTATTTCTTTTTGCCAGGACTAGCTTAACTCTGTTGCCCATCTTATCAGAGTCAGCTCCTCTGAAGTCCCATATTTTTGCCTTGGAATGGGCTGATTTAGGTGTAGTGGCCAAACTGAACCATACCATGTGATGGTCACTGGCCCCCAGGTGACCTTCTACCTGGAGATCTGTGATCCTTTCCCTGTTAGTCAGTACTAGATCTAGGGTAGCCCTGTCTCTTGTGGGTTGTAGTACCAGTTGTGTGAGGCCCTCCCCCTGCAAGGAATTCACCTTGTGTCTAGTTCTGGCAGATGTTCCTGCTGGTATTGACCAATCTGTATCTGGCATGTTGAAGTCTCCCATTATCAGAACCTTCCCTTTTGCTGTCATGGATTGTATATATTCTAACAGTAATGTGTCTATGTCCTCCCCCTGGTATGTGGGCCTGTAGACAACCCCAGTTCTTATTGCTGTCCCATTTCCTGTTTCCAGGGTGACTCACAGTTCTTCTGGCTCCTTATATGTATTCTGAATTTCTGTAGCTTTGATATTTTCACTGACATACAGGGCCACTCCACCCCCCCTTTGCAACTCGGTCTCTTCTGAACAGTACATAGCCAGGTACTGAAATCTCTCAAATATGGTTACCGGTAAGCCACGTCTCGCTAATTGCTACTATGTCCACTTTAGCCTCTGTCATTATTGCCTGCAGGACTGGGGTCTTGTTTTCCAGACTGTGAGCATTTTTGTACATGATCTTCCATTGGCCAGATTTTGGTGTGTTAGTTGTTGGGTGAGGTCTGGCGTATCCCCTGTGTATCATATGGGGAGCTGGACCTTTTTCCTTACCTGGTGATGCAAATGAACTGCAAACATGCTGAACTCCTGTTTGACCACTAGCTGAGTGGGAGGGGGGTTCTTCCAATTTGACATATGGGATTCTTCCCCCCTCTCCCCATTTGCTAGATCTGGGTATATTGGTAGCTCAGAAGCTGAAATACCAGGCTCATTGTGACAAACAGATAATAAAGGCAAATAGGGTATTATGGAATGTAAAAAGGAACTTCAAAAGTAGGAAGGAGGCAGTGATTATGCCTTGGTATAGAACCTATGCGTGGCCTATTTTGGCTATGGTGCCCCAGTGTGGGGGCCCATAAATAAAAGGGCAGTGGCGAGGCTAGAGAGGGTGCAGAGGAGGACTACAAGAATGGTGCATGGTATGCAGGATAGAACCTATCAACAGAGATTAGCAGATTTAAGGCTGATGTCACTGGAGACTAGAAGAGTTAAAGAAGATTTGATGTTATAGTATGACATAATGAGGGATGATAATATGTTAAATGAACTAAATCAACAGTTTAAAAATGACACATTAGGTACCAGAGGGTACCACCTTCAGCTAAGACATATAAAGTGTAACACAAGTAGGTGTATGGCCTTTTATACCCAGAGACTGGTGGCTACATGGAACAGGTTGCCAGATGAGACTGTATACACTACAAATAAAGCACAGTTTAAAAGGAACTTAGATGCCTATATCATGGAAGGACATAATCCGGCATACTATGGGTAAAGTGGAAAAGAGCATTTTGTATGGGTCAGTCATAGGCCCTCTTAGCTCCTTATTACTTAGTATGAAACTTAGTATGACATAGAGTGAGGTGCAGAAGTGGGTGATCAACAAGATTAAATGCCTTTGACAGGTCCACGAATACCACACTTGTGGCTTTGCCTGTGTCCATGTTTTGCAGAATGTGGTTGGAGAATAGGGCTAGGGCTGAGGTGGTACTATGCTGTTTGCAGAAACCATACTGGAGTGGGCATTGGAAGTTATATTTATCCAGGTGTTCAGAGAGCTGGTGGTGTACTATTTTTCCAGCAGTTTGCTTAAGTGAGTGAGGAGGGAGATGGGTCTGTAATTATCAGGGGAGAGGGAATCTCCTGCTTTGTGAATTGGTACAACATTTGTATGTTTCCAGTGGTTGGGCACAGTGGATGTTTTAAGGTGAGGTTGAAAATGAAAGTGAGAGGTTCAACAATTGCTGGGGAGATGAGTTTTAGGAATGCAGGGAAAAGTCCATCACTTCCAGGACTACCTTTGGCAGGGAGAGATTTTAGGAGCTTGACAGTGACACCCTGGTTAATGGCTTTGAAGTAGAAAAGAGGGGGTAGGGATGGCTTTGGGAGGGTAAAAGATTTGGTTAGGCTGGCTATCAGGGCCTGGGAAAAACTGGGGAGGGATTTTACTGAGGTAGGGGGAGAGATAGAAACATAGAAACATAGAAACATAGAAGTTGACGGCAGATAAGGACCGCAAGGCCCATCCAGTCTGCCCATTTCTTTTTCTACCTTATAAATGTGCTATCGGCCTTTGCTCTGTCAGTGACCTATCTATTCATAGTCATTTGTATTGCTCCCTTATGCCTATCCCATGCCTGTTTGAAGCCCTGCACTGTATTCATAGCCACCACTTCTTGTGGTAAGCCATTCCATGCATCTACCACCCTTTCTGTGAAAAGAATTTCCTACATTCCCCTTAATCGGCCTCCCTCTAATCTCATGCTGTGTCCTCTTGTCCTGCTATTTTTCTTATATTTAAACATATTAGACTCTTTCACCTTGTTTATGCCCTTAAGGTGTCAGTGAATTTCTTGTTAAAAAAAGTGTGCTGTCTCATCAGGCTTAGAGAGGGTGCCAGAGGGAGATGTGAGGCGAGTTATTTGACAGTGAGTGTTAGGGTTTAGGAGTAACCCAATGGAGTCCCAGAAACCTTTAGGATTTCTAAGGCTGTTTTTTTTTTTTTTGTTGGCTTTGATAATACTGTCACTTGAGGTATTTTGCAGACTCTTTGCAAGTGTTGCGTAAGCATCTATAGTCATTCCAGAGTTGTGTGGATGGGGATGGTTTATATGCTTTCCATTTTCTGTCTCTGTCTTTCATCTGGGACAGTAGTTCCTTAGACATCCAGTGATTACAGCCTCCCCTAACTCTTCTGATAGTGACTGGGAAGTATAGGTTGCATAGGGAGAGGCATCAGCAGCAGAAAACAGGAAGTTGTTATCCCTCTGTACAGACAGTTGGTGAGACCCCATCTGGAGTACTGCGTCCAGTTCTGGAGACCCCATTTCTGCAAGGACAAAGACAGGATAGAGGCAGTCCAGAGGAGGGCAACTAAAATGTTGCAGGGTCTGCAAGAGAAGCCATATGAGGAGAGACTAAGGAGCTTAATATGTATACCCTTGAGGAAAGAAGGGAGAGGGGGGACATGATAGAAACTTTTAAGTACCTCAGTGGAATCAACAAAGTCCAAGAGGGTAGCATCTTTCAGAAAAAGAGATGTGCAAGAACAAGGGGACACAATTTAAAGGGGGGGGTGGTTCAGGGGCAATGTGAGGAAGTATTATTTCACAGAGAGGGTAGTGGATGGATGGAACAGCCTTCCTGAGGAGGTTGTGGGGTCTAAAACTGTGGGAGAATTCAAGAATGCATGGGACAGACATAAGGCAATTCTTGTGGGGGGTAGGAAGAACTAGGCTGTTGGTTAACTAGGATCTGCGGCCTATCCTGTAGGTAGGATGGGGATGGCTTATATGCATTCCATTTTCTGTCTCTGTCTTTCATCTGGGACAGTAGTTCCTTAGACATCCAGTGATTACAGCCTCCCCTAACTCTTCTGATAGTGACTGGGAAGTATAGGTTGCATAGGGAGAGGCATCATCAGCAGAAAACAGGAAGTTGTTATCCCTCTGTACAGACAGTTGGTGAGACCCCATCTGGAGTACTGCGTCCAGTTCTGGAGACCCCATCTCTGCAAGGACAAAGACAGGATAGAGGCAGTCCAGAGGAGGGCAACTAAAATGTTGCAGGGTCTGCAAGAGAAGCCATATGAGGAGAGACTAAAGGAGCTTAATATGTATACCCTTGAGGAAAGAAGGGAGAGGGGGGACATGATAGAAACTTTCAAGTACCTCAGTGGAATCAACAGGAAGGTAGGGAAATGGGCAGACTAGATGGGCCAAGCAGTCCTTATCTGCCGTCAAAGTCTATATTTCTATGTCTTAGTTGATGGAGGGCAGCTGTAAAGTAACTAGCCACAAATGTTATTTTGTTGTGGAGGTAGAGGCAGACCAGACCTTAGCCCGGACATCTTTGAGGACATTTGTTGGGTCAGGGCAGTTGAAATTTCTAAATGATAGGTATTTGTGGGGAGGATGACTGGCTTTGATGATAATTATGATGTAGATTGGGGATTTGTTGCCAATTGAGTTGGACATAGTGTCTGCCTGAAGGATCAAGTCAGTGCGGTTAGTGGCAACCCAGTCAAGTATTGGGTGGTTTAGTGTGCAGGCATTCTGCCTAGTAGGGGAGGAGATTACTTATTCAAGGTGGTGGGTTTTCAGTAGGTTTGCATATTCAGACTCAAGAGGTCCTAACCAGTTTAGCTTAAAATCCCCTAGCACAATGGTGTCCCTGGAGGGAGAGATTTGCCCAAGGCCATCTAGGAAATTGGACAGGCCTAAGGTACCTCTGGATGGGAGTTTGTAACAGCATCCCAGGTAGAGCTTTTTTGAGGTGACCATGGTCAATTCTGCAAGGATCCATTCGCTCAGGGAGGGTGGGATTGAACAGCTGATGGAGGAGGCAGTGATGTGGTCTTGCATGTAGAGTGCAGCTCCCCCAGTCTTCTTTTTTCCTGGCCTATCTACACATAATAGAGAGTTGTTTGGGAGTTGAAAAGAGGAGTCTGAGTGGTGGGTTTCAGTGAGGTTTCAGACAGCCCAAGTACATGTGGATTGTAAAGGGATACCCACGTCTTGAGCTCCAGGAATTTAGACAGGAGGCTACAGATGTTAAGGTGGGCAATTTTCAGGCCTGATGATCTAGCCCATGTGGTATTTGTGTGATTGATACTGGTGTTTATGGGACCAGGGTTACTTTCTATGTCCCCAGCAAGGGGCAGAAGTGAGAGGAGAGGACAGATAGGAGGGTGCCAGTGGTTGCCCTGACAGTAAGGGATTGCAGGGACAAGCCGAGCAGCCAATGCTTGTAGTTTGTTAGAAAGGCAAATAGAGCTGGGCCCATGGGAGTTAGTTCATATCTGACCACAGCGGGTGGGGGTATGGAGGGTGTAAATAAGGGGGGAAAAAGAGGCTAGATGCTATTGATCCACGGCAAGTTCCAAGGAATAGAAATGAGATGCTATTAGTAGGCTGGCCAAAGAGGCAATGATAAGGAGTATCAGGGTTGCCTTCATTTTCTGGTTTTGAGCATTCAAGTTGACTGAGAAATAAATAATGAAGCCCAGATGTCCAAAACTAGATTGGTAGTTGCTCTATATTATGTAGCTGGTTAGAGAAAAAGTACCACTGAGGCAAAATGAAGTGCAATTGAGGTGGAGGTACAGGGTGTTGAACAGCTGGGTAAGGGGAAAGAGAGGTTGGTAGTGGGTAAATGTTTATTTGATGAAATCTGAGAGAGAAAAGCTGGGGTGTATGGTTAGCTGAGATGAGTATATTTAAGCACAGTAATATGAGTAGCAGTAGAGTACAGGAATGCTCACTCCCTCTAGTGGACAAGTAGTATAAGAGACTAATGGCAAATCAGACATGTAGTTTTACAAACAGTCATGTGACCACTCAAGACTATAAATCAAATCCACCAGATAGGGTGTACGGGAGGGTGGGGAGCTGGCACGTAGTGCTGGAGGGGACAACAGAACCTGAGCTTAATAAAGCCTAAATAAATTAGCTCTAAGCCAAATGTTTTTTCATAGCTGGAGCTTAACAGAAAACTTAAATAAATCTACTGCAGGCAGTATAACAGCTAAATATAGCTACTCTATGCAGTACAAAAATAAATTTTGTTGGCATAGGTACAGCAGAGAGGTGTCGCTTACTGCAGAGGAGCAGGAGCCAGTCAGAAGCAAAAAGGCAACAGATTTGAAATTTTCAGTCCTGAGAAGTGCAGAGGAGGAGTACCTTACTGTAACTTCGTGGGCAGGTGGGTTGTTCTGTTGGAGCCACCGGAGGAGCAGCTCCCCACAGAGAGGGCAGACAGACAGGCAGATTCACCCAAATCAGGTGCTTTGTGCCTTTCAGCAGTTTCATGGGCGAGCTTATTGTTCTGTTGGAGGCACCGGATGAGCGGCTCCCCACAGAAAGGGTAGCCAGACAGGTGGATTTGCTCAAATCGGGGGCTTTGTGCCTGTGCCATGTGAGACTGTTGGTTAGGCACCTGAAGTCCCTCACTGCTCCTGTCCACCCACCCTCAATTCTCCATGCTCCCTCCTGTGTGCCACACTAGATATGATCTTTCCTCCCTCTTGTCCCCTTCCCCTTAGTCCCCCCTACTTCCCCCTCCCAGCTCTCCTAATACCACCACCCTCTCCACTCCACCCCTCCTCCCCAGATTACTCCAGTCGCTGCCCCTCTAGCTTTCCACCCACACCCTACCCAACCCCCACCACTCCTGTTCTTTCAACAATGCCTCCAGTGATTGCTGCTCCCAAGCACCTACTCTACCTCCAGTACTTAGCTGTCCCATTGGAGCTTAGCCGAAGCTTTCCTCCTTCTTACTGCTCTGGTGCACCCTAGCACAGTTTTGTAAATATTAATTATGTTTTGTATGTATCTGGCTGATCAGTGCCCCAGCTGATGTTGTTAACCAAAATTTTGTATGTATTGTTGTGCAGCCTTCTTTGTAACTGTTTCTTGACATTGTGTATGTATCTTTTTGTATCTAAGTCTAGATGTGGAACCTCTGTAAAAGAACTATTGCTTAACGGTTTTCCCGAATATCTAAATAAATAAATGAATAAATAAAAATTCCCTAAGTGTCTTTTTTGGCTGCAGTTTGCTTTTTCACATTAGGACCTTTTTGGGACAGAACTTCTAGCTGTTTTTCTTCTATCTTTTCAGATCTGGGAGCCATGAGGGTTACAGTGCTGAAACAGGAGTGTGCACATGGGTACCTTGTTGGGACTGTATGACTGAATTGTGATTTAGAATTTCATAGAGGATGCAGTTTGATCCCATGAGGGATTCGGGTACAGTAGACATGCATTTGTGGGTGGATAAAATTATGGGTACAGGTGCCTGGCATATGGATTGTGGGTTGCTCTTGAGGTCTGAGCCAGGGAGGGGGGCTGGATTAGTTCAAGGTGATGTTCATTTGATACAATTACAACCAGAAGGTGAACCTGAGACAGGATAGTAAAAATTTATATGATTGTGGATGTATTAAGAGGTGTTTCTTACTGTTTCACAAAGATCTCGCGTATGGAGAAGTGATGCTGAAGAGTTCTGTCTGCCCACCCAGTATGAGATACCCTTTTGAAATAGGAAGAGACACCCCTTACTATACCTATAATCAATAATATATGGCAATGGATCATCATACTATGATCATGTGGTGCAGTAAAAGTGCTTTTTGGCACAGTGATAGCGCTACCACTCATGACACCAGTGACCTCTGTTCAGGAACAAGCTCGGGTCATCATAGGCCAGCCAGAGGGAGAAGGTTTGAGCATACCAGCAGACACTCTCCTGCTCTGCAGTGGGAGGGTAGCATCTTCTGCCACAATACTGCCACCTGCTGTACCACAGGTGGCAGTGCAAATAGAAGGGCAGTGGGAAGGAGAAAATGTTGCTGACACCAGTGACTGAACTCATGCACAGTGTGGGCAGTGTTGCCTTAATATCCACAAATGTGAAGTCTCCTAGGCCAGGTGAAGCTACAGAAAAAACAGCACCTGTACCTCCATGATGATGGCCCATGGGAGCTCCTCAGGCCTCCACTTCTCCATATCACAGCACCTGCCTGATGCCATATGCAGTTTCGATGAAATCCTCCCACTGTGACCCCAACTGAGAGTGGAAGCCAGAGCTGCATGGAAGTAGGTAACCATGACCAGAGAGGCACAGGAGGATGCTCACAAGGCCTGAGGAATTGGGAGAAGCTGATGAAAAGTGGGCATAAACAAAAATATTTAAAAAAAAATTTGAGATTTAAAGTTACTTAGTTTCTTCGCTCACCTTCTGTGTTGCAGATGTTCAACCAACATTGTCCATTGTGGATGTGTACAATATTGCATGTTGTCTGTTGCAGCTCAATGCATTGGTGTGGACGTTGGGGGATAAGTAGCATGACATGGTAGATGACTGTGTTTTTTGATGTTTAGTGTTAGGTGCACTTTTTATTCTCTGCTTTTGGTCACTAACGTTTGGTAGTGGTGCTGGTGTAGAGGCCACAAAGTTGAGGACTAGTGCATCAGATGCACAGTGTGAGGAGACAGCTGTACAGGGGTTAAGCGGTACAGTCGTTCATCCGGCTGATTGACTGTGGGCATTCCATTGTCATATATTGTAATTCTCATAACATGCAGTTTGTGGTCGCTGAGTGGTAAATGTGATATGCTTGGAGGGATTGGGTGTGGAAGTCTGCCCTGAGGTGGCAACAAAGTCTCTTGTCATGCAGTATGCAGAAATAGGGAAGGGGACATTTGCTACAGCTGAGTAGGTCACCTAAGGCCAAGCTACAAGAGCACCTAGTACTCACCCAACTTACCTCCTTCCTCACTGGTTCAAACTTCTTCACACCGTTCCATTCTGGGTTCAGATAGGGCCACTCCACTGCTTCCTCCTTGCTAATGCTCTTGGACTTCATCCTCTCTGGCATGGACAGGGGACAGTTCTCATTGACTATTTGTGTCGACCTCGCTAAAGCATTCAACACTGTCTCCCACCCCTTGCTAATAACTAGCCTCTCGGATACCGGCCTCACTGCCTCAGCTACTAATTGGTTCAGTGCCTATCTCTCAGGAAGAACACAATCAGTAAGAATTGTGGATGCCACATCCCCCCCCCATGACCACTGGTGTCCTCCAAGGATCAGTCCTTGACCCCATCATGTTCTCCATTTTTCTCAACAACCTACCTCAAATCTGCGCAGCTTCATCTATACACATGTATGCAGACGACACTGTCCTGTTCACCTCTGACTCCTCCTCAGATGTGATAGCATCCAATCTCCAAACCAATTTCAATAAATTTCAACTTTGATTCAGGTCGCACCAACTCATGCTCAACACTAAAAAGACAGTTACCATGCCCTTCGGCACATGTCAGAGGTTGTCCCGACTCCCCTCGCTCCCATCCTTCCACACACTGGATGAGACTACCCTGGAGGACATTGATTCCTTTTGTTATCTAGGGGTATGGCTCAACTGCCACCCTACATTCTCAGATCACATCGATGCTGTCATAAAACAACTTCGCCCCAAGCTAGGTGCCCTATACAGGAACTGTTCTTGCCTCCCGTTCTCAGTTAGACGGGAACTAGTGCAGAAGATGATCCTTCCCTAGATTGACTACTGCAACATAGTCTACAGTGCAGCACCCAAAGCCATTCTATCCAAATTAGACCCCCTTTTCAATGCCTTCTGCCACTTTGCCCTCAATGCTCCCCCCCCGCTCCCACCACTGTGATCTCTACCATTCCCTCACTTTCCCCTCCCTCAGAAATCGATGACTACTGCACTACTCCAAGTTTGTCTCAAAATTCTGGCTTGGCACTCTTCCCTCCTGCCTCTCCTCCTCACTGTTGTCGGCTCCCAGTCCACCTCACTCCCTCCGATCCCTTGACACTCGTCTACTAAATATTCCCAGTTGTAAGACCTCAGCTGGAAAAACAACCTCCTCATACCATTTCCCAAAACTCTGGAATGCTTTCCACCCACAAATCCATCACTCCTCCTCTACCTATTCCCTATCAGCTGCTCTGGCAAACTACCTCGCAGTAAACTGTGCCTGCACTTCTTAATAATTGGCTCCCTCCCCCCATCAATTCCCATGCCTACCAGCGGCACACCCTTCTCTGGAAGCTGGCTTATATACCCAAAGACGCTTCTCACCTCTCACACTTCTGCCCCTCTCTGTCCTGCCTAGACTGTAGTTTTCTGCTCCAATCTGTGTTCAATGTAGATAGATTGTATGTCTGAGCTTGCTGTATACAGTGGTTTATGCTTTTTACTAAATGTTTACCCAGTGCTGTAATCAAGTAATTCCAAGCTACAGTACATCTGTTTAATGTATCTGTATTGCATATGTAACTCTTTACATCTATTTAATGTATCTCTATTGTGATAACCTGCGTGTTATCCTCCCTGTGTACCCCTTCCCCCTGGTTGCACCGGGAGACAAGCATCATTTTGCTCAGTGTGCCTTTCCTGGTGAAACAATTGCAATAAATAAATAGTTGCAAATGGACCTACACCATCAACAGAGGGGTTTTGGCCCCCCACCCATCAGAATAGTCTGGAACTGAAAGGGTTATACCTGATGTAAACCCTTTAGAGGTTGTGCAGCTTTGCTGGGTAGAATGGGGAAAATGGTACAGCCAGTGGGGAGCTGACCATCTTTCACTTTCCCTGTATGGAGGATTATTTCATTACTCAACCCTGAAAAATGATTTCTCAAAGCAACTACACCATTCTGCTCCACAGGTGGGAAAACACATTTCAGGCTGGATGTGAAAAATGATAGCTGTACTGTTCATGAGGAGATGTGAAAAGTTGCAATGTTGAAAATCTGGAGTGCAAATACGAAAAATTGGTGAAGTTAAGAGTGTGCATAGAAACTGTGTAGAAACTGCACAATGCACACCTTTAACACAATCATTTTTTGAAATGTTTTCACCAAATTTTCAAGATGGGCATTATGAGACCTCCCCTCATGAACAGTGGCACTGTGATTTTGTTAATCTGTCCCAAAAGTCGATTTTCCACAGCCACCGTGCCATTCTGCACCAGATGCGTGACAACATGTTTCCGGCAGGAAGTGAAAAATGACAGCTGTACTGTTCGTAAGAAGGTGTGAAAAAATGGCAATATTGAAAATCTGGAGTGAAAATATAAAAAAATGGCGACATTACGAGTGTATGAAGAAACTGCATAATGGACGCTCATACTGCAGTCCTTTCTTGGAATTTTGTCACCAAATTTGCAACATGGGTTTTTTGGTACCCCACCTCATGAACAGTGGAACTGCTGTGTCATTAATCGGTCCTGAAAGGTGATTCTGTACAGTGACCATGAAATCACCTTTTGGGGCTGAGTAATGAACAACGTGACATATTCATGGTGAATATGTTTAATTTGGACACTGTTTCTAAAATGGCTGAGATATCAAACTAAGTTGAAACCCCCCATTGACTCCCAATATACAGCACTTACCCGATTCTTTAGTTCGCAGTTTGGCTTTGAAGAGTGCAGACGTGTCCCAGTCCAGAGAAGATCATTGCTCCTGACCTCTGGAGGGTAAGTATGGGTGAGAGGGGTGTAAAGAGGTGGGTGATCAGGGGGAGGGGTACCTGGGAGACAACGGTGGACCATTTTGTTTTTTGCGGGTAAAAAAATAAGACACTGGGGAGACGGTTTTCTTTCTTTTACAGGTTTAAAAAAAAAATGTTGACACACTGGGGTGGGCTTCCAGTTTGCCACAATATTGGTGGAGTGCATGCCAACACTGGGACTGGGCACCCCAATGTTGGCAGATTACAGATGGGTTTTTGGGGGGTGCATCCGACACTGGGAGTGGGCATCCCAGTGTTGGAAACATTTTGGCATACTTTGGGCTCCCAGTGTGCCACATTAATGGAGGGAGGGGGATGCATGCTGACATGAGGAATGGGCACCTTGATGTCAGCTTTCCTTGGACTGTGTGGTGGGCAGCAGGAGCCATGACTGATTACATGTTTTACCAGGAAAGGCACACAGAACAAACAAGTTATTGGTGGAGCAAGGGTCAAGGACAGAGGGCTGGGTGGCAAAAGCTGACAAGATTGGGAGGGAGGGGGGAGGTGCCACTGCAGTGACAAAACTGTTTGTGATTGCAGTGGCAGATTCATTTCCACTCCTTGGCTCTCTTTGAAGCTGCTGTCATTGGCAGCTTCCCCCTTAATTGGTGGCTGAGAGATGCTCCAAGTAAAGGGTCCACTGCATTGGTCACAACACCAACAGACCTCTGAAATTTATTTATTTAGTTTTTGTTGACTGGGTAAGTGCACTAGACAAATTCTGCCTATTTTCAGGCACGACCCGGGGGAGGGGGATACAGATAAATGCCAACTGACTTTGAACCAGATTAAGCAGCTGGTGGTATTTTAGTGAATGGGAGAAATGTGACCAGTGCACCAGGGAAATTGTACTACTCATCAGTAGGGGAAATTCTGGTCATCCAAGATGGCAGACGACAGTCCTGGAAGGAAGGAGGCAGCTATGGAGCTGGGAGAGTAGGCCTTTTTTCCCATCTCATCTAGACCAAGGGTCAATATGCTGGAAAATGCAGAAAACAGAAAGCAGAGCTCTGGAACTTTACTTCAGCAATTAGATGGAGAACCCTTAAAGCAGAAAGAAACACCTGTACAGGTGCAAGATGAGATAATAGACACTGCCACTGAATTGGAGGCCTCAGAACACAGTGAAATGCACTCTGATAATGTTAGATATGGAAGAAACTCAGGAGCTTCAATGCCAACTGGAGTCTGAGGAGCGGAAATTTATGATTAATAAACTGTTAGTGCAGTAGAAGATCTGACGGCTTAGAGCTGACAGCATGACTGACACTGTCTCAACAGCCCAGTTGTGCACTCGAGATGAATGATCAAAGAAGCCACCATCTGCAATGCAGCTGTTGAGACTATCACCGCTATTCCCTCAGACCTTACAGAAACACCTACAGTGAGTATGCATATATCCTCTGTTCTTCCTTCTGATAATTCTGCAAACAAAAACAATACCTGGTCAGTGGAAAAAGAATTAAAGGGAGAAGGCTTGGAAAAACATTGAGATACGAATGAATGGGTTTCTGAAGGATCCCTGATACAAATGCCGGTTCCAGCAGACTTTTTAAATAAAGAGAAAGAGGTTAGAACTGAATGAACTGATGGCAGTGCCCCAGATCCCCTGTGTATACTCCCAGAACTAATGATAACACAAAATCCTGCAGTCACTTTACCAGCTGTACAACCTCTGAATCAACTTGATACAATAGGTTCTCCCCTGGATGCACAGCAGCCTGAGGCACCATTAAATACAAAACCAGACAGTCAGAAAAAAAAATGTTCTTCTCTTTTTCATCTCCCAGTCCTTCCAGCAAAACTCCATATCGCAGTTTGGCTTACAAACATGGGAGGCATGCCTGAACACCCAGATCATGTCTTTGTGGCAAGGACTTTATTAAAGGACTCAATGAAATTCTTCTCGCATGAAATATATGTGCTAATTCTCATATCTGGGGAAACATCCGTTAATGTTTGTTTTAAAACTACTCTGGGGCTTGAACGATTCTGATCAAAATATCACTCTCTAAAATGAACTGCTTTGTGGACTCCTTTTCTAGTTACTCCTCTCATGAAACCTGCCTACAAAACCATCACATTTCTGTTTTGAAATGAAGGAGTGGACATAGCAGATGTGTTATACTGGTTAAAGCTGCGGTGTATAGTACTTGGTGAACCTGAGGCAATATTTGATTCAGAGAACATATGGACGGGGGGGGTGGAAAGTGAAAGTACTTCTAAAAACTACAGATTCAGGGATTTTTCATTTGCCTAACTCTTTTTTTCTTGGACGAGAAACGGGAGTATTGTTTTACCTGGGTCAATCCAAGGCCTGTTATAGGTGTGGGAATCCTACTCACTAAAGCAGTGCATGTGACACGGTAAAATGTAACTTATGTGAGGAACTGGGACATTTAAGCTCAAACTGCTTGAATGAATGTAGGTGTAACCTATGTGATGAGGTAAGCCACACGTTTTCCAACTGTACTTGGGCAGCCCACAACCAAGACCATCATGATGAGAGAGCAGACCAACAATTTTTTAATTTCCCAGGCTCAAAAAGCTAAAGTCCAGAATAAATCAGGTACAACCCCAGTAACCCCACCACAGGGAGTTTCTGTTTGACCCTGAGTAAGTTGCTTAAGTCATTGGTTAGTTTTGTTGATTGGGAAAGGAGGGCTCAGTGATTCTTCTTATACTCAGCCTCATCCCATGGGGGTACAGATGCAAACTGACATGCTGATTCAGGTTACACTGTTAGTGGTATTTTTTAGTGAATTAGAAAAATTTGGTCAGCACACTGTGGAAATTCCCTTGATCTTTTCAAGAAGCGACTTGGAATCTTTAACATCCACCTGAACAACCACCACAAAAGACAGACAGGGTCACAATTTAATTTCTCATCCAAAATAAGAAAGAGAGTGTCCACATGCAGAATGTCAAAGGATTATAGAGACACACAATCATTTTTTATTTGAGTGCCCATATAGTAAAACCTTTTGGTTGAAGCTCAGTAGACACTCTCAAGACCCTATTGTTTCTATTGTAAATTATAAGGTAGTGGTGTTGGGTAGAGATGGGCGAAGTGGCCCCAATTCACTCCGCAAAGTGACTCGCAGAGTGAAGGCGAATTCATGGAGTGTTCTGCAATGCGAAGTGGAGTACTTCGCATTATAATGGGTAACGTGAAGTCCATTGAAAACAATGACTTTGTGTTACTCCACCTTTCCAAATCACTACTCCACCAATTCTTAAGATGAAGTACAATGAAAACAATGTACTTCGCCTCACTTTGCTTGTTTTTAAGCTCCAAAGGTGAATTTTGCAGTGATTCATGGGATTTCAGATCACATGGGCTCTAGATTGTTCTGCACAGCCTCAGCTTGGGGTAGTGTGTGTAGGAAGCTGTAGGAGACAATCTGCTCTGAGAGCTCTCTGCCATTCAGACCTTCTAAAACCTGTTAAAAAAGCCTTTTTGAGTAATTTTTTTTGCTGAAACTTTAGTTCATCGATTATAGGAAACCCTCCTGTGCTCATATCATCGAGTATTTATTGTTTGTGTGTGGATTTTGAATGTTAATGTACAACATTCGGTCTGTGTACCGAGAGACAGTGGAAGTGTGCTTTGGGGAGGGACTTATCTGTGGTGTAGGACAATTAACTTGGAGAAAAAGACAGTGCTTTCTATTTTGGTGGTATTTTTCTTGTATAACTGTGTTAATTTACACACAGTAATATTTTCAATAATTCTTACCATTTTTTGCTGATTATTGTGATGCAGCAGTGCATAATTTTAGTTTGTTTAAAATAAGTGGTTATATTACTGAAGTTTTCAATTTGCTACGCATTACTTAGAGTGTGAGTATGTGTGTGACACGTGTCATCAAATCAGACATCTTTTATTGTGCCACATAATAATTTCAGCAATGTGAACCTGCTATCCACTGCAGCTATGTGATTTTTGTACTTCTTTGTGGTATCTTTACTGGTACTAGTACTAGTGACTGTTACTGCAGCAGTGCAGTACACTGCCCTCCCCCCCCCCTCCCGGGCCCATCCCAAACTGGCAAAAGGTAGTCTTTTCCAGATTTGAATTTCTGATGGTGAGCACTGGTTAGGTGTTGTGCCTTTGCATCTGCATCGTTTCAGTGTGCAGTGCAATCTTAATCTGTCTGTGCATTTGCATCTCTTTAGGGCCCAATCTACATCTGCAACTTAAGTCACAGTTGTTTCTTTGGCTTCCCTTCAGAGTACTGGACAGGTGTGGTGCATAATTCTGCATGAAAATTGTACTCATTAATATGCATTTTTAAGTCAGGACCATCATCATGGGTCACTCATGATACAAATCATGTTCTTCATCTTCGCGGTCACAAATGCAGTCACAAATCACGATTCACGATCACGTCATGACTCACAACACAAATTTTTTGACTAATTACTTGGATGTATTGTAAGCATGTTTTGCAGTATTTTTCCAGGCTTCACCACCCTGCCATAGTACTCATTAATGAGCTTTTTTAAGTCAGGGAATTTGTGCTACAGCTCATTGGGGAAGTGCAGCCGTATGCATTTGCATTCCCAATACAATTCTATATTGTTTATCTCACACCGTCGACACCGCATCATGTTCGTCATCATCACAGTCACAAATGCAGTCACAAATCATGATTCATGATCATGTCACAAATCACAAAAGAAATGTTTTGACTAGTTACTTTGATGTTTTGTAAGCATGTTTTGTAGTATCTCTCCAGGCTTCACCATTGTACTCATTAATGAGCGTTTTTAAGTTGGGAAGTTTGTGCTACAGCTCATCGGGGAAGTACAGCCATAGGCATTCGTGTTCCCAGTACAGTTCCATATTGGATGTCTCACACCATCGATACCAAGTCATGTTCTTCATCATCACGGTCACAAATGCAGTCACAAATCACGATTCACGATCACGTCATGAATCATAACATTAATTTTTTTACTAGTTACTTGGATGTATTGTAAGCATGTTTTGTAGTATCTCTTCAGGCTTCACCACTCCACCACTGTACTCATTAATAAGTGTTTTTAAGTCAGGGGAGGTTTGTGCAACAGTTCATTGGGGAAGTACAGCCATAGGCATTCGTGTTCTTTCCTGTACAGCATGTGAGTTACAGTACTATAAGTAGTGGTGGGTGAAGTGGCCCCAATTTGCTCTGTGAAGTGATTCACTGAGTAATGTGGAATCTGCGGAGAACTCCACAACATGAAGAGGAGTACTTCGCTTCATAATGAGGAACGCAAAGTCCATTGAAACCAATGACTTTGCGTTATTCAGCCTTCCCCAAACCACTTGTCCACCAATTTTAAGGCGAAGTATATTGAAATCAATGTAATTCACCTCATTTCACCCTGTAATTGAACTCCAAATGAAATTCCACAGTTATTCATGAGATTGCAGGTCATAAGGGCTCTAGATTGTTTGGCACAGCCTCAGTTCTGGCCTGAGTAGTGTGTGTGCAGTGGTAGCTGGAGACAGTTTGCTCTCAGAGCTCTGCGATTCAAAACCTCTAAAAGCTGTTTAAAATGCCTTTTAAGTAATGTTTTTTGCTCAAAATTTAGTACATCGATTGTAGGAAACCCTTCTGTGCTCATATCATCAAGTGTTTATTGTTGTGTGTGGATTTTGAATGTTAATTTAGAAAAGTTAGTCTGTGTACTGTGAAGTGTGCTTTGGGGGAGGGGTGTATTTGTGATGTAGGTAGATTAACTGGGAGAAAAAGGCAGTCTTTCTGTTTTGGTTATATTTTTCTTGTACAACTGTTTTAATGTACACACTATAATATTTTCAGTAATTCTTGAAATTTATTTTGCTGATTGTTGTGGTGCAGCAGTGTATAATTTCAGTTCGTTTAAAATATTTGGTTATATTAGTAAAGGTTTTTAATTTACTATGTATTACTTGTAGTGTGTATGTGATTGTGTGATGCATGTCATTAAATCGGACACCTTTTATTGTGTTACAGAGTAATTGCAGCAGTGTGAACCTGCTATCCATTGCACCTGCATGAATTTTTTGTGCTGCTTTGTGGTATCTTTACTGGTAGTGTATTGATACTGCCGTGCACTAATCCCACAACTGGCAAAACGTATTCCTTTCCAGATTTGGGTTTGTGACTTGAGATCACTGGTTAGGTGTTGTTTTGCCTTTTCATATGCATCCCTTGAGTGTGCAGTGCAATCTTAATCTGTCTGTGCATTTGCACGGAACCATAAATTCTGGGAGACTGCATTTCTTTTTACGTTCTCATTTCCATTCATCAGCACTGGGGAATTTTCTGGACACAAGACAGTAACACTTCAGGGATGCACATTAACTCTGGTGACTCTGTGTGTGACCTGACCACTGCGCGCATGATAGAGTGCACCATTAATTCTGGGAGACTTTGCATTTCTTGTTTCACTCTCATTTCACTTCATTAGCACTGGGGAGTTTTCTGGACACAAGACAGTAGCACTTTGGGGATGCACATTCATTTTGGTGACTGTGTTGGTGTGATGCTGCCACTATTGTTGCCACTCCACCTTACTTCACATTTAAGGTGGAATGACAACGCAAAGTAATAATAAAGCAAAGTGAGCCTTTCCTATGGAGCACTCCGCGTAGCAAAGTGCCAATGTGAAGTGGCCACTTCGTGTTCAATTTGCCAGCAGATTTTAAATTCACTGCATCTCTAGTGTTGGGTATATATTTGACTGGATGGATAATAAAATTTCTTTACAGTCATGCTTTGTGGCATGTAAATACTGTTTATGGCAAGCAAGATATGTTTTTATGTTGCAACAAAGAGACATTCCAACACAGGCTGTGACAGGTATGATACAAAAATGTTTATAGAGAATATACCTACAGTATATGAAGTGTTTACACTATCTAGCAACAGAATATCAGAATTGTGGAAAAATTTGCATGGATTAAAATATAGTGAGGTATAATGTAATATAACACAATGTATGACAAATATGTAAAAACTGTATTTTTCATTAATAATGTTTGTCTCTTCCTGGAGTTCTTACTCTAAATGCAGTAGCTGTACCTACTGTATGTGTTCTTTTTTGGTTTTATTTGCTTATGGATTTCTTCACTAGAGGTGGTATGTATGTATGAAAAAGGTATGCATTTTCATTCATTGTTTTGTATTGCTTTGATGTGTATGTTTGGTCTATTTATCTTTTAATAGAAATTCTCCTGATCTTGTCACAAAGGGCCATGGGGTGTTTAGCGTCCATGTGAACAATCACCAGAAAAGGCAGAAAGGACCACAATTTAATGTTTCATCCAAAGTATGGCACTGCAGGAGTGCAATACCTGCCTCAGGCTGCATTACAGTGCCATTATTGGGATTTTACCCCATGATCCTGGTGTTGGGTTAGGGCCCACAACCTTCCAAGTTTCTGTACTCCTAGGTGAGTGTGAAAGATTCTTCCAAGACAAACACATGGCAGAATACACTGGGAAAATCAAGAGACTACACTCATTCCCAATGTGCTATTTATATGACAAAATGAAAGATCATCAAGCTTTTTGCTCCTGTACATATACAGGTTAGAATAGTATGGACAAACAAAACAGATTCTAGTTTTTAATGTTGTTACAAGAGGTCCCTGCACCCTGATTGGTACCCCCAGAGGTACACTGCAAACAACTAGCATTTAGGTATATGTTATATTAACATATAGGGTTAAGGGCATCTACTGTATAACAGTAGATGTTAGGATATGTATGCACATAATTACTATAAACTTTACTTTCTGACATACACACATACACATGTATTTCTTGCTTACAAGATGTTAGGACACTTGTGTCTTTGTAATGATTTTTTTTTCCTTAGTTGTTTAACCAGGGCTAGCATACTAAGCTGAAAGCTTTTTTACAGGTGTGACCTGGGAGCACAGGGAAGTTAAGTGGCTTGCTCAGAGTCACACAGTCTGGAAGTGGAAGCTGTGGGATTCAAATCCAGGTCTGGTTTGCTGGATGTCACCAGATTTGCAGCTCAGAGCCTTAAACCACTGCTCTATACTACCTCCCAGCATGATTATGATATATAAGTCGTCATTGCCATCTTCTGATGATTTGTATTACTACACAGCTATGTACAACTGTACCTCTCTGTTTCTAGAAAGTGATGACTATAACAAAATTGTATAATGTTATCTTGGACTGAGGAGCCACATCTAATTTAGCCAACAGGGCTCACCTCTGTAACTAGAAATGTTTCTGTCTTACAGTAACCATGGTAATTATCTTAGGTATATAATGCAAGACATTACATCTTCTACCTCGGAGACCCCAGGAGACACAGAGATTCCTCGAGGTGTAGGGAATGCTTAGCATTGGTTCCCAGTTCCTAATGGCAAGAACTGCTTAGGGCAACTGTGATTTTCCTTTTGGTAGTAATAAACAATCTTTATTACTCTTATGCAATGTGTCTGTGATTCCTTGCATGCCCATTATTGCCAAGCACCTGGGAGTGAGGATTATACCTCCTGACAATTGGCGATCACGTGCAGGCAATATTTGGAGTTTCCAAAGTTTCACTTGTTGATACAACTTTCTCTTCCCAGTGGGGACAGCAGGTGTGCATTCCTGCCTTACCTTTCCAGTTTTTCACCCACTTTGTAATCACTTGCAAAGTCTAGCTGCTTACTGGGTGTGTTCGATGCTGACTTGACCCTCCCCACAGCAGTTTTGAATTGTAAGCTTACAAGTGCACAGTAGCCTGACTGTGAACTAGTATACCTGTTGTGGATTGATACAGAGCACAGATCCTTTTCACAGTTTGATTTTTTGTTCCCTCCCACACAATGGCCACTATATCAAATATCTGCACAGAACTGAGACTCATTGTCTCGAACTCTCTTGCCTCCCATGGAGAATGGGCTGACTTTATGTGGGATGCAAGTTAATCTGAAAACCCAGTGCTGGGGATTTCAACCCAGTACACAGAGATGAGACAAACAGCCAGAAAGTGAGAAGCTAAAGGGCTGTTGGTCGTGACTCTCTATGCTGCTTTAGAAGCTTCCGGAGTGAGGTTTCGAACCCTTGAACTTCAAATCTCATCTCTTAAGCAGGAGATGAGATTGCAGGAAACTGAATGTGTAAGACGTGAGCAGGATTTGCAGTCTGTGTTCTAGACTCTGAGGAATGAAAAGGATTCCCCTTTTGCATCATTCTGCTCATGCAGGTGAGCAGGAACATTGTATGTTGAAGAAGGAGTGTAATAGTTTGAGACAGGATAAGGGGCAGGCTTTGCAAATGAATGACTGGTTAAGTAGAACAAATGATCAGATGCGAGAGTAGTTGGGAGAGTTACAGAATGAGATAAACCAGGTACATAATGATTTAGGATTAGCTACTAGGGACAATCACGAATAGCACCACGTATAGAATGTTACAGAAGCAGATGCAGGATGATGTGGATCAGAATGTTGAAAAAGTGAGTCATGAGGATTGTGAATATAAAATGGTTAAACTGCATCATCAGCGAGAGGTGTTGGCTGGTCACGTCAAGGCGATGGGAGGCGTAGCCCCTGCCTTGTCAACATTATCATCTGAGGAGGAGGAGTCAGATGATGACATCTTCCAATACAAAGCCCAGTCACACCCCTACTATGGCACAGACACCCATCCCCGCCATCCACAACATGGCAGCCACCTGTCACATGACACCATGTCCCTACGTCATCAATGGCATGATGCTCATCATGGGGGATGCCAACATGGTGACCCCCATGATAGGGGGGAGCAGGCCAGGCCTAGTCCCAATGGCACCACCGATAGCCATTATTAATGTGGAAGACAGGCAGGAGATAGAGAAAATGATTGAGAATGCCTTAGGCAACATGTCCATCTCCAAGAAAAACAAATGGGTACTCAAGACCCAGATTAAGCAGCTTCTACAAGAGGCTGGTACAAAGGAGGGAATGGTCCATACAGTGGATGAAGCCACAGCTCAGGCAGTCCTGCAGGGCACCCGAGGCAATCTTCCTCTGCCTGATCATCCCAATAATCCCCTACAAACGGCCCACTTGGTTCAGCAAATAGCTGACAGTATTGGTCAGTTGAGCCCATCCGACAACCTCAGTTGCCGCTTGGAGAAGGTGCATGCTAAATGTGAAATGATTAGTCTCGCTGCAGACTACCAGGTCCAGATCCTATGCCAGACCATTGACCCTGGCCGGTGGGTGAAACTCCCCAATGTTGTCCTCCAGGATGGCCATACCACCTTTGATGAAGTAGCATCTGAACTCATCACTGCACACAACCCAGGTGTGGTAGGAGGGATGCTCATATACCCTATGAAACAGAATGTAAAGGAAAATCCAGTGACCTTCCACTAGAGGCTCTGGATGGCCTACCAAGCAGGGAAGGACCTTGCAGGAGAAGCAGCAGATGTAGATCTCATTGAATACAAGACCCTGTTCCTTAGGAACATGATCCCTGCAGTAAAAGAAAAGGTAGAGCCAACCACCTATCCCAACATGGAGAGATTTGCCGATATTCTTTGGAAAACAGAGAGAGAGTTTATCAAGTCTACATCCATGATTCTGACTCCAGTTCCAAGAAAGTAGATGCCATTAAAGCCATCCCGGAGGCCACGACACACCACATGGTGGAGGGACAGGCCCAAGAGAAACAGCCCATCTCCACAGATAACCAACACCCCAGCAGGCCCAAAAACAACAATAACAACAACAATCCTGGGGTGGGAACTGGAACTACCTCAAAAATAAGAAACACCATAAGAACAATAAGGGTAAACAACAAAGACCAGACCCCTCATATAGGGAAATAGCTGATGAGAACTGGAGTCTCTGAGACCTTCTTGGGAAAGTGCTCTCCATAGCAGATGCTGTTCCAGTATGGGCCCCTTGCTGAAATACAACCAGGAGAGCAGGCCTCCGCAGGCTATGGGGACATGGGAAGTCCAGGCTCTCAGGCCCTTATAGGCCTGAACCCAGAAGCGACTCCATATATAGCATCAGTACAACATGGTGAGATGGTTAAAAGGAACCAGGACCAGACACTTTTTCAAGAGCTCCCCCATGCTTCCACTGACACAGACTGACAATTGCAAGCCCCAGTCCACACCGTAAACAAGATGGTCTTGGATACAAATGGAAGGCCCTGCACTGAGGCCAAGGTCAGGGACTGCCTACTGACAGTACTACTGGATACAGGCACGGCTGTGTCTGTATTACAGGATGACAGCCCAGACACATCACCTTGGTCTACCAGATGGAGGACCAACATATCTGAGGTAGACGGAACTATGTTACCTGCATACTGCTTCCTGCCACTACCTGTGACACTGGGACACCTGAAGGCATAGCACACCTTTTAGCTGATAGTATTGCATGATCATCTTAGTATAATCAGAATTGACTTTTTGGCACCACACAGCTATGTGGTGGACCTGGCCAACATGTTGCTGATATAAATTCAGGGACAATACCACTCCATCATGATCTCTGACTCACATGTGGTTGCAACAATATCTGAAAACAATAAAGACTATAACCTCATAGATTTGTTTAAGAACCATGAGCTTTTCCCAAAGTTCCTCCCCATCTTACAAAGGCATCTGGAGGCATTTGCAATGAACAAACATGATTGTGGCAGGATGCACACTGTCATCAAAGTGACAGACCCAGCGCATGAGAGGCAACGGCAATACCCCTTCCCATCTGAGGCCTTGCCTTCTCTTAGGGAAACAATTAAATTACTCCTCAAGCAAGATGCAATCAGGACATGTGCAGTTGGCAGAGCTAGGTTTGGGAGCATTTGGGAGCCAGGGGGGCCATTCAGTCAATCATGCGCTCCACAGTTGGCATGAAACAGTGAATAAAGATGGTAGCAGGATGCCACTACTCACACTGGGAGAGCCAGGAGGGGTGACCGGCCCCCCAGCCCCCCTAGCTCAGCCACTGGATGTGTTTCCACTGCAAATTCCCCAGTGTGGCCTGTGAAAATCCCCACAGGTGCCTGGAGACTTACTATGGACTACAGGAATCTAAACCAGGTCATCCCCAGTTGTGCCCCAACTATGGCATTAGCACAAGATGTGCTACAACTACTGACCCATGACCAACAATGGTTTAGTGCTCTGGACATCTCCAATGGTTTTTGGTCATTGCCATTGGCCCCCAAAAGTCAATATAAGTTTGCCTTCACCTTTGAGGGCAGGCAGTACATGTGGGCCTGCTTACCACAGGGGTTCCATAACAGCCCCTCCCTGTTCCATTTGCACATGATAGAAGCCCTTGAGGGTTTCTCTACACCCCAGTGTCTCTTGCAGTATGTGGATGACCTTTTGCTGGCCACAGCCACACAGGAACAACATCTGGATCTCTTGGATGAATGACTGACCCTCATCCAGAGGGCAGGCCTCAAGTGCAACCCAGCAAAAGCACAACTATGTCAGAAAAAGGTACTCTTTCTGGGCCTGAGGATAACAGATCAAGGCCGAAGCTCTACCGGGAAGAAGATGCAAGAACTGCAAGATCTGCCACTACCCACCAGCGTGGACACCCTTAGAATGTTTCTAGGTATGGTAAACTATCCTAGAGATTTCATTTGTGATTTTGCTCAGAAGACTGCCCCTCTGTATGAACTACTGAAAAAGGATGTCCCCTGGACATTGAGTCCCATTCACACCCAAGCTGTGATGTTACTGAAACCGTCTCTGGCCTCAGCTCCAGCTTTGGTTAACCCCAATCCAGCCTTGCCATTGCATCTGGAATCTGCCACCTCTGACATTGCTATGTCTGCAGTGCTGGCCCAGAAGGTCCATGGCACCCAGAGACCCATTGCCTATGCATCACAGCTCTTGACACCAGTGGAACAGAAGTGCAACCTTTGTGAAAGGAACCTGGCCAACTACTGGGCTGTCAAGCACTATCTGTATATCATTGGGTACTCCCAACGATCATTAATACCAACCACACTCCAACAACCTTTTTGCTATCAGATAGAGTGAAGGATGGGTCAGTCTCCAATACCAGACTGATGCACTGGTCCCTCTTTCTCCAGGACAGAGATATCAAGGTCCACCCAACCAAAATGCCATTTATGCTAGCGTATGGTCTCCTTTTCCAAGTAGAACCCCTGGACTGTACACTGCAGCCACCTGATCTATCAGATCCAGGTCCTTTCCTTCCTGCTACACCACGGCTACTTGAGGACACCTTATTGTGTCATGTCTTCACAGATGGATCAGCTTCCTATTATCAGGGAGAACAGATAGCAGGAATGGTCATATTAGTATTTTATCCTTTTGGTAACACTGTTAAGATTTCTAAATGTTGCAGTGTGGCATCATCATAGTATGTAGAGATGGCAGCCATGGCCTTTGCCCTCGAGTTCATCCAACATGAAACTGAGAATACCATCATTTTCATAGACTCTAACTGGGTTTGTTGCTTTCTTACAAAATCCCTTCCTTTCTGGCAGAAGAACTCCTTTACCGCTTCTGATGGCAGCCCAGTGAAACACAAGGAACTGGTAATATACATTCATTCACTAGCACAGCAATTTGCACACAAACTCTATATACATAAAGTTAAGGCCCACTCCATTCATGACCCCTATCATACCTTCAATGACACTGCTGACAACCTTGCCAAGGAAGGGGCCTGAGGTGGGGACACCTGGATGATGGACCATTCAGAGGACAGAGCAGCCGTACACATTGCAGCAGTCTAGAAGAAACCTGAACCGTTTGTCCCCTTGGACTTGTCAAAAGCCCAGCATGCTGACTCTGAACTCAGAGATGTGTTGAGATTCCTGTACAAAGGTATGGAGAAGAATTTATCTACCCATAACACCTACCTAAGGCATGAAATTAAGTTACACCTGTCCCCAGATGACAAGCTCATCTGGTACCAACCTGATGGCACCTCCACCAAATTGTGGGTGGTCCCTGGTCATCTCAGGTCTGAATTTCTGTACCAAGTGCATGATACCCCCACTGGTGGGCACCAGAGAATGGAAAACACACTCCAAAGGCTCAAGACCACCACATGGTGGCCTGGTGTCACCAAGAATGTTAACCAGTACAAATACAACTGCCTTGTTTGAACACAAAATAACCCCATCCCTACCAAATGAAATGCCAAACTACTACCATAAAGGCATTCCAGCCCTTGGCATGTCATACAGATTGATTTTATTGTTGGTCCCCTGACCAATACCAGCAGAAACAACAAATACGCTCTTGTGGTAACTGATCTTTTCTCGAAGTGGGTTGATGCTTTCCCCACTAAGACAAGCACTGCTAAAACCACAGCCAAAATCCTGGTGGAACAGATTTTCTGCAGGTGGGGCCTACCTCTCATGGTAGACTCTGACAAGGGAAACAGTTTTACTGATGAGTTGATGAAAGAAGCCCCTGAACTCCTTGGAGTTCATCAGAAATTCCATATATCCTACCACCCACAATCATCAGGTCAAGTAGAGATGGCCAACAGACAGATTAAGCAAATGCTTTCCAAATTTATTGAGAACAATCCCAAGAACTGAGATTCCCTACAGCCATTACTCCTTATGGAAATTAGGGGGTACACCCTCAGACACCACCCAACTCACACCCTTTGAGGTGATGACTGGTAGAAACATGAAATTACCTGAACACCTGTTGTTTGACCTGCACACCCTCACTGCAGACCATGTCTCAGTGGACCAATATGTGGAAAAACTCAGACAAGACCTCATACACACTCATTTGTATGCTGCCAACTGCATGGGCAAGGCCCAGCAACAGTCCAAGATTCAGTTTGACAAACATGCACAAGAAGTGGATTGGCAAGTTGGGGATCAGGTAATGGTTCTCAGATTTGCACATCCAATACATTCCTTCTCCAAAAAGTGGGAAGGACCCTACCCCATTGACAACAAGCTCAGTCCAGCAGTCTATCAGGTTAGACTCATGCAAAACAACAAACCGACTGGCAAATGGTTACACGCAAACTAGTTGAAACTGTATAAAGGAGTATAATTACTTGCCTCACCCCATTGGGTCGAATAGTACTTATTTGCTAATGTTTGATTTTCCTTTTCAGGTACACTGACAAGATAGCTATTTTGTTCCATTTTCTCCTCATCTGAGGAGTTATCCCCTGCATTCAAGGCATGGTAAAGGACCTCCTTCCTTACCTTGATCCACCTGCAACTACCCATAGGGAATCTCCATCAATATTCCCGACAATTTGATTACTGTCCAGGAAGATTCAGATGCCTACCTCACTGCCTCGGTTGTTGCTCCTTATTAATCTACCCTACAAATTGAGTGGCAAACCAAGTCTCAAGGACAAATACTCCCTGAGGCCAAACTCTCCAATGGAACTTTCCATGGATGGCCCAATACAAAATTATCCCCAAATGGTACTCTGTTCTTGTACCAGACCTCTCTTAGACATTCGAGTTTATATAATATCACTGCCTTAATTGACCCCTCATATTGTGATTCACTGTCTAAAGATTCTGCCAGGAAATTTTGTGCTGTATATAACATGGCTTCAGCTGCCATGTATTTATCTGTGATACCCCTGACTGAGAAAAAAACCTTTGGAAAGTCCAAAACAAACCCCTGGTCCTCATAGTGGTCTGACAGCCACTGCTTTACCTGGCTCACTTATTAACAACTTGCAATATATGCATATACCTGTTTTGTTTAATTTGACTTCCTGGAATATGAAAGAATTTGGTATGTGTCATACTACTAATACATCACTGTTTTACAGTACGTTGTTACTTGATAGATTAGTAGCCTTTCAGATTCATAACCAAGACCCTATTGCCAGGGTACACACCACCGAGCATAGAGGCAATTTTAGGAGAAAACCTAAAACAGATGATCAAAGTCATAAGAGAAATACATGTGACACATCTGATGTCACTGGTGCCACAGGCACAGTCACAGGTCTCTTTGGTACCACAATGTCAATCTGGAATAAAGTGGACATTGCTACTATCAAAGCACATTTACAGAAGTTTCAAACTGGTATGATCAATGACATTGTACCCCCATTATTGCATGGTGATGGCCTTAGTCAGGAAGAAAGATACACTGTTTACAACATGCACAACATTGCTAAGGCATTTACAGATTATAAAGATAAAATCAATGCCCTTATTGCACAAAACAATAAAGAAGCAGATAAATAATATATCGCCCATGACATATTATGTTTTGCCTATGGCTCATATATTATCATTATCATCAGCAATCACTTCCGTGATCTAGAATCCAGATGAATCCCTGATATCATACATTATAGACATATCTCTAAATGGCATTGCCCTCTCTGCAAACCCCCTAACTGTGTTGCCATGTGTATGTTACAGCCTCTGACTATTCCTATTTCTAATGCTAGAAATTTAGGTTTTGTGACCAGGCACCCTAATACTGGTCCTTGTTTTACTTCTAAGAAATGTTCAATTAAGGATACTATGTGTGTGTCTTTTACTGTGTCTTTACCATGTTTTGATCCTACTACAGCTATATTTGATAAACTAGCATCTGTACACTCCATTGAACACCTTGATGATGACATCTACAGAGAATGCCTTGACTTGCCTCCTTTACTGGTTTTCCATCCTCTCCTGGATGCCTGGGTCACTCCGCACATGGACTGCTGTGTGAAGAAAGGGTATATTTATTTGTGTCAATGTGACATATTTGATGTTATTAAACCTGTATGTGGCTATTCCCCAGACAGTATTGATTGGTCTTTTTCCATGGATGATGACATCACCACCAATGGCACAGAATACCAGGACTCAACATCTGCTCCAGACAATTCCCAGTTGTCCTAGTCTTATAGGAAGGAGGTTCACCGCCTGTCAACATGGATTTCCAAACAGACTTATACTTGCCCAGTACAGTTACAAAAATGGAGGTTGCCTACTGTGAAAATGCAATATAATTTGGATGGTGACTTTTGTGTGGTAACTAACTTCAAACAGTTCACCTGCAGTGAAAAGACATGTAATATTAATGATTCCAATTTCTGTTTCATACCTCACCAAACTGCTGTGATTGGGCACACAGTTATTTCCCCTGTCCCCATTATGGACCCTGATATCATTGATGGTAACCCTGATTATCTGCATACTCTTTGAGAGTATTTACCCTATTTTAATGTTCACATAGGTTCTTTAACTTTGACATTAAAATCACTTTTAGACAGGAAGGACACGCACCTCATACACATCAGCAATAATATTTCTAAAGCTGATGAAGAAGTCTACGCCCTCATTAATGATGGTGATTTGAATAGTGCACTTACTAACACATGGTTAGAGATTACCTTTAAAGGTTTTATTATACAAGTATTTTTGATATTTTTTCTCATTATTATGCTTTACTGCCTACGGTGCACACTCCACCAACACTGTGAGCAGCTGGAGTTCCTTTACAAGGCTTGCGCTTCAGGACTGTAAATGACCCCTGCTCTCTCTCTTCACTTCCTTACTTTTGCTTGTGATGCCCCTTGAGAGGCAATAAGGGAGGAAAATGTTACAGAAGGTCCCTACACCCTGATTGGTACACCCAGAGGTACACCGCAGACAGCTAGCATTTAGGTATATGTTATGCTAACATATAGGGCTAAGGGCATCTATCATATAAGAGTATATGTCAGGATATGTATGCACATAATTGCTATACACTTTACTTTCCAATATACACATGAATGTCTTGCTTACAAGATGTTAGGACACTTGTATCCTTGTAATGATTATGATATGTAAGTTGGCATTGCCATCTTCAGATGATTTGTATTACTACACGGCTATGTGTAACTGTATCTCTTTGTTTCTACAAAGTGATGACTATAACAAAATTGTGTAATGTTATCTTGAACTGAGGAGCCACCTCTAATTTAGCCAATAGGGCTCATCTCTGTAACTACAAATGTTTCTGTCTTACAGTAACCATGGTAATTATCTTAGGTATATAATGCAAGACATTACATCTTCTACCTCGGAGACCCCAGGATACACAGAGATCACGTGAGGTATAGGGAATGGTTAGCACTGGCTCCCAGTTCCTAATAGTAGGAACTGCTTAGGGCAACTATGAGTTTCCTTTTGGTAGTAATAAACAATCTTTATTACTTTTATGCAATGTGTCTGTGATTCCTTGCATGCCCATTATTGCCAAGAACATGAGAGTGAGGTTTAGAGCTCCTGAATATGTTGTAAAAATGATTCTAATGCTGCTATAATTTAGCCCATCATGGCAAATACTTTATCTGTTCTGCATAGCCTGTTGGGCTCTTTTCAGTGGTACTAAATATGGTTAGCACTGAGATCATCAACAATTGGTAAGCAATTGACATTAAAGAAACTAAGAATGGTGACATCTGAAAGTGCTACTAAAGCTCAGCTATAAGGCATTTCAGGGGTAAGATTAAAAAGACTGTTAAGAGCCTCTATGGGGTGCAATGTGCTACAAGGTGCAACCAAAATAAAACATTAAATGAAATCAGAAGGCCAGACACCAGAGACTTTTGGATTAATGGAAGGACAGTTAGTGAGGCCTGAACCTATTTGTAAGAGACATCAAGTTATACCAGTGCATCTACTGTATGAAAAGTAGCTGTCTGCACTTGCATATAGGCATATTGGCATATTCAGACATTTGCGTAGGTGGTAAATAGTCATTAATGCCTTGCTATTTACCACCTCCATAAACCTCATGGAATGCAACACAATTTCTTGCAGTATTACTACAATATAACTGCAGAGTTATGCAGTATACTGCAAGACCAGTGTAAGTCAATCACAGTTAAGCTGTTTTATCATGCAGTATTTTGCGACATGTCATTTACTTCAAGGTACTGCAAAGTACTGGGATGAATCATGGCTGGCACTGCTATATATACCATTGTAGGTGGGTGACTGGGGAGACCACTAGCACTAGGGATATACATACACCATACTGGGTGGGCAGTTGAGGGAGTAGAGGGATCACTTGAGCTAGGAATAGTATACTGGCAGCCCAGATATGTGCTGCGATGGGGAGGCACAAACAACATCTGCTCCAAGCCTGTGATGAGGCCTAATGGGATGCAAATTACCCCACGGTGCCTTGCAAGTGTTGTAGAATCATTTACAATGGGACGTCTGAATATGGCAGATTGCCCTACAGAAGCAATTTCCATTTGCATGTCTTAACTGACAGTTTGCTTCATCAAGCTCCATTGATTACTACTGGCCACATTTCTACTGTGGCAAGTAGGGGTTGTGGTTTGCATGAGCAATCGGGTTTGTGCCTGGCTTGGATAGTACTGTATATTGGAACATGCAATTAGCGCAAGCTACTGTATGTGCTTCTGACATGTTTCAGTATACCAGTAGATTTCTCCAGGCACTAATTTTGCTTGGAGCAATATTTTTGCACATACAAATGGAGATCTCTCAATATCCAGCTTACATTGTATATCTAAAGGTTTTTGACAGGATATTCAAGAGTCAGACTCAGACATGTACACAGATACATGATGTGCCTGCATCTGTGTCCTCCCAACTGCACTGGAGCAGATCATGCTACTATTTCCTAACAAAGCACCCATTTGCAAGAAAAATACATGATTTGTGGTAACAAAAAATGCACAACTGCATTTTGAATCATTTGTTGCCACAATTGTGTCATTTTGTTTTGGGTTGCAAAATGCAGATGCAGTTAAAACATCCAATAGATGGTCTAACAGTTTGAACAGATTTCCCTTATTATAGCTGCTTGGGTGGAGCTTCACAGACATTATGCCATCACTGTAGAAGAACAGGGGGTCAGCTCTAAAATGTGACCCTGTGTTCACCTACAGTGATGCGGCAATGTCAGGACTGCTCTGCTGTCATAGGCTCTGTCCTCCGTGACAGAGCTCTCCTCTTCAGCACAGCCACACCCTTCCCCAAAGTGCATTTCCTCATGAGTGCACTTCCGGCACAACCGCACAAGCATGAGTATCATGCAAGTGCAGTTTTGCCCCTGCCGCCATCTTGTGAGTGGCAAACTACTGCAGTTTCACCCTGCTCATAAACCAGTGCTCCAATGTCGCTGCTGCCACTCTATTACTTGCCACTGCTCTGAGAGCTATGCTGCCACAGCTCTGCTACCTGGACAGGTAAGAGCTCGCTGGAGCCATATCGACTCTGACCAGAGTTTGTTAAAATTGGTGGTAAAGGTCTTGGAAGATCCTTTTCAAATTCCTGGCCATTGACTTTGCCATTTTTTATCAAAGCATAGGGATTTGTAATCATTCATTTCAGCTCATGTTGTATCTGAAAGTATGATTATTATCTAACTGCAAGAGGGATGAGCCTGAATTCCTGGACATGAACTAAGTAATAACAGCAGAAGGGTTGGATAGTTTCTTGGAGATAAATGATCATCAGGGAAATGTTGCCATTAACTCTATCCAACCAGAAATTGAACAAACAGTATTAATTTGAGGCATTCCTGTATGGTGCAAAAGAGAAGCAGCACTATATGGCAACATAATCCCCCCATTTGCCCTGGAATTCTTGATTGAGAATGGAGCCTCTGTTTTATAAATTATATACATGTTGTCAGAACCTATTCTAAAGAAACAGAACCACATACAACCTGGCTGGGCATTAAATATAAAGCCAAGCAGAACCTTCCCTTAAAACTAACCTACAGAAGTTTTAAAGAAAAATGTGCAATTAGCATGTAATTATTGCATAAATAATAAGTAAATATACTGTAATTGAGTTTTGAAAATAAAAACTTTGTAGAACATTTTGGTTTCTAGTAAGAACTAATTATGTCCCCATTTCTAAGTACCATACAATATGCTATAACGTATTCAGGATTTTAGCTACTCGAAAAAAATCTTCTGAACTTTTGTAAATGATTTCTTTTCTAAGTGTTACAGTCTGATCTTGCTATTCCAAGAGCCATAGACTGACAGGCTCGTTCTTTTGACATTTTACTGGTTCTGGCAGCTATTTAACTGAATCAGATACCAAGCAGAGTATCAGATTTCAATTTCTTTTACATGTGCAAATGTCAAATTATCCACAGCCAGCATATACTGCAGTTTGCCAGCTGTCCAAATATAACCTGCATTTTGGTACATCATCAGTATGAAGGACCTATGGTACCAAATCCCTATTTATTAAAGATTAATATACTGTCAAGCTGATTTTTTGAAATCTTCAGACTCTTATTTTTTGATACCTCTTTGATACACATGAAGTGATTAAAGAGTAAGTACACTGACTGAAATAAATATTTTCTTTTAAAAAGTTTTCATCTGTTACTTGTTATAATTCAAGTACTTTTTTTTTCTTTTGCTCCTTGAAGATTTTCCACCTGGCAGTACTAGTTGTGAAGTGAGGATCAATGCTCTTCTTGGAGGCTGACATATCTAGTTCTCTTCCCCTTTATAGCCCCACAGTGACATTGTGGCTGACCAAGAAGAGCCCTTTTTCTTGTGTCCACTGGTCAGTAGTAGTAATGGCTAAAAGGCTGCCATTCATGCTTTGTATAGTATTTGCAGCATAGTTTTAAAGCATCATAAAGTTCAACTTTTTTGAAGGGCTAAATCCATTGAGAAAAATTTCATGAAGTTCACCCTTGGCAAAGGGCATCATTGAGAAATCACCACGTCCATGTAAAGTGTGATATGTGAAGCACGGTGAGTAGATTGGTTGCAAAAAAAATGGTTAGCCCTTCCCCAACGCTTGTAGCACCCCATCAAACTCCTCTACAATGGTCCAGAAGTATTAAAAAATGGCCCTTAAAAAAACAACATAGCATCCTCATTTCACTCCTTCAGCCCCCCTGCACAGTCACAGCATTGTTTTTTAATACAGCCCCTTTATTTTCACCTTGATAGCACTAAATCTGCCACCCATTTCCCTACCAGGTCCCAGTAGTAGAAGAATGCCTACTTTTCACAAAACTCTTAACACCCTTATCTCTACCCTCCTACTCTCTTGGGTCTGCTAACTTAAGAAACAAGATTCAAAAGCATAGTCCTCCAAACACTGTCTCAACTGGCTGCTGTCTGAATGAATGAGAGTGTGAATACACTATTAATATTTGATAGGGGATTTGGACAAAATGGGGAGGAGAAACAAATCCATTTTCAGAGAAGATTCCTAATGGGACTTTCAGCTCTGAAAGTGGACAATGCTATGGGACCAAATGGGATAAACCAAGGGTTCTAAAGAAAGTCAATGAAGCACTAGCTGCACCACTGATTACCTTATTTAACAGCTCTCTGGAAACAGGTGTGGGTCTGGAGGGCTGGAGTAGAGCAGATAAAATTCCTCTCTATGAAACAGCAGCAGGGAAGAAGCTAGCAAGAATAGGCTGGTCAGTCTCACATCAGTCGTGAGGAAATTAATGGAAATCCTGTTAAAGTAAAGGTTAATAAATCATCTTGAATCCCATGGGCTACAAGACAAAAGGCATTTGGATTCACAGAGGAGAGGTCATGCCAAATTAATCTCATTGATTTCTTCAACTGATTGTCCAGGAAAGTAGATAGGTCGGGTGAGGGGGGCAGTGGATGTGGCCTCTCTGAACATTAGCAAGGCCTTCTACAATGTGGTGCACAGTGGACTGACAAACAAATTGAGCAGCCTATGGATGGGATCAAAAGTAATGAATTGGGTAAGTAATCGGTACATGAATAGATGACAGAGGGTGGTGGCTAATGACACTCTCCCTATGGGAAGAGTGACCTGAGGGGTGCCGTATGGCTCAACAGTGGGACTAGTCATCTTCAATGTCTTCATAAGTGACATTGCAGAAGAAATGGAAGGGAAGCTATGCCTTTTTGCAGATGACACCAACATCTGTAATAATTTTTACACTCAGGAAGTGGTGGAGAGAATGTCTAGGGACCTTGGGAAACTTGAGGCGTGGTCAAGAGCATGGCAGTTGGGGTTAAATGCTAAAAAGTGCAAAGTCATTCTCCTGGGGCATAGGAAACCAGGAGCTAAGTTTTGGAGGGTGGGGAACTGATGGCCACTAATTAGGAAAGGGACCTTAGGGTTATTACATCTGATGACTTCAAAGTTGCAGGACTGTGTGACCAAGCAGTGGGTAGGGCCAGTGGGATGCATAGAGAAAAATATCTCCAGCAGGAGAAGGGAGGTGGTTTTGCCACTCTATCACTCACTTCAGAGCCCACCTGGAGTATTGTGTCCAGTTGTGGACGCTGCACCTTAGAAATGACATAGGGTGAAAGTAGCCTATAGGAAGGCAACTAAAATGGTTCAGGGGTTGCATCAAAAGCCCTACAAATAGAGACTGAGGGATCTTAAAATGTACACCATGGAAGAGACGAGCAAGAGAAGAGACATAAAAGAAATGTACAAGGGACATTGGATCAAAAAAATAAATAAAATAAATTTATAAGTAGCTCACAGGGTGCACAGGGTGCAGAAGGGGACTCTTTCAAATGAGAAAAAGCAACAGGGCCAGAGGGCATGCAAAGAATCTTTGGGTGGGGGGGTAAGAGAGATGTGAGGAAGTATTACTTCTCTGAAAAAGTGGCAGACACCTGGAACAGACTACCTGCAGAAGTGGTGGTGGCAAAAACTGAAGGGGGTTCAAGTATGCATAGGCTAGACATTGGGAAATATAAGTAATTAGGCAGGAAGGAGGGAGGGGGGGTTGCCAGAGACCAGTTAGGGACTGCGAGACAGACTAGTCAAGGATCATCTGAGCAGAATTGGTGGGCCAAGCGGTCCTTTTTCAATGACAAATTATGTGTTTCTATGTTTCTAACTTAGCAGACTGCTAGGTGGGTTGGGAAAAGGGGCATTTTATTAATACCAGTTGGACTGTAGGATGGGTGAAAGTGATTGTTGTGGAGAGAATAGTTCAGTTTGTTTATTTTTATTTTATTTTCTAAAGTATTTGCTAGGGCTGTGCAAATATCTTTTCTGGATATTTGGCATTATATTCAGTATTCAGAAGTCAAATATTTGGTTATTTGATATTAGGATATTTGAAATGTCTCTCTCTGCTTAAAAAAACTTTGTAGGTAATTGGTAACAGTTTTGGGAGCAAAAGTTCTTTAAATTTGATGGACTGCATCTGACTAAAGAGGGAGTCAGTGCAGTGGGGCAGAAGTTTGATGTCTTTGCAGAATATTTAAACTAGCAAATGGGGAGGGGGTGCAGCACCCGATACATTGAATGGAAAAAACACCCCTCCCTCCTCAGCTAGTGATCAAAAAGGAGTTCAGCATGTTTGTAGTTCATTTGCATCACCAGGTAAGTAAAAAGGTCAGGCACCCCATATGATGCACAGGGGAAATGCCAGACCTCACCCAACAACCAACACACCAAAATCTGGCCAGTGGAAAATCATGTACACAAATGCTTGCAGTCTGGGAAACAAGATCCCAGACCTGCAGGCAATAATGACAGAAGCTAAACTGGATATAGTAGCCATTAGCGAGACATGGTTTAACAGTAACCACAATTGGGAGACTTCAGTACCCGGCTATGTACTGTTCAGAAGAGACTGAGGTGCAAAAAGGGGGGGGTGTGGAGTGGCTCCCTTATGTCAATGAAAACATCAAAGCAACAGAAATTCAGAATACACGTAAGGAGCCAGAAGAACTGTGGGTCACCCTGGAAATAGGAAATGGGACAGCCATACAAACTGGGGTTGTCCACAGGCTTCCAGAACAGGGGGAGGACATAGACACATTATTGTTAGAAGATATACAAAACATGACATCTAAGGGGGAGGTTCCAATAATGGGAGACTTCAACATGCCAGATACAGATTGGTCAATACCAGCAGGAACATCTTCCAGAACTAGACACATAGTGGATTCCCTGAAGGGGGAGGGCCTCAAACAACTGGTACAACAACCCACAAGAGACAGGGCTATCCTAGATCTAGTACTGACCAACAGGGAAAGGATCACAGATCTCCAGGTAGAAGGTCACCTGGAGACCAGTGACCATCACGTGGCATGGTTCAATTTGGCCACTAGAACTAAATCATCCCATTCCAAGACAGAAATATGGGACTTCAGAGGAGCTGACTTTGATAAGATAGGCAACAGAGTTAAGATAGCCCTGGCAAGAAGAAATACAGGTGAGGGGGTACAGGCAAAGTGGGCAAGTATTAAGGATGCAATACTTGAAGTAACATCCCATTGTGTTAGAGAGAGAAAAGGAAGTGCAAAAGAAGAAGGAAACCACCTTAGTTCTCAAAAACAGTAGCAGCAAAGGTCAGAACCAAAATGCTGGTCTTTAGGAAATATAAGGGAACACAGCGGAATGAAAATAGGGAGGCATACCAAACTTCCCTAAGGGAAGCAGGGAAAGCAGCAAGGAAGGCAAAGGCCCAGACCGAGGAAACACTAACACAAACAAAAGAAGGTGACAAGACTTTCTATAGATACATTAGTGGAAGGAGAAAGTCCAGAGGGGGTATTGGTAAGATCAAAGGTGATAAGAGGGCATGTGAGGAGGAGGACCATGTAAAAGCATCCATCTGAAATAGATACTTATGCTCAGTATTTACTGAGGAGAAGGTAGGGCAGGGCCCACAGCTCAGCACCATGGACACAGAGGGGAGGGAGGTGCGCACTAGTCCCTTCACAAAAAAAGGGTTCTATAAGCGCTCAATAAGCTCAGGGTGGACAAGGCAATGGGACCTGATGGCATTAATTCCGGGGTACTAAGGGAGCTAAGGGTGGAACTAGCAGACCCATTATCAGAACTGTTTAATGAGTCTGTGAGCACAGGAGAGGTCCCAGAAGACTGGAGAAGGGCTCATGTGATCCCGCTCCACAAGATTGATAGCAGGGAGGAGTCAGGAACTGCAGACCAGTCAGTCTTACCTCAGTAGTGGGCAAGATTATGGAGGCACTCTTTAAGGAAATTATAGTGCAACACCTGGAATCCATAGGAGCACAGGATCCAAGACAGCATGGGTTTACAACAGGAAGGTCCTGTCAAACTAATCTCATAGCTTTCTTTGACTAGGTAACCAGCGTGGTGGACCAAGGGGGCGCAGCTGATGCCACCTACCTCGACTTCAGCAAAGCTTTCGATACTGTTCCACATAGAAGATTGATTAATAAGCTGGATAGGCTCGGGGTGGGTCAGAAGTTGATCAACTGGATGGCAAACTGGTTGATGGGCAGAAAACAGAGAGTGGTGGTAAATGGTATACAGTCGAAGAGATGCAAGTCACAAGTGGGGTACATCAGGGATCAGTCCTGGGGCCATTGCTCTTCAATATCTTCATTAGTGACATTGCAGATGAACTGGAGGGTAAGGTTTGTCTGTTTGCAGATGACACAAAGATCTGCAACTGAGTAGATAATCCATGTATTAGTAGGGGTATCACAAGTCATAAGAGGGAGGTAATAATCCCTCTTTACAAGACACTGATTAGGCTTCATCTGGAGTACTGCATGCAGTACTGGAGGCCACACCTTCACAAGGACATTAACCAAATTGAGGCAGTCCAGAGAAGGGCAACCAAAATGGTGCAGGGACTGCATCAGAAAACATATGAGGCTAGATTAACGGAACTCAATATGTATACCCTGGAGCAAAGGAGGGAGAGAGGTGATATGACTGAAACATTCAAACACCTTAAGGGCAATAACAAGGTGAAAGAATCTAACCTGTTTCAATATAAAAAAAAATAGTAGGACAAGAGGACACAACATGAAATTAGAGGGAAGCTGATTAAGGGGTAATGTGAGGAAGTTCTTTTCACAGAAAGGGTGATGGATGCATGGAATGGCCTACCACAGGAAGTGGTGGATATGAATACAGTGCACGACTTCAAACAGGCATGGGATAGGCATAAGGGAGCAATACAGATAAGTATGACTAGATAGGCCATTGACAGAGCAAATGCCGATGGCACATTCATAAGGTAGAAAAAGAAATTGGCAGACTGGATGGGCCTTGCAGTCCTTATCTGCCGTCAGCTTCTATACTTTCATGTTTCTATGTTTCTATGCTACAAAAACACACTTCCCCCAACATTACTTTGCTCAGTGTCCAACCCAACCATTTAACATTTCCTCCCATTTCCCCAACCATTGCCTGCTCCTGATCTCACCCTCCCTTCCCAGCACCGACACAATATGTTAAGTGTTGTTTTTCATCCGACGGTGGATGACTGGCACAACCTGCCCACCTCAATGGCTGGCCATCATGTTGTTCAACAAAAAGCACTGGTTTGCCCATATAGACTAAGCATTCCCCCTCTACCTCACCATGACTGCGTCCTTATTCCACCCTCCTCCTCCTAGCACACAAAAAGCCATGCTCCAAAGGACAACCAGCACAACCCACCCTGTTCCACAGCCAGCTGCCTTCCCATGAATAAATGTGTTTGCTCTGTCTATAGAAACCCAGCTAAACATTTAGGTTTCTATAGAGTCAGAATGAGCACATTCATTCAATAGAAGGTGGAAGGCCATGGAAGAGGGTGGATTGTGCTGATTGCCATTTTGGAGTGCTGCTACTAATGTGATTTTGACGTGCATAGGAAGGGGTATCTCTAGCAGGAGGAGGGAGGCTGTGTTTCCACGGTATCACTTGCTAATGAGACCCCACATGTAGTACTGTGTCTAATTTTGGAAACCATACCTCAGAAAGGACATAGACAGGGTGGAGTCAGTCCTGAGGAGGGCAACTATAAGGGTGAGGGTTTACATGAGAAGTCCTAAGAGGAGAGACTGAAGGATCTCAACATGTACACTGTGGATGAGAGGAGAGAGAGATGACGTGATAGAGACCTTCAAGTATGTCACGAAGGAGAACAGGGTGCAGGAGGGGAGCCTCTTTCAAACAAGGAAGATTACCAGGACCATGGTGCATGCAGTAAAGCTGGAGAGAGGACGTTCAAGAGAGATGTGAGGAAATATTTCTGCATTGAAAAGGCGATAAATGCCTGGAACATACTATCAGTGGAAGTGGGTGAGGATAAAACACTGGGCATCTTCAAGCATGCATAGGACAGACATAGGGGTATATTAGAAAATAGTCAAGGAGACAGGAGGCTCACTAAAGTCCAGATATGGTCTTTAAAGACAGATTAGACAATGAACATCTGAGCACACTCTGTGGCCCATCAGTAATTTTCAGCTGAAAAATTCTTTGTTTCTATGCTTCTAGCCACATCATAACAAATGAGATCCAAGCTAATGAGCTATGAATGGGAATAGAAGAAGATACTGTATGTAAACCTCTGGGTGAAATTATGTTCTTCTCATTACACAGAGTACTATCATAAAAAAAAAAAATTCTCATACAAAAGTGAAAAAAATACTTAATAACATTTTGAATCTAATTGTGGTGCTACTATCTCTTTAAGCACTACTAAAAAGTATTCATTGTTTAGTTAACAATTGAATAGTATTTGACAGTTACTAATATTGCTCATTATCTTCTGATGTTTTCACAAACATAATCTGCAAAAGCTAGAAAGATTTTGTGGTTATGACTCGAAGGAGAAATGAGAATATTATGTAACACTTAGATGACCTTGGAAATACTCTATCATGTACAAATGAGTGCCATTACTATTTATTGTTCATGTAAATGAACCAAAAATCAAAAAATGTTGAAAACATTTAAAACTGTTTGTCTTAAAAATTGTCTGTTACTGGGAATATGGAAAAGTTAAATGTCCATTAGCAGACTTCAGGTAGAACTATAAATAAACGTCCATGAAATTTCAGAGATTTTCTCTGAACAGTTAGCAGAATTTGGCAGAATTTAAGTTTAATTTGTATCCATCTAATTTTAAAACCACTCACCCAAATTTTGAACATAAGGTGCCAGCAGAATAAGGCCTTCCAGTCTATCAAGTCTGCTAGTACTGTATTTGTAACTTGTATCTGTTAAGCAAGATGTGGAACATGGGGGTGGGCAATAAGGTAGTGAAGAGGGTGGAGAGTTGGCTGGATAACAGGACTCAGAGGGAGTGGCAAATGGCAGTCACTCTGCAGAGGGCAAAGTAACAGGTGGGGTACCACAGGGATCAGTGCTGGGCCCAGCCATCTTCATGTCTTTTTCAGTGACATTGCAGAGGTTCTAGAAGGGAAAATATGCCTGTTCATGGACAACACTAAGTTTTGCAACAGGGTGGACATGCCAGAGAGAGTGGATAGAATGGGAGCAGACTAAAGAAAATGGAGGCTTGGTCGAGAGATTGGCAACTGGGTTTCAGTACAAAAAAGTGCAAAATAATGCACATGGGGCACAAAAATCCTGGCACAACATACCCCCTAGGATGGGGGAATTAGAGTCTCCACACAGGAAAGAAACCTGGGGGTGATCATCTCAACCTCAAGGTAGGTAGGCAATGTGACAAGACAGCAGGAATGGCTAGCAGGATGCTGGGTTGCATTGGCAGGGGAATCACCAGCAGAAGAAGGTAGATAATAATTGCACTATGTAGAACATTTGTGAGGCTGCACCTTGAGTACTGTGTCCAGTTTTGGAGGCCTCATCTACTAAAGAATATTGGTGGAGTGGAGGCGGTTCAAAGGGGCAACCAAAATGATGTAGGGTCCACATCACAAACCCTATGGGAATAGGCTTAGGGGACTGAATATGTACACCCTGGAAGAGAGGAGGGAAAGGGGGATATGATCAAAACATTTGAATACCTCATAGGTAAGAATAAGGTACAGGAGAATACCATTATCAAAAGAAAAAGGTGCTCAAGGATGAGGGGGGGCACAAGATGAAGTTGGATGGAGGGAGGTTCAGAGGAAACAAGAGGAAGGACTTCATCACAGAGAGGGTGGTGGACAGATGGAACAGCCTGCCAGCAGAGGCGGTGGGAGCAGAAATGATTACAGGATTTAAGAATGCATGGGATAGGCATTGAGGGATAATGTTAGTTGGGGGGGGGCAATCTAGGACCAGTAGGGAATGTAAGAGCATAGTAGGTAGGGGTAATAGGGCAGACTAGGTGGGCCCGGAGGTCCTTATCTGCTGACAGTTCTATGTTTCTATGTGGAATGTCAAGCGGCAACTAAGAACTCTGTCCCCCCTTCCCAACTGACACCCATCATTTCCTGCCATACTCCTTTTGACCCTTACTTTACCCTTTACTCTGTCCAATTACCTTTTGTAGTCTTCCACTGTTTCTAGTGATACAACTTCCTCAGGCAGCCCACTCCACTCCACCTCCACCATCCTTGAAGAAATACCTCCTTGTCTCACTCTTGACCCGCCCCCCATCTTAAGGTAATGCCCCATCATGTTTTCATTTCAATTGAGCCTGAAGAGGCACTCCTTGTCCACCTGTTCATGCCCTTCAGATATGTAACAGTCTCAGTCATGTCCCCTCGCTCCTTCCTCTCCTTTAGGGACTACATATTCAGGGCTTCCAGCCTCTCCTTGTATGTCATGCAATGCTGACCTTTAACTATCTTCATCAAGGAAACAGAATTATAGAATTTGACATCAGAAAAGGACTGATTGATCCACCATCTGCTCATTTTCCCTACCTACAGTATCATTGCAGATCCTGTTTGATCTCTGGCCCATTTCCCCTCTTTCTTCTAAGATTCCCTTATGCCTATCTCATGCATTTTTGAACCCCACCACTGTTTTAATCTCCTCCAAGTCCACTGGAATGCTGTTCCAAGAATCAAGTAAGTATGAGGAAGGCCACACTCATCCTACAAGGGGGAGTTTCACAAAACACACAGCTATCCAAAGACATTTTATTGAAACAACACAAAAACAGTGCTCGGTGTCCACAAGTGCAAATTCAAAATGGAAAAAATCCATAGACAGAGAGGAACACCCACTGTCCACCCACTACCATGGTGCTCTGGTCACCAGATCTTCCTCAGGCTCAGAAAAGATAAAATGTGCAGTGCCTATTTCCTGAATGTTTATTTGGTGAGTCCATAGTAAATATATAAATGTTCTGTTTGGGGTTTTGTATTAATTGGTATTTGAATGCACTATTAGTATGCACGTCCTTATGACGTCACTTGCAGGGTCATAACAAAAGGGACACCCATGATGTGTTTGCCTTAAATATGTCTCCTGAGGAAGGTCAGGTGACCGAAGCACCATGGTAATGGATGAACAGTGGGAGTTCCTCTGTGTCTGTGGATGTTTTCCATTTTGAATTTGCACGTGTGGACACCAAGCGCTCTTTTTGTACGTTTGCAATAACATTTCTGGGGGAGACGCCCAGTTTGAATATCCGTTTGCTTCTGTGGAACTCCCTCTTGCAGGATGATTGCAACCTTCTTGATACTTGTGTGTATTGATTGGCTACTGAGGCTGAACCATGGCCATTTCGTGAGTGGGAGCACTGTTTCAGACTGTTGGACTTTGAGCCATGTTTTGCTACACTGCTGGGGGTCTTGTTTTCGGCAGTTACTTGGCTTGTTCCAGTGTGTTCTTCTATTCTGTTGCCCTGTTTTAGGCCGACCAGGACTGCAGGAAGGATGGAGCTATAACAGAAGCCTCCAGTGCTGTCTCAGATAAATACTTTGCACTAGAACCTTCCAGTACGTTTCAGCACCAAAGAAAGAAAACAAGGATCCTGATAGGAAATTAACCCGATCAATTCCTGAACTGTGTGACTGCCAAAAGCGGTGGGACAGGGTGGTTTGATTAGCAGTACTGCCATTTGTGTGCTGTATATTATGCCACATATACCTTTCAGTATCTGAGAGAGTCCCTTGATGTGTTAAGGAAGAGGGCTATTACGCTGTAAGAGCAATTAGGTCTGGGAGCTGTAGTCTGCAGTGGACTACGCAAGGACTCATGGCCAGGTTAACGGTGCTGCTATTTTAAGGGACAGGTGCTTACAATTTTAATTCGGGCACAGGATTGTTCAGTGGGCGAGACCCTTGTAGCTTCCGGGTCCTGCTAGGGGGATTTACACGGACGCTCATGCGAGCGGCACTCTGTATGATCAATTCCCTGAACTGTGTGACTGCCAAAAGTGATTGGACAGGGTGGTCTGATCAGCAGTGTTGCCATTTGTGTGCTTTGTTTTATGCCACATATACCTTTCAGTATCTGAGAGAGTCCCTCGATGTGTTAAGGCAGAGGGCTATTAAGCTGTAAAAGCAATTAGGTCTGGGAGCTGTAGTCTGCAGTGAATTATGCAAGGACTCATGGCCAGGTTAACTGTGCTGCTATTTTAAGGGGCAGGTGCTTATAATTTTAATTTGGGCACAGAATTGTTCAGGGGGCGAGACCCTTGCTGCTTCTGGGTCCTGCTAGGGATTTAAACAGATGCTCATGCGAGACTGTGCAGCATGCCTTGGCACACTGAGATGCACGGAGACACACGTGTCTAGCTCATGTTTGCGTGTTAGCGTGGAGCAGTGGCAGTGATACACAGAGGATTATAGAATTAACCTTAAAAAGTGAAGTATATTGGAGTCTAGAATGGTGATAGAAGAGGTGAGGACACAAAGTTTTGTAGCCTCAGTGCTGACCACAGAGGGGGATTTGATGATAAGATGTAAAGGATGTGGTATGTATAGAATGGTAGAATTGGGGACTGACTGTAATGGTTATGAATGTGAAAAATGTGAATTAAAAGAGAATTACATAGCAATTTAGTAAAGGTTACCGAAAGACTAGAGAAATTAGAAGAGGTACTAACAGAAAGGATTAAGATATTCTCAAGCCTAAATATAAATGAGGAGGGTAAGAAAAGAGATGGTTTAGAAAATAGATATGGGAAAAGGAAGTCGAAATATGTTGGGAATGAAAAAAAGTCTGGAAAATGTTGTTAGAGTAACAAAGTTAAAAGAAAGTGCAGTGGGCCAAAATCCTCTTAGACCAGTTCTAAGAGAGTTAAGGAAGGAACAGGAGACAATAATTAAAAATAATATTATGGATGGAACAGGACAGGATGATACTGGAACAAATAATGCAAATGAGACCGTTGTTAATATGCTGGAGGGAATAACAGTAACAAATAGTTTCAATGTGCCGGGTGAGTTAAATCAGTCTACCACAGTGGAAGAAAGTGGCTATGAAAACATGTAACATATGGAGGAGGGAGGAGTGGAGAATCCAAGGCAGGTTATAGTAATCGGCAACTCCATCATTAAGTATACTGACCAGTATATTTGTAAACATGACAAAGAAAATAGGATGGTCAGTAACTACTCAGGGGCAGAAGCTATGGATTTATACAAGATGGTTGATAATATATTTAGTGGTGCAGGGGAACATCCCCTGGCAGTGATTCATGTAGGCATAAATGATATTATGAAAAAAAACCCTACCTGAGATGCAGAAGGACTACATTAACTTGGTGGAGAAATTAGAAGAAAAGGGGTGTAAAATAGTGATTTCAGACATACTTTCAGAACCCAGGGCAAATGTTTATAAAATGAGAGGGATTGCCTTAGCAAATGAATGGCTGTGTAAATGTACTAAAAATAAGAACTATCAATTTACCAAACATTGGGGAACCTTTAATGAAAAAAAGGAACTCTACTGTAAAGATGGGTTGCACTTGAATTTTAGAGGAAGCAGTCTTTTGGGGATGAGATTGCGACAGGTAATAGAGAATTGTTTAAACTGAAAGTGAAGGGGATGAAAGGAGATAAAAGGGTATATAGAGCTCCTAATGTGGGAAATAGTAAAAGGTCGTCAACAGTTAAGGTCATGTTTTGTAATGCCAGAAGCTTAAATATAGCTAGTATGGCACAATTAGAGGTTATAATTAGAGAGGAGATTTTAGATATGGTGAGGATAGTTGAAACATGGTGGGATAATGAAAATGAGTGGTTGCAACATATTCCAGGATATAGAGTTTAAAAAAAAAAACAGAAGGGAAAAAGGGAGGTGGCGTGACCCTTTTCATTAGGGAAGGAATAGAGGTAAGGGACATAGAACAATGTAACTACTTAAATGTAATTGAAATAGTAACTATTGAGCTGTTGGGTACTAAGGGGAAAAAATGTAAAATCTCTGTTTTCTATAGGGCACCTGACATTAGGATGGAAGAAACTGAGGCCTATATTAAGCATATTGTTAAACAGGCAGAGGCAACAAATATTACTTTTATGGGGGACTTGATTATGCCCAATATCAATTGGGAAGAAAAACAGTTTGGCAATAATTTAGCATGTAGAGTTCAGGAAGAACTAATGGCGGGGGAGTTAAACAATGCATAAGGGAGGCTACAAGAGGTAGTAATATTTTAGATGTTATACTGACCAATATACTTGAGGTAATTCAGAAGGTTAGCATCCAACCACAATTAGGTAATAGTGACCATAAGTCCATTATGTTTATGATGGATTGGGTACTTAAACCAGCTAAGGAAAACACAATATTTATATATTTATTCAATATTTATACCATACAGGGAACTATGGAGCAATAAGAAATTAACTTGCAAGTATGAACTGGGAAAGTAGATTGGAAGGTTTAGGTATGGAAGAAGCATGGAATTATTTTTTGGATGCACTAAATAATTAAAAAAAAAACTTACAGTATATTCCGTGTAGAAAGGCTTATAATCATAAGGGCAAAATGCCACCATGGCTGAATAGAACAATATTAAAATTGTGTAGGAAATAGAAAGTAATGTTTAATAAAATGAAGACTAATAGGTCAGAAATATCAAAAAATGGATATAAGAAAGTACTGAGGAGATTAAAGAAGGAAATAAGAAATGCTAAGAAATGATTTGAGTTTAGATTAGCTGTAAATAAAGATAAAAAAAAGCTTTTTTGCCTATGTGAATAGCAGTAAGGGAGGAAGGGGCACAGTGGGACCATTGAACATTGATGGAGTTATGACGTCTGAGCCTATAGATATGGCCAATGAATTTGACAGATGTTTTGGGGCTGTATTTAGAAAAAATTCTGACAACATTGATAAGTGGAATATTGGTACATGTAATCGGGATCCTCAAATTATAATAACTGAAGAGAGGCTGGCAAAAAGAGTAAGGAGATTGAAGGTGGATGGGGCAGCAGGACCAGATGGCAATCACCAACAATTTTTGAAGGAGTTGGGTGATGTGTTGATACCTATTTTTACCAAATTAGGACAAAAATCATTAAGGGAGGGTGTGGTGCCTAAGGGGTGGAGGTTGGCACGTGTTGTGCCAATATATAAGAAAGGGAAAAGGAGCGATGCAGAGAATTATCGACTGGTGAGCTTGACGTCAGTGGTGGTGAAGATTATAGAAGGGGCACTGAGTGAGGCCATTTATGAAAGTATGTTAATATGTTTGTAAGGGTGTTCTAGATAAGAATCAGCATGGTTTCATGCCCAATAGGTCATGTGAAACAAACCTACTGACCTTTTATGGGTATGTCAGCAAATGTGTTGATGATGGAAAAAATGTGGATGTGGTAATGTTTGATTTTAGTCAAGCTTTCGATACAGTTCCACATTATAAAATAATAAAAAAGTATTGATATGGAGATAGATAAGAACATTGTAAGATGGGTAGAACAGTGGCTGAAAAACAGACAGCAGCAGGTAAAGATATAAAGACATCTGTTTGAACCAAAGGGGGTGTGGAGTGGAGTTCCCCAGGGGTTGGTATTAGGCCCACTATTGTTCTTTATCTTCATAAGCGATCTGAAACTATCTAGTAAAAATAAATTAATTACATTTGCTGACAATGTTAACATTGGAGCTGTAGTGGATATGTTTAATGAGAGACTCATATTTGGACAGGATTTGGTATATATTGCAGATTGGGCAAGAAAGAATGGGATGACCTTTAATAAGGACAAATGTATAATCATGCACTTCAGGAGACAAAATATTAAACAGATCTACTATATGTATGACCTGAAGCTTAGGGTGTCAAAATGTGAGAAAGATCTGAGCATTTATGTCCAAAATGATTTAAGAAATGAAGTTAATAGACAAACTTCAAATAAAGCCATGCAGATTGTTGGTTGTATTAGGAGAGGTTTTCATTCAAGGAGCAGAGAGGTTTTGATGCCATTGTACAGGTCTTTGGTTAGGCCTGCTTTGGATTATTGCTCCACTGTGGCTGGTCCATTATTGGTGAGGGATATTAAACTAATGGAAAGACCACAGAGATCTCTTACTAGATTCATTTTGGGGTGTGAGGATGAGCCATATGAGGCCAGATTGGAAAGGTTGGGATTGTGGCCATTGGAGAGTAGAAGGGAAAGGGGGGACTTATTGGTATTATATAAGTCCCTGAAAGATGAGGATCTTAGATCTGATTTGGGACTGGTGTTCAAAGAAAAAACCTACCAATTGAGAAGGCATGATAGGCAACTGAGAGAGGAACTGAGCAGGACTGAACAAAGAAGGATGGGTTTTAAGTGTAGAGCAATAAGGATATGGAATGGACTACCCCAGGAGGTGGTAGAGGCGGAAAGTCTGGATCTTTTAAAAAAAAGATTGGACAAGTTTCTTGATGAAGTTGGTGGCATTCACCACTACCACTGAATTGTGGAGAAAGACTATATGGGTTAAGCCTTCTGACTTTCTTATTCTTCCAGTATGAATCAGTATGAACCCAATCTGGTGAGTAATGAAATGATCCAAAGCGCTCTTTTATAAAGCTGTAGAGACTGCTAATACAGGAAATAAATATTGTCTATAATATAGCAATTCTTGAAATGTATTTTGAAAATAAATAATCCCTGAAGCGTTTGAGAGATGTAGTGACACCCTCTGTTGGAACTGACAGCTCTGAAAATAGAACTGAATGGAAGGAGGTGACCAATGAATACTCCTTGAAATTTGTGAAGTTAGTAGTCAAAAATGACACTGGTAGATTTGAAAAGTTGTCAGAGCTGACTTGAGGAGGCAAAAATTCAAGTTATTTTAATTGTACAACACCCTGAATCTGAGGAATTTATCAAAATGTTTAATTATTTAAATAAATAAACAATCATGAAACTGATCTCATAAACAAAAAAAAAGCAGAAACTGTGAAACGGATGAATAAGATTACTCACTGGGCAACATAATCAGTTGGAAGAAAGAAAACAAATCTGCTAGTAGAGGCAGACCTCACTGGAAAGCAGGGGTAGAAATAAATCAAAAGGGAAAAGTAAAGGATCTGTATACAGGGGCAACACCAGAAACACAACTGATAGTGAAACAAGTCCCAACAGCTAAACAGACAGCTCAGATCAAAACAGGTGGGTGTTTGTTTTTTTTTTTCAAACAAGGAACGGGGAAAACCCAACAGCCAGTCAGAAAGTGGAGAACCAGGAGAGGCAAAGGGGTAGGCACGAGACCAAAAGAAACCCAGGGACACTGAGGAGATCATCCCAGGAGACAAAACAAAAACTCAGGAAATATTGAACCTCTCCAGAATCATATTAATGACACCTCAAACCAATATCTTTATAAAAGAATTGTCTTTCGTCCCCAAAACACCCCCATGTGAATTCCAAATTTGAGTGGACATTTTCAAACTTATTCATAAGCTGAATTTAAAATATAATTTCTCCAGATATGACTTCAACAACTTGGGTGTCTGTAATTTTGAACTGTCACCCAACAATGTGTCGAGGTCTGAGGTAGATCTAAGTGACTTCATCATTCCAGACACAGGCACTGAAAGTTGGAAGGGACAGGACAATGAAAATTTGGAGGCCCTGGATGAACTACTTAGGTTTAATGAGGAACAAGGAAACAAGTGGGATTTATGTCTCCTGTATGATGGGGAATAACGTTAGCAAATGAACAAGATCAGGGAAATTGTAAAAGTAACTAGGATGAAACTAGCTTTAAACATTAAAAGAAAAAAAAAATTAAACCTAAGTAAATATTTACTCCCACAATGTTTTGTACGGCAGTCAATATGTTTCAAAAAAAGTGGCAACTAAGGAGATTATGGAAATTATTGAGAAATGTCAAACCCATCCATGGTACAATGTTACCCCTGAGTAGAAATCCACTCCTAAGGCCCTATTCATGAATGGCTGTGGTGGCTACACGCCACATAAGTTGGGTGTGTAGCTACCACACAACAGCCCATGCCCACTGCTCCCCCTCTGCTGCATGCTTGGTAACGATGCACCCCCCTACTCACTCAATCCCCCGGCCAGTCATGGAGCTCTGTGTGGGGGTAGGCCAGGGATGAGCAGGTACTCTGTGGCATGCTCAATCTCATGGAGTGCTGCGAGTGAGGGATTCTGACTCTGCATCTGGGAGGCAGCCATAAACCACCAAGGCCAGCTACGTACTCCATGGGGAGGCTGCCTCCAGATGTGGCAGGCATGGTGGGGGCAACAACCCCCCCAACAATGCAGCTTCTGCTGTTGGGGCAGTTCCGGAGGCTGGATTCAGATGGGTGGGGTAAACTTCCACATCAGCACAGTCGGTGCTCTGCACACCAGCCAGTATCATGGTGTCAGTAGAGTGCAAGGGATCCACTGTGGGTCCCTGCCTGGGCTGCAGATTGGCTGCCCACCAGGATCTGTGCTCTGCACCTGCCTGCCCCTGTGGACCTGCATGCTGGGGAGCTGGGCCATGTAAGGGAGCTGGCTGGACACTGGTGTTTGTGAATGCGATCTGGCACTGAACTCTCTCGGATGAGGAGCTGCGTAACCCGATACATGCATCTTGCTCACATTTCCATGAATGGGCCCACTTAATATGCCTAATATTGTTGTACAACTGGCTGACAAAGGGTTAACATTGCAATGAACAGAGATAAATAAGTTGCGATGGTGCAAAAACATATTGGGGAGCAGAGAAGGTATGAAAAATTACAGGGAATCCAATGAGCGAATTTAAAAATGAAATGCTCGCTATAATTGAACTACTGTGATTAGAGGTAACATCACTCAGGATGAATTCCAGTTCCAACACAAAAGCATAATTGGACTCCCTTCCCCTGGGTAGAGCTATCGTTTCAGGAGTCAGCTCCCTTACTGAAAAGCTGTATAAGTTAATTGGGCTTGATTCTCAAAGGTTGGCACAACCTGCGCCAACAGCAGCTTCCACCAATTGCCGGTGTGTCGGGGACCCTGTGCCCAATTCTCTATTTTTTAGGATCCCGGTGGCAAAGTCCTGCAGCTTGTGGCAATGGTGGCTGTGTGCCAAAGAGACAGCACACCCGAGATGTTTGCTGCAAGCTGTGGGCATGGAAAATATAAAGAAGTCCCTGGTGGCTAGTGCCCCCTCAATCCTATCTTATTTATTGTAATGATGTCCCTAGTGACTAGTGGGACCCCAGCCTCAGTTCTCTTTAATTAAGTTTAATCACATCCCTGGTGATCTAGCAAACCCCCCACAGCTCTGATCCCCTTTGTATTAACTGTAATGATGTCCCTGGTGGGCTAGTGGACCCCCAGTCCAGTCCTCTTTTTATGCATTGTATTAATATCCCTGGTGGTCTAGGAGATCCCCCAACCCTGATCCCCATCTTATGAACTGTAATGATGGCCTAGGTGACCCAGCGGACCCCCCTTCCTGTTTCTGATGTGACTGTATAAAATTCTGATAATGTTCTCTTGTGGTCTAGTGCACCCTCCTGCAGACAGTGCCCCATGACACTGCTACCCAATCCCATCCCAGAGCTGGCGACCTGCATAGCCCTATGCTCTCCACCACGGGCGGCCACTGACTGAGCTGTCAATTGAGCACATATTGTAACAGCGGATTGCACAGTACACAATCATTGACAGCTTTGTTGGTGACTGGCCATTGTGAAGAGCAGAGGACTGTGCCAGTTGCTGGCTCGGGGGTGGGGCAGGAGGAGCAGGTTGGTGGAGCACTGCCTGCCAGGGTGAAGGATGTCCACTAGACCACCAGGAACCATTATCTTCATTTTATATGTGCAGATCAGGGATATTGGGGGGGGGGTGCTGGACCACCAGTGACATCATTACAGTCAAAGCAAAGGGAATCAGGGCTGGGGGGTCCATTAGACCACCAGAGACTTCATTATAGTGCATAAAGAGGGGATCATGGCTGGAGGGGGTCTGATGGACCACCTGGGAATGAAATATATTCCATAGGGAGATCGGAGAAAGCGAGGGGGGATCACAGCACATGATCCCTACTGCCCTGGGAAGGCACAGATTCTCTAACCCTCCCAGATGACACACTTCTAACTTCCCTTAGACCAGCTCTGGCTGGTCTAAGGATACTTAGAATTTTGTCTTCTGGGAGGGTTTTGGGAATCCTGAATTAGGGAATTTGTAGCCTGCATCTGCTGCAAGCCCCCTAGCACCATGCTAGAGCCCATTTTATGCCACAAGGATAACGCAAGCCCCCTTTGACACATGCAGCCTGTGTTTGACACAGGCAAATTTTGAAAATTGCTCCGAGTTCATCTTTTGGTATAAGCCACACCTTGCACCATTCCTTGTGGCAAAAGCCCCTTTTGCCATTCCGGGGGGCTTTGAGAATTGGGCCCATTGACTACTTCCTGAAAAATAATCAAACTGAAGTTGTTGTCTACCTCATTCCATTTTTGGTGAACAGTTTGCATATTTGGCCTTCCCTTTGATTTGACCAGCATTTTAGAGTGTTTGCCCTGGTTATGGTTCATAGTTAATGTTTCAAGTGTTTATGGGTTGTTTGCCTTATCTATCATATAATATTTTGCTTCTTTCGGTGTTCTCTGTTTTATTAATTATGCATGTCATAACTTTCAGTACTGAGTCAAGTCCTTTTTAATGTTTTAATGTTTTTATAAGTGACATCGCAGAGGGACTGGAAGGAAAAGTATGCCTTTTTGCAGATGACAGAAAGATCTGCAACAGGGTTGATACACAAGGGGGCATGGAAAAGATGAGAAGGGACATGGCAAGGTTGGAGGAATAGTCAGAAGTGTGTCAGCTTGGATTCAATGCAAAGAAGTGCAAAATAATGCACCTGGGAAACAAAAACCCAGGGGAAATGTACACAATGGGGGGTAGTAACAACAACAAAAGTGGCAAGGGACCTGGGGTAATCATATTAGATGACCTTAAGGTTGGCAAGCAATGTGAGAAGGCAGTAGGGAGTGCTGGGGGGATACTGTAATGTATAGGGAGAGACAACACCAGCAGAAAACAGGAAGTTGTTATCCCTCTTTACAAACAGTTGGTAAGACCCCATCTGGAGTACTGCATCCAGTTCTGGAGACCCCATCTCCGCAAGGACATAGACAGGATGGAGGCAGTCTAGAGGAGGGCAACTAAAATGGTGCAGGGTCTGTAAGAGAAGCCATATGAGGAGAGACTACAGGAGCTTAATATGTATACCCTTGAGGAAAGGAGGGAGAGGAGAGACATGATAGAAACTTTTAAGTGCCTCAGTGGAATAAACAAAGTCCAAGAGGGTAGCTTCTTCCAGAAAAATGAACTGTTCAGAGTAAGGGAACACAATTTGAAGATATAGGGGGGACGGTTCAGGGGCAATGTGAGAAAGTATTTTTTCACAGAGAGGGTTGTGGACACATGGAACCAGCTTTCGGAGGAGGTTGTGGGATTTAAAACTGTGGGAGAATTCAAGAATGTTTGGAACAGACATAAGACAATTCTTGTGGTAAGTAGGAAGAAATAGGTTGTTGGTTACTGGATCTGCAGCTTATATCCTAGAAGGCAGATTAGGTGGTTTTAGTCCTTATCTGCTGTCAAAGTCTATGTTTCTGTGTTTCTATGTTCCACTTGTTTGCTTCATTGTTGATGTTATCCTTTTTAATAAAAAGTTTAAGATTAAAACAAAACTGAAGCTGCATGTCAGGGATAGTATAGAAATATAGAAACATAGACTTTGATGGCAGATAAGGACCACTTGGCCCACCTAGTCTGCCCATTTCCCTACCTAATGGATAAGCTGCAGATCCTAGTTAACCAACAGCCTACTTCTTTCTAACCCCCACCAGAACTGACTTATAGGGAGAGGCATCACCAGCAGATACCAAGATCTTTAATTAGATCTATTCCATATGAGCAGTTCATACATCTGAAGAAAAATTGCTCTGAGGACATCTGTTTTGAAAACCAATCTCTTGGACTAAAAGAGACTGGCCGGAAAAGGTTATGACAAGAAATTCTTAGAGACTGCATGTGACAAAGCTAAAAAGATAAATAGGGAACAGCTTTTGTCACCCAGACAGAAGAATGCTGACAACAATAACTGTGTAATTTTTGTCAAAGGATTTAATGGTTTAGCAGAAGAAATAGGACAAGTAATTAGAAAGCTCTGGCATATGCTCCTCATAGACGACACATTAGCAAATGTGATTTATAGAAACTAAGAATCACTTTTACCAGTGGTACCAGTCTGAAAGATCACCTGGTACACACACAGCCGTTTGGGCATAGGAGAGACCCGCAATTTGGTTGACAGCTAAACCATAAGGTTCTTTAAGTGTGGGAGCTGTAGCACATGCAAGTATGCAGTACAGGGCAAAGAATTTAGACACCCCAACATTGACATAAAAATGGACATTGACAGTATATTTGCTGTGCAACCAATGTGTCTAAGTCATTTGATGTCCCTGTGGGCTCATATATATAGGTCCATGTGAAAACCATGAAGGAAAAAAAAGTACTAAAACAGCAAGTCCAAAATAACTAGAGCACACCCAGCAACCACTAATAAAGGCGATCATTGCACATCACTACAACACTGCTGCACTGACTTTCTGTTGGGGGGCTGCACCACCCAAAAATAAAACAACAATCAGCTGCCACATAACTCAGGGACGGGAAGAGACTCAGAAGGAGGTGGATAGCATATTCAGACTCAAGGAGGGAACACAGCTCAGGAATGGGGAGAAACTCAGAAGGGGGAATACTTTATATTCTTACTTGGGGGGGCTGGGGCAAATGTGGGCACAAAACTTTCAAGAAGAAAAATAAAAGAGCAGTGCCAAGTTTCAAGCCAAGGTATGGGTGAAGCTACCGCACACAATGCCAGTAACTCTAACCTCTATTCTACAGAGCCAGCACAGCTTTCAACTGGACACTGCCAACTATATGACTGTCTACTGTTTCCTCCCTACACTGCTGAAGGACACTACTTATTTCTGACATATCCAGTCACTATTTAGACCATGTTGCCAACATAGCATTCGTTATTTTGGACTTGCTCTTATTCCGTCACTGTTTTGTGTTCACTGTCTTCATGGGATACCATATAAATCGGGAGAACCATCAGACCTCTTATACAAGAACGTGTATACAGTATTAATATAACAATTTTTTTTTAACTCTTTTTTATTCACTGCCTATTCGGGGAACTCTCTCAGGCATCCACCTTACCCCCCAACTCTACCTCCTACCTGAAACTCCTCCTATGTCCTGGCACTAGCCTGGCTATCCCCCTGGTACTCAGCCCCCCGAGGAAGGGCAGCCCTATCCACCCAGGGCACTCTATCTACAATTCGGGCCAGGCTGGACCCAGCCTAGGAGAGGAGGTAGTCTGGTTTAATGGAGTGTGACTGATGGGAGGTGGTGCTGTCGCCTATCTCTGAAGGCAGGGCCTTTCCTTGTTTTGTCCCCTGAAGCTTGGGTGTGCAATGGCATCTGGCTAGGCAGGCACCCTCCTGCTCACCCCCGAAAGACGTCCGCCATAGCTTCAGTCCCCTGCATACTGCTGTCATGTACTGCTATGTCTCCAGTCTCCACCAGAGGTCATCTCTGCAGTGGCAAGTGGATTCCTCCATCCCTAGGGAAGGAGAGCAGTCCATAGGAAGCTCGATCCTTCCTCGTCACTGCCGACCCCAGACAACCCGGGCTCATTCCCGAACCCAGGTCGCCGGCATGGCGTGAGGTGGCATCCAGCGCCTCAACCCTCAGCACCACTAGGCTGGCTAATATAACAATTCTAATGTGAAAACATTGACTGGCACTCATTTTAAGGAAAGTCAAAAAAGCAGGGTGTTGGAAATGTCATACATGGGCATAGAATATGTTAAGTTGTCTAGTAGAAGGGGTAGTCACTTGAAGCTCCTTCTGCAGAAGGAAACACAATGGGCATAGAATATATTAAGGTGTCTAGTAGAGGGGGTAGTCACTTGCAGCTCCTTCTGCAGAAGGAAACACAATGGACATATAAGTTCAAAGCAGGTAAACCAAAGGGCTTGAATGATGTGAATGATTTCAGATCTTTCTTGACAGTAGTTCTACCAGCAGGTATTGCATGATATCATTTTTAAAAACTCTTGCCTTGTTGCCTTTTTATTCCATCCACAACCTTCTTGGAATGTTATTTTGATGGGCACTCATTAGTAAGAATTTCAATAATTCGGATTCTGTTTTTGGTGCCCCCCACAAGAATAATTTACAGTTTCTGCATATTAATTTAGTTCTGTTCTTTAAATCTAGAGATATAAACTTCATATCGTTAACAAATGGTTTTATTTTGCTTCTCTTTCAAATTCAGACCTCTCTTACATTCTACCTTTGGATTCTGAATTCAGCCAGAGTCAGCAGTGGTCGTTGATGGCCTCAGCATTTTTCTCTTTTTTTCTCCATAGACAGGTTTGAGGTGATGCTACTTTAAAATTAGGGTGATGTGCTACATAAAATGTATTTTAACTTGTAAACGTTACTAGGGTAGTGAGATTACTTTATTTAGAGATGGGAATGTAATATCCACCTTAAATGTAAAACTATAGTGGGGCCATGTGCATCTAGTCAGAATTTTGTGCCATAGTAAAGATGAAATCTGCTGTACCTATTTCCTCTGTGCTTATTTTGTAAGTCCATTGTAAATAAATAAATATTCCATTTTGAAGTTTGGTATTAATTGGGATTATGTGTATGCACTTCCTTATAACGTCACATGGAGGGCCTTATAAAAAGGGATGTCTATGATGTGTCTGCTCTAACCATGCCCCCTGAGATAGGTCAGGTGGTTAAAGCACCAGGGTAGTGAGTGGACATGGGTGGGCAGAAGGAGTTACAGTACATTTTTTCCATTTTGAATTTGCACTTGTGGACACAGAGCACTCTTTGCATGTTTGCAATAATCCTTCCTGATACTTGCTTGTGTGCATTGGTTGGCTACCAAGGCAGCACCATGACCATTACATGAGTGCAGGCACCATTTTAGACTATTGTTTCAGGTATCCATCACTCTTTCCATGAAGTTCCTCCTCACATCTCTGCTGAGTCTACCCCCCTACAGCTTCATAGCATGTCCCCTTTTTCTTGAACACCTCTTTTTTTTTTAATAATTCCGTCTTGTACCTTATTTTCCTCCATGAGATATTTGAAGGTCTCTATCATATCCCTCTCTCCCTCATTTCTTTCAGGGTGTACATATTTAGTTCATTCAGTCTCTCCTCTTAGGGCTTCTGATGCAGACCCTGCACCATTTTAGTTGAACTCCTCTTGACCACCTCCACTTTCTTCTCCAGCTTTGCCAGAATTCAGGATCTGTTAACATTGGGCATGCATGCTAAATTGAAGGTCTATAGTTAAGGTCAGTGGCATGTTGTCTTCTGCTGGGCACTATGGCTTGGCCTATCATGGCATGCTCTGGAGCAACACAATTAACAGAGAAAAAGAATAATTTGTTTCCTTTGACTGCCACAATTGATTGCCGTACCACCTGTCATGTCATTGCAAATTGGCCCTGCAGCAAGAAAATGGTCTTAACTACACAACTGTGCTAACAAGGAGTTCCAAAATCCATATTTTTAGAATGTTTTCACAAAATTGGCAAATGATTCAATAGTGAAATTATGAACCCCTGCAACTTAAACATTACTGAACTAAAACATTCATATTTAGTAGGTTCTTTGACCCTTCAAAGACTTTGCACATGCACATTTACATTTATGGGGGAGCATGCGTGACCAAGGCTGAAATGGTACCATAGAGCTATAGCTCCACTCAGCCATTGAATTATCCATCATTTTTAGGACAATTTAAAACCTCCTTTCCTTGCTTTATTGTTTACGGGGAACTTTTAAAGATGTTGAGATACTGTTGCTTCGAATTTTATATACTGAAAGCTGTGAGAAAAATATTTGTAACTCACTGCATCACAGTATCTGTGGACAGGTCTAAGCTCTCCAATGGCAACCCCAGAAACACATGTAACTGTCAGCATTGAGGATGTGTCTGATATATGGTCCATCCTGCAGCTTTTGGTCCAAGATATCCCCAATGTTAAGGAGTTAGTGGCCCATCTAGAAGAGAGAGTCGAGGCAGCAGATTAACTCATTGCCGGTGTAGAGCTATTCACATCTCAAGTGGAGTCAGAGATGGCTTGACATGCTAACAGGATCTCTAGATTAGAGAAAGCACATTCAGAAGCTGGAGGCAAAACTTGAGGACATGGAAAACTTTAACTGACAAAATAACTTGCGCATTGTGGGGATTCCAGAGGGGCCGGAGGGGCCGAACATGTGCCAGTTTCTACAACAAATGTTACCGCAGCTGCAGGAACACCAATGGGATATCCCATTAGAAGCAGAAAGGGCCTATATGTCTTTAGGGTCAAAGCCAGCAAGAGGGCTCCCTTCTTGACCCATAATAGCTTACATTTTAAGATATTTGGTGAAGGAACAAATCTTTCTATTAGCCCAAGAAAAAGGCCACTTAAAATGGAATGGTCATAAAGTTTATATCTTTCAAGATTTTTCTAAAGATGTGGTAGCACGTAGAAAGGCGTTTACCTCAATACGGAAAGACCCGATGCTTCTTGGGGTGCAATATGTGATGCGCTACCCTGCAGTTTTGACTGTGCAATGGGATGGTCGGTGGCACAGATTAGAAAATGTTCAAGAAGCCCAAAGCCTGCTGACTACTATTCATCATTCTGTTAACCTGTCACACTGGGTCATAAGTAAGGATGCTATCTGTACTAAGTCCTCTGCCTCTTTGCTACGTCATCACTATATGGCTTGTGTTCTGCCCTCATTAGCCAATTATCAAAGTAGCAAACCTTCTCAAGGGACAGACTCTGCTGACCAAATCAATAATAAGAGGGACACTTTTTCAGCATTTAAACCTAAACGCCATAGAGAAGGGTGCAAATTGAATGGTGTGCAGACAGCTGTTTTCCAACTGCAAAGGGCACTTCTCCTCAATGCCCCAATTCCTTTGCAATGGCTTCACTAGCTACCAATAGCCCCTGGGGTTGTCTAAGTATCCAGACCCTAAACACCCTCAGTTGTTGCCCTCATCATCACCTGAGAAGCACTGCATCTCGGAAATGGACTGGGCCGACTTTGGAGAGGAAGAGCTCATTGTGTCCATGCCACCTGAATGCCACAATACCCATTCTGAATGAATCAGCTCCAGATATATGAATGGACTCTGGGTCTGTATGCAGGGTGATACTAGTCTCTTTTTCTTTAGAGGGTTCAGGCATGTTGTATTATGCTTATGCTCACAGTTCTAATTCATTTTTGTATCATTGAAGGGAGTGGATTAGTTCAGGGGGACTCGGTAAAGATATTTCTTTATCTTTTAGGCTGGCATGCCTCCTCCACCTGCCCAGGTGTTCCTCTTTTTGTATTTTTTGCCTATTGCTTTTAACAGTTTTTCTCCCACAGAATTATGAATGGGAGAGAAATCAAGATGCTTCATGGGTCATTGAGTTGTATTTTTGTTTTTGGAATTTATATTTCATGTTAGACCCACAAAGCTTTCCTCAGCTGGCTCTCCTTAACCTTTCTTTTTTTCTTGCTTTTTTAGGAGGGTGTGCTAACTGGTAGTGGCAGGAGCTGATCCATGCTGCTCTTTATGTCTGCCACATATGGTGGCAGAGGTTTTTCACATGGCTGCTGACGGGAGGAAGGGTGCTTGCTTTTTTATTTTGCTGTCTCATATTATTCCCCACAGCCTGCTCTTTGTACTCCAGGGTGTCTCTGTGGCAGCTTTATCTCTTTATAAGGTAAATCCCATTTTCTATGTTTTAGATCAGGAAATCCAATATGTGGTTGTTTTTGTATTAAAATTGTGTTTTGTTTTGTTTTCAGGTTATAATTTAGGGCTGCCATATTCAAAAGCTCCCTGCAAAATTGCACAAGTGCCTGTTACGTGCACCTGAGGTGCAACAGCCCAAAATAATGAGATCTTCAGAAGATGCACTTTGTGATGTGCTCACACATGTCTGGCTGAATATCCTGAAGATGCACAACAATGCAGTGGGAGATGTGCAGCACAGCAAGTGACTTGATCCCTACACAGAGCATGGTGAAATGTGTGATGCAAAACCACTTGCGCTGAACATAAAGTTGCAATATTCAGCCAAAATATGCAAAACATCTCATTGCACATTCCATGCCCATTTCCCAAATGCGCAGCTCCTTACTGGAATGTATTCAGGTCATTTGCATACCGCGGGCATGCTCAGTTCCAGCTTTGAAGGGCTGCGCCACCACTCCACAAAGGTGAACAGGAGGTACTGCAGTCAATTACGTGGGAGTGTTGGACTGTTTGTGTGTGCGTGGGTGGGTAGACTGCATTGGCCTGGGTACAATGCTATTACTTAGCTATGTACAAGGTTGGACTGGGGTACAGGGGGCCTACCGGTACAGTGGGCACAGGGGCCCACAGGGACATGCAATAGGGGAGGGCACAGGGTGACACAGTCTCATCGATATACTACATTCATGTGATACACCAGCTCCATATGCAGTGTACAGTGACCTGCAGTACCCCACACCCCCTGTATGAGAGGAACATGGTGATGACTGCAAAGAATGGCAGTGTGCAGAGGGTGACCAGCTACCCGAGTGGGTGGATCCCACTTGTGTGCACCTGTGGTGTACCACCGTGGGTGTGTGCCACAGATCAATCTCTGGCCTGTGCCAGGCTGCCACCACTCCACCAGGCTACCTGGGCAACATTGCACCAGACAGCACCCTGGGTGCATGTCACCACAAAGTGGCACCCTGCAGGCTGCATGGGTGCAGGCCATAGGCCCCAGAACATTTGCTGCATTGTGGCTGACCACTCCTCTGGTGTGTCAGGGGGCAGCTGACAGCAGTGACATGTGACTGCTGGGTGTTTATGTTCAGGGTGCAGTGTGGGATTGGTTGCTCCCTGGATGATGCCTGCTGTGACACTGCACCTGTGGCTCTGGGCATGTCCGTCCTGGCATGAGAACTGTGTGTGGGTGCCTGAAGCATGTTCTGGTGCACATCCAAGAGCTGTCTCTGGATGGCCTGCCTACAGTTCTGCAGCCTGCCTGTAGGTGGCTAGCCAGTTTAGGCATGCCTTTTCCATGCCTAACTTTGGGCAGAGCATTTTTGACATGAGCAGCAGATGCGCCGCACATTTTGGCTGAATATAGGGATGCATGGCATATTCATGGAAACGTCCCTTTTATTAGCACCGCATGCATTATCTCTGCATTATGGCACATCTGGAGATGTGCAACGCATCTCCCACTTTTGAATATTGTGCTTTGGCAAATTATTTGAGATGGGTGGTGCATCTTAACTATATGCCGCACATCTCCTTTGAAAATGTGGGCAATAGGGTTTATTGTTATTCTTAATTAATCCAGTTAGTTCATTATTGTTAATATGTGCAAGTTGTCTATTTTATTGGATTGTTCATTCTAATAACTATTTTTGTGTTATAGGGAACCCTCTTTCCCATTATTGAGTCAGTGTTTTTTTTTCACTCAAAGTTCTGGGGATGGTTGTTATTTTGGGTTTTTACTTTTACTTGCGGTAACTTTTCTAAATAGTCTATATCTTAACTGTGCATTTTTACACTCTGACTTCTCCAGGTCTATTGCAATGTTTAGTACATCTTGTCTTTATGGCTAACATAACATTATTAACCAGGAATGTTCAAGGCATGAATCAACCCCTAAAAAAAAAAGGTTTTGTCTTTTCTGAACTCCTTAAACTGTGATATCATCTTCCTTCAGGAAACTTACTTCCTTAAAAATGAGGTGGTGTTCCTGTCAAAAGGCTGGGTGGGCAAATTCTATTCTAGTTCCTTTAAAACCAAGAAATGTGGTGCATTGGTTTTGTTTCAGAGAGGATGCCTTTTTCAGGTAATTAGGTCGATTTCAAATAAAGAGGGGCACTGGATTATGTTATTAGGGCAAATTTGTGAGGTTTTTGTCTTATTGGCTAATATTTACACCCCAAATACTGATTCTCTGGAGTTCTTCTCCCAACTGGCACAGAGAATCTCAGAGTTGGTTAATGATTCTGTAGTGATTATATTGGGGGGGGGGATCAACTTTGCACTTGATCCCATTGTAGACAGAAAAACATATGAAAAGGGTTCCCCCTCCCATCACCACTCAAGAAATGTAATAAATCAGTTATGCGCTTCAAGATTGCTGGAGATTGTTTAACCCAGTGGGCAGTAAATTTACTTTTAGTTCTTATAGATTTCAAACCCACAGCCGGTTAAATGTTTTTTTTTATGTAGTTGTGTGATTTTAGGTGACTTGAAAGATGCAACTGTTCTACCCATTATTATTTTAGATCACACCCCTGTTAGTGTGGTTTGAGTGCCCAAAGTCAGTCTTGTTAAATCCCCTAGATGGCACCTTAACCCTGCACTTTCATGCTCTGAGGAGTTTAAGAGTTGGATGCATGAGGAGGTCCTTTTTTATTTTGAAATTAATTCCTCTCTAGAGATGTCTATGTTCACTCTTTGCTAGGCATTTATGGCTTTCATTAGGGGTCATGTTATTTCCTATGCCTCGAGGGAGAATAAAAGAAGGAAGCAAGAGGTAACAGATCTTACCCAGAAAATTCAGTTACTAGAGGAAAAAATATATAAAGCCACTGTGGCCTAGGATCAAAAACTTTCGGAGTTCAAATTGAACACTATTTATACTCAGCAGGCATCCAGCGCTCTCTTTTTCTTGTGGCAGTCTTACTGGGAGTCTGGTGACAAAACAGGGAAACTCCTTGCTTATAGATTAAAACATCAATCAATGGAAGTACATATACCTTTCCCAAAATCTGGTGATACTAACATTATTACCAACCCCAGACAAATGGCTAGTTTATTTAGAGACTACTATTCATCCCTTTACAGTTCTTCAGTTTCATTGAGTGTGTGTGTGTGTGTGGGGGGGGGATGACTCCTTTTTTGATAAAATTAAGTTGCCCCTTTCTGCTCCAAACCAGGTCAGTCTTTGGAGGAGGAGATAATGTTATCTGAGGTACAAACAGCAGTTCATGCTTTGGCAGCAGGTAAAGCCCCAGGACCAGATGGTCTCTGCTTAGACTTTTATCAAGTCTTTGTTCCCATCCTATCTCCTTGGTGATTGAGGCTATTCAAGGCTATTCAGGAATCTGGATCTATGCCTCTTTCTATGCAAGAAGCAACTATTATAGTCCTGTTGAAACCCAATACAGAATCAACTATTTGTCCTATCTTTAGGCCAATTTCTTTACTTAACATCCATTGCAAGATTTTGGCAAAAATTCCTGCTTGTTGTGTGGAGAAAGTACTGTTTTTTGTTATTCATAAATCTCAGGCTGGTTTTATGAAGGGATAGTAGGGCAGTGACAATATTCGTGCTGTTTTGAATTTAATACAAGTGGCTATCAGGGGTCCAGATTCCACTGCCTTGGTAGCAATAGATGCCGAAAAGGCATTCAGTTCTATACAATGGTAATATGTATTCTGTATGCTAAAAGAGATAAGGATTGGTCCTGTTTTCCAAAATTGGGTTCGTTGTTTGTATTCCTCCCCCAAAGCGAAGGTGTTGGTGAGTGGGGTTTTATTGGATTCTATCCCCATTTCAAGGAATGGGACAGAAGTGCCCATTAAGTCCTCTTTTGTTCCTTGTTGCAATGGAACCGCTTAATTCTGCTTTGTGTCAACATTCAGAGATTTCGGGTATTTCAATAAGAGACCAATCATTGCCTACCTTACTCTATGCTGACGATTTGCTCCTAACTATTTCTATAGTTGAAACCTCCTTACACGAAGCTTGGGAGGAGCTGGATTCCTTTAGGGCAATTTAGAGATTAAGAAGTAACTGTTCTAAGACCAAAATACTTCCATTTTGCAAGGTAAATGCTTTATGGGGTTGAATGAATAACTAATTTTGTTTTTTATTTTATTGACAACAATTGGTGGTTGGTTTTAGTCACCTGATTTTTTGGGTTTTGCTCCTTTGTTTGGGAGAAGTCAGAGTGCAGATATGGATTCATTGGTATTCTATGCTGCCCTGCTTACAAATTTTAAAGTATTTGGAGTTATCGCTTCTTCATTATTATACTACTGTGTTCATAGATAGTTAGATACAAGTAGATCTGTTTTACTACATAATTTTATCAAGTCTATCTGAGATTATGTTTTATGGTCTTTTATGAATACACAATTTGTTTCCCTTTCAGATTTTGTATTATGTTTGTTTGTCTCTGACTGCATTGTTCGTTGATAGGTAACTGACCCTGTCTTTATTATATAATAAAATGTTTATATACAAAACAAAATGCATCTACCAAACTTCACAGATGACTGAGTTAACTGCAAAGGAATATCTTCAGAAAAGATCACAAAAAGAAAAGAAAATAGTTGATTATAAGCCCCTATAAGTTTGCAAGTACTCATCCAAATGTCATAACTGGTATAACATTAGAACTAGAACCAAAAAGGAATCTTGCCAGTTTTCAGGTATCTAGCTTAATAGATGGATGAGTTATGATGAAATAAACATATTTGTGAAATTCCAAACAATTTCACAGACCTCCATGAAATGTCACAAACTATTACTCAAACTATTCAAAATCTTAATTTTCTAATTTTTTCAAGCCCTAATAATTTAATTAATGCACTGAGTAAATGATTGCAATGTATGTATTGATGTTAGAGTTGTGTGAAATTTTTAAACTCTGCTTCTGATAGAATTCCAGGATAATTCAGAAATTCTGCCTAATTCAATAGAGTTCTGTCAGAAGTTGAATTCTGAATTTCTGAAGGGGTTTGCAACTTTTAGTGAAACAATAGATAAGTAAGGGAGCCCTACAAAAGAAACTGTAGGTTAGTGTTTTGAGGTTCACATAAACAAATGGAAAATGAGTTGAAAATAAATCAGCAGTTTATGTAAACCATAGAAAACTAATCCACATTTGAAATTTATAAAATTTTTGTGATTCAATTGAATTTGTCAGTAAATTCCAAAAAGCATTTTAGAAGCTTATGCCTGAAGTTCACTGACAGAATTCCACATTCAGCAAAGGTCTAGTTTATGTATTTTTTTTTTAATAATTTCAGTTTAAAGGAAAATAGCATTGCAATCTCACAAGGTAAATGCCTATTGTAATTCTGAACTATGAGAGCCTGACTTTTCATATTGATGTATAGCTTGAGGGACTAACATGTATGGGTCAAAAGATGTTGTCTTATAATGTTGCATATGTCATTATTGATATAATGACAAGACACCTGTAGATATAAATATTTTAGGGGCATGATCGTGCCCCTATAGTTAGGGTTGAGCAGGCTGCTTAGTGTTAAATCCCAATTTTTGCACTTTAATAACTGCAACCATTCAATGGATTTGCATGAAATGTTGCATGTGCAGCCTCGTGCGGTAGATCTGTGGATGTGGCAAGCTTTTTTCTGGCTTGATATGTGAAATCTGAGTTCTGGATAGTTAAAAAAATATTTTTGGGTTTTCTTCCCATTGTTTTACTGAGTTTTCTGGTGACATATGTAACTCTCAGACAGTTTGGAATTTTGTTCTGAAACTTTAAAGGATAGAAAGGGGCTGACCCATAGATGTGTCTTTTGTTGGTTTGGTTAAAAAAATATTACTCCATCCAAAGTTATTTAATTTTTAATTTTTGTGAAATTGGTTCTGAGAATGCAGTAAGCACTTCAAGATGGAGGTTTGACATTGTATGATGTCATCCTTTTCCATGAGGGAAAAATCCTTTTTCATTTGCCACCAACTTGTTTTCTGCTTTTCCCTAAAGATTCAAATTTCAAAAGCCACAGAAATTATATTCTGGAGAGTGATCAACACATTTATCTTGATTATTGGGACCCCATTAGATGGATTTTGCACTTAACTGTTGGAGAAATGCTCTACAAAGTTTATTTTTTTAATATTAGAAATCTTTTCTCATGACTTGTGATATGAAAAAATAAACTTTTTTCATATTATGTCATCCTTTTTTGTGGGGGAAATCCTTTTTCATTTGCAGCTTCAATGTATTTCAAAAGGTTTTCAACTTTGTTTCATAACTTCGACATTTTTTCATATTTTGAGCTAAAAATTCCAACATGGTCTTTGTGGGACCCCACCTCATGAACATTGTTGTTGGGAGTATGCTAATCTGGTCCAAAAAGCAATTTTGTGATCAGTTGGGGAAATCACCTTATGCACAGGATATGAAATTTCTTTCAGCAATTTTTCATGAGGTCGGGTCACAAGAAAGCTATGTTGAAAATTCTGGGTCAAAATACATTAAAAGATAAAGTTATGTGCATCCATTGAAATTTAGCTATGCACTCTGATAATTTCCCCAATTTTATGTATTTTAACCACCAAATTTTCAAGATAGCCATTTGTTTACACCATCTCATGAATGTGATAGCTGTCATTTTTCAAATCTTCCCCAAAATGTCTTTTTGTGCATGTGGTGCAGAATGACATTGCGGTGGTGGGGAATGATGTTTCAATGGGGATTTGAAAATTTTCAGTACTGGGTTCATGAGGTGTATAATAAGAGGGCTATGTGGACAGTTTGGTTGCTGTTGTCCTACTGTACAAATGGAAGTGCAAAATACATATATGCATCTAAAGTGGGGTAGGAGTGCATTGCCCTTTGCACCTTGAGTTTCCACAAGCAAATAATGACAAATTTAAACTACTGTATTTCAAAAAAGTAAGGAGATTCTCTACCAAAAAAATAACTTCATTGATACAACAGTTAGGGTTGATATCAAAATGGCAAAAGTAGTGAAATGTGATGTTATTGTTTCAAATCCTAATACCCCTCCCTCACCCTGAAGTCAATGAGAGGTAGGGTCTTCCTTGCAGTTCTCAACCATAGTGCTCACCCCATTCTATGTACACATGAAACATACACATCTGTCTCCATCACATCTCAGCTTTTCTGTTGCTGCAGTGGGTGAGCGTTATGGTCAACAATGACAAGGAAGACTTTATCCCTAATTTGCTTCAGGTGGGTGAGGCAGGGTTGTTAGGGTTTGAAACAAGAACATTACATTTCCCTACTTTAGTTGCTTTGATATCAACTCTAACTGTTGCATTAATGCAGTTTTTTTCAGAGAATATATTATAGTAAGGCAGTAGCACCTCTATAGTTAGGGTGGCAGGTGAGTTCTATGTTAAACTCGATTTTTTGTTTCCTTCTTGCAGAAAGATGGTTTTACAGATTTACATGATATATATATATATATATATATATGTTATGGTAGCACAGTAGTGCTACCATAGTTGGGGTTAAGGAATCCTTTTAATGTTAAAGTGTCAAATTTTTCACCTTAATAACTTTGTCACCGTTCAATGGATTTACCTGAAATTTGGCAGGCATGGGGCATGATCATAGATCTTGGGATCTGCCAACTTTCATACTGTTTGGAATTACAGCGGTGGAGTTATTAAGCAACATCCATGTGCACATTTACTGTTTTTTTGTGCATTCTTTGCTCGCGCCTACAGGTCGCATGGTTTGTGTGACTGGTCCAAAAACTTCAGGGAACATGCGGCTGGGGAGTCTAAAGTGCTGTTTGAAGATTTCATGAAAAAATCTTAAACGGTTCAAAAGTTATTTAAAAACCAATTCCCATTATAAGTCAATGGGAGAAGTTAACAAAAATTTCAAAAGTGTCGCAAATGCACTTTTTAGTGTTGCAAATGGCTCTAGTAGTGTTGCAAATCCACCATCTTGTTTTCAGTTAGTGATCAGAAAAATGCTTGGCATTTAAAATTGGGACCCTCTAGGGACACAATTCTTTTTGTGTTCATCTAGTCAGACTCTGAGGATGCTAGCCATGTCTTTATTTTGGGGTTAAACACCACAGAAATATGTTTTTCAAATTTCTGGAAAAAGTAGTGTTGCAAAGTAGTGTCACATGTGCGACACTTTCGCAACATTCTGCAAAAAGTCTCGCAAATTGCGACACTACTTTTCCAGGCTATGTCCAAAATGACAACACTTCTTTGCCACCCTACTGCAAAAGAACGGTTTGGTCTTTTGAGCTAAAATTTGGAGGGAAGTCAGTCAACATCTCACAGATGTGCCTTTTAGTAGTTTGGTGAAAAAATATTGCACAGCTCCCAAGTTACAGTTCTCTGAAGTTTACATTTTTTCCCATAGACAAACATGGTCGCGCGTACAGGTTGCACGGTTTGCGTGACTGGCCCGAAATCTTCGGGGAACATGCAGCCAGGGTCCCCGATGTGTCTTTTGAAGATTTGGTGGAAAAATATTAAATGGTTCAAAAGTTATTCAAAAGACAATTTCCCATTATAAGTCAATGGGAAAAGTTAACAAAAAGGTTGACAGTGTCGCAAATGCATTTTTACTTTCGCAAATGGGCCTGTTACTTTCGCAAATCAGCCATTTTGTTTTCAGTTGGTGATCAGAAAAATGGTTGGCACTTAAATTTGGGACCCTCTAGCAACCTAATTCTTTTTGTATTCACCTAGTCAGACCCTGAGGATGCTTGCCATGTCTTTATTTTGTGGTAAAACACCCCAGAAATATGTTTTTCAAATTTCTGGAAAAAGTATTTTCGTAAATTACTTTCGTGCTGACGAAAGTGTCAAACTTTTTTGTGAAAGCTTTCGCAAATTGCGACAGTAGTTTTCTATCTGTGGGAAAGTGACAGCGATTCTTTGGCACTGCGCTGCAAAAGAACGGTTGGGAGTTTTGGGCTGAAATTTGGAGGGAACGCAGCCAGTACCTCACAGACGTGCCTTTCAGTATTGCATTGAAAAAATATTACATGGCAGCAAAGTTACAGCACTCCAAAGTTGACATTTTTTTCCCATAGGATAACATTACGGCGCCCGAAGCATTACAGGAATCCTTTGGCTCCCTGCTGCAAAATAACGGTTTGGTCTTTTTTCCTGAAATTTGGAGGGAAGACAGCCAACAGCCCATGGATCTGCTTTTCAGTGGTTTGGTGAAAAAATGTTACAGGGAGGCAAAGTTATGGTGCTCCGAACTTCTCTTTTTTTCCCTTAGGATAACATTACGGCATTCGCCGCGCCTTTCAGGGCCCGTATCTTGGAAACGGTGCAAGATACGGACTTTTCGTCGGAAAATGGCTTAGCCCCTTAATGGGAGCTAAGTACAAAATTAGCTAGGACAGTTGTAAATAATATGAGTTTAATTTTTTTTTTCTATGTCGTACGGTTCCTGAGATATAACCTATTTAGTATTCCAAGTCCTCATTTTCTGCTCTCATATCCATTATTATGCATACATTCTTTGTACTCACTGTCTTTCTCTATGCAGCTTTTGGGGAAGACCAGCCTGTGTGGTTACATTACTGTTACTGGTGCCCTTTCTGCTTGCGGTCCCGTACCCGTTTCACTTACTGTTGACGTCTGCACCACCATGTGCGTTATCCTTGGTGTTTTCATTTTCGGTTATGCTTTCTGTTATTTTTGCCATTTGTGTCTACAGTACTGTTTCTCTTTCTGTTTTAGTTTGCGTCACCATGCCCATTGAAATTTCCATTTGCAGGCACCATGTTACTATGTGACAACACATCACGTGGCAGACCGTTCCTGTCTATGCCACCGTGTGCGTTACCCTTTCTGTTCTCATTCACGCTTGCATTACCATGTGCACCACTGTTAGCGCTTCTGTTTGTGTTGCTGTTCCTGTTACTATGCCTCAAGACATCACGTGGTGGGAGCACGGGGCCCTCCGCCGCTGCATTACATTCACTCTTTCTCGTTTTCATTCTCAAAAAGAAGGGAAATTAGAGGCAAAAAACTCTGTTTAATGCATTAGTTAGGGTTGTTCCACAGCGACAAAAGTGAGAAATTTGGTGTTAGGGTTGAAAACCCCCCTTGGACCCCCTGCCCACCCCCCCAACCGGCATTGGGGTGTGCATTGGGGTCGTCGGTCCTAACTATCAGCCCATTCTCCTATACTTCTGCTGTTTTACACATGTGATGGGGTGAGAGTTAGGCTGATAACCCCAATGCACACCCCAATGCCGGTTGGGGTGGGCAGGGTCCAAAGGGTTTTCAACCCAACACCGAATTTCCTCACTTTTGTAGCTGTGGAACAACCCTAACTAATGCATTAAATGGAGTTTTTGCCTCTATATATATATATATATATATATATATATATATATATATATATATATATACACACACACACACACACACACACACACACTGTGCCACTATAGCTACGGTTGAATACCCCATTAAAGGTTAAATCTGAAATTTTGCAGCTTAATAACTTTGCCATCGTATGACAGATTTGCCCGACATTTGGAATGCGTGGTCTAGTACCATAGATCTCTGGACCTGCCAAGTTTCATAATGGTCAGATATATGGTTTCAGAGCTACAGAGCACCAAAAAATGCATACATTATGGGTTTTTGCATATTTCTTTGCTCACACCTACAGGTAGCATGATTTGTGCGACTGGTCCAAAACCTTCAGGGAAAAAGCAGCCAGTGTCCCCGATGTGCCTTTCAAAGATTTCATGAAAAAATATTTAGTGGTTTAAAAGTTATAAAAAAAACTGTTCCCCATTATAGTCTATAGGAAAAGTTAAAATATTCGAAAGTGTTGCAAATGCACTTTTTACTTTCACAAATGACCCTTGTAGTGTCACAAATCGGCCATCTTGTTTTCAGTTGGTGGTCAGAGAAATGCTATGCATTTAAATTTGGGACCATCTAGGCACACAATTTTTGTTGTGTTTGCCTAGTCGAGCCCTGAGGATGCTAGCCATGTCTTTTGTGAGGGGGAAAACACCTCAGAAATATGTTTTTTTAATTTTTTGTAAACAGTAGTATCACAAAGTACTTTCAAATATGTGATATTTTTGTGATTTTATTTGCAAAAGGGTCGTGATTTGCGAAAGTACTTTGAGACACTATGGCCCAAACAATACGAAATCTTTGCCACCCTGCTGCAAAAGAATGGTTTGGTCTTTTGGGCTGAAATTTGGAAGGAATAAATCCAAGATCCCACAGGTGTGCCTTTTGTTAGTTTGGTGCCAAAATATTATAGGGTAGCAAAGTTACAGCACTCCACAGTTGACAATTTTTTCCATTGGATAACATTACTGCATCTGCCGCCCCTTTTTGGTCCCGTATCTCGAAAACAGTTCTGATACGGACTTTTCGTCAGAAAAATGCTAAGTCCCCCACTAGGCTAGAAAGTCATAAATAATATGAGATTGTAAATTTTTTTCTATGTCATACCGTTCCTGAGATATAAGCAATTTAGTATTCCAAGAGCTCATTTTCTACTCCGAGGGCCATTATTATGCATACATTTTTTGTATTCATTGTGCTTCTGAATGCATCACTTTGGGAAAAAAAGTGTGTGTGTTTGTGTTACTGTTACTGTTAGCATTTCCGCTTGCATTTCCAATACTGTTTGAGTTAACATTTCTTTTTATGGCACCATGTGCGTTACCCTTTGTGTTTGTGCTTGCATTTGTGTTACTGTTACCATTTGCATTTCCATTACCATTTTGTTAGCGTTTACTTTTGTGTCACTGTGTGCATTACCATTTGCATTTGCGTTTCACGCTTGCTTTTGCATTTCTGTTTGTGTTACTTTTTCCTTTGGCATCATCGTTGGTGTGACCGTTACCGTTTGCATTTCCAATTGTGTTACCATAAGCATTTGCTTATTCATTACCATTTGCATTTGTGTTTCTGTTGGACTTGGCATTTCCATTTTTGGTAGCATTTCCATTGTCGAGTGCATTACTGTTTCCTTCTGCTTCGCTTTTGCTTTTACCATTTGCTTTTCTGTTTGCATTTCTGTTACCGTTTGCATGTCTGTTAGCGTTTTCGTTACCATTTGAGTTTGCGTTTCCATAGCCGTTAGCATTTGCATTACCACTTGCCTTAACATTTGTCTTTGCATTTACGTTTGTGCTTGTGTTTGTCTTACCATTTGCATTATCGTTTCCATTTGCGTTGCCGTTGCCGTTACCGTTTGCGCTTGTGTTTGCGTTACTGTTAGTGTTACTATTTTCTTTTACCTCACTGCTGCCATTACCATTTGTGTTAATGTTACCATTTCTGTTTTTGTGTTTCCGTTACTGTTTGCATAACCATTTGTGTGTAATTAATTTTTTACCACTCATGCAAGCGTTATGCTAGTGCTGCTCTGCAACTGTTGAAGAGATTTGGATAAGATTTAGTATACATGGAGTGGAATGGTGCATCTATTGATTTACTGATTTATATTTCACTGATCCATATGGTTTTTGCATAGCACAGTGCAAAACATTATGTTTTTGCTATTTTTCTGCACTGTCTTGAATGATGCGTAGCACAGCCAGTGTGTGGTTGATTGGTCTGAAACATGGCATGTTGAAAGATCTTTATTCAAGGAACATGCCAGGTTTTGTTTGGTGAAAAATTGTTGTTCTGTTCCAGAATTATTGCCATTTGAAGTTGGCCACCCTAGCCGTTACAGATTTTTCGGCCTTCAGGTCTGCCATTTTAGTGCATTTTCAGCCGTGATTTACACCATTTTGTGGTGGAAGACTTCTTAAAGGTGCAGAAACATAACAATTGAATATCTCTGGAATGGTTTGTTCTTTTCACATGACATTTGGAGGGTGTTGAGTATATGCCCTAGAGATGTGAATTATGCCATTTACATGTTGGAAAAATAATTTGCTGCAGAAATACTCTGTGACACAGTTGACATTTTGTGCAGAGCATTCTGCATAGTGATACTGGCTTGACATTTATAGTATAGGTAGCCCTAGTGGTAAGGAATTGCCTTGCAGTGATTTGGTGTGGAAAACATTAACTGGTGCAGAATTATGACACTCTGATGAATGAAAATATGGTTCATTCTGCTTCAATAACTTTTGAACCATGTGTCTGATTTGCCTGGTATTTGGAATGTACAAAGATTTATTATAGATCTTTTCAGGTCACTGGCACTTACAGTTGTTGAATTGTGCATGTTATGTTGTTTGCTCATGGGGCTGTGTGACCATTGAATGGATGTTCACACAATTCTGGACACTGATAAGCAGCAGGAAAATCCCTGCCTCCCCCTACAAAATAGGGTACTAAATGAGAAAAAGACCAAGGTAGAAAGGTCAGTGGGGGATGCTGCTACAGAAGGTAAAGCTATCAAAAAATGGAGATCAATGAGTTCCAATGCCTGTAGTCTGGGTAACAAGCTTCCTGAATTAGTGGCCTTGATGGAGAAGGAACATCTGGATATTGTGGCAGTAACAGTAACATGGTACACATAGAACCATGACTGGGACATAAACATACCAGGATACACTTTCTACAGGAGGGACAGGGAGGGTAAAAGAGGAGGAGGAGGAGTAGCTCACTACATAAGATAAGGAATCAAAGTAACAGAGGAAAAGGGTAAACAGAGAGGAGAAGAAGCACTGTGGGTCAATTTGGAGGCAGACAATGGCACCACAATCCGCACAGGGGTTGTATACAGACCCCCTCTCAGGGGGAGGAAATGGACAAGGAAATGATAGAAAGTATACTTAGAATGGCAGATAAAGGGGAGATATTGCTGATGGGTGATCTGAATATGCCAGATGTTAACTGGAGTGCAGTTGCAGCAGCCACTTCTAAGAGTGAGGTTATTCTAGATGACCTACAGGGGGCATGCCCTAGACAACTAGTATTGGAACCCACTGGAAAGGGAGCAATCTTAGACCTGGTCCTCTCAAATGGAGATGGAGAGAGGATCACAGATGTACAAGTGGGTAGCCATCTGGGAACTAGTGACCGTCGAACAGTATGGTTCACAATAAACACAGCAATAGAGTCAAGCCATACAAAGGCAAAAGTACTGGACTTCAGGAGGACTGACTTTATCAAAATGGGTGAGTGCCTAAGGAATGCACTAGCAAATGGGCAGGAAGGAGGGGTGGAAGAACAATGGGGAATAATAAAAACTGCCATCACAGAGGTAATAAGCCTTTGTGTGAAGCAAATAAACAAAACAAAACAATGTAAGAAACCACTATGGTTCTCAAAGGAGGTGGCAGTGAATGTTCAAGAGAAAAAGAAAGCATTCAGAAAGTACAAGGAATCACAGAAGGAGCAGGGCAGAGAATTGTATCAGTTAAAGCAAAAGGAAGCTGGGAAGGCAGTCAGAACAGCAAAGGCCAGACTGAGGAAAAGATAGCCAACTCAGTTAAAAGGGGATAAAACCTTTTAGGTACATCAGGGAGCGAAGGAAGACTAAGGAGGACAGTGAGGCTTAATAAAGGGAGGGTGGGCAGAGGTGACTGTGAAAAGGCAGAGATACTAAACAAATTTTTGCTCAGTATTTACAAATGAAGAGGAGGTACCTAAAACAAACAATAGAAACACTCTGGATACAGAAGTTGATACCAGCCCATTTACAGAAGAAAGGGTTCTGAAAGAACTCTTAAAACTGAAGGTAGACAAAGCAATGGGGCCTGATGGGATTCATCCCAGAATTCTAAAAGAACTAAGGGTAGAACTAGTGACACCACTGACTACCATCTTTAACAAATCATGGGAGGATGGGGTGGTACCTGAGGACTGGAAGAGGGCCAATGTGATTCCCCCTTCACAAAAGTGGGAGCAGGACAGAAGCGGGAAACTACAGACCAGTTAGTTTAACCTTAGTGATAGGGAAAATGATGGAATCACTTCTGAAGGAAAGAATTGTCAAGTACCTAGATGCCAGAGGGGCACAGGACCCAAGGCAGCATGGATTCACAGCAGAAAGGTCATGCCAGACGAATCTAATAGATTTCTTTGACTGGGTGACCAACTTAGTAGATCAGGGAGGGGCTGTGGACATGGCCTACCTAGACTTTAGCAAGGGATTTGACTCAGTCCCAACAAAGATTAATATACAAGTTAGCCAGCCTGGGAGTGGGTCCCAAGATGATAGCCTGGGTAAAGAATTGGCTGGAGAATAGGACACAGAGGGTAATAGTAAATGGAGTCCTCTCTGAAGAAAGGAGGGTTACTAGTGGGGTGCCGCAAGGTTTAGTATTAGGACCGGTCCTCTTCAATGTCTTTGTAAGTGACATTGCAGAGGGACTAGAAGGAAAAGTATGTCTCTTTGCAGATGACACAAAGATCTGCAACAGAGTTGATGCACAAGGTGGGGTGGAAAGGATGAGAAGAGACTTGGCAAGGTTAGAGGAATGGTCAAATGTATGGCAGCTTAGATTCAATGCAAAGAAGTACAAAGTAATGCACTTGGAGAAACAAAACCCAGGGAAAGAGTACACAATGGGAGTGAGATACTGACAACAACAACAATGGAAAGGGACCTGGGGTAGTCATATCAGATGACTTAAAGGTAGGCAAGCAATGTGAGAGGGCAGTAAGGAGGGCTGGGGAGATACTGGGATGCATAGGGAGAGGCATCACCAGTAGAAAACAGGAAGTTGTTACCCCTCTGTACAGACAGCTGGTGAGACCCCATCTGGAGTACTGTGTGCCATTCTGGAGACCCAGTCTCCGCAAGGACACAGACAAGATGGAAGCTGTACAGAGGAGGGCAACTAAAATGGTGCAGGGTCTGCACCGGAAGACATATGAAGAGAGACTAAAGGAGCTTAATATGTAGAGCCTCAAGGAAAGGAGGGAGAGGGGGGACATGATAGAAACATTCAAGTATCTCAAGGGAATCAACAAAGTCCAAGAGGGTAGCATCTTTCAAAAAAAGAGTTGTGCAAGAACAAGGGGGCACAATTTGAAGATGGGGGAGGATGGCTCAGAGGTAATGTAAGGAAGTTTTTTTTTCACAGAGAGGGTTGTGGATGCATGGATCAGCCTTCTGGAGGAGGTTGTGGAGTCAAAAACAGTGGTTGAATTCAAACATGCATGGGACAGCCAAAAGGCAATTCTAGGGGGTGGGGTAGAAAGAAGCAGGCTGCTGGTTAACTAGGATCTGCAGCTTATCCATTAGGTATGAAAATGGGCAGACTGGGTGGGCAAAGCGGTCCTTATCTGCCATCAAATTCTATGTTTCTATGTTACATGGTGTACTATGGTACATGTCTTCTTTCAACAATTTTTAGTTCCATTGGATATATGGTTCTTGTGTAGCGAAGTGGCAAAAATGTTCTTTTCTGCACTCCTGAGCAGTTTTCCCGGCATGATGCAGTGCAACTGATGAACAGATTCATATAACATTTGTTATACATGCTGTGGTATAGTACATGTCTTTATTTACCAATTTTCATTTCAGTCGGTCATACAGTTTTTGCACAGCGAAGAGACAAAATTTCACATGGTGAGAGGGTCCCGGACTCCCACCATCACAATTCATTCACTATTTATAGTGCACATTCTCAAAAGAAGGAAGTGAGAGTTAGGGCCAGTGACTCCAACGCACATCCAGATGCCTGTTGGTGGGGGCGGGGTGGACATGGGGTGCAAGGGGTGGCAACCCTAACACCAAATTTCCTCACTTTTGTCTCTGTGGAGCAACCCTAACTGATGCATTAAATGAAATTTTGCCATGAATTTATATATATATATATATATATATATATATATATATATATATATATATATATATTAGAGGCAAAAACCCCGTTTAATGCAATAGTTAGGGTTGTTTCACAATAGTAAAAGTGAGGAACTAAGTGTTAGGGTTGAAAACCCCTTGATTGTCTTGCCCACCCCTCATTCAGGTTGCATTGGGGTCATCAGCCCCAACCTCACCAACAGCAGAAGTATAGGAGAATGGGGTGAGAAGTTAGGACCCGACGGACCCCAATGCACACCCCAATGTCGTTTGGGGGTGGGCTGGGTTCAGGGGTTTTCAAACCCTAACACTGAATTTCCTCACTTTTGTCGTTGTGGAACAACCCTAACTAATGCATTAAACATAGTTTTTTGCCTCTAATTTCCCTTCTTTTTGAGAATGATAATGAGAAATAGTGAATGTAATGCAGCGGCGGGAGCGCTGTGGCATAGTAACAGGCACAGCAACGTAAACAGAAGCGCTAACAGTGGTGCACATGATAACACAAGTGCGAATGAGAACAGAAAGGGTAACGCACACAGTGGTGTAGACGGGAACGGTCTGCCACGTAATGTGTTGTCACATAGTAACATGGTGCCTGCAAACGGAAATGTCAATGAGCATGGTGACGCAAAGTGAAACAGAAAGAGAAACAGTACTGTAGACACAAATGGCAAAAAATTACAGAAATGCAAGCGCAAATGAAAACGCAAAGGATAACGCACATGGCGTAGACATGAACGGTAAGTGAAACGAGTATGGAACCACAAGCAGAAAGGGCAATGGTGACAGTAATGTAAGTGCACAGGCTGTTTTTCTCCAAAACCTGCATAGAGAAAGACAGTGAGTACAAAGAATGTATGCATAATAATAGGTATCGGAGCAGAAAATGAGGACTTGGAATACTAAATAGGTTATATCTCAGGAACCGTATGACGTAGAAAAAATTTTTAAAGGTCATATGATTTATGACTGTCCTAGCTAGTTTTTAATGGGGGCTAAGTATTTTCTGACAGAAAGTCCGTATCTACTTCCGTTTCTGAGAACGGGCCCTGAAAAGTGCAACGACAGTAATGTTATCCTATGGTAAAAAGAGAAGTTCAGAGCGCCATAACTTTGCCTCCCTGTAATATTTTTTCACCAAATCACTGAAAGACACATCTGTGGGCTGTTAGCTGTCTTCCCTTCAAATTTCAGGAAAAAATACCAAACCGTTATTTTGCAGCAGGGTGCCAAAGGATTCCTGTAATGCGTTGGGCGCCGTAATGTTATCCTATGGGAAAAACTGTCAACTTTGGAGTGCTGCAACTTTTCCACCGTGTAATATTTTTTCAACACAACACTGAAAGGCACATCTGTGAGATGTCGGCTGCGTTCCCTTCAACTTTCAGCCCAAAACTCCCAACCGTTCTTTTGCAGTGTAGTGCCAAAGAATTGCTGTCATTTTCCCACAGACTAGAAAACTACTGTCGCAATTTGCGAAAGCTTTGCAAAAATTTGTGACACTTTCGTGAGCACGAAAGTACTTTGCGAAGGTACTTTTCAGAAATTTGAAAACATATTTCTGGGGTGTTTTACCCAAAATAAAGACATGGCTAGCATCCTCAGGGTCCGACTAGGTGAATACAAAAGAATTAGGTTGCTAGAGGTCCCAAATTTAAATGTCAAGCATTTTCTGATCACTAACTGAAAACAAAATGGTGGATTTGTGAAAGTAACAGGCCATTTGTGAAAGTAAAATGCATTCGAAAGTGTTGAACTTTTGTTAACTTTTCCCATTGACTTATAATGGAAATTGTTTTCAATAACTTTTGAACCGTTTAATATTTTTCACCAAATCTCGAAAGGCACATCGGGGACCCTGGCATACGTTCCTGAAGATTTTGGTGGTCGCACAAACTGTGTGCAATCTGTGGCGCGACGTGGGAATTCCAACGTAAGCGGCACAGATCAAGCTTAATAACTCCTCAGCATTATATCCGACCGGTATGAAACTTGGCAGATCCCAAGGCCTATGGTTCTTGATCATGTTTCCAAATTTCAGGCAAATCCGTCAAATGGTTCAAAGTTATTAAGGTGCAAAATGTTGGGTTTAACATAGAAATGGCTACTCAACCCTAACTATGGTAGCCCTACCGTGCTACCATAATATATATATATATATATATATCAGTATAACTACAATAATACATCAATTAGGGTTAATATCAAGCTATAAAAAGGAGGTAAATATGACGTTGGTGTTTCAAACCCTAACACCCCACCCCCACCCTGCACACACCAACAGGTGTTGGGGGTGTTCCCTGTGACCATTAGCCCGAATACTCAACCCATTCCATAACTAAATAAGCTGAGATGGGTACAGTATAGGAGAATGGGATGAGCATTAGTGCTGACAACCCCAAGGCACACCCCTGACAACCGTTGGTGTGTGTGCAGGGTGAGGTGAGAGGAGTTGAAACCCTAACGTCATATTTCTTTCCTTCGTACAGTTTGATAACAACCCTAACTGATGCATGAAGTAGTTTTCTGCAAATAATTTCCTTACTTTTTGAGATAGAGTAATTATAGCCTTATTTGTCTGTGGGCGTGCAAGGCCCAGGCACTGCGCTCCCACTCTTGTATAATTTTTGCGATACAGTAATCATACCCTTATTTACCTGTGAGAGTGCAGTGCCCTTTGGACCCTGTGCTCTCATCCTTCCATAGATACATATATGTAGGTTTCTGTTGAAGGGCCCTGTGCTTCCATTTATAGGACAACAGTGACCAAATGGTCAGCATAGCCATCTTTTTTTTGTGCCGAGCCCCTGGAGGCTCAGCCCAGCCCCACTGGCCACTCCTACATGACCAGGCTTAGACCACTGGGTAAGACCACTGGGCAGCCGTCCCCTTCAATGGACATTAGCATAGGTGAGACCCAGTTTGCCCCCCCATGTCGAGGCCATGGAGTGTGACCCCCAGTGGACACAAGTAGGAAGTGGAGATCGTGGCGGTGCTGGCATCATGTGTGGGAGCTAGAATTTTTCATGCTGTAAATTCCCCCGGTGATGGGGACATGCAATGATGACCAGTGTCTGCCTCGCCCCCATGACATTTTTGTGACTGCCATAGCAGTACCCACAGCCTCTACCAGTGGTCTGCAATGCACCAGACACTCAACCCCACTCCCCCCAGAGAAGGAGAGCAGTCTCTGCAATGATCAATACTTTCCCCCCGGCTCTCTGACTCCTGAGTCCGTCCCTGAACCTGGGATGTCAGTGCCGCAAGCAAATGCCATGCCACTACACCAGTAGGCCAGCCCCCAGCATGGCCTCTTATTACCCCCACCTTATGAACCCAGTGCAGAAAATGTTTGAACCCCTGCCAACACTTAATTCCATATAACTGCAACACTATTCCATGCCACAGGTACAAAAACACATTTTGACTAGGATTTAAAAAAATGACAGCTGTGGTATACATGAGGTGGGGTAATAAAAAGGCTGTATTGAAAATTTGGGGTCAAAGTCTTTTACATTTTTAAAGTTATGCATGTGCATACCGAAATTGCAACTAACATACTAACATACTATTTGCCAGCAGATTAGGCCTTACAGTCTATCGAGTCTGCTCGAACCTTAGATCCTTAGTTGGGTGCCGAGGTCCTCCCATCCCTTGTGCTCCAGAAACCCCTATCATCCATCCCCACCCCCCTGGGACAGGCCATCATCTGATACATCCACTTTCTGTGTCTGTCCCACCCTCTCTTGAAGCCCTCCACTGTGAATTTCTGAACCAGCTCACCAGGCAGTGCATTCCAAGGGTCCACTCTCAGTGAAAAACCTCCTCCTCTTTCCCCCTCACCCTTCCACCTTCCAACTTCAAACCATGCCCTCTGGTGATACCTCCCTGCTTTAATCTAAATATCCCCTCCATGTTTACTCTATTTATTCCCTTGAAGTACTTGAAGACCTCAATCATGTCCCCCCTGTCTCTCCTCTCCTCCAATGAAAACAGGCAGAGCTCCTCAAGTCTGTCCTCATACATCAAATCCCCTAGCCCTCGTATCATCTTAGTTGCCCTCCTCTGTACCCTCTCCAGGAGCTGTATGTCCCTCTTCAAGTGTGGTCTCCAGTACTGTACACAGTACTCAAGGTGTGGTCTAACCAGTTCATTGTACAGTGGCAGAATCACTTCCTTGCTCCTAGATGTGATCCCCCTTACGATGCATCCCAACATCCTGTTTGTCTTGCTAGCTGCTCTCCTGAACTGCTCAGAGTTATTTATACATGCACCCACCATGACCCCTAGGTCTTTTTCCCTATTAGAGGCCTCCAGCACCTCCCCTCCCAGGGTGTACCTGTGTTTAGGGTTTCCCCGACCAAGATGCAACACCTTGCACTTAGTGATATTGAAATTTAATTTCCATGTGTGAGCCCAGCTTTCCAGGGTGTCCAGGTCCCCTTGCAGGGCCAACCTCTCCTCTTCTCCCTCAACTACTGCTCCCATCTTGGAGTCATCCACGAAGAGACTCATTTCACACCCTATACCCTCCCTGATGTCCGATATGTATGCATTAAACAGGATTGGACCCAGGACCGAGCCCTACGGTCCCCACTACCAACCTCTCTAGGGTTCGACAGCTCCCCACAGACCACTACTCTCTGGGTGCATCCAGCTAGCCAGTTTTCAATCCATCTGACCATCAAAGGGCCTACTCCCAACCCCATCAGTTTCTCCACCAGACCATTGTGGGGGACAGAGTCAAGCATTGCTGAAGTCCAAGAATAATACATCCACAGGCTTTCCCTGTCCAATTCTGATGTTACCCATTCGTAGAACTCCACAAGATTGGTTTGACATGATCTACTAGCACAAACCCATGTTGCCGACTATCCAGACCTCCCACCTCCTCCAAGTACACCCCAATCGTTCCTTTAGTATACTCTCCATTAATTTTCCCACCACCGAGGTCAAACTGATGAGTCTATAGTTACCTGGTACTTCCCTCAACCCCCCTTTATGGATTGGCACCACATGTGCCTCTTGCCAATCCCTAGGTACCCTCCCTGTCTCAAGTGACCTGTTGAAGAGCTCCGCCAGGGGTGCAGCCAGTATGTCCACCAATTCCTATAGTACTCTCTAATGAATGCCATCTGGCCCAGGAGATTTGTCTTTCTTTAGGGCCTTGAGGGCTAACCACACCCTTTTGGTGGAGATAGCATCATCCATCCCCTCCACCTTACTGGCCTTTTTATCCTTATCCAGATGTGACACCCCTGGGATACCTCTCCCTCCCTCTTGCTCCATTTCTGTTGCTCCCCTGATCCCACTCACTGCCGCTTCTATCACCTTCATGCCTTGCTTTGTAGATATTCCATCCCCCTCACTAGTGAACACAGAGGCAAAGTACTCGTTAAATACCTCTGCTTGGTCCCTCACCTCTTCCACCCACCCTCCTTCTGATCTCAATCTGCTGAGATGGCCCTTAGTTTTCTCCACTCCCCAATGTACGGAAGAACCCTTTTCTCCTCCTTGTATCCCTGTGCCAGCCGCTGCTCTTTACTGGACTTTGCTCCCTCACCATCTGGGTGACTTTTCTAGATGCAAGATGGTACATTTCCTATCTCTATCCCTCTTGTTGTTTTATATTTTTTTGTAGGCCCTTCTTTTCTCTGACTGCTACCTGTACCTCACTGGACCACCAGCATGGTTTATATGACCTTGCTCCCTTACGTTTCAACTTAGCGCAGATCCTGACTGCCTCATGAAGTCCCCGTTTTATGACCTCCCATCTCCTTTCCACACTTGTCATTGATGTAATCCCCTTCAAGTGATCCTTGAGAATATTTCCCATGTCCTCAAAGTCTGCCCCCTGAAGTCCACTGCCAGTGTCCTAGATCTCACCCCCCTCCCCATGCTTATTTGAAACCAGACAGTATTGTGGTCACTCCCAGTCAGGTGGTCCTGTACAACCAGGTCCCTTACCAGATCCCCATCTGCCAGAACCACATCCAGGACATGCCCCTCCCTTGTGGGCTCCATCACATGCTATGTTAAGAACACATCCTGGAAGCCGTCCAGCAGCCTCTGCTCCCTGGCCACCTTAGAGGACATGGTTCCCCAGTTTTACCTGGCATATTAAGTCCCCATCAACACCACTCCTTCCCCTTTTGGTCCACACTGGGCAATGATGTTGTCCAGCAAGCCATCCTCTAGAACATCACTCATCCCGGGGGGGCCTATATACTACACCCAGCTTGACCTTATCTCCTGCTAGGGATTGTAAGGTGACCCATAAGGCCTCCACGTTTTCTTCTGCTTCTTCTACCCTAGCAATTTCTATGTCATCTCTACTGAACATAGCCACTCCACCCCCTCTGCCCTCCTGTCTATCCTTCCTAAGCATAGTGTACCCCCGTATGTTTAGGTCCCAGTCATGGTTTTTGTTGGCTCACGTCTCCGTGACCGCCGCCACATCCACACCCCCCTCAAACAGCATGGCCTGGAACTCTTGCAACTTGTTTCCCAAGTTCCTGGCATTTACTAACACCAACCCCTGATGGTCATAACTTTGCCATTGTCACATATTTTGACACCTAGTTTTCAACATAGCCTTCTTATGACCCCTCCTTATGAACAATGTGACTGTCATTACAAATATCCTACCCAAAAGGTGAATTCACCAAGTGACCGCAAAATTACCTTGTGGGCCGGAGTTGCATAATGATACCCCCATTGTTCATGAACAGGTGTCTCAAAAAGGGTAGGCTGAAACATTGGTGTCAAAATATGCAAAAATGCCACAATGATGCACCAAAGTTCTATTGAAATACATTGATTTCCCATATGAAAAAATATCTTTTTTCATGAGTTGTCAAATGAAACAAGATATTTTTCCTTCTTTTTCAGCTAGTATAATTGTATCCTCATTTTACTGTGGAAGCACAGGGCCCTTCGGACCCTGCACTTCCTTCCCTCCATTGAGACAGTACAACACTGTCCATAAGTCATGGTGGGATTGCAGGGTCCTTGGGACCCTGCATGCCCATCTTATAATCCAGATAGTACAACGGTGTACATATGTCACGGTGGGAGCGCAGGGTCCTTTGAATAATCCAGATACTACAACAGTGTCCCACATTCCCTGCATTGAGATAGTACAACAGTACCCATATGTCATGGTGAGAGCACATTATCCAAGGAGCGCAGGGTCCTTCAGACCCTGCACTCCCATCCCTTTATCGAGATAGTGCAATATTGTCCATATGTCACAGTGGGAGCGCAGGGTCCTTTGGACCTACGTTCCCATCCCTACATCGAGATAGTACAACAATATCCATTTGTTCTGGTGAGAGACAGGGTCCTCTGGATCCTGGGCTCCCATACCTCCATCCAGATAGTACAACAGTGTGGTAAATGGCAAACACTGCAAAGTTAAGATCGTGCATACAAACTGCGCAATGCACACTTGTAACACACTCATTTTTTGGAATTTTTCCCCAAATTTTCAATATGGGCTTATGGGTCCTCTCCTCATGAATAGAGACACTGTAATTTTGTTAATCCATTCCAAAAGTTGATTTCACTCAGTGACTGCACCTTTCTGTGCCACATATTTAGCAGTATGTGAAAAATGAAAGCTCTACTGTTCATAAGGAGGTGTTAAAAAATTCCAATGTTGAAAATCTGGAGTGAAAATGTAAAAAATTGACAAAGTTACCAGTCGGCATAGAAAGGTTACAATGTACGCTCATAACACAGTCATTTTTGGCAATTATTTTACCAGAATTGCAAGATGGGATTTTTGGGACACCACCTCATGAACAGTGGCACTGTCATTTCATGAATCGGTCCCAAAAGATGATTCCATGCAGTGACTGCAAAATCACCTTTCGGGACTAAGAAACAAATTGACAGTGACATGTTCACAATGAGGGGTCCCCGAACCCCATATTTTAAATCTGGGGCCAAAATTCCTAAAACTGGATGAGACATCAATCTAAATTGAAACCCCCCATTGACTCCCACTATATGGCTTACCCCAAATTCTTCAGTTTGTGGTTATACTTTGAAGAATGCAGACGTGTTCCAGGTCTATGGAAAATCACTGATCCTGGCCTCCAGATGGTAAATATGGGTGAGGGAGCACATTAAGGTGGGTGTGCAGAGGAAGAGTGGGGATGGGGAGGGGGGACTGGGGAGACAATAAGGGATGGTTTCCTTTATTACAGGTATTAAAAAAAGAAAATCACCAGGACGGTTTTCTTTTTTTTACATGTTTTCTTTTGGGCACTGGACACACTGGGATGGGCTCCCAGTGTGCCACATAAGTTTGGGGGGGTCATCATACAAACAGAGGGATTGGGCACCCCTGTTGGAAATAAGAGTGGGCTTGAGGGGCAGTCATCCGACACTGGGAGTGGGCATCCAGGTATCGGAAATTATATATTTTTTAAAATTTAAACATATATCAGCACACTTGGGTGAGCTCCCAGTGTGCCACAATATGTTTGGGGGATACACACTGACATGGGGATTGGGCACCCAGATGTCAATGAAGGTCAAGCAGCATTGATGCAGGATCCTGTGTTGATCAAACACTTCAATGCAGGATTCTGCATCGAAGAAAAAACATGGGGGATAGTTTTCTTTTTCCTCAGGATTTTAAATAATGTAGGCACACTGGAGTGTGCTCCCATATGTGTGTGTGTGCAGGGGATACATCCCAACATGGGGATTGGGCACCCCATGTTAGTGGGTCTTCCTTGACTCTGCAGCTGACAGCATGAGTTCCAGCTGCAGCTGCAGAAATCAAGAAAATACCACTCTTCTCATACAGATAATGGATTATATGCTATTCTCTGTATAAGCTGGACCCCGGAAAAAAGACAATTGTCGGGGTCCAGTTTAAAAAACAAAACAAAATTCAGAATATACCTAAAGGGGTTCTCTTGAGCTATTTTCTGATGGTTTTTTTTTGTGTTAATAAGGTTCAGGACTTCAAGTTTCTCACTAAGAGGGAAAACAAGATGGCAGATGAAACACAGGGAACTGTGTGAAAAATACTAGCATTTCTTGCGAAAAGAAGCTGTTATTTTTCACACAGTAGTCCTATCGTGAGCACAATACCAGGCTTTATTTCGAAAAGAACCTGGTATTGTTTGCACAATACTGTATTGTGCGCACAATAGGCTGGTATTGCTCGCACAATACAGTATGGTTAAAACAACAGTATTTTTTGTTCATGACATATAAATTTTCCCATTGGAAATAATGGGAACATTTGAAGAGTCATAACTTTTAAGCAGATTAATATTTTTTTCACAAAACCTTCAAAAGACACATCTGTGACCCAAAGGCGTTCAACCCTGAAAATTACAGCCCACACCATAAAGTCGTTTTTGAGATACAGCTGCAGAACAAAATGTCAAAAATCCAATTTTTCTGTTTTTTCAACACTTTATATCTCGGAAACCACTTGAAAGATTCCCATGAAATTTGGCAGATACAGAGACCTATTCCTAGTAATTATACAAACTAGATTGCTTGCAAATTCATTGAACAACTCCAAAGTTATTAAGGCTAACTGTTTGGACTTTAACATAGAAGTGCAGTTTCAACCTAACTATACTGGCACGACTGCACCAGTATAATATGTGTGCCTTAGTACATACATTTTTAACTGACATGCCACTGCCATGTCCAGTAGATCTGAACCCAGACTCTCTGTAACAGTGGTGCCCAGTATAAGGTTCCTTCTGAGTCTGAGTAAATGAGAAGAAAACCAAGGCTATGCTCCTTGGTTCCAAGTCCTACCTAACTAATGCCACTTAATCTAACTCATCCCTCCTAGCGCTCTTCCCATCTGGACTTACCCTGCAGTTAGTCTCTGAGTTCAAAAATATGGGTGTAACCTTTGACCCATCTCTTTCCTTTACCATACACATAAACACTCTTGTATGCAGAATCAATCAAAAACTCAGCATAGCTTATCACTTAATATACTATCTTACCTCTGCTGGCTGACTAGCAATTGCCCGGGGGAACCTGCTCCGTATCCTTGACAATTGCTCTCCAGTTTACTCTGCATTTCTATCCTCTACCCTTTACACTTTACCACAGACTCAAATTGGTTTATAATAGTTTTTGCCACTTCACGCTAATGGCTCCCTTCTCCACCCACCATTGCAACTTATATCAGTCTCTTGGTTGGCCCTCACTCAAGTGTCACTTTGACTATGCACTTAGTAGTATCACTGATGGCACAATGCATGGTGGTATCGAGTCCCCATATAGTTCCCTCCTCAAGGCACGTACTGTCCCCAGGTGTCTGCATGATACAGTGGTGCCCCCACTTGAGGTCTCCAGAGTCTCCACTGTAATGGGATTAAAGCTCTGCTGGTAGCCGCCCCTTCTCTGTGGAACAACTTCCCAGCAGCTATCAGCATGGCTGCCTCATACCACTCCTGCAAATCTCAACTCAGATCCTGGCTACTCCTGGAATCCACCTGTTCCTGCTCTCCTGTTTTAAACCCTCCCCCTCTGGGGTGAAGGTAATTATACCCTTTTTACCTCACTCCTTCACCTATTTTTTCTCATTCCCCCTCACCCTTATGTGCTAGCTATCTCTACCCTCCCTCTCCCCATCCCTACCCCTACTTGTTTTCCCCTGTGTCTTCACCCTCTCCTCTCTGTAGATCTTTTCCCTATATATCTTACCCTTGTACTCCTGCTCTCCTTCCCCTCCCCCTTAACCTAGTACAAAGCAACCTTAGTATGAGCCTCCATGTCACCACTAGTGGTTAGTTCCTCTGCTTTTCTCCATCTCCTCCCTAGCACCCTTGGTGTGTGCTTCTATTTACTGACACCTAACTTTACTGCTTCCTCCCTATTCATCTCTACCTAGGTATTGCTGTTTGTTGATCCATTTATCCTCCTAGGTTACTGTAAAGCAGTCTGTTTACCCTGTTTCAAATCAGTGTTACTGCTTGTAACTGATTTTTTCCACTACCCTGTGTCAATCTATTGAACGGCTAGTAATCTGTTTTCATTGGGTTTGCAACTATACATTGTTCAGTTACTTCTCTGTACCATTGCTTATTATGCTATGCATGTTATAACTGGGACTTGAGTCTGTACAGCTTGTAATTTGCTATTCTTATTGGATTTTAAATCATTTTAACTATTTGATTCTGTGCCATTGTTTGTGGCCCAGGTCATACCTGAAAACGGTCATTGGATTGGCACACTTACCTGGTAAACAAAAACTTAAATAAATACATTGTGGGTTGCTTGTGTGATTGGATCACAGGAGATAGTGAAGACCTATAATGAGGCTGTTGCCTCAGCCATCAATGCAGTCACACTAGTGCATACATGACTCATGACTCAGTATCTGATATCGCCATGGTTTGATTGGGAGCTCAGGGAACTTAAGGTAAGGGGTCAGAGTTTGGAGCACTGTTAGAGAAGATCCAGGTCTGATGAGAACAAGCTTCCTTTGAGGAATCAACATGGTGAATGTCAAAGGGTGATTTACCATAAGAAGGCAGAATTCCTGCCCAGGAATATTAATGCAGGGAGGAACTAACCTTATCAGTTCTTTTAGGTGGTGGACATACTTTTATCTCCAGTGTGTCTGCAATGAGTAAGAGCTTATTCATCTGCTCACTGCAAAGTGTTTACTCAGGTTTTCTCTGACAGGTTGTCCTTGATTCAGTCAGGGATCTCTTTGTCTGGATCATTTTGATCCAGCAGTGTCAGGTTGGTGAGGGTGGGATGAGATTCAATGGTCAGGAACCACTTTAGACCAGTTTTGATGGAAAATGCTTGTGGTGTATCCTCAGAGCTGTGACCTACCTACTGTGAGTTAGATCCAGGCCCAACTCACCTAATAATTGGGTGTATGGGGTTTTGGGGGCCAGTGTTCATCCAAATGATTATGTGTTCCTTTTCCTGGGTGTCTTTCCTGGGGTGTTGAAAGTGGCTTTATTGAGACCTCTTCTGACAAAGACATCTTTGGACCCAGTATGATGAGCTATAGACACATCTCTAACCACCCCTTTCTGGGTATGATTATTAAGAAGGTGGTGGCTCTACGGCTAAAGGTGCACCTCCTAGAATTTGACATCTATGACCCTCTCAAGTGTGGGTTTAGGTCCAGGTACAGTATGGAGACAGCATTGGTCAGTGTGTAGAATGATCTGCTCAGGGCTAGAGATCGAAGGGAGTGGTCAGTTCTCATTCTCCTTGATCTTTCTTTAGTGTTCGAAATGTGGACCATAGGTTGTTTTTAGATTATCTCAGGGAGTACTGTAAACTTACCAGCACAGTGTTCTGCTGATTTGAGTCTTACCTTGGTGACAGGATGCAGAGGGCGGTGCTAGGGAGTTGCTCCTAACTCCCAATGTGAATGCTCCGTGGATTATCATAGGGATCAATCCTCTCTCCCATGTTGTTTGCAGTATATATGGTGCCCCTAGGAAGGATAGTTAGATAATATGGGTTGAGTTTTCATTGCTACAGTATGTGGATGATACCCAGATGGATCCGTTTTTTGCACCTGGGATGCCTGGTGCCATTGAGGTAATAAATTTGTGCCTAGCTAAGATACAGGACTGGGGTGCTGGCCTAGTGGCACTGAGGGTTGAGGCACTGGATGCCACACCTCGCACCATGCTAGTGACCTGTGTTCGGGAGCAAGCTCGGGTTTCCTGTAATCAGTCAGGGATGAGAGGACTGAGTGTCTGGAGACAGCTGTCCTCTCCTGTGGAGGGTGGACTCATGGTCCTGCCACAACAGTGACTCTCAGTGGAGACTGGGAGCACCGATGCCAGGATTGTGCACACAAAGGGAGGAGGTAATGGCAGATGCTCATGAGAGGGATGCAGAAGCATGCCCAGCTTGTGCTGAGTGTCACTGCATGTCTGCACCTCCACAGGGGTTATGTTATGAGCCAGCACAAAGGGAAAAACCCAGCTCCTGAAGAGACAATGGCACATCAGTTCCACATCCACTGCCAGATCCCACCCACCCCAGGTCCCAATATCCTCCAGGCCTGTACCTCCCCAATTTAACTGATTTGAAGGAGCACCCAAGATAGGAGTGGGTGGCCCCACCCTGGGGATGACAAGGCCAAGGGGGATTTAAGGTGGCCCAAGGTGCTAGGTTGGGGGTCTGGGGGGACCTGGTGGTGCAGGATTCCTCAGACAGGGCAGGATCCACTGGGGGATGCCTGAGTGATGCACCAGGACCGGTGACTGGAGGGAAACAAATGGGGTAAAATAAAAAAAAGATACAGGACTGGGTTTCATCAAGCTGGCTGTGACTCGGTCTGGACAAGATGGAGGTACAGTATTAGTGATTGAGTGTGGTCAGAAAAGGGGCATGGGGGTCACTGATGGGGAGAATGGTTTATGGCTGGGATCTTCCAAACTGGTGGCCTCTGTTAAGGTTAAGAATCTAGGAGACATTCTAGATGCAAGGCTGACATGAGTCTCAGGTGTCATTTGTACTCCAGAGTGACTTAAAACCTTGATTCCCACTGAAGACTTGCCCTCACTGGTACCTACATTCATTACCTCTAGGCTTGACTACTGGAATGCTTTCTAGGTATCTCAAAAAATCCCACACTGGGACGGTGATGCTCTGGCCAGTAGATAAAAATATGCAGAGAAAGAAGCTGAGCACTCACCACCTCTAATACACAAACACCTAGGTCTGTCAATTAAAATCTCATTTTATTATTAAAAGGACATGCAGACGTCACCTGCTTGATGCATTTCAGATCACTTGAGCCTTTGATAAAGGGTTAAGTGATCCAAAACACGTCACATGAATTATGTCTGTGTGTCCTTTGAATAATAAAATGACATTTTAATTTACAGATGAGCGTGCCCTTGTATTGGAGGTGGTGAGTGCTCGGCTTCTTTCTCTGTATATGCAACTCTTTATACCTTGGGGTGAGCAGAAGTCTCCTATGATGTCTGCAGCAACTGCAGAACACAGGGGCCCCATTGCTGATGGGCCTTTTGAGGTCATCTTATATAACCCAGGCCCTGTCTGAACTGCACTGGCTGCTGGTGAAATGGCAAATCACCTTCAAGGTTTGTTTACTGACCTGCAAAGCCCTGTATGGACTGGGTCCTGGCTACCTGTGTGACCTTTTGACTCCATACCAGACCTCTTGGTGCCTCTGTTCCTCTGAGGTGGGCCTGCTAGTCATTCCAAGGGTGAGGTTGCAATCTTCTGGGGATAGGGTCTTTTCATCTGCTGGCCCTGCCCTTTGGAACAGGCTTCCTAGGAGTCTGAGAGAGGCCCCCTCATTGGATGCTTTCAAAAGGGGCCTGAAATTCTTCCTCTTTCAGGAGGTTTATGGTACCATTTAACATTTTGTTGGAAATTCACCTTCTGACCAGCATTTCACTGTTAGTTTTAAATATTTATAATTATTCATAACTTTTATTTTTAATGTGGATGTTTATTGTGAATGTTTTATTTTATTGTTATTGTAATGTTTGCAGTGTTGCTCATCCCTCAGAGTCCCTGGGATTGGGCACTATATCAATAAAGTTTGCTGCTATTTCTACTACTTTTCTAGTCAAGTGAATCAGGATCTTTAGTGAAAAACTGACAAATGTAGAGATTACTTACTAACTGCATAATTGCTTTCAAACGCCTAGTGTATCTAACCATTACGACTAGATATCATTAAGAACACTATGACAGTAGGGTCATAAAATCTTGCAACATTTAGAAAGATGGCATGGGGCACCACCATAAAAAGAAAATAAAGCTTCTACCTCTAATGATTCCAGTACTGGCCTATTCTAAATGTACAGTATACATGTTGACAACTGCTGCTTTTGGAACCAGTTGGGCTAGAAACTTAACTGTGTGTTTGTTTTTTTTTTTTGTTTTTTTTTTATGAAAGCCCAGAGATTCCTTTTTTTTACTATTTACATGGATTGATGTATATCAGAAATGTACATTTATAGCTATACAATTGTAACCATAATGTTATTGGTAAACATGTATTAATATGTATTTTGTGTGCTGTATCACAATGAATTATCCATGCTGTCTAAAGTCGAGGCTTTCCATTTAAAACAATTATGTTCAGCAGGTATCAAACTGTTAAATCATATGGACAATGACTGATATAATATCAGCCCCTACATCAAAAGATATTAGTGAGGTCCTGTCAAAAAGAACCAAATTCATTTGTCTGGTTTATTTAGCCTTATTGACACCATGATACTATAACTCTTTATGGTTTAGAACCTATTTTGCAAGAATGTCCAGGGAATAAAAACAGCAATAGAGTAGCTTGGAAGCAAATAGATATAAATAATATTCAAGAGTTACGGTTGCTTAATATACAAAATAGTTTCTGCTATTTTAATGACTGCTTTTTTTCAGAACTGAATTGCTTTGTCAGGACACAAGTCCAATCTTATTCATTCTTCAATCTGTACTATGTAATTTCATCCTTTCTTAGTATTTCTAACAACACTATGTAAAGGACAAATAGTTACATTTTTATGTTTGCTTGCGCGCATGTGCAAGAAACATTATGTGGCAGCTTAGGAGAGAAGCGTGTTGTGGAGGGGTGGCGCTGTGGCAGCCAATGGAGGCACTTGATTTGGGGGCTTGGCACTGGTGGACCAATGGAGGCACAGTGTGCTGAGGACACTGGCTTCCAAAAGTGCTACTAGCTTGTAATGTTTTCGCCGCAGCAATCAAGGGCTGCCTCATCATTGCAGTGTCAGCCATTCTGCTGCAATGAGGGAGCAACCCATCACTGCTGGACAGAACATTGCCTAGTGTAATATTATTTATGAACACAGCAGCAAGCCATCGCCATGTTCACAAACAATATTAGACGCCCCTAGTGCCGAAGGGGTGCTCAATCCCCCTCGGCATCATGTGCCACCCCAAAACAGTTTTTGAATGCCGACGGAGTCCCCAATCCCCATTGGCTTCATTCCCTCCCCCCAGTGTAAATTGCCAATGAGGGAGCCCACTCCCCATTAGCATAATGTCCCCCCAAAAAAAGACTGGTTTTGTGCAGAGGGGGTGCCCAATCCCCCTTGGCTCTTGCCCCCCATATATGCCAATGGGGTGTCCAATCCCCCATCAGCTACAGCCCCCCAACAAAACTCTCGGGTGGCATGCTGGGAGCCCATCCCAGTGTGCCAGATGTCCCTGTGAAGAAAAAAAAATCCCATGATGTTTTTTTCCCCCTGTAAATCAGAAAATGGTCCCTTGTTGAGTCTGGTGGCCCCACCCCCAACCCACGCCCACCTGCTGTGCACCCTGCCTCACCACACCCCCCTCACCCCATATTTACCTCTGGAGCCCAACATGACGATCTTCGGTGGACTGAGAACACGTCTGCACTCTTCAAAGCTGACTGCGAACTGAAGAAATGCCAGTATAATGGCATAAATAGGGTTTTTTCAACTTTGTTGCATATCTCAGGCATTTTGGGGAATTTTGGCACCAAATTTTCAACATGGGGTTATTGGGGCCCCTCCTCATGAACTCAGCTGCTGTCATGTTGTTACTCAGTCCTGAAAGGTGATTTTTGCAGTCACTGTGCAGAATCTCCTTTTGGGACCCTTTAATAAAACGACAGTGCCAGTGTTCATGAGGTGGCCTCTCAAAAAGTCTATGATGCAAATTTGGTGGATAAAATCCAAGAAATGACTGTTTTACAAGCGTGCATTGTGCAGTTGCTACACACACTCATAACTTAGCGAATTTGCAATATTTTCACTCCAGATTTTTAACATTGCCATTTTTCTGCTCCTCCTTATGAACAATACAGCTGTCATTTTTCTGCTCCTCCTTATGATCAATACAGCTGTCATTTTTTACATCCTGGCCGAAATGTGTTTTTTCACTTCCGGCGCAGAATAGCGCAGTCGCTGTGGGAAATCAATGTTCGGGACAGTGACAATGTTCATTAGCAGAGGTCCTAAAATGCCTATGTTGAAAATTTTGTGATGAAAGTCCATAAAATGACTGTGTTACGTGCATGCATTGCACAGTTCCCAAATATGCTCAGAAATGAGAGAAATTTTAATATTCCCACTACAGATTTTCAACATTGCCATCTCTTCACACCTCCCTAATGGATAGTACAGCTTCTTCACATCCTGCCTGATCTGTGTTTTCGTACATGTGGTGCAGAATTGCACGGTCGCTGTTGGAACTCAGAGTTCTGGACACATTGACAAAATCACACTGCCACTCTTCATGAGAAGAGGTACCAAATGCTTTCATGAGATGGGGTCACAAAAAGGCCATGTTGAAAATTTGTAGTGTGTCCCACCCTGTATAGACTGACAGGCATTGGGGTGTGCCTTTGCACTGCCGACTGTACTGCTCATGCCATCCCACCCCCACCCCCAGCCACTGACAGGCATTGAGGTGTACCTTGGACTCTTCAGCCCCATACTTCACCCCATTGTCCTATGCTGCACCCATTTCTGCCTATGTCCTTGTGGAATGGGGTGACTGTAATGTCAAACACCCCAAGGCACACCTCAACACATGTCGGTGTCTGCAGAATAGGCTGAGGTGACATGGCATGACCGTCATGGGTGGTGACCCAAACACTTACCCCAATGCCTGTCCATCTCTACAGGATAGAGGTGGGGTTGACGTGAAGTTCAATACTTCACTGCCATTCCTATTCTGCATCTGTCTAACTCCTGCATTTCCAATGCTAATACCAGCAAGCAAACATTCAGCATTGACCAATGCTTGTTATCAAAGTGCAAGAGTATAAACATTAGTTATCTAGTACTAGTGATCATACCCTCCTACACTGGAGTTACAAAACAGATTTTAAATTCCATTCTATGGCAGTTGTAACACTAATACAAGACTAGAGAGATTGTGAAGTGAAATACTGCTGGAAGAGATGTGGTGAAGTGATACATGTCCTTTTTCATAAAGGTCTGGTGAAGTTCCAGCAAATGGGTACTTCACCCACAGCCTTTGTGAAATAGGTAAAGTGCCCTTCGCTGACAATGTTTTATTTTAATTTACTTACAAGGGTTATTGCCAATCATAGTAGATCCTGCAGGTGATTACCTGTTTTATAAAAAAATGTTAATATCCTTTCCCATCCTTGTAGTACAACTGGCACCCTCCTAACCCCCCAAATGGAAATTCCTCCTTCCTCTAACCCACTTACAGGTAACACCCCTAACTCCTACCATCCCCTCAAGGTCCCAATAATAAAGACATACCCCCTTTCTCCAGCACACTGAGTACCTTTTCTCACATCCTCCACTCCTCCACCATTGTCTTGATAATAAACAAAAAACTTTCCCCTAACCCACTGAGCATCCCTAGTCCCATTCTTCTCCTCCCTGTGTATGCTAAGTTATGAAAAATTATACTTTTTTTTAGGTACTGGAGAAAGTGACTAGCACCTCCCTCCTCTCACCACTTTGGCCATCTGGCATCTGAATTATAAGAGTGCAAGTGCACTCATATACTATAAATATGCTCTCACTAGATGGTGGCTGACAATTGTGGTAAGGCGAGGGTTGCACTGGTCACCATTTTTGGCCTCTAATAAATGCATCCTGTTTTTCAAGGTCAATGAACCCAAAAGACAGGAGTGGAGAAAATGTTGTGCAAATGTTGTGCAAAGATGGTTGAAGGATTTTTTTCTATATTATTAGGACTGCTGGGGGATGAGGGGTGGAAGAAACATTCAGTGGGTTGGGGGAATGGGATATGTCTTCATTTTTTTGGACCAAGATGGAGTTGAGGTTAGGATTTTGGGGTGCTACATGAGCTGGAGGAAAGGGACCTGCTTATTTACTGGGACCATGGGGTGAAAGGAGGAGACTGTTCTACAAGGAAGGGGGAAGGTTTAATGTTGTTTTTATTTTGTTTTTATTTGTGTTTGCATTTTATTAGAGCTGCTGCTATGCTTCTCATTGCAGACTTCAACACTGAAGTGTAGCTAGCTGACCCTTCACCATGGGCAAAATCACATTCAGTAGTTTTTCCACACATACTTTGCACAATGTTGCCCTGCACTCCCGTCATGCATACATTTTGTAATTGACTGTGATTCATCTATACACAAGTGTACATAAGTGTACAGCTATTTTAATGATATCACATCTTCGTGTGTGTATGGCCCTGCGCTGCCATTACTGCATAATGCAATCCATATGCTGTGCAGGCCTAGAGGTAACCCTTGTACTACAAAACCTGCAATGTCTGAGTAACCGTAAGGACTCTAAAAAATTCCACTGCAGTTGTATTCATGACCTGGCCACCTCCACTAAGCTCTGCTTAGTAAAATATCTGTATCTCGAACTGTTTTCAAGATATAGGTGCCGAAAGGTGGCGCAGGTGCCACAGTGTTATCCTATGGGAAATTCCAACACTTCAGAGTGCTATAACTATGGAACTGGTGAAAACTTTTTCACCAAACCAGCAAAAGGCACATCTGTGAGGCAAGGGCTTGCCACTCTGCAAACTTCAGCTCAAAAGTCCTACCCATTGATTTGCTTTAAGTGGCAAAGAAACGGTGGTTTTGGGGCTGTTTACTCTTGGGATTTCCACACAAGTTCCATGGACTTTCTCAAAAGTATCATTGGTTTACCTGGGGGAGTTTTTGCTAAAGAACCATGGAACATTCATGAATGTCCAACCATTATAGATGCTGAACTTTTGTGAAAATACCCGAGATAGTTTTATGGAAATCCACAGTACTTTCATGAACATTCCATGACTAAGATGGCGGAAAAACTGAAAAAACATATTTCTGGGCATCATATTTAAAAACTAATGCCAAGGTCATGTTGGTAGGGTTCTGATTAGGTAAACCCAACTGTTCGTGTTTACCAAGGAACAGTATGTTTTAAACGACATCATTTTTTCTCCGTTGCTAACTGAAAACAAGATGATGGTAGCATGAAAGTACTAAACCCATTTCCAGCAGTAAAAAGTGCTTTGCAAAAGTAAAAAGTGCTTTTGTTGAGCTGGCCCAGTGGTGCTGAGGGCTGAGACACTGGATGCCACACCTCGCGGTATGCCGGTGACCCAGGTTTGGGAAAGGACCTGGGTCATTGGGGGTTGGCAAGGGAAAGGAAGGATTGAGCTTCCCATGACAGCTATCCTTCTTCTGGGGTGGGTAGGGGCACTGCATCACTCTGCTGCGGCACCTGGTGGAGCTTAGGGGCACTGCGAGGGTGTGCACAGACAAGGGTTGGAGCACGGTGGAGATCAGCACGTCAGTACACAGATGCTCTGTGGGGAAAAAACATGGTAGTCAATTGCAGGGCGATTGTGGTGGCTGATGGCCATGCCTTGTGCCCCCGGATATGAGAGATGCACCCCCCAAGTCCCAGGTTTCCATGCACCGGGCTTGTGTGGGGAGGTGGGGAGAGCATGTCGTGGGCCAGACCTGGTCCGGGGGTGCGCGTGCTGGCAGCCACACCACTTGCAACCCACTTAACAGTGGAGGAGAGGATAAATAATGATATGTTAAAAGAAAAAAAGAGTGCTTTCAAGCCAGACATATATTTATTTTCCCATAGGCTATAATGGGAAACTCAAATTTTTTATAACTTTTGAATGAATTAATATTTTTTCACCAAACCTTCAAAAGACACATTGGTGACACAGACCCAATCTACCCTGTTAATTTCAGACCAGAAACTCCAGCTGTTTGGGCTGTAACCCCGAGCAAAGAAATAGCCCATAAAGTGATGTTTTTCACTTTTATGAGCACTCCGCAACTCCACAACCATACCACACAGCAGAACTAAACTTGCCAGATACAGAGATCTTTGATACCAGACAGCACATACAAAATTTCAGGCAAATCCATTGTATGGTTAGAAAGTTATTAAAGGGCCAATTTAGCCTTTAACATAAAAGTAACCATGCAACTATAACTATACCTGCACTACTGTGCAGGTATAACATCCATACATATATATATATATATATATATATATATATATACAATAGGGTGAGACAAATGAGTAGTGGATAAATCCATATATCTTACACACAGTGATATAAATCCTGGTAAAAAAATCAGTGTGATAATATTTTACATTTATACGTATTGCACTTACCTCAGAGCCTAATACAATCATGATGCTGATCTCTTAATGACATCCTGACCAATCAGAACTCAGCTGGACTCTGATGATGTAGTTATCATCACTAGGCAGATTTCCCTAACACAACAATCGGAAATGCCTCCAAACCCTCAGCAGCCAGGAAACTAATCAGTATATCAGTTCCACCTGCAACTCACCTGCTAGCCCTAGAAAGCACATTGTGTTCCTGCAGAGAACCAAAGCAAGCTAACAGTAAACAGTTTCATATTGACAAGAAGCCAAAAAAGAGCAAAACCTTCCACATCCACAAAAAGCTCAACTGCCAATGAATATAGCCTGCTTCATCCCAAATGGCAAATTAGTGTTTCAGCTTGTTTTAGCAGAAGTTTCCTTTTTTTGTCCTGTGTCTTCTTTGTTTATTCCACAAGATAAAGTGAAATAAAAACAAAACATTCTGGAAACTCCTATTGTATAAATCAGTCACATGATGTGCAGTTATGTGCTATAGAAAATATTTTCACTCCTGCATTGTGACCTCTGGATACTCTCACTTGTGCCTTTGGCACTTGTGAGTATCCGGAAGTCACTTTCCTGGAATGAAAATATTTTCTATATCACAATCTTGCCCATCATGTATCCCATATATATGTATATGTGTGTATATATATATATATATATATAGAGAGAGAGAGAGAGAGAGAGAGAGAGAGAGTATGTAGGGTCATGAAGGCACTTCTATGTTAAACTTAAAGTTTTGTGCATTAATAACTTTGGACCCATTTAATGGATTTGCATAACATTTGGTATGCATGGTGGGGCATGATTTGCCAAATTTCATTTTGGTTGGACTTACAGTTTTTGCACTCCAAAATGCTTAAAAATGCACTTTTCACCAGTTATGTGGGCAGTTTTTCAGATTTTTCTCCATGGTGCTGTGTGGCCATTGTGTGCTATGCCACTCTGTGTCTTGGTTTGTTCATCTGAAAGAGCTTGGGCCAAGGAACATTCTGCTTTTTATTTGGTGAAAAAATATTAATCCATTCAAAAGTTATTAAACTTTTAAGTTCCCATTATAAGTTATCGGGAAAATTTATATGGTTATTTTGCGAACGAAGAATGGGATTTTGCCCATCTGGTACCTCCTCACAATCAAAGAATTTGTAGGATCATGATCAAAGATCTTTGATCCCAAGAAATTCTTTAATAATGATGGCCACCATCTTGTTTTCACTTTCTGGCCAGAAAAATTCAGATATCTTGGCTCGGGGTCACCTCTGAAGTAAAACATGGATGAGATTTACTCTGGGGCTTTGCTCTATCGAGCCATGGCTGTCATTTGCTTCAAAATGGTCAAAAAATAGAGTTTTAAACATTTTTATTCTTTGATCATGGCTCACTAACGATCTTTGATCGCGAGCCTGCAAATTCTTTGATCACGAGTTTCTTTGACCGCAATCCTTGATCGCGAGCAAGGGACAAGATGGCCAGTTGAAAAAAGGTTATTTGCTCAGCTCAGGGGTGGGTTATTAACACAAATGAGGTTGGGTTTTGCTCAGGGGACTTCATTTTATCGAACCATGCCAGTGGTTTCATGTATTTATGTCTAAAATTTGAATTTCACCATTTGTTATTCTTTGATCATGAGCCTGCAAATTCTTTGATTGCGAGCCTGCAAATTCTTTGATCACAAGATTCTTTGACTGAGATCTTTGATCATGAATGAGGGACAAGATGGTCAGCTGAAAAAATTAAATTTCTCAGCTCAGGGATGGGTTATTAACACAAATAAGGGTGGGTTTTGCTCAGGGGCTTCATTGTATTGAACCATGCTAGTGGTTTCATGTATTTCTGTGTAAAATTAGAATTTCACCATTTTTTATTCTTTGAGTGCGAGCCTGCAATTTCTTTTAATGCAAATCTGCAAATTCTTTGATCGTGATGTTTGATCGCGAGGGAGGGACTAGATGGCCAGATTTTAAAGCAACAGATAGGCCAATTTTAACAATATTTCACATCAAATATCTCAGAAATGGTTTGGTCTTTTTACTTGAAATTTGGAGGATGCTCAAGGGATGTCCTGTACATGGGAATTATGATGTTTAAGTGTCAGACAATATATTTTTTGCAGAGATATTGCATGTCACTATTTACATTTTACGATCAGCGTTTTCCATTGAGGTAGTGGCTTGAAATTCATAGGGCAGCTAACCATACTGCCATGGATGTATTTTCATTCATTAGGTGTCTAAAATCTTAACAGGTGCAGAACTTTGCCACTCCAATGAATAAAAATCTCAAACTTTCATGTTATATCTCGGAAAAGGTTTTGTCTTTTACATTGAAATTTGGAGGATCTTCATGAGTTGTCCTTTGCATGTGAATTATCATGTTTAGGTGTTGGAAACTTAATTTGCTGTGAACATATTGCATGACATACGTTATGTTTTGTGTATGGTGTTTTGCATTGTGGTGCTGGCTTCACATTTATAGGGTGCCTAGCGTTACTTCCATGGAGGTACTTTTCAGTGGTTACATGTCTGACATGTAAACAGCTGTTGAATTATGCCAATCTGATCTCAATTTCAATCCCAATCTTTATTTATTTGTTTAAGGCGCCTTTCTAAAACCAAGGCGCCTGTACAATACTAGATAAAACAATTTCAATAAAATACAATACTAAACAAACAATTACAAGTACAACAAACACCAATTTAAAAATCATTGTATGCTTTCTTAAAAAGGTGAGTCTTCAAAGATTCTTTAAAACTATGGACAGTAGGGCTTTCCTGCACCTGACGAGGTAGAGAGTTCCACAGGGTTGGAGCCATAAAACTAAAAGATCTAGCTCCTGAGGTTTTTAAATGAAACCTGGGAATCTCTAGCAATCCCTCGTCAGTGGATGGGAGAGAGCGGGGGGGACAATAGGGATGAAGGAGATCTTTCAGGTAAACCGGTCCCTGATCATGTAGGGCCTTATAGGTTAGCAAACCGACCTTAAAGGTGATTCGCCAGTAAACTGGCAACTAGTGCAGACCACGGAGCACAGGCATTATATGACTGGCCCTGGAAGAGCCAGTCAACAGCCTGGCTGCCGCATTCTGCACTAGCTGCAGATGGTGAATCTCAACCCCAGGAAGCCCTAGGTAGAGTGAGTTGCAATAGTCAAGGCGGGAGGTAACGAAAGCGTGAACCAAAGTTGGCAGATCGCCGGAGGGAACCAGGTGTTTCACCCGGGCGATGTTCCTCAGATGGTAAAAAGAGGTTTTGACAACCGCTGACACCTGGAATTTAAATGTCAAGTGGTCGTCAAATACAATGCCCAGATTCTGCACCCAGTCTGAGGTATTTAGCGGAGTATCCCCGAGCCATAAACCCGAGGGTGATCCAACCAATAAACCCGCCTCCCGGTGATCCTGGCCCACAACCAACACCTCAGTTTTAACAGGATTCAACCTCATGACTGACTGACGCTTTGCTTTCTTTCAACATGGTGGGAGCTTTCGGGGCCCACGCTCCCACCCATATGTGCTAACAGCAATACATATCATATTCAGTACTTGTACTCTTATCTTACGCAGACATTTACAAGTTGGAGGGAGCACGGGGCCCGAAGGGCTTGCACTCCCACCAACTTTTGCAACTTTGTACTTATCTATTCTTTCTCAAAAAGTAAGGAAATTCTATGAAAAAAAAAAACTTCATTATTGCATCATTTAGGGTTAAAACACAAAAAGTCAGGAAATTAGACCTTTAGGGTTGCCCCCTCCTCGTGGACCCACCTATCATCCCAAGTTTGACAGCTGACGGGGTGTGTCATTGGGGTTGTGAGGTCTAAATGTCACCCCACTCTTCTTTCCTGTAGCTTGTCAGTATGAATACACATGGAATGGGGTAACATTTAGGCCTCTCAACCCCAATGACACATCCTGTCAGCTGTCAATCTCGGGATAATGGGCAGGTCCACGTGGAGGGGAGGGGCAACCTTAAAGATCTCATTTCCTGACTTTTTGTGTTTTAACCTTTAATGAAGTATTAAAGAGTTAGTTTGCATAGAATATTGAATATATATATATATATATATGTATATATATATATTATTTATTTATTTATTTGCTTTTGTTAACCAGGTAAGCACACTAGACAGCCAAGTGCCTATTTTCATATTTATATATATATAACATGAATGTTTACCTAATCATGGCATGAGGAACATGTCCCTGGCATCAGTTTTTGTGATGGTTGTGGGGAAATATAAATACATATATATGTATATATATACATACCCGGTAAGGCCAGTATAGTTAGGGATGCATGGCCACTTCTATGTTAACCCCCAAATTTTGAACCTTAATAACTTTGCAACGTTAGTCCGATTTGCATGAAATTTTGCAAGCACGGTATGGTGCAATAACTCTCTGGATCTGGAAAGTTATGTTCTGGTTGTATTTATGGTTTCTAAGCTCTGGAGCATCAAAAAGTGTGAACAATCCTCACTTTTTTTGCATTTTTTTGTCTGTTGCACTCACACAGTGTGTCCCTTTGATGTCAAATTGTGCTGGGTACATGTGGACTGGGTCAAAGATTTAGAGAAAAAAATATTTATCTGTTCAAAGGTTATTACATTTTTTCATTTCCCATTATTTCATATGGGAAAATTTATATGGGCTGAATGAAAACTTTTGTTCAACCTCCTTTGTTGCTGTTCTCTGGGAAAATTTATTTGTGCTGCCACCATCTTGTTTTCAGTTAGCAAGAGACATAAAAAATGATATAACTTAAAAAAAAAATACCGCACTTTGGAAATATCAGCATGAATGTTTACCTAATCGTGGCATGAGGAACATGTCCTTGGCATCAGTTTTTGTAAAGGTTGTGCGGAAATATGTTATTTTTAAAATGTGAGCGTGCTTCTGAGATTTCTGTTGCTCAAACATTTTTTCGTACACGGCAACTTGCACTGGCCAAGCATGAAAACAATCGCTCAAACATTTTCTTTTGCACAAACATCCTATTTAGATGAATATACTTCCCCACATACACTATTCTGGCACACTGGGAACCCACCCCAGTGTGCCCAGCAAAAGTAATTTTTATTTCCCGACACCAGGATGCCTACTCCCATTGTCGGATGTTTCCCCCCACACTGTCTTTCATTGATGATGGGGGTGTTCAATCCTCCTATCAGCATCACGTGTGCCCTCCTCACAATTCATGTGGCACACTGGAAGCCCACAAGGTGTGCCCACATTATTTAAAAACCCTGTGGAAAAAGAAAGCTGTCCACCAATGTCTTCTCCTCAATGCAGAATCCTACATCTAAATTTTAAATAATTTTGATGCAGGATCCTGCATCGAAGTACTGTGATGTGCCTCTCAATGCTTTCTAATAGAGAACCATTGTGTGGCACATTACAGTCCTCGATGCAAAATTGTGCTTTGAAATTTGTGCACATTTTGATGCAGGATCCTGCATCAGTCTACTCTGCCCCATTCTCTGACATTGGGTGGCCAATCTCCATTTTGATCTCTATCCTCCACCCCCCTGTATTGAGGCACATTTGGGACCCACCCCAGTTCATTGATATAATTAATTTTTATATTTAACCTTTTCTGACACCAGGATGCCCACTCCCGGTGTTGGATGACCACCCCTCCACAAGCCCAGTCTTATTGCCGACAGGGGTGCCCAATCCCCCTGTCAGCATGATGATCCCACAAAAAAACATATGTGGCACACTGGGAGTCCACCCCAGCATGCCCAAATTTATTTTTTAAAGCCCTGTAAATAAGAAAACCTCCCCTCCTAAGTCTTTTTTTTTTACACTGCAGTGATGAAAATGGTCCATTATCGTCTACCCATCCCTCTCCCCCATCCTCACCCTCCCTCTGTGCACCCACCTCCCTACACCCCCCTCACCCATACTTATCCTCTGAAGGTTGGGAACAGTGATCTTCTCAGGACCAGAGACACGTCTGCACTCTGCAAAGCTGAACTGCAAAATGAAGAATCGAAGGTAAGCCATATAATAGGAGTCAATGGGGGGGTTTAACTTAGGTTGATATCTCAGTCATTTTTGGGAATTTTTGCCCCAAATTTTCAACATGGCATTCTTGGGATGCCACCTCATGAACATTTGCACTGTTATTTCATTTCTCTGTCCTGGAAGGTGATTTTTTGGTCACTGTGGGGAATCACTTTTTGGGACCAATTCACAAAATGACAGTGCCACCGTTCATGAGGGAGGGGGGTCCCAAAAGGCCCATGTTGCAAATTTGGCGAAAAAATACCAAAGAATTACTGCATTATGAGTGTGTGTTGTGCAGTTTCTATGTACGCTCATAACTACCCCTGTTTTTAATATCTTCACTTTGCATTTTCAACATTGCCATTTTTTCACAACTCCTAATGAACAGTGCAGCTGTCATTTTGCACATCCTGCCCGGAACATGTTTTCACACCTGTGACAGAATGGTGTGGTCACTGTGCGAAATCAACTTTCGGGATGGATTAACAAAATTGCAGCGTCAGTGTTCATAAAGGGAGGTCCCAAAAAAAAACATGTTGAAAATTTTGTGAAAAAAAAATGATCACGTTATGAGAATGTGTTGCGCAGTTTCAACGCAAGCTCATAAATTTGCAAATTTTTTATATTTTCACTATAGATTTTCAAAATTGACTACATACCAATTACTATTTACATTACACTTTCTAAAAAAGAAGTGCAATTCTTTGTAAAAAAAAAACTCTGTTAATGCATCAGTTAGGGTTGTTTCCACAGCAACAAAAATGTGGAAATTCAATATTAGGGTTATCAACCCTAACACCAACTGCCCTACACCCCACTCCCCAAACAACAACAGGCATTGGGGTGTTCACTGGGGTCATTATGTCTAATCCTTACCCCATTCTCCTATATTACAACACCTCAGCTTATTTACAAATGGAATGCAGTGAGAGTTTGGCCGATGACCCCAACAAACACCCCAATGCTTGTTGTTGTGTGGAGGGTGGGGGGGGAGGCAGGGGGAGTTAGGGTTGGTAACCTAACATTGAATTTCCACACTTTGTAGCTGTGGAAATAACCCTAACTGATGCAGTAACAGAGTTTTTGCAAAGAAGATATATATATATATATATATATATATATATATATATATATATATATGTGTGTGTGTGTGTGTGTATATACATATATATAGATACACACACACACACACACATATATACATTCACATCTACAGATGTGTCAAGCCAGGATGAAGCACAGAAATGCTGCAGAATATCAAAGAATACTGCAATTTACTGCAGGGGCAATTGTAAGTCAATGGCAATTAAGCCCTTTTGTCATGCAGGATTTTTATTGCAAGTTACTGTGCTTTATTGTGGCTGACATATCTGTTTGTGTGTGTGTGTGTGTGTGTGTATATATATATATATATATATATATGCTTTCATTGTAAAACACTTCATTAATGCATCAGTTAGGGATGTTAGTAAAGCAACAAAATTAGAGAAATATAGCATTAGGGTTTCCAAACCTAATGCCCCACCCCCACTCTGCACAAACCAACAGGCATTGAGGGTGTGCCTTGGGGTCACTGGCTGTAAAGCTCACCCCACTCCATAAATAAATATGGTGAGATTGGCACCGTATAGGAGAATGGGGTGAGCAGTAGGGAAGACAACCCCAAGGCACCCCCCCCCAGATGCCTGTCAGTGTCTGCAGAGTGGGGGTGGGGCATTGAGGTTGGAAACCCTAACAACATATTCCCCTACTTTTCATTGCTTTAGTAACAACCATAAATGGTACCAGCCCTACAGATAACTCCATTTTGGATGTATTTTACATCCAAAAATCAGCTCAAAATGTCCAAAAATGTAGCCAGCCTCTGGAGTAATTGACATCCAGTAACATTTCCCTTGTTTAAAGCGGATGTCCATTTTTCATGGTGTGGATGTCAAACATGTCTTTATTTATTTTTAATGGTCTCCAGTCCACCAGTTGCCATGGTGATGGGTTTTTTTTTGTTTTTTTTATTTCCCAAACTGCCCAGACACCCCCACCCACAAACTGCCATCTCATCATGCATGCGCATCTGCATGCACAGTCATTTTGGCACCATCATCGGTCATGGTGAGGAGTCGGGATGGTGATGGTGTTTAGCCAAGATAACGAGTCCTGAGTGAGTGTATTAGGCTATATACAGTAGCTCAGCTGAGAAGCAAGTGAGCAAGTGCTGGCCCGGGACAGTGTGAGACTGATAGACAATCTCATCTGACTCTCTCAATCCCTCATCAAAAAAGTTGATTCTGTGCTTCACTTGTGTAGTGTAAATTTTGAGAGGCGGGAGCCTATTGAGCCAGCCGGCAGACAGTGCGAGGACTGCGATCCACACATGGTGGTGCTGTGCCGGTGCAGACAAACATTGCAGACACAGTTGCTGGCCCTCTGCGGCCCATGGTGCAGTTGTAGCTCATAGGTGGAGAAAGGGTGGAATGGAACTGTTCGGTGTGAAGCCTAGTGGAAAACGTGGGAGCCCAACGAGCCTAAGGTAGTTCTTAGTGGCAAGTGCGAGTATGCGATGGTGGGAAGGTGGCCCGGCGGCCTCAGTGGATTGGAGTATGGAGAGCTGCTGGAGGTATCTTGCTTGAAGAGGCAGAGGAGAGCACAGCTGCCCATCCCGGCCCTGACAAGTTTGAGACAACACAGTCGACAGACTAAATATTTGTCTCTAAGAAGATAAAAAAAAGGCATTTACTGATATGTGATCTGTCTGTTGTGCCCTCTCCTGCCTATTAAGCAACTTTGATGATTCAGAGTCAGTGATTTACAAATATATAACACAGATATAGCCTACTTTACAGTTGATTGCTACATCACTGCTGTATTGAATGTATTTTTATACTGTGCAGACTGCAGAGTTGAACTGTACATGCATTTTTACTACTCTTGCTGAAATGTGTTTGTGGCTGACTTTCGATGCACTTGGAGTTACAATACAAAAAAAAAAAAGAAACAAAAGTGGTGGCCCCCAGTATTGATCCCCACTTAGAGAAGGGAGGCAGTATAGCACAGTGGTTAAAGGCTCTGTGCTGCAATTCTGGAAATCTGGGTTTGAATCCAACAGCCCCACTTCATACTGTGTGACCCTGAGCAAGTCTGTAACTAGCTTTATCCTGTGGAGTCCTTTACCAACTAGCACAGATGGGACAATTTTTAAAACAATTAAAAAAGTGCCCTTCAAGCACAACCTCCTGTATTCTACTCCCAAGCCAGTCAGCAATCCAGCTTGTGTGTAATCTGCATATCACATTGGTTTACTTTCACCAGAAGCTCATCACGTACCACAGTGTCAGGTACAAGTATGGATTTTCCCTTGTCCACTTCCCTTATCACCCCTTCCAGTAGTTTGATCCAGTTGATTTTGCATGGCTTGTTGTCACAAATAAAAGGGCATGTGACAGGGTGCGAGGGAGGGTGGAGGGGGTTGACTTTTTCAAATTGCAATGTAAAGGTGCTAGGCTCATAGATGTGCAATTGAGCAGACTCGATAGATGGTTTTGCCTATTTCTGCTGGCAGATTCTTATGTTCAGATGATTTGAAAATGCAGTTCCTCTCCTTCAGTAAGTAAACCACATATCCAACTATATTGAAAATAGCTCATTTGCTCATGATGATGCTGCCAGATGCTTAAACAATGTAACAGGAATTCCACCGACCGTTTAGTCATAATTTAATAGTTGTTTGTGAATTTGAAGCATTTTGACTGCCAAAAGTTGGCGACTGGAATTATTTTGACTTCCAAAAAATTGACAGCTGGAGTATTTTGACTCCAGTAAAACTGAAATGACTTCTGAATTTCAACCCATGGAAGTATTTGACTTCCATCCAAAAAAAATTATCTGTAGCCCTGACTGGTACATTAACAAAGTTTTTTGCAATTAATTTCCTTACCTTTTCAGATAGTTTAGTAATATCCTTATTTGCAAAGGTCCTGCGCTCCCACTCTCCATAACTGCCCTTAAGTCACAGTGGGAGCGCAGGTCCCTTTTGTCATTTCTGAAGTAATGGCTGAAATACCAGAACTAGGATCATGGATCATGAATTCTTCTGATCACAGCAGCTAGGGCGTCTCATAATCAGTCGCAGAAATCTAAAGGTGAAAAAAATACAAAAAAACAATTTTCCCAGCTATGCTGCTTCCTGTCGTTGTCTGTGTGTGTCTGGGGGGGTGAGAATCAGACACTTGTTTCACGTGAACGGTGGACAGAGCCACACAGCACAACAGTACTGTTCACCAGCTCCACCCATAGGGAAAACAGTGAAAAATAACTTTTTGTTTTAATATGTATACCTACCCAAGTATAAAAAAAAAAAGCAAAATGTGTAATTTTATGCATTTTTTTCATCTTTTTCTTTCTCCTTTTACAAACAAGTCAATGTATAATAGCAATAATGCACTCCAGGGTGTGTGTTGTGCTGCCATGATGTCACTTCTCCATGTTAGATACACTTGGCCTGCTGCCTCGGTCCCAACCACTCAAGGCGTGATGTTATCCCAGCATGACATACCACTTGTCATGTATTGTTGCTTAAGTATCTAGTAACATGCAGAAAAAAAACAGAAATGAACAATATCCCATCATATGCAAATGAACTCCTGTGATAATGTGAATAGTTCATCAATGATTCAAGAAAACCATGTTTGGTAAATATCATGTATTGGGTTTAATACACAGATGATATTTCATGTATTTGTAGTGGAAGTGAGCTGAGAGTTGAAAAAGTTATACTGTACATCAATCTTTATTCTGAAAATTTACAAATTGCTTATCTCTATGATAACAAAAAGATTGAGTTCCTTGATCTTGAGCTATTAATAGGAATATATACTAACATTTTTCAAGAAATTTTAGAAAACTGACAGCAGCTAACAGCCTTCTAAAGGTTCCATGTGAGAAGAGCAATGCGGGAATGGTGACCTGCATATCAGAGCAGGCAGTATGGCAAAATCAAAGATGGCCACTGTCAATATACGGTGACCGTCACAATGGCAACCTTAATGGACTAAAAAATGTAATAACACCGCCACCAATGCAAAATGGATGCAAACAGGAGGATGGAGTCTGGTGCATGATATGGGAGGGTGTGGAGGCCATGGCTGGGAGGGACGGGATGTGCAGGATGGGCCGAAGGGAACAGATCAACACAGGCCATGGAGCACAACAGGAAGCCAAGAAGGGAGAAGCACCGCAGTGTTGGCAATTATAGCCACAAAAGGAAGAGGGGGTGCATGGGCACATGCATGGAGGGGCAAGGAGGCAAAATGGATTGGTGATGTCACAGAAGACCAGGCATTGTGCATTGCCTGGGGATAGTATGGAAGGCAGAGGCAGGGAGTGTCACAGTGGCAAGGCAAGCTGGAGATGTGACGGGATAGCAGGCAGCAGCCACAGCCCTGGTGATGCAGTGGAGCCCGGCTGTCGGGTGCAACATGGTGGCAGAACTGGCACTGCAGGCAGGCTTGGGCTACAGGGGCAGGTGGCAGGCAGGATGGTGCGGGGGGATGGCAGCAGCTGCCTACACCTGGAGCTAGAAATTGAAGGCCAGACCATGTAGATAGTCTACTGTACTCTGCTCCCCATACTCCCCAATGATGGTCTCAATCCTGCATGTGAGGTCATTGTACCACCTCTGTTTGCCCACAGTGGCCGCCCCGGAGACAAGCTGCTCCATATACAGCTCATTCATGTGCTGTTCCTCCCAGAGGCAGTCCAGGAATCTGCCAGCAGTGGGATGGCTGGCAGTCACCCCTGTGCCAAAGCCCCTGTGCCAGCCCTCCACCAAATTATTTGTCTGAGTGGGGCCAGCACATGTGGCCTCATACATGTTCCAGGCCTCCAACTGGATTGTGGGGTGCCATCTACTGGACCGGCCAATGGACCTGCCAATCCAGGTGTCCCCAACATAGTTGAGGAGAGGCTTCAGCATGGCTTCATGGTCCCTGTAAAACACACTGTTCCTGAGCTCACCATACACAGGGACCGCATCTGCAATGGACACGAATGCCAGGGACATCAACATCCACATCTGGAAGGCAAACTCCTGCTCTGTGGTATAGTGGGTAAGCACCTCCGGGGCCTGCTGTATTCTCCTCCACACCACCTTGCAGAAATGGAAGAAGCAGCCACAGATGACCACCCATGTGAACACTGAGCTGAGTGCCCACCACACTGCCCTCTCAAAATCCATGAGAGCTGTCCTCAGTTGCACATTCCCCCAACAGACATCAGACCTCCGTGAAAGTACTCGCACAGGTCTGCTCCCTGCAGTTGCACATCACAATGTACACTCCGCCATGACGCCTTCAGAATGGACCCCATGTATGGTGTACAACTGCCCAAACAGTGGCAGTGTAGTGTGAAGTGTTCCTTCCAGGAACCAGTCCCTGCTGTCCCCTGGGTAGTGCAGGGACCAGTGTATGGTGAACACCAGATACCTGTAATTGGACAGACCACTATAATGCAGGAGGAAGGGATCCCCCTGTCTTGTGGAATTATACTCCGGTGGTATGGTCAGGTCCTCCACGCTTGCCAGTGTCACTGGACATCCCCTCGCCATCTGCTTGACATGCTGAATGGTGCACTTCAGCAGGGGCACAGCCTGCCAGCTATTGTGTCCAGCATCCCCGAGGTGCACTACACCTCCACCTGGGTTGTGTTATCCATACTGGAAGAGACACACTCCATGACGTCTCCCACCACAGCCCTGATGCCAATCTCTCCTGCGTCAGACACGTGAGTGTGGGGGAGACCATGATGTACCACATGGTCTACCACTGTGTGGCTCTGGGCAGGACACTTGTACTTTTGGCACTGGCACACCTCCAGTATACTTTTCCCTTCACCTCCTTGTCCCTTTGGTATAGGTGTCCAGAGAGGCTGAGCAAGGGTTTCCCCTTCTGACTCACTAAGAAGGTCAGTGATTCTGGCTCCATCTGTGTGTTGCCGTCTTTGCAGATGGCTGTTATTCCACATTGTGACCCTTATGTTGGCAGACGTCATTGGTAGTTGTGAGTGGCCACGCCCACGCGCAATTCACAATGGGATAAAAAAAGGCATTCTGTTGGCCATGGCTCCATGCCTGCATGATGATGTGGACAAACCTCAATTGGCATCAGCATGGTAGCACGAGCATTGTGTAACAGCTGTGCAATGTACTGTCAATGGACATGGGTGAGTAGGCTGTCAGCTGTTTCACTGTCTGCCTGACCCCCCGTCACCCTGCCTCCCTGTCTACATTACAACTGTCTACATTATGGTTCTGTTAGTGGGCTGGGTGGTTGTACCATGATGGGGATTAGACCCCAGTACACTCCAAACCCAGCATTGCTTTGCTGCATGTGCCTTATGGCCTGTGCCACAACAGTGAGTTGGGGTTGGCAGCAGCCCCGTTGCCAGTGTGCACTGCAGACATGATGTTCTGCTTCAACTGTTGTTGGGAGAGGTTGTGTGCTGCGCCTTCCAATGTGCAACCACCAGGTGGCTGTATGCCACCTTGGGGTGGGGTGGGATCTACCCCTGCACCATGTTGTTGTGTCCCCTTGTGCCCAAGGATCTGTGGGGGGTGGGGTATATGCTGTGCTAGCCACTCATGGACTGGGCATTTCAGCTCCATGGCCTGCAGGGTAATGCTGTGATCACATGGGTGCATGCATGCACGAGCATGCATGTGCACAGTCAATATTCAGGTAGTCACCATTTTGTCTAGTCATTGATATGCCAGTCGCTATTTTGACATGTGGCTGTACATGTCCCTGTCGCTATCCTTAAAGTAGCCATTCACAGTAGTTGCTATTATGACGTTTCCGCTATTTGTAGGATAGTGGTAGTGCAGTATTCAGCCACATGCACTTTAACTTTCTACATTATATATGGGCCGTGTTGTCAGTAGCTGATTGGAAAAGCTATCATCACTGGATACGCCTTCTAAAAGCAGACTGTGACCACCTCTCCAAAAAATTGAGCTCATAAAATTGAGACATAACTGCTCGAAAGATGAAATACATAATACTCAAACCCAGATATGGTGAGCATGTTTGCTATCCTGAGTAAGACTTGTCTAGTGGCCTGGAAAAAATAGAAGTTGGGCATCATCATCACCGATGACCTGAAATCATCCAAGCAGACCTCTAAAGCAGTAGGTAAGGCTAGGGGGATGTTAGGTTGTATTACTAGGGGTATCACAAGTCGTAAGTGGGAGGTAATAATCCCTCTTTACAAGACACTGGTTAGGCCCCATCTAGAGTACTTTGTGCAGTACTGAAGGCCACACCTTCACAAGGACATTAACCAAATTGAGGCAGCCCAGAGAAGGGCAACCAAAATAGTGCAGGGACTGCATCAGAAGACATATGAAGACAGATTAACGGAGCTCAATATGTATACCCTTGAGCAAAGGAGGAAGAGAGAGAGAGAGGTGATATGATCGAGACATTCAAACACCTTAAGGGCATTAACAAAGTGAAAGAGTCTAACATGTTTAAATATAAGAAAAATAGCAGGACAAGAGGACACAGCATGAGATTAGAGGGAGGCCAATTAAGGGAATGTGAGGAAATTCTTTTTCACAGAAAGGGTGGTGGATGCATGGAATGGCCTACCTCAGGAAGTGGTGGCTATGAATACAGTGCAGGGCTTCAAACAGGCATGGGATAGGCATAAGGGAGCAATACACATGAGTATGAATAGATAGGCCACTGACAGAGCAAAGGCCGATGGCACATTTATAAGGTAGAAAAAGAAATGGGCAGACTGGATGGGCCTTGCGGTCCTTATCTGCCATCAACTTCTATGTTTCTGTGTTTCTATGTAAGTTTGGATAGGTCTTTACTTCTACAGCTAAAATCAAAACCCTCAGCCATAAGCCCTGTTCTTAATTTGTCTCCCAGTTCAATGACATTTCCAAAGAAAGTAGTAAGATAATTAAGGAATAAGGCATGACAAGGTCTTTGTTGTGCTGGGATAATGTCATGCCTTGGGTGCTTGGGCACGAGGCCACAGGCCAAGTACATCCAACACCTGAGAAATGAAATGATCCCTGCACGACACATACCCAGGACTGCGTTATTCCAATTATACAATGGTTTATTTGTTTGGAACAAAGGAAAAGGTTAAAAAATATTTTTTTTAAAATACTGTTTCCCCGACTTTTTTTAAGTTTAGGTATATGAGTAAAAATAGTCCAAATTTTCTTTTTGGCTAGTAGGTATATGCTGTTGTACTGTGTGAATTTCTCTGTCTCCAACTCTGCTCTTTCCAGCTGTCTCTGTCACTTTTCCTACAAATAACAGGAAGGTAGAGAAGTGTAGACATTTTTTGAGGGGTAAATGTCCCTTATAAGCAATACCAGGAGATTGCTGATCAGGAGCAGGACTGTGTGTGCCGGAGATCACTGATCTTGGTAAGCTGTGCCCCATGCTGAAGTACCACACTGTTGTTTTTAATTAGTAGATGTTTTCTTTGTGCCATTGGAGTGTAGCGAGGTAGTTAACACAGATGGCTTTTCTCACCATTATTATGGCTCTCTGAGAGGTAGCCAATGTGTGACAGTAGGACTTCTAACTATATCAAGTGAGGAGAGGCACACACTGCCCTTTTCAAAATCATGCTGCCGACCGCGGCTTAAGTGAAGCCAATTGTACTGACAACTTCAGTTTCATTTTTTTGTATGTTGCTTAAATGGGGATATGCTGCTATGGATTTGGCAGATGTCTGTCTGGGAAATGTCAAAGGGATATTTTATTGGTTTGACACTGTGGGAGGGAGGGAGGATTGAGGATATTTAGAAAATCAGGAAGTACTAGCAAACTCCACTGCAGACTTGTCAGTGTGGGCAACTTGAACATGTTAATGGAGTGATTCTTTTGACATATTATGGAGTCATGTCTGTCTGCTGGGACTAGGTCTGTGATGTGCATGGATAGTATCATGGTTCTAGCTCCAGACTGACCTGCTAGAACCCAGGATTCTTTCTTTCATTATATAAATTGTAATTACCATATTTTAAGTAGTTATCCCCACTTGGGAGAAATAATTCCAGCTTTACCTAGAATCACTTATAGTCATGGAATGAATCTGGGTGACTGTCTGACTACTAGTCACTTTGTGGATCACTGAGGAAAAGAAATAATGTGGCTAGGATTGAAACCAATAGGTTTCCACTATTGTGTCTGCTGTTACTTTCAAAAATATGCTACGGATGGGAAGGAGTTTCACCAATCCCTCAATAACAGAAACACTGAAGTGCAACAGTTTGGTACATGTACAACAAACTTTGCCATAAACATTTGTTGTTGTGGGTGTACCAAATCCTGTGTAAGGTGTACTATATATAAGGCAGCAAGAAAAGATGTGCTTAGCAAGCACATATGTTTGTCATTCCCATATTTACTATAACAGATGATGCTCCCCCTGTCCCATATCCCTACAATCCCATGCCTCCCTCCATGCCCCTCCTCTCCCTACCTCCTTCCACCCTCTATACTCCCCCCTCCTCAGTACCCAGTGTCACCCCCCGTAACATTCACACACAGCCTTTTTGATCCTCCCTACCTCCCTCACCTCCCCCCAACTCTCCCCCTTGCCTCTCTTCTGACAAGGCCAGAATGGCTGCTTCTACCCTTCTACATCTCTTCAGCCTGGGATCTCCATCTTTGACTGCATCCAGCACTCTCCCAAGTATTGTAGCGCACTTTTGCAGTATTGTTGGTGACAATTGCTATTGCTCATTGTAAAGCATGTATTCCTACCTGAACTGAATTGAGCTGCTGAACTTTTTATACTATACTCATTGTATTAGCACTTGTCACTTTATGTTAATTTTTTTTGTTTACCTGTGTGTACTATGTTTGTATTAATGTCCTGTAACTACTGACTTGGAGCTTTTGTAAACGAGTCTATGGTTCAAAGGCATAAATCCAAAAATGCAAATAAATAAATGCATCCCCGGAACAGTGTCAAAATTCAAAACACTGCATAACAAAAACACTGGCACAAACCACTCCACTTAAAGTCCTAAATGTAAGAAAAAAATATTGCAAATTCCTGTTTGTAAGTGTAAGATATTCATTGTAGTCACAAATCTGCTGTTGTGAAAAAATGCTGGAAGACAATACAGATGATAACATTCCCAAAGTCAGAACAGCTCCTGATGCTGTTTCATACGTGAAGTGCTTTATCAAGGGTGAATCAACTAGAAGCAGTGTCCAGTTTTTAATCAGATTGACCCTGTCCATAATGGGTGCAATAGATGAGGTCACTCGAAATACACACTGTCACAATAACAAAGTACGCTGTGCTTAACTTAAATGAGGTGTACATTTAACACCCTCTTCTGACACCATCCCTTTAACCACTTACTAAACTTTTTAGTCACGTCCCTCCTTATTCTGTCTCATCTCTCCCTACTCCACACAGGGAGGAACTCAAAAAAGATCAGGGAGGCTGAGTGTGCCTTCAATCTGTCCCTCAGTCTGCAAAACATCTGGGTCACTATCTCTAAATGCTGATTCAGTTCACCAGATCATTGGTACCCAAGTGTACTAGCATCCCCAGCTCCACCTTTCCTCTCCTCCATCCTCCCTATCCTGTCCATAGCTCAGATGGACAAAGTACCAAGAAGGCACCATACTATCCTTTCCATCAAAACACCCCTCCTATCACCCTCTCTAGCCCCTGATCATTGAGCCCTGGCCACTAAGATTCTCCTGTCTGTCTTCCTTCTGCTTGCTCCTCTGGTGACACCAAGTCATCCTGCCCATTACCCCCAAATGACTCAGAGTCCACTCAGTGGAGTCAAGTACCTGAGTCTCCTCCGGAGGTAAAAAGCAATTTGCCATCTGGATTGCATGGGTCTGGTCTTGGCAGAGCTGAAATTCAATCCACCGCCCCTATAGTTAAGGTTGAGTAGCCTGTTCAATGTTAAACCCCTAACTTTGCATATTAATATATTTGACTCCCTTTGATAAAATGAGCTGAAATTTTGTATGTGTTGTCTAGGAGGCATGATCTTGATGTGTGGACATTATTATGACAGCTGCTTTCGGGGTTTCTGAGATCCGCATGTGTTATTTATTGTAAAAATCTAACTTTTTTTTAACCAATTATTTTACCAGGTGAGACACACTAAGCTGAAAGCTTGTTTGCAGGTGCAACCTGGGATCACAAGGAAGTTAAGTAACTTGCTCAGGGTCACACAGTATGCAAGTGGGGGCTGTGGGATTCAAACGCAGGTCTTTAGATGTGCAGCTCAGAGCCTTAAACCACTGCGCCATACTGCCTCCTAACTTAACCTAACTTATACTTAACCTACCACCTACATGGAATTGAATTTTTATCCCATGGTTGCAGGGGACATGAGCCATGTACTAAGGTAGTGCTTTTGGCAAGTCTGGTGAGAAAATATTAAAGGGTTCCAGAGTTATAAGGCTTCATATGTTACTGTTTTCCAACCTACACATGTGCAGTAGTGTTTTTAAGATAACTTTGTTCAGCGAAAGTAAAAACTTGATGCAGCAAATGCTCCTGTTTGTTTTTTGTGCCACTAAATTGGCAGGGCACCACACATTTTTCCTGCCGTGCCAACTGCCCTCTTGTTTTTTTCTATGAACTTACAAATGTGGAAAATACATAAAACTGCTTGGATTTTTAAAAATGAACCTCGGAACCTAGCTAAACAGGATCTTTTTAGCTAGATTCTCATGTTTGCTTTGTAATATTTAGCCCACAAATATGTTTTCTGGGCACTCAAAATCCCAGGTGCTGAGCTTAGTTAGAGAAGTGTTTCCCCTGCATTCTCCATATGAGATCACCGGGAATTTCTTGACTTCTGCAGCTGCAGCCAAAGTTGTGCTGCCAGCTGCAGTGTTAACTGTGAGCCTCTGTTTCCATGGTGTTTGCTGGCATCCCCACCACCCACGCACTCCATTGCCATCCCTGGCAGTCTGGGATGTTGCCCTGGTGTCTAGTGGCACTTCTCACCCACTGATCACCCTTTTGGATTTCCCCCAGGAGGTGAAATGATGATTCAGTTTTTTAAATCATTTATGGATCAGTTAAAACAGTCAGTAGGTTTGGTACTGGCATGTAAATGTGTGATATTTGTCTTTTTCATTGTGTTTTTTTGCTTACAGAGGTTTTTTTAGTCTTTCTGAAGGCAGTGTGCATGATCAGTTGATGCCACTCTCTCTATTGGGCTACTGTGTATGGTGATGTCACAACCTCTGTAGTCAGTGATTGACTTACAGAGATCACACAGGAGCACACCAACAGTTTAAGTCAACCTTCTGTTTAAAATAGAGTTATTAGGGATTCCTCAAAGTTAATTTTAGACTGGTTTATTAATATTTATTAATGTGCCTTACTGTACTGTAAGTGTTTAAAAAAATCTGTCTTGATCATACATGTCACTGAGTTCCTCAAGAGTGTTTGTCATTGACAATGAAGGTGCGTTCATCTGTTTGTTTTTTTTTACTGTCATTCTTATCAAGGTTTTTTATATTTTAATTCACACTGCTCTGATTCATCACCAACTGTTTCTTCCCCATTACCGAGCTTCATCATCAACTCTGAGCACTGTCTGCATGTTTATGACATGAGGCACAGCTCATCATATTCCTGAATAGTTTAGTTGTGTAATGATGAAACGATGTGCTGTGCCTTTAGTATATAGTCTTAGCTAGTGGTGGGCAAAGTGGCAAAATTCGCTCCGTGGAAGCAAATTGGGAGAAAGGCAGAACTATGGAAGTAACCACAATGCTAATCTCAAAGTACTTATAATATATGAGAAACGCGAAGTCCATTGAAAACAATGACTTCGCATTACTCCACCTTCCCCTAACCACTTCTGCACCAATTTTAATGCACAGTTTATCGAAATGAGTGTACTTTGCATCACTTCACCTTAGGATTGCAGGCCACATGGGCTCTAGATTGTTCTGCACAGCCTCAGTGTTATATAGTGTGCATGTAGTGGTAGCTGTAGATAGTTTGTTCTCAGAACTCTGTGATTCAAACCCTATAAAAGTTGTTAAAAAAGCCTTTTTGAGCATCTGTTTTTCTTAAAATTTAATATATTGATTGTTGGAAATCCTCCTGTGCTCATAACATTGAGTGATTATTGTTTGTGTGAAGATTTTGAATTTTAATTTAATTTGTGGATGGCAAAACAAGCCACAGACAAATGACCCCTGTGCTTCAACGCTTAGGCCTTCATTAGGTGGCCACCAAAATACAGCCTAACTACCAAAATGTGAGGGTCATTTTTGTGCCTTGTTTTGCCATCAATACATTTGCACTAGCAGTAAACTTATTTTCTTGCCATTTATTCATCTGGACTCAACTAGTGGTGGGTTTCTGGTTTTGTCTTGCACTTTTGCAGCTAGCTACTTTCCACCAGCACTAGGCCCCAGAGTTACCACAGTGTGGTTCTAGTTAATAATGTCTGTTTATCATGAAATATTTTTGGTGCCACAGCAATGTTTCATTTCTGTCATGGTTTGTTGAAAAGCAGGCGTGAGCAGTGCAATGATCTGCTAAACAGCATGTGTACACTGTCAGGTGCGAACTGCCCATCAAGCCCTCTGAAACCATATTATATGAGTTGGCCCACTGTTGATGATGGTACAAATAAAATATACATTATATATTCTTTATTCGTCAGCTAAGCAAAGCAGCCCACACACAGTGCTCCCCTCCTGGAGCAGGACCTATGCCCAGGTGCCTAAGAGGTAATTAACTACCTCCAGCAGCAGCACTCTTGTGAGGGGGGTTATCCCATCAACACACTGCATGCATCAACTGCCCCACCCACACATGCTTGGCACTACCTATATAGTCACTCTCTTGTGATATCACTTCCTGTCTATAATTACTAAGTCCCCACTTTTCCATTTGCAGGTTATACCTGCCAACCACCAGAGGGACCCTCTGACCATTCACCTCTGTTTCACTACCTGAATTTCCTCCTCCTCGAACCCCTCTACCCACATACACTACTTCTCTCCCTTACTTTCATTTCTGCTTCTGCCCACACCTCACTCTCATACCCTGTCTCCTAGCTAGTTCTACGTACTGACCCCCTGCCCTATTATTGAACCCTCACCCAGCCTACCACTAACCCTCAGTGACTACTTGGAGTCACTATTTCCACCCTGGATTTGGCCCAACCCAGTCTGCTCTGAATCCCCCAGAACCTGGATCCCCATTCTCACCCAGGTCCTAGTTCACCTACCCTACCAGGGTCTTGAACCTTGTACCCTATCCACCAGAGTCTGTGATGCTACCACTACTCCAAAGTGGTATCCACACTTTCTGAGGGGCAGCCAAGATACTTGAACCTTTCTGCCCTGCTGCTACCGTTAGGCATTATGTTTGTACACATTCTCCTCAAATGTCTCCCCCTCATTTAGATGCTAGTACCCACATCCCATCAGCCAGACATCTTCCTGGGCCCACTTGTACCAGCACCCCCAACTTGCCCTGATTTAGTCTGATCCCACCTTACACTGACCATGTACGCTGGCCCATGGCACCCACCCCCGAGCTGTCCCCCCACTGCCTACCCTGGCTCCCCATGGTTGCAACTCATCCTCGCCCTCCTGACCCTTCGGACCCTGCCCATTCCTTGTTCTCCTATGGCCGCCTCCCCATCCCAGTGTACCCCCGAGAAGTTGACATACTGCCACCCCCTGGTCAGAGCCTTGGTCTTCTTACTACACCTATCTGACAATATACATCCTAACCCAGGCCCTGCCCCCTCTGGCACACCTGCTAGGTCCACTGGGCTCCAAATAGCCTCCATGAGCATATGCAGCCTACTGAAAAAATTTGATGCCCTCCAGTGCTGGGCCATTGTACATCAACCAGACATCATAGCCCTGGTTGAAACCTGGCTGCCCAAATCCACCCCTGACTCCTTTGTCTCCCTCCCAGGCTATACCCTATACTGGGAGGACTGAGTAGGCAAACGTGGGGGAGGCTGTGCAATCTATACCAGGGACACAATCATCAGACAAGCACTTCCTGCCCCCATTCTTGTGAATGGGGCCCAGGCCCTTACCCTCAAACTCACTCCTGACTCCTCCAGGGGCCCTCTCTATCTCACCACTGCCTACATTCCCCCAAAGAACCAGAACCCCAGCATTGATATCTATTACTGAATATCTTGCCACCCTCCACCACAAGGCAGAACAAATCCTAGTGGGGGACCTTAACGTAAACTGGCTCAGCACCTCCTCTTCCATGATCCGAGATTCTTTTGCTGCTCAAGACCTGACACAACTCATCTCCCAGCCCACTAGAGTAAACCCAAAAAGAGGAACCAGTACCCTTCTGGACATAATTATCACCAACCGGCCCCAAAAAATCCATAACATCCAGGTCCTCCCAGACTCTCTAAGTGACCACTCCCCTATCCTATTTCTTTGGGTGGCCCCCACTCCCAAACCCACATCCCAGACCACACTCCGCAGGTGCCTCTGCCCTGCTGGACTGATAAAACTCAAACAGTTTCTTGCCCAGATTATTTGGTCCCCCATTCTTCATGCACCCGACATTGACACTGCCCTCACCTTTTTCTCCCGAACCTTTAACAAGGCCTGTGACCTCTTTGCACATCTCACCAAAATTCAATCCAAAAAATGTAATGCACTCTGGGTTACCCCTGCCCTACTACAAATGCTTAGAAATAGGGATAACCTCTGGCACCTTGCCACTGAAATGGGCCGGATGACTGATAGACAGGCCTACAATGCTGCTCGGAACAAGTGCTCATGGGCCATCCGTAAAGTCAAGGCCGACCATTACCAGGCCACCCTCACCTCCTCCTCCTGGGTGTCTGCCCAGACTTTCTGGGACAATATTAAACAGCTAAATGGGAAATCACACTCCCCTTCCCCATACCAGCTCACTATTGATGGCTCTACCTCCACTGACCCTGCCTGTATTGCTAAATGCCTTAACACCTCCTTTACTGACCTTAGCTCTGTCCTCCCCAGTAATTTCTTTGACCCTTCCCCCAGCCTACCTCCCCTGTCCTCCAATGCCCCAGCTTCCACCTACGCAAGGTATCTGCCCTGGAAGCCAGATCCCTTCTAATTAAAGCATTAAATAGCAATAGTCCCGGCAGTGACTCCCTGGACCCCAGTATTCTCAGGCTGGTGCTGAAAGAAGTCCTTGCCCCACTCACCAGCCTACTTAACAGATCCCTCTGCCTGGGACAATTTCCCACAGCATGGAAAACAGCCATAGTCACACCAATTCATAAAGGGGGCGACGGGTCCTCTGTCAGCAACTACCCACCAATCTCCATCCTCCCCACCTCCAAAGCCATAGAAAAAGTGGTGGCCATTCAAATCACTGAATATCTGACTCAGCATAACATCTTATGCCTAGAGCAGCACAGCTTCCATGCTGGTCACAGTACCGGCACTGCACTAGTTGAGTTCTCCAATTTCCTACACGCCTCCCTGGATGCCAGCTCCCTAGCTGGTGCAGTGTTCATTGACCTCTCAAAGGCCTTCGACACTGTCTCCCACTCTCTTCTGCTGAATGCCCTCTGCCACACTGGTTTCTCCACTGGCCCCCTCACATGGTGCACGAGCTATCTATCCACTCACTCACAGTGTGTAAAAATCAATGGGACACTCTTTGAAACTCGTCCCATCTGTTCAGGGGTACCCCAGGGCTCCATCCTGGGTCCTCTTCTCTTCTCACTCTATCTAAACACCCTGTCCAGTGCATGCTCTGGCAAAATTCTTATGTATGCAGACGTTGCTGTCATTTTTGACACCCACCACAATCTCATCTCCCTCCAGGACTCCCTACAACAATCCTACAATGATGCTGAAGCCTGATTTAAGGAGCATAGACTCATCATTAATCTTAAAAAAACAAAACAATGCTGTTTGCCCATCCCCAAAACAAAGCCTGCAACCACCCACTCCCTATCCTCCCTAGTACCAAACAACCGCTTGAACAAGTCTGCTCCTACAAATACCTTGGGGTTACCTTCGATTCAGCCCTCACCTTCCACACCCACATTGATGCCCTTGCATCCACCACTAATGCATGACTTGGCATCCTCTACTGCTATAAAAACTGCCTCCCCCGATGCTCCCTGACTTGCTGTTATGTCTTCAGTACTGTCCCTGGGAGACTATGGCCTGCTAGTCTATGGTGCTGCTGACACGATTGCTCTCAACAAAATTCACCTCACCCTAAATAAGGCCTGCAGGCTGATTACTGGTGCCCTCAGGCTCACACATACATGTCAACTCTATGACGAGGCTAAACTCCTTAACCTAGATGAATGGCTATGCTGTCAAACCTGCCTCCTCACAAAAAAAACCCTACTCGGACTCTCACCTCCAGTGGTGACAGCCTCCATCCACCATACCCCACCCATTATCACAACCCAAACCTCCAACAAGACCACTCTACTGGTCCCCAGATCCAGGACCACCCATGGTCAGAGGTCCTTCTGCTACAGAGCCCCATTCTGGTTTAACTCTCTCTCTCCCTGCTCCCATCTCCAATGTCCCCACAATCTCCAACTTCAAAACCACCCTTCAGAGCCAACTGTTTAACACACGCAGCTGCTCCTGTCTCTAAATGTGTCCTTGATCTCTCCACACTTGACAACGCCCACTGGGCGGCACTCCACCTCATCCCCCTACTTTCTCCCCCTGTGCATCCTGCCTCTGTTATAACCAGCTTGTGCTCAGCTGTATCAATGTAATTGCCACTAAATTGTATAATGTATGAAATCAATATGTGTAACTCTAATTCAGTGACTTGTATTCTGTAACCTAAATTTGTCATGTCTGTCCTCAATGTGACGAGGTACCTTTGGAAATGAGCCTCTGGCTCAAAGGTTGTAAACCGATTTACAAATAAATAAATAAATTCTTTATACCATCAACAGTGGAACAAGTCAGCTATCATATATGTTTTCAGGGGGCTGGCCATTGTGTGCACCTGACAGTGCAATTCACACATGATGTTTAGCAGATTATTGCACTGCTTACTCCTGCTTTTCAACAAACAAATGACCACAACAGAAAGAAAACATTACTGAGGCACCAAAAATATTTTATGGTAAACAGACATTGTTAAGTCGGAATATAACAGGGACACCAGAAGCAGACTGCACTAACACTGTGGACGGGTGCTGGTACAGAGTAGCTAGCTCCAAAAGTGCAGGACAAACCCACAAAGCCACCTCTCTATATGAATACATGCCAAGAAAAAATGTTTGATGCTAGTGCAACTTTATTGATGGCAAAACACACCACACACAAATGACCCCTGCTCTTCGGTGCTTAGGCCTTCATTGGGGGCACACTAATGAAGGCCTAACCACCAAAGTGTAAGGGTCATTAGTGTGCCTTGTTTTGCCATAAATACTTTTGCCCTAGCAGTGAACATATTTTATTGGCATTTATTTGTGTGGAGTTATGCCTTTCTGGTTTTGTTAAGTAGGAATATACATGAGGGCAAGAACAACACTTTTTTACTTTATTTTATTTCAGCTGTTTTTGAGCACGGTTCTCACCATGTTTGGGAGGTAAACAAGGTTATACAAAAGAAAGATGAAACACACACTTAACATTATTATACACATAATGGTGCACAATGGGGGGACTAACAACAACAAAAATGGATAGTGACCTGTGTCAGATGACCTGCAGTAAAGGTATGCAAGAGAAATACACACATTAAAAATGCCAGAAGGAAGTAAGGAGGGCTAGGGGACAGGGTATACTGGGATGTATTGGGAACCATCACATTAAAATGAAGTCAAAAAATGGCTGTACAAAGGAGGGGAACTAAAATGTTGAAGGGTATGCACCAGAATGAAGCCAGGTGAAGATACACTAAAGGATATTATATTGAAACACAATGAAAGGGGAGGCATGATAGAAACTATAAAGTACTGAAATGGATCCAACAGCAGGGTAGCCACATCCAGAACAAAAGTTGTTCATGAGGAAGGGACTCAAATTTGAGGATAGAGGGGGGAAGGATCAGCAGCAACGTCAGGGACTATTTTTTCACACAGAGGGTTATGGTGGTGGGTGCAAGGACAAACTAAACCTAATAATCAATGTTGTGATGGGACAGCAGCAGTTGAAGCATCCCCATGATCTGTAGTTGGTGCCCCTCAATGCGATCCAACTGCTGCTCAGCACTGTCCAGCTGGTGGTTTGCAGCATCCATCTCACTCCACAGCGGGCCCAAATTGGCCTGTGTGGTAGGCAGTTGGAGAGGGCTGCCACTGTCATCAGGAAGTGCTGCAGATTGTGGTGGTGGAGCAGCCGGTTCTATTATGGCCCTTCCCCGCTTCACACCATGCGCAGGTGGATGCTGTTCTGTTCCCTCTACCCCAGCAGGTGCATTACTGCCCTGTTTGGTGACCTTGGCCTACCACTCTAGGTGGTGGTGGTTATAAATGTGGGTGCACTGACCCCCTGTGCCAGGGTGGCTTCCTCTTGGGCCACGGCACACCTCAAAACAGCAAAATTGCACTTTACTACACTGCCCTCCCCATGCAGTGTAGTAAAAAACTCCCACACTAATGAGGTGCGGGGAGGACCACGCACAGGCAGGGGGGTGGGGGCCCAGGTGTTGTTGGAGCAAGGGGCTACTGCTGTACAGTTGGGGCCCTCAGTGCAGAAACCTGCTGCTGCAACTGCTGCTGTGGCTCCTCCTCCTCCCTGACTTCCTGCTGCTGCTGAGTCACTGGCACAGGGGCCATAGTAGGGGCTGCTGGCACTGGGGTGGGGCATTGGTCAGTGCCACAGGAGGTGGTGCTTCCATGGCACCAACTCCACTATCTCTTTGCTTCCAGGAGGGAACTTTCAGGATAGTGCTCTGGTCCAGATGCAGCCAGCCACAATGCATGTGCACGCCCACTCGATCTCCGCTAAGTCGACGAAACTCCCCCCCCCCCCGAGTCTCTCACCTCCATTCTGGGCTCTCTCTCACTCTCTCACAATGACACACACACACAGACACACAAAAACAATTAACAATAAACAAATACTAAACTGAAATACTGCACAAACACAAAGTCAGACAACAAATATTCAAATATAAGCACCTATAGCAAAACAATTAAAAGGTTTAAAGTATTTTTGCAACAGAGTTTGCTCTCTGCCTGAACAGCACACAACCTCTTTTTTCCTACTACAAGGCAAAAGTGAAACTCTCTTTCAAGTATGAGTTTTTTTTTTTTTTTTTTTAACCTGGAGAGACACACCTAAGCTGAAGCTTGTTTATAGGTGTGACCTGGGAGCACAAGGAAGTTAAGTGATTTGCTCAGAGTCACACAGTGTGCAAGTGGGGGCTGTGGAATTCAAACCCAAATTTTTAGGTTTGCAGCTCAGAGCCTTAAACCACTGCACTATACTGCCTCCCCACAAGTCTCTTCCTGCCTGCCTGAAGCATGTGACCATGTGATGTGTGTTGGCTGCCTGTGAATTTTCACTCTGCCTTAAAGCGAAATGAGGTGGAGTACACAATGTGAAGTCATAATTGCAATGCAAAGTGGTGAAGTGAGGGTTTAAAATGGGCACTTCACATAGCGGAATGATAAAACGAAGTGGCCACTTTGTGGGCAGAATTTTACTTAGCTGCATCTCTAATCTTAGCTGATCCTGGATCAATAGAAGTAATAGCAAATGTGTTAATTTTTCATGCATTGTAATCAGCACAATGATTAATTTGATACAGGTGAGGCATACAACATTGTTGTTTTTTTTTCAATGATAATTAAAAAAACTAAATAAATAACAGCAGCATATTACTGTTATGTCATGATCCTTCTCCTTAGTAGTCATAGTGATTTCCCTATTCGTTTAATAAATAAAAAAAGAAGTAAATGAGACCCTCTATAAATTAAGTTCTGAGCACACTGTAACCGTATTGCACGTATTCTGCAGCATCAGTGGTCTCAAATCCCACTAGTCCCTTGAGCACACCGTCATGGTCTGTGTGCCTCTGCAATCACTCTAGTGGTGGTGGGGGCTCCTTTACTCAGTGGCTCTACTTAGGTAGTTTTTGATTTCTGTGTAGCCAATCTAAGTTTCCTAAGGACCAAAGGGTTATGTTTCATGATGGAGCTAAATTATCCACATAAAAGTATTATTTATTTATTGAATGTTTCACCAGGAAGGGCACATTGAACAACAAGTTGCTAGTCTCATGGTGCATCCTGAGCTAGTGGGGAAAGGGAGAATACATGCATACATACAATAAGAAATAATTTTTGCAGAGTGTCAATTCATTGTCTCAATGTTAGGAATACAGAAGTAATATACAGTACATAATATACCTAATAAGTGCAAATACAAATAACAAACAGCAATAATGCAGAGAGTATTGTGGGAGAGACCTGGGCTAAGTGCTAAAGTACACCGTGAGTCCAGAGAGGCTAACAGATAATCTGGCAGCTGGGGTAGGTGGCAGAAGGGGGGAAAGGGAGGAGAAGGCATTGAGTTGTGAGTACACAGTGAGTCCAGGGAGGATAACAGATATTGTGATTGGTTGGCATCCATGGCACTCCAGACATTACCTCATGGGTTTCAGCCCACCTGATAGGCTAGTGATGCACTGACCCAGATCAAATTTCCAGCATATCCAGGTCCCAGAAACCCCTGCTCTCCAGTTTGAATTGTGCATCTGAACAAGGCAAGAAGCACACCAGGAACCCCTGTCTGCTCTATCAAGGTAAGACTCATCAGAAACATTTATCATTCTCTGGCTTAGGTCTCCTTCTGAGTTGGCCTTCTCTGAAGTTATTCTTAAATATAAGCAAGTTTTGTGAGAATGCAGTCGTTTATTGTTATGTTCTGCTCTAGTGTTTGTGGGCAGGATATGTTTATTGAGAGTGCAATGCATTTGTTTTATTGTCTGCCCCTAGCGTTTGCGGGCAGGATATTACTTAACCTGCCTGTGGCTGGGCATTCTCCTTGTCCCCCCGTAGTGCTCCTAAGCGTCACGGTTCCCTAGCGTCGTCTGGCCACGCCCAGCGTTTTCACCCCTTAGGCCTCTCGCTCAAGCGGAGACAGAGTGTGATCCACCACCACGCGGTCCGCGACACCGTCTCTGCTCCTCTCCCCATGCTGCCCAGTGCCTTCGCCTCCCGAGGTGGCTCCCCTTCACGGCGCTCGGTGCACCATGGACTCCTCCTCTGCCCTTTCATACCGATGCACCATGGACTCTCCTCGCGCTTGGGCGCATCGCTAGGCCTCGTTTGGGCCTTCCATCTTGCGACTGGCCGCGCCTCTAGGCCTCTGCTTGGCCTTCCTGTCCCAACACAGTCCTTCTCCTTATCAGCTCTCTCTCTCTCCAAGTGAAGGAGAGCTTAGGTCCTCCTCCCCCTCTCTACCATGCGGCGTGTCCATCTGGGGAGGTAGGAGAGAGAGAGAGAGAGAGAGGAGAGAGGAGAGAAGAGAGAGAGAGAGAGTCTCTCATCGGGGGGGCAGTTTCTCCCTCAAGTCTCGAGGGCTTCACCTTCCTCCCTCTGGGAGATGGAAGAGTGTGGGGCTACTCTACCATGGCCTCCACGACGGGAGGCCCAACCTAGGCCAAAACACAGGGCCCGGGCCCCCTTCCCTATCGCGATCTCCTAGCCCCCTGGCCTCCCAGCATATGGAATTACTGCCATTTGGAAACGTCTACAGTGGCAGTATTCTAGCCAATGAAGCCTATCCGGGGAGTTTTTGGTAATTCAGACTCCCACCAGGTTTCACCGGTGGTGTCTCGCTAGGCCATGGACCAGCACATCAGGGGTTGGGGGTCTCACCCCCCCCTTTCACCAGCTGGGAAAAAAAAAAAAGAGAGATTGGGACCAGGCATTGCTGATTTACTGTCTGTGCATCTCTCCCCGAGAATATTATACAGAGTCGGGGGCCCTGGCCCCCACCCATTTGCTACGCCAGGGTCTTCTCCCACCACTGGGTCTCTCCCACAGCGACCCCAGTAGGTGCCATCCTCATCTGGTCGTCCCACAGTTGCCTCGGCTCCCTCCCATAGCGGGCCTTGGCACCAGACCACAGCCCGTCGTTGCAGGGGTCCTCACATAGCACCCCCCAACCTCAGGCATGCCTCTGCAGCCTCTGTGAAGCAGGGCTCATTCAGCATGTGGGTGCAATTTAAAAAAAAAAGGGGGAAGTAATTCGGTCTTCCTAAATACACATCTCTCTGTTCCAGATGGTGAAAGCGAAGAAATGCTCCGCGTGCAGCACCATCCTCCTCCCCCAAACCCCGGGCCCCCGCTGCGCGGCCTGCCTCCTAGACGACGACGACTCCTCCCTGGAGCGGACCCCGGCCCTGGCCCCCAGCAACCCTGGACCCAGCAACCCTACTTGGATGGACCCAGGATCCCTTCTAATCCAGAACCAACAGGCCGAGGTGGCCATGATGGACAGCCAACAGAGCTTTATGCTCAAAATCATGGAGAAACTGGAGTCCCTTACCCAAAACAGGGCAAGACCACCCAACTCAGAACCCGACAAAGCAGGGGGCCAGCCGGAGGAACTCCCAATCCCCGAGGACTCCCTCCCAAGCATCCCACTCAACAGCACGAACGAGGACGGAGAGAGAGAGGACGCTGAGGATGAGGATGACGTAGATTCGGACACAGAGGAGATGGAACTACAGACGGCCCCTTCACTGACTTCAAAATTATGTTCTTTCGACACGATTCTGGGGCTCATGAAGGTGATCAAGGCCACCATGGGGTTCGACAATCAAGACGCTTGAAGAGGGCAGGCCCAATCGAACTCGACCGATGATCCAGCCAAGGCCACCAACCACAGAGACCTTTCCGCTTATCCAGCTATCAAGACATTTTCAACACTGAATGGCAATCCCCCGAACCGGGCAGGATGCCGAACCACAAAAACCTGGACAGGATGTACCCGGTACAAGGGGAAAAATCGGACGCTTGGTGCAGGGCCCCCACCATCGACCCTCAAGTGGCAGCCCTCAGCAAAAAGACCGTGCTCCCTTGCAGCACAATAGCACTCAAGGATCCTACAGATAAGAAGGTTGAGAACATGCTAAAGAAGGCATTTGAGATTGAGGGCACCGCTGCTAAGGCAGCCACCACAGCCATTTACACAACCCGGGCACAGATTCGCTGGCTCGAGGAACTCCAGGAGCAGGCCACCCCTAAGTCTAGGGAGGCAGAACTGTTGGAGTGCACACTGGATGCAGCCAAGTACCTGGCCGATATGGCAGTAGACACCCTGCGCCTGCAAGCAAGGGCCACCGCTATCACCAACCGGGCCCGTAGGGCTCTGTGGCTGAAACTTTGGGACGCAGACCATGAATCCAAGACTTTGTTGCAGAATCTGCCTCTGCAGGGAAAGCATGTTTTCGGGGAGGGGCTGCAAGATTATTTAAAGCAAAAGGAGGAGGGCAGGGAACTCCTCAAGAATAGGTACAAGTCCTCCTATCTATCTTCCTCTAGGCGGAGGTTTCGGGGGGGGAGCAAACCATACCAAACCCGCAGGGATCCAACTCAGCAGGCTCACTCCTTTCGAGGGAGAAGCTCCTCCACCGGCTTCCGTGGTCCTCACGCTCAGAACTATCAGTCCACATCGTTCAGAGCCCGAGGCCAAAGATCCGGAGGTCAAGGTAGAGGTTTCAGGGGGAAGCGGCAGTGACTGCATCCCACTGAAGGCACGGGGCCAGGACCCATACTCACCAGTGGGGCAAAGACTAGCCCTCTTCGCCCACCGCTGGATAGCCACGACGTCGGACAGATGGGTTCGAGAAGTAGTGTCCAAGGGGTACTCCATAGAGCTAACCCACGCCCATATCCCACACAGGTTTGTCTCATCTCCCGTAGCCAGGAGAAAAGCGTCCCCTCATCAGGTCCAACAAATCTTATCAGAGCTAATCCAGAACAGGGCCATTCAGCCCGTACCGGTTCCAGAGCAGGGAATAGGAATCTACTCCATCTTCTTCTTGGTACCCAGATAAACGGGGGAGCTCAGGTCCATTCTAGACCTGAAGCATCTGAACCAACACGTAGTCCCACACCGATTCAAGATGGAGACCATCCGGTCCACCCTCCGATGTATCCAGGTAGGTGACTTCCTGACGTCTATCGACCTAAAGGACTCCTATCTCCATATTCCCATTATCCAGAAACACAGGCAATTCCTCCATTTCCATGTCTTGGGCCACCACTTCCAGTACAAGGTGCTACCCTTCGGGCTGTCATCAGCCCCGAGAGTCTTCACCAAGGTCTCTATAACCCTAGTGGCCAGACTCAGGGAACAAGGACTAGACATCATCCCATATCTAGATGACTGGCTCATTCATGCTCGATCCGAAATCCAGGCTTGGACACACACGGAATTCGCCATCCAGGCACTCGAAGACCACGGTTGGGTGGTAAATCAAGAAAAGAGCCACCTCAGCCCCACTCAACAGATCGAACATCTGGGGGCTCTCATCAACTCGGCTGAGGGGTGGGCAAAACCGGCCCCAGCACGAGTTCACAACCTCAGGGAGCTGGCGCGCAAAATGAGGGCTAGCCAACACTCAACAATGGGGAAGATCGCCCAGTTGCTGGGCTGTATGGCCTCCTGCATAGACCTTGTGCCTTGGGCCAGGTGGCACATGCGCCCACTCCAAACCTACATCCTGTCTCGGAGGGTGCCGAGCGAGCACAACCTTCAGTGCATGGTACCTCTACCCCAGGCAGTAAGATCCTCCCTAACATGGTGGACAGTGGAGGGGAATCTATCCAGGGGAGTCCTGCTGGAGCCCCCTCGCCCAGTCTCCATAGAGATGGATGCGAGCCTTTCGGGATGGGGAGCCTGTCTAGGAGACTCAACAGCACAGGGCCGATGGTCACCAGCAAAGGCGAAGCTCTCCATCAACATCTTGGAGATGAAGGCCGTATTCCATACCCTGAGGGCATTCAGGCACCTAATACTCAGTCAGTCGGTCCTAATCCGTTCTGACAATCTGGTGACGGTGGCCTACATAACAAAACAGGGTGGGACCAGGAGCAGGGCCATGATGAGGGGAAACAACAGTGGTCCTCAACTGGGCCCAGACACACCTCATCCACTTGAGCGCAGTCCACCTCGCAGGGAGGCTGAACGTCTACGCAGACTGGCTCAGCAGGCAACAAGTACACCCGTGGGAATGGCAGTTACACCCGGCGCTATCCCAGGTGATCCAGATGACATGGGGGCCCGTGTCCATGGATCTCAAGGCATCTCGGGAGAATGCCCAGGTCAGCGAGTACTACTCGCGCTTCAAGGACGGCCTCTCCCAGGGGATGGACGCCCTATCGCAGTCCTGGAAGAGGAGGAACGCCTACGTCTTCCCACCTCTCCCTCTGATTCCCCAAGTCCTAGCCAAGGTTCAGGAGTCAGGCCTCACGGTTATCTTAGTGGCCCCCTATTGGCCACTCAGAGCCTGGTTCGCAGCTGCCCAAGAGATGTCTGTAGCCAAATTCCGGATACCCTATCGGCCGGACATGCTTTCGCAGGGGCCAGTGCTCCATCCGACCCCGCGGACCCTGAAGCTCATGGCCTGGCTCCTGAGAGGAGGAGACTGAAGGCAACAGGGTAACATGAATCGGTAATCAGCACCCTGCTCCAGTCCAGGCGGACCTCCACCACATCCACTTACAAGAGGCAATGGGCCATCTTCACTCTGTGGTGCCGAGAATGAGGGACGGTGCCCGAACAGACCGACCTGGCCAACATCCTACTATTCCTCCAGCAGGGAGTGGACAAGGGACTGGTGCACTCCTCTCTCAGAGTGCAACTGTCAGCCATAGGGGCGGCCATAGGCCCTGTGGAGGGTATTCCCCGAGTGCACCTTACCCATATGCTTCTTGAGGCGGTGAGATCATGCTGCCCAAGGACCAGACCAATTGCCCCATGGACCTTCCAATGGTTCTGGAGTCCCTCAGATCGGTGCCCTATGAGCCCCTCCGAGAGACAGACCTCTTTTGGGTCGGCCTCAAGGCATGCTTCCTGGTGGCCATCTGCTCGGCCTGGAGGATTGGGGAACTTGGCGCCCTGTCCTGTGCAGAACCTTACACAGTGTTCACACCACTGGGGGTCAGTCTGAGAACAGTCCCAGCCTTCCAACCAAAGGTCCCTACCAGCTTCCACAGGGAGCAGCCCATCGAGCTGCCCACCTTCCCAAGCGACTCCACACAGAATCACAGCGGGACCCCTTACCACCTCGACGTGGGATCAGTCCTCTCGGTTTACCTAACCAGGACAGATCCCATTCGCAAGACAGAGAGGCTGTTCATCATCTCGAAGGGGCAGAGACAGGGGTATGCCGCCTCCAAGTCTACCATCGCAGGATGGCTAAGGCGAGTCGTCCAGAACGCGTACACAGCAAACCGACTGGTCCCACCTCAGGAGATCAAGGCTCATTCCACCAGAGTGGTTGCCACTTCCTGGGTGGAGAGAGCCAGTGTATCCTCAGAGGATATTTGCAGGGCTGCCACATGGACCTCCATACACACATTCACCAGACACTACAGGCTGGAGCAACTCCAGGTCGTTTGTCCCTCTTTCGTGACCCAGGTCCTAACAGCAGCTTCCTCAGCTGGTCACTCTTAGTCACTCATTCCATCCAGGAGTACTAACTGCTTCTTATCTACCCATGAGGTAATGTCTGGAGTGCCATGGATGCCAACCAATCACAATGGGTGTTTACTCACCTGGTAAAGGTGATTGTGTTGGTTGGCATCCATGGCACTCCAAGGCCCTCCCTCAGAGCGACCAGAGTGACCGGCTCCGGGGCTAAAGGGGTACTTAACATGTAGACTCTAGGAGGACAGACAACATGAATGATGCCATAACAAATAAACAGTCGAACTCCCGAGTTCAAGTTTAGATTGTAAAAATAGGGGAATAAAGATCAGGCCCCAGGGCCTTTCGCTGCTACGTCGTAGTACGACTCCTTTGTACCCTGAGTCACGTTTCTGGTATTTCTCTTAATGCACTGCGCTATAATGTCTTTTCTCTCTTGTACTAATTAACCTTATTTCAGCTATGGAAGATTTGAACTGGAGAGCAGGGGTTTCTGGGACCTGGATATGCTGGAAATTTGATCTGGGTCAGTGCATCACTGGCCTATCAGGTGGGCTGAAACCCATGAGGTAATGTCTGGAGTGCCATGGATGCCAACCAACACAATCACCTTTACCAGGTGAGTAAACACCCAATCTGACAGCTGGGGAAGGTGGTGGGGGGAGGGGAGGGGAAGTAGAAGGCATAAAGTTCTGAGGGAGTGACCAAGGGGATGGAGGTGCAAGGAATTAGATAAGGGATTTGATGAAGGTGGTAAAGGTGAGAAGTTAGATAAGGGGGAGCAGCAGGTATTACACACAGGTGTGACCTTTATGTACTGTCTATAAAAATGGAAACATGTAAAATAATTTATTGCACAAACAGGACCTGTGGCAGTGACTGTAAAAATAAATTCATCAAACACTACAGTTGATGTGCTGAGAGAAAAATCAATTGTATGACAGTACAGAATCCCCTGTTCTATCAGAATCAGCACAAACAACCAAAAAATAACCCAAAACAGGGTTCCAAGTCAAAATAGCAAATACAGGAATGGTGAGGTGCAAAACAGCACTACATTACAGCGAGTGTCATATTGGCAACCTGTTTGTGGGGGGCCTTGCCACCCATGTCCTCCATACACACCCTTACTTAATGTAACAACTCCAGGGGAGTGAACCTTGGGGAAGGGGTAACCGTCAGTCATCAATACAGGACACGCTGTAATTTGTTGTGCCCATTTTGACTCCTAGCCATTCTGAATTTGTTATCTTGACAGACTACCCCCAAAGCAGTGATCCCGATTTTGACACAGTTGCAGCCGGTGATTAGACTCTTCCTGTGAGGGTATAACACTGAATTAGTATAACTGAAAAAAACACAACAAAAATGCAGACACACCACTAATCAGATCTGTCAAACTACTGTAAAAGACACCTACTAAACTTGACAGCAGAAAACAAGGACGGTGGCAAACAGAGGTAGTGACGTCACACTGTCTAGAATATCTCTGCTCTCACTCTCTTCATCTGAACAGCAGACCACTGCAAAACATACAGAAATCAAAAATAAATAACAAGTCCTGTTTTACTGCAGCATTCAAACCATATTGAAGGATCAGATCTGTTTTGGCTCAAATGAATGAAAATACCCATGAAGTGTGTTCAAAAAAGGCATCAGACTGAGAAACTTAATGCATTAATTGAATTGCATTTCACCTTTAACAAGGTGAAATGATGATTCAATTTTTTGAATCATTTATGGACTGGTTAAAACAGTCAGTTGGTTTTGTACTGGCATGTAAATGTGTGGCACAAATCCCATATAAAGTAAACCACCGGGAGTTAAGATGAGCACTTATTATATTAAACTATTGATTCTCTGGTGTCTAGTGGCATACTCCACCCACCGTGCAATTTCCCCAATGTCTAGTGGCATCCCCCACCCACTGATCACTGCCCCAGTACAAATGTATATATTTCCTGTTGTCTAGTGGCACCCCTACCCTCCCATTTCAGGCACAATCTGAAATTAAGAAAACAGTTCATTGATGTTTTTTTTTTCAAACCTGTGAAATAAGAAAACAATCCCTTGCTAATCAGCCCCCCCCACCAAATCTCCCATTTAGCACCCACCACCCCATACACCATCACTCACCTGAACAGGTCCCTGGGTCAAGACCCACTCTCCGATCAAAGACACATCCTGCTGCTGAACTGGCAACTGCAATGTGAGAAACTAAGGTAAATGTGGTTCAGTGTATTTGTATTTCAATAGGGGTTTCAACTTTTATGCATAACTTTGACATTTTTTTTACATTTTGATGCCAAACTTTTAACGTGGCCTTTTGGGGAACCCACCTCATAAACAATGTGACTGTCATTACGTAATTTCTGCCAGAAAGGTGATTTTAAGGTCACTTGGCAAAATCACATTTCAGGCAGGATTTGACCATTTCTCTTGGCCTTATTCATGAGGTGGAGTCATAAGAAGGCTATGCTGAAAATTTTAGGTCATAATTATTAAAAATGGCAGTGTTATGACTGTTCACTGCAATTTTACTAAGAACATAACTTTGGAAATTTTAAGTATTTTGCCCTGGATTTTCAGCATAGTGTTCTTATTATCCCACCTCATGTTTGTGACAGCTGTCATTTTTCAAATCCTGGCCAAAATGTGTTTTTGCACCTGTGTTATGAAATGACTTTGCAGCTGTGCAGAATAACATTTTGGCAGGGATTTGAATATTTTTTGTACCTGGTACATGAGGTGGGATAATAAGAAGGGTATGCTGACTATTTGGTCACTTTTGTCCTATAAATAGAAGCACAGGTCCCCCGCATCTACATACATGTACTCATCTACAGATAGAAGGGAGTGCATGGCCCGGAGGATCTTGTGCTCCCACAGGCAAATAAGGATCCGATTATACTATCTCAAAAAGTAAAATAAATTGCAAAAAACATCATTAATGCTCTAGTTAGGGTTAAAGCCACAAAAGTAGGGAAATTGGCATTAGGATTTCCAACCCTAACACCCCACCCCCACCCTGAACACACCAACAGGTATCAGAGTGAGTACCGGGTCAATATGTTGTACGCTTAATAAATTACAACACGAGTGCTAAACCAAAATGACACTGTGCATGAGTGAGAAAGTGCAAAACCACAAATGCTTCTGTGAGCAGTACTGCACCCTCTCGCTCTCCCAGGAAGAGGATAAGAACTGTGCTGGGACAGGCTTCTTTCAAGCAGCTGCTGTGGCTCTACAAGATGAGTCACTAGCAGCAGGGGATGCAGACAGAGTGTTTGAGACCAGGTTTGATTCCCTGTCCCAGACACAAGCACTTTTTTTTATTTTTCACACTATGTGTGATTTTACTGTTAATCCCACTGAGTTAAAAATCCTTATTGGGGGAGTTTCAGGGTGCAGCCTCCCACAACGGGGGGAGTGGGGGTGGAGCCCCCCAAAAAAGACATTATGCCACATGCAAGAAAGTGCACTGTACTGGCAGTGCACTTTATGCATGCAGCATAATGTCTTGTGACATTATGACCCCGTGCCATCAAAGTGTGCCTTGTGTTCATCAGCCCTAATGCTTACTGCATTCTCCTATACTGTACCCATCTCAGCTTAGTTTCTTACAGAATGTGGTAAGCATTATGGCTGATGACCTCAAGGCACACCCACTACACCTGTTTTTGTGTGCAAGGTGGGGTCGGGGTGTTAGGGTTGGAAACCCTAATGCCACGTTTCTCTACTTTTGTGGCATTGACCCTAACTAGAGCATTAATGAAGTGTTTTGCAATTTTTGTACTATATATGTTGAGTGGATTTTGGTGGACTGTTTTTATTAACTCAAAAATCTAGGTGTAAAATTTAACAAATGCACATCAGAATTGTTGTATGTTTTTGTATGCATTATGTTTTAAAAACTATAATGGCATACTGCAGAACAATAAACCTTTTTGACTGACTGACAACATTGACTACACTATGGCCAATGCAGAGTAGATAGGTAGGGTGGGCTGACTGGATGGACTGAGGTGTCTTACCTGCCTTTATTGTCAATTTATCCATTTCTATTCAGATATATTGCAGGTTTGATGCATAATTTTAAAGCTTCATCTGTGCAGCTCATCAAACTACATATATCAAAAGTTCTTAGCCAGACATTTCTGCTGGAAGCATATGAAATCACATCACTTGTGGAAATGTCAAGCAGCATACAGTAGTACTTTGAAAGAAAAGAACCTTGCAGGCATTACATGTAAATTATAACATACTCATAACACACTGCATTCTAGAAACTCCACCTGAGATGACATCTGATTTTAATGATCATCACATCCTTTCACCTTTAAACTGAATATCAAGTTATATCATTATCAGACTCAGACTAGTATTTGAGTAAATCAAATTAAGATGGACATTTTCTGAATTAAAATAATCAAAAATGAGATTTCTTTTTCTGTTTTCCTTTGTAACCTAGCAATGTCCCCTGAATCAAAAATATTCAACAACCAGAAATAAATTGAGGTGTTTCATTGTCAGATATGCATATGTCCTTTAAGCCCTTCACAGTAAAAGAGACATGAGAGTCAAACGACTGTTTCAAGCATATGGGATCACAACATTATTTAACCTATTTTTATTTAAAAAATATATGGAGTAGCTATTTAGTGGCCTTAAAAAATGGACAATACTTTTGATCCACTCTCATTCTGCACACACATTTGTTAATATAATAAGTTGTAATGTTTTTCTGCTAAAAAAAAAGCCAGAAGCAGGAAGGATATATACAGAAACATTTGCTACAACTATGAAAATAAAAACATTTTCATGGTCTTATTTCAAGTCTGAGGTCTTTGTAGTCACATCTGCAACAAAAATATTGGCCTTAATCTCACTTGCAATGACACGTATGTTGCTAACATACAAAAACAGTAAAAACTAACAGTTTTTTGTTTGCCCTTCACCAAACAAAAACAGGGATATCACTGATTTGTAGCACAATTGTTCTGACATCAGGATGCCGTTGTATCATCATTCTGACATCACATAAATGATACAACAGCATGCTGATGTTAGTTAAGGTTGTGCAAGCAGGTGCAATTCCAAACTAATCACATAGAGGAAAGCAACCTTGTGAGTCTTTGTTTGTTTGTTTGTTTGTGTTTTACTGTTTCAATAAATACATGATTTGTACAGCTGTGATAAATTATAAATTCCAATGATGGAACACACACAGGTAATCTTCAGAAATATTCCATGGAATTTAAATTCCACCAATCAGTAAATCATTAAATTTTTTATTGACACTTCAGAATTCTTTTTCTAAATATATATAATTTTTAGATTTTCTTACAGTTGTTTCTTGTAGCAAGAATATCATAGAAAATATACCAATGTAAGCAGTGTCATTTTTCATAAAAGTAACATAAAGTGTGTATTGTTTGCAGTGTGTTCTTGCATGTAAAAAATAGGCCTCAGTGTATGTAGTAGAACTGTGCTTTTTTTCTCTGCTGAAAATAGTGAATACTGTAAATTTCACAATGGCAGAATTCTGCAAAATCAGGAAATTCTGCATAATTTTGGTGGAACTTCATATTTTAATGTTATGCAAACTGTTTCCCACATGGCTCTAACTGGCCAAAACTGTGCTAATTAAATTTCATTGTAAGTGATTAGTATATAATTGACTTCTATAAAAAAAATGCACAATTTCAGCCAATTGGTACAGCTTTATTTTGATGCAAACATCACACTAAGCAGAATAGCAACAATTAAAACAAAAACACCAAGTTTTACAGTAACTGGTGTTTTCTTCTTCAGAAAGGGATTTGCCTTTTACTATAAAAAACCTACAACAACAAAGGATGTGCAATGGAATGGCATGGGATCATAATGTCACAAGACATTTTGCCACAGCAATATACCATGCTGCCAATACAGCGCAATATATTGCATGTGGCATAAATCTTGTTTTTGCCAGGGGCTCCATCTCCTGAACCCCCCAACCCCCAACTAAAATAACTAACTCCTGGGGGTGGGGGTTAAAAGTAAATATCACACAAAGTGTGAAAAAATGAAACATTCCATGCGTCTGGAACCAGGAATTGAACCAAGTCCCAAATGCACTGCCTGCCTCCATTGCTGCCAGTGGCTCATCCCATCAAGCCTCAGCAGCTGCTCAGCAGATCCCCATCCCAGCAGAAGTCTTATCCTCTGCCTGGGACAGTAAGAGGGTACAGCACCGTGCACGGACCCTTTCACGGTATTGCACCCTCTCGCTGTCCCATACTGCTCTGTTTCTGTTTCGGGATTTTGTCGTACACTATTAAGCAAATGACACATTGACCCGGTAGGCAATGGAACTAAGTTTCCATCTCAAATATTCTGGTGACATTATTAACCACTCGAGCAGTGATTGCATGGTTTATGATGTCATAATTCACTGATACCACCAACAGCTTAATCTGGTTCTGTAAATCAGTTTGCATCTGTTCAAATATTCCCCTTCCCTTTTCCTTGGTTCATGCCTTGAAATGAGCCATGTTGCACTGTGTCTCTCCCCTGGTCACCAATTTTCAAATAAAATAAATAAGGAGATCCTATATGGGAACATAGCCTTTTGTATATGGTATGCCATCTAATATTCTATTTATATAACCTTGGTGATCAATTATTGGGGTAAATAATGTCTTGAAATGCTGTACATTAACTTGAGGCATGCATTTGAACATTTTTGCCTGTGATCTTTACTGGTTAAATATTAAAATGTGTGCATGGCCACAAATCAACTGAAATAATGTATGCATTATAATAGATTATATGAAAATTTTTACAAAGATCCAAAAAAACTTTCCATCAAAATGACAGCCTAGGATTTAATTAAGCTCATTTTGGAAAGATTTGACTTTCACAAATACATAAAAAATTTGAAAAAATACAGAGGGGGGAGTATCTGACTTTCAAAAGTTATAGTAGAATTAGGTGACATCAAATTTTGCATGCATGGAAACTAATGATTGTTTTCAAAACAGAAAGGGTATTGTTTACTGTAATGTTTTATTAATTTTCAGCAATAGGAGAATATCAACCACCCAAAGTATTGCAGATCTTATTTCCTGTAGACTGTGATACTCTTTGATATGAAAGGAATAATACTGCAAAGGATCCCTAAATTGTGCTGTCAAAATAAAATTGTGAGAAAAAGAGCTTATCATCTAGCAACCTTAGTTTAATTTGAAAATTAAATCAACACATCTCTCAACCCTTTAGTTGTTTAAAACAATGCCATTTGAAGGCTAAACTAAAAAATGTTTACTATGGATTTTTAATAATCAAAAAAGCAGCACTAGCATCCGTTGACACAAAATAATTTATGTAAACAGACATCACTGCCTACCTCAATCAGGCAGTGAAAATGGCAAAACTCAAAGGCCCCAACTGGTTTTGTGCATTTTCACTTCCTGGTTGGCATATGCAGTGATGTCTGTTTAAATAAATTATTTTATGTCAATGGACGCTAGTGCTGCTTTTCTGATTATTAATTACAGTATGGACCTTAAGCTTGCACAGCACTAGAACTGAGCTGGTCTATTTTGTATTGCTTACGAGGGATTTTGCAATTTCTATGGAAATGAATGACTTAAGTCAGCAATAATTAAATTAATTTATTTATATATACATTAGCAGGATAAAATAATAGGAGTCCTGCAATAGTGTTTTACCACTAATGACTGTGGTTTAAAATCCATTGATCTCAATGAATTGAGCTTTGGGCTTGCAATTCAATACAGTGGTCAACACTGCAGATCATGTTGCAAGACTCTTATTCTGACCAGAAACACAGAAACACAGAGTTTGTTGATAGAAAGGGCTGCTAGGCCCACCCGGTCTGCTCAAGGGCTTCTTGCCTATTGCACATCCGCAGACCCTAAGGGTTTTGACTAGTTGTATAAGATCTACTCATGGTCATACTGTTGACACCCACATTGGCACAGAGATTGATCTTTGGAATAAAATACGGTTTGACATAAAAACAGAATTCACGAGTAGTTATGGTGTCAAAATCTACAGCTCAGTCCAGCCAAAGATGATTACATTTAGAGTGATTAAATGCATTTAACAATAAACTATACTATCCATGTGCTGCACAACAGAGTTGATGTGTAGATGGCATTTCTCATAAAAACATACAGGGTTTATAGAAAAGTTTTACAAACTAGCATGTCTTTTCAATTTTTTTTTTAAATTTAATAAGCTTTATTGTTATTGAATTTGTACAGTCAAATTATAAGTTACATGGCATGAAAAGACCAAACGTCACTGAGAAATAGCTGCACAAGCAATACATACACCTCATCCCCCCTCCCTTATTAACCCTTCCCTCCCCTAAGATACCAAGGCATAAAAATAGAAATAAGGGGGTTCTATATCATGGGTGTACAATGAACATGAAAGTTCTACCAAAACAACTTCAACCATTGTTATGTTAATCACAATATGTCCATAATATATGTTATTATTTATTCAACCATCATTTAAAGGAGTTGTTTGCACCATTAACAAGTCTCCAATTTCCTCCAAATCTTGACATATCCTTGATGGTGGCCCCTAATAGTGGCTATTGTTTTTTCAGTCCTTAGGCTGTACAAAAATTCATTTAGCCATTCCGAATATGAAATTTCTTGCTGATCTAGCCAGTGACGTAAGACCAATCGCTTTACTGCTGAGGAGACTAAGGAGATGAGGAACCTTCTCTCCCTAACAGGAATCGATGAAGGAGCGCCTACAATACAAATTTCAGGAGAAAAAAGTTCTGTTAACCCTAATTGGGGGTCAATTGTGGTCTTAATTTTCTCCCATAGTGGGACTACTTTATTGCACTCCCATAAGATGTGAAACAGTGACCCATCTGCAGATGCACATCTAGAACATGTTGCTGTAGGAAGTTTTCCCATTCTAAGGCCTTTGGGTAAAATATATATTATGGAGAATGGAGAATTGGGTAAGGCATAACCTACCATTTGTTGAATATTGGTAAAGGTCGAGCCAAATGCGATCCCATTCCTTGGGCACCATGGGTTGTGTCCTACCCCAGTAATGAGATTCCCCAGATATTGTAGGATACATATAGGGGAAGATAAAGGTCACTAGACATGAGACCGAGTGGAGTAACCAGTGAGGGATTTCATGCGGGAGAGAAACTCTCCTTGATTAATGTCCCAGTTTACTGTACCAAACCATTCCATCAGCATATGGCGGATCTGATATACCTTGAAAATGTGTGACCGTGGAAGCCCCAGCTCATGAAGTAGTGTTGGGCTTTCAGGCATTCTTCCTTCCAGTATGAGGTCAGAAATATATTTCCTCATTAGCTCTGGCAAACAAATAGTTGTGCCCTGAAGTTTAAAGTTTGGGTTTCTGCATAATGGTTGGGAAATATCCCGTGGGTTATCATATTTCATAGATCTGCAAAGTTGAGTATGTACTTTGACTGATGTGCTTATAACTGTACATCTTAATTGTGAGGGTAATTACATAGATTACATAGACAATACTGAGCATAAAGACATTTGTCTGTGAGCTCACAAGTAACACCTAGTTATATCCTTTTATATTCTTCCTTTCCAAGAATTTATCTAGCTGTGTTTTAAATTCCTGCATTGTACTGCTTTCCACAACCTCTCCTGGTAGCATATTCCAAATTTCTGTTACTCTATTACTTAACCAGTATTTCTTTCTATTTGTTCTATATCTATCCTTAACCAGTTGATAACAATGTGCTCTAGTGTCATATATTTGAGCCCTTTTAACCAAGCCCAGTAAGTCCCATAAGTTAGTATCGGTCCATGCCCTATATATCAAACACATATCGCCTCTCATTCTACGATATTCCAGGGAATACAGCTTCAAATCCTGCAGTCTCTGCTCATAACTCAATCCATCCAATCCCTTGATTCTCTTTGTAAGTCTCCTCCGTACCCTCCATCCGTGCAACATCCCTCCTCTTATACGGGCCCAAAACTGGACACAGTACTCCACGTGGGATGTACCAATGCATTATACAGATGCATCACAACCTGCCTATCTCTACTTTTATGTGTCTCAATATACAGTGTGTTATACTACCGCCTTTTAATAACTGTATTACAGTGTAGTGAGCCAAGATCTTTATTAACCATAACCTAAGTCTTTCTCTTCATCCACTACTTTTAGTACAGATCCTCCTAAATTATACTGGAATTTGTTATTTTTCTTTCCAAAGTGCATAACATCACACTTTCTGATGTTGAAAATAGATTGTTTCTGGGAGGCCCATGTGTCTAGCCTATCCAGAGCTGTTTGTAGGACTAGATGTTCTTCCCAGTTATTTACTGGACTCCCAACCCTAGTGTCGTCTGCAAATTTAGATAGCCACACATCTGTATGCACCTGCATGGATGAAATATACATATTAAACAAACATGGTCCCAAGACTGAGCCCTGGGGGACACCACTAGTCACTCCGAAATAATCAGAGTATTCACCTTTTATGCAGACTTTCTGGACTCTGTCCGTAAGCCAAGCCTTCACCCATGTTTGTATCCATATTGGTATCTCCAGCTCATAAAGTGCTTTAACAAGCTCCCCATGGGCACTTTATCAAAAGCTTTTAAAGTCCAGAAAGATCACATCCACTGCATTGCCCATATCCATAGCCTTGCTAACCTTATCGCAGAATTCTAATAAGTTAGTTTGGCATGATCTTCCCTTGGTGAATCCGTCCTGAGTCATGTCTATCCTGCCTGTCCTCTCAATATGTTCCATAATACAATCCTTGATTATACCCTCCAGAATCTTACCAAGAATGGAGGATAGACTAATAGGTTTATAATTTGAGACGGTCTGCCTACAACCTTTTTTGTATATGGGTACAATCACAGCTTGCCTCCATGCCTCAGGAACCTCACCAATGTTAATACTTTCCTGAAAAAGGTAAGTTACTGGCTCCACTAATAGTGTTGCCATTTCCTTAATCACCCTTGGGTGAATCTCATCTGGCCCCTGTGCTTTATTTTGGTTAATCTTCTGAAATCTAATAAGTACTTCAGCTGGGTCTGTCTTTGGGCTATGTTCTCTATGTCTAATTTTCTTATTATCCCATGAAGTTTGAAGACTTTTGCCAAAGGCTGATGAAAAGTATACATTATATTCCTCTGCAAGAGCCTTATTTTCTGTTATAATATTTCCATAATATGTTTTTAAGGGTCCTATGACTTTACTTTTCCCTTCTTTATTATTTATATATGAAAAAAAGGTTTTGTAATTATCTTGGACCTTAGTTGCTATTGTATACTCATATTCACTAATCTATTTAAAGATACAAAATACATAGACTCTGGAGATATTCCCATTGTCTTAATCAAGTATCTTTCAACCTGTAACCAGATGGGTATATATATTAAAGGATTCATAGGCCCTGGACCCAGAGTCCAGTGGGCATATTTTGAGATATGACTGGCTAAATAGTATAAATAGAAATTTGGTAGCCTGAGTCTCCCCAGATGTTTTGGAGTGCCCAATTTTATATAAGATCGATGTGGGCACTTCTTTTGCCAAAGAAAACTGGATATTAGTGCATGAAGTTTTTTGAACCATGTGATTGGGATAAAGAGATTAAGCATACGAATAGGATAAAATATGTGGGGGAGGATATTCATTTTAATAACACTTACTCTGGCTTGCATTGACATTGGGAGTATACTCCATCTATTTAAATCCCTTGCAATGGTTAACACTAAATTGTCCAGGTTCAGCCTTCTCCTCAAGGTATTTCTTTGTGTGAGAATTATTCCTAAATAGACAAGTTTAGATGACCCTTTCAGCCCTAGTTGTGTATAATCTGTGGGGAGTACATAATGATTTAAGGACATTAGGGTAGTTTTATCCAAATTAAGCTTATAATTTGAGACCAGTCCAAAATGGGAAATAACATGGAGAGCAGCTGGTAGTGAAGTGGCAGAATGTGACAAATGCAATAAAATATCATCAGCATAAGCTGAGATTTTAACCTCAAGGTGACCTAACATGATACCTTGCACTTGTGGGGAGGAATTCAGAAGTCTAATTAAGGGCTCTAAATAAATATTAAACAAAAATGGTGATAGACGGCAACCCTGACAAGTTCCTGAGTGAAGAGGGAAACCTCCTGAGAGAATACCGTTGCAGTATACTTTGGCATTCAGGCTGGAGTATAGAATCTTTATCCATGCGATAAACCTGGTAGGGAAACCAAATCTTTCCATTGTTAGAAAAAGAAAATCCCAATGTACCCTGTCGAAATCTTTCTCTGCATCCAGGGACACCAAAACCATTGGCTCCTGAGAATCCCTGGACACGGAGAAGATGTGTTCCAGCTTTCGGAGATGGTCTAGAGAGGATCTCCCCCTCATGAACCCTAACTGCTCAGGTCCTATAAGTCCCTCCCAAACTTGCATTACCCTAGCAGCTAAAATTTTTGCCAAGATTTTTATCTCACAGTTCATAAGAGATATGGGCCGATAGTTGGTGACTTTGTCTGGGGGTTTATTGGGTTTGAGTAAAACAATTATAAGACCCTGCAGAAAAGAGGGGTCAGATATACCCCTTTTCACAAAGGAAGGAAAAAACTTGAGCAAGAATGGGAATTAAATCATCTGCCAGGGTTTTTTATAAGTTAGCGGGAAATCCATCTGGGCCTGGAGATTTATCTGATGCCAGAGCCTGGATGGCAGTTAAAATTTCTGACTGAGATATAGGCCATGTTAGGAAAGTTTGTTGGGGATGGGTTAGCTGCAGGAGTGGAATATTCCCCAAATAATCCTGAATACCTTATCTGAAGGAACATTTAGGGGAGGACTGTATAGCTGTGAATAAAAACTGTCAAACTCTTGGGTAATCTCAACTGGGGAAGTTTTAAGGGTACCATCGAGTTGGGAGGAAATAACTTTTACCAAATGGGAGGCTTCTTGCTCTCTAAGTCGCATAGCCAACAAATGCCCTGCTTTATCTCCCTGGTCTATATAGGTGGAACGTATCTTTAGCAATGCATATTCGGACTTTTCCCTTAATAAGTCTGCATATTTGTGTCTTAATTTGGTTAGTTCAATCTGCTCTTGTTCAGAGATTTCTAGGGTTGAACTATGTTCAAGCACCTCTATTTGTGATAAAAGGACCAGTAAAGAAGCCTCTCTCTTCTTTTTATGGGTTGAAGCAATCTGAATACATTCCCCATGGAGTACACATTTTAACACCCCCCATTTTTTATCTACATTGGTGATAGAACCTAAGTTAGAGTACCAAAAGTTTTGGATAAGTGACTACAATTTCTCTATGACCCAAGGGTCTTTGAGAAGTTGTGTATTTAATTTCCAAATTTTATCCTGCCTAATATTCGGATTGGGGTTGTATAGAAGCCATACTGGTGAATGATCCGACAATACCTTGGGAGCTATACCAGCATCTGGGATATGGGGCAGGGCTTCGGTACTAAGAAATAATCAATCCCAGAAGAAGATTTATGTACTGGTTAATAAAAAGTATATTTATGATTAGGTGGGTGAAAAGTTCTCCAGGGGTCACAGAGACCTCCCATGGTTATAAGTTCCTGTAAAGCTTGTTGTGTCCCAACCATTCAATTTGTCTAAGTTAGAAGTAATGGTAATATTCCAGTCACCTGCAAAAATTAAAGGGAGGTGTATAAATCAGGAAATCATACTTATTAGTCCAGTAAAAAAATTAGGAGATGGGGTATTTGGACTGTAAACACACCCCAGAAGAAATTCTGTATGATCTAGGGTCCCATGGAGGAAAATGTGTCGCCCATCAGGGTCCACCATAGCCATGCTTAATTGGAAGTTTAGTCCCTTCAGAAGGAGCATGGCTACTCCCCGCTGATTAGTGGAATTTCCCGCTGTATGGCTTTGTCCCACCCATTGGAGTCTGAGGAAAAGGTTCTTTGAGGTCAAGAGATGAGTCTCTTGGAGAAATGCTATATGACACTGTAGTGTCTGCAAGTGTCTTAGTACCTGGTGCAGTTTAATACTAGTACGTATCCCTTTAACATTCCATAAGATATATTTTATCCTGTATAAGCCCTTTACAGATTGTCCCTCGGTCTTTTGACGTTGAAGAAACCCATTTTAACCCCTGATTTGGTATCATATCTTCCCATATATCCCCCCTCCCAAAAAAAAAAAACAACAAACAAAAAAAAGACCCAATCTCCCACAGTAAAAAGGAAAATGAAAATTCGTTCTCTTCTCATTCTGGTTTATACACCAGAGTACTACACAGATCTGAGCTGTGATGTGCCCTCCTCCTAAACAACCCATAACCCCCCTTCCCCGCCCCACTCCTCATGAATAGAAAGCAGTCTTGATTGGATAATAAAACAACAGGTACATAACAGAGTTCCAATGCAAGCTAACTATGTATTAACTATGTATTATTCGTATGAAACACAACTAGTAGTTATTCAATCTATATAGTCCAAAACAATGAAGGATTTCTACTGAACTCCATAACTCATACTGTAAATCAAAGAACCCTTTTAGGGATTGATTCCTGCATTACATTCATGTAGTACATAGTGCTTCTGTCGGTACTGAGAAAAGAAAGAAAACCAGGTTCTTAATTAGAACATTATTGGACTATACAGCCGAATGCTTATATCAGTTGACTAACTCAAACAGACCGGAAGTTCAAACATTGTAAGTCCCCTTTTAATCTTGACTCCATCAGGGCTTGGATAGTGTCTTTAGGGACAAAGATTTAAATTAAGGCAAACAAAATAAGCAACGCTCTACTATGTACGATCATTCCACCTTTTAAACATACTGATCACCGCTGAGCTGACTGGGACTGAAACAAACATGCTTGTTTTCAAAACGAAGTAACTGCTTAGTGTAAAGCAATGAAATGTAAATTGGGCCACATCATCTTAATGACCTATTCACAGCTGAACATGAACATTGCTTCAAGTTTTTGCGGTATGCTATTGATTCAGGACATTACAAGCTGCGATTACCACAGCACAGTCCACTAATAAACTTGGTGCCCTAGAGTATGTTTCTTGTCTGTACTCTAATTTAAACAGGTCAGCATATAACTTCCTCAGACTTTCAATGGCTTGGACATGCGATTCAAAATTATGCCATTCCTCCCTGTGAAGCACCTGAAGTGTAGCTGGATATTTAATTTTAAAATGAATTCCAGCCACAATGAGCTTCATAACAATCGGGTAAAGCTCTGTTCTTCTTTGCCTCACAGTCTTTGGCAGGTTCTGAAACATCCGGATTCTTCTATCCTCCCAGAGCAGCTCACTGATGTCCCGAGTTTTATTGAGGATGTGCTGCTTGTCCCGAAAATTCAGTAACCTGAAAATTATAGGACACAGAGGAGCCCCGGTGGAGGGATAGGCCTTAAAGATCGATGAGCTCGCTCAATTACATACTCAGGGCCATTAGGGGAAGGGTCTGCAAGTTTGCTACACAACTTTTGAATAAACAGCACAGGCGACAAGCCCGCCTCCCCTTCAGGAAGACCTAGGATTAGCAGGTTATTCCTTCTGGATCTACCTTCTAGGTCTTTCATTTTGAGCTCCATGCCCTTTACTCGGTGTCACAATTGGGACAGTTCTGAATCTACTCTTCCCCTCCAGTCATCAAGGTAAGATATCCATGATTCGTTATCTGAGGTACGTTGAGTTAGTAATGCCAACGAGGAAGTAATGCTCTGGATAGATGTAATTAAAGTTTCCAGAGATTCCTTCAGAGGGGAGATACCTTCCAGGAATTTTCCTTCAGTGAGTGCGGCCTGGAGGTTAGTGTCAACTGTTGTCCCTGCCAGAGATACCTTTGAATGCTTCGCTGTCTTGTCCCAAGTCAGGGTTGGTGGCGGTGTATGGCGAGGTAGGTTTTCTCACATATCAGTTTCCATTTTAAAGAGATTGTGATGCCGCGATGTTCCTTGCAGTTTTTTAAAGATAGGGTAGGCCAGCTTTAACCGTGGAAGTCTTCAAATTAGACTTACATCTTGTTTTGTCCAAGAGTGGAGCAGGAGTCAGGGAGAAAGCAACTGTTCAGGCAGTCATCACGTGCCTCCCGTCGTCTTTTCAATTTTTTTATGTTTGTATTGCTACTGCTTTTTAAGTAGGATTGACTGCTTAATGACCTTGCAAGCATATTTATTCTCTTTGTTCTCAGCCTTTCCAGGTGCTCTTGGTGCCCTGTAAATTAAAAGTGTGCTCCTTCACTTCCTCGTATCCAGTGGGACCCTCTACATATCATCATTCACTTACAGCACTAGTGGATTTGTCAGGTATCATATTGCTTCACTCTGAGGATTTTCTGGTTAGGTTTTCCCACCTCCTTTTCTTGTAGCCAATGAGCACCTATAGCACCAACCTGTAAGTTTGAAGCTGCCAATGCTGTGTGGTCACCAACAGCATTAAGTTAGTCCATCTTTCCCACTTACAGGTGGTGCTTTGAAAAGGGATGCTCAGCACCCTCCACCATGGTCAGTGCTTGATGCCTCTGTATTGTGATCCATACTCCTCAGGTCCAAGTGGGGGAGTTGGAAATGGGAATTTATCACAGGTCTCCCATATAGTGGAGCAGTGCTCCACCAGCTGGTACCACTAGACTGTGCATTATTGTATTTTTTTTAATTTCATATACATTGTATCTGCCTTATCTGTCCCTGGCCATCCCATTCTACCTGATATCCCTACTCCATCTCCCAGCTACTCTGGTACTTACCTTCCCCATCATCCTCTGCCACAGCACTGTAGGAGGTGCCCAGTCACCAGTGTGGGACAAGCAAGGAGTCGGTCTTCATCCTGCAGTTTGGGGTTATTTTTCTACTGATTTCTCCCTGGCCTATGTCATGTGCAATGGGCATAATATATGAGCTTCACCTCCATGGAGATGTCCCTGGTATGCTGTACATTGGATACTCCTCTCTTATAAGGCTCACATGCACTGGAACCCAGATACCTCCAGGTGGGAGACAAGCAGTGAGCTATCATGGCTCCCCCAAGGGAGGAGAGCAGTCTTATGGACACTAAATCCTCCCCCTAGCTAGTCCCCAAGTGACCCATGGTCATTGCCAAAATCTGGGTCACCGAGTGTGGTGGGTGGTGAGGTGTCAACCCTCTGTGCCACTGGGCCAGCCTCACTATATTGTTTTCAGTGACATGATTTACAACCTAATCCTTCCCACTGCTGGAAGGAACATTGAATCCCACAAGGCTGCAATACCATCTGTAACCATCATCAAAAGTTCTTCCTTGTCATGGAACATGGTGCCTTGTGACCAAGGTTTGAGGGTGCTGGTGAGCTGTTGTGCATAGCATGGCTCCTCAGTTCATAGTGGCACCCTCATTACCATGGGCTCCTCCTGCCATTTTCCTTGTAGTAGCACGCTTACCTCTGCAATGGCACAGAGAAAAACACTTGCAATCCATTTGTGCACAGTACAAAGAGATGTAGGATAGAAATTTGTAGCAAAGTGGTGCTTGCAGCCACTTTGTGTCATACCATTGTGACTGTATTTAAAGCCCAAGTCCTCTGTATTTCCTGTACACTTTCCTAAAGGTTTATTTTTTGTACAATTATTCACTTTTTTATATCTTGCTGTTTGTGTTGGATTCTGCCTTACCTTTTGTCACAAATTGCATCCAGAAATGAGCTGTTGCAGATAATTTTGCTTTTACTTACCAACTCAGTACACATACATAAATAAGTTCATTCATTCATTCATGGCTGTGGCAATATCATTAAAAAACACATGCACTTTTATTTATTCACAGCAACCAGGGTATTGTTGGCCCAGTGGCACATAACAGCTACCCTGTGACCTTCCAGCTTGGGCCAGTTTTGCCTGGTTTTTAGTATTTCTTAACTAACAGATGAAAAAAGGGGTTCCGGTCTGGAATATCGTGGAAAAAATATTGTGGCACACAACAAAGCAGGCAACACATTGCCATCTACAATGTTGGCATGTAAAAACATCGCTGACCCAAACCCTGTGGGCAGTGCACTGGAAGAATAGGCCTGGTGACCACCGAGTCCCCCATCCCACCGAACAATGGCCCCAGGAACAGTAACAGCAGCCAGTCGCAATGTGATGGCTGGTTCCCCCAACATGCTGCCGCCACCGATTGCTTACCTGTGTCCCATGACACGATGCAGTGTACTTTATCCCTGGTGTCTAGTAGACCCCCCAACCCTGATCCACTCCAGCAGGTAGGTCCCCACCCCTGCAGCCCCCCAACATACCCCGACAATGGGCAGGCAGCCAGAACAGCCTTCCACTCACCGCCATGGCTGGCCACATGACCGAACTGGATGAATGAGCATGTATGCATGTACCCGCTCAATCAGTTTGTTCAGTTGAGCAGCCAACTGTGGCGATGAGTGGAGGGCTGTGCTGGCCACCTTCCCATTGTCATGGTATGTTGAGGTGGTGGGGATCTATCTACTGAGGTGAAGTGGGGGTTGGGGGTCCACTAGACACCAAAGATAACGTACACTGCATCATGTCATGGGACACAGGTAAGTGATCAGTGGCAGTGGCTGGTGGGGGGGGAGCCATCACATCACGGCTAGCTGCTGTTACTGTTCCTGGGGCCATTATCGGTGGGATGGGGGACTCGGTGGTCACCAGGCCTATTCTTCCAGTGCACTGCCCATGGGGTTTGGGTAGGCAAAGTTTTTACATGCTGACATTGTAGATGGCGATGTGTTGCCTGCTTTGTTGTGTGCCATGATATTTGTTCTGCAATGTTCCAGACCGGAACAGCAAAAAGGTACCAATCGGCAATATCTCATCTATGACAATTGTCCTTCTGTGAGGGAATCCTACAAGGGTCTATTCTTTCCCCAAATTGTTGTTCTCCATGTACATGCTGCCCTAGACAGACATCTTTAGACAACACAGTGTGAATGTTTACTGCTATGGCGATGATAGCCAACTGTACTTGCCCAAACCCAGAAATGACGAAAGTGTTGCCCATTGAACCATTAGCATGACTGATGATTGTGACCAGTGAAGCCTGTAGAATTGGTCTTGACCTCAAACATGTTCCATTTCAAAAACACATATTACAAACAGATTAAAGGTACAACAGTAGGGTCCACAATTGGCGCCAGGTATGCCAACTTATATGTTGTAAAGTGGGAACAGGAGGTGATGCATGATGGTGCCACGATTCCATTTTATAATTATTTGGATTAGCAACACCATTTTATTGATGATATTTTGGTCATCTGGAATGGGTCTGAAGAAACCTTGTTTGCTTTTGTCCAGTGTCTTGAGAGTACTAATCCTCATTTGTGATTCAAAGCTACTGTCAATGAGACAGAGATTAAATTCCTTGATTTAAAGATTATTAAGACAGGGAATGGTGATGTTGTTACAATCCTTTTTTTGAAACCCACATATAAACATGGAAACACAGAATTTGATGGCAGATAAGGACCGTTTGGCCCACCTAGTTTTCCCATTTCCCTACCTAATGGATACGCTGCAGATCCTAGTTAACCAAGAGCCTTCTTCCTCCTACCCCCCACTAGAATTGCCGTATGTCTCTCCCATGCATGCTTGAATTCCTCCACTTTTTTGACTATATAACCTCCTCAGGAAGGCCGTTGTATGCGTCTACAACCCTCTCTGTGAAGAAATACATCCGCGCATTACCTCTAAGACATCCCCCCATTATCTTCAAATTTTGCCCAATTGTTCTTGCACATCTCTTTTTCTTAAAGATGCTACCCTCTTGGACTTTGTTGATTCCCTTGAGGTATTTGAAAGTTTCTATCATGTCCCCCACTCCCTCCTTTCCTCGAGTCTATACATCTTAAGCTCCTTTAGTCTTTCTTCATATGTCTTCTGGTGCAGACCCTGCACCATTTTTGTTGTCCTCCACTGGACTGCCTCCACCCTGTCTATGTCTTTGTAGAGATGGGGTCTCCAGAACTGTACACAGTACTCCAGAAGTGGTCTTACCAACTGTCTCTACAGAGGGCCAACAACTTCTTGTTTTCTACTGGTGATGCCTCTCCCTATGCATCCCAGTATCCCCTCAGTCCTCCTTACTGCCTTCTCACATTGCTGGCCCACCTTTAGGTCATCTGATATGACTACCCCCAGGTCCCTTTCCATTTTTGTTGTTGTCAGTATCTCACCCCCCATTGTGTACTCTTCCCCTGGGTTTTTGTTTCCCAGATGCATTACTTTGCCATTCTTTGCATTGAATCTAAGCTGCAATACTTCTGACCATTCATCCAACCTTGCCAAGTCCCTTTTCATCCTTTCCACCCTACCTTGAGTATCAAACCTGTTGCAGATCTTTGTGTCATCTGCAAAGAGATATACTTTCCCTTCCAGTCCCTATGCAATGTCACTTATAAAGACATTAAAAAGGACTGGCCCCAGTACTGAACCCTGCGGTACCCCACTAGTAACCCTCCTTTCTTCACTGTGGACTCCATTTACTATTACCCACTGTGTCTTGTTGTCCAGCCAGTGTTCTACCCAGGCTACCACCCTGGGACCCACTCCCAGGCTGGCTAATTTGTTTATTCATCTTTTTTGCCTGACTGTGTCAAATGCCTTGCTAAAGTCTAGGTAGACCATGTCCACAGCCCCTCCCTGGTCTACTACTTTGGTCACCCAGTCAAAGAAATCAATTAGATTTGTCTGACATGACCTTCCTGCTGTGAATCCATGCTGCCTTGGGTCCTGTGTCCCACTGTCCTCTAGGTACTCAAAAAGTATTTCCTTCAGAAGTGATTCCATCATTTTCCCTACCACTGAGGTCAAACTGACAGGTCTGTAGTTTCCTGCCTCTGTCTTGGTCCCACTTTTGTGAAGGGGAATCACATCTGCCCTCCTCCAGTCCTCAGGTACCACACCATCCTCCCATGATTTATTAAAAAGGGTAGTCAGTGGTGTTACTAGTTCTTCCCTTAGTTATTTTAGAAGTAGTAAAAGTGTATTTTGTTCTGCAGGTAGCAGTTGTAAAATATCATTGGGTCAAGACCCGTTTTCAAGATGGATCTGTGGCAAGTTACATATAAAATGTACACAATTATTGTATAAATAACATACTTAAACAACATATATCATGCCAACAGCTTACCTATTAATGTCAATTTTCCCTTTGCTACCTATATACAGTCACTCAGTGGTCCATGCACAATCCAGTATACAGAATACATTAATGAATACATACTTTTTAAAAATACAGCAAATATCCTAACTTTATAAAAACATGCTATGATTTTTAACTCTCTTATATATTTGTGCATAAGACAGGCACTTTAACCATTGCACATACATTTCATTTTTAGATCACATCCAATAGTTTTCATAGAAGGTTTTATTTGTAGATTTTTTTTCTTTACATCGTCTATTGGAGCACATAGCTTAACTTCTTTGGATCCAAAAGTCATTTTTCCAAATTTGCTACTTGGTTTAGGTATTACAAATGTATTCTCCCCATTTCGTCTAAGGTTATGATAATGTTTATAGGTAACATGAGACAATTTATCTACCAGGTATCTAGGGGTTTGACTATGTAACACCCCATGGATTTGTTTAATCCATTTTGAGATCTTTTTTGCTCTAAGTGAGACCATTGAAATAACATATACATATCACAATGATGAAGATGGTATCCACAGTTTAGTACAAATCTAGCCAGATTGTTTTATAGCACTTTAATGGATCTTAATTCTGTCTTATTGGCCATGCCATATACATGGCTTCCATAATCAATACAAGGAATAATCAATTGATTTATAACATCCCCTCTCATTTTCTGATTTAAACAAAACGTAGACCTCTGAAAAGCCCCCAGCTTGTTTGGTTTACTTACCAAATCCTTGATATGTACATCAAATTTTAAATTTTGATCCATGTGAACCCTCAAATACTTGTAAGATTCAACCTAAATTAATGTTTCATTTTTAGCTGTTTTATAGATAATTTATAATAGGTAGGTAACTTTCCCTTTACTTGCAAATTTCATGATTTATTTTTACTATTTAAAATGAATTTTGACTGCCTCTGCCAAATTTCCAACCTACTAAAGTCTTTTTGGAGGTGTTTTTCAATCTCCTGGGCTGATTTCTCACAATTCAATAAAACAGTACCATCTGCATAAATCCTCAAAACAGAATGCTTGACTATCTTAGGCAACTCATTCACATACTTTATGAATAGTAGAGGGCCCAGAATCAAGCCTTGTAGGACTCCTCTTTTTATGGCTCCTGGACTTGACAAAACATCTCCAATCTGCACTTGCTGAACTATTTCAGTTAAATATGACTGAAACCAGGGAAGAGTTTCATTATCTATCCCCAGCCCCAACATTCTTTCAAACAGAATGTCATGATCTATGGTTTTGAAGTCCTTGGAGAGATCCATGAACACCATGCCCACCGATCCACCCCCATTTAAGTGGGTGGCAATAATATCAGCCAGGTCAGTGAGCATGGTGTCCGTTGAGTGGCCCCTTCAGAAACCAGACTGGTAACAGGACAGGAGAGAATTTTCTTCCAAATAACTACTCAACTGCTTCTGAACCAAAACCTTCAACACCCCCAGACAATAATGATATTGGCCTGTAATTAGTTGGCTCTGTGGGGGGACCACCTTTATGTATCAGAATAATCTTTGCCCATTGCCACAATGTCGGAAACCTTTTATCTAGCAAATTCCATTTTAAGAGCCTAGTTAATATTGGAGCTATTACCTCGAGGGAATCTTTTAAGACCCTATTTTCAATCTGATCTAGCCCAGGGGCTTTATTTATTTTAAGTTTCCTCAGTTCATCCTTTACCTCTCTGCAGGTGATTGGCTCTGAATCTAAATTATTTCCCATTTAGGGGCCAGTGCTCCCTCAGACCACTATCTATATGATTTTCATGTGGAATTTGTATATTGGGGAGTGTAATAAAATATTGGTTTAACCTCTCTGCTGAACCTAAAGATGACAATAATGTATCATTATCCTTAATTTGAACAGGCTGTTTATTCACCACTGGATTTTGAAAAGACTGTATCAGATTCCAATATTTTCTTGGAGCTGTACTTTGTTCAACCTTGGTTTTATAATAAGATTTTTTCCATAATTTAATTTTAGTATTAAGTATATTTCATTCCTTTTTATACTTCTCCCAATCATTTGTATCCAAAGTTTTATTTGCTTTTTTCCATAATTTATTTTTGTATCGTATATTTTGTTTTATTTTATCTGTAATCCATGGGACGTTTGTTTTTCTATTTACACTGTGTTTAATAGAGGTAATTTCATTACAAGTCTGAATGAACAATGAGGTGAATTATTCTATGGCCCAGTCTAGTTCAGGTATTAGAAACAACCTGTCCCATCTAATGTTTCTTAATTTATGCAAAAAATCTTCTTTAGTGTATTTATTAAAGCTTCAACACTTTACTATTCTGATTAGACTATTGTTTGAGCATCTCCTAAAACCAGTCTCCCCCCATGTGCAGACTATGGAGCAGAGGTCCTCAGAAATAGGTTGCTTTACTGCCACAGATGTTACCTGGATTCCCTCTGAGGTAAAAATAAGGTCCAATATGTTCTCCTCATTCGAGATACAAGTTTTCCTTGTGGAAAGAGCAACATTTTGGTTCATGTTTGATGAAGTTAAACTAGCCCAAAGGGCATGTCCTCTCAATTTATTCCATGCTGCATTGAAATCACCTACCAGCAGCAAGTCAGATCCCACTGTATGTAGTTGTAGCAATTGTGTCAGTTTGTCAAAATCAGTAACTTTAACCTTTGGAGGAGAATATATTAGTCCCAAAACCAAGTTCAAATTCTGGGATGAATCCCATCAGGCCCCATTGCTTTATCCACCTTCAGTTTTAAGAGTTCTTTTAGAACCCTTTCTTCTGTGAAAGGACTAATATCAACCCCCTATCCAGAGTGCTTCTATTGACTGGATTAGGTATCTCCCCCTGCTTTTCCATTGTAAATACTGAGCAGAAGTATTCTTTCAGTATACCTGCTTTTTCACTATCGCTTTCTGCCCAACCACCTTCTTCTTTATTCAGACTCAGTGTCCCTGCCTTAGTCTTTCTTTGCTCCCTTATGTACCTATAAAAGGCTTTATCCCCCTTCTTAACTGAGTTGGCTATCTTTTCCTCAGTTTGGGCCTTTGCTATTCTGACTACCTTTCCCACTTACTTCTGCTTTAACTGGTACAGTTCTCTGTTCTGCTCCTTCTGTGTTTCCTCATACTTCCTGAATGATATATTTTTCTCCCTTACCTTCCCCACCACTTCTTTTGAGAACCATAGTGTTTTTTTCTTTCATTTCAATTTGTTTATTTGCTTCACACAAAGGCTTGTTGCCTCTGTGATGGTGGTTTTGATGTTTCCCCATTGTTGCTCCACCCCACCTTCTTGCCTGTTTGTTAGTGCTATTCTGAGGCACTCTCCCATTTTGACAAAATCAGCTCTCTTGAAGTCCAGTACCTTCACTTTTGTATGGCTTGAATCTACAGCTAAGTTTATCGTGAACTACACAGTTTGGTGGTTGCTTGTTCTCAGATGGCTACCCACTTCAAGATTGGAGATCCTCTCTCCATCCCCATTTGAGAGTACCAGGTCTAAGATGGCTCCCTCCTGAGTGGGTTCCAAAACTAGCTGTCTTAGACATGCTACCTGTAGGGCATCGAGAATGGTCCTGCTCTTGGATGTGGCTGCAGCAAAGGTGCTTCAGTTAACATCTGCATATTCAGGTCCCCCGTCAGCAATATCTCCCCTTTCTCTGCCATCCCAAGGATGCCGTCTATCATTTCCTTGTCCATTTCCTCCTCCTGAGATGGGGTCTGTGTACAACTGCTGTACAGATTGTGGTGCCTTTTCCAGTCTCCAGGGTGACCCACAGTGCCTCCTCTCCTCCCTATTTACCCTTTAGTTCTGTTGCTTTGATCTCTTCCCTTGCATAGAGAGCTACTCCTCCTCCTCTTCTTCCCCCATCCCTCCTGTAGATTGTGTACCCTAGTATGTTGACATCCCAGTCATGGTTCTCTGTGTACCATGTTTCTGCAACAGCCATGATATCCAGGCATCCTTCTTCCATCAAGGCCAGATAAGAACAGTTTGTTATTGGCAAGTATTGTAGTTGCCATCCTGGGCATGAGTCTAAAAATATTCCCAAAGGTCAGTTAATCCATATATTGAGAAACTGTACCAGGAGGGAAGACTACATTGCTCAAGAACAGAAACAGATTGAGAGGTTTAAACAAAGGGGTTATAGCAATTAGGTGATTGGTCAAGCAGTTGGTAAGGTAGACAATATGGATTGTACCAGTACCCTTATCCCCAAACCAAGTGATGTGAGAGTAATTAGAAACTTCAGGAAGTGTAGTTTTATTACATATTTCAGTGTTAGAGCCAACCAGTTTAGAGAAATTTTGATTAAAAAACTGAGGTAATGGACGAAAAACTTGAGGGCTTTCTTAGATACATCTCCCCAGATGATTTTCAGTCAAACTCCAACAATTAAGGACAGGATGAACACATTTTTTTACCTGTGGTTAAAACTGAAAGCACTTTGTGGTCTATGCCTCCCCCAGTAGTACACACGTATGTGGAAAATGTAAATGTCCTTCATATGTAAAAAATACAAAGAACTTTACTAACCTAGTTACAGGCAAAGATTATCAGATTAGAGATTTTATTTGTTATTATACTACTGGGGTGGTGTACATGTAGGAGTGCTTTGTTGGATCTTTTTATATTGGGAAAACAACTAGGGAATTTGTGGTTAGGGTTGGTGAGCACATTAGAGCATTGCAGAAATGTGATATGTCCTATGCAATTATCCTGCATGTCACTAAAAAAATTGTGCTCAGCATGATATTACATTTGTAGGATTGAAGAGGGTGGCTGTTGGCCCACATGGGATAATCTGGAAAGAAAAATGGGTTAAAGAGAAAGCTTTAGGATTTTTGAATTGAGAGCCAGAGAAGGATTGGGGCTAAATGACAGTATGGGCTTAGCATCTTTTTCATAATATATGCTTGTATATCGATTGCAAAAAAAAAACTTTTTCAAAGCACTAGTTAGGGTTACAAATGACAAAAGTAGAGAAATGTGGTGCAAGAGTTTCCAGCCCTAACACCCCACCCCCACACTGCAGGCAGCAACAGGTGTGGGGTGTCCCTTGGGGTTGTCAAACCTAACGATCACCCTATTCCATGTGCAAGTAAGTTGAGATGAGTACAGTAGATAGACAGATAGATAGATAGAGTAGATAGATAGATATTTTATTTCTAAAGCGCCCAATTCCAGAGACTCTGGGCGCTATACAATATAAACCCATACAATTTAAAATCATGCACAGAATGCACACATAAAAAATACAACTGGAAGCATAAAATTAAATCTATCTATCTCATATAAAAACAAGATAATGATTTCAGAAAATCAATCAATAAACGCTTGCTGGAACAAATATGTCTCCAGGCCCTTTTTAAAGGCTTCGACAAAGGGACCCTGCTTTAAATAACCAGGCAAGGAGTTCCATGGGGAAGGTAAGGCCACCAAGAATGCCCTGTCCCCAAAATGTCACAACCTAGCTCTGGGAACTCTCAGGATGCCTCCCCCGGCAGAACGGAGTGCCTGGGCCAGCGAGAAGGAGACGAGATCTTGCAGATACACATGTCCCCTTTCATGCAGGGTCTTATAGGTCAGAAGCCCTATCCTGAAGACAACCCTCCACAGGACTGGCAGCCAGTGCAATTCACAGAGGATTGGGGTGATATGCTCACACCTTTTTTCCCCCATTAACAATCTTTCCATCATGTTCTGCACTAGTTGCAGCCTGCAGAGGTTGTCTCTAGATAACCCTAGGTACAGGGCATTACAGTTGTCCAACCTGGAAGTGACAAATACATGTACCAGCATGGTCAGGTCATCAGCAGGGATCATGGCTCAAATTCTAGTGATATTCCTGAGATGATAAAACCCACTTTAACCACAGCTGACACCTGAGCATCAAGTGTCAAGCTATCATCCAGACACAAGCCCAAATTCTTCACATGTCTAGAAGGGTCTAGGGGCACATAGCCCAACACTGGGCAGGTGGTAAACCCACACCCCCTTCCACCCCGATGACCCAGATCCAAAACCAGTACCTCAGTCTTGTCTGAGTTAAGTATAATCCAGTTGTGAGTCATCCACAATTGAACTTCCTCAAGGCAGCTGTTAAATACAGAATCCGGCAACTGGCTATTGGGCAGACAGGACAAGCACAGCTGGGTATTAGCTGCATAAGAGTGAAAACCCAGCCTGTACCACCTGATAATGTTCCCCAATGGCAGCATGTATACCATGAACAGCAAGGGCAACAAGACCAAACCCTGTGGAACTCCACAGCACAGAGGCTTCGGGTTAGCTGAGACAAGTCCAATTGTCACTTAATATGAGCTTAATATGTATGCCCTTGAGGAAAGAAGGGGAGAGGGGGGACATGATAGAAACTTTCAAGTACCTCAAGGGAATCAACAAAGTCCAAGAGGGTAGCATCTTTCAGAAAAAGAGACTTTCAAGAACAAGGGGACACAATTTAAAGATAGAAGGAGGGCGGTGCAGGGGCAATGTGAGGAAGTATTATTTCACAGAGAGGGTAGTGTGGATGCATGGAACAGCCTTCCTGAGGAAGTTGTGGGGTCTGAAACTGTGGGAGAATTCAAGAATGCATGGGACAGACATAAGGCAATTCTTGTGGGGGGCAGGAAGATATAGGCTATTGGTTAACTAGGATCTGCGGCCTATCCTGTAGGTAGGGAAATGGGCAGACTAGATGGGCCTAGCGGTCCTTATCTGCCGTCAAAGTCTATGTTTCTATGTCACGCTTTGTACTTTGCTTATCAGGTATGACCTGAACCAGTTGATTACATTACCAGATAGGCCACACCAGAACCGCAGGTGGTCAAGTAACACCTCATGGTCCACAGTGTTAAACACCACAGAGAGGTCCAGGAGGATCAGAATGTTATGATCTCTCCTGTCCTTCACCATCAGAAGATCATTTAGCACCCCTACCAGGGCAGTCTCCATACTATGCCCCACATGGAACCCAGACTGGAAAGGCTCACAGGTGGAGGAAGAGGCAAGATGTCTCTCAAGCTGCATGGCCACCACCTTTTCCATGACCTTTCCTAAAAATGGGAGGTTCAAGAACGGCCTGTATTTGCTGAGGCAATCCGGGTCCAAAGAAGGCTTCTTCAAAAGGGTCTAACCAAGGCCTCTTTCAAGGCCAATGGGAAGATCCCATTCCTCAATGAACTCCAGATGACCTCAGCAACCACAGGTCCAATCAGGTCCAAACACCCAACCAAAAGGTGGGTCGGACCTAGGTCCAGATTACACTGTGTAGGCCGCATCTTTGAGATTATCCCCACCACCTCCCCCACCCCAACTAGCTCAAACTCATCCCAGACAGGAGAAGTGTTCAAGACAACTCAGGCCAGACCCTGCATCCCTTTTGAGAGATACTTGAAGAGACCACAGCCCTGATAGATGACACCTTGTCAGTGAAATACAGAGCCAGTTCCTCACACCTAGTGCTAGAACTTGCCCCCCTAAGCACAGAGACAGGCAGGATGTAAAAGCCCATCTACCATGTGGAGCTGAGCTGGTCTGTTTCTCACTGCAGGAATCTCCCTCAACAGAAATTCCACCTCCTTTTGGGAGATTGCCCTCTGATAGTTGGCATAATGTGACTTTAGGGCCAATTTGTCCTCCACCAAGCCAGATCTCCTCCAGCATCTCTCTAACCTCCATCCCCTGATCTTTAAACTCCGGAGATCCTCATTATACCAAGGAGGTCTCTGATGAGTAGATAGGGGCCTAACACAAATGGGTGTGACTGAATCAAAGGCCGCACCAACAGCCCCATCATAGGCTGCCACTGCCTCCTCTGTCCCAATTGCAGAAGCTGCCCTAACACCCGATTGGTCCAGCACCGCCAACAGGTCCACAGAGGAAACTCCTATTAAGGGGTGATACTGAACCATCTCCACAGGGTTAGAACCATCTGGGGGCCCCTAAACATGAATCCCATGGTGCTATGCTCTGACCAAACAACTGGATCTACACTGAGATCAATAATATCTAGACCAGAGGAAAAAAACAGCTCCAATGTGTGGCCATCCGAGTGTGTTGCTGTTGTTACCTTTTGTGTCAGGCCCAGGGACTCCATGCTCCCAAGGAGGTCATTTCCAAATCTCGAGAGTCCATCATCAACCCAAGCATTGAAGTCCCCCAGAATCAACCACCTGGGGGACTCCAACACCAGGCCGGAGATGAGCTCCTCAACCTCCTGCAAAAAGTCCCCATCTATTTCTTGTGAATGATAGAGCAGGAGAACCCTGAAGCCCACACCAATGCCTCCTCAGGTGGCCACACATTCAAGGTACTGTGTAGGAACTACAGATAGCACTGTGAGGTTCAAGCTAGATTTAAAACAAATGGCCACCCTCTCCCCTGCAATCCTCCCTCAGGAGATGTATCATGGAGTTCCTAGCTGGCATTGCCGCCTTCAGAATGGGAGTGAAATTTTCCTCCAGCCATGTCGCCATGATGCAAGCCAGGCTGACCCAGGATATCAAGTCCGCCATTATGGCAGTCTTGTTCATCATCAACCTTGCATTGCATAACACAACCTGAGTAGGATGAGGGAGGGCAATCTGCCCACACTCTAAAGTGAAGCCCTTTCATATGGGAACTAACCATGGAAACCTCCTCTTGAGTTTCCATTTCGCTCGAGGGCATCTCCTTGACCTCACCATCTGAATCCCAAACACCCCGGCAGCCACTCAAGGACAACCCCCCGGGCCCCCCCTTTGAGCTATCTCCAAGGCCCTACATCTCTGATAGGTCTCATAGTATATGAAAATGGGGTGAGCGTTAGGGTTGAGAACCTCTAGGCACACCCCACTACTGTTGCTGCCTATAAGGTATTAGGGTTGGAAATACTAACACTGCATTTCCATGCTTTTGTCACTTTAACCATAACTAGGGCATTAACAATGTTTTTTTTTGCAATTAATTTCATTACTTTTTGAGATGGTATAATGGTATCCTTTTTTGCCTGAGGGAGCACAGGGCCCTATGGACTCTGCACTTCAATCCCTCCATAATCATATCTTTATTTTGGTATACCAATGCTACCCCGCCAATTTGTCAGCACCTAACACTATAACGACAACAGCGCCAGGTCTCTGTAGTGTCGGTGCAGGACCCCCAGCACTGCTTTCTGGGAGTATTGCACCCCCTTGCTGAAACAACTCTGACTCAGAGTTGATTATTTTAGTTGCAGGGGGTGCAGGGGCAGAGCACTCTGCATGGGGGGTTCATGGGTGAAGCCCCCAGAAGAAAACAATGTGTCCATTGACTCCCTTTATCTTGACCACAAACTGCGGTCAACATAAGGGAGTTGCTGTAATGTCGGTTGACAAATAATTTGTCTATCGACTGTCATGGATCCCTTTATTTCCATGTGGGAGCACAGGGCCCTCTGGGTCCAGCACTTCCATCCATTCATAATTGTTGAGAATGTGTAATCATGTTCTTATTTGTCTGGGGAGCACAGGGCAGTCCCTGCACTCCCATCCCTCCATAGATCTGTATATGTAATAAAAATTGCAAACTGTTTCTGTGGTGCTCAACACCACAGAAACACCTCACATTATGATGTTATCAAATGGGAAATTAAGCAAAATTTCAAACCCATATGCCTCTAGACTGAATTAATATGTTTCACCAAACCAGCAAAAGACCCATCTGTGGGGCAAGCCCTTTTTACCCGTAACATTTCAGACCAAAATTCCAAACCGTTTCTTCACTGTGGAGTGACAAATAAACAGCTGCGTTATAATCCTTTTGCATGTTCTTTTTTTGCAAACTTGCATAAAAGGAATCTTTTATTCACAAAGTTGTAAAACAGAATCTTTTTTCAAGCTGTTTTTTCACAGTTTGCTAAAAAGTATTCCTGGCCATGAAAAAAGACACAGAAGAGGATTTCAAAATAAAAAAAAAACACATTTCCAACTCATTTTTCCTAAAACTAACATCAGAATTGAGTGAAACAAATTTCAATTAGCAGAACACATGTGTTGGTTTCTACTAAACACATAATTTGTTTGAGTTATTTAATTGCATTTCCCTCTCTAATTGAAAAACAAAATGGATGCAACATGAAAAGAGTTTTCCCATTTGTGACACAGGATGACCCATTTGTTAAAAAGGATTACCCATTTGAGAAAAAGGATCCATTTCCGAGTGGTGTATCTAACTGAGAGTGCTACTGAGTATGCTCAGAACCTGAATTTTCAAATCCTTATAGCACTGGACCAGGTTAATATTATTTTCACCAAACCAGCAAAAGGCACATCTATGAGGCAAGCCCTTTCTACCCTAAACATTTCAAACCAAAATTCCAGACTGTTTCTGTGCTGCAGAGTGACAAAGAAACTGTCAAAACATGGTAAATTATACACATTTACACTCTCTATCTCTGCACCCATGCATCTGACCAGAACAAAACTTGCTATATCAAGAGACCTTGGGACCCTGATGGCACATTCAACATTTCATGTGAGTCAGTTGAATGTTTGTGAAGTTATTAAAGTGCAAAATTTTGAGTTTAACACAGAAATGCCTGTTCAGCTTTAAAGGAGAAGTCCACCTAGAATGTGCAAAAACATATGTTTTGTAGAGTCTTTTGACATGTATGTTAAGTCCTAGTGTGTCTTTCCCTTTGTCTGCTGTTAGGAGTTTTTTTCTAAATTAGCCTGCTAGCTGTATGGTAGTTTTTCGACCCCTTGGGATCTCCATCACAAATAGGTCTATTGGCTTTCTTTCTCCTACGATGTACCCTGGCTGATGTGACAGTGATGCAACTATGCCCTTAGATTTAGCAGGTTCTGTCACAGATCAGCCACAAAGATAATACTTCTTTCAGAGAAGTCACACTGCTAGATTTTGGGTAAGTGTAATCATTATTATTTTTTGATATTAGTTCCTTGTCCTGCTATGTTACAACCTATAAGGTAATGTTCAATTTTTGCAACTTAGAAATGGTGCAAAAACAGAAAGTGACTGAGAGGAATAGAGTAAACAGTGGCAAGATTCAAGCACACACACACACACACACACACACACACACACACACTCACACACACAGCAGAACATAGCAGGCCAAGGTACTGATATAAAAAAATAATAATGATTACACTCACCCAAAATCTAGCAGTGTGTCTTCTCTGGAAGAAGTATTTTCTCTGTGGCTGAACTATGACAGACCCTGTAACAAGACACTGGTTTCCTGCAGGGGCAATTAGACATCACACCAAAGAGCACTCTGGGAAGACTATCTGGGACAAGAGGCCATGAAAGAAACCAGAATGGCAACCTCTAAGGGCAATAAAACAGTTAGGGAAAATTAGAAAAAAACATCTCTCACAGACGGAAGAAAAGAAAACACTGGGAACTGGTTAGAACACAGAAAAAAAGACTACTACATATCTTTTTCTGATTTTAACATGGAGTTTTCCTTTAAGTATTGGGCCACAACCTATACAGATACTTAGAAAATGGGCTTTTTAATTTTTGCCATCTGATTAGCTTGCACTCTTGCCAAGGGGGTACATTAACTTTCAATAGATGCCCGGGAAATGAAAAGTACCATCCTACAATGCCCCTTCACTGACTGAAATATTCTTGCGCCCACCCTGCTTCCTTTTGGCTAAAACTATGATTGCAAATGCTTTTAATTCCCACTTTTCAGACTTGTCCATGCTTACCTCCCTTTTCCCTGCTGTACAGAATATCAGTGGCCCCTCGGCCTCTGTCCCTCAGGAGGTACACTCCTCTCACCCATTATTTTATCTCAGGGCTGTGTTTGTCATGGAGATGCAGAGACTTCTCTCTGGTCTCTCCCTACACTCCAGAGCTGTCCATGATAACATGGAGCCCAAGCTTCTGAAGCTGGGTGCCCCCCTCATTGCTTTCCCAGTGGCACATATCTTCAACTTGTCACTTGCCACTGGTGTTATCTCTGACATTTGGAAAGTGGCTAGGATTGTCCCCATTCCAAAGCAGGGCAACCCCAAAGTCCTGGACAACTACTGTCCAATTGCCATTCTATTGGCTATTAGCAAACTCCTTGAGGAAGCTGTGGTTGAACAACTCACGGAGTACATTCAGGCTGATAAATTGCTGTCCCCTGTGCAGCATGGCTATTGAAAATGGTATGGTACATCCAAAGCCCTTGTCTCTGTCTCAACTATCATCAGGGCGGCCATGGACCAGGGTGAACTCTCTGGGGACATTTTTCATTGACCTATCCACGGCCTTCAACCTTGTGAACCATGCATTATTTTGCTCACAGATGCAGTCCCTTGGTCTGTCCCCTCCTGCCTTGAGTTGGCTTATAAACTACCTCCAGGGCAGACTACAACAGACCAAATTCAACAAGGTCCTCTCTGACCCCACTCCGGTGACCTCTGGTGTCCCCAGGAACACTCCGCCATATCCTCGGAAGTGGAATATGGACCAAAACATCCTTCCTCCCCGGATCATGGCAGGCAAGAGGGGGCAGCAAACACCTGAGAGATGGGAGAAGTGCACAAGTAAGCAGCTCCAGTTACTTCTGTTTTTTGCCCTACCTACCTGCTGTTAACTTTCCCTCTGCATAGCTGGAAAACACTTGATTGGAGAGGTTGACTAATGGAAATTTGATGAAAGCAGCGTGACTCATACTTTTAACCTCTCAATGCTGAGGGACTAGCTCAAGCCCTAAAGTAGTGGCTGATCTCTCTCTCTCTCTCTCCCCCCTCCACCCCTGGCAAAAAAATAACCACAGCTTTATTTTAAAATAAAGAACATAGCATAGGTACCACAGCAATTTTCATACACAAGGCATTAATTTACTTTTGACACACTCCCAGTCCAGATCTCCTCCCCCTGCTCACAGCCGTTCTCCCAAATTCCAATCGGCAAGCCTTCAGTGTGAGCAAAACTTGTGGTAGCAGCCTAGTCTCCCGCTTAGCTGTTCCTTCCACCTCGAATGCTCTTTTCCCTTGTTTCCACTCCTGTTGCCTCCTACTGTGGTTTCTGGCAATAGTAAAAATAAAGAAGGTGGCACATTAAAAAAAAATCTAACCTTGTGATGTTGTCTCTCACTCAGCCACCCTGCCCAATCCTGACAGGAGTCCTTAAGAATTATGGTAAAAGGAAGGTAAGGGGGCTGGCATGTGGGTAAGGGATGAACACACACACACACATACACATACACACACACACACACACACACACACACACACACACACACACACACACACACCCGCCACACATACACACACGGGGGATGAAAACAACTGGGAGAAGACTACCAGTCACTTAAGTGTTGAGAAAGAAAAAAAATGGCTAACAGTGCAGTGCATACTACTGGCAGGAATACCAGCACAGGGACTATTTTACACAAAAAAAAAAAAAGACTTACATTTCATTTTTGATTTTTTTGATTTTTTTGTCTTTTTTAATTTTTTAAAGCTCATGTAAAAATGCCACATGTAGCCCATTTTCTAAGCACAATAATACCCTCCAGGGTGGGTAGTATTTGGCTATACCAGACCTTCCAGGAGCTATAAGGCCCTCTGCCTGTGGCATCGGGCCTCATTATGCCCCTGGGTGGTCCAGTATAGCCCAATACAGCCCACCCTGTTGGGTGTTATTGCTTACATACTGTATATGTTGTTTGCCAGTGACATTTAGTTCAGTGAAATGTATTTATGTTTTATGGATTTTTCACTGCTAATGTATTTAGTATGGGTCTCTGCAACTTTAAGTCTGTACCTGGTTTTATAACATAATTTGTGTATTGTTACAGTAATTGCACAGGTGGTTTATTTACAAAGCAATAGGATTGGGTAGACATATGTATTTGAACTACCTGCTTAGCCTAGGTGAACATCTCCAATGAAGCATGGCAAGAGAATGTGCAAAAATTAAAGGTTTTATCTGAATATTACCTGCCACTATATAGGTGTGTTTTAGCCAGATGGTTCTTATTGAGCACTTGAGTAAATGTTTTTGTAATAAACTTTATTAAATGTATGTCCTTAGTTTGGGTGCTGTATTTTTTTTTTTGTGCACTGACCAGTGATGCCACCAGTGCTCTAGTTCTGAAAGTTACTCTGTTGAAAGCTGTACATACAGGTAAGTCCTGAGGGTATTTTAAATTGTTCCTTGAAGCCCATGTGGCAGTGGCAGTGGCAGTGGCAGTCAAGTGTTGTTTCTGTTATTTAAAGAATGTAGCCTGGTCAGTGCTTGTTCTTGGTAAGTAGGACTGGATTACACTTCCCACTTGCAATAATGTGATACATTATACCCCTGCCTGCCTTAGAATTTACAGTAATGCACTGTCTGAAGCTAATGTATAATGTTGCAGCCAGGATAACAACTAATACAAGCTTTAACTATCATGCTTAATCTGGTTCAATGTCAGTTAGCATCCATTTGTATCCCCTTCCCCAGAACGAGGCTGAAAATAGGCAGAATTGTCTAGTCCTCCTTTCGCAGTCAACAAAAACTAAATAAATAAATAAAATGTCACACCTGTGTGCAATGTGCTATACTAGCTGCCTGTTACATAGCACATAAATGTCAAGGTTCATTATTAACTTAGAAAGGCCTTAAATAGAGACCACATTACCTCCTGGACCTTCTCATGCCCTATGCCCCTACAAGACCCAAAGGTCCTACTCTTCTGATATAAAGGACGTTATTAAACTTATCAGGAGACAATGTCTTTGCAGTGGCAGACCTATTTTGTTTTTTTTGGGGGGGGATTGCCTTCTAGTAGACTTGTGTTAGTAACAATCAGTCAAGCATTTTAAAGTGGCCATAAGAAAGTCACGTTTTACTGCTTACTTACCTAGAGTTTTGAATTTTGATTTTGAATTCCATTTTTCATATTGTGATAAAAAGTGCCTTAATATTTACAGAGGAATTTGTAAGTCTGTTGTTTATAATAGGTATACTGATTTGCTAGCTTTGTGTATTGCTTCTTTTCTGTAGTTAGAGTTCCACGCATCAAGATATAGCGCACTTATCATAGCTTATGCTGTGATATATTGCATAATACTGCAGGAACATAATGTGACTCAATGGCAATTACTCCATTTTTTCATGCAGTGAACTTTGAAATCTCACCCGATGCACTTTATTGGGTGACACTGTGTCTCATGATTCTGTACAGTACTCAAAGCTCTTGGGATAAGGCACTAAAATGAAACAATTGCCTTGCCTTGACTTGGAGACCTTGGTTGACTTCTGACTCAGGTTTCTCACTCTGGAGCTGGCATGGTTAACTAAGCTACAGAGGTGATGTTGTTGGCATGTGAGGTGGGAGTATGCAGGCTACTTGTCACATTAGCTATGGAGCACCTGATGAAAGAACCATGGCACATACCAGTACAGCCACTAAAAACTTGTAATGCAGAGAATCACACAACTATAGTACACTCAGTGCTGCAAAAAATTAAAAAGATACCTACATGGGAAATTAAACCCGCAATTAAAGTGCACAGCATTCAAATATTAGGGGATCCTATTCATGGCTACTGAGGATATTTTGCATCTGTTCACACTCTGCTTCAATTGACCTACTTAATGTTGTACCTGCAGTAGGTGTCTGTTATTTCTCTGTAGCACTGAGTGTGCAAGGGTTGTATGTTTCACCACTCATCTCATACAACTGTAGCCACAGACTTGGTCAGATATTTCCTGAAATTTCTCTGAGACATCTCTGGAGAATGTACCTACCTGGCTGCAGTACCACTATGGGCCACCAGTGTGAATCTCTTTAGATATGCTGTGAAATATCAGGAAATATCTGGAAATATCTAAACTTATCTATGGCTGCAACTAAGCACCCTCTGCTAACAGACAATGCAGATGCACTGGTAAACACTGTGAAGGTAGCTGCTGGTCTAACCTCCTAACCAGAGAAATGGGTGCAATATCTGTGGTCCCCATGGTCAAAGTTGAAAAAAAAGAAACAGTTTGGGGGGAAGGGCATATGCCTATTAAAGAAAAAAATAAGAACCTACTGTACTGAAGATAAAGGTTGTTACATTTATTTACAGAATGTTGCCAGAAAAATGAAAACTGTATGGCAACTTGTGACGTTCCTCACTACTAACATCACTGAATTTCTTTCAAAGGACCTCCTAAGAAGGATGGAAGGGAAGGGCAGCTGCAGAATAAGGGGTGCTAGCTGCACATTTGTGCAGACTTGATAGACATCTAGGCCTTTATCTGCTGGCAAATTTCATTTGTTCGTATGTTCCTAAATACTGTTTGTAGTTATGAGCAAATAGCTTTGCACTGGCTATCCTTTTTATCTCAAAAGTTACATTTGCGCACTTGGCAAAATCCTATTTGTTCAAACATGGTCCTTTCTAAGCTTAACTAAATAACCCTTGGCATGAGTCCATTAGTCTCCACAGAAATTAATGTTCACAGCCCATATTAATTAGCCTAATTTGCTTATGTAATTTAGTTTGATAAGGTAGCAAATATCAAGCTCAGCTTTCTTATTAGTTTAATTAATGAATTATCTGTCCCTAACTGCAAGTTAACTATAATCAAGAGGTTAAGTATTTTGTTAATTAGGAAAATGTGTGTCGAATTCTCTTCATTATCCTTGCATATGTTATGCACAAAATTGGAAATCCCAGATGAGATCCCAATTTTCAGAAATCTCTATTACTCCTTAATGGAGCCATGCATATAGTTGATAGCCAGCTCCGATCTTACACTAGATAAAAGGTTTTGTAATCTAGGCAATGTGATTACACAGTTCACATAAATACATAACTGAATGAGGTCACAATTGGTTCCATTTTGATAATGTCTCTTATCAGTGCTGTTGGTAATGCACTCACTGATTTGATTTTTAAGGTAACCATTGTTTTCTTCTCAAATGCAGACATTTCTTCTTTGAAATAATAAAGAACATTTTGACATACCTTTGAAACTTTAAAGAAAGTTGTGGGGTCAGATATTCAAAACTTTATACTGGGCACAAACAGTTTGCACGTGGTTTGTGCTGGGTTTGCACAATTCCGCTATATTCAAAAGACCGAATAGCAGAGGCAAACTGCATTAGCACTGGGAAAGTGTATAATGTATGCTAGGGGCAAAAAGAGAGGGTGTATACATGAATTCAGGAGCAATGCTATATTCAGTACATTAGAGCTACGCAAAGTGTTTTTGAATGACTTAGCGCAACACTTTGCACGGTGCAAATTACCGCCCATGAAAAGGTAGTCTTAACTCTGGGCAACCCAGCTTTACATGACTTTTTGGCTTTGCGCAGTTTTTATGCGGCTTTGCCCGAATTAGCTCAACATAGTACTGTACCATGGTTTATGGAACTGTGTAATTCATAAGTGTGAATTATGGAGCTTGTGAGGGTCTGTCAGCTGTGGTCAGTTGACCCTAACCAGTACATATTAAACATAAAAATAAACTAGACATGGAAGAAACATGCTGTGCATGGATGGCACCTCCTAAGTTGTCATCATCTGTCACCAGTCCCAGCCATGCCAGGCAGTAAGTGGTGACGCAGCACCCAGTGGACACCATGGCAGTGTGTCCATACAGCACACACCTGCAGACCACCATTTGGTGGACACCAACAGAATTCAGCACACATATGCAGCACTGGGGGTTTGGTGGGTGTTGAGCGTAGGTTGTACAGGTAGGCAGTCTGCACCACATACTGGGTGCTGCCACAAGGCTGGGACAATCCACATGGTACAAAAGGTCCTGTATAGGGAATACCCCAACACCGGTGTGCCAGTCTGATGGTACGTGCCCCCCCAGCCATCTACAGCATATCTGTACAAACAACACAGCACACACACAGCCAGCCATGTATATGTCACTGTGAGTATCCCATGCCAGTTGTGCAGTGTCTGTGGATCGCACAACAGCATAATAGTAATGTCCACTGTCAGTACACACTTGCAAGATGGGCCTGTCACTGTGTAAAGTGCAGCAGTCATTGATGCCCTACAAGCCATAGGCATGTGTCCCTCACACTACAGGCCCCCTTGTTAATGTAGTGTCTGCTGTGTGCTGTAGCAGGAACTACAGTTTGACAATTTCATGCAGAACCACCACCTGTGCATGTGCTGTGTAGTCCCCTGAGGCACAATATTCTATGCAGTTCTGTATGAATGTAACCTGTAGCTACCACCATGCACTTCCAGACTAACCTACAGGTGGACCTGTGGGACCCTACAATAGCACTGGGCAAACTGCATGCAAATCAGGACATAATGAGATGCTAATCTGGATGTCTGCCCACAGACTGCCTAAGTAGGCTCATTTGCACGACACTTTGGAATATGCAGCAAATTTTTGCCCCGGCAAATATGATAGCGCCAGGCACATGGCTTAGCTCCATGCTAAACCTGTGCAAATGTGTTTGCGCCATGCAAAAGTTTTGGGAAACATGGTACATTTCTGCAGAATTTCACATGTGCTGGTGCTTGCAGCTTTACTGAATCCACTCCTTTGCTAGTAGACACATTGGCCACATAGTTCACCTCTACCTTCCTTCATGTCGCTGTGCACTGAGCTGCAGTTGTGGTTTGCACTTCCAGGTCACTATATTCAGAGCTGTCTTATTTCCTAGGTCATTTTTGCACTGCACTCCCAGCACAGGTTGCCCTGCTTCCTTAGCATGCTATATTCAGCAGGTTTAGCACAAGGGCTATCCCTTTTGCATATAACGAGCAATTGGTTCCAGGATAATTTTGCACACCGAACAGTGCTAATTTAGCCCCAGGGCTAAGTTTTGAATATATGGCCCATTATGTCTTGAATGGGTTGAGAAAATATTAGTAACCCTTTATTTACTCCAGTTAGCCCAACATTAAATAAAATGCTCTATAATATCTTATTTTCTGCTTTCCATGGACAGGATTAAATTTATGGATACAATTTTATGATTGGATTTATGATATATAGAGTATACAGATTATACAGTTGTGATAGTGCCGGTATATTAGGGTTGAGGTGGCAGTTTAATGTTAATCCCCCTTGTTCACACATTAATAATGCAACTCTCCTCTGACCAATTCACCTGAAATTTGGCATGCGCTGATTCAGTGCCAGACTCCCAGTATCCAAGATCCTGTAAATTTAGTAATGATCAATTCAGTGTTTTAAAAGTTACAGAAGGTTGAAATATACAGCATAAACATATGGAAATTAAGAGCTTTTTTGGCTGACTGATATCAAAGAAATGGTTTGGATTTAAAAACTGAACATTACAGGTTTGTTAGAGTTTGGTCTAAGGATGCTATTTTGGAAGTGTTTGATTATAAACTGTTTAGTTTTATTTATTTATTTATTAAACTCTAGGATTACAAATACCTTTGAGCAGGAACTGCTCATTTACAAATGTTCCACGTCAGAGGATGGAGGGTAAACATACATACAAAGGTCGACAATGTTAGACAGACTTGATACACGGCGAAGGCTAGGCTAATAATACAGTCATTCAGGGAGACAGACACAACATCTAGATTAATGCAGGTTACCAAGTGAAAATAACACATGAGCAAAGGAGTTAGTGAGGGTAGGGTAAGTGGGGGTAAGGAAAAGAGTAGGCAGGCTGAGGGGCCATTGTCTAAGCGAAGGGGAGGGTAGTAGAAGTGCATGTCTGATAGTAGTAAGAAGGGACCAATGTCCAAGAAGTGCATAAGGATGAGGGGGTTGGACATGGAAGGGGGGCACAGGAAGGGAGGGAGGGATGCAAAAGGTAGAAGCAGGAGCCATAGTATTGCAACCACAAGAGAGGTTACGGGACAGCTTGAGCGTGTGAGGCAGGAGAGGTGAGCCTCTTAGTGGAAGTAATCACACTGACTGGTTGAAGTTAGGTGTTGTCAGAGTTGCCTCTTAAAGGTTCCAAGCGTAGCAGTGGTAAGTGTTTCTTTGTTGAGTGAATTGTACCACAGAGGGGCTCTGTAGGTGAAGGACCTCTGACCCATAGTGGTCCAGCATCTGGGGACCTGGTAGGTTTGGTGTTGCACATTTCTGGTATGCTGGGTGCTGCTGTATACAATAAGAAGCTTTTCAACACTTGGCGGCATAAGCCAGAGGAGAATCTTGTTGGTTACCAGGCAGGTCTGGTATTGGATCCTGCTGAGGAGTGGTAGCCAAGTTATTAACAGAAGCTTAGTCTGATTGTGCACATGTGAAGTACAAAAACTAAATGTTCTCAGGATAAGCAAATTGTCACAAAACCTATTCTGCATGTCAAAGCAAAACCTTTGCATAGAAAAAATGCTAATGAACCTTTGGCTAGTTGTTGGTAAAACAGTTGTGTTCAAACCTGTAGGAGGAAGTGATGATTCTTTTGTTCTTTCCTTAGCAAGAAAGCTTTTTGTTTTATTTTTGTTTCCCTTTTGTACTGATTGGGTGACAAAACCTGTTTATGGTTTTGTCACTCATGCTCAGTGTTTGCACAGTTACTGCTGGTCCCTGTTGGTTATGTGACTGCTATGTTTCATAACCATAAAGAACATTATGACAGTGTTTACCAGCGGTATGTGCCCAATCCCGCCATCATTGTCCCCTCCCATCTGATCCAGCTATGCTGGTATCTCCTCAATAAGCTGTTTTAAATATTTATTACCTGAACAGGGTGCCTAATCCCATCACTAGTATCACCACACCAACCCTACTCATTGCAAATAAAGCTCCCCTACTCAACAACCATCTAGCACCCATGCCACCCTTCCCACTCATGGGTTTATTTTTTATACCAGCTGAAGGTGTCCAATCTCACTACTGTTATCTCCCTTCTCAACTGACCAATTGAAAAGACCACTCCCACCCTCACTCATCTCTGAGCAGTCATGCCAATCACCTCCTCCGCCACCACCAGCCATGTCTTTCTTGATCTCTCTTCATAAATTCTTATGGTCCACATCTATGATTCCTCAGTATCTCTCAATGTGCTATTCTACCTGCAAGGAAATAAAACCAAATGGTTAATGGAAGCAAAGACCAGCTGGAAATACCCTTCCTGCCTATAGATATTGTGAAATAAAATTTTGCCTGCAAAATTGTGGTGAAATCGACAGTTTTGAAGGACAAGATTTTTCATGAAATTGTGGTAAAATGGCAAAATTTAACTGCAATTTTATCACCGCAAATGGGAATCTCCCAGTGGTGTGAGGGTGTCTGACTTTGTAGTGGTCCCTGACCCCTCTGGCCTCTCATTGGCCAAAATTTAAAAAAAAAAAATTTCTCCCTGGTGTCTAGTGGTTTCCTCCTGCCCGATAATAGCTAAAATTGAAAAAAGCCCTTTTCTCCCACCGCCCCGAGTTACACTGAGTAATTTCCCTCCCCCCCAAACTGAGTCTACTCCCAAATCTGACCTTATGTTTTAAAAAAACAAAACAATAATTAATTAAATCCCCAACTCCCTGGTGTCTAGTTGACTCCTTACCCTGGGATCAGATAGCACCCACCTTGCTCCCCCCAGTACCCCGATCAGGCCACCAGAACAGACCTCCACTCACCTCCATGGCCAGTAGCCCAACTGAGTGCTTCAATGAATGAGCACGTGTTTGTAGACGCACACGCTCATTCATTGAAGTGCTCAATCAGGCTGCTGGCCATGGAGGTGAGTGGAGGGCTGTGCCAGTGGCCCAATTGAGGTACTGAGGGAGAAGCGGAGTGGGCACAATCTGTAGCCAGGGTAGAGGGTCCACTAGACACCAGGGAGTTGGGGATTTAATTAATTATTGTTTTTGGTTTTTAAGCACAAGGTCGGATTCTGGAGGGGACTCAATCAGGATGGAGGGAAATTACTCAGTGTAACTCGGGGGGAGGGAAAGGGGAAATTGTTTAACTAGGAAAGGCACACTAAACCGACACTTGTTTTCAAGTGTGACCTGGGAGCATAAGGAAGTTAAGTGCTTTGCTTAGAGTAACACAGTATGCAAGTGGGTAGTGGGCTTTATTCAGTTTCAGCCATAATCATGCTGGGGGGGGCCACTAGACACCAGGGAGAATAATTTTTTTTTAAATTTGGTCTGGCAAGTGGCTGAGTGGGGGGGACCACTAGACACCACCAGGAAAGAAAACCGATGTGGTGAAATTACAGAATTTTGCCTGCCAGTGGTGAAATTTCACCTGCAACCAGTAAATTTCACCAGTTGGCAGGCAAAATTTCACTCACTCCAAAGGTGAAATCTCACATTTCACACAGAGAAATATTTTGCGAAATGCATGAATTCTGCAAAATATTTCACTGGGTGAAATTTGTCAATCTCACACAACACTACTATTGCCTAAGCTTCTCGAGGCTAAGCCCCTTACCCCAGCTTACCCGTTGGAACCAATGAACACTCCTCTGGTACCCATTAAAGAGCTGCTAATGCCTCAAAGAAAACCTTAAAAAACATAATAATGTGCATTTGACACAGTCCCACACAAAAGATTAATAAACAAATTAGCCAGCCTGGGAGTGGGTCCCAGGATGGTTGCCTGGGTAAAACACTGGTTGGACAACAGGACACAGCGGGTAATAGTAAATGGAGTCCACAGTGAAGAAAGGAGGGTTACTAGTGGGGTACCGCAGGGTTCAGTACTGGGGCCAGTCATTTTTAATGTCTTTATAAGTGACATTGCAGAGGGACTGTAAGGGAAAGTATGTCTCTTTGCAGATGACACAATGATCTGCAACAGGGTTGATACACAAGGTGGGGTGGAAAGGATGAAAAGGGACTTGGCAAGGTTGGAGGAATGGTCAAATGTATGGCAGCTTAGATTCAATACAAAGAAGTGCAAAGTAATGCACCTGGGAAATAAAATCCCAGGGGAAGAGTACACAATGGGGGATGAGAAACTGACAACAGCAAAAATGGAAAGGGACCTGGAGGTAGTCATGTCAGATGACCTAAAGGTGGGCCAGCAATGTGAGAAGGCAGTAAGAAAGGCTGGAGAGATACTGGGATGCATAGGGAGAGGCATCACCAGTAGAAAACAAGAAGTTGTTGGCCCTCTGTAGAGACAGTTGGTAAGACCACATCTGGGGTATTGTGTACAGTACTGGAGACCTCATCTCCACAAAGACATAGACAGGGTGGAGGCTGTCCAGAGGAGGGCAACCAAAATGATGCAGGGTCTGCATCAGAAGACATAGGAAGAAAGACTAAAGGAACTAAAGATGTATAGCCTCAAGGAAAGGAGGGAGAGGGGGGACATAATAGAAACTTTCAAGTACCTCAAGGGAATCAACAAAGTCCAAGAGGGCAGCATCTTTCAGAAAAAGAGGTGTGCAAAAACAAGGGGGCACAATTTGAAGATAGAGGGGGGATGACTCAGAGGTAATGTGAGGAAATATTTCTTCACAGAGAGGGTTGTGGATACATGGATACATGGAACAGCCTTCCTGAGGAGGTCGTAGAGTCAAAAACAGTGGGGAATTCAAGAATGCATGGGACAGACATAAGGCAATTTTAGTGGGGGGTCGGAGGAAGTAGACTGTTGGTTAACTAGTATCTGCAGCTTATCCGTTAGGTAGGGAAATGGGCAGACTAGGTGGGCCAAGCGGTCCTTATCTGCTGTCAAATTCTATGTTTCTATGTTTCTATGAGGTACAATTCTGCCTGCATTTCATTTATATTTTGTATACTCCTCCTCTCCATTATTTATTACTAATGAAATTTGCATGAATATATGATCTTTATCCCTTAGAGTTCTTTTAGAGTCCATCTGCCTCTATAGCTTATTACCTACTTCAAGTCATAATCCTCTTTTGAGACATCACAGTCTGTTGCTATGGGAATAACTGTGATATCACAAGGGGTGCTCTATGACTTCACGTAGGGAGAAAGCAGCAGGAATAGATACACTTTTCCGGAGCAAAGATCCTGTTTTCATAAAAATGACCTCAGTAATAAATAATAGGGATGAGGAATACTGAACTAATGGGAAATACAAGATAGACTGTGTCTAAATATTAGGTTTTGTTAAACCTCCTGAACGTGTTACCTGCTCTTTAATCATTCTATATTAGCATCAAGGGGTGCCACTGCCCACTCCTATCCCTGATATCTCCCCTTCATGCCTGCCCAGTTTAAAATTAAGACCCCAACCTCTTGCATGGGCCATGCCCGGCACCAGCACCAACTGTATGTCTGCATCACTAGTCGTGAATCATCAACTTCCTTTTGGCAACTCCTCAGTATCCACTGATGTGTTAATCTAAGTACAAAGAAAAAAAAAACTAAAGAAAGAAACTGAGTCTGAAAGTGTTCTGGAATTATTTTTTCAATGTTTTTATTTTTACCCATTAGTTGGCATTTTGTTGGCAGTTTCACCCCAGATTTTGAGGCTGGCCATATACCCTCCTCATGAACACTTGCGTGTCATATTGTAAATCTGACCCAAAATGTAATTTGTGGTGTAGGTGAACTCCAAAAAATAAATTTCAGTGCACATTAACATGGAGACAAATACAATATGTGTTCATGAAGTGGGGTAGCAATATAACCTTCCTGAAACGTTGGAGTCAAAATGGTCATGTTATGACAAAAAATAGAAATGCTGAAAAAAGTAAGTCCATGGTCAGTAGGCACCTTTGTAGGATTAGATTTTACAGCCCCACCCAAAAAACATTTTTTGCAGAATCTTTTCCAACACTAAGAAAATGTGTAAACAAGCAAAATTTTGCGAAAAAAGTAGTATGTTCTAATATAAGTTAGAATTCATAGAACCTTCACACAGGGCTGTGTGTAGCAAGTTATGACATGTCTCATGAATCATGCAGACCCAATGGAGCCACGTATGTCCTAGTTTGTGATGGACCAGAAGGACTCAATATAAAGCAAGTTAGGGCTTAGCTCCTGTTTCTAAAGGGTCCTGTGCATTTATCTTTGCACACAGAAATACACTGACACACCCTAAAGAACTACTCTGGTGAGTCTTTATTCATGTACATTACCCTAGGCTTGTTCAAGACTCTCTGCATTGGCTGCATCTACACCCCCCAAAACTGTGTTTCTCAGACACTCACCTCCCTCACCTCTAGCCTCTCTGAGGTGTCTCATAGTGAATGCATAGTGTGTGGTGACTTTAACCTTAACTGGATTAGCATAAATCACAGTCTTTCAGTCAGCCCTGGATGATGCTCATCTCACTCAACTAATTGTAGAGCCCACAAGACTCAACTGCAAAACAAGAAATTACACACTGCTGGACTGGGTGCTGGTGAGTATGGTGGAGAGAATCAGAACTGCTGGGATTCTTCCTGATTCCCTCAATGATCATTTGCCAGAGTGCTGTATATGGAAAAATAACTTCCCCAATTCTTCTCCTAAATTTGTTGAAGCATAGGATTTATCCCACTTTGAGGAGGCAGCTATCTTTGACAGCCTCAATGACATAGACTGGAGACTCATAATTAGCATCACTGATATGGATCAAGCCTTAGACTACTTTATACATAACTTTTACAATGTTGTTAACAAGCATGCCCCATAAGACATCACAGGGCCATAGGGCTCTGTGCCTCACGGATTGACAGCAACCTCAGAAAAGCATTAAGACTCAGGGATAAGACCTTGGAGAAATTTAAGCAATCTGGCCTATCTTCATATTGGCAAGCCTATAGATACCTCAGGAACACTTGTAAAAATAACTTGAGAATTGCTAAATGGTTCTACCATAATTCCCTCCAAACCAAAACTCTCTTAAATCTCCAAACCTTGGGCTCCAAATTAACCTGCTGCTCAAAAGCAGGTTCAATATTTCTTCCAGGGAAATTATCTGTAATGGGAAAGTTCTCTTAGACCCCCTATCCATTGCCATTTGATTTAACAATTTTTCACTGACCTAGAGAGATTTAAGGCCCCCTCCCCAAAGTGTCAGCCGTGATAGCTCTGATTCATTCCTATCTCTACAGCCACCTGTCCTGGTGCCTCTACCCAAATTTCATCTTCGATTGGTTACCAGGAAGGAAGTCCTCAAGCAGATTAAGACTATAAAATGCAAAGGCTCCCCTGGTTTCAATACCCTTGAATCTAGGTTTCTGAAAATCGCTGCGCCCTAAATTGCCACCTCTATCATGCACCTCATTAACAAATCTTTCCTGTGGGGCACTACTGTCCTGGAAAAGTGGAAAGTGGCTCTTGTGGTTCTTATCTCCAAAGGGGAGCCGAAGCTAAGACTGAGAATTATAGACCCATCTCCCTTCTCTGTTCTGTTGCTAAATTTCAAGAGAGGCTGCTTTACAATCATCTTCAAGCCTTCTTCAAAGGCAGTCACTCCCTAACCAATGGCAGTGCAGTTTTCGTAAAAGTTACTGATACAGCCGTGGTACATGTTACCTCTGATATTTTGAATGCCATGGAACAGGGCATCACCACAGAAGCCATCTTGGCTGACCTGACAAAGGCATTCGATCTAGTCAACCACAACCTGCTACTTTCCAAACTAAGAGGCATAGGACTGGATAAGCTTTCTTGCCAATGGTTTCAAAATTACCTGAATGGGTGGAAACAGAGTTTTCAATGGCAGGACTGCACCTCTACTCTTTGTCAGATTACTGACAGGGTATCCTAAGGCTCCATACTTGGTCCCCATTCTCTTCTCCATGTTCATTAATGATCTACCCCCAAACTATGGTGGCACCTCACTTCAGTTGTATGCAGATGATGCCATATTATACTACATAGATCCCTTGCTGACTTAAACCTGATCAACACCCATCTGGAAAATGACTTTCACATTCTAAAAAGTTGGTTCCTAGAAAACAAACTAGTGCTTAATGCAAAAAAAATAAATAAATAAAATAAAAACAAAGCAATACTCTTTGGCCTCAGGAACCTTGACCCAGATAGTCAACACCTCCTTAACCTCTCTACCATCAATGATATCAACCTGGAGGTGGCGAAGTCCTTTAAATGCCTGGGCATTATACATGCTGATGCCCTGGTTAAAACTTTAAATCTGAAGACTGGCCTCCTTTACTGATTTATTCCTTACCAATCAAAAGCTGCTTGTCTAGCCATTGCTAGCAGCACCCTCCTATCAATTCTCTTTTATTGTTCTCCAGTGCTTCAGTCTACCCATGAATCTGTCCTATCTAGACTTAAGACTCTATATCACAAGACTGGGTGTTTTGAAGCTGGTGCACAGTCCAGAGCCCACCACAGTTCAATACTTGCAATCCTGGGGTGGTCCACCTTTGAGAATAGATTGCATTATCCCCTACACTGCCATACATTTAAGTTGTTATAAACCTATTCTCCACCCAGTCTCATTGGCATGTTCCAACTCAAACAGTATGCTAGACCCCTGAGGTCATCAGCCAGTCAATTACTGGATATTCCTAAGGTGTGGTATGCAGTCAAAAGGAGAGCCTCCTCATTTGCAGCTCTCTCTTTATGGAATTCTCTGCCTTTTGAGGTCCTCACCTGCCCCACTCTAGCACAGTTTAAAAAGAGACAGAATACTCTCACATTGGCTGCATTCCCATGCAATTGTACTCACTGAATCTCTTTTTTTTTGTCTCTTGGGTGCATCTGGTGCCACCTAACCTTGCTGTTGTTATACCTTAATTATATTTTTACTATAAATTGTTCACCTTTGTAAAGCATATTTATCACTCTATTTGCTGCATTTGTCTGCAGTATATATTACAAAAATTGTTGCCTTACATTTGTAAAGTTCTCAACCCAATGTTTGTAACTAATTACCTTGTACCCACATGTATTGTACCTGGTATGTGTTGTTTTTTTTTGTGTATGATGTTATTTTATATCTACTGATTGTAACTAATTCTAGGTCACCCATAAAAAAGGGACTGTGCTTGTCTCAGTGGGCCTACCAGGTCATCAAAATTCAAATAAATAAACAAGTTAGGATTTAGCTCCTGACCCATGCAGGACAGAAAAGGGCCCTGCATGTCTGTTTTGCACAGGACTCTGGGTGAAACAAGTTAGTGATTACCTCCTGTTTCACAGATTTGAATAGGACTTGAAAGGTGCAGTGTTTCTTGATTTAAGCAGACCAGAAGGGCCCTGCATATTCTGCTTTATGCAGGGCCAGAGTGACTGAATGAAGACAGGTTTTATTTTTTCAAAATGTAAGGAAACGTAAGAAAACTTATAGCAAAAAGTTATGTTAACTCATTCAGGCCTAGAGACGTCTGTAGGCGGTGTCTGAAAGCATAGCCCCTCAGGACAATAACGCCTGTCGACGTACTCAACTGACTTTCACTCAGGCCCAGAAACGTCTGAGGAAGTCAGCAGTTTTTAACTAACTATTAAACAAACCAAATTGCTTAGAATTGAATGCATAGCACCGTTAGAAAGGCAGTTTTGCTCTGAACAATTTTGCTGCAGATGCTTTGTGTCTATCATGTATACTTTAGGAGTTATTCATATTTGTTTAAGGTATGGTGTGCATGGCTAACATTTGTCTCTCAAGCCTCACCTAAGCACCTTGAATAAATCTGAAAAAAAAAACAGTTGTTTGGTATTTCAGCTACTATAAAATAAAAACTAAATGGATTACAATTGATTGCATAGCACCATTAGAAAGGATATTTTGTGCTGAACTACAGACCAGTCAGCCTCACCTCGGTAGTGGGAAAGATCATGGAAGCACTACTGAAGGAGAGATTGGTGGAACATCTGGTTGTCAATGGACTACAGGACCCAAGGCAGCATGGTTTCACCAGGGGGAGGTCATGTCAGACCAACCTCATTGAATTTTTTGACTGGGTGACTAGGGAGGTGGATCAGGGGAGGGCAGTGGACATGGCCTCATCTGGACTTCAGCAAGGTCTTTGACACTGTGCCACATAGAAGACTATTACACAAACTGGGGAATATGGGTGTGGGCAGGACAGTAGTGTGGTGGGTAGGTAACTGGCTGGGTGGCAGGACACAGAGGGTGGTGGTAAATGGCTGTCACCCACAGAGGGAAGAGTGACCAGTGGGGTACCACAGGGATCAGTGCTGGGACCGGTCCTATTCAACATCTTCATCAGTGACATTGCACAGGATATAGAAGGCAGAATTTCACTGTTCGCTGATGACACAAAGCTCTGTAACAGAGTAGACACACCAGAGGGTGTAGACAGAATGAGAAGGGACCTGCAGAAACTTGAAGAATGGTCAAGGGTTTGGCAGTTGAAATTCAATGCAAAGAAGTGCAAGATAATGCATATGGGGCACAAAACCCTGGCACAATATATCAGTTGGGGGTGAGGATATAGCATGCACCAAGCAGGAAAGGGATCTTGGGGTTGTCATCTCTGATGACCTCAAGGTAGGGAAACAGTGTGACAAGGCATCAGGTAAAGCAAATAGGATGCTGGGATGTATAGGCAGGGCATCACCAGCAGGAAAAGGAGGTCATAATTCCGCTATACAAGACACTAGTGAGGCCCCACCTGGAGTACAGTGTTACAGTTCTGGAGACCATACCTCACGTAAGGACATAGACAGGTAGAGAAGGTTCAGAGGAGGGCAACAAAGATGGTGCATGGGTTGCATCACAAGTCCTATGAAGACAGGTTGAAGGAACTGAACATGTACTCCTGGAGGAGAGGAGGAGAGAGGGATATGATAGAGACATACAAGTATCTTACAGGGAGGAACAGGGTGCAGGAAAACACTATTTTTAAGCGAAAAAGATGTTTCAGGACTAGAGGGCATGGGATGAAGTTGGAGGGAGACGATTCAGAGGAAACATGAGAAAGAATTTCTTCACAGAACGGGTGGTGGACAAGTGGAACACCCTGCCAGAGGAAGTGGTGGGGGCTGAAACAATCACGGGATTTAAGAATGCATGGGATAGACATAAAGGAATTCTAGAGGTCAGGGGTAAGGGGAAATAGACTTCTAGGAAAACAAACTGAACTTACAAGCTCAAATGGGCAGACTAGGTGGGCCATAGGCCCTTATCTGCCGACACTGTCTATGTATCTATGTATGTATCTATGAATAATTTTGCCACTGATACCTTGTGTCTACCACATATACTTTAGGAGTTATTTGCATTTGTTTAAGGTATGGTGTGCATGGCTGACATTTGTCTCTCATGCATCACCTAAGCACCTTGAAAAAAATCAGAAAAAAATCAGTTGTTTGGTATTTCAGCTAGTATAAAATAAAAACTAAATTGATTACAACTGATTGCATAGCACCATTTGAAAGATAACATTGTGCCGAACAACTTTGCCACTCATACTTTGTGTGTAGCACTTACGGTTCAAGAAGTAGTCACATTTGTTTTTGGCATGCTGATTATGGCTTGATTTTGCTTAGAAAGGCCCAGGATGCAGTGCTAAGAGTATACAGGGCACAAGTGGCAGAAGTCTCAAAGAGCTCTTGTGGTGTGAATGAGTTAATGTATCTGTTAGGGTTGCTTCTCTACCCATCATTGTGCACTATATGCCGACACGGGCTGAACCTCACTTCACTATAGGTGCAAATTTAATGCAGCACTCTGGACACTTAGAGCCCTCAGTGGCAAACTCCCTCAATACATCATCGACTGTCTATCTCCGATTGTGCCCAGGAATTATTCCCTTAGAAGCTGCTCATAACTCCTGCTAAATATACCCAGGCACTCACGTGAGTCGGGAGAGCCACCTTTGGATTTGCACTCCCATCAATATGGGATAAAACCCCAAAAATACTTAAGCTGAAAACCCCAGTAAGTACCCATTTGTTCAAAAGGCTTTACCGTGATGGCATTACGGAAATTTGCAACTGCTTTACTAGACACTAACTAACCTCCCTCCCTCAAATGGCGGCCCGCAAATGGCGGCCCCCCAGCTGAAATGTGTGCCTCTGCCTCTAGCATGCCCACCAACAGATCCACAGGATTTATTGCCGAACTCCCATATCTTATTCTTTGATGCTCTGGACAGCTGCAGCCTGATTCTAGCACATGCTACCGCACTTGGGGATAATTATCGTCTTTTGGCCCCCAAAAATTTGGTCCCTCATCCATCCAACACCTCCCTCTGCCCCAGCCTCCAGGACCCTCCCAGTTATGTCCATGCTACTATATTCCTCCTCTTGCACTTAGTACAACAGCAGCTTTTCTCCTCCATATATCGCCTCGTTTTGGGGCTAAAATCACTTCGTCACCTTTCGTACAGTCCTCCGTCCTCCCAATCCCTCACTCTGCTCTAAAAATTGGGTCCTCTTCACTTGCGCCCCCTATTCCCCACCTCTCCCAACATTATGCGCTTGATATCTTTTATCTGGTATGCCTACCCTCTCCCTAACATTTCCCACTACAAAGTGCACAGTTTTTGGGCTTGGATCCAGCACAAGTTCATTATCCACGACTCCTTGTAGTTCTATGTTCAATGTATATTACCTGTAAATGTGCATTTTTACTATAATAGCAGCTATTTTTACTGTTTGCACTATTGTAGCTTGTCTTTCTGTATTATTACTGTAGGACTACAGGTTCACCTTGTAAATGAGCTTGCTCAATGGTACCCGACTGTATAAATAAAGATATTGATTGATTGATAGATTGAAACACAAAGCAAAGTAAGGAAACAAAAAAGTAAAGTTTAACCAAAGGGTGGTACATGAATAGAATAGTTTACCATTGGAGGTTGTGGCAAGTCCATCAACCACAGCTTTCAAAAATAATTGGGATGCATACATCAAAAAAAATCAGAGTTTAGAAAAATGGTCGGCAAGCATTTAGGACGCAAGTCCATTAGCTCTGTATACATTTCTATGATTCCTATGATTCCTATGAAGTAGGATTCAAAGTCTTATAGGTCTTGGTAAATTGGGGGTGCATTGTACCTCAGGGTTTTCCTCCCTCATGCCCAACCCCCTTCACTCAGACACAAGACCTGTGACTCAAGTACCTGCAAGAGGTCTGAGGCATGTGGGATCTGTGCATGAGCCAAGTACATGTAAGCGGTCTGAGGCATGTGGGTTCTGTACAAAGAAAGTTATGAATGATCTCTTGCTTTGTACAGGGCCCTGTGTGCAGAATGTTAAGAATGATCTCTTCCTTTGCACAAGCACACAAGGTCAGGAGTGAAGAAAGTTATGACTGCTATCCTCCAGCATGGCCCTACATGAAAAAAGTTATGATAACTGATTCTGTAGGCCCTATGTGGAAAACAAGAGTTGTGTGGCATGGCTCCAGAGTGTAGCCTGAAGCAGCAAATCTATGGGCCTGAATCTGTAACTTCTTCTCAAAATGACAAAAATCTAGATGGCTCTGTAAAACCAAGTCTGTGAACATGCAGCTGCATTTGGCTACATATGCAGCTGTTTTCTGGAAGGGACACAGGGACACTCATGGAGCAAGCAATAAAACTACTACAGTGAACATCATTACCCAGCTGCTTCATGAGTGGCACAGAAGTAAGCTACAGGCCTGGTGCAGTTCACATCACCATACAACTGCTTCACAAGTAATCCACAGGGCTACTCTAAAAGCAGATACAGGTCTAGCACAGTGAGCATTACTATGCAATGTTCATCATGGAGTGTAAGAAAGATTAAAGCTAATTGTGTCATCTGTTATGGATGTCTTTCTAATGTAAGAAATTAAATTACAGCAAAAAAAATAATGCATCTGCTATGGTTGGTTGAAGCACAAAGAGTACAAACTGGAGAATGATACCATAATGCAATGCACCCCTGTAATGGTCCCTAATGAGCATAGTGTTGTATATTATTTAACTTCCCACAATATGAGAAATAGCAAATGAGAACTTTCCAGCTATAGTTCATGGTGTAATACTATTCTTATGTATTGTTTTTCTTTCTTGCTTAATCATATTAAGGAACAAGATGTACAGTAAGAAATTTGATAAAATTTCATGAAATTGTTATGAGACAAAGGGAAACAAAATTCTCCTGCTGTGCTGTGACTGTCCACTTATGAAGTATATGAATTTTATGAATTTATGTATTTACGTATATTTGTAATATTAATAATATATGTATTTTTTAGAAATGACCTAAGATTGCGCTAATAAAATCTGAAACTTGAAACTGGACAGTAATATTGACAGACCTGATGGACCATCAGTCTTTCTCTGCCATCATCATCTACATTTCTAAGACACTAAACAATAGGACAAAAAGCCTTTAAAACCTTAACAAGTCTGTAGTACGGTGATCCGAAGGATTTGAATGGTCTTGCAGTGCCATGTTGGCATTATTCTAATATAAGTACTTTACTGTTAAACAAACTTAAAGTAATGATAGTGCAATGATTGTGCTTCTTATAAAGGGTGCTGATATTAGGGTAATACCCAACACCAACCCAAATGTATTAACAGAGTTTTGTGCAGAATAGTAAGTGTATATATAATATTCTTTGCAAAAATACTACATTACTGCAGATATTAGGGTTTTAGAAATCAAAGGGCACAAAGAAGGGAATTGAAAAACATTAGTGATTTGCGTCTCTGGAGTATTGGCAAATCACTGGTGGGGTCTTACTTCAGGTTGTCAAACCTAATGCCCACCTTTTCCCCCAGCCTATAGCCTGCTGTCCAATGCACACACTTCAGCTCCAACCTAGTGCCTCATAATGATGCAGTTATGGCCAACATAATGTGTCACAGCTTTCTTCACACAAGACCTATAGACATCACATTTGACCTCATCTGATTTGGAGAGGGGTGGGCATTAGAATTGACAACCCCAAATAAGACCACACCATTGATTCAAGCAATACTCCAGAGACCCAAATCCCCAATGTTTTTCATTTCCCTTGTTTGTGTGTTTTGCATTCTACAACTCTAATGTCTGCATTAACGTAGTTTTTTTTTTCCAAGACTTTCCCTTTTGTTTTCTGATAGTGTAATTGTGTCCTCAGGGACCTGCACAAAATGAGATAAATACACTATTGGAGACAGTTCTGACCCAGTGCATGGGCCCAGCAAGCCCTGGCACACATGTTGATGCCTTGGGGGTGATGTTCCCTGATCCAGCACAGGGTGCGGTGTCTGTACCAAAACACTGCTAAATCTCTTCCCAGGCCAGAGCTGGTGCAGCATGTTGTAGCACCTTCCCCATCAGCCATGTTCCATTAAACCAGCTCACTGAGTTCACACCTGAAATCATTGTGTTCCCCAGTGGTGCAACGGACATCCCTGCAAACAACATTACATAATAAATTCTTTTTTTTTTTAAATACTTTGACCACAAACTGTCAACATAGTCTTCTGATGACCCCACCTCATAAACCAGGTACTGTAGGTGAAAATGTTCAAATCCCTGCTGAAATGCCATTCCATACCACAGGTGCAAAAACATGTTTCAGCCAGCATGTGAAAAATGACAGCTGTACTGTTCATGAGGTGGTGTGAAAAAATGGCTGTGTTGGAAATTTTGAGTCAAAATATTGAAAATTACCAAAGTTATGCATGTGTGTAGAAGAACTTCAAGGAACGTTCATGACTCGGGTATTTTTAGGAATGGTTTCACCAAATTTTCAACATGGCCTTTTTGGGACCCTACCTTATGAACACTCATGGTGAAAGTTTGTTTTTAGGTCCTGGAAGGTGATTTCACACAGCGACCGCAAAATCACCTTCCAGGCCCAATTAACAAAATGACATTTCCGGTGTTCATGAGGTGGGGTCACAAAAAGGATGTGTTGAAAATCTGGTGAAAAAAAATACCTAAAATGGCAAAGTTATGAACATAAGTTCAAAATGCCATTAATGCACATTATAAGCCACTTACTTTTATTCTTCAGTTCATGGTTCGACTTTGAAGAGTGCAGACATGTATCGGTCCACAGAGGATGACAGCGTATGACCTCCAATGGTACGTGTAGGGTAAGGGTGTGGGGTGGTGAATGCTCTGTGAGAGGGTCAGGATGGGGGAGAGGGACAGCGGACATGACTAGGGATGTTTTTTTTTTTTTTCAGGATTGAAAAAACAAAGACCATGCAGGACTTTTTTTTTTGCAAGGCAAATTAAAAAAAGCTATTTCAGGACATTGGTGGTGGTCTCCCCAGTGTTCCAGATGGGGAGATCTTGTACATGGCAACATGGGGATTGGAGCCCCTGATGCCAGAAAGTACTAATGAAACAATGGGCTGTGGGGGAGGATCCGACACCGGGGGTGGGTTTAAAAAAAAAGACATTGGGGACTTTATTTTTCAGGATAAAAGCAAAGTAAATAAATTATTTTGGGACACTGGGGGTGGAATTCTCAGTGTCCCACACTGCTGGGGGGGGGATCTTGTAAATGCCAACACAGGGATTGGGGCCCTCGATGTTGGCAACTCTTAATAAAACAAAGGGCTGGGGGGATCCGACCGGTGTTGGATTATAGAAAAAAATAAATAAGTAAATAAACAAATAAATAAATATGCTGCCATCAGGGGTTGGGGCACCCAATGTCCAGATAAAGTTTATCAAACAGAAGCACAGTCAGTATGGCAGGGCTATAATAGCATTAGCTCTATCCCTGACAAATGAGTCATGACACAGCAGTGGTTGCACTATAGGACACAGCTATTTTTTTTGCAAATGACAGCTGTGTCATTTAGTGCACTCAGCTGTTGTCACAAAAATTCAGTTATCCATAGATCATTGATTTTTTGAACTGTGCATGCTCAGAAACAGAATGTTTTTCTTAAATAATTTAACAACTACTTAACAGTTGGAAGTAAAAACTACAAAGGCACGTACTGTGGACCGACCTCTATCAAACCTGAAAGTTTCAGATTTCAAAGCCTCATATTTTTTTTAGTTATTGGGTTGTAAAAAGAAGTCTTAAAAGTTTCAAAAACAGAGAGTTTTTACTTTTTTGCACCTCTGTAACTTATCCCCCCACTGAACTGATCTACATGACATTTTCAGAATCAAGAGATCCTGGCACAAAGGCTGAGCTTTCCAAATTTCATATAAATCAGTTAAACTTGGACAAATTATTAAGGTACAAAAAACAGGGGTTTAACATGAAAGTGCTTACTCAACCCTAATATACAGGAATGGCCATCCATGCCTGTATAATATATAATGTTTGAAAAAAAATCATTAAAGAGCCAGTTAGGGTTCAAGTAAATGTCAGAAAATTAGGGAAATGTACCATCATGAAAGAAGAATCTGGGCTCCACTATCTTCTTTTGTGAGTGGAGATTCTTATTTCATTAGTTCTTTCATGACTCAAGAAAGAAGAAAGCCAGGTCACAAAAGAAAAGGTGAGACCTATTTTCTTTCACAGTTCTTTCCCCAGGTCAATTGAAAAAAAAACAACATTATTTTTTCATGTGATCTCATGAAAGAATGGTCCTTGACTGGGAACTTTTATTCATCTATCTATCTATCTATCTATCTATCTATCTATCTATCTATCTATCTATCTTTCTACTTTCCTTTTAAGTGGAACAGGGGACCAACCCCTGTACTGCTTCTTCCCCCCCTCCAGGTCACCTGCCTCCTTCCCATGTTTATTTTCTTTATCACGTAAGTGGACTGGAGTGACAACCCCTGGTACTGCTTCTCTTGCTTCATCCCGTCCACATTACCCCCCCCCTTCTTTAATATATGTAGTGGCAGCAGGATGCCCACTGGGTCACACCGAACCCAATCCCCATACCAGGGTGCCCAAGCCCAAGTGTCAGCTTCTGTCCTGCTACAATAAAGAAAACTATCCCTCATTAATCTTTTTTTGCACCTGAAAAAATAAAACAGTCCATTGGTGATTTGTCTTCATCACTACCACCACCCCACCCTGACCCCCCACTCAGAACCACAACCCCACATCTCACCCAACCCTCACACCTTCACTCACCTGATCATGTGCCACAACACCTTTACCCAAGTTCTCAGTAAGAGAACAGCAGGAATTTCTTGAAATGTGAAGCTGCAGCTGAAGTTGTGCTGAGGGCTTGAATCACAAACAGTGACCCACCTATCCTTTGATCTGTCTATGTGCCATGCACTCACTCACTCACTCACTTACTCACTCACTCACTCACTCAGTCACTCACCACTCACTCACTCTATCTATTTATCTATCTATCTCTCCATCTGCAATATGTAAGTGCCATGTTTTTAGTGTGAGAATGAGCCCAATTGAAAGTCATAATACCATCAATCTGACATCAAGAATCTATAATACTATCAACCTAATGTCAGAATGATGATATTACAGAATGGAATGTGAGGGGCTGACCTGAAGCCCTCTCCTCCAGACGAGAGGAGTAGTCTTCTAACCCAAGGGGAGGAGGAGGGGAAACAGACTGGGGGAGGAGGTTCCAGGAGGAAGAGAAGGGGGCTGGAAGCACAAGGAACCCAGGTGGGTTTCAACAAAGGGGATCAGGGATAAGGGGTGGGTGGTGTTAGTAAGTGTCAGAAGCTTGGGAAACAAGTTACCAGAGTTCCAGGTCTTGCTATTCAAGGGGGGGGGGTGGATGTGGCAATGGTAACAGAAACATGAGCCAATAAAAACCATGGCTGGGACCTAAACATATGGGGGAGCATTATGTTTAGGAAGGATACAAAGGAGGGCAGAGGGGAAGGAGAAGCTATGTAAATCAGAGAGGGCATAGAAGTTGGTAGGGTAGAAGAGGCAGAGGGAAACGTGGAGCCTTATGGGTCACCTTACGAACCCCGGCGGGAGGTAAGGTCAACCTGGGTGTAGTATGTAGGCCCCCCGGGATGGGTGATGTCCTGGAGGATGGTTTGCTGGACAACATTCTTGCCCAGTGCAGACCAAAAGGGGAGAGAGTGGTGTTGATGGGGGACCTATATATGCCAGTTACAAACTGGGGAACCATGTCTTCTAAGGTGGCCAAGGAGCAGAGGCTGCTGGATGGCTTCCAGGATGTGTTCTTAACACAGCATGTGATGAAGCCCATCAGGGAGGGACATGTCCTGGATGTGGTTCTGGTGGATGGGGATCTGGTAATGGACCTGGTTGTAGAGGATCCCCTGACTGGGAGTGACCACGATACTGTCTGGTTTCAAATTAGCATGGGGGGATGGGGGGAGAGATCTAGGACACTGGCCATGGATTTCAGGGGAGCAGACTTTATGGGCATGGGAAATATTCTCAAGGAACACTTGAAGGTGATTACAACAATGACAGATGTGAAAAAGAGTTGGGAGGTCATAAAATGGGGACTTCATGAGGCAGTAAGGACCTGTGCTAAGGTGAAGCGTAAGGGAGCAAGGTCACATAATCCATGCTGGTGGACCAGTGAAGTTCAGGTAGCAGTCAGGGAGAAGAAGGCCGCCTACAAAGAATACAAAACATCAAGAGGAGAAAGGGAAATGGAAACATACCGTCTCGCATCTAGAAAAGTCACTCAGATGGTACAGGGGGCAAAGTCCAGTAAAAAGCAATGGCTTGCAGAGGGGATACGGGGAGGGCAAAAGGTTGTTTCAGTACATCGGGGAGAAGAGAAAAACTAAGGGCCATCTTGGCAGATTGAGATCAGATGGAGGGTGGGTGGAAGAGGCAAGGGAACAGCTGGAGGTATTAAATGAGTACTTTGCCTCGGTGTTCACTAGGGAGGGGGATGGGATATTTACAAAGCAAGGTACGAGGGGGATAGAAGCGGTAGTGTGTGGAATCGGGTGAGCAACAGATATGGAGAATAAGGGAGGGAGAGGCATCCCTGGGGTTTCACACCAGGACAAGGATAGAAAGGCCAGCAAGGTGGGGTGATGGATGATGCTATCTCCACCGAAAGGTGTGGCAAACCCTTTAAGGACTGAAGAAAAATAAATCTCTTGGGCCGGATAGCATTCATCCAAGAGTACTATGGGAGTTAGTAAACATACTGGATGCACCCCTGGTGGAGCTGTTCAATAGGTCACTTGAGACAGGGAGGGCTCCTAGGGATTGGCATGAGGTGCATGTGGTGTCAATCCATAAAGGGGGGGCCGAGGGAAGCACCAGGTAACTATAGACCCATCAGTTTGACCTTGGTGGTGGGAAAATTAATGAAGAGTATACTGAAGGAACAATTGGAGGTGTTTTTGGAGGAGGAGGGAGGGCTGGATAGCCGACAACATGGGTTTGTGCCAGGTAGATCATATCAAACCAACCTTGTTGAGTTCAACGAATGGGTAACATCAGAACTAGACAGGGGGAAGCCTGTGGATGTTCTATTCTTTGACTTCAGCATGGTGTTTGACTTGGTCCCCCATAATGGACTGGATAAAAAATTGAAGGGGTTAGGAGTGGTCCCTTTGATAGTCAGATGGGTAGGAAACTGGCTAACTAAAAGCACACATAAAGTAGTGGTCGGCCGGGAGCTCTTGAACCCTAGAGAGGTCGGTAGTGGGGTACCGCAAGGCTTGGTCCTGGGTTGATCCTGTTTAATGCATACATATCTGAAATCAGGGTTGGTATAGGGTGTGAGATGAGTCTCTTCACTGATGACTTCAAGATGGGAGAAGTGGTTGAGGGGGAAGAGGGGAGGTTGGCCCTACAAGGGGACCTGAACACCCTGGAAAAGTGGGCTCAGACATGGAAATTAAATTTCAATACCACCAAGTGCAAGGTGTTACATCTTGGGTGGGGAAACCCTAAACACATGTACACCCTGGGAGAGGAGGCGCTGGAGGCCTCGGCTGTGGAAAAAGAGCTAGCGGTCATGGTGGATGCATGTATGAATAACTCTGAGCAGTGCAGGAGAGCAGCTAGCAAAGCAAACAGGATGTTGGGATGCACTGTAAGGGGGATCACCTCTAGGAGCAGGGAAGTGATTCTGCCAACTGTACAATGAACTGGTTAGACCACACCTCGGGTACTGTGTACAGTACTGGAGACCGCACCTGAAAAGGGACATACAGCTCCTGGAGATGGTAAAGAGGAGGGCTACCAGGATGATTAAAGGACTGGGGAGTTGACTTATGAGGACAGACTTGAGGAGCTCAGTGTGTTCTCATTGAACGAGAGGAGAGACTAGGGGGACATGATTGAGGTCTTCAAGTACCTCAAGGGAATAAACAGGGTAATCACAGAGGGGATCTTCAGACTAAAGGAGGGAGGTATCACCAGAGGACATGGGTTGAAGTTGGAAGGTGGAAGGACAATGGGGGAAAAGAGGAGGAGGTTTTGCACTCATAGGGTGGTGGAACCTTGGAACGTGATGCCTGGTGAGCTGGTCCAGATTTCCATGGTGGAGAGCTTCAAGAGAGGGTGGGACAGATACAGAAAAGGGAAGTATCAGAACACAAGGGGGGGCCTCGGTTCCCAACAAGGGACCTGAGGTTCGAGCAGACTTGATAGACCATAAGGCCTAATCTGCTGGCAATTAGTATGTTAGTATGTTAGTATGAATGTCAGTGTAGCTCATGCTCAGCTGTTGTCAGTGCTTACTGCTGTCACAGCTTTCAAATCTCACCTCACAAGTAACAGGAGTGCTGGCAACAGCTGACATAGTAGGCTTTATGTCTAAAAATACTAACAGTCCCATCACCCTGATTAAATTAATTTCTTCTTAAAAAAGAATTGCTTATTTTTGACTTGTCAATCTGTCTGAGTAGTGATGGGTGGTAGGATGAATGGGAGATGACACATCTCTGTCTAGTTCCATTTCCATATTTGCCTTTATCAGTGAGCATGCTGGAGAATGTAACCTGTGCCTGCAGAGTGAGCCAAAGTGAACACCCTGAGTGACAGTCGGTAAGTCAGCAACAGTAACAGATGGGAAAAATCTGGATATACCATAGGTACAGTGACAACTTTACCACGACCGAGACTACAGTGACAACAGCACTAGGTCCCTGAAGTGTTGGCAAGGGACCCCAGCACTGCTTTCTGGGGGCATTGCACCCCCTCCCTGAAGCAAATTCAACTTGGAATCAATTACTTTAGCAGTGGGCTGTGCGAGGGCAGAGCCCCCCATATGCGGGATTCAGGGGGGCAAAGGTCCCCAAAGAAAACACAGTCTGAAGTGACTCCCTTTATGCTGACTGTAAATGCAGTCAACATAAAGGAGTCGCTGTAATGTCGGTCGACAAAGAAATTGTCAACCGTCTGTCATAGATCCAAAAAACAGCACCCTTATACTACAAAAGCATAACAGATGGGCACCCACCTGTTACGGCTGCTGTGAAATCCATCTCAAGATTTTTGTATCTGCATAAATATCTGGAACCGTGCTCTCAAGTTTTCAGATGTCACAAGAATCCCTTGATGGATTTACAGCACCATAACAGATGGATGCTCAACTGTTATTCTATTTATCTATCTACCTGTCTAGCTGTGTAGCTATCTTGTTATGTATAATTTTTGTTTAGCAGACTGGTGTGCCCACACCTGGTACTGCTTCTTCCTCCCCCTTTCTACCATGTCACCCACTCCCAATGTTTTTGTTATTTTAAAATTACTAAGCGGACCAGGGTGCCCATCTCCATATCATTTCTCTTGTCCTTCTTCTCCAGGTCACCCACACACCCCTCTAATTTTAATAATAGTAGACCGGGGAGCCAACCCATGGTACCACTTCTTTCCACCCCTTCCTCTCCAGGTTGTGTCCTGCCCTCAAAATAAATAGGTGGTGGCACCAGGGTGCCTACCCCCAATGCTGCCCAACACCATCGCAACACTGGGGTACCCAGTTATCAGTGTCGACTTCTGTCCCCTACAATGAAGAACACCATCCCTCATTGATGTGTTTTAATACCTGAAAAGAAAAGAAAATGGTCCATCAGCAATCCACCCCATCTATCTATCTAGCTATATATCTGTCTGTCTGTCTGTCTGTCTCTGTCTGTCTGTCTGTCTATCTGTATATCTCTATCTTTCTGTTTGTCAGTCTGACTGTCTGTGTCTGTCTGTCTGTCTAGTTATCTATCTATATATCTATCTGTCTATCATCTATCTATCAATCTATCTGTATATCTTTATCTTTCTGTTTGTCAGTCTGACAGTCTGACTGTCTGTGTCAGTCTGTCTGTCTATCTGTCTGTGAGTCTGTCTGTCTATCTATCTATCTATCTATCTATCTATCTATCTATCTATCTATCTATCAATCTATCTGGCACCGCTTCTTTCCACCCCACCCCTTCCCTCCAGGTCATGCTCTCCCCCAAAAAGAAATAGGTGGTAGCACCAGGGTACTCAGCCTGGTGCCACAAAACACCATCCTGAAACTCAGGTGCTCAATTACCAGTGGCCAGTGTCAGCTTCTGTCACCCTACAATAATATAAAACCACCCACATTGATATTTTTTTAACCTGTAAAAATGAAAATGGTCCCTTGTCAACCTGACCCCAGCACCCCCACACACTCACCACCCACCCCAACCTACCTCATCAGCCACCACCCCCAACCCCACACACTCTCACTCACTTGAACATGTCCATAGATCCACTCTCCATTTGAACATACATAAGAATATACATGCATACGAACATACAAAGAAGCCAGCAGAAGAAGGCCATTTGGTCTATCTAGTCTGCTCATATTGCAGGGTCCACAGCTAGAGCGATTGTCCCTGCCCCCCCCACTCGTCCCATCCTCCATACCCATAATCCTTACCTTGCCCCTATGCCTATCCCAGCCTGTCTTGAAGCTACCCACTGGCCTCATTGAGACCACCTGTTCTGGCAGCACATTCCAAGTGTCCACCACCCTCTCTATAAGGAAGTGCTTCTGATCTCCCTCCTAAACCTCCCCTCTTCAGCTTAAGGCTGTGCCCCATTGTGTTATGGTTGTCACTCAGCTTAAAGAGACCCTCCTTATCCACATGATTTATCCCTTTCAAGTACTTGAAGGTCCCAGTCATGTTACCTCTCTCTCTCTCTCTCCTGTCCTCCAGGGAGTACATGTTCAGTACCCTGAACCTCTCTTGTATGCCTTATCCTGCTGACCTGCCATCATCTTTGGCACCAGTACTGAACTCCATACTCTAGATGTGGCCACACCAGTGACCTGTACAAGGGCAGTATAACCTCCTTTCTGTTAGTACTGATTCCCCTAGCTATGCATCCCAGGATCTTGTTTGAACTTGCTGCATCTTTCTGGCAATATGTGGAGTGCTTCAGGTCACTAGTGATCATCACTCCCAGGTTCTTTCCCTCCTCTGATGCAGATACCTGGAGTCCACCCAGGCAGTACTTCGTCCTGGGATTCTTGGTTCCAATGTGCATAACTTTGGATTTCTTAGCATTGAAGCCAAGCTAACAGATGCTGGATCACCTCCCCAGATTTTCCACATCATCCTATAGTTCCTATATTCCTTCAACTATGTCCAATCTCATACAGAGCTTGGTGTTATCAGTGAATAGGCACATTTTGCCCTTAATGCCCTCCCCAGTGTCACTGATAAAGACATTGAACAACACTGTCCCAACCTCTGATCCCTGCGGGACCCCATTGGTGACCTCTCTGATGCCAGATAATTCTCCTCCCACAACCACCTTCAGAGTTCTGTCCCTCAGTCAGTTTTCCACCCATCTGGCCAGCTTTTTTGCCAACTTCCTCATCAACCTTTTGTTGGGCACAGAGTCAAAGGCCTTGCTAAAATCCAGATAGAGGATGTCTACCGCTTGGCTCCTGTCTATTGTCTTAGTGACCCAATCAAAGAAGTCAATCAGATTAGTTTCACATGATCTCTTCTGCATGCATGAACCTGTGCTACCTCACATCCTGGAGGCCATGCTTCTCTAGATATTCTACCAACTTTCTTTGAGTATGACCCCATGGGCTTGCACATGATTAAGGTCAGACTGACTAGTTGGTAATTTCCTGAGTCATCCTTGGGACTGCTTTAATAGACGGGCTGTTCTCCAGTCCTGCAGTATCACTTCTGACTCCAGTGAACTATTAAATAGACCTGCCAGTGGCCCAGCCAGCTCCTCAGGCTGATCTTTTAGTACCCTTGGATGTACTCTGTCTGGGCCTGGTGATTTGTCCACCTTCAATGCTAGCAGCCCCTCCTTCATTCTGTCTTGTTCTATCACTACATTAGTGTTCCCCTCCCCCATGCTCCTCTTCTCCCTCCAAAGGGCACTGGTTCACCCTTGTCCATGGTGAAGATGGAACAGAAGTATTCATTTAGTATCTCAGCTTTTCCTGCGTTTTCCTCCACCCACTCCTCTCCTTTCTTAAGCTTAACCATCCTGTCCTACTTGTCCCTTTTCTCACTTATATAACAAATGAAGGCCTTCTCCCCCTTCTTAATTCCTTCAGCTATCCGCAGTGCCTTCTGTGCCTTAGCTCACTGGACTTCCTTACTTGCCTCACTAACCAACCTTAGGTAATTTTCCCTATCCATCTCTCTCTTAGTCCTCCTGAATTTTCTGTAAGTTAACGTGTTTTTCATTACTGTCTGGGTAACCCCAGAACTAAACCAGCTGGGTGCTTTGGCCCTTGTGTTCTTTCCCCTGAGCCTATTGCACTCCTCTGTGGCAACCAATATTCCTTCCTTAATGGTGAACCACTTTTGGTCCACCCCATATCTGCTCTGCCACCCGCCAGATGATTCTTTAGCACTTCACCCACCTTCCTGAAGTCCAATCTCCTAAAATCCAATATTTTGGTCTTATCTGGGATACTTTCCCTGCTGTTATCCAACTGGAACCACACTGTGCAATGGTCACTCCCACCTAGGGGCTCCTTGACCATTATTTCCTGTACATTCTCCCCATTTGTGAGCACCAGATAGATATTGCCTCTACTCTTGGTTCTACAATGCCCTGAGTCAGGAACCCACTTTGTAGTCCTTCCAGGATCTCCTGACTTACAGCTCATGTTGTGGATGGTACTCTCCAGTCCACCTTAGGCAGGCTGAAGTTCCCCACAATTACCACCTCTCCTTTTGCCACAGCTTCCAGTATTAGCAAGCTCAGTTCTCTGTCCCTCTCCTCATCCTGGTTGGATACTCTGTAGACCACCCCAAACCTCAGTTTTGTTGCTTTATTGGACCACAGCTGAACTCATAATGTCAACACCTTCTCCTTCTCTGACTCCTTCTTCATGCAAGTTATTCCCTTCCTGATGTAAACTACCACCTGTCCACCTTCCCAACTACACTGTCCCTCCTGTATAGTTTATATCCAGGGATTACAAGGTCCCAGTCATGATGTGTTGTTGCCCAAGTCTTGGTCACTACTGCTATGACCACCTTCCTGTTTGCTATTAGAGCCTGCAGATCCTCCATCTTGTTTTCATGATTCTGCTCATTCAGACACCACCCTCCATCTAGAATCTGACCTTCTGTCTTTTCCCTCTATTCTTCTCTTCGCAATCCCCCCTCTGTGTGCACCCCCTACCTACCCTTGTAATGTGTTCATCACTCCTCCACCCTTTGCTAACTGTTTTCTCAACCCCTTCCACTTGCTTCCTCCAGACCTCTTTCATCACTATGGGAGGAGGTTCATTGTCCTCCTCCTCTTGTAGTCTTTGTGCCTGTATGCTCACTGTGCCCCCCAGCAGTTTAAATTAAGTTTAGTGGTTATGTATTCCCTCAGTTTGTCTCTAGTACCCTCAAACCCTCCCTACTGAGGTGTAGCCTGTCTGTTGGAAAGAGCGCTTTGTCTGATCAGGTCTCCTCTTAGTCCCCAGTACAGACGAACATCTCCTTCCTGCACCATTTCCTCAGTCAGTCATTAAAATTCTCTATTCTTCTTTTCCTGGCTGTGCTGGCCCTTGGTACTGGTATCACCTCTGAGAATGCCAACAAACTTGCTTCCTCCCTGAAGATCTTCCCTAACTCCCTGAACCTACTTTGCATTACCGCAACCTCCTCCTCAGCTAGGTCATTGGTTCCCACGTGTATAACTAAATTAGGTTTTCCTCCAACCTCCCTTTCTTTTTCCCTTATTCTTGGGCCCACCTTCCCTGCTATCATCCCTGGCATACAAACCACAATCCTGCTTGCATTTGGTCCCTTTTCCTTCCCCCATGAATACCCTTAATTATGGAGTCCCCTATGATTGCCACCCTTCCATCCACTGAATCCATGATCCCTGTCCTTCCTTTCTTACTTTCAGTACAAGCGTCTCCCTCACCTAACTGCTCTGACTGCACCCTGATGAACTTATCTTCACATCCACTATTTATCCCTCAACTGCTTTTCCATCTCCCTCTCTGCCCCTACCCTTCTATCTGTATCTTCATCCATTTTTCCATCCCTTTCTTCTTTCATTTTCTCTTCCTCCCCCCATTCTGCACTCTATTTTGTCTGTCTCCTCTTCCCTGCCCTCCCCTGTCCTCCTACTCTCAGTTCTGGTTCAAACTGACCTTCTACCTCACCTCCTGCAGCCTCCTCCCTCCATCCTGACAGTTGTGAAAATCTGTTCAATAAAGGCACCCCTTCAGAAGTTTCCACTGCAGATGCTACCCTCACATTCCCACCCCTAGCCTTATCACTTGCCATTCCTCCACCCTGAGTTCCCTGGTCCTCTGAGGGAGAGATACTCCTGTATACTTGGTGGTCCTCCCTGCTCCCATTCCCTGCCAGATGCCCTCACTCCCCTGGGCACCATCACTTTGACTTTCCCTCCACTGCTCTCCTCCTCTGATTTCCCCACACCATCTTCCCCAGGTCCCATCCAAGCAGCGATATTTCAGCCCTTAGTTGCTCCAGGATTTTACACACTGGACAACACCCTTTACTCCACAACACCCCCAGAAAAACTATTGCCCCACAGCTGTTGCAGTTTACCACTCCTGCTTCCCATACATGCACCTATTCTTCCACATCCTCCCAACCCAGCTTCTCCTAGCCTCCAGTTATACATAAATATAAAATTCAAAAATATATAAACTTCCATTTCACTTATGCCATCCAAATGCAACAGCAAAAACAAAGACACATCTTGCTTCTGGAACTGGTGATTGCAAAATGAGAACATAAGGTACAGTAAGTGCAGTTTAATGTATTCCTATGGGGTTTGAACTTTTGTTCATAACTTTCTCATTTTTAAAAATCTTCACACCAGGTTTCCAACATGGCATTTTTAGGAGACCACATCATGAACAATGACTTTAAATTTTTGGAAATATGTCCAGAAAGGTGATTTTATGCTCACTGCATGAAACCATCTTTTGGGCAAGATTTTTAACATTTTCTCTACCCTCGTTCATGAGGTGGGATCACAAGAAGGTTTTATTGAAAATCTGGGGTAAAATACTGAAAGCCAAAATATTTTCAATGTTTGTAATGCATGGTCATATCTTTGGTAATTCACACTATTTTGACACCAAATTTTCAACTTGACCATTTCTTTTCACACCATGCCATGAACATGACAGCTGTCATTTTTCAAATCCTGGCTGAAATGTGCTTCTCCATGTATGCTGCACAATGACGTTTCTGCTGAGATGTGAAAATTTTCCCATACCAGGTTGATGTGGTGGATTTTGAACAGGGCTGTGTTGAAAATGTGGGGACAAAATGTTAAAAAAAATAGTTATGAATGTACATAGACATTTTTCTTCGCATGTTCATTACTATAAATTTTGATGTCTGTTACTGCATAGAGTTGCAGGATCAGCAGGGCCCTGCACTTCTGTAGGCAGATGGTGTCTTTCCTTGACACAGTACCCAGACGTCCCTGTTCATCTGCATCTGTTCATGCAGGTCACTTCAGGATCTGTGTGAATGAGGATATGATTCCACTATCTCAAAAAAAAAAAAAAAATTATTCACCAAAAACTGCATTAGTGTACCAGTTAGGGTTCAACTTAACACAACAACATCATTAGAGCAATGTGGCATTAGGGTTTCCAACTCTTTACCCCCACATCCAAAACAAAAAAAAGGGAAAACATTAGGGTTTTGGGGCTCTTGAGTCTTGGCAAATCAGTGGAGAAATCTTTCTTGGGGATGTCAACCCTAGTGCTCACCCTCTCCCATGAGCAAACAAGGTCAGATGTGATCCCTTGTTTTCACTCTGGCCCACAGGGCCCTGCATGAAGAAAGCTACTTACTAACATAGTAACTGATGGCAGATAAAGACCGCTATGCCCACCTGCATTAGCGGCTGCTGACTCTACCTGGTCATTGACTTTTGCCTCTCTTTCCCACCCCTAGGGTTCCCTTATGCCTATCCCAGGTATGCTTAAATCCCCCCATTTTGCTTGCTCCCACAACTGCCTTAGGTAGGCTAGTCCAAGCATCCACCACTTTTACTGTGAAGAAAAACTTCCTCACATTTCCCCATATCCTGCCAGCTCCAATCTTATATCATGGCCCCTCATCTGTGTACCACTCCTGTACTGAAAGATGTTACCCACTTGCACATTGTTCAAGCCCTTGATGTAGTTGAAGGTTTCAATCATATCCCCCATTCCTTCCTCTTTTCCAGTATATACATATTTAGGTCTTTTAATCTCCTCTTATATGTCTTCTGGTGCAAGCCCTGCACCATCTTAGTTGCCCTCTCTGGACCACCTCCATCCTGCCCATGTCCTTGTAAAGATGCAGCCTCCAGAACTGTACACTATACTCCAGATGAGGCCTCACCATTTTTTTGTACAGTGGCATCACCACCTCCCTTCTTCTGCTAGTGATACCACTTCCTATCCACTCCGACATACTACTGGACCTCCCCACAGCCTTGATACACTGTATGGACATTTTTAGGTCATCTGAGATGATTATCCGTAAATCCCTTTTCTCCCATGTAACCGTCAATTGCTCCCCCATCCTATAACTCTCCATAGGGTTTCTGCACCCCAGGTGCATTATTTTGCACTGCTTTCAGAAAAAGAGATGTGCAAGAACAAGGGGACACAGTTTGAAGATGGGGGGATGGCTCAGAGGCAACGTGAGGAAGTATTTTTTTTTCACAGAGAGGGTGGTGAAAGCATGGAATGGCCTTCCTGAGGAGGTTGTGGGGTCAAGAACAGTGGGGGAATTCAAGAATGCATTGGACAGACATAAGGCAATTATAGCGGGGGGTAGGAGGAAGTAGGCTGTTGGTTAACTAGGATCTGCAGCTTATCCAATAGGTAGGGAACTGGGCAGACTGAGTGGGAAAAGTAGTCCTTACCTTATGTAAAAGTTTGTTTCTATGTTTCTTTACATTAAATTTTAATTGTCACACTTTGGACCATGTTTCCAGCTTTCCCAGGTCCCTCCTCATTCTTTCAACTACCTCTGGAGTGTCTACTCAGTTGCAGATCCTGGTGTCATCTGCAAACAGGCAAACCTTCCTCTCCAGTCCCTTAGCAATGTCACTAATGAAAACACTGAAAAGGACTTGCCCCAGAACTGATCCTTGAGGCACCCCACTGGTCACCATCCTCCCCAGGGCTTGATGCCATTTACCACCACCTTCTGTTTTCTGTCCCTCAACCAGTTTCTGACCTGTTCTCCACTTTGTGTCCCACCTCTAGGCTACATGACTTGTTAACCAGTCTTCGGTGTGGAATGGTGTCCAAGGCCTTGCTGAAATTGAGGTAGGTGATATCCACTGCTTGCCCCAATCCACCTCCTTCGTCACCCAGTGAAAAAAGTAGAGCAGATTTGTCTGACATGACCTTCCTGCTGTGAATCCATGCTGCTTCATATCCTGTGCTCCACTGGTTTTCAAGCTACAACAGATTTTGTTGGCAAAATGTGGTGAGACATTCTTCTCTACCTTTAAGGAGTATATCAGTATGAGGCACTGTCATGGAGCTGTACCTTGTGCTTTATACTGGAGGCTATGGGCTGTGGGGAAGAGTGAGCATTAGGGATGACAACTCCAAAGCAGACCCCACCACTGATTCACCAAGAGTCCTGTGACACAAAACCCTAGTGTTTTTTTTTTTTTTTTATCTTTTGCTGCTTGTTGTTGGGGTTAGGGAGTTAGGGTTCAAAACTTTAACACCATATTTCCTTACCTTTGTTGTATTAATCTGAACCATAACTGGTGCATTAACACAGTTTTTTGTAAATAATATACATATGTATGCTGCTGTATTATGTAGGTACATTAGGGTTGAGTAAGATCTTTAATGTTAAATCCTGATTTTTCTACCCTAATAACACTGCCCCATTAAAATGACTTTTTTGAGACTTGGCAAGCACAGAGTTTCTGCCAGGTATGCTGGATCCAGAAAATGTGGCAATCTGTTCACTGAGACAAAGTTACCGAGGTGCAAAAAATTTTTAAAATTACATAAATAAGGATCTTTTTTTTTTTTGCTTACCTATAAGGAAGAAAAACAGAAGGATTTCAAACCTTAAACTTGCAGGTTTGATGGAGTTTGCCCCAAGGTATGTGTTTGTGTCCTATTCAAATCCTTAACTTGTCCCATTTTTGAGAAAATTAAGAAAAAATACAGGCATGAGCAGTTTAAAAATGGAACTTTCTATGGATAACTGAATTTTTATGACTACATTTGTTTATATGGTTGTTTCACAAATATGCACATGTGCATGATGGTGCAGGGCTATCCTGATACTGCAAACATCTGTATACCTTCCGGCAGTGTTCATTCAGCAGGGGCAGGGTTATGCATCAGTGCGTAACTTTTCCCCCGCTAAATAGAGCTGTGCATTGTTTCACTGTAAAATACCTTTTTGCCATCATTAGTAATTTCTGTGGCCTCCAAAATGTAAACCAGACACCACAGGACCCAATCCTCAGTGCCAGCTAAATAATTCAAATTTCTTACTTTGGGGTGCCCACTCCAGTGTTGGTTTAGTTCCCCCCTTTCCACTTTAATTGCTGATCAACACCATGTTGCCCAATCCTTGGTGCTGGTTATGTCTCCTCACCTGCCCACTTAAGATGCCAACACTGGGATGCCCAGTCCCTGGTGCGGGCTTCATAACCTCCCCACCAACTGCAAGTGTGTGATACTGGGGTGCCCATCCCTGGTGCTGCCTTCCATTAAACTGACATTTGGTTCCCAGTCCCCATTGTCAGTACCTGGAAATGTGAAAACTGCCCTTCGTAGTCCTAACTTTTTTCTTTAAACTTTAAACAAAAAAATCATCTTTTATAGTCTTTTTTTAACCTTAAATAAGGAAAACCATCCATCATTGTCTGTTGCCACTCCCGACAAAACACATACCCACCACACCCTGACTCCCCACTCAACACCCACCACCCCTCATGTCCCTACACCCCACACTCACATAATTCAATCCAGCACCATAACCTTCTCTGGACCAGAGACATTTCTTCACCCTTCAATGACAGACTGGAAACTGAGGAAATCAGGTTAGTTCAAGTAATGTTTTACAATACATATTGAACTTTGAATCATAACTTCATCATTTTTTTATATTTGAATTCCAGATGTTCAGTAGTATCATGTAAAATGTGTGAAATTATTTCAATGAACAAATTTGGGTGAGTCAATAACAGTGATGGTATTTACAGCAACCACCCATTTGTGGGAAATGCACAATAAGCACGAGCACACTGATTCAACAACCCCCACCATCCAGGTGTGACTTGGAGTTAGAATATACAAAATGGGGGGTCAGGGGTGGAGTCCCCCACATTAAATAAGGAGACTAACTCAGATGGGAGACACCTGTGTTACAGGTGCAACAGATATTTAGAGGGCATGGAATAAGGTCACTTATGTGTACTTAGACAGGCTGTGAGGATGGTGGTCAGATTTCTAAGAAGCCTGAAAGGGACACCACTGTACTACATGGCAGCTTTTTGTTCCAGGAGTAATGATAGAAAGTAGCCATTTTGTGCATCACTGTAGTGTGGAGCCTCCCAATTGACTGTCACTCTTATTGATACACTTTTATGACATTCACTTTTATTGCTTAGCCCATTTCACATGAAACCATTTTCAGCATGTCCTTTTTGGTATGCCATCTAATGAACAAGCTAAGAGGAATTTTTTTCAAATCCATCCCAAGACGTGATTTTGCAGTTGCTCCATGAAATCATCTTTAAGGCGGGATTTGAAAATTTTTTTACCTACTGCATTCATGAGGTGGGTTAATAAGAAGACTATGTTGAAAATTTGGGAAAAAAGTATTAAAATAACAACAACGTTATGAAAGTGCACTGACATTTTTCAATGCTTGCTCATAACTTCAGTAATTTAAAATAGTTTGACCCAAAATGTTCAACATAGCTGTTTTTTTAAAGCACCTAATGAATGTGATAGGTGTAATTTTTCAAATCCTGGCCAAAATGTGTTTTTACACTGCATGATATGATGTTTTTTTGCCACAGTTTGATTAATGTTCACCTACTGGGTTTATGAACTGGAATCATGAGAAGACTGTGTTGAAAATTTGGGGTCAAAATATTGAAAAACTAAAAAGTTATGAAAGTACATTGACATTTTTGAACACTCACTCACAACTTTGGTCATTTTCAATATTTTAATCCCAAATTTTAAACATAGCCATTTTTTCCTAACACCTCATGAAAATGGCAGATGTAATTTTTTTTTTCAAATCCTGGCCAAGATGTGTTTTCATTCTTATGGTTACAATTGACATTTCAGACAGTAATTTATACTTAACACCTGTCATGTTCGGGGTGGGGGGGGAATTGCTATCATGAAAATTCGAGGGAAAAATTTCACAAAAAAATATGAAGTGCTGTTGTTTGCAGGGACAGCTGTTTACCCAGTGAGGACCATGTTGTCTTCCCACATTGGTGACCTCAGCTTGGGTACAAGTGCAATGAGCCCAATGAATGGGCAAGGGCTGGGGAGGAAGGTTAATGCAGAGTGTAGCACTGGCCTCAGTGGGGAGGTAAAGAGCACTGTTCTTCTGCATAGGCAACACCATCTGGTGGGCCAGGAAGATTTCCCACAGATGGGTCTGACATGCATGTCAAGACCTGATGGGCCCATGTACTGGATTGGGTCAAGTTGGGTGGCAAAAACAATGTAAAACTGTACCTGGCAAGACAAAGGTTGGGTTGCTGCAGGCCTCACACCACTGACAGGCACCATAGTGCTGTCAGCCACCCAGCTTAATAACCCTCTATTTCAGGACATTACCTTGTACCTTTGGTACCCCCCACAGATTCCCCCAATGACGGGGATAGAAGGAGGATGGATGTTCATCCCCCTGACTATCAGCCAGTTTGGTAGTCCATCACACTTTTGGTGTTGCAGTAAGTGTATAAGGTGGTGGCTTTATCCTCCACTGGTGGCAGTTGGTGAAGGAAGGAACTTGACCCCCCCACCCCACAGAAGAGTTGTCTCAGGGATGCTGAATCCTGTCTACAGTTTACTTTTTTTAAAGTGGGATTACAAGATAAATTCAATGAGATGAAAAAATCTAATGTATAGAACATCCCATGTCGAATAGTAAAATACAGTACAGAATACAACATGAAACAGATTCATACATTCAAGTTACAACACATGTACAAAACAAACATGACAACGCAAAACAGACTGATACATTCAAGTTACAAAGCATGTACAAAAGAATCTGGTATGTAACATATTTAGTTTTACAGAATTTTAAAAGAAGTAAAATTGGAATAGCTTTGGAAATGTGAAGCTACACTGCTCCAGGAATAGGGTGCACCAAAAGAGTTGTTTTCTCTTCCATGAACAGACAAATACATAGACAGCTAGTAGCAACTATGCTGTACTTCTGATAAGGAGTACTTATGGGAAGGAATAACCAACCAATCAGACAAATGCAGAGCACATTGATTGTTAACAACCTTATAAATCAAAGAAAGCCAGTGTAATTCTCTCCCAGAGGCCTGTGGAAGCCAGTTTAACTTTTGAAGTAACAGACATTGATGAGTATCCAATGTTACATTTAAGATAACTTGCGGCAGCTGATAGTATGATGTATTTAAAGTTGTTAATGCAGCTTCAGAAGCATGGTGGTAAATGGTGTCCCCATAATCTAAAATTGGAAGAATTGCTTGAGCCAATAAATGTTTTCTCTCTTCTACAGTGAAACATTTCCTGGCATGTTTTAAATGGCATAAAATACGCACAAGTTTTGGAAAGAGTTTTTTTTTTAATTTGGGTATTAGCAGTAAGAGAGGGATCAAAGTGCATCCCCAAATACTTAAATTCAGACACTCTTTCCAACTGCTGATTTTTCAAAGAAATAATGAAGGAACATTCTAGATTGGCCAAATTGTGTTGTAAACTGAATTATATTGTTTGAAATTTTTTTTGCCATTTAAAATTAGAATATTTTCTGAAAATCAGTTCATCAAACTGTCCAAGTCCTGTTGTAACTCCTTACACTAGGGCAGGACTGATTTATCTGTTGAAAGAAGAATGGTATCATATGCATACAGACAGATTGAACAGTTCTGAATAACATAAGGTAATGGAATTACAAATAAACTAATCAGAAAGGGATGAAGAATAGACTTGTGCAACCCCAATAGTGACAGAGAAAGACACCTATACCCCCCAAAAAACAAAAACAAAAACAACAGAAAAAAAACAATTGAAATCTTCCTGGTAAGTATGAAGCAAACCAACTGATAACATTAAGTGAGAAACCATAGAATAAGATAAGAAAGAAGTAAAGGATGCTTAGCCAAAGCAAAGGCTTTAGAAATTTCAACAAATACAGAACACAAAAACAATCAGAATTAGGAGCATTTGAAACAAGATCACAAAAATCCACAATACCAGTTTATGTTGGAAACCTGGTTGATAATCAGAACATATATTTTTTTTATACTTAGTTTATTATCTTTCATTTGTCAGCATTTGTTACATCATTTACATGATTCACATGTTGTTCTTTGAGGTAAAGACCCCTAACACTGACAACATCACAGAAGTATTACAGTACTTCTGGTTCACAGTAGTCAACTTTACTACAATCTAGCTAGAACAGTAACAGTAGGTGCTACTGTCTGGGATGTGTTCCATCCTTTCACTATCTATAACTAGTTGTCTCATATCCATAAAATACCTATAGCAGGAGTTAATCGGGGGACATTCTCTAACTCTGGTGTAAAAAATAGATATCTCTTTTAGTGCAGTTCAGGCATCTCTCTCTTAACCACTGTCATGGAGTAACCATCTGGTGCATTTCTGTTGATAGATCTGTGGCTTTTGCTTAAGATTGATCATTAACCTTTCCATCAAATGTATGGATTCAACCATATCCTTCCATTCCCCTACCCCCAGGGTTCTCAGCTGCAACCAATTCTTTGTGATAATTTTTAAAACTGCCACAACCAGGATCTTCCATAGGTCTCTGGCATCCTTATCTCTAACCTCCCCTAATCAGAACATATTTGATACTGTTCTAAATGGTCAATTGTCTAAGAACTATTTTTTCTGCAAACTTAGAAATCATAGGTAAAAGGGAGATAGGGTGGTAATTATTCACCACTAATTGAGACTCACATTTGAACAATGGGATAACTTCGAATTGTTTCCAAGTGAAGGGAAGTATCAATATTTTGATCTTTCTAAGTTTTTCACAACAGACATATGTTTACTCAGAGACTATAAGTCTATTACAAATAGTAAACAGAGAGTCTTCATGGCCATTTTTGCCCAAGTAACTAAACTATTAATTTTATGTCACTGGAGAGATGACTGGACACCATCTTGTTCTGAATGGTTTGAGAACATTTAACTGCATTGAACACTGAGTGTGTAGTTGCTTATTTCACTTTTTCATGGTAAAAATCCAGGACTGTTGACATCCTTTTTATTCTTTAATTAGTTCTAGATTTTCAGGTGTTTAGTAAATTCTTCTCCTTCATCCACATTTTATGGAAAATATTCTTGGTCATAAGATGTATTTGCCTTGTATATCTCTTAAGTTTAGTTTGCCTTCTTATTCCTTTTGGTGCATGTGGTGCTAAGGGAAGGATTGGGGATTTGGGGGGGGATGGGGATGCTTACTGTTTCTACATTTAATGTATTGTGTTTTTTGTATTGGTGTTGAGTTGTATGTTCATATTTCCTGTTACTGTATTGTTTTTTTATACTTTGATTCAATAAACTATATTCAATTGCAAAAAAAAAAAAAAAAAAAATTTTCAAGCAGCAGGGAAAGACTGAGTGGTCAATGATAAATTAAAAAGATAAGTCAAAGTGGGGCCAGAGCATTAACACTCAATTTTAATGAATAAAAGTCCAAATCTTCTAAAATCATAGCTGGATCTACTTTTAAAGGGCTCAAGAGTTTGGAAACTTCACCACATTTAATCTTCATAAAATAAAAATTGAGTCTATCAAAAGGACATGCATCAAAAAACTTTGATAAGGAAGCTAGAGTGTCCAATCCAGCTATGGAAAACAAAGTAATGGGAGATGTGGTAAAGAAGGAATTTAACAAATTGCTAATGCTTTCTTTTGTATGTGAAGTAGTACTCTCATATGCTAAACTAGAAACAGATTATTCAGAAACCACCTTCAAAATGGAGTCCACTAAATGTCACAGTATTTTTACTGTTCCTTGAGTCAGCTGAATTTGTATTAAAGATGTTTAGATTTGCCAGTAAGTGTGACAAAGGAGGTATGAGATTTAAGGAATGCATCCCAAGATTCAGTTATATTCAGTTTATTTTATTTTTGTTGCTTTTTTATACAATTTGTCTCAGTGATTTTATTGAGACACAATAGATGGGGTGATCCAAGGAACATGTCTTGCTCTTACCCTTTTTACAATAAAGGCAACGTCCATATCCCATACCATTGAAAACTTGTTTACAAAAAAGTCCAAAGCATCATTGTCATTTTTACAGAATGTCACTCCAGAAAACTTGCTTTATGAACATTGCAGAATTAAAATTATATAAAGAACAACATTTTACAGTCTTAGAGGGAAGTTTAAGAGGTTGGTGATTTAAAGTACAAAATGCCACCAAATGGTCACTAAAGATGTTGCCTAAACAACCAGAATGTAATACAGTAACTTCAGATGAAACATAAATTAAGTATGGAAGATACCACATAAACTGCATCAATATGAGTAAAGTAATTTATAAATTGAATCAAGCCTAGCAAGTCAATATTTACTTTAATTTTGCACATCTACTGCCACCCTAATAGACATTGAAATCAACCTAATGAATATAATTACCAACATCTCCCATTGAGTTAATTGGAAGTGAAGCCTGAGAATGTATTTATTTTAAACTTATACTCACATTAACTTGGCTCTCAGTCCTGGATCCCCAATGAAAATACTTTACTGTGTTGTTGTAGGATGATTTGCAAGGTTTATTTGTAGAAATGCAGCAAATATGGAGATCCATATAGTGCAATGTTAGGATTTTTTTTGCTGTACTTTTGCCTATGGTCCATGTGGTTTGGAATTTTGTTCTAAAATGTTCAGAGTAGAAAGGGCTTGCCCTAGAATGGTGCCTTGTGTTCCTTTTGTGAAAAATCTATTAATCTGTTCCCAAGTTATATGGATTTGAAAGTTTGGTTATGTGCATGCTCAGTAGTGTCTTTGGAGGATGTTGGTTACTAAAGAAGAATTTGACCATATGAAAGAGAATTCCTCTTTCATGATGTGGAATTCCTTTTTTGTGAAAAGGCATCCTTCTTTAATATGGTGGCCCATCTTATTTCCTTTTTAAAAATGTTTTTTAAATCTATAAAATTATACCCTGCATACACACAGACACATGGTTCTAGCTAAACAGGACCTATTTAGCTCATTTCTATATTTACTTTTTTCAAAAAATGATCCTGAGATGTGTTTTTGGGACATCCCAAAAATCCTTAACCAGTCTTCTTTTATGAGATGATTTTCTTCTTTTGTAAGGCTCACAAAAGAGGAATATTGCCATACAAAACAGGAATACTGTATCACAAAAGAGGATTTTTGGACTTGTTTTTTTCCATAATCTTTTTTCATGAGAAGGCATCTTCTTTCATGAGCTAATGAAAATTTCATGAAATAGGATCCCATGTCATGAAAAATGATTTTGGACTGTTTTTTTTCCCCACATTCTTCTTTCATGAGAAGGCATTTTCTATTGTGAGCTCACAAAAGTCTCACAGAAGAGGGTGCTTTCCAAGAACACAGGATTTTGGACTTAGCTTTTCTCCATATTCTTCTTTTGTAAGAAGGCATCTTGTCCTGTGAGCTAAAAAAAAAAATCACAAAAGTGGATGCCTACTCATGAAACATGATTTTGGATTTTATTTCCACATTCTTCTTCATGACAAGGAATCTTCTTTCATGAGCTCATGAAAATCTCATGAAAAAGGATGTCTTGTCAGGAAACAACATTTTGGACTTAGTTTTTTCCACATTCTCCTTTCCAGAGATGGCATTTTCTTTCATCAGGTCACAGAAATGTAATGAAACAAGAAGGTGACCTATTGAAACAACATTTATGACTTACTTTTTCTCCTGAATATTGTTTTCTCACACAACAATACTCTTTTGTGAGCCCTCACAAAACAAGACTTGTGTCTCAGTGCCCTTATGCAATCTGATACACTGCACATCTGCTTATATGTAGGCACTGAAGTACAGGGCTAAAGGGCACCACACTTCCATGGCCAGACTGGTGTCTTCATGCATCTTCTGGGGGGACCTGCATGACTGAGGATACAATTCTACTATTTCAGAAAGACAGGAAATTTATTGCAAAAATCTGTGTTCAAGAACCAGTTAGGGTTCAGGTTATAGCAGCAAAAGGTATGCTGACTGTACAGTGAAACTAAAATCATGACTATCATTACAGTAACAACATTAGCAGTTCACTGTAATGGTTGTGTAGTACACAGACATGGCTTCTCCGGGGCTTATGTCACTGCCCAAAAGTACAGGGCTACAGGGCACCACACTTCCATGGCCAGACTGGTGTCTTCATGCATCTTCTGGGGGGGCCTGCATGACTGAGGACACAATTCTACTATTTCAGAAAGACAGGAAATTTAATGCAAAAAACTGTGTCCACGAACCAGTTAGGGTTCAGGTTATAGCAACAAAAGGTATGCTGACTGTACAGTGAAACTAAAATCATGACTATCATTACAGTAACAACATTGGCAGTTCACTGTAATGGTTGTGTAGTACACAGACATGGCTTCTCCGGGGCTTATGTCACTGCCCAAAATAACTCCAACCCGGGGTTGATTATTTTAAAGTCTGGGGGGTGCTGGAGGCACATCCCCCTCCCAAAAAACATTGTTTTCCTGATGGCACAATGCTGACTATCATCAATTGTGCCATCGCTGTAAAGGTGGTCGACATGTTTCCTGTCGAACTGCTGTGGTGGATCCACAACAAAAGTAGAGAAATGTGGTGTTAGGGTTTGCAACCCTAACTCCCCAACCCCAAGGATCAAAAGGGAAAGATCAGAAGGGTTTGGGGTCTCCAGAGTCTTGGTGAATCAGTGGTGGGGTCTTCCTGGGGGTCGTCAACCTAAGGGTTGTCAACCTAGTGGTCACCTCTTACCTGAGCAAAAAAGGTCAGATATTATCTCCATTCTTCATGCAGGGCTTAAAGGGTGCTGCATGAAGAAAGCTGCAAAAGATTATGTTGGCAACATGTCATGACAGACAGTTCACTACCTTTGAATACTGTATCATTTTAAAGCCCTGGGTTGCAGCTGTACCTTCTGCTTTGCACAGTATGCTACAGGCTGGAGAGAGTGGGTCTTCCTTTGGGTTGTCATAGAAACACAGAAAGAGAATTTTGACAGCAGATAAGGACCGCTTGGCCCACCCAGTCTGCACATTTCCTACCTAATGGATAAGCTGCAGATCCTAGTTAACCAGCAGCCTACTTCTTTCTGCCCCCAACCCCTAAAATTGCCTTATGGCTGTCTGTATTGCCAACTTAAGCAAAGCAGCTTTTCGTCCAAACAAATATCATTCACACACACACACACACACACACGATGACTCTGTAACTGTAGCATGCGAAAAGCTTTTTTTTTCCAAGTTACAATAGAGAAGGAAATTATACATCACCGATTCCAAAAGAAAAGTCTACATCCAAGCCTCTCTCCAATGGCTGGGAAGCCCCCTTGTCAGCCTGGCCAGGAGTCTCGTGAACCGGGAGTTGGTCCTACAGCGATGCGTCCATCCTGCAGGTGAGGCTTCAAACCAGGCATCTGGAAAGTCCCATTTTATATGTTTTATCTGGTATTTAGAAATGCTAAACCACCATGTCCTAAGCACTGGCCAGGTGCCCAGAACATCACGAGTTCAGCATGACAAACACCACTTAATAAATATTTGGCATTCGTCAGATCATCATGCCCTAAACACTGGCCAGGTGTCCAGAACATCATGAGCCAAACAATGCCAGAGATTCCAAAAGAAAAGTCTCATAACATCTTGTACAAAACATCTTATATAACTATGATTAAGCATTAAGCATTTCAAAATGGAATAATATCATACAAAATGGAGTGACAATAATCAACACAATACATATATATATATATATATATATATATATATATATATATATATACATCATTCGGTCCTTTGATTATTGTGAATACAATTTGTATGAAAATGGCATCATAAAAGGTCTATCGTCATATATTTTTCGTTATCAGATATGACAAGTAACAATTCCATATTGTTAATTGAGAATGTTTTCCACAACACCCCATCCATCGCTGTGAGCATAAACTTAAATCATGCGTCCTATTATTACTATCTATATAGTCCCCGTTAAAATGTGATAACCAAAATTCGGGATCAAATATTGGGGGGCCAAATATTATGGGTAATACTACATATTTACACATTAATTGTGGGTCACTGACATTATAATGGACAATTTGTCCAGAACAATATGTGTCAGTACATTTAACTTTATTAGAAGATACCGATATCCAATTAGTGACTGGTATCCATTGCTTAAACACGGTCCTCCATATAAATTCATTATTACTCATTAAATCACTTTGTGCTTTGTTCTTTTGTGTTAATGCATATATTTTTTGCATAGTGCATCCTGTCCAATTAATAAACTGCTATATGTTCTGGAATGTACTTAACTGCAAAGCTTGTGACATATTAAACAATTGCAAGAATTCTGCATCGTAATCTAACGTTAACTTCTGCGGATTAAAAACAGTAGGCATCCATTGCGCTTGTAAATTAACTAACTGTGATACATCTGTCCCTGCCACTTTTAACTTGTTCGCTAATGATTCTATATCTATGCTATTCAATATTCCACACCAGCACCAGTGCCACCTAGTAATGTATCATACCAAGCCTGTCTATTTCTACACTTATGACTAGAAGCAAAGGTTATATTAAAATTAATAACATTCTTTTGATACTGTTGCGCTACCGATATGCAAGTAGATGGCACTTTAATTAGGCTGTCATTACTAACGGTAGGATGATTCTTCAACATAGTTAAGTAATCAGCCCAAATAGTCCTGTTGGTTATCTCTGTAGCATTCATGCAAAATAAAGTGTTTATTTCCATTAACCGGAGAGTTTCGTTAAAAATGTTCATTTGATTTGCACAGCAATGTCGTGCCAGGCCTCGCTCTGCCATGCACCTATCAGGTAGGTTGCAGCATTTAATATCAGTCGTGTTGTGCAAAGAGACTTCATTAGTATCATTGGTATATTGTACATATAATCATCCTGGGCCACCAGTTGTCGTCCAGAGATTGACCCTGGTGAAATGTCATGTTCAGTACCACACTTCTGTCTCGGATGGGCAGCTAAAGTTCCCTGGGTTCTATCTTTGGTATCATTTTTCCAACTCCAGGTTCCTTTACAACCAGTGTCATAACAGTTAACCCTTTGAATCCTTCCTCCAGGGTAACTAGCTCTGCCAAATGGACCATAAGACACACCAGCATTCCTTTCAAAATCCATTGCTGGACCTAGAAAGACACAAATTTCATTATTCTCGAAGATAACATTTATGTGCAGGCACGTATTCCCATTTTTCTTTCCCTGATCTGATGACTAGCACAGTGTTGTCCTTCCCCATGGCTATCACTTCAGCCGGCTCCAGCGGGCCATTTGGACTAGTGATCCACACCCTAGCTCCATTATTAAAATTGTCGGTGGATCCAAACCCCTTGTCTCCTCTTACTGTGCACAACTCTACCCTCCAGCGGAACTGATTACTTGCTGAGGGCAGAAATCCTTGTACCAATAATAGGTGTGAGATTCAACTGTTTGCACTAGAGAAAACAGAAGGGCTTGGGCTGGGTTATGCTGTTAAAATACCTTGGGTCTTTTCTAAAACCTGTAAAAAAGAAACAATTATATAATATTACAATTAGTTTAGTAAGTTTTATACCTTACTATAAAGATGGGGAACTTCTTTTTCTCTAGAAGAAAGAGAAGAAACACAGACAAACAACAAAAACAAACACACAGCAGTTTAAAAATAAAACCAGATTATTTCCATAGGATAAAGGAAGCCTAGCGTCCCTGGGTTTCATTATCCTAAGCATGACAAAATGTCAGCTGAGTTTATAAAAATCCAGATTGATGGTAATACCGCATTACGTATTCTTTAGAATGCATTTCAAAAAGACAAAAAAAATGATTACACCATGGTCACACATAAAACAAAAGCCATTGTTTTTAACTGTAGATGGTAAACTCTCAAAAACAGCTGTAATAGTCCTTTTTTCAAAAGCGTACTATATATATAAAGTAAAAATATGGGGAGATGATGAATAATTCTCCACTTCCAGCTGGAGTATTGCCTGTGTTGGCTGCAAGTCAGAAGCAGTGAGAAGAGAAGAAAAGTTTGTTCCTCTTCACTTAGAATGCTAGTTTTGCAATAAAAAGTCAAATTACATGGTTCACTCTTGGTGTGCTTTCATGAAAACATACATTTTGTGTGAAAAGTTGTGCTTTAGGTATGGAATACACATCAAGTTTGAACTGGTAGTAACATAAAATGTTGAAACACAAGAAGGTCAAATAATGTGCAAAAGGTCACAGAGTGCATGCAAGGGTCGTTCAAACCCAGTTATTTTTGTAGTGTCCATGAACACTACTGATATTAAATATCTTTAAATAATAATAGAGCACACAATAAAACTGCTGGCCAAGACAGTACACACACATACACATACACAAAAAGAGATACTTAACACAAAATAAGACTGACATTGTTTCACACCAATTTGCTGAGGTAATGCCCATAGTTTCATTAGAAAACTGTACATGTTTTAGATATATGTGCTGCCTTCCCCTGTCTTGTAACACTGACAATTTTTAAATCAACACATTTATACATATCGCCATGCCAAATATTTCCAGAACAAAACACTTTTTAAACACATTTTAATTTCTTTAAAATGCAGTACAACACATCATTTGTAAGTGAACACATCTAGTATAGAAGTATGATAAAGCCATTTATAGCTGTTAACACATTACATTTTCACCTAGCAGTGGCTTGGCACGTTGCTTGCAAACTAAAACTCTTTCTGCACATTGCAATCTATGACATCATATTTCTTCACCTTTAACACTACCTGCTCCAACCAACAACTACATACAAAAGTTACCCAATCTAGGCAGCACAAATGTTTCATTAAAAATAAAACCAATTAAAACAGTCAGCTATGAGGCAAAGAAGCTTCTTCTCTTTTTTTTTTTACTGTAACATGTTGTGCACTGAAGGCAGTCAATCCTATCTCGCAACCTTGACAACAGAACATAATTACAAAACACAGATATAAGCTAGAAAATATGCACGAGAAAGACGGAGCATTACCTTGTTTAGTATACGTATTACAGAAATAAAACAGACAGACATAAAACAACTTTGAATAAAAAAAATTCAGACTTACCCGGTGCCAAGGTATTTTCTTCTTCTTTTCCGATACACAAGTCTGAGTAAGAAAACTGACTGCAGGACCTTCATGATAATTTCCAAACACTGCAGCAATTAACCCTTTTAAAGGTTTTAACCCTTTCAAAGGTTTTCTTTTGGCCATTTTAGTAACCTGCCAAACCAAGTCTTTTTCCAGAGCTCTGGTTTGCAGTTTAAAAACAAAACAAAAAAAAAATCTTTAACAGTACTAGGTTGAGATCCATCTGGTAGAGGTCCCCAGTACTTGGGTTTGGGATCAAATGTTTCAGCCTCTATAGGAGGCAAGGGAACTTGAAATTGATACAGAAAAACTTGAAACTACACAGATAGGCAACATGGGGGGGGGATTTTCAAGTCATCCCGTCTGTAGTCACCTACTGTGCGTACATCCAGAGTAGTTTATTTTTCTTTTTCTAGATGCTGCTTATCTAACTTTACTTAATCAGCCGCTGCTTTTCTCCTAAAAGCAGCCTGAACTGTGAAAGCCATCATTGGCTCTAACAGTATATACTTGCAGCAAGCACAAATTACAAGTACAAAGGGCAGTGCAGTTGCCCTTGTAATTTGTTTGGTCAAACTTGTCAAACATACATTTTGCCAGTCCAGATAATACTAACTCTGAACCCAGCTATTTTTTTTCCCTTGTTTCCCATATTATCTAGGCCTGTCCTTTATAGTGCACACTCGCTCCAAGGTATTCTTGTACTTACAGTGATGATGAGTGTCGCCGGCCCCTAGGCATCACGTCCTGATGGAGTTCCACAAAAATGTCCTTCTTTTTGTCCAAGGGAAACAACCTGATAATGAGGTGACACGGACCGAAGAACTCATCCTGCCGACTATGCCAAAATAATGTATTGCCAACTTAAGCAAAGCAGCTTTTCATCCAAACAAATATCATTCACACACACACACACACATGACTCAGTAACTGTAGATGAAAAGCTTTATTTTGCCAAGTTACAATATAGAAGGAAATTATACATCACCGATTCCAAAAGAAAAGTCTACATCCAAGCCTCTCTCCAATGGCTGGGAAGCCCCCTTGTCAGCCTGGCCAGGAGTCTCGTGAACCAGGAGTTGGTCCTACAGCGATGCGTCCATCCTGCAGGTGAGGCTTCAAACCAGGCATCTGGAAAGTCCCATTTTATATGTTTTATCTGGTATTTAGAAATGCTAAACCACCATGTCCTAAGCACTGGCCAGGTGCCCAGAACATCACGAGTTCAGCATGACAAACACCACTTATAAATATTTGGCATTCATCAGATCATCATGCTCAAACACTGGCCAGGTGTCCAGAACATCATGAGCCAAACAATGCCAGAGATTCCAAAGAAAAGTCTAACATCTTGTACAAAACATCTTATATAACTATGATTAAGCATTAAGCATTTCAAAATGGAATAATATCATACAAAATGGAGTGACAATAATCAACACAATCATATATATATATATATATATATATATATATATATATATATATATATATATATATATATATACACATATCACTGTCCCATGCATGCTTGAATTCAATCACTGTTTTTGACTCCACAACCTCCTCCAGAAGGCCGTTCCATGCATCCACAACCCTCTCTGTGAAAAAATTCTTCCTTACATTACCTCTGAGCTGCCCCCATCTTCAAATTGGCCCTTGTTCTTGCACCTCTTTTTTGAAAGATGCTACCCTTGGACTTTGTTGATTCCTTGAGGTACTTGAACATTTTTATCATGTCCCCCCTCTCCCTCCTTTCCTCAAGGCTATACATATTAAGCTCCTTTTGTCTCTCTTCATATGTCTTCCAGTGCAGACCCTGCACCATTTTAGTTGCCCTCCTCTGGACAGCTTCCATCTTGTCTATGTCCATGTGGAGATTGTGTCTCCAGAACTGCACACAGTACTCCAGATGGGGTCTCACCAGCTGTCTGTACAGAGGGATAACAATTTCCTGTTTTCTACTGGTGATGCCTCTCCCTATGCATCCCAGTATCCCTCCAGCCCTCCTTACTGCCCTCTCACATTGCTTGCCCACCTTTAAGTCATCTGATATGACTACCCCATGTCCCTTTCCATGTTTATTGTTGTTAGTATCTCACCCCCCATTGTGTACTCTTTTCCTGGGTTTTTGTTTCCCAGGTGCATTACCTTGCACTTCTTAGCATTAAATCTAAGCTGCCATACATTTGACCATTCCTCTAACCTTGCCAAGTCCCTTCTCATCCTTTCCACCCCACCTTGTGCATCAACTCTGTTGCAGATCTTTGTGTCATCTGCAAAGAGACATACTTTTTCTTCCAGTCCCTCTGCAATGTCGCTATAAAGACATTGAAGAGGACCGTACTAATACTGAAACTCCTGGCACCCCACTAACCCCTTTCTTCAGAGTGGACTCCATTTACTATTACCCTCTGTGTCCTATTCTCCAGCCAATTCTTTACCCAGGCTATCATCTTGGGACCCACTCCCAGGCTGGCTAACTTGTATATTAATCTTTGTGTGGGACTGAGTCAAATGCCTTGCTAAAGTCTAGGTAGGCCATGTCCACAGCCCTCCCTGATCTACTACTTGGTCACCCAGTCAAAGAAATCTATTAGATTCATCTGGCATGACCTTTCTGCTGTGAATCCATGCTGCCTTGGGTCCTGTGCCTCTCTGGCCTCTAGGTACTGACAATTCTTTCCTTCAGAAGTGATTCCATCATTTTCCCTATCACTGAGGTTAAACTAACTGGTCTGTAGTTTTCTGCTTCTGCCCTGCTTCCACTTTTGTGAAGGGAATCACATCAGCCCTCCTCCAGTCCTCAGGTACCACCCCATCCTCCCATGATTTGTTAAAGAGGGCAGTCAGTGGTGTCACTAGTTCTACCCTTTAGTTCTTTTAGAATTCTGGGATGAATCTCATCAGGCCCCATTGCTTTGTTCACCTTCAGTTTTAAGAGTTCTTTCAGAACCCTTTCTTCTGTAAATGGGCTGGTATCAACTTTGTATCCAGAGTGTTTCTATTGTTTGTTTTAGGTACCTCCCCCTCTTCATTTGTAAATACTGAACAAAAATATTTGTTTCGTATCTATGCCTTTTCACAGTCACACTCTACCCACTCCCTCCCATTTATTAAGCCTCACTATCCCTCCCTTAGTCTTCCTTCGCTCCCTGATGTACATAAAAAAGGTTTTATTCCCTTTCTTAACTGAGTTGGCTATCTTTTCCTCGGTTTGGGCCTTTGCTGTTCTGACTGCTTTCCCAGCTTCCTTTTGCTTTAACTGATACAATTCTCTGTCCTGCTTCTTCTGTGATTCCTTGTACTTTCTGAATGCTGTCTTTTTCTCTTGAACCTTCAGTGCCACCTCCATTGAGAACCATAGTAGTTTCTTACATCGTTTTGTTTTGTTTATTTGCTTCACACAAAGGTTTGTTACCTCTGTGATGGCAGTTTTTATTATTACCCATTGTTCTTCCACCCCTCCTTCCTGCCCATTTGCTAGTGCATTCCTTAGGCACTCACCCATTTTGGCATAGTCAGCCCTCCTGAAGTCCAGTACTTTTGCCTTTGTATGGCTTGGCTCTATTGCTGTGTTTATTGTGAACAATACTGTTCGATGGTCTCTAGTTCCCAGATGGCTACCCACTTCTACATCTGTGATCCTCCTCCATCTCCATTTGAGAAGACCAGGTCTAAGATTACTCCCTCTCGAGTGGGTTCCAATACTAGTTGTCTAAGGCATGACCCCTGTAGGGCATCTAGAATAATTCCACTCTTAGAAGTGGCTGCTGCAACTGTACTCCAGTTAACATCTGGCATATTCAGATCAGCCATCAGCAATATCCCCCCTTTATCTGCCATTCTAAGTATACTTTCTAACATTTCCTTGTCCATTTCCTCCCCCTGAGAGGGGGGTCTATATACAAACCCTGTGCGGATTGTGGTGCCATTGCCTGCCTCCAAATTGACCCACAGTGCTTCTTTTCCTCCCTGTTTACCCTTTTGTTCTGTTGCTTTTATTCCTTCTCTTATGTAGAGAGCTACTCCTCCTCCTATTTTACCCTCCCTGTCCCTCCTGTAGATAGTGTATCCTGTTATGTTTACATCCCAGTCATGGTTCTGTGTGTACCATGTTTCTGTGACTGCCACAAAATCCAGATGTTTGTCCTCCTTCAAGGCCACTAATTCAGGAAGCTTGTTACTCATACTACTGGCACTGGTACTCATTGCTCTCCATTTATTGATGGCTTTACCTTCTGTAGCAGCATCCCCCACTGTCCTTTCTACCTTGGTATTTTTCTCATTTAGTACCCTGTTTTGTAGGGGGAGGCTGGGATTTTCCTGCTGTTTATCAGTTTCTTATATCGTCAATCTAATGCTCACCCTCCTGTCTAAGCAAACAAGGTCAGACATTATCTCCTTTCTTTTTACAGGGCCCACAGGGCCCAGCATGAAGAATGCTACAACAGATTGTGTTGGCAAAATGTGGTGACAGGTAGTTCTCTGTCTTTGAACACTGTATCAGTATGAGGCACTAGCTTTCAGCTGTACCATCTGCTTCACACAGGAGGCTACAGAATGGGGTGAGGGGTCAGCATTAGGGTTGACAATCCCAAGGAAGACCCTACCAATGATTCATCAAGACTTAGGAGACCTAAAACCCTAATGTTCTTTCTTATTACTGCTTATTGTGGTGGATGTTGGGAGATAAGGGTGGAAACCTAAAGCAACTTTTTCCTACTTTTGTCACTTTAACCTGAACCCTAACTGGTGCACTAACATAGTTTTTGCAATGAATAAATGTATATATACACAGTACATGTATATATAAGGAATATGCATTGGAGACCTGTGGGATTAATAAATTATTTTCACAAGAGCAGTTTGACCTCTGAAAATCTCATGAGTGGCGTAAGCAATAAGTGATGTGCCTGAGGGCAAACTATTGAGTAAAGATAAATCATTCATCTCACAAGATCCCTATCACATATTTAAATTATGCAACAGGTAAATACCTTATGGGTTACAGTGCTTTTGTATTTTTTTTATTAGTACAAATAGGTAGCATTCTTTGGTGAAGTAGTACATTTCCCCACTGTTGATCTGTCATTGCTATGGTTGTTACCATGGATGTGGACATTGATGATGATGCTATAACATCATTATTGACTGGTGGAATTAGAGATTTTTTTTTAATTATGCAAAAAATGACAGTGGGCTTTTGTGAACAGTGGCAGAATAGTGATGTCAGTGGTAGCTCCAATTGAGGAGCTGTCACAGGTGACTTGTGGTTTGGGATTTTTCTTTCAAACAGGGAATTTTAACAATGTGTAGGGTTCTTTAGACCTGCAGAAGAAACAGAGCAGTGAGGACTGATACAAGAAGAGAGCAACCACAAGGAGCAAGTGCTGTTGGGAGGCCAAAGAGAGCTGAAATGAAGGCTTGGCAATGGTTCAGGATGGAAAGTGTTGCTCATTTTAAAAATTAGAAGGTGCTGTTGTTGATGGAATCAGATGTCCAGCTTAGTATGGGACTGGAATGGCACAGAGTGCCAAAGTAATGTCATGGGGGGGTGGCTAAACTTGTACTGTGCCGGGTGTTTGGATTTAGAATTAAGAAAAATAAGCTAGAAGAAGGATAATTGTTTTGCTTTTCTGCATGTTTCCATTCTGTGTGAAATCAGACTGTTTAAGTGACTGCTTCCGGTCAATGTAGCAGTTTGTGTGTTGGATTCTAGGGGATGAGGAATCAGTAGTATAGTGTGCGATGGAACTGAAAGTGAAAGTCAGAGATGATGAAAGTAGGGTTGGTGATCAGTTGAGTGGGGGGATGTCATGATGACATGTCTACTATGTGTATACATCCTGATGCTGTGTTTACTATGTATATAAAGGAAATGTATACAACAGTAGATCCTACTGTATATCAGGATTTATATTGTATAATGGCTTTTGTGTCCATGCCTATATATAATTGATATGAGCCTAGTTTTGCTAGTTAATAAGGACCAACATGAGTTCCATCCCAGCCTCCAATATTGTGTGCATGTGGGCTCAGTTCAATTAGTTCATAAGAACAAAACTGGGTTCCATCCTAGCATCCAAGGTTCTGTTTTACCAAAAAAAGAAATGAACCCCAAGCTGGATGTGTGCTAGGCAAGAAAGGTTTTTGTTATTCTACAGTACTATATATTATTTTGATATATCTAGATATACAGTACCACAACTTTTCACTAGCTGCTGCTGTATGGAACATTACAGTATGTGTGATGACAAATGCAGTATATTGAAGTATTCTCATTAATCATCACTTTTGTTTGGTAGCCTTTCATTTGCTATTGGCTGATGTGGCTATCTTTGGACTCACCCAGTCAAGCTGAGTGCTTTGCTTCTTTTGCAAGCATTTTATTTTAAACTCTTTGTGACATTATGACTTATATGGCAAGAATCAATATTTACTGTTTGCTTATGCCTAGTTAAATCTTATAACCATCAGACATTTACATACACAGGCCATAGTAAAAAGGAACATTTCACTTTTATCTATTTAAATGGAGATCCTAGTTTGAGTTACCTTTTCTTAGTACACTGTCAAATGACTTGCAGTAAATAAATAGAAATATGCCTGTGTGTCTTATGCATTAGGCTGTCTTACTTTCTGTGCCTTTACAGTGTCAGTCAATGTGGTGTTCTAGCTCCCCAGAAATGAGGGGAGTGGCTGTGGCTGTGGCTGTGGGACGGCAGTCTTCAGGAGGAGTTTCTGGATACTGTTGTGCTGCTCCATCTACAGGCACCTCTCTGGGTTGAGGGCAGATGTTTCTAGTCTCTGGGACATGTTGACTAGTATTCAGTGAACCTCCTCCCCCAAGCAGAGCCATCAAGTCTAACTCTGCTACCTTCAACAGTGCCTAGCAGAAGGGGTGGCTGGACCACAGAGGGCTCAGGGAGGGTGAGAGTGGTGGAAGAGATGCACATCCCCCATGCAGTGCAGCTGAAGAACTTCTACACTATATTGGAGGAGGGGGATGGTCCCACAGTGACATCCGCAGTTGTGACCAGGGGGATGAGTGGGTCCTCCATAATGGAACGCCAGGGGGTGGTAAGGTTTCCCAGAGAGGGAGGGAGGAAGCAAATCCTTCTGGAGGATTCTATAATCTGGGGAGTGGTTTTGGGGTTGGGAACAGAGGTAAAGATGGAGGTTAAGTGCTTACCTGGAGGCACAGCTCAGAGGGATGGAAAGAGGATCCAGAAGATGGCTAGGGTGGTAGTAAGGAGTGGGGGAGCTGAATGTTATTGTCCATTTGGAGACAAATGACCTGAATAAGGATGAGGCAGGGTTAGGAAGGGTGCAGAAGAAGTTTAGGGAGCTGGGGAGGGGTCTTGGGCAATAGCAAGCTTGGTGACCTTCTTGGAGATGGTACCTGTCATAGGCAAGTGGGAGGCTATGAATCTCCATACCAAAGAATTCAATGCATGGCTGAGAAACTGGTACAGAAAGGAAGGGTTTGGCTTTATTGGGAAATGGGGACCCACCTGGGTGGATGAGGACCTGTACAAAGGCGATGGCCTACATCCATCCAGGGAGGGGATTGTAGTCCTTAGTGAAAAGGTTAAATGCTACATTGGCAGGCATTTAAATTAGTAAAGGGGGAGGTAGAAGGAAGCAGTGACATAAAAAATGCCCCCCCCCCACTAGTTGAAGAGGCCAGCAATGGGAATGTTGAGATAGCAAAACCAATAAAGGAATCAAATAAAAATGATAGTCAGGAAGTAGAAGAAGTGACTGGGACTGTAAAATATAATGATCAAGCAAGGTGTGGGCAAAAGGGAGATGGGATGTGTGTGTGAAAGCACAACCTTGAAAGCCATGTGTGCAAATATTCAAAATCTGTGTAACAAGATTGCTGACCTAGAGGCCAGCATGGCAGAGGCAGACCTAGACATAGTCAACATCATGGAAACCTAGTGCAACAGAAATCAGGAATGGGAAACAACCACTCCATGGTATACTCTATTTAAGAGGGACAGGGAAGGCAGAAAAGCAGGAGGTGTGGCTCTTTATGGAAGGGACAACATAAAAACAATAGAAATACAGGGGAAGCAGGGAGAAGAGGAGACTTTGTGGGTCACTCTGGAGAGGAGGAATGCAGTAGCTATCTGCACAGGAACGATTTGCAGACCTCTGGCTCAGGGAGAGGAGGTGGATAGGGAAATGATACTAGGAATCCTAAAAATTGCTCACAGGGGAGAAGCATTGTTACTAGGGAACTTCAGTCTACCAGATGTGGATTGGAGTCTCCCCGCTGCATCGTCATCCAGGAGTAGGAACATCCTGGACTCCCTGCAGGGAGCATTCCTCACACTACTGGTTATGGAACCCACCCTGGAGGAGGCATTACTGGACCTGGTGCTGGCAAATGGAGACAGTGTCACGGAGGTCATAGTAGGGGGCCATCTGGGGAACAGTGATCAGCGAATGGTGTTGTTTGATATTAAAGCTGGGTCAGAATCAAATCACATGATGATAAGGGTCCTGGACTTCAGGAGGATCAATTTCAAAAAAATGGGAGAATATCTGAGGGACAACCTAAGAGGGTTAGAAAAAATGGGGAGTGTAGAGGAATAGTGGGCTAAGATAAAAGTGGACATTGAAAAGGTTACAAATCTCTGGGTCAGTCAGGTTAGCAAGGGTAAAAGGAAGAAGAGACCACTATGGTTCTCAATGGAGGTAATGGCATTTAGAAGATACAAGACAACAGAGAGGGAAGAGTACAGGGTGAGATACCAGGAGAAGCAAAGGGAGGCAAGGAGGGGAGTTAGGATCGCAAAGGTCCAAAGAGAGGAAAACATTGCCAAATCAGTGAAAACATGGGATAAAGCATTCTTTAGGTATATAAGCAAAATGAGAAAGACAAAAGGAAGGATAGTATGACTAAAAATTGAAGAAGGGGCAGTGTAGAGGAGGACAAACATAAGGTGAACAAATTAAACAAATACTTCTGTTCAGTGTTTACAGAGGAGGGATCAGGTTAAGGGACAAGAATTAAGGACAAAGACGGGGGGCAGAGAAGTGGACACAAGTCCATTTATAGTGGAAAGGTTCCTTAGGGAACTAACAACACTAAATGTGGACAAGGCATTGAGGCCAGATGGGGTGCACCCCAGGATACCGAGGGAACTCAGAGAGGAGCTGGCAGCACCTCTGACATCCCTGTTCAATATGTCATTGGAAACAGGGGTTGTACTGGGGGACTGGAGGAGGGAAGATGTGGTCCATCTCTACAAAAGTGGTAATGGGGAGGAGACAGGAAACTATAGGCCTGTCGTCTTGACATCAGTAATGGGTAAGGTAATAGAATCACTGTTAAATGAAATGATTGGCAAATACCTTATTAACAATGGTCTGCAAGATCCAGTGCAACATGGTTTCATGTGGAGAAAGTCATGCCAGAGAAACCTGATTGAGTTAATTGACTGGGTAACCAGGGAAGTGGATCAGGAAGGGGTGGTGGATGTGGTCTACCTGAATTTCAGCAAGACCTTTGGCACAGTTCCACATAGAAGACTCATAAACAAGCTGGGGAGGCTAGGAGTGGGTACTAAGGTTATAAAATTGGTAGAGAATTGGCTGAGCAGCAGAAATCAGAGGGTGGTGGTGAATGGAACCCACTCTGGAGTAGGCAAGGTGACCAGTGTGGTGCCACAGGGATCAGTTCTGGGCCTGGCCCTCTTCAATGTCTTTATTACTAACATTACTGAATGCCAGGAAGGAAAGGTGTGCCTTTTGTGGATGACGTAAAACTTTGTAACAGAGTCTACACACCAGGAAGGGTGGCTTGAATGAGGGATGACCTACGAAAACTGCAAGAATGGTCAAGGAATTGTCAGCTGGGTTTCAATGCTAAAAAGTAGAACATAATGCATATGGGTCATAAAAACCACAGGGCAATATATAAACTAGGGTGTGGGGGAGGCACTGGCAGTCACACAGCAGGAAAGGAACATCGTAGTGGTTATTTCAGGTGATCTGAAAGTTGCAAACAGTGTGCCAAGGCTGTGGATAAGGCTACCAGGATGCTGGGATACATAGGCAGGGGAATCACTAGCATTAAGAAGGCTATAATATCATTGTATAGATCACTGGTGAGACCACACCTTGACTACTGTGTCAAGTTCGGGAGGCCTTATCTCCAAAAGGACATAGTTAGGGTGGATGCAATTCAGAGAAGGGCTCCCAAAATAGTGAAGGGCTTGCATCAAATACAGTCTTCACACATGCACAGTAAAGGATTTTACCCATACTGTATATGCAGTTCGATGGAGTTAAAAGTAATATATTTAATACATTTATATTAGAGATTCTATGACTGCTCCAGAGTGCCATGGCTCAGATGACATCATCACGTAAGCACACTGCAGCCATTTTAGGCTGCTTCCGGGAGTGGGCACATTGACAAAATTGGGGCTTTGCTTACAGTTTTCAAACTTGATGAAGTGCTGCTAAAACAAGTTAATAGATAAAACGCAGGAAAATGTATCACAGATAAGGGCTTAATCTACAGCCCTGCATTGTGGATTTTGCCCTGTTCATTTCATTTAATCAGCTGGTTTAGTTGTCCTTTAATACTGCAGATAAAGCTCAGGCGCTATCAGCTCTTGGGGCCAACTTTGAGATCCATGCTGGGGCTGTGCTCCCTGACTTAGCAAAGCCCTGACATGGATCTGTGTTCAATCAGATAGTGCCCAACTGAATATAGCATCCTGGGACCACTGAGCAAATGCAAAGTGCAGCACAAACATTTGTGATGTGCTTTGTGCCTGATTAACTGGCCCCATGTTTTTATTGGATAGAGTACAACACATTTGAAATATAATGTCACAGTTCTGAGTCCCATTAAAGTCTCTGGCTCACTGCACTACCTCAACATTATTCATTGACTTCCCAGTGCTTCCATTCCCCAGGCTTTCCAGTGGCTGGACGTAGTACTTCACTGATCAAACAACGGTACATCCCAGATGAGCTGTTATGCATAAATATATTAAGAAATTAATAAAAGAAAACATGAAAGAGGGAGGAATATGGAAAGAATAGAAGGAAGGGAAGGAAGAAGAAAGCAGGCAGGAAGGAAGGCAGGCAGGCAGGAAGGAAGGATCGATCTGTGGCTTCTTGATAAATTGTCTGTGTGGAGATCTGAGTTTGGCTTTGAGTCTGTTGAAACATGGAGAATTATTTTTCTGCAAATCCACAGCTCCGAAAGCATAAACAGTAAATGGATTTTGGGCTGTAGCAGCCAAAATGTTATGATTGGTGCAGAAGTTATGCAATAATGTAGGTGTCCCCCAAATCCTAATCCCTGCTTTACTGTGATCTTTACAGACCCTATCAATGACTTTACTAATAGGCACACATAGCAATACACAGTCCATAAATACTTCAAAACAAATACTGGTATAGTTAACAGATTTCATATCTGCCAACAGCAGATAAGACAGGCCTATGATATTATCAACAGAAATGAATATTTTCTAATTCAGTATTATATCTACAAATGTCTAGCAATCTGAAACTGATGAGAAGTGAAATATAAAAATCTGGTTCTGCCTGGACCTAGGAGGGGTAGAAGGCTTCACAAAGACGGAAGTAACCGACTTCAGGGCGGCGGATTTTAAGGAAATGGGAAGGATCCTTAAGGATCATTTGGATGGGATTGGGTCAGACATGGACGCTGATGGTAGGTGGGAAATCATCAGGAGAGGGGTGTAGGATGCTACCAGCACCTGTGCAAGAGTAAGACGAAAATTCGGTAGGGCCCAAAAACCCTGCTGGTGGACCAGGGAGGTCCAGGAGGTGGTGCGTGGAAAGAAGGCAGCCTATAAGCAATTCAAGTGCTCAAGGAGTGAAAGGGATCGAGGGGAGTATGAGCTGATGGCTAGAAGGGCCACTAGGTGGTGAGGCGGCTAAGGCAAGGAAGGAGCAGAACCTGGCCAGGGAAATTAGGAGAGGGAACAAGGGGTTCTTTAGATACATTGGGGAAAAACGAAGGGTGAAGGGGCAGATTAGCAGGATTAAATCAGGGGAGAGATGGGCACAAGACCTGGGGAGCAGGCTGAGGTACTAAATGAGTACTTCACCTCAGTTTTCACCAAGGAAAGTGGGGGTGCTGCATCATACATGGGAGGAGACAGAGATACTGAGGAGGGGGGGACCCTTCCGATCGGCTGGTCTGGGGAGAGGGGAGGCATCACTGGCAGGAGGGGGAGGGCTAAGCAGGGAGAAGAGGTACTGGAAGTGGAAATCACAGCAGAGAGAGAGTGAGGGAAGCCCTCAGCTCCCTTAAGATGGAGAAAGTACCGGGGCCAGATAAATTTCATCCCAGAGTGCTGAAGAAACTTGCAGATGTCCTGGCGAAACCCCTGGCGGAGCTTTTCACCATCTCTCTGAGGACAGGGTGGGTGCCCCAGGACTGGAAGGTGGCGCATATAGTGCCTATCTACAAGGGAGGATCAAGGGAGGTGGCAGGGAACTACAGGCCTGTCAGCCTGACATCGGTGGTGGGCAAGGTGATGGAGGGCATTGTCAAGGAGAGGCTAGGGGGGGACCTGCATAAATCAGGGTGCCTGGATGATAGACAGCATGGATTCATCCTGGGGAAATCATGTCAGACAAACCTGGTGGAGTTCTATAACTGGGTGACAAGTGCCTTGGACCTGGGTAGACCAGTGGACGTCCTCTTTCTAGACTTCAGCAAGGCATTTGACTCTGTTCCTCACGTGGCTGTTGGATAAGCTGGGAGAAATGGGGTGGGGAACCAGATCATCAGATGGATAGGCAATTGGCTCCAGGACCGGACCCAGAGGGTCATAGTTGCGGATAGTCTCATCCCCAAGGAGGGTCATTAGTGGGTCCCACAGGGATCAGTCCTTGGACCCTTCTGTTCAACGCCACGTCTCTGACATAAGGACAGGAATCAGGAGTGAGATGAGTCTCTTTGCAGATGACTTGAAACTGGGGCGGTGGTGGATGGGGAGGAGGGGAGGGTGCTACAGGGGACCTGGAGGCTCTGGAAAGATGGTCTAGAAAGTGGAAGCTGAGGTTCAATGCAGGGAAATGCAAGGTACTCCACCGGAGCCAGAACCCAGGCCAAGTATACACCCTGGGGAATGCTACAAGTCTCGATGGCTGAGAGGGACCTGGGGTGGTGGTGGATGTCAAGATGAACAACTCTGAGACTTGTAGGAGGGCAGCAGCCAAGGCCAACAGGATGCTGGGATGCATCGCTAGGGGGATCACCTCCAGAAGGAGGGAAGTGATACTCCATCTGTATAACTGCTTGGTGAGGCCGCACCTTGAGTACTGCATGCAGTTTTGGAGGCCACACTTAAAGAGGGACATTAACCTCCTGGAGAGGGTCCAGAGGAGGGCAACCAAAATGATTTGGGGCTTGGGGGACAGGACCTATGAGGAGAGGCTCGAAGAGCTAAATATGTACACATTGGAAGAGAGAAGGGACTGGGGGACATGATAGAGGTCTTCAGGTACATGAAGAGGGTAAATAGGGGAGGAACAGTCAGGGTGCTTCGAAGGAAGGAGGATGGGGCCACTAGAGGGCATGGGTGGAAGCTGGAGGGGGGAAGATTCAGGGGAGAAAGGAAGAGGTGCTACTTCACTAAGAGGGTGGTGGAGCCATGGAATGCGCTGCCTAGGGGGCTGGTGGAGGCAGAGACAGTGGAGGGGTTCAAGAGGGGGTGGGACAGGTACAGAGGAAGGGTTCTGGAAGCAAAATCCAATGCAGCAAGAATATCCTGAACTGGGAAGGGAGAAGCCAGAGAAGGTGAGGGTGGCAGCAAGGTCAGCACCCAGGGTGGGGGCTGACCAAACGAGCAGACACGAAAGACCGTTAGGCCTATTCTGCTGGCATTTTAGTATGTTAGTATGTAAACCCCTGAATGATGATCCTAAATCCTGTTTCTGATTGCAGTAATAACAAGCATTTGTCAATGTTGAATGTTTGCTTGCTGGTATTAGCGTTGGAAATGCAGGAGTTAGACAGATGCAGAGTAGGAATGACATTGAAATATTGAACTTCACTCAACCCCACCTCCACCCTGCAGAGATGGACAGGTATTGGGGTATGCGTTTGGGTCATCGCCCATAACATTCATGCCATTTCACCTCACCCTATCCTGCAGACACCGACAAATGTTGAGGTGTGCCTTCGGGTGTTTGACCGTACAGTCACCTCACTCCATAAGGACTTATGCTGAAATGGGTGCAATATAGGACAATGGGGTGAACTCTGGGGCAGAAGAGTCCAAGGTAGACCTCAATGCCTGTCACTGGCTGCACGGTGGAGGATGGAATGGCATGAGCATTACAGTCGGCAATTCAAAGGCACACCTCTGATGCCTGTCAGTCTGTACAGGGTGGAACATTATGGTTAGAAACCCTAATGCCCCTGGCTTTTGTTGGTATTCACACTATAAATTTTCAACATGGTCTTTTTGCGAACCTCACCTCATGAAAGCATTTGGGACCTCTTCTCATGAACAGTGGCAATGTGATTTTGTCAGTGTGTCCCAAACTTTAAGTTCCCACAGTGACTGTGCCATTGTGCACCCGATGTATGAAAACACAAATTGGGCAGAATGTAAAGAATGACAACTGTACCATTCATAGGGAGGTGTGAAGAGATGGCAATGTTGAAAATCTGTAGTGAAAATATTAAAAATGTTCAAACTTCCTAGCGTACGTGGAAACTGCGCAATGCACGTGCATAACACAGTCATTTAGTGGAATTATTTAATCAACTTTTCAACATAGGCATTTTGTGACCTCTGCTCATGAACACTGTCACTATGATTTTCTTAATCTGTCCAGAACATTCATTTTCCACAGTAAACACGTTATTCTGCACCAGATAATAAAACGCACATTTTGGGCAGGATTTGAAAAATGACAGCTGTACTGTTCATAAGGAGGTGTGAAAAATTCCCAATGTTGAAAATCTGGAGTGGAAATTCTACAAATTTGTGAATTTACGAGGGTGTGTGGAAACTGCACAAAGCACGCTTGTAACACAGTCATTTTATGGACATTTGTCACCAAATTTTCAACATAGGCATTTCAGAACCTCTGCTCATGAAATGAGACTGTGATTTTACATACGAACATACATACAAACATATGAATCTGCCAGCAGAACCGACCAATCAGTCTATCTAAGTCTGCCCAAGTGTGCAGCTAGCACCCTAGATTGCAGCTACCCCAGCCTCCTTCCCCTCAGTTTCTCCCCCGCTTGTCCCAGCCCATGTCACCTTGACTCTTGCTTTATCCCACTCATTCTTAAAGCTATTGACTGTCCTACATGTTACCACCCACTCTGGCAGCGCAGTCCAACTAGACACAACCCCCTCGGTAAAGTAGTGCCTCATTTCCCTCTTGAAATGTCCCCCTTCCAGCCTTAGTCCACGCCCCCTCATCTCTCTTCCACTCCTCAGTTTAAACACCCCCTCAGTGCTAGGTTTATTTACCCTCTCTCAAGTATTTAAATGATTAAATCATATCCCCCCATCCCTCCTCTCCTCCAGTGTGTACGTGTTCAGCTCCTTCAGTCTAACTTCATATTCCTTTCCTTCCATCCCCTTTAATATTTTTGTTGCCCTCTTTTCACCCCACTCCAGTAACTTTATATCTCTCTTAAGGTATGGCCTCCAGTATTGCACACAGTACTCCAGGTGTGATCTGACCAATGATCTGTAGAGAGGTAGGATCACATCCCTGTGTCTGGATGAAAACCCCCTTGTGATGCAGCCCAGCATCCTGTTTGCCTTCGCTGCTGCTGTCCTGCACTCAGCTGAGTTGTTCATGCTCCCAGTTACCAACATCCCTAGGTCCTTCTCCTCCTCTGTGATCCCCAACCTCTCCCCAGCCAACAATAGTCCCTCTTCTGACTCTTAGCCCCAAAGTGCATCACCTTACACTTCTTTGCATTGAATCCTAGCTGCCACTCCACTGACCATGTCTCAAGTTTTGTTAGGTCCCCCTTCAGTTTTTCCCATCCGTCCTCTTCGTCCACCACCTCCTCCAATTTGGTATCGTCTGTGAACAGACTAACCCTGCGCCTCAGTCCATGTGCTATATTGGAGATAAATAGCTCAAATAGCACCAGGCCCAGCAATGACACCTGCGGCACCCTGCTTGTCACTGCTTTGGGTGCCGATAGCTCCCCACCACCACCACCCTCTGACCATCTGCATCCTCCCCTGTAACCAGTTCTGTATCCATTTAGTCAGTTTTTCCCCACCCCCACTGCCATCAGCTTCTCCCCCAGTCTCCCATGAGGCAGTGTTTCAAGGGCATTACTGAAGTCCAAGTACAGGACATGTACCACATGGCCCTGTCCAACTCCCTTGTCACCCAGTCATAATACTTTGTTAGGTTTCTTTGACAAGACCCCCCCGAGATGAACCTGTGTTGCCGTCCATCTTGGAGGCTGTAACTCTGTAGGAATGTCACCAGCCTCTCTTTCAGTATTGCCTCCATAAGCTTACCCACTATGGACATGAGACTGACCGGCCGATAATTTCCTGTCTCCTCCCTAGGCCCACTCTCATGTATCGGCACCACATGGGCCACCCTCCAGTCCTGGGGCACACACCCCATTTCCAGGGAGGTGTTGAACAGATCTATCAGCAGCTCAGCCAACAGCTCCACCATCTCCCTCAGTACCCTGGGGTGGATGCCATTGGGACCTGGTGCCTTGTCCACCCTTACTGCCCTCAGCCCCTCTAGCATCCTACTCCCTGTGATCACTTTGTCTGGCACCTCCTCCCCCCCTTTCCCCACCCCCAGCCATGCTGGTAGTGGATCTATCCACCTTAGTAGAAAGCAGGCAGGAAATACTCATTTAAATTTCTGCTTGCTCCATCCCCTTCTACACCAATCCCCTTCCACTTTATCCTCACAATATGTTCCTTGCACTTCCTCTTTTCCCTGACATACCTAAAAAAGTCATCTTCCCCTCCCTTTATGCCCTCTGCTAACCTTAATTCCCTGGAGGCCTTAGATTTTTTCACCCTCCTGGCCACCCTCTTGACCAACTCCCATAAGCCTCCTTATCCTCTCCCTTCACTGTTCTCCTGTACTTCTGGTATGCAGCCTTCTTTGTCCTCACCCCTTGCAACAATTCCTTGTTCAGCCAGAATGGTTTCTTGGTTCTGCTCTTTTTACTCCTGGCCCTGGTGAAGGCTACTGTGGCCTCTGTTAGCCCAATCTCTATGACTCCCCAGTTTTGTTCTGCATCCATCACTGGCCCTTATATCCTAGCGTCTCTCTTGCAGTATTACTCACATCTTCCCAAAACCAGGTTAGTGCCCGTGCCTCCTTTCTCCTTGCCCAGCTCAAGAATGAGCCACACTGTTTGGTGGTCGCTACTCACTATTGGGTCATCCACACTTACCTCACTCACCACCTCCCCATTTATCAGTACTAGGTCCAGAGCCTTGTAGACCTTGTAGGCCCACTTACCAATTGCATCATAAGGCCGTCCTGGAATGCATCAAGGAGCACCTGCTCCCTGGCACTGCTAGTGGCCAGGTGCTCCAGTCAACCCCTGGTAGGTTAAAATCCCCCACTATCACCACACTCCCCTTTCCACACACCCTCCTTATCTGCTCTGCCAACTCCCCATCCAATTCCACGGAATGGGCTGGTAGTCTGTACACCACTCCCAGCCTCAGCTTCCTGCCTTGGAGTCCAGGAGCTGCACCCAAAGCACCTCTGTCCTCTCCTCTCCTCTTCTCCCTCGTCCCTTATGAATTTGATCCCTTCCTTCACATAGAGTGTAATCCCCCCCCCCATTCCAACCCCAAGTCCCTCTTGTATATCCTGTATTCTGGGATTGCCAAGTCCCAGTCATGGTACTCTGTGGCTCAAGTCTCTGTCACTGCAGCAATGTCCACTTTCCCCTCTGAAAGGAGTGCCTGAAGCTCTGCAATTTTGTTCCACAGGCTTCTTGCGTTGAGAGAGACCACCTTCCACCTGTACTCCTCCTTCTTCTAATTCTTCTCCTTGGCCTGTGTCCTTCCTACCGGTAGTCCACACCCTTTTTTCTCCTTATTCTTACCGGTTGGTAGTGCCTTCTGTATTACACTCAGAGCACTCTGCCCACCCCCTCCCGGGGTTGCTACGCCTCCGCCTTTACCTATATCTAGGAGGTAAGCTCATTAGTTTCCCCGGTCCAGACCTTTCTACTAACCTCAGTCCTTTGCCCCCCCGACTAGTTTAAATCCACCTTAGTTTTATTATCATGTCACTATTTCTCCTCTAGCGGAGAGGGCTTTAGTGACCTCCAGCCGCCAGCTCCTGCACCACTGGACCAGGTCGTGCATGTGAGAGAAACTCGCCTTTTGCCCAGGGTTGGTCATACCCCTGGGGGTGTGTCGCGTGTGTGTCCAGAGGTGCAGGGTACAGCCATCAGCTGGTGAGATCGCCCCACTATTTTCCACCTGCATTTTTTCCCCAGGAGCTGGACGTGCAATGGCGTCAAAGGCATGTAGTGCCAACACCCGCTGCACTTCCCCCTCTGGAGCACGCAACTGCAGTGCAGCCAGCCTCTTCCAGCCGCCATTGCAATGTAATGCCATACACCCACCCACCCCAGAGGAAGGAGAGCAGTCATAGGATGCTCAATCCTTCCTCTTCCCAGCTAGCCCCTATCGGCCCCAGCCCGTTCCTGATCCCGGGTCACCGGTGTTGCGCGAAGTACAGCATCCAGCGCCTCAACCCACAGTGCCACTGGGCCTAAATCCACCTTAGTATGGATATACCCCTCTAATCCCACCTTTAATACTCCCCTCCCAGCTCAAGTGTAGCCTGTCCCCTGTGTACAAGTTGCTATTCCCCCAGACCCTTCTCCAGTTAGTCACTAATCCATAATTTTTGGTGTGGCACCAATTCCTCAGCCACTCGTTGCACTCCTCGATTCTAACTTTTCCTCCCCGTGCTTGCACATGGTACTAGGAGTACCTCCAGAAATGCCACCGACTCCCCCACCCACTCACACTGCCTGCCCAACTCCTCAAACCTCCCCCTCACTACTTCCACAATCTTTCCCACAAAGTCATTTATGCCCATGTGCAACACTAAATGAGGTTTCTTCCTCACCTCACTGCACACTTGAGCAGTGCCTGCCCTGCCCCTCTTCCAGTCAACCCGAGGGTAGCTGCAATCCAAATATGGCTGTGCCTTTCCCACCTTCCACCCTATCTCACCCCTTTCAGTATAGAATCCCCCAAGATGAGTACACCCCGGCCTTACCCCTTTCCTTCTAAAGCCACTTCCACCACCTCAGTATTCATTCTTCCTGCCCCTTACCCCTTAGCTGCACCCTTCAGTGACTTCTGTATCTGCCCCCCTATTTCTGCCTCACCCCCTTTTCTCTGCCTTATTCTTCCCATGCCCCTTGAGCCCCTTCCCAGCCTGACTACTTCCTACTGGGCTTGTCATGTCAACCTCCCCTCCTCCCCTGCTGATTTCCAACCCCTCTCCTATCCCCGTTGTTGTTGATTTACAGTCCCCCATTCCCTTCAACCCCAGTAGTGATGCCCCTTCCATCCTTCCCCTTCCTGTAGCCTTCTCTCTTCCAGTCACCCCCCTCCTTCCTTACTAGCCCCCTTGTACCCTTTTGTCCTCGCTATCTCTTCTCCTACCTGTTGCCATCCCTGTCATGCCCGCTTGTCACCCCTTTTCAGTATGTTCCTCTCCTCTCTCTCTCTCTCTCTCCCATAGCAGAGTCTGGAATCTATTCCTAGTCAATGCCCTCCTACATCACTTCCCCTACCAGTTCCCCCTCCTACCTGTTCCCATCCATGCCCCCGGTCCCACCCTGGTCCCTCCCTACCTGCAGCCATCTGCTCTCTTCCCTGGTACTCCTCGTGGTCTCTTTCTGATCCAGATGACACCAAGATCTGCAACAGAGTAGATGATCCAGATGGGGTGGGCAGAATGAGAAGAGATCTGGATAAACTAGCAAAATGGTCAGAAGAGTGGCAACTGGGATTTAATGCAAAGAAGTGCAAAATCATGCACATAGGGAAGAGAAACCCTGAAGCCACTTATAGGCTGGGAGGGGAGTTGCTAGCAGTCACAAAGGAAGAAAGAGACTTGGGCATCATCATCACTGATGACCTAAAATCATCCAAGCAGACCTCTAAAGCAGTAGAGTAAGGCTAGGGGGTGTTAGGGTGTATTAAGAGGTATCACAAGTCGTAGAGGAGGTAATAATCCTCTGTACAAGACATTGGTTAGGCCCCATCTGGAGTACTGCGTTGCAGTATTGGAGGCCACACCTTCACAAGGACATTAACCAAATTGAGGCGGTCAGAGAAGAGGCAGCAAAATGGTGCAGGGACTGCATCAGAAGACATATGAGGACAGATTAGCAGGACTCAATATGTATACCCTTGAGCAAAGGAGGAGAGAGGTGATATGATCGAGACATTTAAACACCTTAAGGGCATAAACAAGGTGAAAGAGTCTAACATGTTTAAATATAAGAAAATAGCAGGACAAGAGGACACAGCATGAGATTAGAGGGAGGCCGATTAAGGGGAATGTGAGGAAATTCTTTTTCACAGAAAAGTGGTAGATGCATGGAATGGCTTACCACAAGATGGTGGCTATGAATACAGTGCAGGGCTTCAAACAGGCATGGGATAGGCATAAGGGAGCAATACAAATGACTATGAATAGATAGGTCACTGACAGAGCAAAGGCCGATGGCACATTTATAAGGTAGAAAAAGAAATGGGCAGACTGGATGGGCCTTGCGGTCCTTATCTGCCATCAACTTCTATGTTTCTATGTTTCTATCCCATCAGGAGGCCCCTCCTCGCCTCGGGCACCCCATCCCTTCTCCTCTCTTTTCTGCTAGTGCCACTGATACTGGGGCCAGTTTCAGTCCCTAGTTTTTCTTCCCCAGTCCCCCCTTGCCATCCCCTATTCCCCCCTAACTAGGATGCCTACCATACTCATCTGCCCTGCCACTTAGACTCCTCCCTAACCTCCACAGTTCCTCCCTCAAACTAGCCAGTTGTCTACAGACCATACACCCCCCATCCTCCAAGCCCAGTCCAGGATCATGGTGGACCCACACTCTGTACACCCCACCACCTCTCCAAACATGCTCGCCCTATTGATATGCATCACCTGCCCCATTTTGGCCCCCATCTTATGTTACAGTCTCTTACTCCTGGTTTCTGTACCCTACTACAAATGCTGGCCCCTAGTTACTCAAATTCTTGTTCTCCCCCACTAGTCCCCTTACTGCCCCCTTGCTGACTGGGTTGATTCAGTCTCAAATCTCATCCATTAGATACTGTATTACTGTAGCAATCCTAAAGCCTCCTTGTCTGTATTTCACCCCCTCAGCTATCATACTTTTTGTTCTCAGCCCTCATATAGTTTCACTTAGCCCAGTTAGAAATCCTATTGCACTCCAATTATTACTCAGCTCAGTTAGAGAAATAAACAGAACAACTAAATCTGTATCATTACAGCAACCCTAAAAGTATCCTTTGTCTCCACCCCAGAGACCCTGCTGTAATATAGGACCACACAGGACCTTGGGAGGGAGGGTGGGCAACTTTAAAGTCCCTAGAGAGCTCCGTTAAGCTCGCTCACTCCCTCTTTCTCACTCGCTCATTCTGTATCTCCCAGTGCTGCAGGCTGTCCTTTTGTACTGGGCTCCTGCCAGTGTTGGGACCTTTTTTGCCCACAAAGAAATCTGCAGCAGTCCTGACAGAGCTTCATTGAGCTCACTCACTCCACCTCTCTCACTCACTCATTCTATTTCTCCTGGCGCTGCAGGCTGCCCTTTTGTAGTGAGCTCCTGCCTGCATTGGTGCCTTTTCTGCCCACAAACAAATTTGGCACGGTTCCGACAGAGCACTGTTGAACTCGCTCACTACCCCTCTCTCACTCACTAAAATGTTTCTCCCAGCACTGCAGGCTGCCCTTTTGTACTGTGCTTCTGCCTGTCTTGGCACCTTTTTCTGCCCACAAAGAAATCTGCAGCAGTCCTGACAGAGCTCTGTTGAGGTCCCTCATTCCCTCTCTCTCATTCGCTCATTCTTAATCTATCCCAAGCACTGATTTCCCCCATTGACCATGCTATTCTCTGCCAGAAGTGCAAAAACACAATTCAGCAAGGATGTGAAAAATGACAGCTGTACTGTTTATAAGGAGGTGTGAAAAAATGCCGGTGTTGAACATCTGGTGTGAAAATATTACAAATTTGCGAAGTTACAAGGGTTCGTGGAAACTGCACAATGCACACTTGTAACACAGTCATTTTATGGACTTTCATCACCATATTTTTAACATAGGCATTTTAGAACCTCTGCTCATGAACAGTTTCACTGTTATTTTCTTAATCTGTCCCAAAAACTGATTTCCCACAGCGACCGCGCCATTCTGCGCCGGAAGTGCGAGAACACATTTCAGCCAGGACATGTAAAATGACAGCTGTACTGTTCATAAGGAGGTGTGAAAAAATGACAATGTTGAAAATCTGGAGTGAAAATATTACAGATTCATGATGTTATGAGCGTGCATGAAAACTGCTCAATGAACACACATAAAACAGTCATTTTTGGGATTTTTTTCACCACATTTGCAAGATAGTCTTTTTGAGAGTCCAACTCATGAACAGTGACACTGGCATTTTGTTAATTGGTCCCCAAAGGTGATTCCACACAGTGACCACAAAATCACCTTTTTGAACCGAATAACACCATGACAGTGACTGAATTCATGAGGAGGGGTCCCAATAACCCCATGTTGAAAAGTTGGTGCTAATATTCCCAAAAATGCCCGAGATATGCACCAAACTTGAAACAACCCTATTTATGCCATTATACAGCTTTCTGGCCTTTCTTCAGTTCGCGGTCAGCTTTGAACAGTGCAGATGTGTTCCCGGTCTACCGAAGATCATCGCACTGGGCTCTGGAGGTAGGTATGGGGTGAGGGGGGTGGCACGGTGTGCAGAGGGTGGCTGTGGGTTGGGAGAGGGGGCACTAGACACTGTGAGGGACCATTTTCTTGGTTTAAGGGAGAGAAAAAAAAGATGTTGCAGGAAGGTTTTTGTTTATCAGGTTTGTTTTTTGCACACTGGGGTAGGCTCCCAGTGTGCCACCTGCATTTTATGAGAGGAGACACTGAAGCAGATGGGGATTGAGCCCCCCATTGACAAACAAAGACTGTTTGGGGGGCATGATGTTGAGGGGGATTGGGCACCCCTCTCTGCAAAAAAAAATTGGGGGTGTTATGCCGACTGGAAGTGGGCTCCCCCATCAGCAAATGAACTGGATCAGGGGCTTGTCAACAGGGGGATTGGGCACCCCTGTTGGTTTTCATGGGGCTCTGAAGCAGCATAGCCGGCCCACCTCATTGACAAAATGTTACACCAGGCAAGGTAGGTACTGCCCTGCAATGACTCATCACTCACTCATTGCAGCTTAATGGCTGATGCTGCAATGGCGAGGTGGCCCATGATTTCAGCGGTGAAATTGTTACAAGTTGGTGGCACTCTGCAGAACCAGTGTCATCAGGACACTGGGCTTGCATTGGTTGAGCACTGCCAAGCCCAACAATGCATTGCCGGCACTGGCCGCTGCAGTGCCGCACCTCTACAACCCACTTCTCTCCTAAGCTGCTACATAATATTTCTTGCGCATGCGAACAAGCAAACACAGAAATGAATATATGTAAAATCAACATAACTGATCAAGTTATGATGCATTTCATTACTGTCAGAAATACAACTTTCGTGGTATTACCACATACATCCATGAAATGATACACATAGTGATAGAATGTTGTTTATAACATCTAAATTTAAAATAAGGTTATTTCTTGTATGTCACAATCATGCTTAAACTACATGAACCCAATTCAGAAAGCATCAGGAATGATGCAAAGTGCTTGCATCAAAGAAACATGATGCAAGAGGCTCACTGCACTGCACTTTGCATCATTCCCAATTCATCAGTACAGCATGAGACAATGGGGAGACCATCTGCCTGAGGTGGTCTTGCATCATCCTTCTGATGGATGCACTACTGCACCATGGGAGAAGGGGACATGCGCAATGGTGGCACTGTAGCATCCACTTAATTGGGATTTAGGAAGCCCTCTCCCAGAGGGTGCACAGTCCACAACAGTTAGACCAGCATGGATCTGGTCTAACAGGCCATACACCACCCATGAATCTATCCTCGCAATATCCTGGGCCCACAGAGGACCCAGACAGTGGCAGATCTGCAGTGGAGTGGCTAGCAGTATCCCAGTATGGTGGGTACATGTTCACAGTGTCACCCCATGGTGCCAGATTTCTCCTTGCCACCCCACATGGACAGCACAAACATGGCAGCGGCCATGCAATGTCCTTGCCATTGGTCTGTTACCACCACTCTCAACCCATACAGATTGGACCTGCCCCATCTCATCCCCTGGTCTGTCCCTCACGACCCTGTCAGCATCCAGGCAGATCTCCATCGACAGGCAGCAATGCTGCCCTGCCATTGTGCAGCTTGTGGCAAACACTTCTTGAGCACCTTGATTTGATGCATGGCAGCTGTTGCCGCAAACCACAGAACTTTGGCACTGGGACCCCACCCAATAGTGAATCAAGTGCAGGGTTCCTGGTGCATTGGAGATCGATGCAAACTGCTATTTGCTGCAGCTTGCATCGATCCAATGGATGCTTCATGAATCCAGCCCCATGTCTTTAACTTTTAAATGGCATGAAACCAGCAGTGCATGTTAGTGGTCAAAATGTTAACCTGTGCTTCATTATTCTTATTTAGATTTCCCTTATCTCCAGTCATGTATGACAATTTGCTTCCTATTTTGAGTCTGATTTGGCCTATATTTTATATGTGAAATATTAAAAGGAGTGCTCTTTTTAATAGTCCAGGATTTTATCAGTATTCTGAGTTGTTTTTTTCATCTCCTTGTTTAACATCACTTCTCTAGTGACTTATATCAACTATTGTAGCATGCAGCAAAAAGTACTCCATGTTCTTATGGAAAAATAAGTGTACAAAAATGTCTGAGAATATTAATGAAACCCTTGTCATAACCCTATTGAAAGGAACACTCATTTATTATCTCAAATGTAAATAAAAGTGATGTAACTGAGTCAAAATGAGGAAAGAAGCTATACAAGAGGGGACAAGGGGCAGTCCAAAATTGAATAAAAATGGTATAGATCAAATATGTCCTTTGCACACACTTCTACTTTAAATGTTGGTATAGATAAGCAAAAGTAAACAATTCAACATTTTTTTTAAATATCACCTGATTTAGAGTTCATGGGTAATTGTTTATTTGCATTTTGAGAATGTGTTCATGTTTTAAGTCTAGAGTAAGGATACAGATTATCTTTCTGCTCTTACATCTCTATGTGTTTTTTTCACATCATTTTATAAAAGGTGGATGCCTTTTAAATCCCATTTTTTCCCAAGAGAATGTAACACATCACCCTTACTATACCATAAGCTTGACAGAGCATCCAAAGTAATTTCAGTTTATATCACTGGTATTTGCAGTGGTTGTCAGTCACTGCTATAGCAATATTGCAATTCTTGATGTCTTTCTTGTGAGCAACATAGAATGCAATATTCCTGGGTAAGTCCGTAATCACAAGAGACGCCTCTTATAGAGAAGCCCTATTTTTTGTTATACTGTGTTAGGTCAGACCTGAATTTGGCCTTAAAACATATAGAAGCCAATCTTTTTTAGCACAAATTACTTGGCAGCTACAAGTAAAACTACCATTTAATTAAAGCCATGCAATCCAAGTGCTGAATGCAATAAAAAGGGTAATAGAATTAAACGTAGTCATGGAAAAGTATCCTGGGCTATATGCCTTAAAGATTGAAGTTTATTAGCAGTGCCAATTGTCAGTCTTTTTCATTATTTCTGCAAGCTTCAGTCTGTGTAGTAGCAGCTTATTTTAAGATATATGGATTCCTATCACCTTGGATGGATTAGCCTGCTGTCACCTGGCAGAGCTACTGGTTTAAGCTAGGAGCTTGTTGGAAATCCCACTTCCCCAGAGTCAGTACCAATGCTGTACTATAGTATTTGATTATGGGTTGAATATAGCAGTGGTGGAAGATGTTTGTTTGGCTTTCGCTAACTACAGGTCCTTAACCAAAAAGACGGGGGTTCTGTTGCAGTAGAGTTTGAATACCCATATTTATTACTTAGGTATTATAATCAAGTTGGTTATAAGAGTTTGCTTCACTTCAAACAGAAAAAAATGAATAGAATTAAATATTGGTGCTACAGACTACCTTTCATAGACATGCAATGTCCATGGATAAGTAATATATAGGATAATGACAGTGCATAGTCTGTGTGCAGTCACTGACAAGACAAGGCAGTTTTATTTCTGTGCCACAATATCCCAAAGGCTCAGGGCAACATACAGAAAAAAGTGAGCAATTCAAATATACAATAAAAAATATTATAGAAAATAACATAACTTCAATAAACATTGCAGCAGGCCTGCTTAAAAAGAGTTGTAATGCTCTCTTATAGGCCTACAGCAAGCAAACAGCATGAACATGGCAAAGCAGAGAATTTCATATTAAGAGATGTAGCTACCCCAAAGGGTCTATCTCTGGACAATTTTATCCTTTGTTAGGGTATTGACAGCAAGCCAGCATTGTTGGAGCGAGTTGTGTAGACAGAGGCATATGGAGACGGTAGATCTTTCAGAAAACATGGACACAAACCATGTTGGGCCATTTTTGTTAGCAAGCCAGTCTTGAAGCTGATGCACCACCGAATGGGCAGCCAGTGCAGATCATGCAGCACTGATACAACATGCAAATTTAAAGATGTCTAAGCAATGAACCAGAATGCTATGTTCTGGACAAACTGCAGGTGGTGCAACAAATCTTGACAAAGCACTTGAATAGGCATGAAACAGGAGATTAACTGTTCTGGGTGGATGTTTTCTGCCCTGCTTTGCACTTAGAATAAAACCTGGATGTTATTAAATGTAGCTAGTGTGCCTTGTTCAGTTTTAGTGGAGTTTGTGCCTGGTTTCCTATGTACAACAATGCAACATACCAACTAATTACCCTAGGAAAAGACAACTGCAATAATCCAGTCTAGATGTGACAAAGGCATGCACTATTATAATCGGGGCTCCTGGTATAAGATAGGGTTTAAGCAATGTAAGGTTATGAAGATGAAAAAGTGACCATGGACTGCTGCAGAAATCTGATATTAAAGTGTCGGTTTGTAATCCATAATAACCCCCAGAGTTTTAACCTTATCCACAGCTCTCAGCATGACAGTGTTAAAATATGGTAAAATAGTATTACTATCCAGCATAACCAAACCATGGGAGCCAGGTTCAACAAGCATCACCTCCATTTTTCCTAACTGAAGGCTCAGACAGTTGAAGGCTATCCAGACTCTGATTTCATTAAGACAAAAATACAGCAGAGATGCTGCATTTGCCCTATCAGATTCATAGGACAAGATTGGTATCAACAGCATAGCAATGAATTCCCAGACCACAGAAACATAGAAACTGTTGGCAGAAAAAAATCATTAGATCATCCATTCTGCCTTGGTATGTCATATTCTACGTAGGGACCTACTGTCTAGTGAGCGTTTATGTCCTCATCTCACCCCTTTCCCCTGTCCTGCTGCTACCTATACTGTCTTATAAACTCTCGGATTTGATGTTTGATGGTCTTAAGATCTCATCCAATGGCACCATGTAAACAATGAACAACACAAAGGTAAAGATTGAACTTTCATGCATGCCACAGTTCAGCACAGCTGTTCCAGAGATGGAGTTACCTAGAACAATCAAATTGGCCCTAAGACTCAAACCAACACAACACCATGCCAATCAGTCCCATGTAGTAATTCAGGTTATTAAACAGTACCAAATGGTCCACAATGTGAAACACTAATGTGAGATCAAGAAGGTCTAAGATGGATCAGTGCTCTCTGTCTTACAGTGAGGAGATCATGAAACAAATTAACAAGAACAGTCTCCTCAATGTGACCTGGTCTAAATTCTAACTAGAGAGGCTCAGAGATGTCACATTTTCCAGGTGAAACTTCTACTGTGTCATCACCAATGTCTTGACCATCTTCCCCACAAAGATAAGGTTCAACACAGGCTTGTAGTTCACAGGATTATCATAGTCTTAAGATGGCTTCTTCGGAGAGGGGTGTCTTACCACTGCCCTTTTTAGGGCAGTGGAGAAATTCGATCCTATATGCAGCACCTGACAATCTCTTTAACAACTAGATTCAGGATCTCCCTGCAGCTATATATAGAAATGAACATCTGTATTGAAAACTGTTTTATGGTTGGTGAACATTCATAAGAATGCCAAAGGTCATTCCTTACACTTATGAAAGGGTCACAGTACCTTTTACTTCCACCTGCAGAACCACCAGAGTTAAGTAGAAGGGACCTCATTTTAATGCCTTATCTGAATGAAGTTGGAGCACTGACGTGTGAAGTTGGAGATCAAACAGACCTGAGTTTGAATTCAATACCCAGTACTTGTCATTTGCATAATCGGTGATTTTGAGCAAGTCACTTAACCTCCCTCTGCTCTAAGGTCACATATAAAAATGTGCTTTGGCTCACTGTGCCTTTCCAAGCCAGATATTCTAAATGAATAAGAGGTAAATAATTTGCCTGACACACATTCCGCTATTTGGCATATTGAAGGAAGCACACCTCCACATCAGGCAGGTAAGCAAAAGCAAAAGAAAGAAGAGACTGCTATGGTTCTCAAAAGAGATGGTAGAAAAGGTAAAGGCTAAAAGAGTGGCATTCAGAAAGTATAAGGAGACCCAGACACAGTGAGGAGGTTAGAGAAGTATATCAGCAAAAGCAGAGGGAGGTGGGAAAAGAAGTAAGGAACACAAAGGCATAAACAGAGGAAAGAATAACTCAGACAGTATCAAAGGAGGACACAATATTTTTAGGTATGTTTGTGAAAAAGTAGTAAACATAGAAACATAGAATTTGACGGCAGATAAGGACCGCTTGGCCCGCCTAGTCTGCCCATTTTCCTACCTAACAGATAAGCTGCAGATCCTAATTAACCAACAGCTTACTTCCTCCTAACCCCCACTAGGACTGCCTTATGTCTGTCCCATGCATTCTTGAATTCCCCCACTCTTCTTGACTCCATGACCTCCTCAGGGAGGCTGTTCCATGCATCCACAACCCTCTCTGTGAAAAAATACTTCCTCACATTACCTCTGAGCAGTCCCCCCTCTATCTTCAAATTGTGCCCCCTTGTTCTTGCACATCTCTTTTTCTGAAAGTTGCCACCCTCTTGGACTTTGTTGATTCCCTTGAGGTACTTGAAAGTTTCTATCATGTCCCCTCTCTCCCTCCTTTCCTCAAGGGTATACATATTAAGCTCCTTTAGTCTTTCTTCGTATGTCTTCTGGTGCAGACCCTGCACCATTTTGGTTGCCCTCCTCTGGACAGCCTCCACTCTGTCTATATCTTTTGCGGAGATGGGGTCTCCAGAACTGCACACAGTACTCCAGATGGGGTCTCACCAACTGTCTGCACAGAGGGATAACAACTTCCTGTTTTCTATTATTGATGCCTCTCCCTATGCATCCCAATATCCCCCCAGTCTTCCTTATTGCCTTCTCACATTACTTGCCAACCTTTAGGTCATCTGATATAATTACCCCCAGGTCCCTTTCCATTTTTACTGTTGTCAGTATCTCACCCCCATTGTGTATTTCTTGCCCTGGGTTTTGTTTCCCAGGTGCATTACCTTGCACTTCTTTGCATTGAATCTGAGTTGCCATACATTTGACCATTCCTCCAACCTTGCCAAGTCCCTTCTCATCCTTTCCACTCCATCTGGTATATCAACCCTGTTGCAGATCTTTGTGTCATCTGCAAAGAGACATACTTTTCCTTCCAGTTCCTCTGCAATGTCATTTATAAAGACATTAAAAAGGACCGGTCTCAGTACTGAACCCTGCAGTACCCCGCTAGTAACCCTCCTTTCTTCCCTGTGGACGCCATTTACTACTACCCTTTGTGTCCTGTTGTCTAGCCAATTTTTTATCCAGGCTACCACTTTGGGACCCACTCCAAGGCTGGCTAACTTGTGTATTAATCTTTTGTGTGGGACTGTATCAAATGCCTTGCTAAAATCTAGGTAAGCCATGTCCACAGCCCCTCCCTGGTCTACTACTTTTAGTAGTAGTAGGAGTAGAATTTATTTTTATACAGGAAAACATGTCATTTAGGTCTAATGACCCTGACTACAAGACAGTCCTGTTGTTTCTTACAATGTTACCTACACATATATTTCTACAAGGGGAAGAAATGTGTAGCAATACAAAACATTACATAACAAATATCTGTTTCTTGGACATATTATTGCCATTGCACAGATTATTGTACAAAATGTTAAATTACAAGACTTAAATACTACTTGTACAAAAGCTGATTAGTACCCAAAGAACAAAAGATTATTTAATCCTATCAGTATAACGTTAAGTATTATTAATGACATGAACAACAACATTATTTTAATCTTTCTATTTCCTGAAAACACAATGTAAATGGTGGAGATGTATGTGCTGAATAAGGCAAAGTGTTCCAGTACTTAGCAGCCTGGTTACATAATGTCCTGTCCCCATGTTTATTCTTGACCATTGGGACAGAAAGTTTGTTTGCATAGATTGACCTTTTTGTGTTCAGGGATGACTTATTATCCCTAGCAAACAATTGTATACTAATATAGTGTCCAGGGTGTGTAACTTTGCCACATAAGTACATGTTTACTATCTAGTGGCTGCCACTGTAAGGTAGATGATAAGACATGATGGTGAGTTCTTGCACCACACTGCAAAACATATCTTGTTTTCTATAGTATACCTTGTCCAATTTATTTAATAATTACTTATTTGCAGTTCGATACAGAAGCCCACCATAGGTCAAAATTAGCACACTTACTTCTTCCCCCACCTTTTATCTACTATTTTTGGATAGGCACTTAGATGTTTGTCATAAGGCCCCCACTCTTTTGTTTACCCTATCTCTTAATGTAGTTATGTGTTCTCTAAATTACATATTCATATCAAAAGTAACACCCAGATAGGTATAGTGATTTATCTGTTGCAGGCATTCATCATTATCCCCTTTTATTTTGATTTGTGCATTCTTTTTTTGTTTGGAAAAAAAGTATAAAAGCTTGGTTTTCTTGGTATTCATAATGAGCCCCGACCTGGTGAACCACTCCCTCAAACTATCAAAGTCATCCTGCATACTATCCTCAAGCTCATTGACATCTCATCCTATTGCTATTAAGGCAGTGTCATCCACATACAGTCTTACCTGTGAGTGTCATATTGCTAGTGGCAAGCTGTTATTAAACAATAGGAACAACAGGGGTTCCTAACATTGACCCCTGAGGTACTCCTCTCTTTATATCTCTCCTGGATGAAATACATCCCGGGATTGATACTCTTTGAGTATAACCCTCCAGGTAAGACCTTAGCCATCTCCAGGGTCCTTCTGTGATACTCATAGCTTCTGCTGACTGAAGTAAAAGGGAGTGGTCCACCAGGTCAAATAGATAAATCAATAAAAATCACTGCCATTTCAAGCCCATAGTGCATAGATGAATTAATCAAGTCATTAAACTCCAGTAAAACTGAAGTTGTTGAATGTCCTTTGTGAAATTCAGATTGAAATGGAGTGATTAGATTGTTGTTATCCAGCTATGCCATAATTTGGGTATGGACGTGCCTTTCTAAGCACTTAGATAGGATAGACAAAAGAGCTATGGGCCTATAATAATTTACTAATGTATTTAACTCCCCACTTTAAAAATTGGAATTATCTTGCTTTCTTTCCATGTCTTTGGAAAGCAACCCTCCTGTAGACTCCAATTAAAAATTTGTGTTACAATTGGACCAATTTGTTGACAGCCATTTTCAAGAATCTTCCTTCCAAACCATCTAGACCCATGGACTTATGAATGTTTATATTCATCAACCCTTTGTAAACCTCAGATATACTTAAGTTCTAAAATCTAAAGGGTGGGTAATTACCCCTAAATTCATTAGTTGGTTGTTCCACCTGTTTTCCTGTCCTGATCACTGTAATGTCATACCTTGGCAAGTGTACAAAAAACAGCATTTAGTAATTTGCTACCTCATAAGGATTTTCAACCAGTGCACCATCTATACCAAGGCTAAGTTTCATTATGGGATCCTTTCATCCAGGTTTTAATAAATTATTTATGTTCTGCCAGAACTTTTAGACAGCATTATCACAATGCATTTTACATTTATAATATAAAGCTTTGGCTATTCTTACTTGTTGTCTACATTTGTCTCTTTTGTGGAGGTTGCTCTACAGATATTCATAAATTAATTTCTTACCATTGAATATAAACATGCCCCCAAGACTACTAGGAGACTCTGAGGAAAACAGACGAGGTGGCTGCATAAAGACCTCCTTGCTAATCTGCACCAGAGGGACAAGCTCTGGATTCGCTACAAACAAACTGGCCTACAGTCAGATCTTATGGTCTATCGTGAACTAAGGAACAGATATAAGAGACAAGTTAGAGCTGCAAAAAGCAAATACTGCAAGGACCTTCTACAAAGCTCAGCCTGTGACCCGAGGAAATTCTGGGCCCATGTCAAAACATTTATGGGTACCTCGCAGTCGGTCACTCCTGATGAAATGATCATAAATGGGGCACTATAATGTAATGTATATATGTATATATTTTAATAACCCTAGGACCATCTCAAACAGTTTTAACAAACTTTTCTCTGATCTGTCACACTATACCTTGGCTTTACAAACTAGTGGATTTCATTCCAATCTACCTACCACACTACCATCAGGCAACCATACTGCCCTATTGTATGATGCTCCTCCAGCACCATCATTCTATTTCAAGGCTATATCAAGAGCAAAAGTTCTGAAATTACTGAGATCCATATCTGCCAATACCAGATCTGGTTCTGACTCACTGGAACCTCATCTTCTTAAGCCGGCTGCTCCACTTATTGCCTCTCTGATTGCCAGAATCTACACTTTATCCCTTATCCATAGTACTGTGCCGGACCTACGGAAATCTGCAAGAGTAATGCCTGTCTTTAAAAAAGGTGGCCCAAAGGACATGGCCAATTACAGACCTATAGCAATACTCTCTGTCCTTAGCAAGATCCTAGAGAAAATAGTTGTATCATAGACCATTGACTACCTTACATGCTACAATCTCCTCTCAGACACCCAGCATGGTTTCAGAAAAGGTCATAGCACCACCATGGCTCTTCTTCAACTAACTACTGATATTCTGTCCAACATGGATTCCAGAAAACTCACAGGTGCCATCTTCATTGACCTCGCTAAGGCTTTCGACCTTGTAGACCATCCCCCGCTTCTCTCCATTCTCCATAAATTCAATTTCTCTACCCCTGTTATGGACTGGTTCTGTAGCTACCTGTCAAACAAGTTGCAAGCTGTCAAATGTATTTCCTCCCTGTCCAATACATCTACTATCAATCTTGGGGTCTCCCAGGGCTCTATCCTTGGGCCCCTTTTGTTCTCAATTTTTATCAACAATGCAGCTGAGGTCCTGGAATCCTGCTCAACTATTCTCTATGCTGATGACCTGATCATCTATACTAGTTCTTCTAGTACTGCCTGCATAAACACATCACTTACTTCAGACTTCAATAAGGTTTTAGACTGGCTACTAGACTGTAAGCTTGTACTAAATGAAAAGAAAATGAAAGCCATGCTCCTAGGTTCCGCACCAAAGATTAAGGCCTGTTCTAGATTGCTGGAGGTTCTTCACCCAAAAGGATTTCCACTTGAAAATGTTACTTCCTTCAAGTATCTTGGGATCCTGCTGGACTAGTCCCTGGATTTTAATCTTCACATTCAGTCCTCGTGCAAAGCTGTAAACTCAAAACTGGGAGTAGCTTACAAAACGAGTTACATTCTTACACCCTTGGCCAAATTAGCAGTTGCCCAAGGTACTCTGCTCCCAACCCTTACTTATGGTGCCGCTATTCTTACCTTGGCCCATAAAACCTCTGTACTAAAATGGGACGTAACTTATAACAATATATGCTGATTTGCGTCTTCGTCTCCTTGACTCAACATCACTGCCTTCTTTATAAGGTTCTGAATTGGCTCTTAAACTCTGCCAGTAGACAATACTATCTTGGATCACCAATGGACTCGATCATCTGGGAAAAAAAAACATCCCAGCTGGTGGAGTTGCTGGTCCCTCAACCATCCTCCCATGGCATGTGATCAGCTGACAAATCCTTGCTCTATGTCAGACGACTAAAGGCACAGGGACCTTCCAATTCTCTGCTTCCAGGCTATGAAATGCTCTTCCACTCAACCTCTGGCTGTCTCGGTCTCACTTTGGACTTAAAAGTGAATATCATCATTATCTATCCTTAGCTGATGCTTGTACATGCTTTGACCCAACCTGAAGCTTCTGAGACTTACCAGTAGTGTCACCGCTGCTCTAATCCAGCTCCAAGACTGTCTCCACTTCCCCTCCCAATATTTTTCCTTCTCTTTGTAAATAACTTCTTGACAACTAGCTCTCTTCCTTCTCGAACCTTGTTGCTGACCATCCTCTGTTGTTTTGCCAATTACCACCCCTGACCTTCCTTCTGTCAGTCTTTCTTGTTATGTTTGAACATTCCTCACATTTATCTCTATATAACCTTACTATCTTATTAACCCTTTCACTCCACAGGTCGGGTCCATGATTTCTGCGATTATTATATATCTTACTGCCATTATCTGTATAATGCTTGCCATTATTTTTTGTTGCTTCTACCCATTGTATTTTTGTAGCACTGCTGTACTGTTTCTCTATTTGTATTATTATACCCATGTTGCTGTTGTTCAGCTGTTCTCTTTTTGTTGTACTCTCCCAGGTCGTGCCTGAAAATAGTCATTTTATGGCTAGTGCACCTACCCGGTTAACAAAAACAAAATAAATAAATAAAATATAAAAAAATCCAGTCACGTCCTTGCCTACCTGTAGTTCATTTTGTTTTTTGCCAAAGTTTGTTTCTGATTCTTATTGGTTTCAGAGATTTTCATTAATCTAAGGTAACCAAGCATGTTTACCATCTTTTTAAATTTTGGTGCATGTAGATCACATATACTATTAAAGGTCTCAGTAAAATACTGTATTGATGTAGCCAAGTCTGGTATAAGCATACATCTCTCCCACTTTCGCTTTCTACACTTATTAAAACTTATCCTCTGAGAAGGTTCTCAGATCCCTTACTCATGTACCATTTAAGTTGTCAGACTTTACCTGTTCTGATTAAATTAATATAGTTCTCCATATCAGGTTATGGTCTCCCAAGTAAAGGGAAAAAGACACCTGCATTTTGTAATATTATTGAAAAGGAAACAAATAATAAATCAAGTATTGCACCATTTTTTTTGTTGTGTTTGTGTATCTGGTGGGTTCCACTATATAATTAGTTACTCCAAGGATCAAAGTGATATCTTTTAGTTGATCTCCTCGGGGGACCAGCCAGTTACAGTTTAGGTCCCCCATTAATACCAATTTCTTTTCTCCTAGAACACCATGCATCTTATTTATCATGCGTTCTATTAATTCCAGTTTTGTCTTTGGGGAAGGGGGGATAGATCACTACAAAGATGGATTTTAATTTACCTATCTTAACTGCTAAGTACTCAGTATTAGTTTCATTACCATTGATTAGGACTTCAGCATGGCCTATACAATTTTTAATGTATAATACAACACTCCATCTTTTACTAGGTCTATCTTGACAAAATAATGTATAGCCTAGGAGTTTACATTAATCATCTTCCATCTTATGTGTTAGCCATGTCTCTAGTAGGCCTAATTCATCAGGGACTTTATCTTCTATCATTAGGTTTAGTATGTCCATTTTATTTACTAAACTTCTTGCATTATCATGCAATATCTCAATTTTCTTTGTTACTTCTGGTCTTGGGTTCAATTTCACATCTCCCACCAATATAAGCAAAAACAATAGGGCAGCATTTCCCTGTTTAACCTGTAGTTTTTTTTATGCTGAATATATGAATTTAAAACTATTACCTTGCCATGCAAGTCTCTTGCCCTCCAAGTATTAGTAGATATATTTCTCCTTTTTAAATTATGATTTGCGTCCTGCATTGCTAAAGTGTGTGGTGGCCAATAGGTTCCTAATTTCCTTTCATTTCCTACAGCTTGGATAGTGAGGCCTGCAAGGCAAGGCAACTACACACAATTTATTAAATATAAGTAATACATAATAGTACAATGGCTGGGTTAAAACGTTAATCAAATTGTGTCTATAAGTTACACCCCCTGTTCCTCCCCTATCTTCCCAAAAGCTAGCCCTACTTGTTAAACTTTCATAGGAAACCATTCCCTCTATGAGGAAAAGGGAAGACAAAGGGTGGGATTAGTGCTGTGCGGAATGTGGAATTCTGCCAGCAGAATTAGTGCAGTATGATAATTCTGCTGGTGGAATTTCTGCCAGAATTTCACTTGTTCACCATGGAATTTCACCTATTGTAATCTGCAGAATAATAGTCTGTGGAACAGCAATTTTTTTCTACAGAAAATTATTCCACAACAATTTCCATGGAATGTGTTGAGATCCACAGAATAATATTCCATGGAACAGTGATTTTTCTATGAAAAATCATTCCACAACTATTTTATGTTGCGGAATTCCGCTATTCCATTTCTGGCAGAATTCAGCAGAAGTTTGGCAGCATTTTGAATATTCTGGAGAATTTCGTTCTGCCAGAATTTGAAAATTCTGCACAGTACTAGGTAGGACTGTATGGTTAAGGGGGAGGACTGTATGGAACGGGATCAACTAATGGCAGATATATTGAACAGATACTTTGGCTCAGTGTTTACAACAAAAGGGGAACAGGAGGGACCACCAAAAGGCACCAGGACCTTTGAGGGGATGGAAATGGACACTAGTCATTTTTCTGTAGAGAAAATCAGGAAAGTACTCAGTAACCTGAAGGTGAACAAGGCTATGGGGGCAGATGGAGTGCATCCAAATGTGATGAGGGAGCTCACAAAGGTACTAGCTGCACCTCTAATAGCTCTATTTAACAGATCACTGGAGACTGGAATGGTCCTGGAGGACTGGAGAAGGACAGATGTAGTCTCAATTCACAAAAGTGGTAGCAAAGAAGAGATGAGCAATTATAGGCCTGTCAGCCTGACCCTGATGTTGGGAAAGTTAATGGAGACACTACTGAAGTAAAAGGATTGTGGAATATCTGGAATCTAACAGGTTACATGATTGGAGGCAGCATGTATACACAGGGAGGAAGGTCATGTCAATCAAATCTGATGGACTTCTTCAACTGGATGATCAAGGGGCTAGATAAGGGAGGAGCAGTGGACATGGTATACCTGGATTTCAGCAAGGCTTTCAATATCATTCCACATAAGGGACAGGTAAGAGAGTTGGGCAGCTTAGGGGTGTGCAATAAAGTGGTTACCTGGGTAAGAAACTGGTTAGGTGATAGAAAACAGAGGGTAGTGGCAAACAGAGTTCACTCATAGGAATGGAGGGTGACCAGTGGGGTACCTCAAGGGTCAGTGCTGGGTCTAGTCCTCTTTAATGTCTTTATAAGTTACATAGCAGAGGAGCTGGAAGGGAAGGCCTGCCCCTTTGCGGATGACCCTCAAGGGGGTAGAAAGGATGGGGATGGATCTGAAAAAAACTGGTGGAGTGGTTAAGGGCATGGCAGCTGTGTTTTAATGCAAAAAAAGTGCAAACTAATGCACTTGGGATGTAGAAACCTGGGGATGGAATACAAAATGGTGGAAGTGATACTGACAATGACCGAGTAGGAAAGAGCTCTGGGGTAATCATATTGTATGACCTCAAGGTGGCCAGGCAGTGTGACAAGACAGTTAGGAGGGTTAGTGGATTGCTAGGGTGCATAGGTAGGGTTACCATCAAAGACCCCACCTTGAGTACTGTGTTCAGTTCTGGAGACCACACATCAGGAAGGACATAGACAGACTGGAGGTGGTCTGGAAGAGGGCTACAAGAATTGTGCAGGGTCTGCATCAAATGCACTTTGAGGAGAGGATAAAAAGGCTCAATATGTACACCCTGAAGGAGAGGAGGAAGAGGGGGGATATGATAGAGACCTTTAAATACCTCACAGGGTTAATAAGGTACAGTTATGTGTGTGTGTGAGGGGGTATTTTTCAGAGAAAAAGGTGCTCTAGAAAAAGGGACATGCTTATGAAGCTGGAGGGAGTTTATTTTCAGATGGGGATGCAGAGATACACAGATGACAGTGCCAGAGAGGAAAGAGAAACAGAAAAACTAAAAATGAATCTATCAGTTTGTCTAGCTGCAGTTGATCTTAATGGGAGAACCTTGGACACCACTCCATTCTATGTCTAAAGCATCACAAGTTATTCAGGCCTCATCATGTGATGAAGTCATGGAGCACTAGTCTTTGTCAACTGTAAGGGATGAGGTCATCTGGGAGAGAAATAGTAAGATGGTGGTCTGCTGGGGAGAAAAGGGGCAGCCAGAGAAAATAAAAAACACTGAAAATGCCATGACTTTTCTAGGTGACCAATCAATATTCAACTTAAAACAGAGTACATTCCCAGAGTAACTTTACTGATATACTGTAATTCTATAAAATGCATGATATTTTTTGGACAAATTTATTTACTGGAAAACTATGATATTGTGGCAAAAGGTTACAACATGAATTGTAAGTGTGTGTATACATTATGTGCATGATGGCAAGTCATTTTCCTTAGACAGCCTTTCCTACAAGACAATATTTGAAGAGAATTTACTTGCATAACTTATGTAATGCTGCAGAGATTATTTGCAATTTTACTTTGCATATTGTTGAATGACCTCTTGGACATAATTAAGTTCCATGACCTAGCTATTTTGTTCATGCCAACAATATTTAATGCTATCATTTAGGGTAGATATCCAGTGAACACTGATTATCCCAGAAATTCTCACATACTGTAGCTCAGTATGATAATCGTTGGGTCTACTTGTTAAAGGGTATCTTGAAAAAATCAGAGGGAGCAAACCACAGCCTGTCTAATGTATGTTGAAACAATGGATTATTAGCCTGCGAGACATATAAAATGAAGGGACTAAAATAATGGTCACAATTGAACTACAGCTGTAGCATTACACCTATAGTAATATATATCAATCAAAATACTTGATCTAGCACTTTTTAACTGTGGGCCTCATTTTAGGTTGTCAGATCAATCAATCAATAAATCAATCTTTATTTTTACCAGGAGAAACACTATTGAGCGAACTCATTTACAAAGTGGTCCTGGGTGGATGAGCACATATGAAATGCAAATACAATATGGTATACATAGATTATACAAAAAGGGATACATACAATACAACAGGAATAAATAAACATAGAGGAAAGTATATGGGTGAAGTAGGACTAAGTACAGTATTCCTAATATTCAGTATATCCTAATATAAAATATATACAATACACAGTCACAGGCAAATACATGGTCAGATATTTCCTCACATTTCTGTGATATTTCTAGAGAAATCTCCTGTTTTCTGCAGTTCCACAGTAGGGGCAGCACAGAGAAACTCTTTAGAAATTTTGCGAAATATATGGAACTATCTGACCATGTCTCTGGCTACTACTGGGTACAAGTTGCAAAAAAAGGAGAGGGGCAAGGGAGTAGAGTGAGTAGTAGAGAATCTTCACATTGGAGAAGACAATGGTAAGGAACATATGGCATGTGGAAGGTTGAAGGGGGAAGGGAAGCAGGGAAGGAAGGGGTGGAGAAGAGAAGGGAAAATGGGAGGGGTGGTTAACTAGAAACTCACTTCCTACCTAGCAGGAGAGAAAGGGGGCTTAGCCTAGCCTTGGGGGTATAAAGAGAAGATAGAACTAAAGGAGGTCAGACGTGGCTGCTATGGCCTGCAGAAATAGTTACAAGTTTCTTCCAATAGGTGGAAAAGTAGAGATTTGAAGATTGCCATATTGACAACTTGTGAGTGTTTGAAGGATTTTTGTATGCTGTTCCACACTGAGGGAAGAGAATAACTTAAGGAAGAGGTACCATGCCATTGACCACTTAGAGTGAGTGGATGCATACTTGTATAGGGCCTATGGGCAGACCGGATGGGCCTAGCTGTCCTTATCTGCTGACAATTTCTATGTTTCTATGTTTCATGCCAAGATCTGTCCCTGGGGATGTTGAATGTGATCAAGGTTATTTTCTGAGGGAATAGCTTCCTGTGGTATGAACTAGAAGTTTGGATACATACTGGGGAATCTTGGATGTAATGACTCTGTAGGTCCATATTACCGCATTTTTCAATCTCCTTGTTTTTAATGATTGCCAGCCGAGTTGTGCATAGCAGAAGCAATGGTGTGCATTGTACGGTGCATTTGTGATAACTCTAAAGGCCCTGTGATACAAGGAATCCAGTTTGGATAGTGAAGCGACAGAACAATGACTGTAAAGGAGATTGGCGTAATCCAGGAGTGGGATGAAGATTGCTTGCACAAGTCTTGCTTTGGCCTTGTAGGTGAGCAGGTGTTTGAAACTATACAAGATACCTAATCTTTGTCTAAGTTTTTTGGCTAGTTCATTGATATGAGAGTAGTGGTGGGCAAAGAGGGCTCAATCCACTCAGCAAAGTGATTCGCTGGGTAAAGGCGAATTCGAGGAGTGCGTGCAAATGCAAAATGGAGTAATTTGCGTAATGATGGGTAACGCAAAGTCCATTGAAAACAATGATTTTGCATTACTCCACCTTCCCAGACAACTACTCCAACAATTTTGAAGGCAAAGTGCATTGAAAACAATGTACGTCTCCTCACTGTGCCTTGTTTTTAAGCTCTGAAGGTGAATTTTGCAGTGATTTATGGGCTTTCAGGTCACATGGGCTCTATATTGATCTGCACAGCCTCAGTTCAGGGTAGTATGTATAGGAAGCCATAGGAGACAGTGTGCTCTGAGAGCTGTCTGTGATTCAAACCTTCTAAAAGCTGTTAAAAAAGCCTTTTTGAGTAATTTTGTTTTGCTCAAACTTTAGTTCCTCAATTGTAGGAAACCCTCCTGTGCTCATATCATCGAGCGGTTTTGTTTGTGTGTGGATTTTGAATGTTAATATACAACATTGAGAGTGTGTAGTAAAAGACAGTGAAAGTGTGCTTTGGAGGAGAGGTGTATCTGTGGTGTAGGTAGATTTAAGTTGGAGAAATAGAGAGTTCTTTGTTTTTGGGTTATATTTTTGTTATATAACTGACTGTGTTAATGAACATACAATAATATTGTCAGTAATTGTTGAAATTTTCTTGCTGATTGTGTGTTGTGTGGATCTGGTGTAGCAGTTCTTAATTTCAGGTTATTTACAATACGTGGCATATTACTGAACTTTTCAATTTGCTTCACATTACTTGTTGTAGATAAATTATGTGTGTGTGTGAGTGTGTGTGCGGTGCTGTGTGACATCAAATAATACACCTTTTATTGTGCCGCAGTGTAATTACAGGTGCAGAAGTGTGAACCTGCTACCCACTGCAGCTGCATAATTTTGTACTGCTATCATGGCATCTGTTCTTTATTTTGCTGCTTGTACTGTGGTAAACATTTGCAGACAGTGCTCCCTCCCACCCCTACTGGCAAAAGGAATTGTTTTCCAGATTGGATTGTTTGTGATCTCAGCACCAGTGATTAGTTAAGGTGTTGTTTTCACTTGTAAGTTTGCATCTCTATCTGTTGCTGAAGCCACAGTTGTTTTTTTGGCTTCACATCCAGCATCCCCCCAGCCAGAATGAACGTTCCAAAATCTAAATTTGTTTAGAATATTGTTGTTGATCCTTAAAATACCCACAAAGAGATGTGCAAGGAAATCTGGTTCTCACCATGGCACTGCTGCCAGTGGTAAGATAGTCTGTTGGCATGGTAGTACGCAGACGCAGAAGTGCATTGCTGATGTGAGGAAAAGTATTTCTCCAGCAATATTTGTTACCACCCAATCAGTAGCTTCATTCATAGTTTGAGGAGATGATGTTGTCCCAGCTGGTGGTGTTAGTGCAGTTGCTGGTGGTGGTAGTATGAGTGTTGCTGCCACAAGTTCGACTTCTGACCAGTGTACCGTGTCCAAAAATATAGTGGAGTATGAAGCAGTGCAAGTCAGTGGCAGTATAGATGATGTCATACTTCCCAGTAAAATCCCAGTAACTGAACCTGAGGATTCTGATATTCATGTCAACGATAACATATAATGTGACATTTCTTCCACAGCGGTTCATGTCACGTATTTTCCATGCAGTGATTCACAGTGTGGTGAAAAAATATCAAGTGATGGTGGCATTGATGATGATGATGATGAATGTGATGATGATGATGATGATGATGTTGCTGTGGTTGCAACATGCAGTTCACATGCCAGCATCCAAGCAGAAGATGTGGATGTGGGTGATGTTGATGAATATGATGATGATGTAATTGACCCCAGTTGGGAAATGGAGAAAAAGAAATTCAAGGTGACTGTGTCTGGGTCTGTTAACATTAATCCCTCCCCCTGTAAAAACATGTTATTTACCAGTTTCAGTTGATGGTGATGATGATGACCCACTAATAATGATAGGTAGCTATGGTGGTCAGTTGCAGTCCAGGTTTGCACTGCCTGAAAAATCACGTAGCACCCCCCTCCACTTCAGTGCTTAAAAGAATGGAGATCAATAAGCAGCATCATGAACATGTTAAAAGTAGAGCATCACAATCCCTTGTTTAGGATTTTTTTGTTCAAGATGCAAATGATGAGTCAGTTGCAATCTGCCAAGATTGCCATGTGCGTGTGAATCGAGGTAAAAAGGGGAACCATTTGGGCACAGAATGACAGCATATGCATCTTAAGACTAGGCACATGGCACTGTGGACCCAGCTGTTACACGAGGTCCCTTCACCCTTATTGGTACCCTCAGAGGTACACCATAGACAGCTAGCTTTTAGGCATATGTTATACTAACATATAGGGCTAATGGCATCTACCATATAAGAGTAAATGTCAGGATATGTATGCATATTATTGTTATACATTTTGCTTTCTAATACATATATGTATTTCTTGCTTATAAGATGTTAGAATACCTGTGTCCTTGTAATGATTATAATATATGTCAACATTGCCACCTTTTGGTGATTTGTACAACTACACTGATTTATGTAAGAACTGTACTCTTTTGTTTCACAAAGTGATGACTACAACAAAATTATATAATGTTATCTTGGACCATGGAGCCACCTCTAATTTAGCCAATAAGGCTAATCTCTGTAACTAGAAATGTTTCTGTCTTACAGTAACCATAGTAATTATCATAGGTATAAAATGTGAGACATTACGTCTTCTACCTCGGAAACCCCAAGAGACACAGGGAATGCTTGAGATATAGGGAACGCTTAGCATTGGCTTCAGGTTCGTTTTGGTAAGAACTGCTTAGGGCAACTGTAATTATCCTTTTTGGTAGTAATAAACAAGTTTATTACTCTTATGCAATGTGTCTGTGATTCCTTGCATTCCCAATATTTCCAAGAACCTGAGAGTGAGGTTTAGATCTCCTGACAATTGACGACTGTGTGCAGGCAATATTTAGTGTCTGCAAAGTTTCGCTTGTTGCTTTACAACTTTTCCCTTCTCAACGGGGACTGTAGGTGTGCATTCCCGCATCACCGCTCCAGTTTTAAGCCCGCTTCATAATCACTTGCAAAGTCTGGTTGCTTTCTGGGTGTGGTCGAAGCTGACTCAACCCACTCCATGGCAGTTTTGAATTGCAAGCTTACAAGTGCATAGTAGCCCGGCTGTGTATGAAGTGCTCCTGCTGTGGATCGATACACAGCATGGTGCCTTTTTCACAGTTTGATTTTTCATTCCCTCCCACACATTGGCCACCATATCAAATATCTGCGCAGAACTGAGACTCGATGTCTCAAACTTCCTTACCTCCCATGGAGGCTGGGCTGACTTCGTGTGGGATGCAAGTCAATCCGAAAACACTATACTGGGGATTTCAACCCAGTACACTGAGATGAGACAAACAGCCAATAAGCGCCAAACTAAAGGGCTGTTGGTCGTGGCTCTCTATGCTGCTTTGGAAGCCTCCCAAGTGAAGTTTCGAACCCTTGAACTGCAAATCTCATCTCTTAAGCAAGAGATGGGTTTGCAGGAAATGGAATGTGTGAGATTGCACCAGAATCTGGAGTCTGAACTTCAAACTCTGCAAAATGAAAATGATTCACTTTTGCATCATTCTGCCCAGGCAGGAGAGCAGAAAATTTGTATGTTGAAGCAGGAGTGTGAAAGTTTGAGACAGGATAAGGGGCAGGCTTTCAATATGAATGATTTGTTAAGTAGAACAAATGAACAGTTGAGTGGGGAGCTGGGAGAGCTTCAGGACGAGATAAACCAGGTACGCAATTACTTAGAATTGGCTACTAGGGATAATCGTGAATTGAGCGCCGCATACAGAGGGTTGCAGAAACAAATGTAAGATGAGGTTGATATAGATGTTGCAAATTTGAGTCATGCAGAATGTGAATCTAAGATGGCAAAACTGCGCCATCAGCATGAGGTTCTGGCTGGACATGTTAAGGTGATGGGAGGCGTGACCCTTGCCTTAACTATGTCATCTGAAGGGGAGGTCTCGGATGATGACATCTCTCAATACAACACCCAGTAACACCCCTACTATGGCCCAGAGACCCCGCCCCACCATCCACAACATGGTGGATCCCCACTACACCCACACCATGTCATACATTGTCAACATCATGATGCACATCATGGGTGATGCCAACATGGTGAACCCCATGATGGGGGGGAAGCAGGCCCAGGCTTAGTCCCAACGGCACCACTGGTAGCCATTATTTCTGTGGATGATAAGGAGAAGACTGAGAAATGATAGATGCCATTTTAGGCAATGTGACCCTACCCGATCAGAGCAAATGGACCCTCTGGACACAGATTAGACAGATGCTGCAGGAAGCTGCTACTCAGGAGGGAGTGGTTCATACTGTGGCTGAGGCCACAGCTCAGGGATCCCTAGATGGTGCCCAAGGCAACCTACCTCCACCTGATCATCCCAATAATCCCCTTACAAATGGCTTACTCTGTTCAGCATATAGCTGACAGTATCAGTCGGATGAGCCCATCCGACAACCTCAGCTGTCACTTGGAAAAGGTGAGTACCAAATGTGAAATGCTTAGTCTTGCTGCAGACTACCAGGTCCAGATCCTACGCTAGACCATGGATCCTGGACTATGGGCCAAACTCCCCAATGCCATCCAACAGGCCGGCAACACCACCTTTGATGAAGTTGCAGCTGAACTCATTTCTGAGCACGGCCCAGGTGTAGTAGGAGTGATGCTTGCATACCCTGTAAACAGAATGCAAAGGAAAATCCAGTGACTTACCACCAGAAACTCTGGATGGCCTACCGAGCAGGAAACAACTCACACAAGAGGCTGCAGATGTAGATCTTATTGAGTATAAGACCTTGATCCTTAGGAACATGACCCCTGCAGTGAGAGAAAAGGTAGAGCCAACCACTTATCCCACAATGGAATGGTTTGCCAACATTCTGTGGAAAACAAAAAGAGTTTATCAACTCTACATCCATGACTTGGGCTCCGGTTCCAAGAAAGTAGCTGCCGTGGAGCTCAGCCCCAGAGGCCATGATGCACTACACTGTGGAAGGGCAGGCCCATCATAAACAGTACCTCCCCATGGACAACCAGTACCCACAGCAGGCCCAACAACAACCGCAACAGCAGCAGCAACAACAACAATGGGGTGGGAACTGGAATTATCATAAGAATAAGAAACACCATAAGAATCACAAGGGTAAACAACAACAAAGAACAGGGCCTTCATATAGGGAGACAGACGAAGAGAATCAGAAGTTCAGAGAGCTCCTGGGACAAGTGTGCTGTGTAGCAGACACTGTTCCTGCTCAGGCCCTTGCTGCTATACAACCAGGAACCCAGGCCCCAACAGGCTATGGTGATACCGGACATACAGGCAATCAGGCCCATACAAGCCTGAACCCAGAAGCACCTCCCTGTATAGCATCAATGCAGCATGGTGAAGTGGTGAACATGAGCCAGGCCCAACCTCTCCATGCTTCCTCTAGTACAGATTGACAATTACAGGCCCCAGTCCAATTTGTAAACAAGTTGGTCTTGGATACAAACAGAAGGACCTGCACTAAGGCCTAGTTCGGGGGCCGCCTACTTACAGTATTACTGGATACAGGTGCAGCTGCATCTGTATTACATGATGATCACCCAGACACATTTCCTTGGTCCACCGGATGGAGGACGAACATGTGAGGAGTAGATGGTACTAGGTTGCCTGCATACCGTTCTCTACCTTTGCCTGTAGAGTTAGGACATCTGAAGGCTTCTCACACCTTCCAACTAATGGTGTTTCACAATCATCCTAGTATTGTTGGAATTTACTTCCTTGCACCACACGGCTATGTGGTGGATCTAGCCAATATGCTACTGATCCAGATTCAGGGCCAGTACCATACCATTTTGATCCCTGATTCACACATGTTGACTACAATATCTTCCAACAATAAAGAGTATGACGTCATAGATTTGTTCAAGAACAATGAGCTTTTTCCAAAGCTCCTCCCCATTTTACAAAGACATTTGGAAGCATTTGCTACCAACAAGCATGACTGTAGCAGAATACACACTGTCATCGAAGTGCCAGGCCCAGCACATGAGAAGCAAAGGAAATATCCTTTCCCATCTGAGACCTTGCCTTCTCTTAGGAAAACAATAAAATCTCTCCTCAACCAAGGTGTAATCAGAACATGTGTCTCTACTGCCAACTCCCCAGTGTGGCATGTGAAAAAACCCACAGGTACCTGGACAATTACTATTGACTATAAGAGACTGAACCAGGTCACCCCAGTTGTGCTCCAACTGTGGCCTCAGCACCTGATGTGCTACGACTTCTGGCAGTCACGGAAACATGGTACACAGAGAACCATGACTGGGATGTCAACATACCAGGGTACACAATCTACAGAAGGGACAGGGGAGGTAAAAGAGGAGGTGGAGTAGCTCTATACATAAGGGAAGGGATCAAAGCTACAGAACTAAAAAGTAAAGGGGGAAGACAAGAGTCACTCTGGGTCACCTTGGAGACAGGGAATAGCATCACAATCCGCGCAAGGGTTGTATACAGACCCCTGTCTCCAAGGGGAAATGGACAACAAAATGATAGAGGACATTCTCAAAATGGCTGAAAAAGGGGAGATACTGTTGATGGGGGACCTGAATATGCCAGATGTTAACTGGATAACATGTACTGCAGCCACATCCAAGAGCAGGGTCATTCTCAATACCCTGCAGGGGGCAGGCCTTAGACAGCTAGTGTTGGAACCCACTCGGGAGGGAGCAATACTAGACCTGGTACTCTCAAATGGAGAGAGGATCACAAATTTAGAAGTCAGTAGACATCTGGGAACAAGCGACCACTGCACTGTGTGCTTCACAATGAGCACAACCATGGAGATGAGCATACCAAAACAAGGATACTGGACTTTAAAAGGGCTGACTTTGGCAAAATGGGTGAATACCTGAAAAATGCACTAGCAAATGACCAAAAAGGAGGGGTGGAAGAACAATGGAGAAAAATCAAAACTGCCATCATAGAGGCAACAAGCCTTTGTGTGAAACAAATAAAGAAAACAAAATGGAGTAAAAAAACATAATGGTTCTCAAAACAGGTGGCAGGGAAGGTTAAGGAGAAAAAGGCTGCATTCAAAAAGTATAAGGAATCACAGAAGGAGCACAACAGGGAACTGTATCAATTAAAGCAGAAATAAGTGGGGAAGGCAGTTAGACTAGCAAAGGCCCAAACTGAGGAAAAAATAGCCAACTCAGTTAAGAAGGGGGATAAAACCTTTTATAGGTACATTAGGGAGCATAGAAAGGTTAAGGGAGGGATAGTGACGATTAATAAAGGAGAGGGGAGGTGGGCAGAGGGAGACAGTGAAAAGGCAGAGATACTGAATGAATACTTTTGCTCAGTATTTACAAAGAAGATGAGGAGGAGTTACCTAAACCAGACAATAGAAGCACTCTGGGTATGGGGTTGACACCAGTCCATTCACAGAAGAAAGAGTCCTGAAAGAACTCCTAAAACTCAAGGTGGACATAGCAATGGGGCCTGACGGGATTCACCCCAGAATCCTAAAAGAACTAAGGGAGGACCTAGTGACACCACTGACCATGCTTTTTAACAGATCATGGCAGGATGGGGTGGTACCTGAGGACTGGAGGAGGGCAGATGTGATTCCTCTTCACAAAAGTGGGATCAAGGCAGAAGCAGAAAACTACAGACCTTTTAGTTTGACCTCAGTGGTAGGGAAAATGATGGAATCACTTCTGAAAGAAAGAATTGTTGAGTACCTAAAGACCAGTGGGGCACAGGACCCCAAGCAGCATGGATTTACAGCAGAAAGTCATGTCAGATGAATGTAATTGATTTCTTTGACTGGGTGACCAAAGTAATAGACCAGGGAAGGGCTGTGGATATGGCCTACCTAGACTTTAGCAAGGCATTTGACACAGTCTTGCACAAAAGATTAATAATCAAGTTAGCCAGCCTGGGAGTGGGTCCCAGGGTAGTAGCCTGTGTAGCAAACTGGCTGCACAACAGGACACAGAAGGTAATAATGAATGGAACACATTCCAAAAAAGGGGTTACTAGTGGAGTACCTCAGGGCTCAGTACTGGGTCCAGTCCCTTTAACATCTTTATAGGTGACATTGCAGAGGGTCTGAAGGAAAGGTATGCCCTTTGCAGATGACACAAAGATCTGTAACAGAGTTGATACACAAGGGGAGTAGAAAAGATGAGAAGGGACTTGGCAAGGTTGGAGGAATGGTCAGACATATGGCAACTTAGATTCAATGCAAAGAAGTGCAAAGTAATGCACCTGGGAAACAAAAACCAGGAGAAGAGTACACAATAGCAGAGGTACTAACAACAACAAAATGGAAGGGACCTGGGGGTAGTCATATCAGATGACCTAAAGGTGGGCAAGCAATGTGAAAAGTCGTGAGGAGAGCCAGGGGATACTGGGATGCATAGGAAGGGCATCACAAGTAGAAAAGGAAGTGGTTATCCCTCTGTACAGACAGTTGGTGAGACCCCATCTGGAGTACTGTGTGCAGTTTGGAGACCTCATCTACGCAAGGACATAGACAGGATGAAAGCAGTCCAGAGGAGGGCAACTAAAATGGTGCAGGGTCTGCAGCAGAAACCATATGTAGAGAGACTGAGAGAGCTTAATATGTATACTCTTGATGAAAGGAGGGACAGGGGGGACATGATAGAAATGTTCAAGTACCTCAAGGGAATCAACAAAGTCCAGGAAGGTAGCATCTTTCAGAAAAAGAGATGTGTAAGAACAAGGGGGCACAATTTAAAGATAGAGGGGGAACGGCTCAGGGGTAATGTGAGGAAAGTTTTTTCATGGAGAGAGTGGTGGATACATGGAACAGCCTTCCTGAGGAGGTCGTTGGGTCTAAAACAGTGGGGGAATTCAAACATGCATGTGACAGACACAAGGCAATTATAGTGGAGGGTTGCAGGAAGTAGGCTGTTGGTTAACTGGAATCTGCAGCTTATCCAGTAGGTAGGGAAATGGGCAGACTTGGTGGGTGAAGTGGTCCTTATCTGCCGTAAAAGACTATGTTTCTATGTTTCTATATTTCTGACCCCTGACCAAAAATGGTTCAGTGCCCTGGACATCCCCATTGGTTTCTGGTCACTGCCATTGGCCCTTAAGAGTCAATATAAGTTCACCTTCATCTTTGAAGGTAGACAGTACACGTTGACCTGCTCACTGCAGGGATTCCATAACAGCCCTTCCCTGTTCCATCTGCACATGATGGATGCCCTTGAGGGTTTCTCTACCCCCCATTGTCTCTTGCAGTATGTGGACAACCTGCTGTTGGCAACTGCCACACAGGAACAACACTTGGATCTCTTGGATGAACTAATGACTCTCATCCAGAGAGCAGGCATCAAATGTAACCCAGCAAAAGCACAACTATGTCAGAAAGAGGTACTCTTTCTGGGCCTGAGAATAACTGATCAAGGCCAAAACCCTACCTGGAAGAAGATACAAGGATTGTAAGACTTGCCATTGCCCACCAGTGTGGCCACTTTTAGGAGGTTTCTAGGTATGGTGAACTATTCCAGGGATTTTATTTGTGATTTTGCTCAGAAGGCTGCTCCTTTGTATGAGTTACTGAAAAAGGACATTCCCTGGACATGGGGTCCCATTCACACCCAAGCTGTTACATCACTGAAACAGGCCTTGGCCTCAGCTCCAGCTCTGGTCAACCCCAACCCAGCATTGCCATTCCATCTGGAGTGTGCCGCCTTTGACATAGCTATATCAGCAGTGCTGGCCCAGAAGGTTCATGGCACTCTGAGACCCATTGCATATGCGTCATAGCTCTTGACCCCAGTGGAACAGAAGTACAGCCTTTGTGAAAGGAACCTTCTGGCCATCTACTCTGCTATCAAGCACTTTCTGTATATCATTGGGTACTCTCCACTGATCATTAACACCAACCGCACCCCAACTACCTTTCTGCTATCAGACAGAGTGAAGGATGGGCCAGTCTCTAATACTAGACTGACACACTGGTCACTTCTTCTCCATAATAGAGACATACAGGTACACCCAACCAAAATTACATCCTTGCTGGTGCATGGACTCCTTTTCCAAGGAAAACCCCACGACTGTACACTGCAACCACCTGATCTTCCAGATCCAGGTCCTTTCCTCCCTGCCATGCCACAAATACTTGAGAACACCTTGTTGTGTCACATTTTCACAGATGGTTCAGCTTCCTATTATCAGGGAGAAGAAATTGCAGGGATGGGTATATTGGTGATTTACCCTTATGGTAACACTGTTAAAATCTCTAAGCATTGCAGTGAGGAATCATCACAGTATGCTGAGATGGCAGCGGTGGCCTGTGCCCTCGAGCTTATCCAGCATGGGACCGAGGATACCATCATCTTCACAGACTCTAACTGGGTTTGTTGTTCTCTTACAAAATGTCTCCCTTTCTGGCAGAAGAACTCCTCCCTTTTGTCTGATGGCAGTCCAGTGAAGCACAAAGAACTGGTAATCTACATACACTCACTGGCACAAAGGTTTGCACACAAACTCTATATTCGCAAAGTTAAAGCTCACTCCATACATGACCCCTATCATGCCTTCAATGACACAGCAGACACCCTTGCCAAGGAAGGGGCCCGAGGGGGGGACACCTGGATGATGGACCATCCAGAGGCCAGAGCGACTGTACACATAACAGCAATCAGAAAGAAACCTGAACTCTTTTCCTCCTTGGACCTCTCAGCAGCTCAGCATGCTGACTCTGAACTCAAAGAAGTGTTCAGATTCCTTGACAAAAGCACCGAAGAAAACCTACCTACCTATAACCCCTACCTGAGGCATGAAGGTAAGTTACGCTTGTCTCCAGATGACAAGCTCATCTAGTACCAACCAGATGACAACACCACCAAGTTGTGGGTGATCCCTAGACACTTCAGGTCTGAATTCCTGCACCAAGTGCACAACACCCCTACTGGTGGACACCAGGGAGTGGAAAATAACCTCCAGAGGCTCAAGACCACTGCCAGGTGACCTGGTGTCACCAAAGATGTTAAACAGTACATAGACAACTGCCTTGCTTGTGCACAAAACAATCCCATCCCCACCAAACAAAATGCCAAACTTCTACCACAAAGACATTCTGGCCATTGGCATGTCCTTCAGATTGATTTTATGGGTCCCTTGACCAAAACTAGCAGAAACAACAAGTATGGTCTAGTAGTAACGGACCTTTTCTCAAAGTGGGTTGAAGCATTCCCCACTAAGACATGTGCTGCTAAAACCACTGCCAAAATTCTGGTAGAACAGATTTTCTCCAAGTGGGGTCTACCTCTCAATGTAGACTCTGACAAAGGAACCAGTTTTACAGGTGAGTTGATGAAAGAATCACATGAACTCCTTGGAGTTCAACAGAATTTCCACATACTTTACCATCCACAATCTTCAGGTCAAGTAGAAAGAGCCAACAGATGGATTAAGCAAATGCTTTCCAAATTCATTGAGGACAATCCCAAGACCTGGGATTCCCTGTTGCCATTACTCCTTATGGCAAATAGGGGTACACCCTCAGCCACTACCCACTTGACACCATTCGAGGTTATGACTGGAAGACAGATGAGACTACCTGAACACTTGTTGTTTGACCTGCACACCCCCACAGCAGACCGTGTGTCTGTAGACCAATATGTGGAAAAGCTCAGACAAAACCTCATACACACACACTTGTATGCTGCCAATTGCATGGGCAAGGCCCAGCAACAGTCCAAAATACAGTTTGACAAACATGCACAAGAAGTGGGTTGGCAAGTTGGAGATCAAGTGATGGTTCTCAGATTTGCACATCCCATGCACTCCTTCTCCAATAAGTGGGAAGGCCCCTAACGTATTGTCAACAAACTCAGTCCAACAGTCTATCAGGTTAGACTCTTGCACAACAATAAACTGACTGACAAATGGTTACATGCATACCAGTCGAAACCGTATAAAGGAGTATTATTTTTCCTCACCACATTGAGTGGAATAGTACTAACCTGCTAATGTTGGATTTTCCTTTTCAGATACATTGACAAGATGGTTTTCTTGTTCCATTTTCTCCTCATCTCAGGAGTTAGACCCTGCATCCAAGGCATGGTAAAGCACCTCCTTCCTCACCTTGATCCTCCAACATCTGCCCCAGAGGGAGTTTCTATCACTATACTTGACAATTTGATTACTGTACAGGAAGGTTCAGATGCCTACCTCTCTGCCTCGGTTGTTGCTCATGACAAATCTACCCTACACATTGAATGGTAAACCACATCGCAAGGACAAATTATCTCTGTGGCCAAGCTCTCCAAGGAAACTTTCCATGGATGGCCCAATGCTAAATTATCCCCTAATGGTTCTCTGTCCTTGCTCCATACTGCTATTAGACATTCTGGTTTATACAATATCACTGCCTTAATTGATCCCTCATATTGTAATTCTTTTTCTAAGGACTCTGCCAGAAAATTTTGTGCTGTACACAACATGGCCTCTGCTGCCATGTATCTCTGTGTTACCCCCTACTGAGAAACAGCTTTTGGAATGGCCAAAGCACACCCCTGGTCCTTGCAGTGGTCTCACATCTACTGCACTACCTGGTACACGTAGTAACAATTTACAATTTATGCATATACCTGTTTTGTTTAATTTGACTTACTGGAATATGAAATAATTTGGTATGTGTCATACTACTATCACTTCAGCATTTCATAGTACTTTATTGCTTGATAGTTTAGCAGCTTTTCAGATTCATACTCAAGACCCTATTGCCGGGGTACATACCACCAAGCATAGAGGCAACTTCTGGAGAAAACTCAATCCTGATGATCAAAATCACAAATGTAATACACGAGAAGTTGACAGTTCTGATGTCACTGATGCCACAGGAACTGTCACAGGTCTTTTTGGTGCAGCTATGTCTATCTGGAATAAGGCAGATATTGCTTCTATCAAATCTCATTCAGCTAAATTCCAAACTGGTTTGGTAAATAATATTTTACCCCCATTATTGCATGGTGTGGATGACCTTAGTCAGGAAGAAAGATACACTGTTTATAGCATGCATGACATTGCTAAGGCATTTCAAGTTCAAGTTCAAGTTTATTGTTCGACTATAAAAGTCATCAACAAGTACATATACAAACAATACCATATATAAATACATATACAAACACACATATAGAAAACTATAAAAAAGATAAATACACACTACAAATATTAATTATTCTATTTAAAATCCAGCCATTGTGATTTTATTACTATTTTTTTTTTAATCTTGCTTGCCGCCTGGAAAAATTTTGCTACTCTTAGAACAGAGTCTGCATCTTGTGTATTTATTAATATGGGAGTCAGAGTTATAGAGTCTACATTATTCCTAGTATTTACAAAGGGACCCAGCCAATACAGTCGCTCTTTATTGTACCAGGCACAATGTCACATAACATGGATTAAATCTTCACGACCTCCAACTGTACAACTACAGTTTTCATCTGTCGTTTTTTATACCTAAGTCTGAGAACACTACTATCAAACTATTCAAATTTATATATGGAGAATGTTCTATGCAACGTAGGATCAGATAAAATATCAAAATATGGTTTATATCCAAAGTTATGATTATAAAGAGCAAACCATTTAGAATAGGCAGAGTTTTTAATTAATTCTAGATCTTGTTCTTTCCAATAATTACCTATTTTTTTAGTAACATATTCTTATATTTGGTACGTAATTGAATACACTTACTAACATGCCCGCAAGAAATTCCAATTTATATTTTTTCAATAATTGAACAATCTTTGTGTACCAAAAACCCTGTCTATATGCCATATCTAGCCACTTCATTTTTTCCTCTGTACATAAAACCATTACTCTAGTTGTTAAGAGTCTAGTTAACCAGATCCAAAAATTAACCTACCTAGTATCACATAAAGCACTGATATTAATGATTCCTAATTCAGATCTTATATAGGAAGATGGGCATGACTTCCCCACTCCTAATAGGTTTCTTAAGCTTTTAAACATAGGGGTAATAAGTTTCTCCATATGGGGAACATTCCATATTTCAGTGCCATATAACAATTGTGTTTCAAGTTTATATTTAATTACTTGTATCAGGGGCTTAATACTGGTTCCACCATATCTATAATTAAAACAGACTAAACCCTGCATAGTTTTAGTTGAGTTTTCCACACATCTTTGGAATTGATGATTCCAAAGCCCATTATCACTAAATTCAACTCCTAAATAAACGTATGTTTCCACTAGTTCTAATTTATTACCCTGAAGGAACCAAACTCCTTTCTTATCTCTACCTTTAGGGCTAATAATAAGTACTTTAGTCATAGACAGATTAATTTTCAAATTCAATTCTCTAGATCTTTCATCAAGTATTTTAATTTTCTCTTGAAGCCCCTTCTATGTCAGGGAAAATAAATCTATGTCATCTGCATACGCAAGAGCTGTGCATGGTTGATCCTGTATTTTTGGAGAGTCTATAGTTTGATTGTTTAATTCTGTTAATAGCCTATCAATATATAATGCAAATAAAGTAGGGGCCAAAACACAACCCTGTCTGACCCCTCTGTTTATTTCAAAAGGGGCCGAAAGTTGTCCATTCATGCTGATTCATACCTGTGCCCAATTATTCATATAAAGGTTATACATAATACTGACCAGTTCTTTATCTATGCCACAGTTCAATAAAATATCCCAAAGCTTTTTCCTAGATATGGTGTCAAATGCTGTCGAGCAATCTACAAACATTATATATAGTTTTTGCTTTCTATGGCATACATATTTCTCTACTAGATGGTACAGTATATAAATATTATCCAAAGTTGAAAATTCCTTCTGGAAACCAGATTAGAATGGAGAAAGTCCACCTGTACCTTGTATAACTTCTTTTAATTTTTCAAGAATTATTTTAGAAAAGATTTTTAAGTTGTTATCCAATAGACTAATTGGCCTATACATAGCAGGGTTTGCTTTATCTCCCTTTTTATATATAGGTATTATGTGTGCTCCTTTCCAAATATATAGATATTTATTTTCCTGTATACATTTATTATACAGAGTGGTCAACACTTTACACCATAAACCAATATTACATAAATATACTGTACTTCTGCTGGAATATTGTCTGGGCCAGGAGCTTTTTGCAATTTCAATGAATTAATAGTGAAATACACCTCTTGATAGGTGATTTCAAATTTTTTCTGGCCTTTTATTTTATTTATATTGCTATCCAGATTTGGGTCCATAAAAATCTGGGCAAAGTAATTAATCCAGACAGATTCTGGCATATAGATATCCATATCTTCTTTATAATTTGTGGTACCCATCACTACCAATTGCCAGAAACCTTTTTGATCTTTATTTATAATCACTTTGTTCATTTCTTCCCATTGTTTAATATAATATTTTTTCTGTTTATCTTTCAAGAATGCCTTATATTTTTTCTTTGTCTGTTTGATAACCCTCAGTAAATCTTTATTTATAGATCTCATGCAGTATATTGTTTGTTTAGTTTTCTTAATTCTTTTTTATACTTTAAACAATCATCATCAAACCATCCCCTTCTTCTATTACTCTTAATATTAACAATAACTTCTAGCTCATTCCTTATTCTCTCAAAGAGCTCATAGAATTTATTGATCAGTTGTTCAGCAGTATATAATTTCAAAAATTCTAAACTTTCTGTTTAAAATGATTTACTAATTACATGCAGAATATTATAAGATGCCTCTGTTCTCCATATAATTTTTTTGTTTGTTCTAATTTGTATCTGAATCATTTGTCTGGGTACAGATAGTTGTTTAATTCCTTTTATTTTGCTCTTAAGAATAATAGGGTAATGGTCACTCTCTGATCTTAATTTAACAGTCATGCTTTCCCAAAATTCTATTAAACCTGCCCATAATGCCAAATCTATTACAGAGGATCCTCTACTAGATAAATAGGTACATTCACCCACTTGGTCTCCTTTCATGCTTCCATTCAAAGGAAAGAAACATAGAAACATAGAATTTGATGGCAGATAAGGACTGCTTGGCCCACCTAGTCTGCCCATTTCCCTACCTAATGGATAAGCTGCAGATCCTAGTTAACCAGCAGCCTACTTCTTCCTGCCCCCAACCCCTAGAATTGCCTTATGACTGTCCCATGCATGCTTGAATTCCACCACTGTTTTGGACTCCACAACCTCCTCCAGAAGGCAGTTCCATGCATCCACAACCTCTCTGTGAAAAATACTTCCTTAAATTACCTCTGAGCTGCCCCCATCTTCAAATTGTGCCCTTGTTCTGCACACTTTTTTTTGAAAGATGCTACCCTCTTGGACTTTGTTGATTCCCTTGAGGTACTTGAAAGTTTCTATCATGTCCCCCTCTCCTCCCTTTCCTCAAGGCTATACATATTAAGCTCCTTAAGTCTCTCTTCATATGTCTTCCAGTGCAGACCCTGCACCATTTTAGTTGCCCTCCTCTGGACAGCTTTCATTCTGTCTATGTATTTGCAGAGATTGGGTCTCCAGAACTGCATGCAGTACTCCAGATGGGGTCTGACCAGCTGTCTGTACAGAGGGATAATAACTTCCTGTTTTCTACTGGTGATGCCTCACCCTATGCATCCTAGTATCCCCCCAGCCCTCCTTGCTACCCTCTCACATTGCTTGCCCACCTTTAGGTCATCTGATATGACTACCCCCAGGTCCCTTTCCATTTTTGTTGTTGTTAGTATCTCACCCCCTATTGTCTCTTCCCTGGGTTTTGTTTCCCAGGTGCATTATCTTGCAATTCTTAGCATTGAATCTAAGCTGCCATACATTTGACCATTCCTCTAACCTTGCCAAGTCCCTTCTCATCCTTTCCACCCCACCTTGTGCATCAACTCTGTTGCAGATCTTTGTGTCATCTGTAAAGAGACATACTTTTCCTTCCAGTCCCTCTGCAATGTCACTTATAAAGACATTGAAGAGGACCGGTTCTAATACTGAACCCTGCGGTACCCCACTAGTAACCCCCCTTTCTTCAGAGTGGACTCCATTTACCATTACTCTCTGTGTCCTATTCTCCAGCCAATTCTTTACCCAGGCTGTCATCTTGGGACCCACTCCCAGGCTGGCTAACTTGTATAGATTAAACACCTTCAGTAAATTAATCAGTGCAATACAAGCTTTATTAACTTTTGTATCTTTAGTTACTCTTTTATCCCAATAATATGGGGGTATTGCACATTGATAATAAGAGTTATCTCCCAGTCCATCATATGTGCCTATACGGGCATTTAAATCACCGAGTATTAAAATATCTACTTCCACAAATTTACTTATAGCTTCATTCAATAAGTGACCCAATTGTTCCCATATAGTCACACTATAAGTTGGAGACCTTTCTGGGGGTACATACTCATTTATCACTATTAGACTCTGACTCTCATACTTTAGCAAAACAATAATAAAATTCTCACTGGACAAAATTCATTCAATAGATGAAAAATGTTTAAAATTTATATATGTGGCAATCCCACCAGAATTCAGCCCACATTTAGCATACCTTTTCCCTGGCATATGTAAAACTTGATAACCATTTAAATCAATCTGATCACTTATACCATGCCATGTTTCCTGGAGACAAATCACATCATAAGTAGTTATAAAATTAAGCCAATCATCATCCTGTTTTTTTTATCTCTTATACCTGCAATATTCCAGGAGATGAATTGGTAACTATCATTATTGCTAATATTAAAAATAGATTCAGAATCTGAGATAATTTCTCTAGTGATTAAAGTTCCTAATGCCACTGGTTGTCAGTCTGAATAATCAGCTAATAGCTGAAATTTGTTATTGAGTGAAATTTGCATAACATTGTAACTTCTATCTAATTTCCCATAGAGACTATCCAGGATTTTTGACTCTATTATGTTCAAACCCATAGCATCTAATATAGATGCTTTCTTTAGAATTAGATCAGCAATTCCACCGTTCTTAACTTGGATGTTAACTTGAGATCCCATTCCTGCTCTTCTTACAGATAATATCCCATCCCTTCCTAACTGAACTTGTAGAAAATTCTTTGGTAGACTACATATCTCTCTAGTTAATTTCCTATGTGTTTCTCTATATAAATAATTTAAACCAAAGAGCACTAACTCTACAATGTTTTGTTCAAAGTTATTAGACTGAGGGACATGTATATTAAATAGATGCCTATTAGGGAAAGTAAAAATAATCTCTTTATCCTTTTGGTCTGTGCCATTAAGCCAAACATAGTTGGCCATTCTAGGTGAATTAAAATAAATATCAATTAATAATAGTGAATCAACTCACATGAATTTAACTTCTAGTATCTCCTCTGGATCAATATCCATATCCAACTCCATTTTTAATTTTTCTACCAATTTCCTTGTTTGGTTTTCACCTTCTAGTTGTAGCCACTCACTTGGTGCAAAAACCCTAACTAATGGCATAGAATTAGCAACTTCTACTGGATTACATATAGTTACTCATTCATCCTTTCTTTCATGACTACCATCTTAATATACCCATTCATTTGAAGCCAAAACCTTAACTGTGGGTGTAGAATTAGTAAATTCTACTGAATTACATTTAACTATTTGTTCTTGAGACTGGAAGAAAAAGTATGCTTCTTTGCAGATGACACAAAGATCTGCAACAGGGTTGATACACAAGGAGGCATGGACAGGATGAGAAGGGACTTGGCAAGGTTGGAGGAATGATCAGAAGTATGGCAGCTTGTATTCAGTGCAAATAAGTGCAAAGTAATGCACCTGGGAAACAAAACCATGGGAAGATTACACAATGGGGGGGTAGTAGTAACAACAACAAAAATGGAAAGGGACCTGGGGTAATCATATCCAATGACCTTAAGGTTGACAAGCAATGTGAGATAGGTGGTAGGAGGAGGGAGGGCTGGGGATACTGGGATGTATAGGGAGAGGTATCACCAGCAGAAAACAGGAAGTTGTTATCCCCCTGTACAGACAGTTGGTGAGACCCCCTCTGGAGTACTGCATCCAGTTCTGGAGACCCCATCTCCACATGGACATAGGCAGGATGGAGGCAGTTCAGAGGAGGGCAACTAAAATGGTGCAGGTTCTGCAAGAGAAGCCATACGAGGAGAGACTAAAGGAGCTTAATATGTATACCCTTGAGGAAAGAAAGGAGAGGGGGGACATGATAGAAATGTTTAAGTGCCTCAGTGGAACCAAAAAAGTTCAAAGTGGTAGCATCTTTCAGAAAAAGAGATGTGCAAGAACAAGGGGACACAATTTGAAGATAGAAGGGGGGCAGCTAAGGGGCAATATGAGGAAGTATTTTTTCACAGAGAGGGTGGTGGACGCATGGAACAGCCTTCCTGAGGAGGTTGTGGCCTCTAAAACTGTGGGAGAATTTAAGAATGCATGGGACAGACATAAGGCAATTTTTTGTTGGGAGGTAGGAAGAAATAGGCTGTTGGTTAAATAGGATCTGCAGCTTATCCTCTAAGTAGGGAAACGGGCAGACTAGGTGGGCCAAGAGGTCCTTATCTGCCATCAAAGTCAAAGTCCATGTTTCTTCTTTTCTGTCATAACTACCACTTGTTTCTTTATGTATATTACACTTTGTATTAATATAAGTGGATGTAAGTTTAATCTCTGGGTTTTGTATATCTTTAACTTCATTTGCTGCAGTAACATTCCTCATCTCCAAATCATGATTTAAATGTGTAATTTCTTTTTACAATTGATGAAGATGTGTAATCAATTTAGATTGAATAAATGGCTCGCTATTTACTACAGTGGCATGTAGATCTAATTTTAAACTAGTTTCCTGTTTCCCCTTAACTACCAATGAATTGTGTTTCATTTGTTCTCCAATTAAAGCTTGAGGCTCTTCAATAACTGAGTCCATTAATACTAAATTGGTTTTAGAGACATTTGTCTTCTTTTACTTATGTTTAATTGTTTTCCCTTGCGTGTTAACTACCAATTGATTGGGTTTTGATCCTTCTCCAATTAAAGCTTGAGGCTCTTCCATAATTGTATCCATCAATACTAAATTGGTTTTAGAGACAGTTGTCTTCTTTTCTTTACATTAAGTCATTTTCCATGGCATATTACTCTTCCTACTCTTTTTACATCCTTTTTTATTTTTTTTTGTAGTAAGACTATCAGATATATAAATGCTATCAAAATCAGCCTACTCATAGTAATCTTCCATAAGTGTTCCCCTTTTCTCTACCTTCTTTGGTTTCCATAGAATCAGTTATAATTACTCTTATTTGTGCTATATCATTTCTAACTGTTTCTATTATGTCTTTATTTAATGATAAGGCATTTACAGACTCTAAAGATAAGATTAACGCACTCATTGCACAGAACAGCAAAGAAGCAGATAAACAATACATTGCTAGAGAAATCGTATGTTCAGCCTGTGGCTCATATATTATCACTACCATCAACAATCTCTTCCAAGAGCTAGAATCTGGAAAGATCCCTGATATAATACATGACAGACATATTTCTAAATGGTATTGTCCATGATGCAAACCCCCTGGCTGTATTGCTATGTGTATGCAACAATCTTTAACTATTCCTTTTTCTTCAGCTAGGAATTGGGTTTCATGACCAGACACCCTAACACTGGTACATGTTTTACTTCTTAGAAATTTTCTATCAAAGATACAATGTTTGTTTCTTTTACTGTCTCTTTACCATGTTTTGATCCCACTACAGCTTTGTTTGACAAGCTTGCATCTGTTCACTCAATTGGGCACCTTGATGATGACATCTACAGAGAACACCAGGACTTGCTTCCTCTACTGGTCTTCCATCCTTTCCTGGATGCCTGGGTCACCCAGCACATGGACTGCTGTGCTAAGAAGGGCTAAATTTACCTGTGTTGATGTGATGCATTTGATGTTATTAAACCTGTATGTGGTTATTCTCCTGGCAGTATTGATAGGTCCTTTTCCATGGACGATGACTTCAGCATGAATGGCACAGACTCTTTGGACTCAACATTGGCTCCAGACAAACTTTTCCAGTCTTATTGAGAGGAGGTTCATTGCCTGTCAACACAGATTTCCAAGACCAGCTACACCTGCCCACTACAGTTGCAAAAGTGGAGATTGCCTACTGTTACAATGCAATATAATTCTGATGGTGAGTACTGCATAGTGATGAACTATAAAAGTTATACTTACAGAACCCAAATATGTGTTATTGATGCCCTGAATTTCTGCTTCATCCCACATCAGAATTCTGTCATTGGACATACTCCAATTACATTACTCCCGTCCCTCTTATGGACGCTGATATCATTGATGGTAACCCTGATTATCTGCTCACCCTTTCTGAGTATTTACCATATTTTAATGTACACATTGATGCACTCACACTTACATTAACATCACTTTTAGAGAGAAAAGACACCTACCTCATCCACATCAGCAATAATATGACTAAAGCTACTGAAGCTATTCTTGCATTTATTAATGATGGTGATATGAATGATGCATTGACTAACACTTGGTTAGAAATTAGTTTTAAAGGTTTTGTTATTATACAAGTATTTTTTATCTTTTTCTTGATTATTATGCTTTGCGTCAACACCGTGAGCAGCTGGAGTTCCTTTACAAGGCTCACAAGTCGGGTATGTAAATGACACCTTATCTCTCTCTCCATTTCCCTATTTTGCTGTGTTGCCCTCAGAGGCAACAAGGAGGAGAATGTTACATGAGGTCCCTGCACCCTTATTGGTACCCCCAGAGGAACATTGTAGACAGCTAGCACTTAGGCATATGTTAAACTAACCTATAGGGCTAAGGGCATCTACCGTATAAGAGTAGATGTCAGGATATATATGCATATTATTGTTATACATTTTGCTTTCTAATGCATATATATATTTCTTATGTATTTCTTGCTTACAAAATGCCAGGACACCTGTATCCTTGTAACGATTATGATATGTATGTCAGCATTGCCACCTTTTGGTGATTTGTACTACTACACTGATTTATTTAAGAACTGTACTCTTTTGTTTCACATAGTGATGACTACTACAAAATTGTATAATGTTATCTTGGACTGTGGAGCCACCTCTAATTTAGCCAATAGGGCTCATCTCTGTAACTATCTTACAGTAACCTTAGTAATTATCATAGGTATATAATGTGAGACATTACGTCTTCTGCCTTGGAGACCCCAAGAGACACGGAGAATCCTCGAGGTATAGGGAATGCTTAGCATTGGCTCTCGGTTCATATTGGTAAGAACTGCTTAGGGCAACTGTAATTATCCTTTTTGGCAGTAATAAACAAGTTTATTACTCTTATGCAATGTGTCTGTGATTCCCTGCATTCCCAATATTTCCAAGAACCTGAGAGTGAGGTTTAGACCTCCTGACACAGCACAAGATGGCAGCTAATACCACAGTGGGGCATTCACCCTTGTCATCAGCCATTGCGAACATGTTATCCCCTTCCATGAGTGTTAAGTCCAGTAGGAAATTAAGTGTGTGCAGAAGTGAGGAAATAAGAGCAGAGGATTACTACAGGCATGATGAGGTGGAGGAGCATAATTATTTTGAAATGTTGTCCAGTGGTGGTGTGAGTAGCAGTTTTGGTGGTGGTGGTGGTGGTGGTGAATTCAGCATGCCTAGTGCAAGTGGTATATCAACCCCAGTTGGCAAATCTGGCAAAATAATTACATTTCTGGGTTTGTCATCATCACCTGTGCAGCTGTCTTCATCAAACAACCATAATCCACCCCTGCCATTCACAGAACAGAACCATTTGTCATCACACCCCGTGTAAAATGTTTAAGTCGGCCTACGTTACAGAGTGTTTATGCGCATAAGCTGAAGTACCCACCCAATCATACAGTGTCACATGAACTTAATGCTGCTGTAGCTGAAATGCTGGCAATTGATCTTTTGCCCATCTCCTTTGAGGAGAATTCTGAGTTCCAGTGGTTTGCTGCATGTGCCTGTCAAAATGGAAAGTCCGATCCAGGACATACTTTTTGACCCATGCTGTCCCCAAGTTGTTCTGTACTGCGTCCAACTCAGTAAGACAAGCCCTTCAACATTCCTCCTCTCCATTCATCTATTTAAGTATGGATATGTGGACAAGTGGCAAAATAGTGGATAGTTCATATTTGTGTATAACTGCACACTGGGCACAGGTGCCGGGGTTGTTTGTGATATCGGTAGTGTGAATAATCGGTGCAGTAAGGTGGAGTGTCATGGTAGTAATCTTCCAGGAATTCGACAGCATGCAATGATTGCTATGCACAATGTGACCTGTTCACACACTGGTGAAAACATGTTGGATGTGTTACTGACTGAAACTGACAAGTGGCTGAACCCCTGTCCCTGACAGCTGTGTTCATAGCAAGTGACAATTGGTCAAATGTTGTGAAATGCATCATGAATGGTGGCTTTTTCCGTGTTCCATGCATGGCCCATTGTTTAAATCTTGTGGTGCAGGAGTTTCTGCAGCACCCTGATGTAAAGGAGATGCTGACAGTTGCACGCCATATCTGTTCTCACTTTTCATGATCTGCAAAGACCCGTGACCAACTTTGGCAGTTGCAGATGCGAATCAGCCTCCCTCAGCACCGCTTGAAGCTGGAAGTTGTCATCTAGTGGAACTCCACTTTATACATGGCAGAGAGGTTGTATGAATAATACAAAGCCATCTCAGAATATCTTGTGATGTGCACTAGCCGTGACAGTTCTGGGGCCTCCATGTCTATGTCAACTGAACAGTGGCGCCTCATGAACTCTGTAATAACAATTTTGAAGCCTTTTGAACATGTCAAAAAGGCACTGAGTGGCAAGTCAGCCTCCAATAGCCAATCAATTCCACTGCTGCTGGTGCTGAGGCAGACATTGGTGAATGCACAGCATGGCCTTGATGTTGCCAGATACAGTGCTAGCAGTATGTTGCTGAAACATATGCTGACATTGTTCGACCCAAATAGTTACATTATAAGCATTCAGCGTAGTGACATCTTTGCCATAGCAACAATGCTGGACCCATGATACAAACATGGGATTGCCACAGTACTGGAGGGAGGGCCTAAACAGGTAAAAAATGTCAGTGGGAAACTGGTGCACTTGGTTCATGGGGCACAGAAGTCACGTGCCAAGGTCAGCAAACCTCAGCAGCATAGTCTGGCTGAAGGTGTACGTGGAGGACCATCAAGCATATCCTGTAAGGGGAAGGGGACTGCAGTGCTAGGTGGTCTGTCATCCAAAGTGGTTGGCATCAACCCGCATTGGGAGGCTTTGTCCCAAGTGGGATTTGTGAAATAAATGATTCCAGAGAACAGGATGATGCATCAACCACTGAACTTAGTGCAGCACAGAGAAAGATTGAGTCATATTTATCTGAAAACAGGCATCTGTCAATAACTGATGATCCTCTTTTGTACTTGGTTGTATTTACAAATGAAATGTTTGTGTGTATTAATTGTATGTTGATGTATTTCTACGACACGTTTTGTGTAATATGTATATTTATGTTGCACAAATACAGGGATGCCTTGTAAATAGGGATTTTCGAATCCCTAATGGCATAATTTTCTGTATAAATAAAATTTTACCTACCTACCTACCTACTTGAGTGGAAAGGTCAGTGAATAGCCAGAGCTGACTGCAGTGGCACTGAAGTACCTCACATGCCCACCCTCCAGTGTAAGTGTCAAGAGGGTATTCAGCTCAGCAGGTGCAATAGTCAGGGATCGTCAGACAAACCTCTTTCCTGCAAATATTAGTTTGCTAACATTCATAAAAATTAATGAGAGGCACATACCAGCACAGACTGCAACCTCGGTATTCATATCCCGGCCTACTCATGGTGGTTTTGGTTATGTAGAAATGGGCCATCCTGGTGGCACTGGCAGTGGCAGCATGAAACAGCCCACCACTGACGTAGATGATGACACAATGGAAAAAGAATTTCCCAGTGGTCAGACTTCAGACATAGATGACTGTGAGGGCAGCTTTCTTTATGAGGATGATAATGTGGTTAATGTTTGCAGGTTGTAACTTAAGTTGTTAAAAGGCTGTGTGCCCCCCTGGACTCAGACCACCACCACCAGGACTGATGTTAGCCACTTTCACCACAGAGAATGAGCTTGTCCATCCCCCCCGGACCACCACCACTGGGACTGATGTTAGCCACTGCCACCACAGAGAATGAGTTTGCCTGCCCCCTCAGACCACCACCACTGAGACTGTTAGCCATTGCCACCACAGAGAATGAGTTTGTCTGCCCCCTGGACCACCACCACCGGGACTGATGTTAGCCACTGCCACCACAGAGAATGAGTTTGTCTGCCCCCCTGACCACCAGCACTGAGACTGATGCTAGCCACTGCCACCACAGAGAATGAGTTTGTTCTCCCCCCCAGACCACCACCACTGGGACTGTTAGCCACTGCCACCACAGAGAATGAGTTTGTCTGCCCCCTCGGACAGTCACCACTGGGACTGATATTAGCCACTGCCACCACCACCAGATGCAGGAAGATGTCACACGGAATGTCATCATGTGCTGCAGCTATCACCACCAGCACCCACCACCAGTGTCATTCAGACAATGTTTCCCATTACATTGACCACGCCAAGGCAGAGGGAGTCAAACAGGAGACCACATCCATCAGACACAGGCACAAAGCTTCTAATATTAATACTATAAAGTGAGTATGTGTACTAATGTTTTTTATGCTATTTAACTTCCTTTAGCTGTATGTTTTGTTTTCTGTAGCTTTTCTGAGCTGCAGTGGTCAAACTACGGTAAACTTATGGTTTTTTTTTTTTACAGGTTAACAAAAAAACACTCCTTCGCTGAAAGTCGGTATGAATGGTACTGCAGCTGTACCATACACAGGAAAATATGGAATATCCATTTCAAATCCATACTGGTAAGTATCAAGATTTCATTTCATCTGTTCAATTTTTTTTAAAAGACTGCAGCAAATGCGAGTGAGTACGATTCATAAACTAGGTGACATGTGTACGTTGCCAAAACTATTTCTGCAAGACATCATGCACTGTATTCTGAACTTGCAGCTGTGCAGTCATGACAGTGTTGAAAAAGTTGCACACAGGTTGTGTTACTTGACAAGATGTGGTTTTGAAAAGTAACTTGATTTGAGATTGAGAACTAGGGACAATCAAGTTGTAAGTAGTCATTCATTTCTTTTTTTAGGAAACTTCCAGATGCTTTGTTGTGTCATAGTTGCCTTATCCAAAGAAGATCTTCAACATCAGGTCCCCCCACCCCGGGCTCGAGCAGACATGCAACACACAGAAGTCATTTTAATTGATGATCATGACCATCATTAACAACCAGAATCAAGAAGGGTGCAGATGAAATCTGTGAAGAAGTAACCAAATAAGAAACCATTAATGAGACAAACCTGCAAATATGATCCACCTACCCCAAAAAAAAATAGAAACATAGAAACATAAAAGTTGACACCAGATAAGGACCGCAAGGCCCATCCAGTCTGACCATTTCTTTTTCTACTTAATAAATGTGCCATTGGCCTTTGCTCTGTCAGTGGCCTATCTATTCATACTCATCTGTATTGCTCCCTTATGCCTATCCCATGCCTGTTTGAAGCCTTGCACTGTATTCATATCCACCACTTCTTGAGGTAGGTCGTTCCATGCATCCACCACCCTTTCTGTGAAAAAGAATTTCTTCACATTACCCCTTAATCTGCCTCACTCTAATCTCATGCTGTGTCCTCTTCTCCTGCTATTTTTCTTATATTGAAACATGTTATACTATTTCACCTTGTTAATGCCCTTAAGGTGTTTGAATGTTTCAATCATATCACCTCTCTCCCTCCATTGCTCTAGGGTATACATATTGAGCTCCGTTACTCTGTCCTCATATAGAAAACATAGAAAAACATAGACTTTGACGGCAGATAAGGACCACTTGGCCCACCCAGTCTGCCCATTTCCCTACCTACTGGATAAGCTGCAGATTCTAGTTAACCAACAGCCTATTTCCTGCAACCCCCCACTATAATTGCCTTATGTCTGTCCCATGCATGTTTGAATTCCTTCACTGTTTTAGACCCCACAACCTCTCCAGGAAGGCGGTTCCATGCATCCACCACTCTCTCCATGAAAAAGAATTTCCTCACATTACCCCTGAGCTGTCCCCCCTCTAACTTTAAATTGTGCCCCCTTGTTATTACACATCTCTTTTTCTGAAAGATACTACCCTCCTGGACTTTGTTGATTCCCTTGAGGTACTTAAAAGTTTCTATCATGTCCCCCCTGTCCCTCCTTTCATCAAGGGTATACATATTAAGCTCTCTTAGTATCTCTTCATATGGTTTCGGATGTAGACCCTGCACCATTTTAGTTGCCCTCCTCTGGACTGCTTCCATCCTGTCTATGTCCTTGCATAGATGAGGTCTCCAAAACTGCACGCTGTACTCCAGATGGGGTCTCACCAACTGTCTGTATAGAGGGATAACCACTTCCCTTTTTCTACTTGTGATGCCCTCCCTATGCATCCCAGTATCCCCTTGGTTTCTCCTACTGACTTCTCACATTGCATACCCACCTTTAGGTCATCTGATATGACTACACTCAGATCCCTTTCCATTATTGTTGTTGTTAGTACCTCCCTGCTATTGTGTACTCTTCTCCTGGATTTTATTTCCCAGGTGCATTACTTTGCACTTCTTTGCATTGAATCTAAGTTGCCATATGTCTGACCATTCCTCCAACCTTGCCAAGTCCATTCTCATCCTTTCTACCCCCTTGTGTATCAACTCTGTTACAGATCTTTGTGTCATCCATAAGAGGCATACCTTTCCTTCCAGACCCTCTGCAATGTCACCTATAAAGACGTTAAAGAGGACTGGACCCAGTACTGAGCCCTGAGGTACTCACTAGTAACCCCTTTCTTCAGAATGTGTTCCATTCACTATTACCTTCTGTGTCCTGTTGTGCAGCCAGTTTCTACCAGGCTACCACCCTGGGACCCACTCCCAGGCTGGCTAACTTGATTATTAATCTTTGTGCGAGACTGTGTCAAATGCCTTGCAAAGGCAGCCCTTGTCAGCACCGACCTCCTGCAAAGCCACCTTCCTGGTTCCTCGTCTAGGACCTCACTTGGTCAGAGATCGTTCTGCCATAGAGCCCTGCATGGTACAACAATCTTCCCGGGATGTCACTGATACCCCACCATCTCACTTTCAAAATGCCCTCAAAGTGAGCTATTCAGCAAGCGCTGCTGCTCCTGTGCCTAAGGGATGCCCCAACCCCACCCTCCTCCTGACAATGCCCTCTGGGCTGCTCCATCCCTCCCTCCTTATTCCAAACAACCTCACTACTTCAATTTTTTTCCTCTACCAACTGTATCACTACTGATGGGTAGAACCACATTGCATTCCCTATACTGCCTATAACTTACTTACTACCCAGCTACTGCTGTCAATTATACCATTTTTTTGCTCTGTATTACACTACCAATGTTTGCTGTAACCAGGTGCCATTAATGCATGTCTGTTTATACTGATGCTCTTCTTTCTATGTACTCTGCTTTCTATTTTAACTGTATTATCTACCATTGTTGATGAGGTACCTTTGTAAATGAGCCGTTGGCTCAAAGGTTGTAAACTGATTACACTAATAAATAAATAAATAAATAAATAAAGTCTAGGTAGGCCATATCCACAGCCCTCCCTGGTCTATTACTTTGGTCACCCAGTCAAAGAAATCGATTAGATTTGTCTGACATGACCTTCCTGCTGTGAATCCATGCTGCTTTGGGTCCAGTGTCCCGCTGGCCTCTAGGTACTCAACAATTCTTTCTTTCAGAAGTGATTCCATCATTTTCCCCACCACTGAGGTCAAACTAACAGGTCTGTAGTTTCCTGCTTCTGCCTTGCTCCCACTTTTGTGAAGGAGAATCACATCTGCCCTCCTCCAGTCCTCAGGTTCCACCCCATCTTCCCATGATTCATTAAAAAGTGTGGTTAGTGGTGTCACTAGGTCCTCCCTTAGCTCTTTTAGGATTCTAGTGTGAATCCCATCAGGCCCCATTGCCTTGTCCACCTTGAGTTTTAGAAGTTCTTTCTGAAGTGTTTTCTGATGTAGAAGTGTTTTCTGATGTAGTCCCTGCACCATTTGGTTGCCCTTCTCTGGACTGCCTCAATTTGGTTAATGTCCTTGTGAAGGTGTGGCCTCCAGTACTGCATGCAGTACTCCAGATGGGGCCTAACCAGTGTCTTGTAAAGAGGGATTATTAACTCCCTCTTCTGACCTGTGATACCCCTACTAATAGACCCTAACATCCTCCTAGCCTTACCTACTGCTTTAGTAGTCTGCTTGGATGATTTCAGGTTATCGGTGATGATGATGCCCAAGTCTCTTTCTTCCCTTGTGACTGCCAGCAACTACCCTCCCAGCCTATAGGTGGCTTCAGGGTTTCCCTTCCCTATGTGCATGATCTTGCACTTCTTGGCATTAAACCGCAGTTGCCACTCTTCCGACCATTTTGCCAGTTTATCCAGATTTCTTCTCATTCTGCCCACCCCAACTGGATCATCTACCGTGTTGCAGATCTTGGTGTCATCTGAAAACAGACAAACCTTACCCTCCAATCCATCTGCAATGTCACTGATGAAGATAATGAAGAGGACTGGCCCCAGGACTGATCCCTGAGGTACCCCACTTGTGACTTGCATCTCTTCTGACTGTATACCGTTTACCACCACTCTCTGTTTTCTGCCCATCAACCAGTTTGCTACCCAGTTGACAAACTTATGACCCACCCTGAGCCTACCCAGCTTATTAATCAATCTTCTATGCGGAACAGTATTGAAAGCTTTGCTGAAGTCAAGGTAGGTGACATCAACTGCTCCCCCTTGGTCCACCACTCTGGTTACCCAGTCAAAGAAATCTATGAGATTAGTTTGACAGGACCTTCCTTTTGTAAACCCATGCTTTCTTGGATCCTGTCCTCCTATGGATTCCAGGTGTTGCACTATCCTTTCCTTAAGGAGTGCTTCTATAATCTTGCCCACTACTGAGGTAAGACTGACTGGTCTGTAGTTCCCTGCCTCCTCCCTGCTACCACTCTAGTGAAGTGGGATAACATAAGCCCTTCTCCAGTCTTCTGGGACCTCTCCTGTGCTCAGAGACTCACTAAACAATTCTGATAATGGCTCTACTAGTACTTACCATCATTGGCTTGAGAGTTATCCATTTCAAATTTCTATGCAAAACGTTGTCATCAAGCACTGGAATGTGCACACCAACAATATCTGTGACCTGTGATACAAACCAATACAATGAGTACATGTCTATATATGTCAAACCCCCACCTACAAAATACCAGAAGACCTCTCCTCCAGATGAGGGGAGTAGCCTTCAAACCCAAGGGGGGGGGAAACAGACTGTGGGTGGAGGTTTCAGGAGGACCAGAGGAGGATGGAAGTATAAGGAACCTGGGTGGGGTTTGACAAAGGGGATCAGGGTAAGGGGTGGGGGTTGGTGTTAGTAAATGCCAGGAGCTTGGGAAACAAGTTGCCAGAGTTCCAGGCCATGCTGTTCGAGGGGGGGTGGATGTGGCAGTGGTCACAGAGACGTGGGCCAACAAAAAACATGACTGAGACCTAAACGTGCAGGGGTACAATATGCTTAGGAAGGATAGAAAGGAGGGCAGAGGGGGTGGAGTGGCTATGTTAATTAGAGATGACATAGAAATTGCTAGGGTAGAAGAGGCAGAGGGAAACATGGAGGCCTTATGGGTCACCTTACGATCCCCAGCAGGAGATAAGGTCAAGCTGAGTGTAGTATATAGGCCCCCCAGGATGGGTGATGTTTTGGAGGATGGTTTTCTGGACAACATCATTGCCCAGTGTGGACCAAAAGGGGAAGGAGTGGTGTTGATGGGGGACCTTAATATGCCAGGTACAAACTGGGGAACCATGTCCTCTAAGGTGGCCAAGGAGCAGAGGTTGCTGGACGGCTTCCAGGATGTGTTCTTAACACAGCATGTGATGGAGCCCACAAGGGAGGGGCATGTCCTAGACATGGTTCTGGCAGATGGGGATCTGGTAAGGGACCTGGTTGTAGAGGATCCCCTGACTGGGAGCGACCACAATACTGTCTGGTTTCAAATAAGCATGGGGAGGGGATCTAGGACACTGGCAGTGGACTTCCAGGGGCAGACTTTGTGGGCATGGGAAATATTCTCAAGGATCACTTGAAGGGGATTACATCAATGACAAATGTGGAAAGGAGATGGGAGGTCATAAAACCGGGACTTCATGAGGCAGTTAGGACCTGCGCTAAGGTGAAACGTAAGGGAGCAAGGTCACATAAACCATGCTGGTGGTCCAGTGAGGTTCAGGTAGTGGTCAGAGAAAAGAATTCAGCCTACAAAAAATATAAAACAACAAGAGGGGATAGGCATATGGAAATGTACCATCTTGCATCTAGAAAAGTCACCCGGATGGTGAGGGGGGCAAAGTCCAGTAAAGAGCAGTGACTGGCACAAGGGATACATGAAGGGGAAAAGGGGTTCTTCCTGTACATTGGAGAGTGGAGAAAAACTAAGGGCCATCTCAGCAGATTGAGATCAGAAGGAGGGTGGGTGGAAGAGGCGAGGGACCAGGCAGAGGTATTTAACGAGTACTTTGCCTCTGTGTTCACTAGGGAGGGGGATAGGATATCTACAAAGCAAGGCATGATGGGGATAGAAGCGGCAGTGAGTGGGATCAGGGGAGCAACAGAAATGGAGCAAGAAGGAGGGAGAGGAACCCCAGGGGTGTCACATCAGGATAAGGATAAAAAGGCCAGTAAGGTGGAGGGGATGGATGATGCTATCTCTACCAAAAGGGTGTGATTAACCCTCAAGGCCTGAAAGAAAGACAAATCTCCTGGGCCAGATGGCATTCATCCGAGAGTACTATGGGAATTGGCGGACATACTGGCTGCACCCTGGCGGAGCTATTCAACAGGTCACTTGAGACAGGGAGGGTACCTAGGGATTGGCAAGAGGCACATGTGGTGCCAATCCATAAAGGGTGGTCGAGGGAAGTACCAGGTAACTATAGACCCATCAGTTTGACCTCGGTGGTGGGAAAATTAATGGAGAGTATACTAATGGAATGATTGGGGGTGTACTTGGAGGAGGTGGGAGGTCTGGATGGTCAGCAACATGGGTTTATGCCAGGTAGATCATGTCAAACCAATCTTGTGGAGTTCTACAAATGGGTAACATCAGAACTGGACAGGGGAAAGCCTGTGGATGTATTATTCTCGGACTTCAGCAAGGTGTTTGACTCTGTCCCCCACAATGGTCTGGTCGAGAAAATGATGGGGCTGTGAGTAGGCCCTTTGATGGTCAGATGGATTGAAAACTGACTAGCTGGATGCACCCAGAGAGTAGTGGTCAGTGGGGAGCTCTCGAACCCTAGAGAGGTTGGTAGTGGGGTACCGCAGGGCTCGGTCCTGGGTCCGATCCTGTTTAATGCATACATATCTGACATCAGGGAGGGTATAGGGTGTGAAATGAGTCTCTTTGCTGATGACTCCAAGATGGGAGCAGTAGTTGAGGGAGAAGAGGGGAGGTTGGCCCTGCAAGGGGACCGGGACACCCTGGAAAGCTGGGCTCACACATGGAAATTAAATTTCAATATCATCAAGTGCAAGGTGTTACATCTTGGCTGGGGAAACCCTAAACACAGGTACACCCTGGGAGGGGAGGTGCTGGAGGCCTCAATAGGGGAAAAACACCTAGGGATCATGGTGGATGCATGTATGAATAACTCTGAGCAGTGCAGGAGAGCGGCTAGCAAGGCAAACAGGATGTTGGGATGCATCTTGTGGGATACACACACCAACGCAACCCTCTACTTAGAGCCCATTTCTCTTCCAGCTGCTCCTGTTATAACTAGTCACTCTAGTTTTTCCTGCTTGCTGTACTATAAAAGTATATGTAATGTTATGACCCTGTCACTCTGTACAATGTATATTGAACCCCTGTCTGTATTTTTGAGCAAATGTTTTATAGGTAAGCCTTGACTTCCCAAAAATGTTTTTGGTCTATATCCATGTACTGTAATTATGAGTCTCGACCCCCAGGTTGCATCTGGAATCGAGCTTTTAGCTCAGTATGCTTTCCTGGAAAAATCTCATAAATAAATAAATAAAAATCATAAGGGGGATCACCTCTAGGAGCAAGGAAGTGATTCTGCCACTGTACAATGGATTGGTTAGACCACACCTTGAGTACTGTGTACAGTACTGGAGCCCACACTTGAAGAGGGACATACAGCTCCTGGAGAGGGTACAGAGGAGGGCAACTAAGATGATATGAGGACTAGGGGATTTGACATATGAGGACAGACTTCAGGAGCTCTGCCTGTTTTTATTGGAGGAGAGGAGAGACAGGGGGACATGATTGAGGTCTTCAAGTACCTCAAGGGAATAAATAGAGTAAACATGGAGGGGATCTTTAGACTAAAGCAGGGAGGTATCACCAGAGGGCATTGTTTGAAGTTGGAAGGTGGAAGGGTGAGAGGGGAAAGAGGAGGAGGTTTTTCACTGAGAGGGTGGTGGACCCATGGAATGCACTGCCTGGTGAGCTGGTTCAGAGATCCACAGTGGAGGGCTTCAAGAGAGGATGGGACAGACACAGAAAGTGGATGTATCAGATGATGGCCTGTCCCAGGGGGGTGGGGATGGATGATAGGGGTTTCTGGAACACAAGGGGGGGCCTCGGCACCCAACTAGGGATATGAGGTTCGAGCAGACTCGATAGATGGTAAGGCCTAATCTTCCAGCAAATAGTATGTTAGTATATATGTATATATATACACACATATATATATACATATATATATATATATATATCAACTCACCAAGGCTACTATTAGTGTACAGACAAAGGGCACCCTTCCATCTGGTTGAGATGATCACATTGCATTTGTGGGAATCGCAGCACATATTGGACCAGCAACAGTTTGCTCATGGTCATCATTTCTGAGAGGACTTTACACGTGGTGTAACGCTCCCATTTCACTTCATTATCACGTGTCAATTTTCTGCACACAAACAGATGCATTTGGGCATGCAAAAAAAATCTGGGGACTCTGTATGAGTACCGCATGCATGACTGAATGCGCCATTAATTCTGGGGGACTTTGCATGTGGTGTAACGCTCCCATTTCACTTTGTTACCACTTGTCAATTTTATGCACACAAGACAGATGCATTTTGTGTGTTGTGATTGTGAGCACATGATGTCATACTTAAATTTTAAATTAAAGCAGCATTGCAAGAATGTGATGACAATTTTGACCTGTACATGTTTATGTTATTTTACATTGCCAGCCACTAGTTACCTCCAAGTCATGACTTGAATGATACCCTTCTTTTCACAGTTTCTGTCTGCTTTACTACTTTTTCTCATGTCTGAAAAAAAAAGGAGCATGCCTTTCAATATTGTTCTGACCTGGTTTTTAGCACTATTTGCAGCTGTTTTTCAATAGATATTGTTCTGTGAGGTCATAAAACACTGCCTGCTGCATAACTGTTAATTTTACAACAGAAGTGATAATTAACAACTGATGGAGAAATGCAGTGGAAAATACTGACAAAGACCTGGTCCACACCGTATTAAAAGGAGTGCTCCTTTTATTATTTCAGACATGAAAAAAAGTAGTAAAACAGACTCTAATACTGGAAATTATAGTACCATACAAGTCAGGATGTAAGTAAAGTGGCAATGTAAAATAGCATTAGAAAGTACAGTATAGGTACAAATTTTCAACAGTTTGTTGCACTACTGCTTTACAGAGATTCACTAAGTTACATAGTTATAATGATGTTGCACCCAATATATGGGTGCATTACCTCCAAGGGAAACTTTCTTGCTCCACATGTCCTTACATAGTGCAATACATTTCTGTCACAAATGCCCGTAATGTCATTAAAGTGTGTCATGTCATGGAGAAATTCCCTTTCTGAAAAGCCACCCAAATTCTGCCTCTGCTCTCAGCAACATTAGGACTTGATGCCAGGGAGATCACGGGTGCGTGCTCTATTATAGTAAATGCCCGGCAGCTTTTCAAATGTTTCTTTATGTTGTAATGGTCAGATTGTGGTGAAACGGGGGCACATTTCCACTAACAAGGCAAGAAAGATTCCCCTTGAAGTAAGGCACCCATATATCGGGTGCAATGCTGTAAGCTGGTGAATCTCTTTAATGTCTGTTTCACAAATTAAATATTTATGGAGCCTCAGTAATGTTTATTTTCTGTCAGAACTCATGAATCAGATTTGAAGTGTTTCACAAAAAGCATGACTGAGCAGTGCCAGTATGTTGTGCTAAACTGCATGTGTGCCATCAGTGTTCTTTCCTGTGTGTGCATACATTGTCCAGCTTCATGAAAACATATAAATGGTAAGACTTGTTGCAGTATTTCAAGAATAAAGATAACAAAGAATACATAATGTATATTTTATTGGTACCATCAGTACCAGTGGAGTAAGAGATATGATATTTTTTCAAAGGTATTGGGTCACTGTGCACCTCAGTCACTCACAGTGCACACATGACTTTCAGAGATCATAGCACAAAGAACACATGCTCTCCTAAAAGTTATGTGTGCAGTATGTGACTAAGGTGCAGTCTGGCAAGACACCTCTGGAAAAGTATTGTATCACTTAGTCCATTGATGATGAAGGTGACAATAAAATATATATATTATTCTGCTTGCTATTCTTTATACCATAAACACTGCAACAAGTCAGCAATATATGTTTGCAAGAAGCTGCACAATGTCTAATGTCCGCACACACACACACACACACAC